>OX422221.1:354045530-355325530 GCA_949130495.1 Sambucus nigra
GTTCCAGCTTCCTAGCACGACCTGTGGATAGTGTTCCAGAGTTTTCTTCTCTCGAAGAGACTACTGTCGAGCTAATCCATTTGGACTAAGAGGAGAGGAGCTCTGAAAGTGAGCCTGTCGGTAATCTTGGTGGAGGGAGCTCTGTCGGTAGAAGTTCTTCTAATTCTGAGGAGAATTCTGAAGCTCAAGAATCGTCGAGCACTTTTAGCAGTTCTGGTGAAGAGATGCCTCCCAGGAAGAATTTGATCAGAGATGACGATGATGATGATGACGTGCTCCTTGCACAGAGGTCCAAGAAACCGAAGACTGCCTCTGGGGCCATAGCTATTGGTTCTCGGCCTTCTTCTCAGGAGCAAGAGAGGAAGAAGAGAGAGGAGGATAGGAAGAAGGTGGAAGAGAAGAAGAAAGTGGAGGAGATAAAGAGAAGGGAAAGAGAAAAAGAGGAGGAGAGGAGGAAGATGGAATTGAGGACCAAAACTGGTCAAGCCCTGGTCCCAGTGTCTGCCTTGCCCGAGGGGGCTTCGGTGGCCGCCTCTCCTCAGCTTGCCCCTGCGCTGCTCGAGAGAGAAGTCCTTCCTGCTGATCGCGAGAGGGCGTTGGGGTCTGATCAACTGGCTCTGCAAGCTAGCCAGAGGCTTGCCTTGGTAAAGTTCTCTTCTAATTCTCAATTTCTTTTAACAAGTTTTGATGGTTTCTTCTTCTTGATCCCTCCCTTGTTCTTTGCAGTTTGTGACTCACTTCACCGTGCTTTATCGCTCTCGCGACGAGCTGGTGAGAAGGAATGGTGAGCTGGAACAACAAAAATCTTCTCTGGTAGCCAGGGGTTCTCAGCTGGAGGCCGATCTGAAGGCTGCTGATGCATCTTGAGTTTCATCTAACCTGGCTCTTGTTAATTCTTCTCACGAGAGAGATGATGCGGTCAGGGAGCTTGGCGAGATGAGGAAGGCTTATGACCTGGTATGCTTGAGCAAGCTAGACCTTGCAGGGAAGAAAAGGGTTCTGGCCGAGCAACTGGAGGCGGAGAAAGCCCAGGCATCCACCCTTAAGGAAGACTCGTACAACTCTGGCTGGGCTGCTGCGTATGAGTACGCTGAGGTTCAGATAGGCTATATCAGCCGTCTGAACTTCAAGAAAGGGTGGAATAAGGCTCTCGTAGCTGCTGGGGTGGACGTTGCATCCCCACTCTTTGACGAGCACGATCCAGGGCCAAAGCCAGTCGTAGATGAGGACCCAACCCCAACTGCTGAAAGCACTGATCCTGTCTCTCAGGCGACTTCTACTGACACTCCTTTGGTCGAGAGGACAGAGGACACCCCTGCAGAGGGTAATGTCCCTGCTGATGCTAATAAGGACAAGGGACCATCCACCTCTGGGCCACCCGAGGTTGCTAATTGATAGGGCTGCTTTGTAATTTTTTCTTTTTCAATCTGATGTAACCTCATTCCTTATTAATGAAAAGACTTCATTTTTGTTTATGCTGATCTCTTTCTTTTCTCTTTCTTTTACTTGTAGTTGGTTGATGTGGATGACTATATTCCTGTTACCTCCCAACT
The DNA here is from genome assembly GCA_949130495.1 of Sambucus nigra. NCBI lineage: Eukaryota > Viridiplantae > Streptophyta > Magnoliopsida > Dipsacales > Adoxaceae > Sambucus > Sambucus nigra. Next base: position 354,047,084 of record OX422221.1, read on the forward strand.
AGGTAGGACTCTCGGTCCTAATGCAAGCCCTGCAGTTCGCCAGGCCTTTGCTAGACTTTGCAGGTTTGCTAGGTCAAGGAACCAGAAATATAAGGATCAGTCCGAGCTAGTGGCCAAGTTGAAGGACAGGGTCCAGGAGATGGAAGAAATCGGTGCTTCAGTGCAAGAAGAAGTTAGTGCACTGAGAGCAAGGTTGCTGGAGGCCACCGAGATTAACCAGGTTGGGGAGTTCCTGCAGCAGGAGAATGAAGACTTGAGGAGGGAAGTCCTAAGGCTTAAGGAGCATTCGCCGAGCATCGTTTCTGCAGTCCTACAAGGCTCTTCTTCGTCGTGAGCTTCTCGGCCTCCCCTCCCGCGTGCTGGTAGGAGTGCCAGGGGTAGGAATAGGGAAGCCGAGGAACAGCCTGAGAGGGAAATGGAGGATCTGCGCGGTGATGTTCGGCGAGCTTATGTGACTGCTGCTGGGCTCCAGAGGGACGTCACCCGTCTACGGCATTTGTTCAAGAACGGTCCTCGATAAGTGTGGTCCTATGGCTATGATCAAGGCTGGCTAGAAGCTCCGACGAGACTATCAGAGTTCGAGGAGCTATCCTTCATCAGGGGGTGGTTGAGTGCCCTCAAAGAGCTGCAGGTCTCGAGGAACTCGACGCTGTGGTATCGACACGAGATGGCCTCCTCTACTCTGATGCCCAATCCATTCAAGAGGGATGATCGATGGATCCCCATTGATGCTATTCCCCGGCGATTATTGGAATTGGACGCAAATGAGGTCATGGAGGAGCTGGCCCCTGCTCCTGATGATGGAAGGAGAGCTAAAGTTGCTGATTATCTTGCTCGGAGGCTTCCACCTCCTTGAGATTATGTTTTTAATAATTGTAAATGCTTTGGGCGAGCTTCGCCGACTAAACATGTACTATTATTGTTTGTAAATATAAAAGATTAATGAAAAGTTCGAGTGTTGGGCGATTTTGCCGACTAAACGTGTTCATCCAATCCTTTTATATTTTTGTAGCTTTACAATCCTTTTTTTTTTGTCATGTGAGTGTCCGCACAGTCCAGTATAAGAATACCGTTGTGCCCTCCCTTTACCTTTTAGGTCGTGTCGTCACAATCCCTTAGGCCTAAGTAGGGAAATTGGCGAGGACACACCTGGTATTGGATGTCTTCATCCGGTCAGGATTTCGTTTGACCAAAGTAGGTTTGATGCCTAAGAATACTCTGTAGGGCTTCATATATTGCCATGGGCAATGCTAAGAGGTATGTCGTGCTTCATGACGATGACCTGAGGAGGGGTGTTCCACTGCTATGTCATCCATTATGCCTGTGATTTGGAAAGGATGTGTAATAAGATATAATTGTTACTAGTTAGATAGTGATCAACTGAGAGATTTTCATTGGTGAATTGAGAAATGAACTTTACTTTCACATAATGAGTACAATAAAAAGATCTAACAATAGAACTCTTAAAAATAGAATTTTTTGAGATTAGTTGCGTTCCATGATCGTGGTATCTCTCTGCCCTCCATCGTTTTCAAATGATAGGCACCTCGCAGGTCGTCTCTAATTATCTTATAAGGTCCTTCCCAGTTCGGTCCCAGTTTACCGTCTGATGGCTTCACTGTGTTGCCCAGGACCTTTCTTAAAACATAGTCCCCAACTTTGAATTTCCTCGGATTGACCCTTTTGCTGTAGTGCTTCGCGAGCTGTTGCTGATAGCTTGCTAGTTTTACTAGGACAAGTTCCCTGCGCTCGTCGGCCAGGTCGAGTTCAGCGAGCAAAGCCTGATCGTTCTCGCCTTGCTCGACAAGGTCGGATCTCATTGTAGGCAATCCTGATTCTAGTGGGATAACCGCCTCCATACCATATGCTAGTGAGAATTGCGTTTCTCCTGTGGCTCGCCTAGGAGTCGTTCTATATGCCCATAGGATATGCGGTAGCTCGGTTGTCCACGCGCCTTTGGCTCGCTCTAACTGCTTCTTCAATCCAGCGATCATTGTCTTGTTGGAAGCTTGAGCTTGTCCGTTGCTTTGAGGGTAGGCCACCGAGCTGAAGTGGTGCCTGATCCCGTGTTTGTCGCAGAAGTCCTGAAAAGGGCCACTCTCGAACTGTGTTCCATTGTCAGTGATGATGGTTCTGGGGATTCCGAATCGAGTGATTATATTTCTCCACATGAACCTCATCATGTCAGCATTTCGGATGTTCGCCAGTGGTTCCGCCTCGATTTACTTGGTAAAGTAATCAGTTGCAACCAACAGGTATTTGCGATTGCCGGTAGCGGTGGGCAGTGGTCCCACGATGTCCATTCCCCACTGGGCGAAGGGCCAGGGACTGGTCAGGTATTTTAATTCGCTGGCGGGCTGGTGGACCATGGGAGCGTGAAGTTGGCATTTTAGGCATTTGCGGACATATACTACGGAGTCCTTTTGCATGTATGTCCACCAATAACCTTCCTTCATTGCTCGGAAGGCTAGAGACCTTCCTCCGACATGACTTCCACAGATTCCTTCGTGAAGCTCGTGAAGCACGTCTTTGACATCTCCTGGGTGGACGCACCTAAGGTAGGGGCCGGAGAAAGATCTTTAATACAAGTCACCTCCTGTGGATAAGTGAAAGCGAGCAGCTTTGACTCTAATCTGGTGGGCAGTTCTCTTATCCTCTGGGAGCGTTCCGTTCTTTAAATAGTCTTTCAAGGGATCCATCCAGCTAGGGGCTGATTCCAATTGGAGTATTGGTTTTGCTTTTGTCAGCTCGCAGTTGGGGTAAATGCTGGGGAAACAGAGGAAATCAATAGGGATGATCCTTTTAAGGCTAGAATCAACTGCCGAGCTTAGGGCTGCTAAGGCTTCAGCGTGGCTGTTTTGCCCCCTGGGAAACTGTTGGATGTTGATCTCTTCAAAGCTCGTCATTAAGTTTTTTACCAAGGAGAGGTAGGCTTCCATTATCTCATCCTTCACATTATAGTCTCCACTTATCTGATTGGAAACTAGTTGCGAATCTCCGAATACCTGCAAATGCTTTGCTCCCAGAGTTTGTGCCTTTTGGAGACCTGCTATTAAGGCTTCGTATTATGCTTCGTTGTTAGAGGCTGCAAATCCCAGCATGATTCCTTTCTTAAGGACTGTATTTTCTGGAGTGATGAGAAAAATTCCACCCCTGCCCCCTTTGAGTTGGAGGCTCCATCAACGAATAGTTTCCAGCTTTCCCCTGTAGCCTGGTTGTCTGTTCTGTTGGCTTAGGCTGGTCGAAGGGTTCTTCCCCTGTGAATTCATATATGAAATCAGTAAGGATTTGACCCTTGATAGCTGTCCTTGGTTGAAATTGGATGTCAAATCGGCCGAGGTCGACTGGCCATTTAGACAGTCTGCCCGACAAATCCGCCTTCCTTAGGACAGCCTTGAGGGGGTGTGATGTGAGGACGATGATAGTATGAGCTTCGAAGTAATGCTTCAGTTTCCTCGAGGCCATTACTAGGGTTAATGCGAGCTTTTCCATTGGTAGGTAGCGCTGCTCGGCATCTAATAATGTTTTGCTCGCGTAATAGACTAGATGTTGGATTCCTGTAACTTCACACATTAGCGCTGAGCTGACAGTATGACTGGATACAGAGAGGTAGAGGTACAAAAAGTCCATTTGCTGTGGTATGACAAGCAGTGGTGGAGAGCTTAGGTAGGACTTGAGCTCGTCTAATGCTCGTGAGCAACCTGGGGTCCATTCTACTGTTTTGCTGTTTTTTAAGAGTTGGAAGAAGGGCTTGCATCTCTCGGAGGATTTAGAAATGAAACGATTTAGAGCAGCGAGCATTCCAATGAGCTTCTGTACATCTCGGACTGTGGGAGGAGGTTGCACTCTTGTGATTGCATCAATCTGGTCCAGATTAGCCTCTATTCCTCGCTTGCTGACCAAATACCCCAGAAACTTTCCTGACTGGACACCGAAGGAACACTTGCTCGCGTTGAGTTTCATTCGGTACTTCCTGAGGATTTCGAAGGTACTTGACAGGTCTGAGAGGTGATTTTCCTTCTCCTTGCTTTTGATGAGCATGTCGTCGATGTAGACCTCCATTGTGTCTCCCATTTGATTCTTGAACATTCTAGTAGCTAGCCGCTGATAGGTTGCCCCTGCATTTTTTAGCCCAAAAGGCATGACCTTGTAACAGTATAAACCAACCGTCGTGATAAACACCATTTTGTCCTGATCCGGGGCATACAGGGGAATCTGTTGATATCCTGAGTATGCGTCCAGGAAACTCATTCGTTCGTGAGCTGCGGTGGCGTCTACTAGTTGGTCTATTTTCGGAAGAGGGAAGCTATCCTTGGGGTAGGCTTTATTGAGGTCAGTGAAGTCCATTCAAACTCTCCACTTCCCATTTCTTTTCGGAACTACCACTAGGTTGGATAACCATTTGGGGAATTGCACTTCCCATATGGACCCTGCATCTAGCAGTTTTTCGACTTCTTTTTCTATTGCTCTGGCCTTCTCGGGAGCAGTTCGTCGTGCCTTCTGCGCTATCGGCTTGAATGTGGGATCGACGTGCAACTGATGGCAGAACATATTGGGATCGATTCCTGGCAGCTCATAGGGTTCCCAAGCGAAAACATCTATGTTGCTTCTGAGTAAGGTTGACAAATCCTTTTGCTCTTGGTTAGTGAGTGAGGTTCCGATCAGGAAGACTCTGCTATTGTTGCCTTCTTTAGCCGTCACTTCTACCAGGTCCTCGACGGCACGCTCGGAGGGGAGGAGCCTGGTCTCTTCCACTCCAGGCCTTCCGTATTTTAATTGCTATTTGGAAGGAATCGCACCTTCCTCCACTTTCTCGCTAGTTTGAACGGCTCTTTTCTCTGGCTTTGGTCGGATGGCCGCTATGAAGCACTTCCTTGCCATCGCCTGGTCACCATGTATCTCCATTACTCCCCGCTCGGTGACATATTTGAGTTTCTGTTGGTAGGTCTAGGAGACTGCCTTCATTGCATGAAGCCATCCCCTGCCGAGGATGGCTTGATACGGTGAATCGATGTCGACCACCAAGAATTCGATCATCTTGGAAACATTTCCAGTGTGCACTGGCAGTATTATTTTGCCCAGAGGCATGGTCATCTTCCCAGCGAAGCCGACCAGAGGTACAGTGGTTCCCTTTAGGTCGATGATGTTCAACTTCAATTTCCGGAACAGGTCAATGTACATTACTTCGGATGCGCTTCCTTGATCAACGAGCAGCCTGTCGATGTCAAAGTTGGCTATCCTGAGTGTAAGGACTAAGGCATCATGATGTGGGGTCCTTACTCCCACAAGATCTTCATCCGTGAAAATAATATGCTTGTAGTAGTTGATGTCCTCTGCTCGCCGACATTTTCCTGACTGTGATTTTGCTGGATCAATCTGAAAAGCTTGCATTATCACTGTCAGTTTCTTTACCTCCATTCGAACTGAGTTACCCTGGATTTTCTTAACATCAGATACTCCGTGGATTACTGCGAATTCGTGTCCGGCGTCATCATCCAATACGTTGTGGGGTTTCGCCTCTTTGTGGGCAGTCACTCTCTCTACCTTCTTTTCCACAAAGTCATTCAAATGTCCGGACTGGGCCAACTCCTCGAGGTGGGACTTAAGAGCCTTGCAGTGCTCGGTCTTATGACCTCCCTCTTTGTGGAAAGTGCATCTTAACGCATTGTTTCTTTTCGAGGGTTCTCCTCCCATTTTTCGGGGCCATTTGATGAACGGATAATCTTTAATCTTCGCGAGAATTTTGTAAATTGGTTCTTTGAAGACGGTGTTGACCGCCTGGAACGATCTTGTAACGTCAGGGTTCCCTCCGTTTTTGGAGCCATTCTTGCCCCCACTCTTTCCTCCTTTTTTCTGGTTCTCAACTTTCTCACTTCCCTTGGTAGTGAGCTTGGCTCGACCGTTTTCTCCTACGTTAAGGCGGGTGACATCTTCCACCTTTGCGTATTTCTCAATCTGGGCCATCAGGACATCAATGGTCATAGCTTCCTTCTTTGTCAAGGACTGGTAAAGGAGGGAAGAGCTAGGTAGCCCAATTTTGAATGAAGCCACTGCCACTTCTTCCGCGCAGTCCTCGACCTCGTTGAATAACTCCCAGTACCTCTTCGCGTAGTCTCAGAGTGTCTCCTAAGGCGTTTTCTTCATTGTTAATAGAGCATCCATCCTTTTGGGATGGGAGCTGCTGGTGATGAACCGGGCCGTAAAGAGCTCGGCCAGGGATTTGAAATTTCTGATGGATCATTGAGGGAGTTTCTCGAACCATTTCTGGGCCACGTCATGGAGGCTCGAGGGGAAAATACGGCACATCAGTGCATCTCGGTGATTCTAGAGGGTCATGGCCTGCCGGTACTGCCTGACATGATCAATGGGATCAGTCTTCCCGTCGTAAATCTTGAACCTTGGAATGGCAAACTTTTTGGGAGCCTCTTCCTCTTCAATTTCCCTCGTGAAGGGTGATTTCATCTGGGTCTTGAGGGCTCTCCTAGTGAGTTCTCTGGTCGACCTGGCGTCGCGGTGAGCTGGATGTTGGTCCATTTATCTGCGGACCAGGTTCCATATGTTGTCGTCGCTGCGAGCAGGGCTCTGGTAGCGGCGAGCTTTTCTTAGTTGTTCGCGGAGGTCGTCGTCTGAGTCGCCACCTTCGTCCCCTTGATATTGCCGCCTAGGGCTCCTTCCTCGGTTGTGAGATTTGCTCGCCTGAGGGCTAGGAGTGCGATAGTGGCGTCTCCTGGTATCAGGACGTAGTTCCTTCTCCAGTTTTTCCAGTCTTCTTTTCAAGCGAGCATTCTCAGCCTCATATCTGCGAGAAGACTCCCTCTGCTCATGGAGCCTTGCCTCGTATGCATCGATCAATCAGGATATCTGCGTGGACCTTGCTGGTCCTTGACTTTCTTCTGAGGCTGGCCTTTCTAAGTGAGCCCCTTGATCTGAACGTCGGACTTCAGACCTAATCCTGCGAGGAGCAGGTGGCTCCTGAATATCTCCTGCTTGAGGAGCGTTGCTGCTGTGACCAGACATCTTAGATTTTTTCTTGGCGTGGGCTCTTCTCAGGGAAAGTTGAACGGTTCCCACAGACGGCGCCAATTGTGGTGACAATTATTATGCAACACAAATAAATATGAAAGATGTAATAACCAAGAAAGAATAAATAAAATGCCAATCACACAACAACAGATGTGCCTACGTCCATGATGGTGCAGTCAGTATTATTTCTCTATATTCTGAAGAATAGGTACAGAGAATACAACTTGTCCTTTGCCCCGGACCTAGGGTTTAATTTATACATGTGTATGCTAGTTAGTGGAGATGATGGGTTCCTTCATATTAGCCATCTTCCCTATCCTTTCCCTTCATGGGATTGTGCTCCCCTATAACTTCTCTTCATGGGATCGTGGGGAGAGACCGGGTCAATATGAAAGATAGAGGGCCTCGATTTTGGGCCGCCAGAACTGGGCTACTCGTCCAGGCCCATGGTCCTAAATTCTGGGTACCTACAGCTTCCAATTGCGAAAAAGTAATAGGTTATAAATAAAAATATAGTACTTTTGGCAACACAATTTTTTGTCTCCAAAAGTTATCATATACATCTATCACTTTGGATATGGCAACACATATTTGGTTGCGAAAAGATAACTTTTGGCAACACAAGAGCTGTGTCGCCAAAGGTATGGCTTTTGGTAGGATAAGAGCTGTGCCAAAAGGTTATACCTTTGGCAACACAACTCTTGTGTTGCCGAAAGCCCTACCTTTTGGCAACACAACTCTTATGTTGCCAAAGATATTTCTTTTGGCAACATAAGACCTTTGTTGACAAATGTATAGCCTTTTGGCAAGACAACTCTTATGTTGCCAAAGATATTGATTTTAGCAACATAAGATCTTTGTTGCCAAATGTATAACCTTTTGGCAACACAACTCTTACGTTGCCAAAAGCTATACCTTTTGGCAACACAACTATTTTTTGTTGTTGAGTGAGTTTTGGCAACACAAATAATATTTATTATTATAAATTTCACAAATTATAAAATACTGTTGGCAACACAATTGCGTGTTGCCAAAAATATACCTTCAGCAGCACAAGCTTGCTGTGTTGCCATAGGGTTTCCTAGACAGACAATAGGCAACAAGCTGGCAACATAGAAAAATATGTTGTCAATACCTTTGGCAACATATTTCTAACTTTAACAACATAATTTGTATGTTACTAATGGTGCAAATTCTTGTAGTGATACTTTAGAGATTGAAATATTGTGTTATTGTAGAGAGAATTTATGTGCTTTCATGCCGAAATAATTTTTTTAAAAAACTAGAATTCCATATATTTTTAGACCCGAATTTTATTGAAAATTTTTATGAACTAAATATTCTAATTTTTGTGTTGGATGCTATATGATGTTGAAATCATAATTTCTATGGATTTTGCATGTTTAATTTTTTTTTATAGATCTGTTTTCTCATATTTGTGAAATTATTGGAAAAACACTTACCTCATAAAATTGAAATTTATATTTTTGAGAGATTGATAACACATTTTTAAATGATTGAATAATCCTGTTGTGTCTCCAAGATAAGTGTTGTGTGTATTTCTTAGAAATAATGCTTATAATATTGTTGATTGAAAATATATTTTTGCTAAGTTGTTATAGAAAACTTATGTTCTTGATTCCAAATGTATTTTCGTTAAGTTTTTTATAGAAAACTTATATGCTTGTGTTAAGAATTAAGTTCTTTCATAGTTTGCATTTAGAACAAATTCACTTACACGTTTTGCACAACTCAAAATATAGAAAGTATGTTATTATGAGAGAGATCAGTTTTGAGTGAGTTGGAATTCATTAAAACAAGAAACAAGGAGTTAAAGCAAGGAAACTGCCAGGGATATTTAAATGTCAGTATCAGAAATGTCGTTGGAGGAAAGACCGAAGAGTTTTATGCTCGGGAGAAGATATAGCTCGTGTAGGTATATTTTTCTGATTGTTTTACATAGGATCTTGCATTCTATGTTTGGGTGCTTGTAACTCTTGTAAAATTGTTTACAATGGAATTTTTATTTTGTGGTGTAGAGATCACCATGGATGTTTTCCTTAGTTTGGGTTTTTACCACGTAAAGAAATCATACTTGTTAGTCTTCTTTTCCTCAACTTCCTATATGTATGATTTAGAATAAATTTTTTTACATGATTTAATTATTTGAGTTAAAATAATTCAAGTATGAGATATATTGTATTGTAACGTCATAAATCAGATTGTTAATAATTTAACTTTAGAATAAATCAGATTTAATTGATTTTAGTTTTCGCATGTATTAAAATCTAATTAGTTGAATAATAAAGTTTTTCTTGATTTGATTATATATATGCTATTAAAAAAACTTGCATGAAATCAGAGTATGTTCATTTGCGTGTATGGAGATTGTTTCATGGCAATCGATTTTTCAGTATGACGAAGGGGAATAGAAGTAAGTCTACCTATTGATCTCATAAAACCTTTACAACACTCTCTAAATCCAATAACTCAATACATTGAGACAATAGTCCAAGGGACCACTTTCCATGATCAAAAAAATTCTTGGAAAAATGAGACCCTAAAAACTATGCCAACCAACTCAATGGCACTTTGATCAATCAACCAACTCTAATAAAGAAATTACAAAAAAAGGAAAAATCCTAACTTTTATCGTAATAATATGAGGTTAATACCTAATTATAAAAAAAGGCCTAGAAATAAAGAAAGAACGGTGATATTGATACCTAATCAAGTGAAAATGTCCTTTAGAGGAAAAAGTGATGATGTTGAAAGCATTAAAATAAAGATGTAATGGAATAAATGGTGGAAGGGAATTCTGTCGTATTTTCTTTCCCGACTCAATGTAATTATAAAGATGGGAAAAGAGGGATGTGAATAGGTGAGGGGTTTAAATAAGAAAAGACATCCAGGAATTCAGTTAATTTTGGAAAACTAAAAATCAATTCGAAAATGTGTGCCCTCCAATTGAGGATCATGTGTCATAATGATGACCTGATGTGCCTCCAGATCTTCGACATGTGGCATAACTAAAGCCATGTCTTAAAGTAGAAAATACAAGGCAACATGGTTAATTTATGTGAAAATGGGATGGTTAGTTCTTATTGGGAGATGTGAAAATGGGATGTATTTCCACTGGTTTGATCATTTTCTTTTATCAATCCCTGACGTGACTAATTTATGTGCATATTTCTTGATTTATGACTAGAAAAAATTCATATACACCTATTATGGGTGGATAAAATGGTCTAAAAGAGACATCTACCTTTGATGCTCCGCATTTGACATGTTAGTATACATATACTCTCCGCTACATACCTGATGATCTAGTGGTAGATCATCTTATTGTTGAGCATATCTACATTCACATTACATAAGATAAAACACCTCTTCTGATTCCTTTTCTTCTTGAGATTTGAAAACTAATAGAGCCATCAATTTTACTCATCTAAAGAGGACTCTTGAGCGTGTCTTGTGCATCAAAAGCATCCAACATCTTTCCTTTTTCATTTACTCTTTTTGGTTCACCATACTATATGATGAATAAGACACTTTTTTTTAGTTCTATTTAGACATAACTCTTCAAACTAAGCATCCACACACATTGGCACCCTTTGTTTATGGACGAGATATTATATTGATCGAGGATACGCTTTCTACCTATCTTAATCTATATCATATGCATTTATATCATCATTTTGAGCATAATACCTATCACGATTATCATTCCACTTCGTTGTTTGTGGACAAGTGTCCTGGTACGATGGTCTCTTTAAGCATGAGGATGTGTTATTAAGTTGAGGCCATGAGCAAAAAAGTATGTATAAAGATATAGTACCTATAATAAGATGCCTACATACACCTTTAAGGTGTTTCTCTCTAGTATATTTAGTATAATGGTTTATAATACAAGTGTAAACAACCTTAGACTTTGGATAAGGTGGTCAAATAGAGATATGGGGTTTTTGTGATGAGAAGAGCTCTCTTATGAAGTAATTGACTAGCTTATGTAAGTATTCCTTACTAACTTAGGACACACATGATAAAAAACAAACATAGTACAATTATGGTGTCTAGAATATAATGTATGAGCTGAAAATGCTCCAAACTCAATTACAAATTCAAAATATGATCATTACCACTTCCTTTGATGGATAATAACTTGAATTCCAATCCTTAAAACCTTCCCCAATTGTTCCATGTATAGCCAACTATAGGGAGTATCAGTGAAATGATATTTGAAGCATATGCGACCATGACTAAGCTTTATGGGTATAGTAGAAACACATGATTGAGTTCTGACAACATGGAGAAAATGTGCAATATAAGAATAGGCACAGAGATATTTTCACCCATATGCTATAACTAACTTGTAATGATTCCATTCCATTCATGTAAATCTTGATCTCATCTCATTCTATAAAGGTTAGACAGGTTTCCTAAAACCAAACTCTCACTTCACTCACTTAGAAGTAGATCCCCTTTATACCCCAATAGGCATGAAATATATCAGATTATATTATTATACAAAAGTATTCGTATACTCATGTTCTCCACACAATTAGATTTTCATATTTTCAATTCAAAATATACATTGTTTCTTTTCTTAGTCCTTGAGGTCATTATGTCATAGGACACCTATGATACAATTTCTCCAAACATAATTCAACTTCTCAACCCAAAAACCAAATGAAACAATATTGGTGTACCCACTTGTTAAGGTATTTTAGCTTTTAAAATAATTTTACACACATTGTCACATTCATATTAAATCTTTGTATGTGCTTGTGTTGGTTTGACCTTTTAGTTTAGGTGATACACTTGTGAAATTATGTTATTCTTAACATATTTTTTGAAGCTAATTATTCATAAATATATCATATGAATGATTTTGTAATGGTTATTTACTTCATTTCTTCTTCCACCCTAAATTCTCTAATTCGAGTATCTTCATTGGTGCTTAGCTACATTGAAGTATATCTTTGTTGACGTGAAGATATATTTTCACTGTTCGCGGCACTGGCAAGAGTTGTTCCCCATATTCGCCCAAAGTTCCTCGTGACTTCCTTCGATAGTCTTTCGCGGAAGCAAACCATCCATTAGCATCAGTTAAGAGATTCGTTCGTTGGTTGTACTTGTACCTGTGAACTAGATATTTGTTAAAATATCATTTTAGAGAAAGCGAAGACTTTTGTGGTAGCAAAATATTCTCTAGACTCAAGTTCTTTGATCTCATTTGTGATGTTACGTTCATAATTGGCTTAAGCTTGTCTTAAACACTTGGAAAAGCCTGAGATAAATGGTGAGATTGACTTCATAATTATAATCATTGTAAAAAATCTAAAGAAATATTATTGAAGAAACTTTTAAGAGCAAAGAAACTTGATCAAGAAGAAATTTTATAAGAAATTTGTTTTTGAGTTTGAGTACTCTATGGAGTTAGATCAGTGTTTATCGTTTTCAAATTTTTCATTGTGTTATGGAGGTTTTTGATTTTCAACCTTTGATCGCAACTCATATTGAAGCCTAAAAACATCTACCTTTGTTCATGAGCTAGAAAACTTGTATTCTAGTTCTTGAAAGACTTTTATGAATATCTCAATGTACATTGTGAGGTTTGAGCATGACATATCATTTTAAACACTTTCAAAACCTTTAGAAAAACTCAGATATAAGAATGTGGTATCCAAGCATTGGTGGCTTCTAAAAAATTTTCGTCTTATAATTCAAAGTGGATTTTTTATTCATGGAGTAATTTCCAAAGGCATTGGATGAGTTCATAACTGATCATGATTATGTAGCCTTCTCCAACTATTGGCGCTCTCTTCAGAGGATATGGTGTGAAAAAATTTGATAGTTAGTCATTGAATTTGAGGATTGTAAGTCGTTGTCTTATATTTGTAATACTCTACCATAGTGGATTTGTCATTCTGTTCGGCCCAAAGTATTTTCCCAAAGTAGGTTTTTCCTTGTACGACTTGGTGTTGTGTGATTGTTTACCCATTTATGCATTTAAATTAACTCACCCAAAATTCAAGATAAAATTTAGTGTATAATTGGTAGAAATTTTATCACACATACCTAAATTGTCTATTTTGTACCTAAAAGGAAATAAAGGGCATTCTCAATTGGTATTAGAGAGGTTTTTCATTTCAATGGGTTTATTCACATTGAAGTTTATCCCATGTGTCTTTTTAATGGATTTAGGTTTGTGTTAGAGTATTAATGACTTAATTGGTGTACATAATAAGCATGCATTCATAGACTTGTAACACCGTATGATTTTGGAATCATTCTATTAACATTAAAAAGGTTCGGGTCAGTAGTGATAGTGATGATGATGAAGATGATCTATATACTTGTTATGAGAATCTTCTTTTGAAATCAAAAGTTTTCTGAAAGTCAAATTTAAAAATTATTACAAAAGTCAATTTTTAGAAAAAAATAACTTTGAAGAAGAACTAAGATCATGCGTCTTCTGCATTTTTTATTGAAAGGTATTATTTACTTGAGAAAATCAAAACCCTTGAAACTAAGAAAGACATTATTTGTAATGATCTCATACTTGTAAAACAACAAAATGAATTCTTACAATTTCATGATGAACTTGTTAAAGATAAGAAGTTAAATTTGGTTGTAGATGAATGTGTGTCCACCTTGAAAAAGAAAAGAGATGATACGATCATTTCTTTTGACACTTTAGCTGAGAAATTTTGAAGTTGTAAAGAATCCAACACTGAGCTTTTGAATAAGATTAGAACAACTATTAATGTCTTCTATTCTAGCAAATAAGGAATTCCTAATGGAGTTGCATTTCATGGAAATGTATCCCAACAAAAAGAAATATGGTGATGTGAATCATGTGAAGGAGAAGTGTACTATTACTCTAAAATTTTCTAATATTGTTTCCAATGTTCAATCGGGGGTTTCGAGACTTGAACTACTTAAGTGTACTTATAGTCATAAAGTAGGTCGTATTAGAAAAAAATTCTATTTACTCAATATGACCTTGTATCTAAGTAATGATAGGGAGAATAGGATTTTACTTGATATAATTAGGAAGGTATGCAAGGAAAACATGCGCATCATGTTCATAACAAGAAGGGCAAAGTAATTCAAATTTCATTTGTCGTCCGCCCTAAGTCCTAGTTTCCTCTTTTAATTCAAGTGTGGATTACGAAGTATATTATGAGTAGGGTGTAACACCCCGTAATTTTAATTCGATAATGATTTAAATTAATTCAGAATTTGTAAAAAATAAAAATTTTGGAATCTATTTAATTTTGGCATGTAAAAAAGTGGTTTTTAATATATAAAAATAAGGTTTTAAGTGGAACTTAAATCGTGATTAAAATTTGGAAATTATATCTTGTTGTATAAAAATCGAGGGAGGATCCTACCTAAGGAGGTTATAAAAAAATCCAGTCGTCCGATTGAGCTGAATTTTTTACAGCAGATCCGTCTTGCCATCATCTACAACATGTTAAGATTTCAGGCAATTCTGACTATCTAATCACCCGTAATAAATTTTTGAACTTTAGTATTTGATTATGACTCAAACTCTTTTTAGTATATAAACATAAAGTGACGAGTTTAGGACTTTTAAAACACATTTTGGCCTTCTCAAAAATCATTAGCCTCTTATATTTTCATCCTCTTCCATCTACAAAACCCTAGCCTCATTTTAAAGCAAGATTCAACCCAAGTTTTGAAGGTTCAAATCGAGTTTTCTCAGGATCATCCAAGAACACATTTTTTGTCATCTTCTCGAGAGCAACATGACAATCAATTCAAAATTCTCAAACGATTTTTTTAAGGAATGAATTCTCTTATTCTCTCTCTTTAATACTATGCATTTTAAATATCTCCTAAACATTAATTTATATGTTTTTCTTAAAATAAATTAGGAACCTTAATTAGGAAAAGTGGAATCTAATTTGGGACTATTTTTGTGAAAAATGTTAATATGAATTTAGACTTATAACCCTTGTGTACGTAGGGTAGAGGTTGATTTTTGGTTAATATGGGTATAGGTTTGCATGTAGAAACCATAACAATTTTTTTTAAATGAAAACTAAATTTCTATAACCGCATAATATTATGTACATATGATTAAAATGAATTGTTGTTGTGTGATCCTTAAGTTCTCATGATGTTGGAATTATAATTGTTAGATAAAATATATTATGTTATATATGACAATGGATTGAATGATTTTAATTAAAATAAATTCTGATCGTATGAATAAATTGCATACTTGTTTATAAATTGAATTGTGCGACATATTGTTTTAAATTCATAATTATCATCATGGGGATGACGGGATTTTTGGGTAGTATGCTCACATCATAATTTTAGGAACGCTTGCTAGGTATGGGACTAGTTGGTATGCCTTGGTTTTGATTAACAATTTCTAGGTATGGGAGTGGTTGGTGTAGATTTTTACGAATGGGATATTCCGGGGTGGGACTGAATTTTAGTGTCATTCCGTTGACTTGGATAGCCTAGATGTGAGACTAGAAAGAAATAAATAGTAGAAGTTCATCGTATAAAATAGGGTAGGACGTGTCTATGTTACGAAAACCTCTAGGTATGGGACTAAGGGTAGATTCGAGGATTATGCTCTATAATAGGGTGGGGATAATTTAAAAATAATGACAACTTGATAAATTGGAGAATTAATGCATAAGATAATAAAAGGGTATTAAAATAAATTGGCGTCGTTAATAAGTGCAGAACTGACAGTTAAACTGGTTGGCTAGCTATTGCGGTGTGTGGGTGTGTGGCAGCGTAATAAGTGTAGGGATGGAAGTTAAACGAGTTGGTTGACTATTATGATGTGTCGTGCGTGGAACTCGGAAATAAGTGCAGGGTTGACAGAATACGGGCAGTCTGGCTATTACGAGGGGAATGTGTGTGAGGTAAAAGTTGAGATGAACTCGAAAAAGTGCAGGACACATAGTAGGGTCGGTTGGCTATGACGGCACCACAATAATGAAAATAATAATGTGATAAATCAATTTAAATAAGATGGTGAATTTATAGTAATTACCATATAGTGATAGCATAAGTTAAAATTAAACTTTGGGGTGACATAACTTCGGTGATAGTTGTTCACAATTAGTTTTGCCCACACGTTTATAATTATCGCGTTTAAATTAAAATATTCTATTGTGGTGTTTATTATGTATACTTATATTGTGTGGGTTCATGGACCCTAATTGGGCAGAGTAGCTCGGATTCATGCGGTGGGCTCTGACCTATTGCGTTGACTAACATTTCAGGTTAGCGCTGGAGTAGCTGCATATAAGTTATTTGAGATATTTTGGAGGTGCAACTTGAGTCATTTATTTTAGATTCTTTAGTTGTTAAAGATTTATTTTCTATCCGGTCGCATTTATTATGAGACTTTAATAGGGATTTGGTGGGCCAATCGGTTCCATAGTTGTTTACGATTTTAGCCAGATATTTAGAGTAGAATTGTTTATTCGAGTTATATTTATTTGGAGTTCGATTATTTTTGAAGATTAGCATGGGGATGGATTTTAATACTCTATGGATGATTATATTTATTGGATTAATCTAATTTTTATCTCGTGGGCATGAATTTTTATACATCTCATATCTCTAAGAGGATAAGAATGATATTTAATTTAGCAACGCCCAGTAATACCCCATGTAAGAGGGGAGTTTAATATGGAGAAATACCATATTTTTGTACGTGTTTGACTTGAGCAACTTCGGTTGCACCTATGTAACCGTTATACTCAGAATCAAAGTCAGCGTAGTTCTTGGGTTCGTACTATTCGCCAGAAAACTCATTGTGGTGGTTTTTGGGGGAGGTGGGAGGTGTTGAAACTCATCTCAAAACTCTTTTTCAAATCTTTTTCTCAAACTCTCTAAAAACTCATAAGATAAGAAAATGACTCTTCTACTCCTAAGAAGCTCTCCCTCGAATATATGGGGGTGAGGCATATTTATAGCTAAAACAAACACAAGTGGGTCACCACGTGTCAAATAACCCATGGTGACACATGTCCTATTTTTTGTGGCATGTGTCCCATAACATATGTCAAACCCTTCACACTAGAATATTGTCTAGTTAATGCTTAAATTATACACAAATACTCTTGATATGTCTGAAGCGCATAATAATACTCCAGTCGCATAAACAAATGGACTTTCATCAATTTTAATCATCTCTAACCTCATTTAATAATTAAATGAGAGGCTTATCATTAAGACCATCCTACATTTGCCCCCTCGTACATATAGTTGATATATTTATGCATGTCTTAAATATATCAACTGTATATACGAAACATCTTTAGTCGGTTTTGATATTTTCGATCAACCTGACGATTATGGGTAATAATCTCATACCTCATTTCATCTTAATGATGTACTTTTACCTCATATCTCATAATTTATGATATACTGCAATATCATATTTCATTTCTCTGTTACATGATATACATCAATCTCATATATCATATCTTGAATCACAATTCTTTTTAGGCTTTGATCTCATTGGTTATTCCGAAGGACCTCGTTTATCATTTTTCATATGCATGATATACTATGAGTGTTTCCCCCATTCCTATTTAAATGAACATGCATCCACGATTTTATTGTCGTTGTATATAACTCCACTTTGATAAAAAGTATTATCATGGACACATAATAACTACACCATTCTCTTTCATCATTCTCAACCAAGCTTGGTGGAAGTATTATTACGGTTTACATACTAACTACTTCATCCCTCTCTTTCAATCATTTAGTTCATGCACATGTTTTTTACTCGTTTTAATCACAACGAGATTTCTTGTGCATGTACGACTCGCCCAAATTACCACTTTTTAAGGTTTTTTTTGCAAACTGACACCTACGAGGTGACTTAATATTGAAAACATACTTGTTAAGATTTTTCGCAAACTCCACCGTTAGAGGTGACTTAACAATGAAAACACACTTTGTTTAAGATTTTTCTTCCATCGTTAGAGGTGACTTAACAATGAAAATACACGTGTTAAGAAATTTTGCAAACTCTACCATTAGAGGTGACTTATAAATGAAAATACACTTATAAATAATTTTTTTTCCACCGTTAGAGGTTACTTAACAATGAAAACACACTTTTTAAGATTTTTCGCAAACTCCACCGTTAGAGGTGACTTAACAATGAAAATAAACTGATTAATTTTTTTCTTCCACCGTTAGAGGTGACTTTAACAATGAAGACACACTTGTTTAAGGTTTTTTTTCCACCGTTAGAGGTGACTTTAATAATGAAAACACACTTGTTAAGATTTTCGCTAAACTCCACCGTTATAGGTGACTTAACAATGAAAACAAACTTATTAAGATTTTTCGTAAACTTTACCATTAGAGGTGATTTAATAATGAAAACACATTGTTTAAGTTTTTTCGCAAACTCCTCCGTTAGAGGTGACTTAACAATGAAAATACACTTTGTTAAGATTTTTTGCAAACTACACCGATAATGGTAACTTAACAATGAAAACCACTTATTAAGATTTTTTTGTCAAACTCTATCGATAACGGTGACTCTCATAATGGTGACTTAACAATGACAACCACTTGTTAATATTTTTCGTCAAACTCCAGCAATAACGGTGACTTAACAATGAAAACACACATGTTAAGGTTTTTCGTAAACTCCACCGTTCGAGGTGACTTAAAAAATGAAAACACACTTGTTAAGATTTTTCATAAACTCCACCTATAATGATGACTTAACAATGAAAACCAATTGTTAATATTTTTTGTAAAACTCCACCGATAACGGTGACACCCGTAACGGTGACTTAACAATGACAACCACTTGTTAAGATTTTTCGTCAAACTCCACCTGTAACGGTGACTTAACAATGAAAATCACTTGTTAAGTATTTCGTAAAACTCCACCCATAACAGTGACACCCATAATGGTGACTTAACAATGACAACCACTTGTTAATATTTTTCGTCGAACTCCACCAGTAACTGTGACTTAACAATGAAATTCACTTGTTAAGATTTTTGTAAACTCCACCTATAACGGTGACTTAACAATTAAAATCACTTGTTAAGATTTTTCGTAAAACTCCACCAATAATGGTGACACACATAAACTCTACTAATGGTGACTTAACAATGAAAACCACTTGTTAAGATTTTTGTAAAACTTCACCAATAACGGTGACACCCATTACGGTGACATAACAATGACAACCACTTGTTAAGATTTTTCGTCAAACTCCACCAGTAACCTTGAATTAATAATTACAACCACTTGTTAAGATTTTTGTAAACTCCACCTATAACGATAACTTAACAATGACAACCACTTGTTAAGATTTTTCATCAAAGTCCACCAATAACGGTCACTTAACAATGAAAACAACTTGTTAAGATTTTCCGTAAACTCATTCTTATGTATTTCTTTTCAGGATGGGAGCCCATACCTGTGGAATGACAAACTGAGTGTGGTCCTTGATATGTTTGCTTCAATGACCAACTTCTTCGGACGAGTCAAGTCATAACGATCTTTTTTTGAACTACCGACCAATTTTGATAAAGGTTTTTGGAATATAATACACCTCTGTAGAATAATTATCTCAATATTCGTAAAGTCCTCATAATATGATGTCATATCTGAAGGATGACTACGACTTTGTCAATTTTTGAGTGACAACTAATTAACCCGTTTGAACTCTTTACGAAAGAAAGTGAAGAAGCTTTTGTAATGGCCTGCTTAGATGTTACTATACTCTGAAGGTTCATCAATTAAACCTGGTCGCGGAGGATGTCGAAGAAGCTTTACACTACAAGCTATGTTATATCATAATGTCCATTTTATGCCTTTATTTTATTTTATCTCAAGACAAAATAAAATAAATTACATATACCATTTACAATGCCCACCCGAAAAAATTAAATTAACTTAATCATTACATTTTATGGGGTATATCTCAAACTATCATATCTTTGAACAATGACTTGATATTTGCATCGCTCAATTTCTGCTCATTCCGAAGCCTCTGCAAAATAATAACTTTCTCTTTCTTTCATCTCCATACAACTCAGTCCATTTTTCGGAGCACGAATGAGGCATTACACAATAAAAATCGCGAATTACCTCCCCAGCAGAGTCTCCAAATGTAAATACCGAATTTTTGTACGTGTTTGACTTGAGCAACTTTGGTTGCACCTACGTATCTGTTATACTCGAAATCAAAGTCACGTAGTTCGTGGGTTCGTACTATTCGCCGAAAAACTCATTGTGGTGGTTTTTTGGAGAGGTGGGAGGTGTTGAAACTCATCTCAAAACTCTTTTTCAAAACTCTTTTCACACACTATCTAAAAACTCATAAGACACAAAAATGACTCTTCTACTCCCAAGAAGCTCTCCCTCAACTGTATATGGGTGAGGCATATTTATAGCTAAAACTAACACAAGTGGGTCGCCACATGTCAAATAACCCGTGTTGACACATGTCCTATTTTAAGTGGCATGTGTCCCATAACATATGTCAAACCCTCAACACTAGAATATTGTCTAGTTAATGCGTAAATTATACACAAATATGCATGATATGTCCGACGTGCATAATGATACTCATGTCGCATACACAAATGCACTTTTTTTTATCAATTTTAATCATCTCTAACCTCATTTAATAATTAAATGAGAGGATTATCATTAAACCCCTCCTACACCCCGTATTTATCAGGATATAGAATGTAATTAATTTGGTGTTATATGATTTAATTAATCTGGAGAATTTAATTAAATTAATGAATTGAGATTTACTTAATTCGAGTTATTTTAAAAAATTACATGTGTCATAATTTGAGGTCGAGATTGGAGAAATTTAGTAAAGTAACTCGGATGATGATTCTGGGTGCACGGTTGATTCCGAATAGGTTGAGATAGTAAAAAAGAGTACCCGAGGAAAGTAATTGTGTCTCGAGGCATTTTTAGGCATAACCGGGCTCACACAGGGGTGTTCGAATCATTTAGGCTTGGCCCATAGGCTTAATTTTGGGATTAGTGATATGAAACCTACATTATGGAGTTTGTGGAAGATACAAGTCAATAAGAAAACCCTAGTTTTATAAAAGATAAAAGAGGGAGAAATTTGGATAACTTTTGGGAGCCAAACCAAGAAGATGGGTGTGTTCTTTGTCGAATCTTCGTATACATCAAAGGAAATCAGACCCTACAAATTTATTTAGGCAAGTGGTTAAACTTTCTTTCATTTAATTTGAAGTATTTCGATTCATATAATGGTGGGTATAAATCATACTAGTTTTGGGTGGGCTATCACATAGAAAACGGTTGTTTATGAAATTGGATAGTTTATGAAGTTTAAAAGTGAAGTTCATATTGTGTTATGAATCAAAAGAGTGTATATATGATTCTATTCTTAGGTTCATAATCTGTGCAATTAAATTTTGGAGGTTGAAATTTAATTTTGAGAAAATAGGTGTGGAAAAAAATATTGAAAATCCAACTCAAATTCTTAGTGTCACTATTGTCCATTGATCGCGTGTAATGAGGTTGTTGATGAATAAAATGTTTGGAGAAATGCATGAATCAGTGGGTTATTATAAGAATTTATTATGGGTTACAGTATGAAGCTGGGAAGATAATGATAATGGCGGAACTGGTGTCGCGAGGAAGGAGATGAAGATGTGGAAAAGTGAGGTCGTTCGAACGACCTCGTGAGTCGTTCAAAAGATAGTGGAAGTCATTCGAACGACCACTAGAATCGCTCAAATGACAGTGGAAGTCATTTGAACAACCACTGGTCTCGTTCGAACGACGGTGAGGGTGGTGTTTACCTAGTTCTATCTTGTACTTGGATTTCCCTTGGGATATTCTTAGGGTTTATTTAGTGTAATTAAAGGGATAATATACTTAGGGTCGTGGGAGGCAGATTTCAAGATATATTTTATTTAAATAGAGTGCCAAGCTAAATAGAGGAAATTGGATGGAATATATTCAAAAGGTTAAAATATGGACCAAGTAAAAGAGTCCGGCCATTTCGATTTAGTGCCGCCACTTGGATAAAATTAATTGAGGTGAAATTTATTAAATTAAGAGTAGGGGTTTTGACTCGGATACATTCATGCTAGTGCGACGGGAGTTAGGCATAGAGTAGACGGTTTAATTTATTATAGATATATGTAATAAATTATCGAATATTAAAGTTAATGAGGAGAGTTAAACTTAATAGTGGGATTTTGTTTAACAAATTCTAAAGGGAGAAGAAATGGACCAAACGAGGGAATCTGGGTATTGTAGTTGGGTTACATTACTTTAGTAAATTAATTAATGTGTGATTAATTGAATTACAAGTTTGGATATAGACTTGGGTATTTTTAGGCTAGTGCTATAGGTATTAGGCATTGATTAGACGGACTTTATTAAATATATGTATACAGTTATGTGTGATAGTATATATATATTTATATTTGTCTGCTCTATAGATATCGGTGTGAATGATATTTATATGCATACCCCTCTAGTGCTATCGTAGGAGCTTGCGCGATGTGGGTGAATCCCCTAGCTTGCGGAGCACGGAGAGTATAATCCCCAGGTTATATCGCTTATTTTTACTGCGTGATTTCTTTTCTGAGGTGAAACTCTTTGGGTATGATTCAGTTTCACTTTCGAGGGGAATATGACCACCTCCACTACGTTTGTGATATTTTTGCCCAATTACGGTGTGAGGTAGTCCCACTTGAGGTGGTCAGGTTAGAGTGAGCATGCCTGGGACATGATAGCATTTTATAGAAAGCATTCGATGAGTTATTACTCAGAAATGGATTGTAATACCCCACATTTTTCTCTCCTAAATAATTACTAGAAAAAAAATTATTTTTTCGAATAAATGATTAATTTTGGAAATTTAATCTAAATAATTAATTTTTTAATTCGAATAAGTTAAGTGGGAACTTGTGATTTAGTTGTGCTTGTGTGAATGATTCATTTTTGTTCATGAATATGTCATTTGCGTATAATTAAAGGAAATGATAGAATTCACGTGTGGCACAAATAAAAAGTAATAATTTTAGCATAAATAATTCGGAGCACCTATTGGGACTCATATATACTCATTTAGGTGGCTTAAACCTTTAAAAATGGCCTTGGGTCAATAACATATTGGTTGGGAATGTTTTGGGATAATTGGATGATGGATTTAGGCTTATTTAGGGGTCCAAAAGTTGGGCCCATAACTCAACTCATTATTTAACACTTAATGAGGGGTTTAGTGGGGGTAAACCACTTCCCCATTACCACACTAATCAAACATTAACAATAGCCATGGGAGAGAGGAGGTAGAAACACCCAAGAAGAAAAAAGGAAGAACAAGAGGGAGATAAGTAGCTTTCAAGGGTTCTCCACTATTTATTCCAGGCAAGAATTTTCTAGCATAAACTATGTTTCTAATGTATTTCTCAATGCAAAATTTGTATCCACTTTAAATTTCTGGAAAGTAGGGTTTATTGGATTTGAATTTTATAGTTAATTACCCATATGTAGAGGAATTATAATTCTAAATTGATAATGATATGCATGTAGAGGACTCATTTCATGTAGATACCATTTCCATAAATTAGGAACCAAAATCTGAATATCTGGGGTTAGAATCTTGTAACCTAAACTGAACCGATAGGGAGGAAAAAGAACCGATCTGATGTAGATCGATTTTGCTGTAAAGACCAAACCGCACTGATAGGAACTAAAACGAACCGATCCGGTGCAAGTTAAATTTTTTGGAAAAAAAAGAACCGAACCATGGGAAATAAAATGAACCGATCCAGTGTGTTGCAAACATCCTGTAAAGGGAAAATCGAACTGATCCCTCTGGACTGAGCCGGTTCGACTGAGTAAAATTTGGGGCTTAATTGCATGGCTAATGTGGAGGAAGTTGATGTTAAATCTAACACCGTAATGTATATAAAGTCCTTAAACATAAATTCGGTAATGGGGATTAACTATGGGATATCATTGGGTATGTTGAAATTTATGTGGGACTTAAATATGTTAAAGTTGGGATAATTATAGTATAGAACAAAATTTTACCCATATCCTAATAAATAATGATTACCTATGACAGAATGGTTAAGTAATTATTTATATGATGGTTAATTATTGGATAACTGGAGGTATGGGATTTGGTTTGGAATCTTATGGTAATTTAGAAATAATTACCTTACATATTATAGAAAAAATAATATGTATTATATAATATTGTGTGTGGACATACCAGAGGACTTTCCTATCCGCTCGGGGGTTCGAGCGTTCGGGCTAGTGACCACACGCCGACACACGTGGGGTTGACATTGTGTAGGCACATAGGTACTACATAGAGGCTCCACCCTCGAGAGGTAGGAGTGGTGCTGATTGTTCCTGTATCACTACTAGGTATGGGTCGTATACAGGTATCCTGCGTAGGGACCGTGCCCGATGTATTTGTGTTTTGTGGTGTCTGTTTAGGATGTCAAGATTCCTTCAAACTGTCCAATGTGGATGTTAGGATTCCTTCGGACTTGCCAATAGAGCACAAACATGACACACATGGTAGATACCTTTGCGTGTCACATATATAGGAGGAAATATATTATTAATTACTCGGATATTGTGGAAAGAAGTTTAATTGTCGAAGGATATAGACACTGATTATTATTTTATCTTATGATGCATAATAGATGTTTATGCTTATACTTGATAAAAGGGGGATGTATTGGGGTGCAAGTGATGTTTTGTTTAGTTGAGGGACGAGGTGTCATATGCATGTGAGTGTTGAAAAGGGAGAATATTTATTGTTCATCGACTCTATAATTACATTCATATTTTATTCAAGTTAATTCTTGCACACCTCGCTCTGACCCAAAGTTAAATGTTCCCCCCTCCCAGGTGCTCCTTGACAGGGATAGTTGGATTGTGCTGTGGTTGTTCTGTAATCTCATTAACTCTCCAGATTCAGATTTATTCTCCTTTTAGCATAGATCCTTTTCACATTCAGTCATTTGATATTTGGAATATTTGTAAGGGCATAAGCCCGACACTCTTTTATTTCATGTCAGTTGGGATTTATCATGTTAGCTGGATTTTTTTTTTGGTGGTGTGGAGTTTTGAATCATTGTGTATGTGTCATTCATTTATAAATGCCGAAGTTTTGGGAAAATAATTTATTTATACTTACTATGGTGCTAAGAATGTTATTAATTGACAAGAAAGCCCTATATTTGGCATATCGTGCCTAGCCAGCCTTTACGTGAAAAAATAGGGGTTGTTACATGGATGGTTATTAGACGCGACATGTGTGTGAATGTTGTAGTATACCAGTACCTATTTAATGTGTGTAGACAATTATATACGAGATTAATACATAAGTGTGAATGTATTTCTTATATAACTAGTGTGAAAGTTATATGATTTAAAAGGGGGTTCCTTACATAACTAGTATGACAGTTATATGATTCAAAAGGGGGTTTCCTATATAACTAGTGTGAGCGTTATATGATTTAGTATAGTTTAATCGATTAATAAGTTAATGACGAAATAACTTAATAATCATATTAAGAGTACTCGGGTTAGAGTAGTGTGGTAGAAAGAGGCGTGATATGGCTAGTTAAGTGGGGTAGCTTAACTAGGAAGGTAGAAGGCAAGTTTTAGGCGTGCACATTAGATAAGGGGTGAGCTATACCTCAAGAGAGTTCGAAACTAGCTTCAATACGATACGTGTGCATGCATATTTTATTATTGCAATTTAACTTCTTGCTAAATATTTTCAAAATGTTTTACTTGGGCTCTGACCCATGTTAAAATCTATTCCAAAATAGTTTTTAGGTGTCCAGCCATAGAGACGCCCAACTTGAGGATTCTATCCAAGGATGCGCAACTGCAGCTCATGTGGAAGTTGTAGGACTTTACTATAGATGCTTCGTTCATTTATTCTTAGTTTAGGGACTTTATTCAAGTACTCATTTGGTCCATCGCCCTCAGATTTATTATTCAGTTATTTTACTAGACTTTGTGCATTCAGGTTATTATCTTAGATTATTGTTGAATTTTATTGTTGAACCGATAATTGATCATCTGTGTTGGATTAATCATCTGTGTTGGATTTTGTATTAATCATCTGTGTTGGATTTTGTTACCAGTTTGTGTGATGGTTTAATCATTATTTATTTCCACATGTTCTTAATTAATGAAAGATAAAATTTGGCGCCGGTCTATTTAATTACTAGATGGTTATAACTTTAAAAAGTTTTTCGATAGTGGTGCTAAGAATGAGCTATATGAGACCAACATTTTATTTTGATCACGGGCTGGCCACCAGGTATTTTAGTAGGCTAGGTGTCACATATGGTATCAGAGCATCAGGTTCTAGAGTCCTTAGGATCTGTGCGACTTATATAGATTTTAGCATAGTGATATGCCCAAAGTGTACCTGACTACTCAGAGGCACCAACCTCGGCCAGCATGATGGCCGAGGTAACAAGGGCTCAAGACTGACGATTAGTGATCTCGTCCAACATAAGGTCGACTACGACAGACGTTGCTAGTTATCCCTCAATCAGGAAACAACTCAGGTCTTCATAACTCATGGGGTCAGTTATCCATCAGGTCGTCCATAGCCGACATCACATCTACCTCATACACTAACCTCGACTGGGCATCAGTCGAGGTCTGGAGAGGCTCACGGTTTCAACCATTCTCCAACAGCAGTATCGTCCCCAACCGACGTTACGATCAATGATCGAGATCAGTAGTATTACATGAGGTAACCATATGGAAACCCTATCATCGGCCCAGGTCGACATTACAACTCTTCCGACCTAACCTCGACCAACTTTATAGGCCGAGGTCATCATGAGTAACCTCGGATGAGACAAGAATCAAACTTCATTAACCTCGTATTCTTTCAGCCCGAGGTTGTACTAGTCAAGGGCAAGGTCGAGAATTTATAAGCATATGCAAGGAAAGGAACATGTGGATAAAATCAATTGTAACCGAATCAATCCCCTTATGCGGGGGAATATTTCATCATCATTCTCTACATGTGATAGTGACATATGTCTTCATTAGATTGGCTAGATCAACACACACATGCTCATTGCATGCATGGGGGTACATTACACCACCCAAACACTATATATACTGGTCTTCTCCTACCTTGAGAAGGATCCAAAATTACAACTCTAGCTCAAACTATGTCAAATTATACAGTAGAGAGGGAGAGAATGAGAGATTCTGTCCATGGCCATTAATGCCTTATCCTGTGACCTTATTCACTCACTTGCACAGTGGACGTAGGCCTAATTGGCTTAACCACTTATATATTGGTGTTCATTCTTTTCTCCTCATCTCAATCTCTTATATTTAGTATATACTTGAGCTGCCATTGTTATCACTGATTTGAGCTTACGAACACCTTGAAGGGTGGTGCTATTTCGAGCATCATTATTTTGGCACCGTATGTGGGAACAAGAAGCCGTCTCTTCCTCTTTTTCCACTTAACCTCACTGGAGACTCTGGTGGTGAACCAGGCCTCACCCCTTACGTGGAACTATTTCACCATCGAAAGAGGTCCCTTAAGGTATTAAGCTCATTTTCTTCATAAGCTCTTCAGTTTTGACACATAGCATCGGAGTTGCAACCACCTCCTCCGTCGTCTGGTGTTAGAGGACCTAGTTCCAGTCAGGCACCGCCCTAGTCCAAATTGGCTGAGGTGGCAGTGGCGTTGAAGTCATTGGATACAATGCAGAAAGTGATAAAGGAGCAATTTGCCCAGCTCAGTCATACTATGATGAGGCCACCTAGGGTCTCACCGAAGTTGATTACTCTGGCAGCTGCTCAAACCCATCCTGAAACCAAGGGACCACTCCAGGAACCATAAAAAGACCAACCTACTCCTCATCGGAGGAGGGACGTTGCTGACCTTAGGAGTTTATGCCTGGGGAGGTAAGGACACCCTTGCCCTAAGGATAAGTATGACGATATGGACGAAAAAGATGCTCCAGAGGGATGCTGGATCCATATGAGGTTTCGAACAACACTGTACATCCTATCCAGCAAAGACGAGCTTGTGAGGGAAGAAGAGATAGTGGTGAACAACAAAGAGGATCAACTTTTGATCGCTTGAGCAGAGGGTCGGCCTTTGAAAGGCTCAGCCCAGTCAATGACCTGAGGCAGAGGTTATCCAGGTTAAAAAGTGCAGCAGGGTCACAAAGGGAAGATGGGGAACATCGGCCTCATGATGTCCGACCCCATCATGGCTGACCTCATCAGAGTCGAGATAGGGGTCAAGACGAGGTCAATAACCGATGTTGTGCTACGGATGGGGAACCCTCAGTCCACCCCTTAGAGGTGGTTGGGGATAACCTCGGCTAGGGAGACATTACAAGGCCATGGAATAATTCCATCCAACATCTTAAAGAGAAGATAGGGGACCTCATCAAAAGTCGAGACCCACTACAAAGAGGTTTTTCAGAGGTCTTCCCATTCCTAGCGAGGATAGTAAGCTTCCCAACCCCTGCCAAATTCAAGCCACCTACGGTGTCTCCCAAGTGTGATGGTAGTACCAACCCAATGCATCATATTGAGATGTACCAATCTGCGGCGAACATATATTTAATCCCAGACGAGATGAAGTGCCGGGTCATCTCCGGGACTTTGATAGGAGTAGCACACATCTAGTTTACCTCTCTTCTGAAGAACTCAATTGAGAAATTTAAGGTCTTTACTGAACGTTTCATTCACAATTTCTATTTTGGGGTAAGACCTCAAAAGAATACCACTCATCTATTGTATGTCAAACAAGGCAAAAATGAGAGCCTAAGAGACTACATTGCTATATTCAACAAAGAAAAAATAGAGGTTGAATATTATGAAGAGAATATACCCATGACAACCCTCGTTGTGGGACTCCAGAAGGGAAAGTTGTTGTGGAAGCTTGATGAAGACCCTCCCAAGTCCATGGCAGAACAATTGGCAACTGCGGGAAAGGTCATGCACGCTAAAGTGGCCATGGTCGCAAAATATGAGGATGAGAACAGAAGTGGCAGCGAGAAATTCCAAAGAAAGAAAGATGGAAAAAAGAGGTCTCCTGACGATAAATTTGCACACTATACTCCTCTAACTATGAGCTGTGGACACATCCTTAACGAGATCAAGAATGACCAGTCTATGAGATGCCCGGAGAAGCGGAAGGCCCCTCCTCATAAGAGGAATAAGATATTGTGGTGTGAGTTCCACGAAGACCACGACCATGTGACAGATAACTGCTTCGCCTTGAGGGATGAAATCGAGAAGATGTTAAAACCCAGAAAGATGAGGAAGTATGTTGATGGTAAGGATCCTAAGAGTGGAAGAGATGACCCTAAAAAGAAGAGAGGCGACAAATGTCGCTACGACACCCCAGCGAGAAGAGACGATGACTCAAATGGTGATGATGAGGACGATCCAGACCTCCCACCGAAGGATGACAATGCCCCTATGAAGAGGGTTGGTATGATCTCCTTCGGTGTTAACACCATATGTACAGGACTAGTAGGGGGTGGCTTCGAAGTATCCGACCGTAAAGCTCATGTGGCAGAGGCTAAGTCAGTGAACAAAGTAGAGGTTGTGAATCTCGCATCTTCAGAGGCTAAGCAGAAGAGAAAGAAGGTAGATATGGAAAGCCTTATTGTTGTATTCTCCCAACTCAACTTCAAAGGTATCTTAGCTCCGCATGATGGCCCTTTGGCAATTACAACAAGAGTGCATGGATGTGAAGTATAGAGAACCCTCGTAGATGGAGGAAGTTTGACGGATGTGATGTTCTGGACCTGTTTTAAGAGCCCAAGCCTCAACAGAGCTAGGCTGGTACCCTATCACCATCCATTGATGGGTTTCAGTGGTGAAAATGTCCATCCAATGGGCATGTATGAGATGGATGTACGAATGGGAGACGAATGGCCTAAGAGGTTGACCCGGAAGATCAATTTTTTTCATTATGAATGAAAACGTCTTCTCAGCCTACAACCTCATCATTGGAAGGGTAGCCCTTAAGGAGTTTTTTAGGTCGTGCCATCGACGGTTCACCAAATTCTAAAATTCTCGACCCCCTATGGGGTAGGGGAAGTGTAGGGTGACCAGACCAGGGAACGAGAATGCTACTTCAACTCGACCAAAGAGAGAGAGGCACATAAGAGGGCAACTACCACATATTACATTGAAACGCTTGATCTCAGGGATAAAATAAAATTACAGAAAGAAGAGGCTATAGAAGAGGTATAATCCATCGTCCTCAATGAGGAAGAACCGAAAAAACCCATCCAAATCGGCAAAGCCTTAAAATTAGAGATCAAGGAAGAGCTAATAAGAGTTTTGAAGAAGTGGAAGAGTGTCTTCGCTTAGAGCCACACAGACATGCCTAGAATCGACCCAAGGGTTATGTGTTATAATCTTAATGTGGCAGAAGATGCTAAGCCAATTAAGCAGAGGCAAAAAATTTATTCCAAGGAAGAGTATGATGTCATCAGGGAAGAGGTCGGAAAGTTGGAAGAGGCAGAATTCATCAGGGAGGTCATATTCACAGAGTGGTTATCAAATCCCATCATTGTGCCCAAAGGCAATGGAAAATGGAAAATGTGCGTACACTTCACTGACCAGAACAAATATTGCCCTAAAGACATCTATCCCTTACCCCAGATCGATCAGATGGTAGATGCCATGGTGGGTCATGAACTTATGAGCTTCATGGATTCATATTCAGGCTAGAATCAGATCTTCATTGATGCTGAAGACTGAGAGAAGACAACATTCATCACAGACAAGGGTACCTGTTGCTATAAGGTCATCCCTTCGGCTTGAAAAATGCAGGGGCCATGTATCAACGTCTTATAAATAATATGTTTGAAGATCAAATTAGAAAGACCATGGAGGTGTATGTATATGATATGTTGACTAAGAGCTTGAAGGCTTGTACCGATGTAGCAAACTAGGAGACAACTTTTGACACCATGGACTCATACAGGATGAAAATTAATCCTACCAAGTGTGTATTCGGAGTAGGAGCCAAATATTTCCTTGGATTCATCGTCAACCATAGGGGGATAGAGGCCAACCCTGAAAAGATCAAGGTTTTTCTTGATATGAAGACACTGGGAAGTATAAAAGATGTTCATAGGCTCACCGAAAGAGTTGCAGCACTCAATAAGTTTGTTTCTAGAGCTACGGACAAGCGTCTTCCATTTTTCAAAGTTCTTAGAAAGGCATTCGAATGGGACGAAGAGTGTGACAAGGCCTTTAAATAGTTCAAGTACTACCCCGGATCCCCACTGCTCTTATCTCGACCCATTCTGGGAGAGAAGTTGTATGTCTATCTACCTAGAAGATGATGGGGTACAAAGGCCAGAATACTTAAATAGTAAGTCCCTTCAAGGGTCTGAACATAACTATACTAGGATGGAGAAGTTGGCCTACGCTTTAATACATGCTTCCAGGAAGATGAAACCTTATTTCTAAGCCCACTCTATAGTCATCCTCACTGACTCCCCACTAAGGCAAGTCCTCCACAATCCTGAGAAGTCAAGCAGATTAATGACCTGGGCCATTGAATTGGGAGAGTATGACATTGTCTATCAACCTAGGGTGTCCATTAAAGGCCAGACACTCACAGACTTTGTTATTGAGTTCACATGGGAAGAGGCCGAGGTTGGGAATAACCCAGAGATCGTAGAGGAATCAAACAATAACGTCTTCTGAGATTCGAAAGAGGTTGTGTCCGGTAGAGCTATAAAAGGAGTGGCTAAGAATGAGGAAGACATGTACCTTTTCAAGTAAGGAGCCCTGTCACAAGGTCACTTCTCTTCAGATGAAGATGTTGGAACCTCTTCATTGACGGGTCTTCTTGCAAAAGTGGAAGCGACGCAGGGCTAATACTGTCAGCTCCGGATGGTACCAACGTTGAATATCCACTAAGGTTCAACTTCAAGGCATCGAACAACGAGTCAGAATATGAGGCCTTGATAGTAGGACTCTCCCTAGCAAAAGCCTTTAGAGTTGGCTGACTGATACTTCATAGCGACTCGATGTTAATTATCAACCAGATACTTGGAGTGTATGAGGCCAAGGAAGATAGGATGGCAAAATACCTGAAGAGGGTAATAATGATTCTATAAGGCTTTAAAGAGGTAAAAATCAAGAGGGTCCCTCGATAAGACAACAATCATGCAGATGCATTAGCAAGGCTGGCTTCAGTAATAAGGACAGGCATCAGAAGGACAATACCAGTCAAAATCCTGCTCAAACCGACTATTGAGGATGAAGGGGTTGCCAACTCTTGCCTCAACTTGAACCTAGGATACTCATGGATGGACCCCCTCATAATATATATCAAAGAGGGAAAGCTGCCAGAATCGAAGCTGGAAAGGAGGAAATTGAGGTACAGGGCTGCAAAGTTCTCAATAATAGGAGATGTCCTATATAAGAAAGGATTTCCACTGCCTCTTCTCTGATGTGTTAATCCCACAGAGGTCCCCCGTGTCCTATAGGATATACATGAGGGTTCTTGCTCCAGTCACATAGGAGGAAGACCTTTAGCTAAGAGGATAATTACACAGGGATATTGGTGGCCAACCTTGCCTAAGGATGATGCAGCCTACATAAAGAGGTGTGCCAAGTGCCAAAGATTCTCCACTATCCTCATCAACCTATGATATCGATCATTTCCCCTTAGCCATTTGCGATATTGGGGATTGACTTGGTGGAACCATTACAAGGGCTACGAATAACTACCGATTTCTGATAGTAGCGATTGATTAATTTTCTAAGTGGGTAGAGGCTGAGTCGATGATCACAATTACAGAGTAGAAGACCTTCCAATTTATCTGGAAGAGCATCATATGCAGGCATGGTCTTTCGAACACCCTCATCTCAGATAATGGAACCGAGTTCACGAATTATTCCTTGAAAAAATACTACGAGAGAGTCGGGATCAAGCAATTCTTATCTTCTCTAGGTCGACCCTAGGAAAAATGGGCAGATTGAAGTCACGAACCAAATGATCCTCTAGGGGATTAATTAGAGCTTGGATGATCCCTAGGGGAGATGGGCGGAAGAGGTTTATGTAGTGTTATGGGCCTACAGAACAATGATAAGGACACCAACGGGGGATACCCCATTTATGTTAGCAAATGGCTCAAAAGCAGTCATACCTACAAAAGTTGGAATCCCGACTCACGGAGTTCAGGTGAACGATCCCAAGAAGAATGGGGAAGACAGAAGGACTAACCTACACTTGATCAAGGAGAGAAGATAAGATGCTGAGATCAGACAGGTAGCCTACCAGCAGAGAACAACAATATTTTACAATCAAAGGAAAAAATTAAGACCTATATCTATATGAGAGTTGGTGTTGACGAAGACATTACAGAAGACAAATGAGCTTCACCCGAATTGGCATGGCCCTTATAAAGTTATCGATGAGATTGTACCCAATACCTACCGGCTAGAAAACCTCGAAGGGGAACCTTTCTCTAATCCATGGAATGCAGACCACCTAAAGAAGTACTACATATGATGTTGCAATTATTTCTATGTAACTGAATCATGTTATCAAGAGAATATTAATGAGAAGAGAAGTTCCTGTGTCAATACTTTATTTGGATTGCTTTAATGGTAAAATTATGATCTAACATCATTATATTTCACCTTAGACCTAAAAACATCATAATTTGGTGATACGATCTGAGGTGAAACATCATATTTGGATGACCTCAAACCTTAAAACATCATAATTTGGTGACAGAGTCTGAGGTGAAACATCATATTTGGATGACCTCAGACCTTAAACATCATTAATTTGGTGAAAATTTGTGAGGGTAACATCATAGTTTGACGACCTCAGACCTTAACATCATAACTTGGTGACAAGGCCTGAGGTGAAACATCATATTTGGTTGACCTCAGACCTTAAACATCATTAATTTGGTGAAAATTTATGAGGGTAACATATTAGTTTGATGACCTCATACCTTTAAACATCATGATTTGGTGATAGGGTCTAAGGTGAAACATCATATTTGGATTACCTTAGACCTTAAACATCATTAATTTGGTGAAAATTATTTGGGTAACATCTTAGTTTGATGACCTCATAACTTAAAACATCATGATTTGGTGACAGGGGCTGAGGTCAAACATCATAATTAGATTACCTCAGACCTTAAACATATTAATTTGGTGAAAATTTATGAGGGTAACATCTTAGTTTGATGACCTGAGACCTTCAAACATCATGATTTGGTGACAGGGTCTGAGGTGAAATGTCATAATTAGATGACCTCAGATCTTAAACATCATTAATTTGGTGAAAATTTGTGAGGGTAACATCTTAGTTTGATGACCTTAGACCTTAAAACATCATAATTTAATGACAAGGTCTGAGGTGAAACATCATAATTAGATAGCCTCAGACCTTAAACATCATTAATTTGGTAAAAATTTATGAGGGTAACATCTTAGTTTGATGACCTCAGACTTTAAAACATTAGGATTTGGTGACAGGGTTTAAGGTGAAACATCATAATTAGATGACCTCATACCTTAAACATCATTAATTTGGTGAAAATTTATGAGGGTAACATCTTAGTTTGATGTCCTTAGACCTTAAAACATCATAATTTGGTGATAAGGTCTGAGGTGAAACATCATATTTGGATGGACTCAGACCTTTAACATCATTAATTTGGTGAAAATTATGAGGGTAACATCTTAGTTTGATGACCAGAGACCTTAAAACATCATAATTTGGTGACAGTGTCTGAGGTGAAACATCATAATTAGATGACCTCGGACCTTAAACATCATTAATTTGGTGGAAATTTATGAGGGTAACATCTGTGTTTGATGACCTCAGACCTTAAAACATCATGATTTGGTTACAGGGTCTAAGGTGAAACATTATAATTATATGACCTCAGACCTTAAACATAACTTGATGAGAAGTATGATTTGCAAGACAACATTCAAGAAAACATTCATCG
Source organism: Sambucus nigra (assembly GCA_949130495.1). Taxonomy (NCBI): domain Eukaryota; kingdom Viridiplantae; phylum Streptophyta; class Magnoliopsida; order Dipsacales; family Adoxaceae; genus Sambucus; species Sambucus nigra. The sequence goes on from OX422221.1 coordinate 354,082,163, forward strand.
AAAGAAGCAAAATCCTCTAAAGAGGATGTTATAACATGAAGAAGTTAGAATTACAAATCAAATTGTGCGAATGATGATATAAAAGAGAATGTTATCAGGGGTTACAAACAATTATAGATGAAAAACGAAGATTACAAGTGAAGCTTCACAAATTAGAGTCTAAGTGTCTACAACCACAGGGTTGGTAATCTCGGCCTTATCATTTTTGCCGACATTAGTAACCTCGGCCCCATCATCTTGAGGGTTGATGTCCTCAGTCTCTGTAGCTTCTGGTTCGGCAGTCTTCGCAGGTGCAGCACATCCTTCCTCCTCGACCTCCTATAAGGCCTGAGCAAATTGAGGGTTGACAAAACCTAGACCAATAAAGTCCAAGGTTGTCAGGCTCCTATTTTTTTTCCTTGAAGGCTACCCATTTACCTGTAGCTTTAACACCTCTTTTAAGGATTCAAATACAAAGCTAATAAATTGGTCATAGACCTTGTACTCAACCAATTTCTTCTCAGAGTCATCTTCAAGGGCGGATTTTATAGTAACATCAACCTTTTATTGAATAACGTCATCCTTGGCCTTCAAAGCAGAGGTGTGGTCTTTCTAGAGGTTTGCTATGTACTTCTCCCTCTACTTCACCTTATTCTCAGACCCCTCCAAGATAGTCTTCAGACGTTCCACTTTAGCATTTAAAGCGGCCTCCATTTTCTCGGACTCTCTTCCCTTTTCAATCAGGGGCAGCTTCCTCAAGGTCTAGTCAACAAACTGGTGCATGCACATGATACCCTATAACACAAACTCAGATGTATGAGATCAAGACAGACCAATTCAAGGACAAGGTGACACTTGTCCTAAAAAAGTTAAAATCTATACATGGATAAACCTATGAAGGAAAAACTCGGCCAGCAGAGGAGTATCTATAGAGCGTAGGAAGCGCTTGTCAGCATCGATCATCGTAGAGCCGATGTCATCCATTGCCTTCAGACCATGACCTATGATGATTTCACTGATCTTCAGCTACTCCAGACGAGCAGCCAATGCGTCATCAGACGAGATGGGGATGGTACGATCACCCTTTTGGTCTTTTCTTTGCCTCTAATCCTCTGGGGCAATGGAGGAGGATTTTCTCTTTTTTGTAGCATCAGCCTTAGAAGTGCCGACGTTCTACTTTAGTGGGGGAAGAGGAGCATTGAGCCCATCTTTCTTTACCAACTTGATCAGGATTGGTGCAGACATCTCCCACTGGTCTTCTAATATACCTTATGGGCGTTCTGTAAAAAATATGTCTGAGTTAGTAAATTAGAGACATTGAATATTAGAGGTACAACTTAGGAAAATAAACACTTACAAAGCTCGGCTAAAGGACTTCCCCCCAAGCCCATCTCAGAGAGATAGTAGGGGGCCATCAAATGCTCGTACTTGACCAGCCAACCAAGCTCCCCCTGATCTTAAAGGTCTTTGACCTTTTATAGGTTATCCTTTCTTAACCCAGGGTCAACTTTGGCAACCAATGATAATTTTTCCCTCCTCAGAGGGGTCCTCGACTTTAACGATGAAGAGTAGGCACAAGTATCAAATTCCCATGCCCCTAAGACGAAGAAGTATCATAGTTTCTAGTTATGATTTGAGGTTTGGCTAACCAATAACATCTTCTTATCAGACTTCCTGGCCAGGAAGTGGTAGTAACTCGGGTGGTTCCTAGTAGAGGATGGCATATAGCACCCTGTGAAGTCCCTGACAGTATGGTCTGAGTGATGGACTACCCTCCATAGGACGATGGCTCCAATCATCACCCTCCGGGCATTAGGAGATAATTAGGAAGGGACCAGGTCAATATGGGATAATATGGCTCTAATTGTTGTATGGATGGGGAGATGAAATCCTAACTTGAACATCTACTCATATACGCAGATTTCCCCATCTTGGCCATCGAAGGCCCTCTCTTCCCTCAGAGGTCTCCTAAGTTTGATAGAAGGACCTATGGAATAAAGGTGCCTAAAGTCTCAAAGGTCGAACTCAGTGATAATACTCTATATTTTGGCTACCTCTGTGGTATCAATGCCACTCTCATGACCGTCATCCTCATCCCTAGCAACATCGACCTGGGAAGGTGTTGGAACACCTCCAAGGAACCTATGAGAGAACTCAGCCCCGATTACGATTGATAGGGGAATATCATCAATGATTGGGGTAACATCCACACTCGACGCCACTACTTCAACATCATAAGAAGTCCCTAAAGTACTGGAACCGTTATGGGACATGGCACGACTTCCAACCTCGACCTCATTAGGGACCTATTCTTGCCTAATGGAAAAGTCCATTGCCTCCTGGAATGAATTTACAGACATAGGGTCTGAGGTGGATGACTCAGACTCAGACTCAGACATGGGAGAGGGATCCATTCGATCCCCTGATGGCTTAGCAGTCTCAGCTGGTTTAGGGTACACCACCTTCAGAGGTGGGGGAAAGGCCTCAGTCCTACGAGCTTCCTCTTGGTCTAGCTTTATCTGCCTAATCTTCACGAAGGTCATCTCTCTAAGAGAAGGGAAATCCTCAATAAGCTTATACAAAGGTTCGAGAATAGGAGGACGAGACTACACTTAGACTCCAAACCCCAAACAAACAGCTTGGTACAACCTAAGCTAAGATCAAACGTGGTTATTTGAATTCTTACAAATCAAGAACAGTCAAGAATAGTCCACCGAAAAAATCATAAACCCACCGAAAAACCTAAGTTATCACCAGAAAATACATAAAATGGAAAAGCAAGTGTTAACGCCAAAATTCTCCATATACGAGGACCAATCAGAAAAGGACACATGTCATCCTACGTGGCAATGTTCGACACCCGAGGAGAGTTGGTCGGCATCTGAGGAGAGTTGGTCGGCACCCGAGGAGTGTTAGTCGGCACTCGAGGAGAGTTGGTCAGTACCCTAGGAGAGTTGGTCGGCACCCGAGGAGTGTTAGTCGGCACCCGATGAGAGTTGATCGGCATATCAACCAAGAAGATCAAGGGATAACTATGCATTTAATGTGCATTAATGAAGATGACAGCGCATTTAATGAGCCTTAATGTACATTTATAGTGTATTAATAGATGGCAACACATAGCATACCAAGCAATTCAACAATTAGATTCGTTGAATGTAGACATAAATGTCTACATACAATGAATCTCTTTATCTCCCATCACTATAAATACATGTATCCCCTTATCCAAAAGGGGGGAGATGGAGGAGAACCAAGAAACACCATACACAAGATACACATCCTTTCTCCCTCTACACCCTATGGTGCTATTGTAAACCCCTGGGAATAAAATAACAGTGGACGTAGGCTTTATTCATAGCCGAACCACTTTAAAAAACTTTTATCTCTTATGTGTTTGATGTGATCACCATTTCATCTTCAATCATCATCTTCATACCTTCATTTTTATCTGTTGTTGATGCCGATAAGATAACATGGATGCTATTTCGAGTCATCAACAGATTGGCACTGTCTGTGGGAACATGTTACAAGCATTGTTCTCCATCAAAAGCTAAATTTTTATTTTCTCTACATATAATCAATTATACATACGTCTTTTGATTCAATCATGATTTTTGTGTTTATATACATAAATTAATTGTCCAATTTTTATCTGCAAAGTATTGCATATCATGATTTTAAAATCATAACTGTTAGATTAATTATTATTTAGAAATCTGAAAAATAATGGATTTCATAAATCATAACTTTTTGCTTGATTCTCAAGTTTCAATTTTATATCATGGAATAAATATTTTAAATGATTACGTATACCAATATATACGACAATAATAAGATTTGATAATTTTCAGTGTTGATTTTGAAATAATTTTTGAAAGATCTTTGATGACTATTCAAATTCCCATCATATTTTTAATCAAAGAATGGGAAAAGGTTAAAGACAATAAAAAGTTTTCTCATGGAAATCATGACCCAGATCTATTTTCTCTCTTTTCAAGTTTGAGTCTCTTTGTATTCATTTTTATGAACTATATACTTAATTTGGTTCATCTTCCATCTATGTCAATAAAGTCTCATTGATTGATTTTTGATATAAATTTGGTAATAACTTCGATCATTCAGCATATTTTTATCTCTCGAAATAGGAAATAGGAAGGGATCAATATAAAAAATAATGTTCTCTCACCTAAAAAACCATTACCCACCTCTTGTAAAAAAAAAATATTTTTAAAGCCAAGTGATAAATAAATTTCAAACATCAACTTATAGCTGATTAGTTGTTGGAGATTAAATAACTTTACAAAAAACTCTATGTCTTATTTATGGCGCATATCTGATAAAAATTTGTCCATCTCACACACATTTGGCACAAAAATATTATTTCATATTTTGAAATTTTTATTATTTTATGCTGATACACATCACATATTGTTTGGGTGAATAATTATTCTCATGATAATTATTTTTTTCTATAGTCTCGACAGGTGCTCGGGCAGCCTATTAAAATTTCATAGGGACGAGATTCAATCCCGATGAAAGCTCTCGTAAACCTTTGGAAAAGTATTATTGCTCGACATCAGGCAATTGTGCCTCGACATATCAGCCAATATATATTATTTCATTTTTTGAAATTAATATTTTTATTTCTCAAACATATACCTATCATATATTTATTGAATGATTAAATTATTCTCACGACTGATCAATTCAGCCTACACAAATGGTAGAGCAAGATATTAATTTTTACAGGTACAAGACTCAACGCCGACGAATGCTCGGAAACAATCTGGAAACTATTATCATTTTACCTCAGCGAGGCATTATATATTTTATTATTACTCGGAGATATCATCTCAAGCACAAATTATTCTATATCCCTTGGGATTCATATTGTATATTCATCTCAACATGGAACTCGGTGAGATACTTATTATCATATTCAACTCCGAGAACAATAACATTTGTTATATGTCACCCCCAACGGATAGTTGGTCGGGGTAATTCTTATTTATATGGAGGCCCAACAAAGTTCTCGGCCATATTCTTATGTTCTGAAGGAGAAATGAAGGTAAGGGAGATCAAAAACCAAGAAAATTCCCAAAACTCAACAGAGATGGATCTCTTGAAGAGAGAGAGAGAACAGGAAACTCAGGTGGGAAAATGAGAAGAAACGAGGAGGAAATAGAGGGGAAAAGGGTTTAAACACCCAAACCATGCTGGCATAAGTCCCAAGTCCCATCATTGCCTTGGGAGCCCAAAAGGCAATCATTATTGCACTTGTCAGGCACGTTATCCACTTCAGTAGTTGACACTTGTCAAATTAATGTTGGCATGCAAGGAAAAATAACTTCGGAGTAGCATACCCCTTAGTAACCTATTTACATAGGTAAGTAAGGGCTAAGGGGTGATTGATAAGCCTGATGTGTACTTGACAACTCGGAGGCACCAACCTCGGCCAACATGATGGCCAAGGTAACAAGGGCTCAAAACTAACAATAAGTGATCTCATCCAACATATGGTCGGCTACGACCGATGTTGCTAGTTATCCCTAAATTAGGAAACAATTGAGGTCTTTTGAATAGGCCTACATTCTTCCCAATTTATCCCTTTAATTTAGTTACTTTTAGCACCTCGAACAACGTAATCGATTTGATTTTATCTCATAATCTTGCTACTGACTTATTCTAATGAGAACCCCGAGTTTCTAGTATTTCATACTGATTTTACAGGTATTTGAAGTCAATTACAGAAAGAAATAAATCAAAAGAATAGAGAAAGAAAAGAAGAAAAAGTCAAAGGAAACCTCGATCGATCCGCAATGCCAATTTCCAGAGAACCCCGGACCGAAGACGGATCGAAGCTGAAAGAAAACAAACAAACTGATACGTGTCAGGTCGATCCGCCCAAGAAATAAATGAATCAATCCGGATTCCAGCGAGACCGAACCGAAAGAGGACTGGATCGGTTCGATTGTGAAATTTTAATTTTTCTATCTTTCCCTAATGGAGAGTCCTAGTCCAGGTAAAACTCCTGATGTTTTGTAGGGTATTTAAACCCGTTTTATTATCATTCTTAGGACGAAGAATTTAGCTAATTTTCCATTCTTTCTGTAAAAACCCTAGTTTGAAGATTGATTACAATTTTAGTTCCAAGATTGAAGATTGTTCAGATTTTTGTGATTACAAGTAGTTTTATTTGATGCTTTTAGTGATTTGGTAAGATTAGTGGTTAATTTATTCTGTCTGATCATCTTTCTACATCATTCTACAATTCTTCCTCAGTTTAATCATGATTTCCTGCAATTCCAAAATTGTTTTCATTAAGTTCATCATGGTAGGCTAGACTTTTAATGGTCGAGATGCATGAACCCAACCTGATGTGGTAGTTTCATGTGTATAAAATTAATCCTCAAAATTTAATGATTTGATTACGACTGTATTGCATAGAAAAATGACAATTATAGATCTTTGGATCTCGTTTGCTTTCGGGTAACCGGGATGCTTTAAAATACAATTCGAGTGTAACTACTGCAATATTGATTTTAACGTCCTCTAATTAAGTATGGTGTGGGCTTGAACCTCATATACGTAATGCTTGGGAGTACTAAATTCTTGGTTAAATTAATCATTCAAATTTACAATTAGTTTTATATCATGAATACACTAGGGTTGGGGGATTGTATTCCCGTCCTATCTTTCATCGTATAGTTCAAATCGCAGTTCAATCACTTCCAATACTTTAGATAATTTAGAATAGTTTCATTTGTTTCATAATTTCAAAATTGCATTTAGTTGTAGCCATTTCACCATCCAATCTCCTTTTCCTTTTCCTTTAAATCAGAGTTAGGATTTCCTCCTCTATCCAACGTCGTTACAATTCCATTGTCCTATTTCCTTGTGGATATGATCCCGACTTCCCGAGTTTATTACTAACGCGATAGGCTTGCACTTGAGCCTAGAGAGTACGCACTTCTGAGACACATTCTTAGTCACATCATCTACATAACTCATGGGGTCAGTTATCCATCCGGTCGTCCATAGACGACATCACATCTACCTCATACACTAACCTCAGCTGGTCATCAATCTAGTTTTTATCGTCGTTGTCGGGGAATTAGGTAGACTTCGGATCATATCGAGTCAATCTCAAACTTTGACTAAAAATTTCAAAAATCAAAAAACATAAAAAAAAATTGAAAAAGTACAAAAAGATTCATCATCATCATCATCTCTCATAAGCTATAAATGCAAAATTCTGAACTCACTATAACTCCCCAGAACACTCCTACCAACGTTCACAAAATCCAATAGTCGAGTACGACCCTAATAGCCCTCACACTCCTAACGCTCCACAGTTATGGGTTCCACCTCCCACACCGTCACACTTAATCTCAAACAACACCCCATTTTCCTTCTTAGGATACACTTCAGAGAACACTCCTAGTATACCATGTGAGGATACCGAATCTTTGAGAGAGAGAAATATGTCACAACATGGTAGTGCAAGTGTCGACGAGGGAGAGGCCCCGTATCGCCCTTTGAGAGACGTCTTATATCCTGAGCGCACTGTCACTCTAGGATGCATTTTACTCCCGTAAATGCAGGACAATTTCACTTTAGGAATGGGATGATCCAGATACTTCCCACTTACCATGGACTGGATTCCGAAAAGCCATATGCCCACATTATGGAATTTGAGCAGGCGTACGAGACTCTCAGTGTCCAAACTTGCACAAAAGATGTGTGATATACCCGTTTATACCCTCAGCCTGGATGAGGATTACCTCCAAAATGGACGACCCTACGAGGGGCCGACCCTTCCTCAGGCCCCGGCTGGCCACCACCAGGTCCAGACGACCCTACGAGGGGACGACCCTCCATCATGCTCCAGACGACCCTACGAGGGGACGACCCTCCATCATTCTCCAGACGACCCTACGAGGGGACGACCCTCCATCATGCTCCAGACGACCCTACGAGGGGACGACCCTCCATCATGCTCCAGATGACCCTACGAGGGGACGACCCTCCATCATGCTCCAGACGACCCTACGAGGGGATGACCCTCCATCAGGCTCCAGACGACCCTACGAGGGGACGACCCTCCATCATGCTCCAGACGACCCTACGAGGGGACAACCCTCCATCATGCTCCAGACGACCCTACGAGGGGATGACCCTCCATCAGGCTCCAGACGACCCTACGAGGGGACGACCCTCGGCTCCCGACGACCCTACGAGGGGCCGACCCTTCCTCAGGCCCCGGCTGGCCACCACCAGGTCCAGACGACCCTACGAGGGGATGACCCTCCATCATGCTCCAGACGACCCTACGAGGGGACGACCCTCCATCATGCTCCAGACGACCCTACGAGGGGATGACCCTCCATCAGGCTCCAGACGACCCTACGAGGGGACGACCCTCCATCAGGCTCCAGACGACCCTACGAGGGGCCGACCCTTCCTCAGGCTCCGGACGACCCTATGAGGGGCCGACCCTTCCTCAGGCTCCGGACGACCCTACGAGGGTCTGATAGTACGAGGCCAGAATTAAGCCAGGCTCACTACCGGAAGAAACTTTGCCCTCGGCCTCGGCTCATAGGCCGAGGGTGATATCATGACGGCGCGTGGTTTGGGAGACGCGTGGAACAGTGCGCGTCAGGCTCATATGACACGTGGCAGACCGTTATAACAGAATCACACCCTCACGTGAGGGAATATTATGTCATCATTTGGCATCTACAGGTGTCAACAGGGAATTGGCTAAATCATTATTCACATGCACCATGCTTACTTGGGGGGGGGGGGGGGGTACACTACACCCCCCAAGACCTTATATACTTGTCACCTACAACCCTACAGGAGATCAGATTATTGTAGCCCGAGCTAAGACTCTGCTTGTACACACACAGTGGAGAGAGAGAGAGAGGATTATGTGCATTGTATCTAAGGCCATTAGTGCCCATACTTAGTGGATCACACACTAACAGTGGATGTAGGCCAATTTGGCTGAACCACCATACATCATTGTCTTATTTCCTCTTATACTCATCCCCTTCTACATACTTATACACTTATACATCTCTATGGCTGCCATGGCTGTTACTGTTTGAGCTCCCTATCACTTATCCGGTGATGCTAAATCTTAGCATCATCAGTTTGGCGCCATCTGTGGGAACGAGAAGACATCTCTTCCTTTGTACAGCTTGACCTCACTGGGCACTCTGGTGGTGAACCAACAGTCCCCCTGAGAGGAGGTGTTTCACCATTGAAAGAGACCCACTAAGGTTCCCAAGCTTACCAGTATTTTCTTCAGTTCAACTTTTCGTAGCTCAAGCACATGGCACCTGAGATGCCACCACCACCTCTTCCCCCACCGGATGAGGGGGGAAGACCCAGTTCCAGTCAGCCGCCGCCTCAGTCTGAGATGGCAGCAGCCCTAAAGTCTCTGGCAGCTAGCCAGCGGATGATGCAGGAGCAGTTCACAGCCCTAAGTCAGAACATACTGAGACCACCAGGGGTCTCACCTGAGATGATTACTCCGGAAGCAGCTCCAGGACAGCATGAGGCCAGGGGACCACCCCAGGCACCACGTAAAGACCTGCCACCCCCTCAGCGGCGCAGGGATGTTGCTGACCCCCGGCGTTTACACCTGGGGAGGCAAGGAAACCCTTGCCCTGAGGACAGGTATGACGACCTGGAGGAAGAAGAGGCTCCAGTAGAATGCTGGGAGCCATATGAGGTCTCCAATAATACTGTACGACCCCTCCAGGACAGTAGAGGAAAGTGCGGGAGACCAAACCTTGATGATCGTCCAAGAGGCTCTGCTTTTGACCGCCTGAGCAGTGGGTCGGCCTTCGAGAGGCTGGGCCCAGTGAATGACCTGCGGGACAAGTTGTCCAAGTCAAGAAGCGCAGCGAGATCTAGGAAAGAAGCAGAAGGCCGACCCCAAAGACGGGATGACGGCCAAAGGGAAGTAAATAGCCGACACAGGCCTGCCGTGGCGGAGCCCTCCATCCACCTCCGAGAGGCAGCAGGGGATAACATCGGCCAGGCCGACCCTGTGAAGCCCTGGAATGACTCAATCCAGCGGTTAGAGGATAAGATTGGCGACATACTGAAGAGCCGGGACCCTCTTCAGAGGGGATACACCATAGGCTCACCCTTTGTGGCAAAGATAGTCAACTTCCCCACGCCATCAAAGTTCAAGCCTCCTGTGGTCACCCCAAGATACGATGGGAGCACCAACCCTGTCCACCACGTGGAGATGTATCAATCCGCGGCAGACATATACTCTATCTCAGATGAGATGAGATGTCGTGCCTTCTCTAGTACCCTGACAGGGGCTGCGCATGTGTGGTACACGTCTCTTCCAAAAAATTCTATTGGAAACTTTAAGCAGTTGGCAGACCTGTTCATCCATAATTTCTGCTTTGGGGTGAGGCCACAGAAGAAGACCACACACCTGCTCTATGTTAAGCAGGGAAAGAATGAGACTCTGAGAGACTACATAGCCAGATTCAATAAAGAGAAGCTAGAGGTGGAAGACTATGAGGAGAGCATAGCTATGACAGCCCTGATTGGAGGGCTCCAAAAGGGGAAGCTATTATGGAAGCTTGCCGAAGACCCTCCGAGGACGATGGCTGAGCTGTTGTCAACAGCAGGGAAGGTGATGAACGCCGAAGAGGCGATGGCCGCAAAATATGAAGACGAAAAAGGAGGTGCAAGCGGGGGCAAGTACCCTAAGAAGAACAAAGAGGGGAAGAAGAGAACCATGGATGATAAGTTCGCGGGGTACACCCCTCTGACGGTCAGCTGTGAATAGATCCTCAATGAGATAAAGAGTGACCGGATGCTGAAGTGGCCTGAGAAGCTGAGGGCTGCTCCCAGCAAGAGAAATAAGAACCTGTGGTGCGAATTTCACCAAGACCACGGTCACGTGACGGATAAATGCTTCGCTCTGAAAGACGAGATTGAGAAGATGATGAAGGAAGGGAAGCTCAGAAAGTACGTCGACAAAGCCGACTTTAAGAGGGGCCGAGGGGACGACCCCAGAAAGAAGCGAGTCGATGCCTGCAGAGAAGGTCCTCAAAGAAGAGGGGACGACCCTTCTGATGATGACGACGACCCTGACCTCCCACCGAGAGACAACCGCGGTCCTGTCAAGAGGCTCAATATGATCTCGCTCGGTGTAGGAATGATCTCCGGGGGTTTAGCAGGAGGAGGGTCGGAGGTCGCCGACAGGAAGGCCCATGTCGCTGAGGCCAAGACAGTGACGAAGACGGTGCACTCGACCTCCCTAGAGGTCAAGTCAGAAAAAAGGAAGAAGGTTGATATGGACACTTTGATCGTGGGATTTTCAAGAATGGACTTCAAAGGCCTCTTGGCCCCGCATGATGACCCTCTTGTCATCACTACCAGGGTGCACAGGTGCGAAGTGCCGAGGATCCTGGTAGATGGGGGCTCGTCCGCAGATGTGATGTTTTGGCCATGCTTCAAGGCCTTGGACCTCAGTCGTGCCAGACTTGTCCCATACCATCATCCATTGATTGGGTTCAGTGGGGAGAAGGTTCACCCCCTGGGAATATATGAGGCTGATGTCAGGATGGGGGACGAATGGCCGAGATGGCTCACCAAGAGGGTCAGTTTCTTTGTGCTGGATGAGCATGTGTTTTCGGCATACAACATCATACTGGGACGTGTGGCCCTCAAGGGGTTTGAAGCTGTGTCGTCCACAGTCCACCAAATGGTTAAGTTCCCTACCCCTTATGGGGTGGGGGAAGTCCAAGGAGACCAGACGACGGCGAGAGAATGCTACTACAACTCCGCTGAAGAAAAGGAGGCACACAAGAGGGATACAACCACTTACAACATTGATACCCTAGACCCCAGGGACGAGACGAAGCTCAAAAAAGGGGAGGCCGCTGAGGAGGTAGAACCCATCATCCTCGATGAGGATGACCCGGGAAAAACCGTCCAAGTTGGTAAGTCTCTGAAGCCCAGTATCAAGGAAGACCTCATCAAACTGTTGAGGAAAAGGCGAAGCGTCTTCGCGTGGAGTCATGTAGATATGCCAGGGATCGACCCTGAAATCATGTGCCACAAACTCAATGTGGTAGAGGGAGTAAAGCCGGTAAAGCAGAGGAGGAGGATTTACTCTAGAGAGAAGTATGAGGTCATCGGGGATGAGGTTAAAAAATTAGAAGACGCTGAATTTATCAGAGAGGTCATCTACCCTGAGTGGCTGTCCAATGCAGTCATTGTCCCAAAGGCCAACGGCAAGTGGAGAATGTGTGTGGACTTCACAGACCTCAACAAGCAGTGCCCCAAAGACAGCTTCCCTCTCCCCCGCATTGACCAGATGGTAGACGCTACCGCAGGCCATGAGCTCATGAGTTTCATGGATGCCTACTCAGGGTATAACCAGATTTTCATGAACCCTGAGGACTCGGAGAGGACCGCCTTCATCACTGACAAGGGGACATACTATTATAGGGTCATGCCATTTGGCCTAAAAAATGCGGGGGCAATGTACCAGCGCCTCGTAAATAAAATGTTCAAAGACCAAATTGGGAAGTCTATGGAGGTTTACATAGATGACATGCTGACTAAGAGTCTGAAGGCACAGGATCATGTGGCAGACCTGGAAAGGACCTTTAATACAATGGACAAATACAAAATGAAGCTCAATCCGGCCAAGTGTGTCTTCGGGGTCGGAGCGGGGAAGTTCTTGGGGTTCATTGTCAATCAAAGAGGCATCGAGGCCAATCCTGAAAAGATAAAGGCCCTTATTGAGATGAAGACCCCCAAGTCCATTAAAGACGTTCAGAGGCTCACAGGGAGAGTGGCTGCCTTGAACAGATTTGTGTCAAAGGCTACAGACAGGTGTCTACCATTCTTCAAGATCCTCAGGAAGGCTTTCGAGTGGAGTAAAGAGTGTGATGAGGCTTTCGGGGAGCTAAAATCATACTTAGGGTCTCCCTTGCTGCTGTCACGACCCGTGCAGGGTGAACGACTTTACGTGTACCTTGCTGTCTCAGAGTCCGCTATCAGTGCAGCAATCGTAAGAGACGAAGACGGGATACAAAAGCCCGTATATTTCAACAGCAAGGCACTCCAGGGGGCAGAGCAGAGATACCCGAGGATGGAGAAGTTGGCCTATGCCTTGATCCATGCCTCAAGGAAGATGAAACCGTACTTCTAGTCCCATACTATGGTCATCCTTACTGACTCTCCTCTTAGGAAGGTCCTACACAAGCCTGAAAAATCAGGAAGGCTAATGACCTGGGCTATAGAGCTGGGGGAGTTTGACATTGTGTATCAGCCTAAGACAGCCATTAAGGGGCAGGCCTTGGCAGACTTCGTGGCTGAGTTCACCTGGGAAGATGATGAGGCCGAGGGTGAGACCCTCGGGAAGGCAGATACAGAAGACAGACCCGCAGACACACCCGTAGATATGGTTGAGACGAGCACCGCTAGAAGGAAAGTGACTGAAAACGAAGAGGGAAGATACATCTTTAGACAGGGGTCCCTCTCTGAGGGAAATTTTTCTGAAGGAAAGACTCCGTGGAGCCTCTTCGTTGACGGGTCCTCCTGTGATAGCGGAAGTGGTGCTGGACTGATACTATCAGCACCCGATGGCACAGACGTCGAATACGCCCTGAGGTTCAACTTCAAAGCCTCCAACAATGAGGCTGAATATGAGGCCTTAGTAGCAGGCCTCTCCTTGGCCAAGTCTCTTAGTGTCGGCCATATTTTGGTCCATAGTGATTCAGGGATAGTCGTAAATCAGATACTAGGAGCCTACGAGGCTAAGGACGAAAGGATGGCTAGGTACCTCGAGAAGGTGAGATCATTACTGAAGGGCTTCAGAGAAGTGAAATTAAGGAGGGTACCTAGGCTTGATAATGGCCGCGCTGATGCCCTTGCTAGGCTGGCCTCGGCAACAAGAACAGACATCAGGAGGACGGTCCCAGTGGAAATTTTGTTTCAGCCAGCTATCGAAGACGTCGAGGGAACACTTGGCATTTGCATGAATGTTTCTCAAGAACCGTCATGGATGGATCCTCTGATCAGATACATTAAAGGGGGAGAGATGCTAGAAGCAAGCCAAGAGAGGAAGAAGCTGAGATACAGGGCTGCAAAGTTCACTATCATCGGAGACACGCTGTACAAAAAGGGGTTTCTGCTCCCCTTACTTAGGTGTGTGCATCCTTCAGAAGTCCCTTCCATTTTGCAAGATGTGCATGAAGGGTCGTGCTCAAGCCACATTGGGGGTAGATCCTTGGTAAAGAGGGTGATCACCCAAGGCTACTGGTGGCCGACCTTAGGAAAAGATGCTGCCGCATATGTTAAAAAGTGTGATAAATGCCAAAGATTTGCTACCATCCCTCACCAACCTCATCAGCCCCTCACCTCCATTACATCCCCATGGCCGTTTACAGTGTGGGGGATTGACCTGGTAGGACCCTTACCGAGGGCAGTCAATAACTACCGGTTCCTCATCGTAGCAATTGACTACTTTTCAAAGTGGGTAGAGGCCGAACCGATGGCCACGATTACAGAGCAGAAGACCTTCCAGTTCATCTGGAAGAATGTGATATACAGATATGGTCTACCCAACACCCTCATCTCGGATAACGGGACCCAGTTCAAGAATGCCTCTCTGCAGAAGTACTGTGAGAGGGTAAGTATCAAACAATTTTTCTCCACCCCAGGCCGACCTCAGGCCAATGGGCAAACCGAAGTTACGAATAGGACAATCCTAGATGGGATTAAGAAGAGGATTGAGGAGGCAAAAGGAAGATGGGTCGAGGAGTTATATGCAGTGTTGTGGGCGTACAGGACGACAGTAAGGACCTCTTCTGGGGAGACCCCATTCATGTTAGCTTATGGATCAGAAGCAGTCATCCCCACCGAAGTCGAGTTTCCCACTCATAGGGTCCAAGTGTATGACCCCCGGGGAAATACAGAAGAGAGGAGACTTGACCTGGACTTGATTGAGGAAAGAAGGGAGGATGCTGAGATAAGGCAGGCTTCCTACCAACAGAGGACCGCAAGGTTATACAATCATAAGGTGAAACATAGGCCCATCGCAGTGGGGGACTTGGTCCTCAAGAAGACTTGGCAAAAGCCCAACAAGCTTCACCCTAATTGGCATGGCCCATATAGGGTCATCGATGAAGTCATCCCTGGGACCTACAGGCTAGAAAACCTGGAGGGGGAACCTTTCTCAAACCCCTGGAATGCAGATCATTTGAAAAAATACTACCAGTAGTGTTGCAAGGTCTTGATAAGCCATAGTTGTAATAAGCATTGTTTCGACAGAACACATTGATGATTAATGAGAAGTATCAGTGTTTCCCTCATCCAGTGGTTATCAGTTCTAGTATACATGCAAAGAAGTTGAACCCTCGGCTATAATGATGATCAGTGGAGGGGATGACCCCACCACAGTCCTCAAAAAAGACGAGGGTAGACTGTTAAAAACCATTAATTTGGTAAGTTGAACCCTCGGCTATAATGAGGACCAGTGGAGGGGACGACCCCACCACTATCCCCAAGAAAGACGAGGGTAGACTTTGTTAAAATCCATTAATTTGGTAAGTTGAACCCTCGGCTATAATGAGGACCAGTGGAGGGGACAACCCCACCACTGTCCCCAAGAAAGACGAGGGTAGACTTTGTTAAAATCCATTAATTTGGTAAGTTGAACCCTCGGCTATAATGAGGACCAGTGGAGGGGACGACCCCACCACTGTCCCCAAGAAAGACGAGGGTAGACTTTGTTAAAATCCATTAATTTGGTAAGTCGAACCCTCGGCTATAATGAGGACCAGTGGAGGGGACGACCCCATCACTGTCCCCAAGAAAGACGAGGGTAGACTTTGTTAAAATCCATTAATTTGGTAAGTCGAACCCTCGGCTATAATGAGGACCAGTGGAGGGGACGACCCCACCACTGTACCCAAGAAAGACGAGGGTAGACTTTGTTAAAATCCATTAATTTGGTAAGTTGAACCCTCGGCTATAATGGGGACCAGTGGAGGGGACGACCCCACCACTGTCCTAAAAAAAGACGAGGGTAGACTTTGTTAAAAGCCATTAATTTGGTAAGTTGAACCCTCGGCTATAATGAGGATCAGTGGAGGGGACGACCCCACCACAGTCCTAAAAAAAGATGAGGGTAGACTGTTAAAAACCATTAATTTGGTAAGTTGAACCCTCGGCTATAATGAGGACCAGTGGAGGGGACGACCCCTCCACTGCCCTCAGGAAAGACGAGGGTAGACTACATAAATACCATTAATTTGGTAAGTTGAACCCTCGGCTATAATGAGGACCAGTGGAGGGGACGACCCCTCCACTGTTCTCAAAAAAGACGAGGGTAGACTTCGTTAAAAATGATTAATTTGATTATTTGAACCCTCGGCTATAATGAGGCCTGATGAGGGGACGACCCCACATTGGTCCTCAAAAATACGAGGGAAGGGTTAGTATCATCATCATCAACGAAGAAGCAAATTAGCAAGGAACAAACCATAATAGAATTAAATATGGAAGACAACACTGCGCAGCCGCCCTGCCTTGGAAACTGGAACAGCAATGAGTATCTGCACAGGTGTCACTCACCTAACTGATCACACGTGTCTCAATTTCAGCAAATATCCCTCAGCCATCTCAATGACACCTATGGCTAAGGGCTGGGGGGTGATTGATATACCCGTTTATACCCTCAGCCTAGATGAGGATTACCTCCAATATGGACGACCCTACGAGGGGCCGACCCTTCCTCAGGCCCCGGCTGGCCACCACCAGGTCCATACGACCCTACGAGGGGACGACCCTCCATCATGCTCCAGACGACCCTACGAGGGGACGACCCTCCATCATGCTCCAAACGACCCTACGAGGGGATGACCCTCCATCATGCTCCAGACGACCCTACGAGGGGACGACCCTCCATCATGCTCCAAACGACCCTACGAGGGGATGACCCTCGATCAGGCTCCAGACGACCCTACGAGGGGACGACCCTCCATCATGCTCCAGACGACCCTACGAGGGGACGACCCTCGGCTCCAGATGACCCTACGAGGGGCCGACCCTTCCTCAGGCCCCGGCTGGCCACCACCAGGTCCAGACGACCCTACGAGGGGACGACCCTCCATCATGCTCCAGACAACCCTACGAGGGGACGACCCTCCATCATGCTCCAGACGACCCTACGAGGGGATGACCCTCCATCAGGCTCCAGACGACCCTACGAGGGGACGACCCTCCATCAGGCTCCAGACGACCCTACGAGGGGACGACCCTTCCTCAGGCTCCGGACGACCCTACGAGGGGCCGACCCTTCCTCAGGCTCCGGACGACCCTACGAGGGTATGATCGTACGAGGCCAGAATTAAGCCAGGCTCACTACTGGAAGAAACTTTGCCCTCGGCCTCGGCTCATAGGCTGAGGGTGATATCATGACGGCGCGTGGTTTGGGAGACGCGTGGAACAGTGCGCGTCAGGCTCATATGACACGTGGCAGACCGTTATAACAGAATCACACCCTCACGTGAGGGAATATTATGTCATCATTTGGCATCTACAGGTGTCAACAGGGAATTGGCTAGATCATTATTCACATGCACCATGCTTACTTGGGGGGGGGGGGTACACTACACCCCCCAAGACCTATATATACTTGTCACCTACAACCCTACAGGAGATCAGATTATTGTAGCCCTAGCTTAAACTATGCTTGTACACACACAGTGGAGAGAGAGAGAGAGAGGATTATGTGTATTGTATCCAAGGCCATTAGTGCCCATACTTAGTGGATCACACACTCACAGTGGATGTAGTCCAATTTGGCTGAACCACCATACATCATTGTCTTATTTCCTCTTATACTCATCCCCTTCTACATACTTATACACTTATACATCTCTATGGCTGCCATGGCTGTTACTGTTTGAGCTCCCTATCACTTATCCGGTGATGCTAAATCTTAGCATCATCAATGTGCTCCGCCTTAAACTCTTTCCATTATCGCTAAAAGATAAGGCTAAGACATGGCTATGGTCTTTACCTACAATTCGTTTTCAACATGGAACGAGCTACAATCCTAATTTCTCAAGAACTTCTTTCCTCCACATTGAACGAATTCCATCATGGCTCATATTCAAACTTCCTGACAATTAAAAAATGAGTCATTCGAGCGATGCTATGAGCGTTTCAATGAGTTAATTTCCTCGTGTCCCCATCATGGTTTTGATAAAATGCAAATCATTTCCTTCATCCATAATGGGCTGAACATTAATTCCAAGAAACTCGTTGAAACCATGGGTAGTGGTCCGTTTGTCGACTTAGACGCACACGATGCTGAGCTTCACCTGAGGTATGTTGCCGAGACTACCGAATCCTGGGATACATCTGACCCTAATGCTCAAAATTGAAATCATCAAGTGACCACCACTCCATCGGCATCCGGCCTATTTCATGTAGAAAAAAATTCTATAGCGGACAGTCGACTCGATATTCTTGAGAAAGGACTGCGAGACCTATGTGAGGTATATTGAAGATGACCAACTGGATCCATACCGAACCCCGTCGAGAAGGTGTGTGCAATTTATGTGTCGGGTCATTCAACTGAGGAATGCCCGACTATACCTGCCTACAAAGTGATGCTACAAGAACAAGTAAGTGGTATAGGAGGATTCAAGGGTAATTTCGGTGCCCCGTAGGGGAATTCTTACAACCCTTCATGGAAAAACCACCCTGGTTTTAGATATGGGCAACAACATGCTATGATGAATCCTAATTCACATGTTTCCCCTCCTCCACCACCGCATTTTCAACCAGCTCCACACATGCAAGGACATGTGCAAGCACCACCACCTCAAGGAGCATACATCCCTCCATCGCGGAGAAGTATCGAGGATACGATCAACCACTTTATCAATACCCAAACTGAAACTAATGCTAGGCATGAGCACATGATGAACGACATTAATGTGAACATCTCACAATTGCAATCATCGTTGAGTAACCAAGAGAAGGGCAAGTTTCTTGCACAGGGCCAAAAACCGCCCCAAGGGTCAAACTAGTGTTAGCTCCACCTCGACAGAACATCAGGAGCAATGTCAAGATGTGACCACTCTTCGTAGTAGGAGAGTCATTGATTTATCACCTCCCCCACACGACACAACCAAAGATAAGGAGATTTTGCCCGGACGAAAGAGTCCGAAGATGTCCCCTTGAAGGAGAGTGATAAAGAGGACACTAGTGAGCCCGAGGTAGTAGTGAAACCACCCACCTCGGCACCCTTTCTTTGAATGTTGATTCCTTCCCACAAAGGAAACTCCCGTGATGAAGTGATAGACGTACTAAAGCAAGTGAAGCTAAATTTACCTTTCCTCGATGCTATTAAGCAAATTCCAGCTTATGCAAAAGTCATCAAAGACTTGTTGACGATAAAGAGGAGGATGAAGGTAAAGAAAAATGTCTTCCTAGCACAAAATGTGAGCTCCATCCTACTCAATTATCTCTCGCCCAAGTTCAAAGATCCCGGTGCACCCACTATTTCCTGCACCATTGGAGAGAATAAAATTGAGAAAGCCTTACTTGATTTGGGAGCAAGTGTAAATATCCTCCATTACGCCATCTATAGGAAACTTGATTTGGGCGACCTCAAGCCCACAAAGGTCACTCTCCAGTTAGCGGATCGAACCGTGAAGATCCCAAGAGGCATAGTTGAGGACGTGATCATCCAAGTTGACACTTTTTACATCCCGGTAGACTTTGTCATTTGGGACACGGAGCCCTCCTTCACCTCGAGCAATCATGTTCCCATCATTCTTTGGCCCACATTCTTAGCTATAGCTAATAGAATCACCAATGCTCGAAATGGGCAAATGCAACTCACCTTTGGGAACATGAATTTAGAGACTAACATCTTCCATATAGCCCAACAGACGGGGGAAAAAAGATGATCTTCACACGGTGAGCCTAATAGACGAGATCGTAGAGGATTATTTCGAGGAAAATCATTGTGGAGACACCTTAGGGTCCTGTTTAGAGTTGAACCATGAGAGTGATGGGATGTACACCGCATTCGAGAGGGAGGTTGAGGAGTTGAGAGAGTTAGTTGATGAGAGAGCGTCGGACGAGGAATTGAGAGATGTAAGTTGGGTTTCTAGATTTGAGGAGTTACCACCGAGGGATACATGCATGGTTCCCTCCAATAAAAAATTTCCAGCCCTCGAGTTGAAGAAACTCCCCTACCGTATTAAATATTCATACCTAGGAGAGGATGAGACATTTCCTGTTGTTGTCTCCTCTATCCTAGACGAAGAGCAGGAGGGAAAATTGCTAAAGATTTTGAGGAAGAACCAAAGTTCTTTTGGTTGGTGCATTGCTGATTTGAAAGGGATAAGTCCGTTGATTTGCACCCGCAAGATCCATCTCTAAGAGGATATCAAGAACTCAAGAGGAATGCAAAGAAGGCTAAACTCTAATATGAAAGAAGTGGTGAGGACTGAAATAATTAAGCTATTGGATACTGGGATTATCTACCCAATCTCGGATAGCAAGTGGGTTAGCCCTATTCAAGTTGTCCCGAAGAAGTCGGGCATGACAGTGATTGAGAATGCTAAGGGAGAGTTAGTTCCCCAACGTACCACCACCAGGTCACGCATTTGCATTGATTACCGGAAACTCAATGCGGGAACTAGGAAAGACCATTTCCCCTTTCCATTTATTGATCAGATGCTTGAGAGAGTATCGAGCCGCCCTTACTATTTCTTCCTTGATGGTTATTCTGGATAGAACCAAATTGAGGTAGATGTACTTGACCAGGATAAAACAACCTTCACTTTCCCTTTTGGTACGTTTGTCAACAAATGTATGCCATTCGACTTGTGTAATGCACCCGCGACCTTTTAAAGGTGCATGTTGAACCTATTTAGCGACATGGTCGAGAGAGGACTTGAAGTGTTCATTGACGATTTCAGCATTTTTGGCACCTCTTTCGATATTTGTCTTAAAAAATTGGAAAAGGTACTTGCTCGGTGTGTGGAAAAGAACTTAGTGCTGAATTGGGAGAAATGCTATTTCATGGTCACTGAGGGAATAGTTCTTGGCCACATAATATCATCCAAAGGGATAGAAGTTGATAGGGCTAATATAGATGTCATAGCGGATCTTCCCCCACAAAAATTGCTCAAAGACGTGCACTCCTTCTTAGGCCACGCAGGGTTTTATTGAAGGTTCATTAAGGACTTTAGCGCCATCGCTAGACCCTTAAGCAACCTACTCATGAAGGACACCCCATTTGAATGGACGAAAGCATGCCAAAGCGCTTTTGAAAAACTGAAAACCATGCTTGTGTCCGCTTCCATCATGCAACTACCGGATTAGTCTTTACCATTCAAACTTATGTGGGATGATAGCAATTATGCGATAGGGGCTGTTTTGGGCCAAAGAAAAGATAAACAAGCTCACGTCATCTACTACGCTAGCCGGACTCTTACCGGACCACAACTTAATTACTCTACCACCGAGAAGGAGTTGCTAGCGGTCATCTTTGCTCTTGATAAATTTTTTTCCTAACTTATTGATTCTCTCATTACTTGTTTCACCGACCACGCGGCATTGAAATACCTACTTGCGAAGAAAGACGCAAAGTCGCGCCTCATAAGGTGGATCCTACTCCTACAAGAGTTTAATCTCTCCATTAAAGATAATAAAGGAGTAGAAAACGTCATTTCCTAACACTTATCACGGCTTTTGTCCGACGTACCTAGTGATCCAGTACCCATAGACGAATACTTTCCGGATGATCAACTCTTTGCTACCTCTTTTTTGCCATGATTTGCGAATATAGTGAACTACCTTATCATGGGAGTCGTCCCTCCTGACTAGACACCGTAAGATAAGAAGAGGTTTATTACTTGATCGCACATGTTTTTCTATGACGATCCCTCCCTGTTTAAATATTGCGCCGACCAAATCATTCGACGATGCGTACTGGATGACGAGATCCCAAAAGTCATCCAATTTTATCATTCGGAAGCTTGTAGAGGCCACTTATCGATGAAAAAGACGGTCGCTAAAATTCTGTAATGCGGCCTCTATTGGCCCATAATATTCCGGGATGTGAACAATGCTTGCAAATCTTGCAATAGGTGCCAACGGATGGGAGCTATTACCCGATGAGACATGATGCCTCTTACCCCCATACTCATTATTGAGATCTTCGATTGCTGGGGTATTGACTTCATGGGTCCTTTCCCCCCGACCTTTGGTTTCCTATACATCCTTATCGCGGTAGACTATGTTTCTAAATGGGTGGAAGCTATAGCTACCAAGACAAATGACAACAAAGTGGTGATTAAGTTCCTACAGGAACACATACTTTCCCGCTTTGGTGCTCCGAAAGCAATAATTAGTGATAATGGCACGCACTTTTGCAACAGGTCATTCGCCAATCTCATGAGAAAGTATGGTGTCGTTCACAATATTGGAACGACTTATCACCCACAAATGAATGGGCAGGCCGAACTAGAAAATCTTGAAATCAAGAACATTCTTGAAAAGACCATCAATCCTACCCGAAAAGATTTGCCACTTAGATTGAACGATTTTCTATGGGACTATCGTATCGCATACAAAAATCTGCTTGGCATGTCCCCATTCCACTTTGTGTATGGCAAACCTTTCCATCTCCCTGTGGAATTAGAGCACAAGGCGTATTGGGCGATTAAGGAGTTGGATTTTGCCATGGATAAGGCCGGTGAAGCTCGTAAGCTTCAATTGAATGAGTTAGAAGAGATACGCAATGATGCGTACGAGAACGTAAAAATTTCCAAAGAAAGGATGAAACTCGCTCACGATAACATCATTCACCGTAAAGAGTTTCTTCACGGACAAAAAGTCCTTCTCTATAATTCTTGACTTCATCTCTTTCTGGGCAAGCTGCGGTCATGATGGTCTGGCCCATTCGTTGTGAAGAATGTTTTCCCTCACGGAGCTGTTGAGTTAGACGATTTGAAAGGGGGAAATACATTCAAAGTA
Organism: Sambucus nigra; assembly: GCA_949130495.1. Classification (NCBI taxonomy): domain Eukaryota; kingdom Viridiplantae; phylum Streptophyta; class Magnoliopsida; order Dipsacales; family Adoxaceae; genus Sambucus; species Sambucus nigra. The sequence goes on from OX422221.1 coordinate 354,105,212, forward strand.
ATTGGACAACGCCTAAAGCCATATCTAGAGGCGTGTGGAACCCCGTTTATGGGGTAGAGTTAGCTGCTACAGTAAGGTCGTCGCACCCCCGACGTGTATGGGGTGAATTCTTGTGTATAGTAGACAAGAGTCATGTGAGTAGTGAGAGTCCCTCGAATTAGCGTACAATAAGGTAAGAGCATTCACATGTTTCAGGAAATTGAGACAAGTTGCTTTGACCATAGATATCGAGAGACTTTTGAGTCCTTACTGATAGGGAGCATCATGAGAATTGAAAACTTTCAGAGAAGAACGATCACAATTAAGATAGGGGGAGAAATCCAGCTCAATCCAAAATTTGGATCGGTTCTTTTATTTTTGAGCCGGACCGGTCCGACCCGGAGTGGTTCCTTTATTTTAGATCCAGATCGATTCGATAATTAAAGAACTCGAATATTAATGGACCAGATCGGTCTGGTCCTATAACAGTCGGATCGGTGCACTTTCTATAGAATTTCCCCTATTCCCTGGGTGCGCCCCCTTCTCCCCAATTCCTTCCCTTCCCTCCTAATTCATTCCCCGATAACCAACCCTTCAATTTCCCTCCCAAATAGACTCCTTATTTCCCTACAAACCCTTTTCCTCCATTTCCAGAACCCTAACCACCCCTCCCCTATAAATACCCACCCGTAGCCTCCACTTTTCTTCACACCATCAACCACCTCACTCCTCTCTTTTCTCTCCCTAATTTTCCTGCAAACTCTCCCTGTTATCATGGCCCAACGACCTGCCCCCGTCAAATATGACTCCAATGAAATCCTACCCTCCGGCCATGGGGAATTCTGTTCCCGCCAAGAGGAGCGGTGGTGCAATCGGTTCTTTAGTTCGGATCGCAAACTCCACATGGAGCGCGCTATCCAATTGACAGGTTTGCCCAATTCTGTCACCGCCCTCTTCATGCCTAGGGGTTGGTCCCTATTCCTTAATCAACCGTACGAAGCGGTTTGGGCAGCTGAGGTCCGCTCTTTCTATGGCTCCCTTATTCGAATGAGCCAATTCGTGTCTCAAGCATATGTTGATGGTACCGTCATCCCTTTTTCGTTGGCCCTTCTCACTGCCAAGTTGGGCGAATACGACGTTCCCGATGTTCAAGACTACACCTTCCCAAGGAATGTCGCCCCAGTAGCTAAAGAAATGATTATGGAGCGCATTGCCCCCGATGTTACATAGAGGGGGAAGACTGACGCTGTTGGCCGTCTTAACGAGAAAGCACCCCTCACCTTCCAAATTGTGTGTGAAAATATTTTGCAAACGTCCAATGATTCAGCGATGCGTCCCCGTCAGGCCACATTGACATACCACCTCTTCGATCCCAACACTTCCATTAACCTAGCTCGCACCCTATACGCCGACATCATCGTCGCAACCATGGATGAGAAAGGTGCAACACCACTTCTATATGCACATTTGATTACCTCCATCCTCAAGGACGCTGGCATTGAGGCTCCGCTTGATGGTACTGGCCTCCCCAGTCCTTTTGGACAGGGAACCCTCACGCGGAGTGCCAAACAGCTAGCCATCCTTCGGGCGAGTAGGGGAAGTGATGACGAGGGTGATGCTACCTCGAGTGAGGAAGAGGAAGAGGAAGAGGAAGAGGAAGAGGAAGAGGAAAAATAAGAGGCATGTGCTGATGTGGAGATGGGTGATGTAGGTGCGGATGAAGAGTCAAACGAAGAAGAAGACGACCCTGATTTTGAATGGGCGGGTAGCGACCTCACTAACCATATGTCGGCCTTTGAGACGAGATTCAGCTATTTTTTGACCGACTACCATCGCGATACAAGCATGATGTTTCGTTTCCAAGCGTACTTGTACCGACGCCAAGGGGTTCCCAATGAGCCATTTCCATCCTACTTCAATGTCCCCGATGGCCCCGGTCTGCCCAGCTCTTCCCAACCACCACCCCAGTGAAGCTTTGGTTGGTTGTGACATTTTTTACTTGTTTCCCTTGTACATATGTTGTATGTTCTTTCCTGTTTTTGTACCACAGTCTTGTTTTATAAAAATCTCCATTTTCTCCATTTGTTTATTTTATTTATCGCACTTCTTATTTTTCCTTGTTTAGATTTTAGTCCTTTTTGCTTGAGGACAAGTCTAAGTTAGGGGGGGGGGGGGGGGGTTCACAAGTGCGTATTTCTAAAACTACACAAATTTACAGAAATGCCCAAAAATTTTAAAAAAAAATCATAAAACTATGAAAAATCCAATTATATTTTTGTTCAAAATAAATAAAACTTGGAATTCAAATGTTTTAAAAATATCATTAAAAGTCGGTGTAAAGTCTGAAGATGTAAAAACACAATACACAAAGCCGAAATTGACCAAAGATGGAAATTGTGCAAAAATTAACGACTTAACGATTAAGTGTGGAGATTAACAAACCCGGTGAGATTCGAGCCTTTCATCTTTATAAAATTTATAAATCAATCCGAGTTAATTGTTAACTCAAAGTTCTTGTCAGCGCCTAAAAAATCGTCGTGGATCTCAATCCTTTCATTTTGACCGGTTATGGAAAATGTGTGTGGTATTGCCTTAAAAAGTGCGCTACAAATCTCTAAACATAATTAATCTCGAGATGCATATGGTAAATTAATAAGTAATTCAGACAATGAAGTAAGCCCTCGTTTGTTACCCAAAAACATTAACCGTAAAAATATGTGAAAAATTATTCCTTTGATAAACCAAATTGAGCCGAATAACAGTTATCCTTTTCATTTGGTACCCCAAAAAACCCAAGTAGCCTGGAATTGCGAAAAGGGAATATTCAATAAAGTCTGAAAAGTGCATAAAAAGGGGCAAGAAAAAAATAGATATGCTCAACAAAAATAGCAAGAAAAGAAAAGAAAAGAAGTGAAAAACAATAAAAATAGAGAAAAAGAAGAAAAAAAATGAGCAATAGCCCGGAAAAAGCACAAATGGACATCATAAATGACTTTTCCAATTCCAAACTTCCCTACCATTTTCATTTTACCCAATATACCTTAAAACCCAAAAAAGTCCTAACCGAGTCCGAATTGCAAAATTGGTTACCGCGTGGAGAGCTAATACACAAAAAGATAATAAAAGAGATTGAATGTGTGAATAAGAGGTAATGTTCCCATTTTTAAAAATGTATTCAGTTGATGAGATCCTATCACTATAAAATTTTCATCTTTCTACTTATGTGTGTGACTTTCCATCCATTATATTTACTCTTTATATCACGCATATCGAGAGAATAACCACATTCCGAGTTATTCGTTTGAGAGAGCATTCCGTGAAAATTTGAAATCAAAACAAATTTTCGAATAAGTAACGTAATGGTCAATCGGTGGAAATTCGTGATTAAATTTTTGGCTTCGCACACACGCACTATGATTTGAGACTTGTAAATATGACTGATGATGCCTATTTTTTGGGAAAGTTTGAATTATACAATTGCTGCATATTTTGAATTTTCCTTGAGTTGAATTTTGTGGGTAAATTCTCTGCAAATCCTCACGAGACACAACTATTCCTACTAAGGTGACCTAGGGGTTTAAAGGCTTGTTGCATACGCTAAATGCAATCACTTATCCGCGAAAAAGGTATTCTATCCCAATAAAATAATTTTCAAAATTTAAGCCTTGCTAGGATTCTTTTACATTGCTCGGGACGTGCAAATTTCTACGTTAGTGGATTTGATTAGCCATAAATTCTTTCTAATTTATCCCTCTAATTTAGTTACTTTTAGCACCTCGAATAACGTAATCGATTTGATTTTGTCTCATAGTCTTGCTATTGAATTATTTTAATGAGTACCTCGAGTTTCTGGTATTTTGTCCTATTTTTAAAGGTATTTAATGTAAATTAAATAAAGAAAGAATCAATAAGAATCAAGAAAGAAAAGAAGAAATATTCAAAGGAAACCCCGACCGATCTGGATCGGATCCATCCGCAATGCCAATTTCCAGAGAACCTGGGACCAAAGACGGATTGAAGCTGAAAGAAAACAAATGAACCGATCCATTTCGGATTGATTCGCCCAAGAAATAAAGCAACCCATCTGAATTCCTGCCAGACCTAACCGAAGGAGGATCGGACCCGTCTGACTGTCTAATTTTAATTTTTCTATCTTCCCCTAATGGAGAGTCCTAGTTCAGCTAAAACTCCTGAAGTTTTGTAGGGTATTTAAACACATTTTATTATCATTCTTAGGATGGAGAATTTAGTTAATTTTCCATTCTTTCTGTAAAAACTCTAGTTTGCAGATTGATTACAATTTTAGTCCAAGATTGAAGATTGTTCAGATTTCTATGATTACAAGTAGTTTTAATTGATGCTTTTAGTGCTTTGGTAATATTAGTGTTTAATTTCTTCTGTCTAATCATATATCTACATCATTCTACAATTCTTCCTTAGTTTAATCATGATTTCCTGTAATTCCAAAATTGTTTTCATTAAGTTCATCATGGTAAGCTAGACTTTTAAAGGTCGAGATGCATGAACCCAACCTGATGTGGGAGTTGCATGTGTATAAAATTAATCCTCTAAATTTAATAATTTGATTACAACCGTATTGCGTAGAAACATCACAATTGTATATCTTTGGATCTCGTTTTCTTTTGGGTAACCGGGATGCTTTAGAATACAATTCGAGTGTAACTATTGCAATACTGATTTACTCGTCCTCTGATTAAGTATGGTGCGGGCTTGAACCTCATATACCTAATGTTTGGGAGTACTAAATTCTAGGTCTAATTAATCATTCAAATTTATGATTAGTTTTATATCGTCAATACACTAGGGTTGGGGGATTGTATTCCCATCATGTCTTTCATCATGTAGTTCAAATCGCAGTTCCATCACTTTCAATACTTTAGATAATTTAGAATAGTTGCATTTCTTTCATAATTTCAAAATTGCATTTAGTTGTAGCCATTTCACTATCAAATCACCTTTTCCGTTTCCTTTAGAGTCGGAGTTAGGATTTCCTCCTCTATCCAACGTCGTTACAATTCCATTGTCGTATTTCCTTGTGGATATGATCCCGACTTCCCGAGTTTATTACTAACGCGATAGGCTTGCACTTGAGCCTAGAGAGTACGCACTTATGAGACACATTCTTAGTCACATCATCTTCATAACTCATGGGGTCAGTTATCCATCCGGTCGTCCATAGACGACATCACATCTACCTCATACACTAACCTCAGCTGGGCATCAATCGAGGTCTGCAGGAACTCATGGGTTCAGCTATCCTCTAAAAGCAATATCGGCCCCAGCCGATGTTACGGTCAACGGTCGAGATTAGTATTATTACATGAGGGAACCATCTCGAAGCCCTATCATCATCCCAAGACGACATTACAACTCTTCTAACCTAACCTCGGCCAGCTTTCCTGACCTAGGTCATCATGAATAACCTTGGATTAGGCAACAGTCAGACTTCATTAACCTCGTACTCTTCTAGGCCAAGGTTATACCAGTCAAGGGCAAGTCCGAGCATTTATAATCATATGCAAGGAAAGGAACACGTGGATAAAATTAGTTGTAATCGAATCAATCCCCTCACGTGGGGGAATATTTCGTCATCATTCATTACATGTGACAGTGACAGATGTCTTCATTAGATTGGCTAGATAAACACACACATGCTCATTGCATGCATGGGGGTACAATACACCCCACAAACACTATATATATTGGTCTTCTCCTACCTTGATAAGGATCTGAAATTACTACCCTAGCTAAAACTCTATCAAATTATATAGTAGAGAGGGAGAGCATGTAGATTGTATCCATGGACATTAGTGCCTCATTCCGGTGACCTTATTCACTCACTTACACATTGGACGCAGGCCTAATTGGTTGAACCACTTATATATTGGTGTGCATCCTCTTCTCCTCATCAAGGTATTGTGGGAGCCATTGGTTGGTCTTGTGGGAGCCATTGGCGCCGATCATAGGGCCGTTTGAAGGGTGGTTTATGGTTTTTCCCTCCAAGGGCATGTTTTCAAGATTAAGTGTAGATATTCAGAAATTTGGGCCGAGCTCTCAAACTGTTGGTTTTGCGGCCAAGCGGTAGGTTCCTACGAGATACATTGGTCTCATGGGTGGTGTTGGCGCCACTCACGGGGCCATTTAGGGTGTGGTTCATTGTTGCTCCCTCTAACGGCATGTTTTCTAGCCTAAGTATGGATATTCAAAAATTTGGGTCGTGCCCTGAAACCGAAGGTCCCATGGCCACGTAGTTGGTTCCTACGAGATATATTTTCCTGTGGGAGGTGTTAGAGCCTCTCATGGGTCCGTTTGTGGGATGCTTCGCGTTTATGCCCCCTAACGGAATGTTTTCAAGCCTAAGTGTAGATATTTTGAAATTTGGGTCGTGCTGTCAAACTATGGATTCCATTGCAACGTGGTTGATTTCTACGAGATACGTTGGTCCCATGGGAGGTGTTGGTGTCGCTCATGATGCTGTTTGGGGGTGGGTTTGTGGTTTAGCCCTCTACAAACATGTTTTCAAACCTAAGTGTAGGTGTTTTGAAATTTAGGTTGTGCTCTCAAATCAAGGGTCCCATGGCCACACGATCAGTTCCAATGAGATACGTTGGTCCTGCGACAGGTATTAGCACCGCTCGCGGGCCGTTTGGGGGTGTATGGTTCTGCCCTCTAACGGCATGTTTTCAAGCCTAAGTGTAGATATTCTGAAATTTGGGTCGTTCTTTCAAACCGTGGGTACTGTGGCCATGTGGTCGGTTCCTACTAGATACGTTGGTCTCGTGGGAGGTGTTGGCACCGCTCATAAGGCTGTTTGGGTGGTGGTTCATGGTTTTTCCTACTAACTACATGTTTTCAAGCCTAAGTATAGATATTCTGAAATATGGGTCGTGCTTTCAAATCGGGGGTCCCGTGGCCACACGATCGGTTCCTACGAGATACGTTGGTACCGTGAGAAGTGTTGGCGCCACTGACGGGCCCATTTCTAGGTGGTTCGTGGTTATTCCTGCTAACAACATGTTTTCAAGCATAAGTGTAGATATTCTGAAATTTGGCTCGTGCTCACAAACGGGGGGTTCCATGGCCACGCGTTAATTTCCTAGGATATACCTTGGTCCGATGGGAGGTGTTTGGACCACTCGTGGGGCCTTTTCGGGGGTGATTCGTGGGTGAACTAACGACATGTTTTGAAGCCTAAGTGTAGATATTCTAAAATTTTGGTTGTGTTCTCAAACTAAGGGTCATGTGGCCACGTTGTCGGTTCCTACGATATACGTTGGTCCGGTGGGAAGTGTTGGCGGCACTATCGGGGCCGTTTTAGGCGTGGTTCGTGGTTATGCCCTCTAACGACATGTTTTCAAGCCTAATTGTAGAAATTCTAAAATTTGGGCCATGCTCACAAACTGGGGGTCCCATGGACATGTGTTTATTTCCTACGATATACGTTGGTCATGTAAGAGGTGTTTTCACTACTCATGGGGCCTTTTGGGTTGTTCTCTAAAAAAAAGGGTCCTATGGTCACGTGGTCGGTTCCTACAAGATACATTGGTCCCGTGGGATGTTTTGGCACCACTCACGGGGTCGTTTTAGGGGTGGTTCGATGTTATGCCCCCTAACGACATGTTTTCAAGACTAAGTGTAGATATTATGAAATTTGGGTCGTGATTACAAACCGGGGGTCCCATATCCATTCATTAGTTTCCTATGAAATACGTTGGTCATGTGGGACCACTCATGGGGCATTTTGGGGGTTGGTTCGTGGTTCCACCCACTAACGGTATGTTTTCAAGCCTAAGTATATATATGTTGAAATTTGGTCCGTTCTCACAAACTAGGGGTTCCATAGCCATGCGATAACTTCCTACAAAATACGTTGGTCCCATGGGAGGTGTTTGCACCTCTCACAGGGGTTTTTGTGGTTCCTCCCTCTAACGACATGTTTTCAAGACTAAGTGTAGATATTCTAAAATTTGAGCCTCATTATCAAACCATGGGTTCCTTGGCCACGTGATTGGTTCCTACGAGATACATTGGTCCAATAGTAGGTTGTTGTGCTGCTCATGGGGCTGTTCAGGTGGTTGTTTGTGGCTCCGCCTTCTTACCGCATGTTTTCAATCCTAAGTGTAGATATTCTGAATTTTGGTTTATGCTCTCAAAATGCGGGTCCCGTGGCAACGCGGTCGGTTCCTATGAGATACTTTGGTCTCGTGAGAGGTGTTGGCACTGTTCACAGGGGCGTTTGGGTGGTGGTTTGTGATTTCGACCTCTAACGACATGTTTTAACGCATAAGTGTACACATTCTGAGATTTGGGTCGTGCTCTAAAATCGAGGGGGCCCATGGTCATGTGGTCGGTTCCTACGAGATACATTTATTCCGTTGGAGATATTAGCACCACTCATGGGGCCATTTGGGGGTAGTTCATGGCTTCTCCCTCTAACGGCATGTTTTTAAGCCCAAGTGTTGATATTAAAAAATTTGGGTCTTTTTGTCAAAACATGGGTCCCGTGGCCACAGGGTCGGTTCGTACGAGATACATTGGTCCCGTGGGAGGTGTTGGCACCACCCACGGGGCTGTTTGGGTGGTGGCTCATAGTTCCGCTCTCTAACGGTATGTTTCCAAGCCTAAGTGTACATATTATGGAATTTAGGTCAAGCTCTCAAACCCGGGAGTCTCGTGGTCAGGTGGTTGGTTCCCATGAGATATGTTTGTCCCGTGGGAGGTATTGGTGCCGCTCATGGGGCCAATTTGGGGAGGGGGATTCGTGGTTCTGCCCTTTAATGGCAAGTTTTCAAGCCTATGTGTAGATATTCAGAAATTTGGGTTGTGCTCTCAAAAAGGGGTCTCGTGGCCACGTGGTCGGTTCCTATGAGATACGTTGGTCCCGTGGGAGGTGTTAGCACCACTCACAAGAAAATTTGGAGGATTTCTCGTGGTTCATCCCTCTAACGACATATGTTCATGCCTAAATGTAAATATTCTAAAATTTGGGCCGTGCTCTCAAACTTTGGGTCTGGGGGCCACGCGATCGATTTCCATGAGATACGTTGGTCTCGTGGGAGGTGTTTATACCACTCACAAGGCCGTTTGGGCGGTGGTTCATGGATTCTCCCTCTAATGACATATTTTCAGGGCTAAGTGTGCATACTCCAAAATTTGGGGTGTGCTCTCAAACCTGGGGTTCCATGGCTACACGGTCAGTTCTTACGACATATGTTTGTCTTATGAAAGGTGTTGGCACCACTCGTTGGGCCGTTTGGGGAGTGGTTTATGGTTCTTCCCTCTAATGGCCTAAGTGTAGATATTATGAAATTTGGGCCGATCTCTCAAACTAGTTTTGCGGCCACGCGGTCGGTTCGTACGAGATACGTTGGTCCCATAGGAGGTATTGGCGCAGCTCACGGGGCCATTTGGGGGGTGGTTTGTGATTCTGCCCTCTAAATACATGTTTTCAAGCCTGTGTGTAGATATTTTGAAACTTGGTTCGTGCTCTCAAATGGGGGTCCCGTGGCCACACAGTCAATTCCTAAGAGATACATTAGTCCCATGGGAGGTGTTGGCACTGCTCATGAGGCCGTTTGGGAGGTGGTTCATGGTTCCACCCTCTAACGGCATGCTTTCATGCCTAAGAATATATATTCTTAAATTTGGGTCGTGCACTGAAACTGTGGGTCCCGTGGCCATGGGGTTGGTTCCTATGAGATATGTTCGTCCTGTGGGAGGTGTTGGCACCGATCACAGGGCCGTTTGGGGGGGGGGGGTCATGGTTCCTCCCTCCAATGACATGTTTTCAATCCTAAGTGTCGAGATTCTAAAATTTGAGTTGTACTCTCAAACTGGGGGTTCTATGGCCAATTGAGATGGTTCCTACAAAATACAATGGTCATGTGGGAGGTGTTAGAGCCGTTCACGGGGACATTTGTGGGGTGGTTCGTGGTTCCGTCCTCTAACGATATGTTTTCAATCCTAAGTGTAGATATTTTGAAATTTGGGTCGTGCTCTCAAACTGGGGTCCCGTGGGCACGTGATCGGTTCTTACGAGATATGTTGGTCCCGTGGAAGGTGTTAGCGCAGCTCATGGGGCCGTTTCGGGGATGATTCATGGCTCTGCCATGTAACGGCATGTTTTTAAGCCTAAGTGTAGTTATTCTAAAATTTTGGTCGTGCTCTCAAACTATGGGTCCCGTGGCTACATGGTCAATTTATACAAGATATATTGTTCCCATGCGAGGTGTTGGCACCGCTCGCGGGGCCGTTTGGAGGTGGTTAATGGTTCTTCCCTCTAACGGTATATTTTCAAGCCTAAGTATATATATTATGAAATTTGGGTCGAGATCTAAAATCATTGGTTCCATGGGCATGCGGTCGGTCTCTACATCATATGTTTGCCCCGTGGGAGGTGTTAGCGCCGCTCACGGGCTGTTTGGGGGTTGTTCATGGTTTCGCCTACTAATAACATGTTTTCTAAGCCAAGTATGAATATTCTAAAATTTGGGTCGTGTGCTCAAACTGGGCGTTCATGGGCACGAAGTCGGTTCCTATGGGATACGTTGGTCCCGTGGGAGGTGTAGGGCCCACTCACAGGGCCGTTTGGTGGGTGGTTTTTGGTTTCTCCCTATAACAACATGTTTTCAAGCCTGCGTGTAAATATTCTAAAATTTGGGTCGTGCTCTCAATCTAGGGGTCATGTGGCCACGTGATCGGTTCCTACAAGATACGTTTGACCCATGGGAGGTGTTAGGGCTGCTCACGGGGCCGTTTTGGGATGGTTCGTGGTTCCTCCCTCTAACGGCATCTTTTCAAGACTAAGTGTAAATATTCTGAAACTTGGGTTCTGCTCTCAAACAATGGGTATCGTGGCCATGCAGTCGATTCCTACGAGATATGTTGGTCCTGTGAGAGGTGTTGGCGTCACTCACGGGGCCGTTTGGTGGTTGGTTATGGTTCCGACCTCTAACGGAATGCTTTCAAGCCTAAGTGTAGATATTTTGAAATTTGGGTTGTGCTCTCAAACCACGGATCTCGTGGAGACATTCGGTTCCTACGAGCTACGTTGGTCCCATTGGAAGTCTTGGCACCGCTCAACTAGCCGTCCGGGAGGTGGTTCATGGTTCCAGCCTCTAAGAGCATGTTTTCAAGCATAAGTGTAAATATTCTGAATTTTGGGTTGTGCTATAAAATCAGGGGTCACGTGTCCGTGCGGTCGGTTCCTACTAGATATGTTGGTCCCGTGGGAAGTGTTAATGACACTCAAGGGGCCGTTTCGGGGGTGGTTCGTCATTTCGCCTTCCAACGACATGTTTTCAATCCTAAGTGTAGATATTCAGAATTTGGACCGTGCTCTCAAACCTGGGGTCCCATGGCCACGTGATAGGATCTTACGAAATATGTTGGTCCGATGAGAGGTGTTTGTACCGCTCACGAAGCCATTTGGGGGGTAATTTGTGGTTCCTCCCTCTAATGACATGTTTTCAAGCCTAAGTGTAGATACTCTAAAATTTGGGTCCTACTCTCAAACTTGGGGTCCCATTGCCACGCGATCGGTTCCTACGAGATACGTTGGTCTCGTGGTAGGATTTAGATCCGCACACGGTGCCATTTGGGTGGTGGTTTGTGGTTTCTCCCTTTAACGACATGTTTTCTAGTCTAAATGTAGATATTCTGAAATTTGGGATGTGCTCTTAAATCGAGGCTTTGTGGCCACGCGGTCGGTTCCTACAAGATACGTTTGTCCCATGGGAGGTGTTAACGCCTCTCACGGGGCTGTTTGGCGGATGGTTCATGGTTCCGCCCTCAACATTATATTTTCAAGACTAATTGTAGATATTCTGAAACTTGGGTCGTGCACTCAAACTGTGGTTACCGTGGCCACGCAGTCGATTCCAACAAGATACGTTGGTCTTGTGGGAGATGCTGGCAGAGCTCACGGGGCTATTTGTGGGGTGGTTCATGGTTCTACCCTCTAACATCATGTTTTTAAGCCTAAGTGTAGATATTATGAAATTTGGGTCGTGCTCTCAAACCGGGGGTCCCATGGCCACGCGGTCGGTTCTCGTGAAATACGTATGTCCCAATGGAATTGTTGGCACCGCTCACTGGGTCATTTGGGGGGTGGTTCGAGGTTTCACCCTCTAAGATATCTTTTTCAAGCCTAAGTGTAAATATTCTAAAATTTGGGCGATGCTATTAAACCGGGGGTCCCGTGGCCATGCAGTCGGCTCCTACCAGATACGTTGGTGCTGTGGGAATGGTTGATGCCACTCATGGGTCCATTTCGGGGGTGGTTAGTGGTTCCACCCTCTAACGACATATTTTCAAGCCTAAATGTTGATATTATGAAATTCGGGCCGTCCTCTCAAATTATGGGTCCTGTGGCCACATGATCGATTTCTATGAGATACGTTGGTCACGTGGGAGGTGTTGATGCCACTCAGGGGGCTGTTTTTGGGGTGGTTCGTGGTTTTACCATCTAACGATATGTTTTCAACCCTAAGTGTAGTTACTCTGAAATTTGGGTCGTGCTCTCAAATTGGGGGTTCCATGGCTAAGCGATCATTTCCTATGATATATGTTGATCCCGTGAGAGGTGTTGGAACCGCTGAGGGAGCCGTTTGGTGGGTGGTGGTGGTTTATTGTTCCGCCCTCTAACGACATGTTTTCAAGACTAAGTGTAGACATTTTAAAATTTGGGTTGAGCTATCAAATGTTGGTTATGTTCCCATGTGGTCGTCTCCTACAAGATACGTTGGTCCCATGGTAGGTGTTGGTAGCACTCAGGAGTCTTTTTTTTGGGTGGTTCGTGGTTCCACCCTCTAATAGCATGTTTTTCATCTTGTGTATTGATATTATAAAATTTGTTCTTTGCTCTTAAATTGGGGGTCCCATGGCCATGCGATCAGTTCCTACGAGATATGTTAGTCCCATCGGAGGTGTTGGTTCCACTTACAGAGCCATTTGGGGCGTGGTTCAGGGTTTCTCCCTCTAACGACTTGTTTTCAAGCCTAAGTGTAGATATTCTTAAATTTGGGTCGTGCTCTTAAATCGGGGATCCCATTGCCATGCGGTCGGTTCCTATGAGATATGTTGGTCTCGTGGGAAGTGTTGGAGCCTCTCACGGGTCCATTTGGTGGTGGTTTGTTGTTTCGTCCTCTAACGACATGTTTTCAAGCCTAAGTGTGGATATTTTGAAATTTGGGTCGTGCTCTTAAACTAATGGCCCGTGGCCACGCGGTCGGTTCCTAAGAGATACATTTGGCCTGTGGGAAGTGTTGGAACCACTCACGGGGCCATTTGAGGGTGGTTCGTGGTTCGTCCCTCTGACGACATGTTTTTAGGTTTATGTATAAATATTTTTAAATTTGGTTCATGCTCTATAACCGGGGGTCCCATGGCGATTCGGTAGGTTCCTACGAGATACATTGGTACCATGGGAGGTGTTGGCACCGCTCACGGGGCCTTTTGAGGGGTGGATCGTGGTTCCACCGTCTAAGACATGTTTTCAAGCCTCAATGTTGAATTCTAAAATTTGGGTCTTGCTCTCAAACTGTGGGTCCCGTGGCTATGTGATTAGTTCGTACGAGATACGTTGGTCCCATGGGAGGTGTTGGCGCCACTCATGGTGCCGTTTATGGCATGGTTTGTGGATCCCTCTCTTACGACATGTTTTCAATCCTACGTATAGATATTCTGAAATTTGGTTCGTTCTCTCAAACCATGGGTCCCGTGGCCACGTGGTTGGTTCCTACGAGATGCTTTGGTCCAGTGAGAGGTGTTGGAATGCTCACGGGGCTATTTGGGGGGAGGTTTGTGGTTCCTCTGTCTAACGGCATGTTTTCCATCTTACGTATAGATGTTCTAAAATTTGGGTCGTTCTTTCAAATAGGGGGTCATGTGGCCACGCAATCGATTCCTAAGAGATATTTTGGTCTTGTGGGAGGTGTTGACAACTCCCACAGGGTCGTTTGGGCAGTGGTTAATGGTCCGCCCTCTAACGGCATGTTTTCAATCCTAAGTGTAGATATTTTGAAATTTCGTTTATGCTCTCAAACCCGGGGTCCCATGGCCACGTGGTCAGTTCCTATGACATACGTTGGTCCCGTTAGTGGTGCTGACATCACTCACAGGGACATTCGGGGGGTAGCTTATGGTTCCACCCTCTAATGTCACGTTTTCAAGCCCAAGTGTAGATATTCTGAAATTTGGGTCGTGCTCTAAAATCATGGGTCCCGTGGCCGTACGGTTGGTTCCTATGAGATACATTGGTCCCATGAGAGGTGTTGGCACAACACACAGGTCTATTTTGGGGGTGCTTCGTGGTTCTTCCCTCTTAAGAGTAAATGTAGATATTCTAAAATTTGGGTTGTGCTCTCGAATCACGAGTCCCATACCCACTTGGCTAGTTCCTTCGAGATACGTTAGACTTGTGGGGGGTATTTGCACCGTTCACGGGGCCTTTTGGGTGGTGGTTTATGGTTTCGCCCTCTAATGGCATGTTTTCCATCCTAAGTGTAGTTATTCTGAAATTTTGGTCATGCTCCATAATTGCGGGTACCGTGGCCACGAAATAAAGTCCCACGAGATACGTTGGTTCCATGGGAGGTGTTAGCATCGCTCACGGGGCTGTTTGGTGGGTGGTTCGTGGTTTTTCCCTCTCACATCATGTTTTGAAGCCTAAGTGTAAATATTTTGAAATTTAACCGTTCTTTCAAACCAAGGGTCACGTGGCCATGCGGTCGATTCTTACAAGATACGTTGGTCCCGTGGGATGTGTTGGCACTGCTCATAGGGCCGTTTGGCTGGCGGTTTGTGGTTCTACCCTCTAAGATCATGTTTTCAAGCCTAAGTGTAGATTTTCTAAAATTCAGGTCTTACTATAAAATCGGGGGTCCCCTGGGCACGTGGTCACTTGGTTGTGGTTCCTAGTTTCGCCCTCTAACGACATGTTTTTAAACCCTAAGTGTAGATATTCTAAAATTTGGTCAGTGCTCGCAAATCGTGGGTCCCGTGGCCATGTGATGGGATCTTATGAGATACATTGGCCCCATGGGAGGTGTTAGGGCCGCTCACGAGGCCGTTTAGGGGTTGGTTCGTGGTTTTGCCGTCCTATGGCATGTTTTTAAGCCTAAGTGTAGGTATTCTAAAATTTGGGTTATGCTTTCAAATCGTGGATCCCGTGGCCATGTGGTCAGTTCCTTTGAGATATATTAGTCCCATGGGAACTGTTGGAGCCACTCACGGGGATGTTTGGTGGGTGGTTTGTGGTTCCATCCTCTAACGACATGTTTTCAAGCCTAAGTGTAGATATTCAGAAATTTGGGCCATGCTCTCAATCGGGGGGTCCCGTGGCCATGCAGTCGGTTCCTACGAGATTCATTGGTCCCGTGGGAGGTGTTGGCGCCACCCACTAGGCCATTTAGGGCATGGTTCATGGTGCTACCCTCTAAGAGCATGTTATTAAGCCCAAGTGTATTTATTTTAAAATTTGGGTCGTGCTATAAAATTGGGGGTCCCGTGGCCACACAGTCGGTTCCTATGAGATACGTTGGTCTCGTTGGACGTGTTGGCACCAATCACGGGGCCTTTTGGCTGGTGGTTCATGGTTCTGCCCTCTAACAACATATTTACAAGCCTAATTATAGATATTCTAAAATTTGGGTCGCACTTTCAAATTGGGGGTCGTAGCCACGTGGTCGGTTCCTACTAGTTATGTTGGTCCTATGGGAGGTGTTAGCACCACTCACGGGGACGTTTGGGGGATGGTTCGCGGTTCTGCCTTCTAACAGTATGTTTTTAAGCATAAGTGCATATATTCTGAAATTTGGGTCCTACTCCAAAACTGCGGGTACCATGGCAACGCGATTGGTTCCTACGAGATATGTTGGTCCCATGGTAGGTGTTAGTGCAGCACACGGGGCTGTTTGGAGGGAGGTTCATGGTTCCACCCTTTAAAAGCATGTTTTCAAGCCTGAGTGAAAATATTCTGAAATTTGGGCCGTTTTCTCAAACCCGAGGTCACGTGGCCACACAGTTCATTTTAACGAGATACGTTGGTCCCATGGGAAGCGTTGGCACTACTCATGGGGCCATTTGGGGGGTGGTTCATGGTTCCACCCTCTAAGAGCATATTTTCAAGCCTAAGTGTAGATATTCTGAAATTAGGGTCGTGGTAGAGAACCAGGGGTCTTGTGGCAACTCCATCGGTTCTTACGAGATACGTTGGTCCCCTGGTAGGTGTTGGCGCCCCTCATAGGGCCGTTTGAGAAGAGTTCATGGTTTTGCCCTCTATCGACATGTTTTCAACCCGAAGTGTAGATATTTTGAAATTTGGGTTGTGCTCTCAAACCGTGGCCCCTACTCCACGGTTCTTATGACATACGTTCATACCATGGGAGGTTTTGACCCTTCAAGGGGCCGTTTAGGTAGTGGTTTGTGGTTCTGCCCTCTTATGGCATGTTTTCAAGCCTATGTGTAGATATTCTAAAATTTGGACCATGCTCTCAAACCGTAGGTCTCATGGATACGTGGTCTATTCCTTCAAGACACGTTGGTCCCGTGGGAGGTGTTGGAACCACTCACGGGGCCGTTTGGTGGGTGGTTTGTGGTTTCGCCCTCTAACGGCATATTTTCAAGCCTAAGTGTAGATATTCATAAATTTGGGCCATGCTATCAAACGGTGGGTCCCGTGGCCACGCAGTCAGTTACTACAAGATTCATTGGTCCCGTGGGAGGTGTTGGAGCCGCTCACGGGGATATTTGGGCAGTGGTTCATCATTCCGCCCTCTAACGGCATGTTTTCAAGCCTAACTCTAGATATTCTGAAATTTGGGCAAAGTTCTTAAATTGTGGGTCCCGTGGTGGGATCCTAAGAGATACATTGGTATCTTGGGAGGTGTTGGCACCGTTCACGGGACCGTTAAAGGGGTGGTTCGGGGTTTTGACCTCTATTGTTTTGAAGCCTAAGTGTAGATATTATAAAATTTGGGTTGTGCTCTCAAACCATGTTCTTACGAGATACATTGGTCCTGTGGGAGGTGTTGGGGCGGCTCATGGGGCCATTTGGGGAATGGTTCGTGATTCTTCCCTCTAATAATATGTTTTCAAGCATAAGTGTAGATATTATGAAATTTGGGCCGTGCTCTCAAACCGTGGGTACGGTGTCCACGCGGTCGGTTCCAACGAGATACGTTAGTTCCGTGGGAGGTGTTCACGCCTCTCACGGGGCTGTTTGGGCGGGTGTTCATAGTTTCTCCCTTTAAGAGCTTGTTTTCAAGCCTAAGTGTATCTATTCTGAAATTTGGGCCATTCTCTCAAACCGGGGGTCCCATGGCCATGCGGTCGTTTACTATATGATACGTTGGTCCCATGGGAAGTATAGGTGCTGATCACGAGGATGTTTGGGGAGCGGTTCATGGTTCTACCCTCTAACGGCATGCTTTTAAGCCTAAATGTAGATATTCTAAAATTTGGACCATGCTATAAAATCGGAGGTCCCGTGTCCACGTGGTCGATTCCTACGAGATACGTTGGTCTCGTGGGAGGTGTTGGCACCACTCAGGGGTACGTTTGGGAGGTGGTTCATGGTATCTCCCACTAGCGACATGTTTTCAAGCCTAAGTGTAGATATTGTAAAATTTGGGCCATGCTCTTAAGATGTGGTTCACCTGGCCACGATGTCGATTCCTACAAGATAAATTAGTGGGTGGGAGGTGTTAGCACCGCTCATGAGGCCGTTTAGGGGGTGGTTCGTGGTTTTTCCCTCTAACGGCATGTCTTAAAGCCTAAGTGTAGATATTTTGAAATTTGGGTTGTGCTCTCAAACCTGTGGTCCCTTGGCCACGTGGTCAATTCCAACGAGTTACGTTTGTCCTGTGGGAGGTGTTAGCGCTGCTCACGGAGCCATTTGGGGGATGGTTTGTGGTTTTTCCCTCTAACGACATGTTTTTAAGCCTAATTGCAGATATTCTTAAAATTGGTACGTGCTCTCAAACCGTGGGTACCGTGGCCACGCGATCAGTTCCTAAGAGATACGTTGGTCCCGTGAGAGGTGATGGTTCTGCTCATGGTTCTATTTAGGGGACGGGGGGTGGGGGGACATGTGTCCTCCCTCTAATGGCATGTTTTCAAGTGTAAGTGTAGATATTATGATATTTGGGTCGTTCTCTCAAGCCAAGGATCCCGTGGCCACGCGCTCGGTTCCTATGAGATACATTGGTCCCATGAGAAATGTTAGCACCAATCATTGGGCCGTTTGGGGGGTGGTTCATGGTTTTTCCCCCTAAATGACTGTTTTCAACCCTAAGTGTAGATATTCTAAAACTTGGGTCATGCTCTCAAACCGGGGTCGGTTCCAATAAGTTACGTTGGTCCTCTGGTAGGTGTTAGCGCTGCTCACGGGGTCGTTTGGTTGATGGTTCGTGGTTCTGCATCTAAAAAGATGTTTCTAAGACTAAGTGTAGAGATTCTCAAATTTGGATCATGCTCTCAAAACGTGGGTACTGTTACCACGCGATCGATTCCTACGAGATACGTTGGTCCCGTGGGAGGTGTTGACGCCGCTCATGGGGCTGTTTGGGGGGCTATTCGTGGTTTCATCCTCTAACGGCATGTTTTCAAGCCTAAGTGTAGAAATTTTGAAATTTGGGTCGTGCTCTCAAACTAGGGGTCTCGTGGCTTCTCGATAGCTTCTTTCCTAATACGTTGGTCCTGTGGGAGGTGTTGGCTCCTGTCACGGGGCTGTTTGGGTGGTTGTTCGGGTTCTTCCCTCTAACGATATGTTTTCATGCCTAAGTGATGATGTTCTGAAATTTTGGCCGTGCTCTTGAATTCGGGGTCCCATGGCCATGCGGTCATTTCCTAGGAGATACGTTGATCCCGTGGGAGGTGTTGGCGCCTCTCACATGGCTGTTTTGGTAGTTGTTCATGGTTCCGCCCTCTAACAACATGTTTTTAAGCCTAAGTGTAAATATTCTGAAATTTGGGTCGTGCTCTCATACCGTGGGTCCCGTGGCCTCGTTATCGGTTCTTACGAGACACGTTTGTGCTGTTGGAGGTGTTGGCACCTCTCCCGGGGCCATTTGGGTGTTGGTTCATGGTTCCTCCATCTAACGACGTGTTTTCAAGCCAAATTAAAGATATTTTGAAATTTGGACCGTGCTCTCAAATTGGGGGTCTCGTAGCCACATGGACGGCTCCTACAAGATACGTTCATCCTGTGGGAAGTGCTGGCGCCGGTCATGGGGCCGTTTGGGGGGTGGTTCATGGTTTCTCCCTCTAACGGCATGTTTTCATGCTTAAGTGTAGGTATTTTGAAATTTGGGTCGTTCTCTGAAACTAAGGGTATTTATTCAATTATTTTCTTATTAGAAGAAAAAATACACTACTAAAGCTAATGTAGTTATAAGAAAATTGGGATCATACTCCTTAATAAACTTCTATGTGTTTTATAATAATCGAGAGGAATCCCAAGGCACAAGGAGTAAATCGTATGTGAACTCCCAAAACATAACCCACAAAAAAAATAAAATATAAATAAATGTTGAGCACGAATAATAACCGGTAAGAATTCTTCTTTTTTTATAATTAGCCTTGAAGCAAGCTTGCCTAAGCTTCTTAGTTATTTTAGTGAGATCAAATTCTGGAACCAAATCCATCATTTTCTTGTTCTCTTCCAGCATTGGATGTATGGATCTCATTGAAAGAACTAAGAAACTGATAGAGTTGGTGACAAAATTGGATCTCACTAAAAGAATTAAGAAGATTAGGCAATCTTTGTTCAAGGCTAACTACATGAGAAGAATAATTCTTAACGGTTATTGTTCATGCTCAACATTTGATGTATCTTTTGTTTTTCCATGGGTTATGTTTTGGGAGTTCATATGCACTTTACTCCTTACGCTTTGGGGTTCCTCTCGATTATTATAACAAAGGTGATAGTTTATTAAGGAGTATGATCACAATATACTATAAGTACATTCGATTTCAAATTGTCTTTTTTCTTTTGATAGGCAAATAATTCAATGTTCCTTATTTTTCCAAAGAAAAATATTATCCAACAACAAGACAGCAACCAATGATTATCCAACAGATGTATATGTACTAGAAAATGTGGAAATTGAGTTGGGTCAATTTGATTAAACATTCATACATGAAAGTAAATCATATTAAACATTCCTAAAAGTAACTAAACATTAATGCGTCAAAGTAAAGCGCTAAAAAAATGTCAATATCATAATTGGGTACAAATAAGAATGACAATGATAAACTAATATTTTGATACTCGATCTTCCTCTAAATCAACTAAAAGATCCTTCAAATTCGGGTTATCATCAAGAGCTAACTGGAACTCTTTTGGAGCCTTTAAATCATCCACTTGAGTAGTCATACCCTTTGGTGCATGCAAAACAATAGACCAATTTCCATCGTTGATACACTTCGAGTAGAATACATTCTTTACGTTCTGAAAGGCACAAATAAAAGGCTCATTGACTATGCGATTTTTACTCTTAAGCTTTCATAAATCTACCATAATATGTTTGGAGGCAGGATCAACTTTGCAAGAATTCGTAGTATCCTCCACCTTTACCTAATCACAATAGAATACGGTTTTTGTGAAATCTAAATAATCAAGTTTTAGGATTTGTTTGATTATTCCATAATAGGTTACCACCGTATTCTTTGGACTTTTATTGCTTTTGCTAGCAATAAAGGTGGTCAAGGCTAAAATTGATATTCCACTATTTTGCGTCAAAATATTTTCCTCATATGGATATGAAATAAAATCAAAACCATTGGTGCGGAATTTCTTAAACTCTTTCGCAGAAAAACAAGGGCCTTTTTCTAGGCGTGCAAGCGTGAAGAGACATCACTTCTTTTTGGAAGATTCATTTATGAATGATTTTTCATTAGATCATGTTTTAGTCACATACGAATAAATAACCGAACACATAAGATGTGAAATTTTCCTCTTTCAAAACCCATGCCCTAAAATCAGTTGTCGTGCAATTTCTCCTTTGATTTTGGGCAATTTCATTTTCATACTTCTTATGAGTAAGTTGTAGAGTTTAGATCATAAAATATAAAATACATATAATCAAAGAAGAAGAATTCAGTATATACTCACTCTCTTCAGTCTTAGACTTCATCTTGCGATTTGAAGACATAGCAAGTTGCTTGCTCCTATTGTATATTTATGAGTTTAACCTCTTTAGGGTTCCCAAATGGTAATTCATCCTCAAACTCATCAAGTTACTCGATCATTTCTCCTCCATGAGGATTGAACCTCCTCACCTCTTGTTCTGGCATATATTCCCTAGCATATAATGATAATTCCACAAATATATATTATTCAGCAATTGATCATCTAATGTACCGTGTATTCTATACATAATCTTTGAACATTTTCTTCTAGTTCTCTAATGGATACTTCCAACGATAACTAGAGGGACCACATAATAATTCTTTATCGCATAAATGCACAAGAAAGTGGATGATGATATCGAAGAATGACGAGGAAATTTTTTCTCTAACACAGAACTTGCCTCGACTAATGTTGATTTTGTAGATTTATTGTGTCTTCTGTTTACCACTTTTGTACAAACTAGGGTATAACACAAACTAACTTGCATAATTTCCCGATAGAGATCTTTGTGTTCAGAGAAGCAATGCTAAAATAACAGAGGGATTAATTGGATGATTACATGGTAGTGGTGAGACTTACACTGTTTTAAGTAATTTGCTTTGTAGCTTACAACCGTATATAAATTACAAGAATAACTCGTTGGAGTCTTCAAGTTGAACAACTTGTGTAAGAGGATCTTTTTTTCCACTAGAAGTCGAAGTGAAAACAGGCGTAGAAATTCTTCCTGTTATAGGATCATTTTTTAACCAGAGTTTTTTCTTTAGCTTCATATCCTGTAAATCTCGGCGGGCCCGCTTTCCATCTTTGGAATGAGATCCACCTAGATATGTTACTATCAGATGTTCTATAACATTATTCTATGTGTGAATCACATTAATTATAAGCCTTACACGATGATCTTTCAAATACGACAAGTAAAAAAGTATTGATCGCCAGGACCATCGTTTTTCTTTCCTAGGGTCGTTAGGATCTCCCCTTGCTTTACATTTCAAGTTTACAAACTTCGGGTGTTTGCCTATGTACCTATTCCCCATAGTCGCAGTCGCCACATTCTCCTCGATCTGTTGACCAGAAAGCCGAACAAGTTCTATCCGACACTCTTGATCAATAGGATGAAAGTTAGACTTGTCATTCCTGAGAGGGTGACTAGTCGACAGAAATCTACGATGACCTGTGTAACTCATCTAACTACTATGGTCTATACAAGTGGCTTCAATTTTCTCCCCAGATATGAGACATCCATAATTACTAAGAAAATTACAATTGGACAAGGTCCTATAACCAAGAAGGTCGTGGATCGCCAACATCACCATTGCTTTAAGTGTGAACTCTTCACCCTTGTGAAAGTCGAATGCCATCACACCTTTATCCCAGAACTCTTTAAGTTTTTGTATAAATGGGGCTAATAATATATATATATATATATATATATATATATATATATATATATATATATATATCATCATTTGGAGCCTTCGGCTCGAGTATTCATAAAGATAACAATGTGAACTCCTTTCTCGTGCACAGTGTTGGAGGGAGACTTAAAGGCGTCATAATAACTGGCCAATAACTCTGACTAGTACTGAAATTACCGAAAGGGTTAACCCTTTGATTAAGATTGCAAGATGAATGGTGTGTGGTTCCTTTGCAAATTCATGGTGTCGTGCGTTTGAATTTTACCATACGAGTGAATCAACCGGATGATGCATCATATTCTCACCCACCTCGCATTGAGCATGCCTTGTCATGGCCTCCTCTATCCACGGTAGAGTAAAAAACTATTTTAACTGTGGCCCAAGTGGGAAATACTTCAAAACCTTTTGTGGAAACTGCAAGCTCTCTTGATATTTTGCACGTTTGTCATTTACCTTCTCACAAATGGCATATCTAGGATTACCGCATACTGTACATTCATCATTCTCTTTGTGCTCGTTGCGGTACAATATGCAATCATACTTGCATGCATGAATAGATTTTTATTTCAAAACCAAACCCTTCAAGCTCTTATTCATGGTAGGATAATTTTCTAGTAACATGTCCTCCTTTGAGAGAATTTCTTTAACCCACTTAAGAATTCCGGTTACGCTGTTCCTAGAAAAACAAAAATGAATTTTCAAATTATGCAAACTAATCATTACATATAATACTGAGTGATATTCATCTCAATCTTTATATAATGATCTAGCAGCATCGGATTTCAACCATATATATTCTTGGTCTCCTAGTAGTTAAGTATCGAATTATTCATTGTCTGCATTATTTGTCTTCATAGGTTGGTGATTTTGGTCCTGGTGGACTCCGTAAGCATCGTGAATTGTGTCAATCAATGGACGATCTGTTGGTGAATCATTTAGCACTTCCACTCATTGGTGGTGTGTTATGCGGTTGGTTACTCGTAATTCTTGATGAACATAAGATACATGTTTCTCACCATGGTATGTCCATTTGTTATAATCTTGACGAATTCCCCACTTTATAACTGTAACTCAACATCTCCGAAAGATTTCTATTTTTCGTTAATACAATGGGTGCACGAACATGGAATCTTCTCACTTTTAAGGTTCTTAAAAGTGTAGCTAATAAATTCTTGAATGCCTTTAACATAACTATTAGCTATTCGGGCCTTCTCCCCCATCCACTCTTTGTATTGTCGAAAATCGATTTAATAATCTTCAAATTGTAGTCATGTGTTAACATGATAAAATAAATATCACATTGCATAAATATCATTTTGCATAGTAAAGCATAAATATCAACAACGCACCAATCAATCAAACTATGCAATAACTTAAATACAATTACACACCAATCAATGATATTACACAACCACTTAAACTCAAATTAAATAAATATTTCTAGTGATATTATTACATCATGAGAAAAATATTACTACATCTTCATCAAATGATAAACTAGCCAAGTGGTGAAAGAGTTTATTTAATTTTTCAACAAATTCCCTTCTCTGCTGGCGACATGCACTGGAGTATCGTCACAATTGACATATACTCTATCAACCATGATCTGACACTCACCCTGTTACAAAGTTCGATTATGTACTAAAGTGCCCAGTTGAGTGGAGATGAGTGTGCACACATCAACGACAACTTTATCACTTAGGTCCTCCTTATAGTATCTCTCACCATAGTCACCGTGGGTTATTGACGATGATCCAAGACCTATAGCATATTGAGACGCTAAGAAGGGAATGTTGAAGGAGGAATCGACTTCTATGAGGGGAATGGATAAGGAGGAAAATTTTGAGGAGGTAATGGGAAAACATGATGCATTGGGAGGCAGGGTCATACGACAGGTTAAAAGGGACACAATTTGTGAAATTTTATCATTCACGCCTCCCAATTCATTTTGAGGCCACGTTACATCCCCTTCAGCCCTAGAATGATGTTCATCGTTGGACGATAAATGTTTATTAACAGAAGAAAGCTCGTCCACGAGAGGTGCGGTGTGTTTGAATCTTGTTTTAGACATATGCGACCCCAAACCTCTCATCCTCCCTCTATGGTCCTTCCTCAAGGTTTGTGAGAGGGCATAATTCCTAATGTCATTGAACGGGCTTGAAGATGACTAACTACTCAGTGACTATATTGATTCTAGAGTCTTGGCCAAGTGAGGAGGGAAATTATTATTTTTTTATCATCTTGCATGCACGTACAAACTAGTCCCATTCAACGTTTTTCCTTTATCTGGTCTACCATTTATCTTGCTTGACCACTCGTTCTTCAAATCTTCATAGACAAGCTGGAGGACATCAGTTTTTTGGCCCTATTCTATTTATTTTTCTCCCTTTGTAGATTTTCAAGTCCTTCACCTCAATTTATAGAAAATCAGTCCATTGACCGACTGGCACTCAAAATTCAAAGGGACTTTGTCTTTGAGTGCCAAAATTTTGGAGCTCGATCCTTCCTTAGTGAAATGATTTTGCCTAAAGTTTCTCCGATATGTTCAGATTTTTTCAACAACCCGAGAAAGAACCTTATTTTTTTAGTTTACAGAAAATTCAAACAGTTTGTTGAGTTCCTCATAGATGTCATCTTTAATAGCTTTATCTACGAGGTTCGAATTATCAGCTCCTCCACTCCCACATTCATTTTGCCAAGGACAAACACTAGGGTTTAAATTGTTGAACATGATTCTTATCCCCTGTGGGGTTATTTCCCATTAGAGAGAACCCAATGGTCTTCTTTTCAACTGACCCAACAAATTTAGGAGCGGTGGGCATGTCTGTTGGAATAATGGGAGTACCTTGCCTACTGCAACTCGGAGTAGCGGAGTGAACCATTGGTGGAGTTGAGTATTGATCACCAATTGCTGATGAGAATTCTCCTTGTGTTGCTGTCACATCCACGATTGGAGCGTTGTTTTCATTACTGCTCAACATTATCTACAAAAATAATAAAAATTCAATGTGTATCTATAATAATAGATGCATAATTTCAATGTTCAATATGATATTATAACTAATAAAATAATTTTTTTTACCATATATTATAATCTTCCCTTTTTATGGTAAGACTTTAATAAAAGTTCAATGTGTTTGATATCCAGCAAGTTAGGACTTGTTTTTAAAAATGTACGGAGTTTTTCACGTGGCCAATTATGAGGAAACGTATCAATAATGGATGCATAGATGTCAGCGACATGAACTCAAAATCTCATCCTCTTCAGCCTATTGGAAAGATTGAGTTTGATGTTCATGTGTCGCGAGACATCGCAGTCTTCATCAATGCTCTTTGTATGTAATTCTATCCGTAATGGGTGAATTTCTTTGTGCCTTCTCTAACAACGTAATCAAGGTCAGTGTTGTATCGGTACTATGTACGCAATATATATATTGTGCAGCTTCATCCCAGCATTCTGGTAAGGAAAACAATATACGATTGAAAAAGTACTCTTGCTGGAGATGAACTCCATGGTTTACAAGGTAGTTAAATGGTTCGATCTTCCTATACCCATACCAATAAATTGGAGTACCCACTGAATGACGCTCATTAATGAAAAATGTAAGAGTGCGGGCCAATTGCAATCTTTCACACTCTTTTTGCCATTTATTATCACCATGACTCATTTTCCCTGAGAGAAATGAATGATGGTGTGAATATTATTCCTATAAATAATGGCTCTAATCAATCATTAACTAGTTATTATGTACGAGGGTGTGAATCCTGTGCACAAATATACACAAAAATACACATACAGACCGGGGGTTTTGTGACTATGTGGCCGGTTACTGCGGGTTACATTGACCATTTTGTGGTTGTATTACATAAATATATATTAATGCAATTAGGAGTCACTTCGGATCAAATACTCCAAAAAGAGACCTCACTTTTTTTCGATCGTTACGGCCTTACTTCACACATTGGTCGCAAAAATCTTTGTGACCCAGCTTTTGATTTCCTTCACACAATGGTTACTTTCTCTCTCATATTAAGTCTTCGCTTTACAATGGAAATTCCCACCAATAATATGGCATTTGAGAAGGGGAGAGTGGAATCAAACTATAGTTGCATAACAAGCCTTACTTCGCCTCACTCAACAAAATCGAACTCCACCATCTAAAATTGGTTGTAAAAAGCCAAGGCACTGGTCCAAATACTGCCCAGACAAAACTCCAACGAAACCAGCGGAACCACGTAGTATCCCATAGGTGAATCCCGTGTATGTTTGTGCATCTCACCATTAATTTATTAGGTTTTGAATACATTACTTTTGTCATTTCAGCAAACAATCCCTAAATTCAATCCTAACATCAACTCTAAAATTAACCCTTACAAACATTAGTCATAAAATTAATCCCTTACAAACGTTACCCTTTAAATAATCCTAAATTTAGCATTAATAAGAAAGGACACACATTTTTTTATATTTCAGCCCCAAACATAAACCAACATTAGTCATATATTTATTTCTAGAATACACACATACATATATAATACACATAAGCATACAGTATATACATATACATATACATATACACATACATATAGTATACACACATGCATACACAATACACACACACACATACATAATACACACACATACAGTATACATATAAATATACATACATAAATAATACACACACGTACACACATTTACGCACTGAAATATACACACTGAGAAATACACACACAGAAATACACACATACATACACACAAAAATACACACAAAAATACTATTGCACAAAATATTACCTTTGAGATTGAAAGAGAGATTGAGATTAAGAGACAAAATTGTCGGAGAAGAGCCAAAAGCGCCGGAGAGAGGGAGACTTTAGAGGGTTTAGAAATTTTCAAAGGAAATGAAAAGTTCATCCCGAAATTAAGTATAAAGACACTGTTCACGTCCCTAAGCCATGAACACATGCCGTTACCCCTTTAATTTTTAACACGTCAGTGTGTAAATAATACACTGGTCATGACCCAAAGGTGTGACTCAATTCCCATTAGTCGTGACCATTTTAGTGTGACTTTGGGTTATGGTCACGGTCGTAGATCGTGACCCATTTTAGACAATGATTGGAGGGAAACTTAGAGCCATAATGGTCACGGATGGATCACGGCTCATATATGTGACCAACACGAGTCCCGGCCATGGTCCGTGTTGACATGAAAGATGATCCATGACCACACTGAATCATGGGCTTCGTCATGCCCATTTTGGATATGGTCCGAGCTATGGGTCGTGAACCCAATACCGTGACTATTTGCAGGATTAGGTGTAGTGGAGCGACAATGCTAGGGGATGATGCATTAGGGAAAGTTTTTTTTACCTTCGTGCGGGATTTTACACGCATAGGCATTAATAAGCATTGCTAGTAGTGAGACGTTGTTGGATGTGAGTGCATCGGTTTTTAAGTGTTAGATTTTTGAAAGTGTAGAGGAAACACTTTAAGGTGACAGCTACTACGATATATGGCCAATGGGGCCGGGTAGTGCTGCTAAGGAAGCACTGAGAAAACTTTTGCACCACAAGTTAATGGGTGGGGCAATAATGAGAAGAAGTTAAATTGCAAATTGTGGGGTATTCGAGATGCTTCATTTATTTATTCCTAGTGTAAGGACTTTATTCCAGTATTTATATGGGCATGTCGCCCTCAGATTTAGTATTTAGTAATTTTATTTGACTTTGTGTGTTCAGGTTATTGTCTAAGTTTACTGTTGCATTTTATTGTTAAATCGATAATTGATTCGGTCATCTATATTTGTATTAATCATTTGTGTTGGATTCTGTTACCAATTTTTGTGATGGTTTAATTATTATTTATTTATGCATGTTGTTAATTAATGAAAGATAAAATTTAGCACCGATCTATTTAATTACTAGTTGTTTAGTAACTTTAAAAAGTTTTTCGATAGTGATGCTAAGAATGACCCATATGAGACCAACATTTTATTTTGATCCCGGGTTGGCCACCCATGATTTTAGTAGGCAGGGTGTCACAGATGGTATCAGAGCATTAGGTTCTAGAGTCCTTAGGATCTGTGCAACTTATTTATGTTTCAGTGTAGCGTTCTTTGATATAGATCCTTATTATAGGATTATTGTATTCCTTTACATATGCGACTTACGTTCTCCTGCTATTAAGTATAGCTGATGTGATTCATATATGAGTTCGGTTAGACTTCGTACACCGAACAATCTTGTACGACCAGCGAGGGGCATTTGAAGGACTACAGGTGGAGAGGATCAGCAGAAGCCATGTAATACTCTAGGAACAGTGATCGCGATAGTAGTCTCCATGGTTGTTGTTCAGGAAGATGGTATTGGAATAATCACTAGGGCATAGTATTTTCCCTAAGTACCGTCATAAAAAATGGTGGTGCAAATTCAGACTCACCCAGCATAATCGGTAAAGGGGGGAGTCGGAGGAACTCTTCCAAAGAGTCATCTATAAGGATTCAGGGGAGAGAGGGAGTGTGATGGGTCAACGGAAAGAGATAACCCAAAGGTAATTATGTTTGTAAAAGTGCGGTGGCTCCCAGGATTAAATTTTGGGTAGAATTTTGGTTCATAGGAGTGACATTGTAGTGATAGGAGTCAGTCACCACAACCATGGATAGATGCCATGAATAACGAAGAAATTTAGGGGGCGGTTTGACCATAAATCCTCTCATTAGTTGTTTAAACAGAGATGTAAATAAGATTTCAATACTTGTTTTTGAAGGGTTGTACAGTGGTCTATCATGAAGGAAAGTTGACGTGTTTAGTGAAATTTGTACCCGATGAGGAGGATACGGAGAATCAAGAAGGTTCGTAAGTTAATAATGGAACACATGGGTGAATCTTATCTGGAGAAAATTTAGGGGCAAGGATAGGATGCCCAGTCGGGGCAACAATTATAAGAAGTTTTTGGTTTCATTGGAACGAGGGTGTTATGTCCAGGAACCATTTGAACCGCGAGACTTATTGGCAATTGAAAGTATGGGTTTTATCCAGGGATGATTGGGGTCTGTTTCGTGTAACACGAGCGAGTCACATTTATTTATTAGTACTAGATTTGCATGAGAAACGGGTTTAGTAAAAGTATCGTTAATATCACTATAGTGTGCGTATATTTATCATGGAGTAGCGGGGCACTCTTCAATTCCATCTGTAAGGGAGTGGGTGTGGGCACTGAGAGGATATATATTTTATGAGGTTAGCTTGTTTTGAGAGGTGGTGATATTTGAGATATGATTTTTTTCCTCCGTACGAACTATTGAGCGATGGTGGGCGATTACAACAAGTCTATCATCTTCACTGTTTTGGGGCAGAATGTATATTTTTGCAATGTCTCACTTGAAAGATGGTGGAGCTTATGGCGATATTTTTATGAAGTAGACTTCAAAGAGTACGGTTGTCTAGCTACATTGGATCCCGGTGCATAGGGACTTTTATTGATGTGATTCCGGGTATATCGGGTTCACCGATGAACGAAGAGTTTTATCTCATGGTTGTTTATGTGTTAAGAATGTATCAATAGTGAGAGCGTCATATCGTGTGATTCCTGGATAGACATAGGCATAAACGATTTGATTTATGTGTCGGGAGGTACGATTTGTGATATCTTAGTTATGTTCTTGGACCCACGAGTTTTGATGCGCGACAATGCTATGGGATAGTGCATTGGGGATAGTTCTTAAGAGCTTAGTGCAGGATCTTACACGGATAGACATTAATAAATGTTGGGATTAATGAGACGTTGTTGGATGCGAGTGCATCGGTTTTTAAATGTTATATTTTTTACATGTAGAGAAAACTCTTTAAACTAAGAGTTATTACGATATATGGCAAGTGGGGGCCAGGTAGTGCTGCGAAGGAAGCACTGAGAAATCTTTTGCACCACAAGTTAATGTGTGGGGCAATATTGAGAAGAATTTAAATTGAAAATTATGGGGTATTCGAGAATACCTGAATTATATAGTCACGCTGAGAGTGCAGAGCTGAGATTGAGATAAGTATGTT
The DNA here is from genome assembly GCA_949130495.1 of Sambucus nigra. Lineage (NCBI taxonomy): Eukaryota > Viridiplantae > Streptophyta > Magnoliopsida > Dipsacales > Adoxaceae > Sambucus > Sambucus nigra. The sequence continues at coordinate 354,135,808 of OX422221.1, forward strand.
ACGTACGAGACATTAGTGATATTTATGCCAGGATGTTTGGGCTGTAGTATATTGTACGGTGAGGCTTTGTGTTTGCTGTTCCAAGGGATGATTGACGTGAGATACTTATCGCCTGAAAGATGGTATAGTCTATATATAATTATATATGTTATCATGGGTTACATAATAGACTTATAAGAAAGTGTGTGTATTGCTATATTTAATCCCGGGGAGTAGGGGTGTTTATTGATGGGATTCATAGTGGACAAGGCTTATTATGACTGGGGAGATATAGCTCGTGATTGATTCGCACTAAGAAACTAGTGATAGTAAGGGATATCATTTTGTATGATGTCTATTATAACATGCGAGTGGACGAGTATACTTTTATTTTAAGAGAAGGGAAATAGGGTTACGTGTTATGGACTAAGGGACTAACGGATCTCAACGACCGACAAGGTTAGGTAGTAGTGTATGGGGGTTCCTCGTTTGGATTTCGTTTGGCGAGATGTCCCACGCATGAAACTTAGCGCAATATTGGAAGTGGGGAGATGTGTGTTCATTAGGACATGGGTTTTGTACCTTGATTATTATACATACTTGTGTTTATAACTGTTAGTTGAAAGTTATATTACGATTTAAGGCTAGTAGAGCTAGGTACAGGGTGTATGGGCACACTAGGTAATTGATTTAATTTTAATATAATTCGCGATTAGAAGGGGCAGAGATATGTGTATCGATCTTAGAGGCATGTGAGTAAGGGAGTATTTGAGGCTTGGAGTAATAGACTTATCTGAATTTTGAGGGAGAAATTCCTTTGTAAGGGTGGAAGTATGTAATACCCCATATTTCTCAGGATATGGAATGTAATTAATTCGGTGATATATGATTTAATTAATCTCGAGGATTTAATTAATTCGTGTTATTTTCAAAAATTACATGTGTCGTAATTTGAGGCAAAGATTGGAGAATTTAAGTTAAGTAAAGTAAATTGGATGACGATTTCGAGTGCATGGTTGATTCTGAATCGGTAGAGATAGTTAAAAAAGAGAACTCGAGGATAGTAATTGGGTCTCGGGGCATTTTTAGGCATAACCGAGGTCGCACGGGGGTGTTCAGGTCATTTGGGCTTGGCCCATAGGCTTAATTTTGGGATTAGTGATGTAAAACCTACATTATGAAGTTTGTGGCAGACACAACTCAATAAGAAAACCCTAGTTTTGCAGAGGAGAAAAAGGTAGAAATTGGGAGAACTTTTGGAAGGTAAACCAAGAAGAAGGGTGTGTTCTTCATCTACATCAAAGGAAATCAGACCCTACGAATTTATTCAGGAAAGTGGTTAAACTTACATTCATGTAATTTGTAGTACTTCGATTCATATCATGGTGGGTGTAAATCATACTCATTTTGGGAGGGCTATCGCATAGAGAAAGGGTGTTTATGAAATTGGCTAGTTTATGAAGATTAAAGGTGAAATTGATATTGTGTTTTGAATAAAAAAAGTCTATATATGATTTTATTCATAGGCTCAGAATCTCTACTGTGAAATTTTGGAGATTGAAATTTAATTTTGAGAAAATGGGGGTAGAAACAAAATCATGAAAATCCAACTCAAATTCTTATTGTCAGTATTGTCCATCAATGATGTGTAATGAGTTGGTTGAGGAATGAATTTTTTGGAGAAATGCATGAATCAGTGGGGAATTACAAGAATTTATTATGGGTTACAGTATGAAGCCTGGAAGATAATGATAATGCAGGAACCAGTGTCGTAGGGAAGGAGATGAAGATACAGAAAAGTGAGTTCGTTCAAACGACTAGGTGAGTCGTTCAAACGACAGTGGAAGTCGTTCGAACGACCACTAGTATCGTTCGAATGACGGTGGGGGTGGTTTTTGTTCAGTTTTATTTTCTACTTGGGTTTCCATCGGGATATTTTTTGGGTTTAATTAGTGTAATTAAAGGGATAATATACTTAGGGCCGTGGGATACGAATTTCAAGATATATTTTATTTAAATAGAGTGCCAAGATAAATAGCAAAATTTTGGTGGAATAAATTCAAAAGGTTAAAATACGGACCAAGTAAAAGAGTCCGGGTATTTTGGTTGAGTGACATCACTTGGATAAAATTAATTGAGATGAAATTTATTAAATTAAGAGTCGGGATTTTGACTCGGATACTTTCTGGCTAGTTCGATGGGAGTTAGGCACGGAGTAGCCGATTTAATTTATTATAGCGATATATAATGAATTATTGAACATTAAAGTTAATGAGGATAGTTAAACTTAATAGAGGGATTTTTTGAAACAAATTCTAAAGGGCAAAGATACGGACCAAACGAGTGAGTCTGGGTATTTTAGTTGGGTGACAATACTTTAATAAATTAATTAATGTGTGATTGATTAAATTACAAGTATATATATAGATTTGGGTAATCTTGGGCTAGTGCTATGGGTATTAGGCACGGGTTAGCCTAACTTTATTAATTATATGTGTACGGTTATGTGTGATTATATATATATGTGTGTGTGTGTGTGTGTGTGTGCTCCATAGATATCGGTGTGAATGCTATTTATAGGAATACATACCCCTCTAGTGCTATCATAGGAGGTTAATCGATGTGGATTAATCCCCTATCTTGAGGAGCAGGGAGAGTGTAATCCCCGGGTCATATTGCTTATTTTTATTGCATGATTTATTTTTCGAGATGAAACACTTTGGGTATGATTCGGTTTCACTTTCAGGGAGAATATGACCGCCTCCACTACGTTTGCTATATTTTTGCCCCAGTTCATTGTGAGGTAGTCCGACTTGAGGTGGCCGGGTTAGACTTAGAATGCGTGGGACATGATAGCATTTTAGAGAAAGCATCCGATGAGTTATTACTCGAAAATGGATGGTTATTATACGCGACATATGTGTGAATGTTGTAGATATAATTATATATGGGATTAATACATTAGTGTGAATGTATTTCTTATATATCTAGTGTGAAAGTTATATGATTTAAAAAGGGGTTCCTTACATAACTTGTATGAAAGTTAAATGATTCAAAAGGGGGTTTTCGATATAACAAGTGTCAGCGTTTTAATATAGTTGAACTGATTAATAAGTTAATGAGGAAATTACTTAATAATAAGAGTAAGAGTAAGATTAATAGTATTCGGGTTAGAGTAGTGTGGTAGAAAGAGGCGTGATATGTCTAGTTAGGTGGGGTAGGTTTACTAGGAAGGTAGAAGGCAAGCGTTAGGTGTGAACATGAGATAAGGGGTGAGCTATACCTCAAGAGAGTGCGACACTAGCTTAAATATGAAACGCGTGCATGCATATTTAATTATTACAATTTAACTGATTTCTAAATATTTTCAAAATGTTTTACTTGGTATCTGACCCGTGTTAAACTCTTTCACAAAATATTTTTTAGGTGTCCAGCCGCAGGTATGCCAGCTTGAGAATTCTATCCATGGATGTGTAGCTGTAACTCATGTGGAAGTTGCAGAACTTTACATTTAGTATTCAGTTATTTTATTTCACTTTGTGTATTCGGGTTATTATCTCAGGTCAGTGCTGTATTTTGTTGTTGAACCGATAGTTGATTTGGTCATATTTATTTATATTAATCATTTGTGTTGGATTCTATTACAAGTTTATGTGATGGTTTAATTATTATTTATTTCCGCACGTTGTTAATTAGTGAAAGATGAAATTTAGCATTGGTCTATTTAATTAGTAGTTGGTTAGTAACTTTAAAAAGTTTTTCAACGTTAATGCTAAGAATGAGCCATATGTGACTAACGTTTTATTTTGATCACGGGATGGCCACCCGGTATTTTAGCAGGCTGGATTAGTCGAAAAGTTTATACTTTGAGGAAGAAAGATACTTTTTAATGATAAGAATCAAAGTAGATTTTCCATAAATATATTTTATTGAACTTAATTTTTGGTTTTATCAATGAATGATCAATTGTGCTCACTTTTATTCTTCACACGAGTTATATGCATTACATCCAATGATTAATCAAACTTACATATGTTTTAAGTCTTTAATTGCTTACTCATCTCTCTTCGACTTATGTGATATAATCATAAACCTTGATTCTGATCTTTATAATGAATATGTTCTAATCATTAATCAACGTGTCTTGATATATGGACCCTATTGTGCATGATTACATTATACTTAGGATTTTTCCTTCTAACTTGGAAAACAAAAAAAAATTGCTAGATGATGAGCCCCATGAAAGAATTCTTTGCAATGGAAAAAATACATATTTGAGGAAAAAAAAGTTCTGGTCATTGTCATGACCAACGAAACTTTTTTGTCGCCTCAGCGAAGTCACTCGCGACCCTCAAATGTCATCCTTGGGTCAGCTAATCTATTTATAAAAATAAGAAAACCTAATCATTTTAGACTCTTCAGAGTAAAGACTCTTCATTTTTCATACCCAAAAAAACCAATAGAGTCTCTACATGTCCTATTTTGTTTGAGTCGAGTGATTTAATCAAGGATTCAACATTAAATTCACTAGCTAATTACTGGGTATGCCTATTTCCTTATCTTAAAATTAGGGTTTTGATCAAATGTCTTGCTTCTTGGGGATTTATATTATTTTGGCTAAACAATGATAAAAAATGAAATTAATTTTGTTCTTAGAATTATTGTCGTTATCTGGAGTTAGTTTGATACAAATATTATGGGTTTCCATCATCGAAATTAATTTCATGTCAAAGAACGCTAGTTAACGTAAATCATTTGAGTTTATGATAACCTATCATTTGATAAATATTGGTTTGAAACTCTACCCATATTTAAGAATATATTAATCTTTAATTTGAGGTGGAAATCGTATTATAAATCTAATTTAAAATATCTATGTTTTTTGTTTGTGTTCTTTGTTCCATAAAAATCGCAAGCTCTTTGTCGAAACTCCCTCACACAAAGTACCTTGAACCCGAACCTTTGAGATTTGAAATAAGAGCTCAAGAACTACATTATACGAGTTATTTTAATGAGAGAAAAATTCTTTTTTAGTAGACGGTTTATTAGGGTGTCAATAGATGATAATATGTCCAGGGTATATGGTGAGTTAAAGGGATGACTTAATGTATGCTTCACTAGACTGAGAAGGAGAGTGTGTTTGCAAATTTAATCAGAAAATTCTATTCAAATGTTGAATTTAATGATGACTATAAAATTATTTCACACTACCGTTTGTGGGGTCTATATTGATGTTTTTACTGACATCATTCTTAATTCTACAAACTACCGAGAGTTAAATGGTACAATTACCTACATAAAGGACGTGAGCATCCTACACAAGATGATGTTTGGTAAAAAATAACTAATAGATTGTGGACACATTATATAAGGAAGCCTCTGTAGTAGAAGAATAAATTCGATCACTATTATCTCGTATACATAATCGTATCCAGTAATATTTTCTGAAATCCCATGACAATACTCTTCATGACCACTATTCCTCATTTCTTTGAAAAATCAGTAATGGTGTTCCCATAAACCTTGCTAGTGAAATGTACTACACTATGAGAATTTTAGTTCTAAGAAAATGGAATGTAAGGCCCTATCTAACCTATGGGAGGCTTATATGAAATATTCTGAGAGCGAAAGAGGTGAAGATGATGGTTAGTGGAACCTTTATTAGAGTCACTTCTAAATATCACACATAAATTCTTTCTTGTAGGATGAAGGAACAGTGTCATGACCATACCACAACCCAAGATTAATGATGTGTTTTATATTGATGATGATGATGATGAGAGGAGAGAAGAAGAAAATATATGAATATAATGAAAACCTAAGAGAGTACACCACCTTGGTTGATAAAATTTTCATATCGAGAACTTTCAATGTATCTCCTAAGGACTGGCGCTAAAGGTAGAACATATGGAGTTGGATAGTCCCCCACTAGTCTGTAGGTCCAGTTGTTCACATAATAGTTGGATTACATTTGTGGAGGACAACAAATCTCCTTTATCCCAATATCGTAGAGTTGATTGAGTCCAATTAGGTTCAGTTCTTAATCGATGAAGAGATGCACTTTTTTTGTGAGCATTAGTGTAACATCATTTAAAGGAGAATTATGCATCTCACTTGTAAGATTCAGGCCCCTCACACTACATATGATGTTAGATATGATGACGAGGCTGAGGATTATCTCGGATGGTGGTGATTATGATATTTTGGGTTGAAGATTGTTTTTGTTGATAAAGATATTCTTTTTGATGAGTTAGTATTATTAGTTCACATTTTTCATGTTTTATGCAATCCTAAACAATTTTGTCATTTTTATGCATCTTTGATATTGTACTTGGTGGAAATCTACCTTGACTACAATTTTGATGCACTGCGATATAACTTGTTTAGGATTACTTAAATATAAATCACATGTGTATGAGTTATGTTTATTTGTTTGATATGATTAATGAATTTTACCACATCTTTATGCTCATGTCAAAATTCCATTTTTCTTAATTAAATTAAACCTTATTCTTGATTTAGTGTTCTTTATAATTGCTTGCCTTTGTCAAATTCCATGACAAATTAGGAGGACAATTATGGGAAAGAGAATATTACATTTAGGGATAGATTTAATCTAAATTAAATATGGACTTTCTATAAGAAAAGATCTTAGGAAGCGTATATACTTCAAGGGGTTAAGTACAATGTAATAATTTGATATTCTATGATGCATGCCTTGTCTAGACTTTGATATACTTTTCATAAATAAGACGTCTCATGCTGTGATTACATTTCTTTTGGGCATCATAATTACAATCGTTGGACATTTTTTTTATATACATTTATATTATGATATATTTTCTAGTGTATGACAAGTTAACATGGTACAAAAGGTAAAGTGTGTTCTTGTTGATTATAAATTCATAGGGTGTATTATTCCTTTGGTCTGACTTGTGTCATTGTTATAATAAGGTTATAAATTTACTTCTATTAACCTGTAATCATTATTTTTTATATTTTTTTCATGAAATAAACAAGGGGAGACTGTAAGAGTATTTGTGTAGTAATATGTCCCACAAATAATTGGATTGGCATATTCCGTGTACAAAATACATTTGCGTCTTTTCTTAGTTATTGAGATTGTTCTAGAATAACACAACTATGATACCATTGCTCTGGACTTGCTTTCACTTCTCAAACTAACATCCACATGATAACATATTGATGTATCAAATTGGTTGACGTATTTGGACTTCCTAAATATTATTACACACCTTGTCACATTCATATAAAATCTGTGCGTGTGTGTGTGTGTTGGTTTTGGCTATTAGTTTAGGTGATAAACTTATGCAAGTATATAAATTTTATAAAGAAAATATAATTTTTGAACTTTAATTTGCATAAGTATATCACATGAATGATTCTGTAATATTTCAATCTTTCATGGCTTATTTTTGTCCTAAATTACTTAATTTGGGTCCCTACACTGGTGCCTCACTTCATCAAAGTACATCCTTACTAACGTGAAGATATATCTTCACTGGTTACAGAACTATCCACAACTTTTCTTTAGATTTTACTAATTTTCCTCATAACTTCCTTAACTCATTTATTGCTACAACAAACCATTCCACCGCGTCACCGAAGAGATTTATTCGTTGATCGTGCTCAAACATAGGAAGTAGATATTTGTTAAAACATATTTTTAGAAAACATGAAGACTTTTGGGGAATACATATCTTCTCTAGACTCAAGTTCTTAGTCAAAACTCTAAAGAAAAATTATTGAGAGAACTTTTAAAAGAAAAGAAACTTGATCATAAAGATTTTTTCTAGAATTTTTTTTCAGTGTGATTACTGTAGAAATTTAAACCATTGGTTATCTTCTTCACAGTTATCTTTGTGTTATTGAGGTGTTTGATTTTCAAACTAATCACAAGTCATATTTAAGGCTAAAAACTTCTACCTTTGTTTTTGAGCTAGAAAACTTGTATTCTAATTCTTGAAAGATTAGTGTGAATATCTCAACACACATTATGAGGTTTGAGAAACACAAAAATAATTTTAAAGACTTTCAAAACCTTTAGGGCTACTCAGATCCTAGAAATTTGTATCCAAGCATTGGTTTCTTCCCAACGAAGTTCATATTCTACTTCAAAAAGGATTTTTGATTTGTGGCGTAGTTTCGAAAGACATTAGACGAGTCAAAAATCGATCACGATTGTGTAGCATTCTCAAGCTATTGGCACTCTTTTAGGAGGATATGGTGGGAAAGAGTTGATAGTAGGTCAATTAATTATAGGATTGTAAGTGACGGTATTCTGTTTGCAATACTCTACCATAGTACAATTATAATTCAGTTCAACCCCAGGTTTTTTCTTGTTGTGGATTGTTCCTCGTATGATTTGGTATTGTGTGATTGTTTACCTTATTATGCATATAAATTAACTCAATTGAATTGAAGATAAAATTTGGTGTTATATAATTTGTAATCTTTTGATCAAATAGACCTGGATTCTCTATTATATACCTTAAAGTAATTAAAGAAAAATATCTCTTTTATTATAGTGATAATTTTAGTTGGGGACTTTCACTCCGTTTACGTTTTGAGCACACAACACTCTCATATTATGTTGTCAAACTAAAGTGATAGTGAGATAAAGCTTGTAATACTGCTCCCGAGGATATTGTTTACTTATTGTAGTGCAGAATAGCTGACCGTAGGCAACAATTTTGGATGAACCGTGTAGATTCGAGTTCCAATTGTCTATATTTTCGCCAATTACATACTGCATCCATCTCCTAATTATTTGATAATTATTAAATTGTTAGTATATAATCGAGGAATTATACAAATTTCTAGCATAATAGTGTCTGTACTTTCAACTAACCCATCAGATTTCTTATGGAGCCTTTACTTGGCTTATTATAAGCATTTCTGAGTCTGAGGTTACTTGAATGAGCTATTATTGGTGTATCTATTGGCCATGTAAATTCATATTACCCCCTTCTATACTATGAGATGGTAAATAAGGTATTATGACTTATAGAAGTTTTGTTGGACATATACAACTATCTCTTCAATGTATGGACCCTTTTCAAGGGACTAGGGGCCTTGGTAATCCTTTTTCATGTAAACGTGTTTGGAAGATAACTGTTGAGATCCTTGCTTCGAAATGTAGGCTTCACTATCAAGAGATGATGCCTACTCATAGTTATGAGTTTCTTGATGCCATTATGAAAGAGCCCTTGAGGGGATTTGTGTAAGTCAGGACATCTACCCTTTTTTGTTGAAGTCATGGATCAAAGGACTGAAGTGTTCTCCCTCATGTTTTAACCTAATCTTATGACTTTGGGTCTCTTCTCAATGTTTAGATTACTGTCATCATACTTGGCATCATCAGTATCCCCTATTACTTCTTTCATAACATGTAAGGGGTTATATTTAGTAAACCAATTTAAGGGAATTGTTTTTTTTCTTTATAGCTTTGAAACTTGGTGTTATATATAGTATCTATGTCTCATGTAGTTAGAATTTTTCGCTAGCTTCGACCTTAGGATAGGTGGGTGAGGGATATTTTATAAGAGTGATTGTAAATTTGCATGATATATAAATAAGTCACATTTAATATTGTTCAACTAAAGTAATATATTTCTTTCTTATTGATGGGGTCTAACCATCGTTATATCTTAAAAAATGTTTTTCTAGTGTTCATAAACATGAGCCGCTAGGTTGAGTGTTCAGAATTTCATTCGAGATGATTAAGCCACTATTTATCCTTATTATATGATTTCATTTAAGTTAAGTATTTTATTTAGTCAAGACTTTCCAATGATTTTTATCTTAAAGATATTATTTATGGGTCCATAGGTATTCCAAATTTACTTTTGAGACTCTCAGTATTATTCACTCTTAGTTATTATTATTGATTCAGTTTGGAGATTCTTCTTCTTCTTCTTCTTCTTCTTCTTCTTCTTCTTCTTCTTCTTCTTATTATTATTATTATTATTATTATTATTATTATTATTATTATTATTATTATTATTATTATTATTATTATTATTATTATTATTATTATTATTATTATTATTATTATTATTATTATTATTATTATTTCATCTTTATTATTGGCATGATTTATACATTATCGTTGTGGGTGGTTTACTTTATTATAATATTTATTTATCGTTGATGTTATGAAATATTTACATTTTTTATGTCCCCTATCTTCGGTGTTGAGAAGTGGCCACCCTATATGTATGAAAATAGTAGGCTTTATAATTGGTGTAAGATCCTCTCCACTTCTAGTGTCTTTGGTTCCTTAGGATTCCCATGACATTTTGCACTGCGTTCTTTGATATTAAAGACCTATTTTAGGATTCATTATATTCTTTATTCATGGAAATTATCTCATATGAATTTGTTTGTTTTCTTTAAGATGGAAAACATCTGATGTAGGAGAGTTTGGACAGCTCCAGCCAGGGCTTCCAACTGGGAGATCAAGCCGAACCAACAGTCACAATAGCAAGCACTTTCAGTAGCACATGTTGGTATGAATACCATCATTGCCCAAGCGGTCATAGCCAGTGTGGTCACCTCACTTCAACATATTTATCATCCCTAGCAACCACAGCCACAGGAGGTTATACATGTCCCACGATAGACTTCTTCATGGGATAGAGAACTATGGGCTTTTGATTAAGCTAAATCGTCACACTTTGAACATTTTGTTCACATTCTCATGGAATGTTAGTGGAAGAAGGAAATCGAGATGCACTTGAGGATGGCTGAGTGCAAAAATAGTTAAAGCCATATTATATCCAACTTTAAGATCGTGGGGGATTCATTACAATGGTAGGAGTTTACTACCATAGTCGAACATGGGAGTACTATGCCCATTTCAGAGTTTTGGACTAGGTTCAAAGTGAAGTACTTCCATCAAGAACTATGGGGGAATAATAAGTGGGAGTTTCGAAATGTAGTGCAAGGTGACGATACAATATATAGTTATGAATGGGAGTTCACTAGCCTTTGTTTGTTTTCACATGTTGATGTGGACATTGTGTCTAAGAAGAGGGTTTTATTCTTCAAGAGACTCACTTGGAGGATCAAACATGTGCTAATGGGGAACCAAATTACACCACTTACAGTAGTTAATTCCTTCCTAATACTTTCTGGATAACCATGAGTTTTAGAAGATGGAGGGGGAGAAAAGGTCGAGTAGGGACATATATGGATAGGTAGGAAAGCCAAGAGGCCCATCAACCTAAGGAGACACAACTTGGGGATCGGTCATGTGGGGTCAACAATTTTATTAGAATGTGCTTGGCCACATGCGTCCAAAATTAATGGAAAAACCTGAACTCTGAATATGATCAAAGGATAAACCTAAACTCTTAGGGAAAGTTGTTAATGGAGCTTAAGACCCTCCTTATCTTCCTTATAATTGTAACCTGACCCTATATGTGTGGGGCATGATGTATGTAACATCGAGAAATACTATAATTCTATCGACCTGAGTTCTTAATCAACAAAAAAACTTATCACCCTGTGGATGTTGGAAAGTTATCAAACCACATACATCTTGTGTTGTGTGTATGTGATATCATAATTTTTCAATTATTATTATTATTGGGCTTGTGTGAATTCAATATAACAACCTATAGGAATTTACGACCTACAATTGGCAGCGTATATGGGAACGATCTAATGTTCATTTCCATAAGCCAATTTTTTACGATGTCTGTCATGATGACCACGTGGGTGATCACCAGAGAAACCATGGATACAAAGAAGGTCACCATCTGTAAAACACCAATCATGATAACCAGGAGGGTTGTTACCCTTATGTCTTTCCCCTAAGGGTCAGATCGTAGATTGGTAAGAATTTATAATCTCCTATCTCATGTTATCATCCTTAGGAGGACACGACAGATGAAAGAGACAAACCCTTATGATCTTACCAGATCTCGAGGCTCGTTTACGCCTATGAAAATCACCTTCGAGATGACAAAACTGCCACTACGTATTAACATAAGAATAATGCTTATCTCCAATGCGTCTGGATAGGTTGGAGAGATAATTTTAAGGGGAGAAGCATGAGAGAAGCCATTGATCTTGAACTCCTAATACTCAAAAGAGAAGATCTCATAAGTAATGGAGGAGTTCCCAACAATAAATAAAACATTCACTGAACAAAAATTCACCCAAAAGGTGACCTCACTCAAATCCTTCATAATTAGATTAGGACGAAGGTACATAGGCATCCTTATCACAAAGGAGAATATGAGACCAAAGAGATTTCCTGAAGAGATCTTATCAGTCAGATAAAATTAATGTTTAGCCAAACTATTGAGGAGTTAAGCCTCCTAAGAAGTTCTCCGCTCCACGATTCAAGATTTACAATAGGAAGATGTATTCCACCAACCATGTCAAGCAAAATCGTCAGGCCATGACATTATGGAACAACAATAAGGGTTTAATGATCTATATATTTCCCTTCATCCTTAGGTATGCTACTTAGAAGTGGTTTGAGTAGATGTTACATAGGATGATCATATATTTTAAGGAGCTCGTCGAGGCCTTAAGAACCGGGTTCATCACGAGTATCACATGTCCAAAAAGGATGGACTCACTTCTTTTGCTAAAAAATAATCCTTAACAAATACTTCAAGAATATTCTATAAGATATTGAGATGTATACAACGAAGTGGAGTTTTGCACTGAGAAAGTTACAATGGCCTCCTTTAAGATCAGGTTGTTGAGTAGCTCCATGCTTCACCCTCTGATCAGGAGTGAGGGTATCAATATTGATAACCGAATGGAAGAATAGAGAAGCATGAGAAGGTTGAAGATGATGTGGTAATAGTTGTCTAGGAACGTGATCAGTCGAAGCAGACCAAAAATGGAGATAAAAAAAGAGCACCACAGAAAGGATGGAAGATACATAACGGGAAGAAGAAAGGAAATGAGAAAAAGGATCCCAAAATGTTATACAAATCCATCAACATAGTTTTCACATAGCCAATCTATAATATCTTTTATAATAATAAAGATTGGCAGTATTTCAAATACCTTAAAAAGATCCAAGTCGACCTAAGAAGAGGAACACGACAATGAGATGCGCATACACCAAGGTGTACAAATCCGTCAACATAGTTTTTGTAGAGCCAATTTATAAGATATTTTATAATATTAAAGGTTGGAAGTATTTCAAATGAACTAACAAGATGATAGGCGACCCTAAGAAGAGGAACATGATGCTGAGATGCACATACTATAAAGATCACGACCCTAAGATAAAAAATTACAAGGCCTTGAAATCTCATCTTGAGGAACTTGACTAGGCAGGAAACCTCAATAAATTTGTAAAAAATAATGATGGTTAGGCACAATGTGTTCACAATAAAAGGCCATAAAATTTGATGGAAAAAGAAGATTAGCCATGAATTTACAGTGATCCATGGGGCGTCAAACCCAAGTTAGAGAAGGGTAATGCCATCAAGATGGAGGTAAAGAAACTCACAACAGTTATGGAGTCATTCCAAATAGACTCGACCAAATTATTGTTTGAATAAAATCAAAGACCATAAGAGATTGACTACTTCAAACATATAATGTTCACCAAGGAAGATTTAGTCAGAGTGGTGATTCCTTAACATGATTCCTTAGTAATCACTCTCAGGGTAGCCAACTCGGAAGTGGACAAGATACTAGTGGATCAGGGGAGATTTTTAAAAGTCATGTACCTCAAGATGTTTAACAACTTCAATTTATGATAAAAATATCTACAAGAAACGATTATTCCTTTGGTTGGTTTTGAAGGACAGATGACCATGTCCCTGAGGAAGGTCATTCTCTCAATCTGAGAAAGAGGAATCTAACAAAAGAATAATGAAGATCATTGGGAACCAATAATTATCTCGATATTTTTTCATAGTTTCCATCTGAACAAAAAAGGAATAGAAGAGGGAGAAGGTTGTGGAACCTGCAGAGGGCTATATGCCCTCCAAGTAAAAGCTAAAGTATGGGTGATCCGGTGTTCAAAAAATGAGGGTTACCTTGTCCTATCGGTGCATGGATCCACTCCAGGAGGTTATTTTTTATAGTGATCAGATAAAAAACATTCTTACTGAAGAGGAAAAGGATTATCTCGTTGTTTTCCTTAAAGGCAATCAGAATGTGTTTGCTCGATAACCTTATATTATGTCAGGCATTAACCCAGAGGTTATGTGTCACAAGCTTCATGTAGACCCTTCACATCCACTTATGATCCAAAAGGCATGAAGAACGGAACTCCAAAAGGAAATGTCAATAGTGGAAGAAATGGAGAAATTTATGGAGGCAAGATCCATCAGGGAAGTTCAATTCCCCAAGTGGATCTAAAATCCCATGGTGGTTAAAAAAAGCAATGGGAAGTGGAGAGTCAGCCTTCAAAGACCTAATTAAGCCTTTCCCCATGGATAGTTTTCCTTCACCCAATATTTAATAACTGGTTGATGCAACTTCACACCACCAACATATGAGATTCCTTGATGCCTATTAAGGATACCACCAAATCCCCTTTTTTTGTCCCAACCAAGAAAAGACTTCCTTCATCACCACATTAGGACAATACTACTACAGGGTGATTTCGTTTGAACAAAAAAAGTGTTTGTATCTAAATTTTCATTCTTAGTCTCATAATCTCTGTCATGTAATTTGGAGTTAGAAATTAAACTTTTAGAAAACAAGCGTAGGATAAACCATTCGGAGTATTTCGTTTTACTGTTAATTATTGCAAATTAATGATGGATGTTGATATATTTGAGGAATTAAAACTGTTGAAAGTTGTGTAAATCACCGGGGGCTATCAAAACTGATTATGTGCTGAAATTATCAACCTTCAAGGTTTGTTAATGAAGGAAACATCATGAGGAAGATGAAGGGGATGAAATCATAGAAGGTCATTCGAATGACTAGGGAGATGGTTCAAACGACGCTGGAAGTCGTTTGAACAACACCAGAAGTTGTTTGAACAATGGTTAGGACTTTTGGGAAATATTGATTTTTTCCTTGTTCCCTTTTGGAATATATTTTTATGTTTTAATTAGTGGGCAGATAAATTTAAGGGAGAAAATACTTGGAGCCTTTGGAGACGTATTTTAAGATATATTTTATTTAGATAGAGTGCCAATCTAAATAGTGGATATTGGGAGAAATAAATTCAAAGGTTAAAATACATACCAAGTTAGGGAGTTCGGGTATTATGGTGGACTGACACCACTTGGATAAAATTAATTTAAGGGAAATTAATTACACTAAGAGTCGGGGGTTTGACTCGGAGATTCTTAGGCTGAGTGCTGCGAGAGTCAGGGACGGGGTACCCGGTTTAATTTATTATAAGCTTATATAATAGATTGTCGAATATTATATTTAAAGAGGGATGTTGAACTTAAAAGTGGGATTTTGTGTAACAAATTCTAAAAGGTGATGATACGGTCCAAATGAGTGTGTTTGGGTATTGTATTTGGGTGACCCAACTGAAATGAAAATAATTAATGTATGATTAATTAAATTACAACTCGGGATATGGACTTGGGTATTTTGGGCTAGTGCTGTGGGTGTTAGGCACGGTTAGTGGGTGAATCCCTTGGCTTGAGGAGCAAGGAGAGTATAGTCCCCATGTCATATCTCCTATTATTTTATTGTGTGATTCATTTTTCGAGGTGGGACAATTTGGGAATGATTCGGTTTCACCTTCGGGGGGAATATGATCGCCTCCACTACGTTTGCGATATTTTTCCCAAGTTCGATGTGAGTTAGTCCGACTTGAGGTGGTCGGGTTAGAGTTAGCATGCCTAGGATATGATAGCATTTTAGAGAAAGCATCCGGTGAGTTATTACTCGAGAATATATGGTTATTATACGCGACATGTGTGTGAATGTTGTAGTCTACTAGTACGTATATAATATGACTAGATAATTATATTAGAGATTTATATATAAATTTGAATGCATTACTTGTATAACTAGTGTGAAAGTTATATGAGTTAAAAAGGGGATTTCTTATATATTGTAGTGTGAACATTATAGGATTAAATATAGTTGAACCGATTAACAAGCTAATGAGTAGATAACTTAATAAACAAAGTAAGAGTACTCAGGTTAGAGTAGTGCGGTAGAAAAAGATGTGATGCAGCTAGTTAAGAGAGGTAGCATAACTAGGAAGGTTAGAAGGTAAGCGTTAGGTGTGAACATTAGATGAGGGGTGAGTGATACATCAAGAGAGTGCGACACTAACTTAAATATGAAGAGTTTCCATGAATATTTGATAATTCCAACTTAACTGCTTGCTAAATATTTTCAAAATGTTTTACTTTAGCTCTGACATGTGTTAAAAATATTTTCCAAAACCTTTTAGGTGTCCATCCACAGGGACACCCAATTTGAGTATTCTATCTAAGGATGCGCAACTACAACTCATGTGGAAGTTGCATGACTTTTCTTTAGACGCTTCATTCATTCATTACTAGGACTTTACTTCAGTACTCATTTGGGCATGTCACGCTTAGATTTAGTATTCAATTATTTTTGTGACCTTGTGTATCCAAGTTATGATTTTAGTTTAATGTTGTACTTTGTTATTGAACCGATAGCTGATCCGATCGTCTTTGTTTATATTATTCTTTTGTGTTGGATTTAGTTTTCAGTTTGTGTTGATTGTTTACTTGTCATTATTTCCTCATGTTGTTAATTAATGAAAGATAAAATTTGGCATCAGTCTAATTATATTACTAGGTGGTTAGTAACTTTAAAAAGGTTTTCAACAGTGATGCTAAGAATTATCCATATGAGACCAACGTTTTATTTTGATCAATAGTTGGCCACATGACATTTTAGTAGGTGGGGACAAATTGTATCATAACATTAAGTTCTAGAGATCTTAGAATCTTTGCAGCTTATTACGTTCCAACGTAGCATTCTTTGATATAGAGCCTTATTATAGGATGGTTGTATTCCTTGATGTATGGGACTTGCATTATCTTGCTATTAAGTATAGTTGATGCGATTCATATACGAGTTTGGTTAGGCTTTGTACACTAAACAATTTTTGACGACCAGTGAGAGCCATTAGAAGGACTGCAGGGGGAGGCTCAATAGAAGCCATGGAATATTTTGAGAACGGTGACCATTATATGAGTCACCACGGTTAGTGATATCAGCGCTTTCATGAGAAGGGATCCAATTGAGTTTTAGAATCTATGCGAAGGGAAAAACTTGGATTGACAGTGATAGTGAGGCACCATAGGAGGGGATACCCAGTAGAGGACCCAGTGTATTGATTCAGATTAATAGAATTCCTACTAGGTGTCAGTGGATTTAGTTAGGGCCGTCAAGGCCAGCAATGAGTCCCATATGTCCAATGGAGTCAAAGAGACAATGGGGGATAGCAATCAGGGTCAAGTCTACTAAGTCCATGAGAAGGATAACCTCAGCATGGCTATTAGGGCCAAGAAAAAGGGGAATGACACAGAGAGGTGTCTTATGTGTAAAGTGTAGGAACATGTGTGTGGAACTTGTTAGGATCCAATTAGTGGACAAGAATGGGATGCACAATAGACAGTTATATGTTTTTTATTCGGTTAGGATAATGGTGTTATGTCTAGGAACCGTTTGAACCACGAGTGCTATTGGAAATTGAAAGTATAAGTTTTATTCCACAGTGATTAGGGTCTGTTTAGTGTGACACAAGCGAGTCACATTAATTTATTAGTACTAAAATTGAATGCGAAATGGGGTTAGTAGAGATATCGTTAATATTACTGTAGTAGTATACATTCAACGTTGAGTCAGTGGGGCTCTCTTTAGTCCCACTCACAATGGAGCAGGTGCGGACATTGAGAGGATATATTTTACGAAAGTAGCTAATTTTGATAGGTAATATTAGAGGTATGGTTTTATCCTGGGTACGGATTGTTAAGCGATGGTGGGCGGTTACAGCAAGACTATCGTGTTTGTTGTTTTGGGACAAGATGCATATTTTTGCGATGTCTCACTTGAAAGAGGGTCGAGGTCGCGACTATATTTTTATGAAATAGACTTTAGAGAGTACAATTATCTAGTTATATTGGATCTCGATGCTTATGGATTTTTACTCATGTGATTTAGGGTATATCGAGTTTTCCGTTGAGCAAAGAGATTTAACTCATTGTTGTTTACGTACTGATAACTTAGTGATAGTGAGAGCATTGTATCGTGTGACACCTTAAAAGACATGGGTATAAAGGATTTGATCTATCTGCCGGGTGACAAAATTTGGGATATCTTAGTTATGTGCTTTGGACTCATGAATTTTGATGATCGACTGTGCTAGGGAGTAGTGTATTGGGGAAAGTTCTTTCAAGCTTCGTTGTAGGAATTTACAGGCATGGAACTTAATAAGCGTTGTGAGTGGTGAGACGTTGTTGGATGCTATGCATAGATTTTAAATGTTAAATTATTGAACATGTAGAAGGAACACTTTAAGATAAGAGATATTACGATATATGGCCAGTGGAGGCAGGTAGTACCGTGAAGGAAGCACTGAGAGAACTTTTGCACCATAAATTAATGGCGGGAGAAATAACGAGAAGAATTGAATTACAATTTGTGGGGTAATTTAGAATGCCTGTATGATATAGCCACGCCGAGAGAGTGGAGTTGATCTTGAGATAAGTATGTTACATACGAGACGTTAGTGATAATTATGCTAAAATGTTTGGACTATAGTATATAGTATAGTGAGACTTTGTGTTCTTTATTTGAAGGGATGATTTACTTAGGCTAGTTATCACCTGAAAGAGGGTTTAGTCTATATATACGTGTATACATGTTATTGTGTGTCGCATAATAGACTTATAAGAAAATGTGTGTATTGTTATATTTAATCTTGTGGAATAGGGACATTTACTGATAGAATTCAGGTTGGATACGTTTATTATCGAGTTGGGAGATTTAACTCGTGATTGGTTCGCGCTAAGAAACTAGTAATAGTAAGGGGGGGAGGTATTGTATGATGTCTTTTGTGACATGAGAGTGGACGAGTATACTTTTATGTTAGGGGATGTGAATTTAGGGTGTACTTGCTATGGACTGAGAGCCTAGCATATCTAAATGATTGACAATGTTAGGTAGTAGTGTATCGGGGGGTTCCTTATTTGGATTTCGCTTTGCAAGATGTCCCACGCGTGAAACTTAGCACAATGTTGGAAGTGGGGAGATGTTTGGTCATTAGGATATGGGTTTGATACATCGGTTATTATACACATATGTGGTCATAACTGTGAGTTAAAAGTTATATTACGATTTAAGGCTAGTGGGGTCGAGTAACATTTGTGTGGTTAAGCATGGGTACAGCACTGGGTAATTAATTAAAGTTTAATATAAATCATGATTAAAAGGGGAAAAGATATGCGTAGCGATCTTAGGGGCATGTGAGTAGGGAAGTATTCGAGGCTTGGACTACTAGACTTATTCTAATTTCGAGGAAGAATTATTTTTGCAATGGGGGGAAGTATGTAACACCCCATATTTATGAGGATATAGAATTTAATTAATTTGATGATTTAGGGTTTAAATTATCTGGAGGATTTAATTTAATTAATGAATTGAGATAAAATTAATTAAAGTTATGTTTGCAAACAAATTACATGAGTCATAATTTGAGGTTGAGGTTGGAGATTTTAGTAAAGTAACTCAGATGACGATTCTGAGTGCACGGTTGATTCCGAATAGGTTGAGATAGTAAAAAAAGAGTACTTGGGGGGTAGTAATTGGGTCTTGGAGCATTTTTAGGCATAACCGGGCTCACACGGGGGTGTTCGGTGAAAAAACTGTTACTAAAGCCGTTTAATACAAGATTAAACTATTTAAGTAACTCCGAACTATTTTTTGAAGAATCTCTTTTCTAGAAATCAAATCAGTTTAATCACAAGATGTGTTTAAGATTATGCACGAGAACTGTTCAAGATTTGTTAACAAGTTTTGAAAAACAAAACTAAAATAGTTTTAAATCAGCACACTCAACAGAAAGGGATGAGGAGATGTAGAAAAATTAATGACAAGATATTTTTAACATGGTAAAACCTCAACCAACTCAGGAAACATCCACGACTCCCTTTAGGGAGTAAAAATAAAAATCCACTAAAACAAATATAATAGTTACAAACTATATAACACACATTCACACAAATAAGACCAATACAAGTTTAGAAATGTACCCACTGGTGTCCTTATAACTTTTCTGCAGTTCTGATTATTGATGTTCTTCTCCAAGTTTGCTAATTTCACTTTGTTCCAGTCTTTACGTCGACTTTTGTATCAAGATCTTATTACCAACACTTTCAGTGTTGTAGTGTGTAAGTGTTTGTGATGGTGATCTAACACATGCACACACACACTCACGCTTATTTTTACAAACAATCCTAGTAAATTACAAATCAGATCTATATGCGAAGATTTTCAGTTTCTCTCTTCTTAGGAAACTTTTGAACCTTATTTGACCTTTAATATTAACCCATAATCCATGGCTATCTTGCTCAGAAGACATATCAAGATCTTAATCAATCTCAGGGTTATGAAAATATTTTTGAGTTTGAAAATCACCAAGTGCGATTCCAACTAGGTCGAAGGTTTTGTTTCAAAAGAACTAGAAATAGAAAATATTATTGTTGATTTTGAGTATGAAAACATTTACAGGAAAGAATCAATAATAGATTTCTCAAGATGAGAAACTATAAATGCAGAACTAGGTGTGATGTAGCATAAAATGCTCAGATCTAAAATTTCTATGAAACAGAAATGCAGATCTAGCTTAATGCTTAAGTTGTAAACAAGATCTTAACACAAAGAGGTTACAGCACGAAACAGCTTAACAAACTAACTCTCAAACTCTCAAGCACTCAAGGTTGTGTTTGGTATATAACTAGTTTTGAAGAGGTTAGGGTTTGAAAGGTGTTTTAGAAGATTTAGGGTTAGGGTTTCTAACTCTCTCTCTCTCTTCTCTCTCCAAGGGTTTAGGTTTAATCTTAGGTATCCCTCTAACTATTTCTTTAGATGACAGTCTACTAAGATTTTCATAATTTATGTGACCCATACGATTATGCCATATCTCATTACCATCTATTTTGGAAATGTTACTGACCTCAACACTTTTTTGAACTGTATAACAATTGTCCTGAGTCCAGAGTCCCGTAATTATGCACTCACCTTTTTCATTTAAAATTTTATAATTATTCTTTGAAAAGGTGATAGTATGATTTGAGTTACAAAATTGCGAGATAATGAGTTGGTTTGCCTTAAGACCTTTTACTAGAAGAAAATTTTCAAGTAAAGGTAATCCTTCTTCTTGGAGTGTTCTTTTACCAATGATTTGAGATGATACACCATCAACAAAAATAACTTTTCCTCCAGCAAAGATGATTTTGTTTAAAAGTTTGGTATTATCCCCAGTCATGTGTTTTGAACATCCAGAGTCTAAATACCAACTAGATGGAGTGTGTTCAGCTTTTAAAGCAATAATAATAATATTACACTTCATCTGGGGTAATAGCTCATCTTTTCTAACCCAAATAGTTCTTGTTTTTATTTTGCGCTTATTTGCTCTTAATTGATAAATTTTGCGAGCATTAGATTTTTGTTGAAAAATGTTTTGCGCATGATGATGAATTTTATGGAAAGTGAGAGCATTTGGTTTAGAAAAGTGTTTAGGAATCCTTCTTGCAAACTGTCTTTTAGGTTTTGTCTTTCTCCTTCTATAGTTAGTGTTTTTTTCTGGTTGTGTATGAAGAACATAATTGTTACAGCTTCTCTTAGAATAGTTAAAGTTTTGATACACAGGAGAATTCAAGATAGGGTTGACTATACATCTAGAGTATCATCCTTCAAAGGAATGACCATATACATCACAGTAAGAGCAGTATAGATTGGTCGACGAGGATATCTCCTAAGGAAAGTCTCTAAACATAGTCTTGATGTGATTTTGATGTTGAACCTTATTCGTAGGGAGAACAATTTGAAAGACCGAATCACTCTTCCTAATAGGGGCAAACATATTTAGTCTTAGGTGGACTTTCACACTTAGAGTTACTTGATTCCCCAAAATCAAACTTAGATTTGTTTTTGTCAAAATCATTTTTCAGAGAATGAAAGTCTGCAAAAGTTGCTACAGGTCTTTTGCCTCCTGACACAAACTTAATTGGTTCAAAATTTTTAGTTTGAGCCTTCAAATTGGGGAAAAATCCTATTCCAATTTGATCATCAGAATTGGTTTTGGAATCAACAACAAATCCATCAAAACAGTTTGAATTATTTTCAACTTTTGCATTTTTTTTTAAAACAGTTGCTGTCTTTTCTTTGGATTGTTCCAATTCTAATAATGTCCCTTTATATTTTTTCTCAAGGTTTCATTTTCTTCGATAAAATTCTTCAATTTTTGATCAAAAGTTTTAACTTCATTTTCATGAGTTAAACATTGGGTAGTATACTCTTCAGTGTTAAGTTTAACCATTAGACTTAGGTCTTCTAATTTCTTAGTGAGATCTTTCACTATATTTTCTAGTCTAGTGATTTTCTTAAGCATTTTTGCATAAAGTGTGTGAATATCAGGGAGGTCTTTAGTGTCTGAATCACTAAGTGCAGTGTGTGAAGTGACCCCTAAGGATTCATTTCTTGAACTCACACACTATGGAAATCGTCATTATCGCATTCTCTTTAACTCACACACCCCGTGGTTGAACTAAAAATATTCTTAGAAAGTAAAACATCTAAACTAGTAGCAGTATGATTCACAACAGCAGGAGTATAGTTACTATCATCATTCTCATACATAGGCATATCATCATTGTATATAATCTTAGCAAAAAAAGACATACAAGGATCAAAACAAGCGGAAGATTCAGGTTCCACATTCTCAGAATCACTTGAATCATCCCATGTTTTTCAAATGTTGGCCCTAATATGTTTATTGACAGTGTTCAGTTTCACTCTACAGTCTTCTACTACGTGTCCTAATTTTCCACATCTAAAACACTCAATGTTCTTGATGTCTTTGTTGGGTCTTATGTCCTTGTGATGTTTCTTTTGACCTTTCTCATGAGGTTTGTAGTTAGACTTACTTAGATAATTTGGCTTGCCATGTCTGTTTGCCAAATTATTTCTAAATTTGACAATTTCTTAAATTATTTTGACATCAAGGAAATTTGTTTATCCAAACTATCTATATCACATTCCTCATCAGAATCATCAGTGGGAATAATAAACTCAGGTTTCATCAATTTTGAGCAAAAACTCAAGTTGGAACTAGTCTGTTTCCTATGGGACTGGGTAATTTGTTTCTTAAATTCTAATTCCATTTCCACAATTCAAAGTTTACTACTTAGTAATTCAGGAGTGAGATTTTGATCACACATTTCCTCAATAGCATATCTTTTTATTATCAAATTTCTGTGGTAATGACCTTAGAATTTCATATACAATTACATGTATGTCATAAGTTATCCCATTAGCATGCAGTTTGGTCACAATGTAAGTTAATTTCATGTCAAAATCATCGAATGTTTCAGAATTAGACATAATTAGTGAGTTATACTGTTGAACAAGCATTTGAGTTTTAGCAGCCTTAACTCTAGTGTCACCCTCATGTTCAGTTATCAGTGTATCCAAAGCTTCCTTAGAAGTGGTACAAGATGAGATCATTTTGAACTTATGTTCATTTATGGACATAAAGATAACATTCTGGCCTTTGTTATTATTTCGAGAAGTCTGCTTCTCTTCTTGCGTGAACTCACTTAATGCTTTCTTAACCCTCTCATTACTTCCTTCAATGGATGGTTTAGTAGGACAAGAGTATCCATTTTCAACAATATACCAGACATCATCTCCCAATGTTTCTTATATGACAGCAACCATTCTTACCTTCTAGTAAGAAAAGTTGTTTCCATCAAAGAGTGGGGGTCTGGTCAAGTTACCAAATCTTTCATTTTTCTCGTCCATTGTTATGATTTTAAGAAAAAATTTCAGAAACACAAGATCTTTTAAAAAGATTTCCAAAGCTCTGATACCAATTGAAAAAACTGTTACTACAGCCGTTTAATCCAAGATTAAACTATTTAGATAACTCCAAACTGTTTTTTGAAGAAACTATTTTCTAGAAATAAAATCAGTTTAATCACAATATGTGTTTAAGATTATGCACGAGATCTATTCAAGATTTGTTAACAAGTTTTGAAAAACAAAACTAAAATAGTTTTAAATCAGCACACTCGACAGAAAGGGATGAGGAGATGTAGAGAGATTAATGACAAGATATTTTTAACGTGGTAAAACCTCAGCCAACTTGTAATACCCCGTATTTTTATAGCTTTTAAATTATGGGATTTATTAAATTTAATTGAGATAAATTAATTTAATTTTAATCCAGAATGTTCTTTTAAATATTTACTAGCGTGACGAGAGTTAGTAATTATTGGAAATTTTCTATTTGTTGAATGTTACTGGATGAGTATAGTAATATATGAGATTTACTTTTATAATATTGTCAAGTGTGAATAAAATGACAATTATGGAAATTTAAGTCGGAACGCGCCTGTGTCGCGTCAGGAATAAATGTTGATTAATAAAAGTGAAATATTTTTAGTTATCCGTATGTTCGTTTTGAGTGCGCCAACGTGTCTGGAAGGGTCAAGATAGTCATAATAGTGTACCCGGGGGTTTAGTTTGAGTCTCGGGGGTAATTTTAGGCTTACTTAGTACCCCGGGAGGGCATTTTCGTCATTTTGTATTTTTGGGGTAATTAAACCCCCGAAAATTAAAAGGGTTATATAATATATCTGGGTTATCATCTAGGGTTAAAAAGGTCAAAACACTAGAACGGCCATTGGAGAGGAGAGGAGAGAGCTCTCAAGGCAATCCACGGCTCAAAACTCAACCGTTTCCACCGCCGCCACCGCCACCGCCAACGCGTAGATCGCGAGATGGGGAACGCAACCACACCAATTTTGGCACCAAACCAGACTTCTGAAAATCCCAGCCAAGTGTTTATCTTGCTTATTTCGTTGATGCATCTTTCATATTGGTTTAGGAATGATTAGGATGAATTGTATGGAAGAAAAACCCAATTTGTGATAGGAAATTGCATGTAGTGATGACTTAAATGATATTCTGGAAACCTGTGGTGATGTAGAGAATTAAACGACGAAATTTTGATGTTGTATAAGAAGGAGATTCTGGGAAAAACATATTAGAACCATGATTAAGAGATATCTAGGGTTCTTGAGTTTTAAATGAATTTCGGCTTGTTAATCCATGTTTAGTGACGGAAATTGACATGCTTTACATAGGAAATGCATAATATTATGTTAGGATGTTCGTAGTATAAATCTTTGGACGTTTGGGAATGCAAAACATGAATTTTGATGAAGATATGTGTTAGAACCCGTAACTGCAAAACTGCAGAAATCGCTATATCTGTTTGATCGATCGATCGAGGCTCTAACCTCGATCGATCGACCCCTCCTGGCAGACTTATGTTCCCCCTTTAAAATTGTTGAATTGATTTGAAAAGAAGAAAATTCCTTAGACATCCTTGCTAAAATAATTTGGGAGTTAATGATGACCAGTAGGATTCATTAATGAATAAGAGACCTTTAATGTAAGGCGAAATCTATATTTTTGGGATATTTTACCTAAGGGACAATGTAAGTATATATTAAAGGGGAGAGACACGTAAGAGGGTTACGTTGGAACATAAATTAATACCTACTGAAATGTACCTTTGGAAGGATAGAGTCCATGAGGGCTACGTAGTAAGTTGGAGAAACCCTTCGAATTAAAGTGAGAAACGAACCATTATACGTGATAACTAATAATGGGAAAATAAGGATAAATGTTGTGAATATGGGTTATGGGATAAACCTAAATTGATATGATAAAAGTAGTATATTTATATGATTGTGTATGCATATATTATATACTTGTGAAAATCATGCCCGCGCTACTTGCTATCCCCGAGGTTACCGCGCTATGAAGGTCATATCTCGAATGGGCCTTCATGGGGGATATTGGCTCGTACCCTAGAAGATAGAAATCCTAGGTACGGGCTATCGGATCGAAAGTCGGACGGTCCTAAGAGACGTGAGGGTATGTACTGACCTCTTGGACTTGGAAACTATGCTTCACCTCAATATTGTTTGTGTATGTATTTATACAGTTCGAGAGTGATTCCGAACTTATATTCCCTTTAGTACGGTTGATACGGGGTTTGGATAGAAGAGTATGCCCACACCGTAATTTTTATGTGGGGTGCTGTTAGAATATATATATTATACGAGTATTTAATATATATATGAACTTCTGAAATTTGGGAAACTGCCTACTGTGTTATGGTAAGTAAGACATGTGTAATGACTCAAATTGGAAATACTTGTTTTGAAAATTATAATATGATATTGAAAGACTTTATGAATCAAGAAAGTTAAAATGAGCGTTTTGTGCTAAATGAAATTATCCTTTTTAAACCATGATGTTGTTAAATCCTAAATCTTGAGAGTCACCTAAGATATGTTAAATTCATGGGGAAAGATAGTGTGATATATGATGAGATAAACCATTGGGAAGGTTAGTGCGATAGGAGTGCACATTAGAAGAGAGGTGAGAATTTATCAAGAGAGTGTCGCACTGATATGTTGTTGCATTGGCTTGTAATCAATTTAAATACTTGCTAAACGAATTTTTAAATCATATACACTATTGGGCTCTGACCCATTTCCATTTCTCTTTTTCTCTTGTATATATATGTATGTATTACAGGTGCCCAGCCACAGGGGCATCTTGCATAGGGTCCTTTGGCTGGAACGAGCTGCAACTTAGGTGGGAGTTGCGGGCCTGTTGTTTAGACGACTTCATCCATTTTGATTCTACTCCTAGTTCAGTTTTATCCAGCAGGGGCATGTGTCGCCCTCTTTCTATTAATTAGTTGGTATTGTCAAAGATTGTAATTCTTTTAATTTCAGTACCTTTATTTCGGGATTATTAATGTGAGGATGTTTTCCTTAGTATTTTAATGTTGGGATTTACTATTGTTGGGTAAACTCTCGAATGTTCATTTTATTCTTCTGCTTATTGTGTGACTCTTTAGACGTTAATGGTTTACGGTTTTATAACCGGATTTAATAAAATTGGAATAAAGGTTTAAATGGTTTTGACAGTTAGCTTAATTCATTAGGGTGTTTAAATTGGAAAAGTTTTATTTTTCGACAGTGATTCTGAGAATGAACCAATTGTTCACCTTGAATTAATTTAATAATGGAGTGATCGCTCGGTATTTAATTAGGCGGGGTGTCACAGGTGGTATTAGAGCATCAGGTTCTAGTGTCCTTAGGATTTGTACGGCTTATTATGCTTTCAGCGTTGCTTTGTTTGATATAGAGCCCTATGTTTAGGATTGTCGATTCCTTTGACGAGATTTCGTTCTCCTGTTATAATGTGTATACATTAGTGAATTCTAATTTCATTCAGATATGTGCGTGTGCCGAGCGATGACGGATGTCAGAAGAGGACCGTTAAGCATACATCAGGAGGCAGGGCTCAGTTGAGATTATAAAATATATTCGAGGATGATGACCGTAGTTGAGGTCACCTCCATTGTGGCATGATAAGCCAAGACTAGAAAGGCGACTAAGGTGAAATAATGATTTACAAATGCTGTTATAGTCAAATGAGGTGCGAGGGTAAACTTACCCAACATATTACAAAAACGTGTAGAGACTGTCAGTGGGAAATTCAAAAAAAAAATGCGGAAATTGTTTGTGTTTACCAAAGGAGGTAAAGTATGCAAAGGTTTAGATATAGGATGGAGTGTGGCAAACTGAAAGTGAAAATTTAGAGAAAATTTTCTTGGCTTTCGGGACGAAGTTATAATGGTTGGAGTCAACCACCAATTTTAGCAGTGGAATGCTATGCCTATAGGAGAACTTTAGGTACAGTGTTGATCGTATGTCCCTTCCTCAACTGTTCAGGGTGAGAAGCAAATGTGGTTTTGAACTCATCGCATGAGGGCATGACAGAAGTCCAATTGTGGATATGAATCCTAACCATTAGCAAATTTTGTATCGAAAGATGTAGATACGAGTGGAGGAAACGACTCCAAGTGGGAGACCAACTCGTAATAATAATTTATAATACTTAAGGAGGAAACTCTGATGGAGGACTGATTCAGAGGTTGACAATGTTGTATTTGTCAATAAAGATGATAATGCTCCTTGTGCAAGAAGCTTAAAGGAATCGAAGAAGTTAGTCGAGAATAAGACTGAATACGAGGGTGGTAGTGTAGCACCACAAAGGGATGTGGATACACATCGGGGGACCCATTTAAAGGCTTCAGATAGTTAAATACTTACCAAGTGATGGTAAATTTAGTAAGTACTATTATAGATAGTAACATGATCTGTATGGCCTAAAAAGCTAAGGGAACAACCGGGATGGCTAACAGGAATCGGATTTACTAAAGTCCGAGAGAAGGACAATCCTAACCTGGTTAGTAGGACAGGTGATAAGTGGATTATGTGTTGAGGTATTTTGTGCAGAGTGAGATCGCTCGCGATAATATGTTCCAAAGTGAGAAAAAGGACAAGAATACGGTGCCTAGTAAAAGGCAATGATTAAAGTAATTTTGTTTGGTTTGAGTAGACGTGTTACGTCCGGAAACCATTTGCACAGTCAAGACGATTGACAAGGTAGAAGTGTAAGTTGTATCCTCAGAGGATGCGGCATGTTTATGTGACACGAACGAGTCACCATATTTTGTTCATTGCTAGATTAGCATGTGAGACGAGTTTGATGCATATAGTTATAAACGTTACCATTATGTGAGTATTTTTCCCTAGCGTAGCCGGAATTTTCTTTGGTGCTATCCGCGGAGGATGAATGTGTATCTTAACAGTGTTACGTATTTTATGGAGACTACTCGTTGTAGTGATGCGATATACGAGTATAATATTATCTTTTTTAAAACATTATAGAAATGGTTAGTACGATAATGAGCATTTATTGCAAGGCTATCGGAGTGATTGCACTAGCACATCATGTTTTATGTTTGTTTTGGCGAGGCTTTACCTGTAAGAAGGTTGGACTCGCACTTATATTATCTATCCCAGAGACTTCAGAGGAGATAGTGGGCTCGAGATATTCGATGCCAGAGTATGTATAGATTTTGTCAGTATAATTCCGTATGTATCGGGATTTACCGTTGAACGAAAAGATTTGACTCAGTATCATGTTTAGCACTCTGGACTTAGTGATAGGAAAAGTGCATTGTTATATTTATCCTTTAGAGATGTGGGAGTTAATATTTATACCCCTATTATTATTAGGGAAAGGAATTTCGAGAATTCCAATTGTATGTATTCGAGGTTTATGGAATGCTATTACCACCAACCTATACTGAACAATAGTGCAATTAGTACAACGTTCTTTGTTAAGAATAATTACGGGAGAAATTGTAACTTTTCTGGCAAGGGATGGAATAAAGCGGTATATGCTATGGATGGAGGACCTAACGGATTTCGATAACCGAAAAAGCTAGGTAGTAGTGTATCGGGGGGGTTCCTGGTTTGGATTTCGCTTTGCGAGACATCCCATGGATGAAACTTAGCGTAAGGTTGGAAATAGGGAGACATTTGGTCACTATTCCATGAGTTCGGTACCCTGGTCGAAATGGGATCAAGTAATTACGTATGTAAGTTGGAAGTTGAATTTTGATTTAAAGCCATTGGAGCTGGTGGTGTGGTAAGAAAGCATTGAAAGTGCTGCTTTGTCACCACGAGTTAAGGGGGAGAAATGATAATAAGGAAGATTTAAAATTTTGATTTTTAGGGTGATTAAAGAGTTGTAATCACGCTGCAAGCACCAGGGAAAACAAAGAATTTGTTTATTAGTATGGAGCGTATGTGATGCTTACGCTAGTATGCCCAGTTTATAGGGTGTGAAGACATCCTGGTCAACTGATGTTAAAACTCATCCGAGATGAAGGGGAGTAGCAATGGACGTGTGGAAAATGTGTTTGTGGGGCTAATAGAACGAAGTGGAAGTGATATAGTGGATTAAACGTCACATGAGGGGAGATAATCCATACATAGGTGTGAAATTAGAATATCACACCCAAATTTGAATTGCAAGACTGTGGGACACCATTTAAGAAGAGTATTCCTTGAATGGAGCAGAATTAAATGATTATGAAGAACACTCGGAGCCAAAATTGTTAGTAATCAAATGTGAGAGCGACTCACACATATAAAGAGTGATGATGTTAGTACGGTATAAGAGGTCTAGAAGTACGCTTCGTGAAGAGAAGAGCACGGGAGTAACCTCCGGCATACACCAAGGAATTTTGTGTTTACCTACAATTAATGAAATTGGAAGAGGTCGGTAAAGTGGGTAAAGTCCTTGGATGGGTTGCCATCCTCAAAACAAGATCAAGGGTTCATCCCGAACATGTGAATTAAGCCGCCGAGAAAGAAGTGATTGATATTCCTTTGGTCTGACTTACAATATTAACTAGTATGACCCAGACTTCCTTTGAAAGGAAGGATTGCGTCAGTGCATGATCCGGCGCAGTATAAATTTCTAAATCAGGATGAGATTGGTGAATCCCACCTTTGATAAGGGATTTCATAAACCAGTGGAGATAAGGTTTCATTTCGAGTAGGATGTATCACCCATAGCCAGGGATTGGGCGCACGGTGATTAAAGATTTGGGGAGCTACATGAAGGAGATTTTGAAATTTTGGTACGATGATTTCAGGAATGCTCGGTAGAAACACTCATACCCATTTGTCGCGTACAAGGTGCTTATTAAAGTTATATTATGGAAGAACCTTAACTATTCTCCTTCCGTATGCTTAGAGGTGAGTAGATGATCAAGGTTTTTGGATCGGTCGAGAGAACATCCGATAACTGTGGTAGAATTCCACGACTGTTTTGGGTGAGCATGAGTAATCAAATGTTCGTATAATTTTCTCAGGATGGGAGTTTTTGTATATGAATAAATCCGAGTATTTGTCATGTAGTGAGGTGCGGCCTCCTAATGATAGTGAGATAATGAAATTTATAGCGTATAGGCGTGACCTATGCGAATGTTGTCGGTTGGGAGCACAATGTGAAGTGTCTCCAATGAGAATGTAAAACAATGTTGATGTGAAGAAAGGGCTATAGTGATTGAGAGTCGTAATGTGTAGTTAGTTTGTGTACGGAAAAAGATATCCAGAATTGTGCTACCTGATAGGCCTTATTTTCCGAATTTCAGGACGAAATTCCGTTATTAGGGGGGAAGTATGTAATACCCCGTACTTTTATATCTTTTAAATTATGGGATTTATTAAATTTAATTGAGATAAATTAATTTAATTTTAATCCGGAATGTTGTTTTAAATATTTACTAGCGTGACGAGAGTTAGTAATTATTGGAAATTTTATATTTGTTGAATGTTACTGGATGAGTATAGTAATATATGAGATTTACTTTTATAATATTGTCAAGTGTGAATAAAATGACAATTATGGAAATTTAAGTCGGAACGCGCCTGTGTCGCGTCGGGAATAAATGTTGATTAATAAAAGTGAAATATTTTTAGTTATCCGTATGGTCGTTTTGAGTGCGCCAACGTGTCCAGAAGGGTCGATATAGTCCGAAAAGTGTACCCGGGGGTTTAGTTTGAGTCTCTGGGCTATTTTAGGCTTAATTAGTACCCCGGGATGGCATTTTAGTCATTTTGTATATTTAGGGTAATTAAACCAACGAAAATGTGACACCCCGCCTAATTAAATACCGGGCGATCACTCCTTTATTAAATTAAAATCAAGGTGAACAGTTGGTTCATTCTTAGCATCATTGTCGTAAAAATATTTTTTCCAAATTTAACAACCTATTTAATTAAGCTAAGTGTCGAAACCATTTTTTTAACATTACTTTCCCAATTTTATTTTGAAAATAAAGATTTAATTATCTACAACAATTCAATATTTAAAGAATCACACCAAAATAATCCTGGATCATATAATCCAATTAATTTAAACATTCAACAACTAAATCCAAGCATCTAAAACTTAAAGTAAAACATACATGCTGAATAAATTCCAAAGTAACAGTACTAGAAATAATTGAAATACAAATGTCCCAATAAAACAGATAAATAGAGGAAAGGTGTAATACCCCGTATTTTCATGGCTTTTAAATTTAGGGATTAATTAAATTTAATTGAGATAATTAAGTTAATTTTAATCCGGAATGTTGTTTTAAATATTTACTAGCGTGACGAGAGTTAGTAATTATTGGAAATTTGTTATTTGTTGAATGTTACTGGATGAGTATACTAATATATTTGATTTATTTTTATAATATTGTCACGTGTGAATAAAATGACAATTATAGAAATTTAAGTCGGGACGCGCCTGTGTCATGTCAGGACTAAATGTTGATTTATAAAAGTGAATATTTTATAAGTTGTTTGTATGGTCGTTTTGAGTGCGCCAACGCGTTCAGAAGGGCCGAGATAGTCAGAAAAGTGTACCCGGGGGTTTAGTTTGAGTCTCGGGGTAATTTTAGGCTTAATTAGTACCCTGGGAGGGCATTTTGGTCATTTTACATTTTTGGGTAGTTAAACCCACGAAATTTCAAGGGTTATATAAGATGTCTAAGGTTGTCTTCTAGGGTTAGAACAACCAAATACAAGTGACGGCCATAGGAGAGGGAAGTATAGAGCTTCCAAAGCAATCCAAGGCCCGAAATCCATCCGTTTGCACCACCTCCACCACCAACGCGTAGATCGCGAGACGGGGAACGCAACCACACCAAATTTGGCACGAAACCAGAACGTTGAAAATCCCAGGAAAGTGTTTATCTTTCTTATTTTCGTTGGTGCATCACTCATATTAGTGTAGGAATTATTAGGATGAATTGTATGGAAGAAAAACCGAATTGGAGATAGGAAATTGCATGTAGTGATGACTTAAATGATATTCTGGAAACCCCTTGTCATGTAGAGGAGTAAACCACGAAATTATAATGTTTACAAGAAGGAAATTCTAGAAAATTCTTGTTAGAACCATGTTTAAGAGATTTCTAGGGTTCTTGATAATTATAATAATTTTGGGCTGTTAATCCATGTTTAGTGATAGAAATCTACATGCTTTACGTTGGAAATATCTGGTATGATGATATAATGTTAGTAGTATAAATTTTGGGACGATTGGGATTGAAAAATATGGATTTGGTGAAGGTTAGAAGATGAAACCCATAACTCCAAATCTGCAGGTTTCGTAATACCTGCTTGATCGATCGATCGAGCCTTGAGCTTCGATCGATCAAAGGTTCGATCGATCGAGCCCCAGACCTCGATCGATCGACCCCTCCTGGCAGACTTAAGTTCCCCTTTTAGAATTATTGAATTGATTCGAAATGAAGAAAACTCCTTAGACATCCTTGCTAAAATGATTTGGGAGTTAATGATGACCAGTAGGATTCATTAATGAAAACGAGTCCTTTAATGTAAGGCGAAATCAATATTTTTGGGATATTTTACATAAGGGACAATGTATGTAAATATTAAAGGGGAGAGACACGTAAGAGGGTTACGTTGGAACATAAATGAATACCTACTGAATTGTACCTTTGGAAGGATAGAGTCCATGAGGGCTACGTAGTAATTTGGAGAAACCCTTCGAATTAAAGTGAGAAACGAACCATTATACGTGATAACTAATAATGGGAAAATAAGGATAAATATTGTGAATATGGGTTATGGGATAAACCTAAATTGATATAATAAAAGTGGTATATTTATATGATTGGGTATGCATATATTATATACTTGTGAAAATCATGCCCGCGCTACTTGCTATCCCGGAGGTTACCGTGCTGGGACGATCTTATCTCGTGTGCCTTATGGGGGATATTGACTCGTACCCTAGAAGATAGAAATCCTAGGTACGGGCTATCGGATCGGTAGTCGGACGGTCCTAAGAGACGTGAAGGTATGTACTGACCTCTTGGACTTGGAATCTATGCTTCCCCTCAATATTGTTTGTGTATGTATTTATACAGTTCGAGAGTGATTACGAACTTGTATTCACTTTAGTGCGATTGATATGGGGATTGTATAGCAGAGTATGCCCGCACCATAGTTTGTATGTGGGGTGCTGTTAGAATATATATATTATACGAGTAGTTAATATAAATATCAAAATTCTAAAATCTGGAACTGCCTACTGTGATTTGATATGTTGGACATGGTTGATGACTCAAATTATAAATACTTGTTTCGAGAAAGTATAATATGACACTGGAAAACTTTATTGATTAATAAAGTAAAAAGGAGAACTTTGGTTACAAATTGAAATCTTACGTTTTAAATACTTGTGTTGTTCAGTTGTAAATCCAGCGAATAACCAAAGATAAGTTAAATCATTGGGGAAAGATAGTGTGGTATATGACGAGATAGACTATTGGGAAGGTTAGTGTGATAGGTGTGCACATTAGAAGAGAGGTGATAATTTCTCAAGAGAGTGTCGCACTAATATGTTGTTGCATTGGCCTGTAATCAATTTAAATACTTGCTAAACGAATTTTTAAATCATATACACTATCGGGATCTGATCCATTTCCTTTTCTCTCTCTCTCTTGGATATATATATATGTATATATTATAGGTGCCCAGCCACAGGGGCGTCATGCATAGGGTCCTTTGGCAGGAACGAGCTGCATCTTAGGTGGGAGTTTCATGCCTGTTGTTTAGACGACTTCATCCATTTGATTCTACTCCTAGTTCAGTTTTATCCAGCAGGGGCATGTGTCGCCCTCTTTCTATTAATTAGTTGGTATTGTCAGAGATTGTAATTCTTTTAATTTCAGTATCTTTATTTCGGGATTATTAATGTCAGGATGTTTTCCTTAGTATTTTAATGTTGGGATTTACTATTGTTGGGTAAACTCTCGAATGCTCATTTTATTCTTCTACTTATTGTATGACTCTTTAGACGTTAATGTTTTAAGGTTTTATAACCGGATTTAATAAAATGAGAATAAAGGTTTAAATGGTTTTGACACTTAGCTTAATTAATTAGGGTGTTTAAATTGGAAAAGTTTTATCTTTCGACAGTGATGCTGAGAATAAACAAACTGTTCACCTTGAATTAATTTAATAAAGGAGTGATCGCCCGGTATTTAATTAGGCGGGGTATCACAGGTGGTATCTGAGCATCAGGTTCTAGTGTCCTTAGGATCTGTACGGCTTATTATGCTTTCAGCGTTGCTTTGTTTGATATAGAGCCCTATATTTAGGATTGTCGATTCCTTTGACGAGACCTCGTTCTCCTGATATAATGTGTATACATTAGTGAATTCTAATTTCGTTCGGATATGTGGGTGTGCCGAGTGATGACGGATGTCAGAAGAGGACCGTTAAGTGTACATCAGGAGGCAGGGCTCAGTTGAGATTATGAAATATATTCGAGGATGATGACCGTAGTCGAGGTCACCTCCATTATGGAACGAGAAGCCAAGACTAGAAAGTCGACTAAGGCGCAACAATGATTTCCAAATGCTGTTATAGTCAAATGAGGTGCGAGGGTAAACTTACCCAACGTATTACAAAAATGTGTAGAGACTGTCAGTGGGAAATTTAGAAATGCGGAAATTGTTTGTGTTTGCCAAAGGAGGTAAAGTATCCAAAGGTTTAGATATAGTACGGAGTGTGGCAAACTGAAAGTGAAAATTTAGAGAAAATTTTCTTGGCTTTCGGGACGAAGTTATAATGGTTGGAGTCAACCACCTATTTTAGAAGTGGAATGCTATGCCTATAAGAGAACCTTAGGTACAGTGTTGACCGTATGTTCCTTCCTCAACTGTTCCGGGTGAGAAACAAACGTGGTTCTGAACTCATCGCAGGAGGGCATGACGGAAGTCCAATTGCGGATATGAATCCTAATCATTAGCAAATTTTGTATCGAAAGAGGTAGATACGAGTGGAGGAAATGACTCCAAGTGGGAGACCAACCCGTAATAATAGTTGATAATACTCGAGGAGGAAATTCTGATGGACGGCTGATTCAGAGGTTGACAATATTGCATTTTGTCAATAAAGATGATGATGCTCCTTGAGTGGGAAGCTTAAAGGAGTCAAAGAAGTTAGTCGAGAATAAGACTGAATACGAGGGTGGTAGTGTAGAACCACAAAGGGATGTGGATACACATCGGGGGACCCATTTAAAGGCTTTAGATAATTAAATTGTTACCAAGTGATGGTAAATTCAGTAAGTACTATTATTGATAGTAACATGATCTTTATCGCCTAAAAAGCTAAGGGAACAACCAGGATGGTTAACAGTAATCGAGTTTACTAAAGTCTGAGAGAAGGACAATCCTAACCTAGTTAGTAGGACAGGTGAAAAGTGGATTATGTACTGAGGTATTTTGTGCGGAGTGAGATCGCTCGCGATAATATGTTCAAAAGTGAGAAAAAGGACAAGAATACGGTGTCTAGTAAAAGGCAACGATTAAAGAAATTTTTTTTGGCTTGAGTAGACGTGTTACGTCCGAAAACCACTTGCGCAGTCAAGACGATTGGCAAGGTGGAAGTATAAGTTGTATCCTCAGAGGATGAGGCGTGTTTATGTGACACGAGCGAGTCACTATATTTTGTTCCTTGCTAGATTAGCATGTGAGACGAGCTTAATGCATATCATTATAAACGTTATTAAAATGTGAATATTTTTCCCTAGTGTAGCGGGATTTTTCTTTAGTGCTATCCGCGGAGGATGAATGTGTATATTAACAGTGTTTTGCACTTTATTGAGGCTACTCGTTTTAGTGATGCGATACACGAGTATGATATTATCTTTGTTAAAACGTTATAGAAATGGTTAGTACGATAGTGGCCATTTATTGCAAAGCTATCGGAGTGGTTGCATTAGCGCAACATGTTTTACGTTTTGTTTTGGCGAGGATTTACTTGTGAGAAGGTTGGACTCGCACTTATATTATCTATCCTAGAGACTTCGGAGGAGATAGTGGGCTCGAGATATTCGATGGCAAAGTATGTATAGACTTTGTCAGTATAATTCCGTATGTATTGGGATTTATCGTTGGGGGAAAATATTTGACTCAATATTATGTTTAGCACTCCGGACTTAGTGATAGGAAGAGTGCATTGTTATATTTATCCTTTAGAGATGTGGGAGTTAATATTTATACCCCTATTATTAGGGAAAGGAATTTTGAGAATTCCGATTGTATGTATTCGAGGTTTATGGAATGCTATTACCACCAACATATACTGAACAATAGTGCAATTAGTGAAACGTTCTTTGTTAAGCATAATTACGGGAGAAATTGTAACTTTTCTTTCAAGGGACGGAATAAAGGGGTATATACTATGGACGGAGGACCTAACGGATTTCGATAACCAACAATGCTAGGTAGTAGTGTATCGGGGGGTTTCCTTATTTGGATTTTGCTTTGCGAGACATCCCACGCATGAAACTTAGTGTAAGGTTGGAAATAGGGAGACGTTTGGTCACTATTCCATGAGTTCGGTACCCTGGTCGAAATGGGATCAAGTAATTACGTATATAAGTTGGAAGTTGAATTTTTATTTAAAGCCATTGGAGCCGGTGGTGTGGTAAGAAAGCATTGAAAGTTTTTCTTTGTCACCACGAGTTAAGGGGGTGGAACGATGATAAGGAAGATTAAAAATTTTGATTTTAGGGTGACTAAAGTGTTGTAATCACGCTGCAAGCACCAGGGAAAACAAAGAATTTGTTTATTAGTATGGCGTGTATGTGATGCTTACGCTAGTATGCTCGGTTTATAGGGTGTGTAGACATCCTGGTTAACTGATGTTAAAACTCGTCCGAGATGAAGGGGCGTGGCGATGGACGTGTGGAAAATGTGTTTGTGGGGCTAACAGAACGAAGTGGAAGTGATATAGTGGATTAAACGTCACATGAGGGGCGATAATCCATACATAGGTGTGTATTTAGAATAGCACACCCATATTTGAATTGGAAGACTATGGGAAGTCATTTAAGAAGAGTATTCCTTGAATGGAACAAAAATGAAGAACACTCGGAGCAGAGTTGTTAGTAGGCAAGTATGAGAGAGACTTGCACATATAAAGGGTGATGATGTTGGTATGCTATAAGAGATCCAAAAGTGCGCTTCATGGAGAGAAAAGCACGGGTGGAACTTTCGGCATACTACAAGGAAGGAAGGGGAGTATTACGTGTCACTTAATGTGAAACATTTCAAGGAATAATCGATGTTTAGCGGGACATAGTGATAGTCTCTACATGCACCGCCCATTGGTAAGGTTGGGTTGAAAGAGGATAATCAACCAAAGAATTTTGTGTTTAGCTACAATTCTTGAATTTGGAAGAGGGCGGTAAAGTCAGTACAGTCCTTGGATGAGTTTCCATCCTCAAAACAAGATCAAGGGTTCATCCCGAACATGTGAATTAAGCCGCCGAGAAGGAAGTGATTGATATTCCTTTGGGCTGGTTTACAATATTAACTAGTATGACCCAGACTTCCTTTGAAAGGAAGGATTGCGCCAGTGCATGATCCGGCGCAGTATAAATTTCTAAATCAGGATGAGATTGGTGAATCCCACCTTTGATAAGGGATTTCAGAAACTAGCGGAGATAAGGTTTTGTTTCGAGTAGGATGTATCACCCGTAGTCAGGGATTGGGCGCACGGTGATTAAAGATTTGGGGAGCCACGTGAAGGAGATTTCGGAATCTTCATACGATGATTTCATAAATGCTCTGTAGAAGCACTCGTACCCGTTTGTCGCTTATGAGGTACCTATTTAGGTTTTGTTATGGAAGAACCTCGACTATTCTCCTTTCGTATGCTTGGAGGTGAGTAGATAATCAGGGTTTTTGGATCGATTGAGAGAACATCCGATAAATGTGGTAGAATTCCACGATTGTTTTAGGCGAGCAAGAGTGATCAAATGTTCGTATAATTTTCTCAGAATGGGAGTTTCGTATATGAACAAATCCTAGTATTTGTCATGTAGTGACGTGCGGCCTCCTAATGATAGTGAGATAATGAAATTTACAATGTATAGGCATGACCTATGCGAATGTTGTCGGTTGGGAGCACAATGTGAAGTGTCTCCAATGAGAATGTAAAAATATGTTGCTGTGAAGAAAGGGCTATAGTGATTGAGCGCCGTAATGTGTAGTTAGTTTGTGTACGAAAAAGGATATCCAGAATTGTGCTACCTGATAGGCCTTATTTTCCGAATTTCGGGACGAAATTCCGTTATTTGGGGGGAAGTATGCAATACCCCGTATTTTCATGGCTTTTAAATTTAGGGATTAATTAAATTTAATTGAGATAATTAAGTTAATTTTAATCCGGAATGTTGTTTTAAATATTTACTAGCATGACGAGAGTTAGTAATTATTGGAAATTTGTTATTCATTGAATGTTACAGGATGAGTATAGTAATATATGAGATTTATTTTTATAATATTGTCACTTGTGAATAAAATGACAATTATGGAAATTTAAGTCGGGACGCGCCTGTGGCGTGTCGGGACTAAATGTTGATTTATAAAATGAAATATTTTATAAGTTGTTCGTATGGTCGTTTTGAGTGTGCCAACGCGTTTGGAAGGTTCGAGATAGTCAGTAAAGTGTACCTGGGGGTTTATTTTGAGTCTCGGGGTAATTTTAGGCTTAATTAGTACCCCGGGAGGGCATTTTGGTCATTTTACATTTTTGGGTAATTAAACCCACGAAATTTCAAGGGTTATATAAGATGTATAAGGTTGTCTTCTAGGGTTAGAACAACCAAAGACAAGTGATGGCCATAGGAGAGGGAAGGAGAGAGCTTCCAAAGCAATCCAAGGCCCGAAATCCATCCATTTGCACCGCCTCCACCACCAACGCGTAGATCGCGAGACGGGGAACGCAACCACACCAAATTCGGCACCAAACCAGAACGTCAAAAATCCCAGGCAAGTGTTTATCTTGCTTATTTTCGTTGGTGCATCACTCATATTAGTGTAGGAATGATTAGGATGAATTGTATGGAAGAAAAACCGAATTGGAGATAGGAAATTGCATGTAGTGATGACTTAAATGATATTATGGAAACCCTTTGTCATGTTCAGGAGTAAACCACGAAATTATGATTTTTACAATAAGGAAATTCTGGAAAATTCTTGTTAGAACCATGTTTAAGAGATTTCTAGGGTTCTCGATAATTATAATAATTTTGGGCTGTTAATCCATGTTTAGTGATTGAAATCTACATGATTTACGTTGGAAATATCTGGTATGATGATATAATGTTAGTAGTATAAATTTTGGGACGATTGGGATTGAAAAATATGGATTTGGTGAAGGTTAGAAGATGAAACCCGTAACTGCAAATCTGCAGGTTTCGCAATACCTTCTTGATCGATCGATCGAGCCTTGAGCTTCGATCGATCGAAGGTTCGATCGATCGAGCCCCAGACCTCGATCGATCGACCCCTCCTAGAAGACTTAAGTTCCCCTTTTAGAATTGTTGAATTGATTCAAAATGAAGAAAACTCCTTAGACATCCTTGCTAAAATGATTTGGGAGTTAATGATGACCAGTAGGATTCATTAATGAATAATAGTCCTTTAATGTAAGGCGAAATCTATATTTTTGGGATATTTTACATAAGGGACAATGTATGTATATATTAAAGGGGAGATACACGTAAGAGGGTTACGTTGGAACATAAATGAATACCTACTGAATTGTACCTTTGGAAGGATAGAGTCCATGAGGGCTACGTAGTAAGTTGGAGAAACCCTTCGAATTAAAGTGAGAAACGAACCATTATACGTGATAACTAATAATGGGAAAATAAAGATAAATGTTTTGAATATGGGTTATGGGATAAACCTAAATTGATATAATAAAAGTGGTATATTTATATGATTGTGTATGCATATATTATATACTTGTGAAAATCATGCCCGCGCTACTTGCTATCCCGGAGGTTACGGCGCTGGGACGATCTTATCTCGTGTGGCTTATGGGGGATATTGACTCGTACCCTAGAAGATAGAAATCCTAGGTACGGGCTATCGGATCGATAGTCGAACGGTCCTAAGAGACGTGAGGGTATGTACTGACCTCTTGGACTTGGAATCTATGCTTCGCCTCAAGATTGTTTGTGTATGTATTTATACAGTTCGTGAGTGATTCCGAACTTGTATTCCCTTTAGTGCGATGGATATGGGGATTGGATAGCAGAGTATGCCCGCACTATAGTTTTTATGTGGGGTGCTGTTAGAATATATATATTATACGAGTAGTTAATATATATATGAAATTCTGAAATCTGGAACTGCCTACTGTGATTTGATATGTAGGACATGGTTGATGCCTCAAATTATAAATACTTGTTTCGAGAAAGTATAATATGACACTGGAAAACTTTATTGATTAATAAAGTAAAAAGGAGAACTTTGGTTTCAAATTGAAATCTTACGTTTTAAATACTTGTGTTGTTCAGTTGTAAATCCTGCGAACAACCTAAGATAAGTTAAATCATTGGGGAAAGATAGTGTGATATATGATGAGATAAACCATTGGGAAGGTTAGTGCGATAGGACTGCACATTAGAAGAGAGGTGAGAATTTCTCAAGAGAGTGTCGCACTGATATGTTGTTGCATTGGCCTGTAATCAATTTAAATACTTGCTAAACGAATTTTTAAATCATATACACTATCGGGCTCTGACCCGTTTCCTTTTCTCTTTCTCTCTTGGATATATATATATATATGTATATATTACAGGTGCCCAGCCACATGGGCGTCTTGCATAGGGTCCTTTGGCTGGAACGAGCTGCAACTTAGGTGGGAGTTGCAGGCCTGTTATTTAGACGACTTCATCCATTTGATTCTACTCCTAGTTCAGTTTTATCCAGCAGGGGCATGTGTCGCCCTCTTTCGATTAATTAGTTGGTATTGTCAAAGATTGTAATTCTTTTAATTTCAGTATCTTTATTTTGGGATTATTAATGTCAGGATGTTTTCCTTAGTATTTTAATGTTGGGATTTACTATTATTGGGTAAACTCTCGAATGTTCATTTTATTCTTCTGCTTATGTATGACTCTTTAGACATTAATGGTTTAAGGTTTTATAACCGTATTTAATAAAATGAGAATAAAGGTTTAAATGGTTTTGACACTTAGCATAATTAATTAGGGTGTTTAAACTGGAAAAGTTTTATATTTCGACAGTGATGCTGAGAATGAACCAACTCTTCACCTTGAATTAATTTAATAAAGGAGTGATCGCCCGGTATTTAATTAGGTGGGGTGTCACAAAAGGGCGACACATTCCCCAATAACTGAGAATGATAGAAGTGGAATCAAGTAAATGAAATCGTCTAATCAAGTAGCCTCCAACTCCCACCTAAGCTGCAGCCCGTTCCTTCCACGGGATCCTAAGCAAGACGCCCCTGTGGCTGGGCACCTGTAATATACATACATATATATACAAGAGCGAAAGAGGAATAGAAACGGGTCAGAGCCCGATCGTGTATATGATTTAAAAATTCGTTTAGCAAGTATTTAAATTGATACAAGCCAATGCAACAACATATTAGTGCGACACTCTCTTGAGAAATTCTCGCCTCTCTTCTAATGTGCACTCCTATCGCACTAACCTTCCCAATGGTTTACCTCATCATATATCACACTATCCTTCCCCAAGGATTTAACTTATCTTAGGTGACTCTCAAAATTTAAGATTTAACAACATCATGGTTTAAAAAGGATAATTTCATTTAGTACAAAACTCTCATTTTAACTTTATTGATTCATAAAGTTTTTCAATATCATATTATACTTTTCAAAACAAGTATTTCCAATTTGAGTCATTATACATGTCTTACTTACCATAACACAGTAGGCAGTTTCCCATATTTCAGAAGTTCATATATATAATAAATACTGGTATAATATATATATTCTAACAGCACCCCACATAAAATTTTATAGTGCGGGCATACTCTGCTATCCAATCCCCGTATCAATCGTACTAAAGGGAATACATGTTCGAAATCACTCTCGAACTATATAAATACATATAGAAACAATATCGAGGCGAAGCCTAGTTTCCAAGTCCAAGAGGTCAGTACATACCCTCACGTCTCTTAGGACCGTGACTATCGATTCGATAGCCTGTACCTAGGATTTATATCTTCTAGGGTACGAGTCAATATCCCCTATAAGGCACACGAGATAAGATCGTCCCAACGCAGAAACCTCAGGGATAGCAAGTAGCGCGGGCATGATTTCCACAAGTATATAATATATGCATACACAATCATATAAATATACCACTTTTATTCTATTAATTTAGGTTTATCCAATAACCCACATTCACAACATTTATCCTTATTTTCCCATTATTATTTATCAAGTATAATGGTTCGTTTCTAACTTTAATTCGAAGGGTTTTTCCAACTTACTATTTAACCCTCATGGACTCTATTCTTCCAAATGTACAATTTAGTAGATATACATTTTTGTTCCAACGTAACTCTCTCTTACGTGTCTCTCCCCTTTAATATAT
Source organism: Sambucus nigra (assembly GCA_949130495.1). NCBI lineage: Eukaryota > Viridiplantae > Streptophyta > Magnoliopsida > Dipsacales > Adoxaceae > Sambucus > Sambucus nigra. The sequence continues at coordinate 354,179,417 of OX422221.1, forward strand.
ACTTACATTATCCCTTATGCAAAATATCCCAAAAATATAGATTTCGCCTTACATTAAAGGATTTTGAATTTTATTTTCAAAGATGAGAATTTCAAACGGTTTCGAAATCGGAATTAAAATGGAGTTTTAATTGAATTTTTATTATCTCTAAGGGTCCTTAAAACATAAAACTGCCTAGCAAAAAAATATTAAAAAATATCGAATGGTCCGATCGAGCTGAATTTTTTTCTATAGGTTCCTCTCGTCTTCAGCTAATTCGCTGTAAAATTTCATCCAATTCCAACTGTCCGATCGTTCGGAATAAATTTTTTTTTAGTGTTTCTATCTAATTAGAACTCTTTTCTTAATCAAACTCTTAATCCTTTACATGACTAAGGGTTTCCAGAATATCATATAAATCATCACCACATGAAAATTTCCCATCTCAAATTGGGTTTTTCTTCCATAAATCTCATCCTAATAACTCCTAAACTAATATGGATGATGCATAAATGAAATAAGAAAGAGAAACACTTGCTTGGGATTTTCAGAAATCTGGTTTGGTGTTGAATTTGGTGTGGTTACGTTCCTCGTCTCGCGATCTACACGTTGACGGTGGCGGCGGTGCAAACGGGTGAGTTTTGAGCCTTGGAATGCCTTGAGAGCTCTCTCCTCTCCTCTCCAATGGTCATTCTAGTGTTTTGAGTTATCTAACCCTAGGATATAACTTAAACATCTGTTATAACCCCTTTAATTTTCGTGGGTTTAATTACCCAAAAATACAAAATGACTAAAATGCCCTCTCGGGGTACTAATTAGGCCAAAAAACACCCCGAGACCCAAATCAAACTCCCGGGTATACTTTTCTGACTATCTCGACCCTTACGGATGCGTTGGCGCACTCAAAACGACCATACGAACATCTTATAAAATATTTACTTTTATTTATCAATATTTAGTCCCGACGCGACACGGGCGCACCCCGACTCAAATTTCTAAAATTGTCATTTTATTCACTCGTGACATTTAATATGGCCACTATTATATATTACTTTGCTCATTAGTAATATTCAACAAATTTTCCCATAATTACTAACTCTCATCACGTTAATAATTATAACATAATTAATTTCCGGATTCTTATTAAATAATTATTTTACATTAAATTTAATAAATCCCCAAATTAATATAGCATAAAAATACGGGGTATTACATACTTCCCCCCTAATAACGGAATTTCATCCCGAAATTCAGAAAATAAGGCATACGTGGTAAGAACAAATCTGGATATCTCTCGCGCATATCGGCCTCGCGCTCCCAAGTGGATTCCTCCACGTTATGATGCTCCCACTAGACCCGTACAAGTGGAACTATCTTCGACCTCAATCTCCTCTCACTATAGTCTAGGATAGCCACTGGTCTCTCCTCGTAAGAGTTGTCAGGCTGTAAGTCTATCTCATCTATCGCGATGTGAGTATAGGTCATATCATCCCGTAGATACCGTTTCAACAACGAGATGTGGAATACATCGTGAATGCGATGTAAATGCTCTGGTAGTCCCAATCTGTATGCTACCGTCCCAATCCTCTCGATAATGGGAAATGGTCCTATGTACCTCGGGGCCAATTTCCCTTTCTTTCCAAACATCATCACTCCTTTCATAGGAGATACACGCAGTAACACTTGGTCCCCCACATTAAACTCCCGGAAGAACCGTTTCGCATCGGCGTAGCTCTTCTGCCTGTCCTAGGCTACTCGAATGCGACTCCTAATCATCTCAATCCTTGCAGAGGTTTCTTGAATTACCTCTGGTCCTAGCAACTTGTTATCCCCCACCTCAAGCCAACATGTTGGAGAACGACAAGGCCAGCCATACAAAGCCTCAGATGGAGCCATACCAATCGTAAACTGATAAGAGTTATTATAAGCAAACTCTACCAGTGGAAGATGTGGTTCCCAACCTCATCCAAAATCAAGAACACACATGCGTAGCATATCCTGTAACATCTGATTAGTACGCTATGTCTATCCATCTGTCTGTGGGTGATAAGCTTAACTCATCCTCAACTCAGTACCCATAGCCTCCTGAAAGCTTTCCCAGAAATGTGACACAAAAATCTTGTCTCTATCTGACACAATATTCAGGGGCACCCCATGTAATCTGACAATCTCAAAAATGAACAACTGAGCATACTGACCCGTGGTATAATCTATCCGCACCGGCAGAAAATGAGCCACCTTGGTCAAACGGTCTACAATCACCCAGATAGAGTAGTGGCCCCGCTGTGATGTAGGCGGTCCCCTGTAATAAAATCCATGAAAATACTCTCCCACTTCCACGCGGGTACTTCCAATGGCTGAAGCAATCCTGACGGTTTCTGAAGGTACACCTTCACCAGTTGGCAGGTAGAACACTTGGACATGAACTCAGCAATGTCCTTCTTCATCCAACTCCACCAGTATTGCCTCCTCATATCCTGGTACATCTTATCTCCTCCAGGAGGTACTGGAAATATGGACCCGTGAGATTGGGTCATCAGTGCATGACGCAATTCCGCCCCTTCTAGAACCACTAACCTCCCATTAAACCTCAAACCCCCATCAGAACTCACAGAATAGGACTCAGCACCCTCGGCCAAAAGTCGAACAATCTGCTCCTGGCAAAACGGGTATGTGGTTTGGGCCTGTATTACCCTCGTAACAATCTCAGGTGTGACTGTCATAACAGATATGAAGGAATGGGCTACTGCGTCCTGGTTACCAAACTCCTTCCACTTCGCTTTCCAGACGTCCGCTACCTCATTTATCGGTCTTCGGTTCAACGCATCAACAACTACGTTGGCTTTCCCCGGATGATACTGTATGTCGAACTGATAGTCCTTCACAAGCTCTAATCATCTGCACTGATGCATATTCAGCTCTCGCTGAGTGAACAGATACTGCAGTGACTTGTGGTCTGTGAACAAACGGAACTTCTCCCCCAATAAATAGTGTCTCCATATCCGCAGTGCAAAAATGACAGCTGCTAACTCCAGGTCGTGGGTGGGGTAATTCTTCTCATACGGCTTAAGCTTGCGGGAGGCAAAATCTATAGCCTTCTCTTCCTGCTGAAGTACTCCCCCAAGTCCCCGTAAAGAGGCATAGGTGTAAACCAAGTACTCCACACCCGGCTTCGGTAAAGCAAGGACTGCTGCTTAAGTAAGCTTGTCTTTCAGCTCGTCGAAAGCCAATTGGCAATCATCATCCCAAACATATGGTACCCCTTTGCGAGTCAGGTTCGTCAATGGACCCGCTATTTTGGAGAATCCCCGAATGAATCTCCTGTAGTATCCGGCTAACCACAAGAAACTACCCACTTCCGTCGGTGTCGTGGGATGTCCCCACTCCCTCACCGCTGACACTTTACTCGGGTCAACTGCTATCCCCTGTTCAGAAATAACATGCCCCAAGAACTGTACCTCTCGCAACTAGAATCCACACTTCCCGTACTTAGCATACAACTGATGCTCTCATAAAGTCTGAAGAACCTGCCTTAACTGCTCGGCATGCTCCTCCTCGGAATGTGAATATATCAAAATGTCATCTATGAAGACGATGACAAACTGATCTAAGAACTCTCTGAATACTCGGTTCATTAAGTCCATGAACACGGCTGGAGCATTTGTGAGACCAAATGGCATCACTTTGAACTCGTAAGACCCATATCTCGTCAAGAAGGCAGTCTTTGAAACATCCTTCTCTCTAATACGTAGCTGATGGTACCCCGACCTCAGATCTATCTTCGAAAAGAAAGTTGCTCCCCTCAGCTGGTCGAACAGATCATCGATTCGAGGCAACGGATACTTATTCCGTATCGTGACCTTATTCAATTCCCGGTAGTCCACACATAACCTCAGTGGACCATCTCTCTTCTTCACAAATAAGACTGGAGCGCCCCAAGGTGAGGTACTCCTGCGAATGAAGCCCTGACCTAACAGCTGCTCTATCTGATCTCGTAACTCTCGCATCTCCGCCGGAGCCATACGGTATGGAGCGCGTGCTATAGGTCTCGTATCTAGCAATAAATCTATGACAAAGTCTATCTCTCGACTAGGGGGTAGGCCTGGTATCTCCTGGAATACATCGAAAAACTCACGAACGACTGGGATCGAGTCTAAAGGAATCACAACCTCCTTAGAGGTATCCTCCTTTATATAATACAAATGAGCGGTCGAACCTCCCTTTGGGCGAGGCATCACCACTACAAACATCTCTTGCCCCGGAATGGAAAAAACAATGCTCCCACCGAAGCAATCAATCATGGCTCTATAAGCTATGAGCCAATCCATACCGATAATAACATCATGCTCATGCATATCTAAGACTAACATGTCTGCAGGTAATACCAAACTACTAATCTCTACCTCCACTCCCCGGCATATAAAGAAGATAAGCGACCCACTCCCCAATGGTGAGTCTACACACGTCACTGTGCTCTCTGCTATGGCTAACAACCCTAAGGCCTTCGTAAAATGCGTAGCTATAAAACAATGCGTCGCCCCAGTATCAAATAAAACCCGACCCATAGTACCATGGATAGGAAACATACCCTCAATCGCGGGTGGTACCTATGGAGCTGCTGCCTGGTGGACGTTGTAGACACGTCCGTACTGTAACTGCCCCTGCTGCACTGGAGCTGCTGGAATGGCTGGTAGGACTGGCACCTGGGCTGGAGCTGGGAGGGCAGTTGGAAAAAGTGGTCTCTATGGCTCATTACGGGCACCCTGCTGTTGTGGGGCCCTATTACCCTCTGGGCAATCCTGGCGCTTATGACCATGCTTACCGCATACAAAACACCGGCCTCTGAAGTTACCTCCCCGCCATTGGCCCGGTCGGCCCTGATTAGCACATTGTTGGCCCTGTTGATTAGGCTGGCCCTGCCTATAACCCCCAAATCCCTGCCTGGAATCACCTGAACAGAATCGCTTAGCAGGGTCCCCCTGATGGAAACTCTGCTCGTGCTGACGAGTATGTCAATGAGATGGGGCCCCACTAGCACTATTACCCCCGGTCCTGCCCTGATGGCTGGACTCTCCTGCTCTCTTACTTCCTTGCCGATGGAAGCGGTGATCCTGGCAATGTAGTAACGCAGCATTGAGTACATCAGTGAAAGTACTTAGAGATAGATTCCCTATAAGATGCTGACGGATCCTCCAAGCTAACCCGTCCACAAACAACATAATTTTCTTACTCTCAGTAGGTGCCTCATCTGGCACTATGGTGAGAAGTCTCGTGAACTCCTCCTCATACTCAGCAACGGTAGAGTTCTCCTGTTTCAAATTCAGTAATTTCCGCCTCATCTCAGTCTGCACGGCGGGTGGAAAGTACTTGCGGTTAAACCGCTCCCAAAATGACTGAATATGGACGGTGTACATCTCCTCCAAGGTGGTAGTGGACTCCCACCCTTGCAGAGTAGCCCCCACCAGCTTAAAGGAAGCCAATAACTTCCTTTGCACATCGGTGCACTCATATATATGAAGATGCCACTGGATGTCTTTCTTCCATTGGCTGACTGTGACGATATCTGAGCTACCAGAGAACTCAGGGGGATGCACCTTCAAAAAAGCATCCCTAACCCTCTCCCATGAAGATGGAAGATGTGTTGGTACTGGCGCCACTGCCTGAATTTGGGGTGGAACCTACTGAACCACCGCTAGCGCGACATTCACCGCCTGAGAAACAATGGCGGCTACTTCATTAGCATTCATAGTGCCTTGTGCCAGAGCTGCTGACTGCTCGGCCTGGGCACGCTATCCTTCGGTGCATGTCTCGGAGGCATCTGAAACGTGAAGAAGTTTATTAGTCTCCAGTCATTATCAAATCCCAAATGGCTGGAGATGTAAACGTAAAAGCAGGAATACAACAATCCTAAAAATAGGGCTCTATAGCAAAAACGTTAAGCCGAAAGCGAAAATAAGTCGTACAGATCCTATGGACACTAGAACATGATGCTCTGATACCACCTGTGACACCCCGCCTAATTAAATACCAGGTGATCACTCCTTTATTAAATTAAAATCAAGGTGAACAGTTGGTTCATTCTTAGCATCACTGTCGTAAAAATAACTTTTCCAAATTTAACACCCTATTTAATTAAGCTAAGTGTCAAAACCATTTTTTTAACATTACTTTCCCAATTTTATTTTGAAAATAAAGATTTAATTATCTACAACAATTCAATACTTAAAGAATCACACCACAATAATACTGGAACATATAATCCAATTAATTTAAACATTCAATAACTAAATCCCATCATTTAAAACTTAAAGTAAAATATACATGCTGAATAAATCCCAATGTAACAGTACTAGAAATAACTGAAATACAAATGTCCCAATAAAATAGAAAAATAGAGGAAAGGGCGACACATGCCCCAATAACTGAGAATGATAGAAGTGGAATCAAGTAAATGAAATCGTCTAATCAAGTGGCCTGCAACTCCCACCTAAGCTGCAGCACGTTCCTTCCAAGGGATCCTAAGCAAGACGCCCTTGTGGCTGGGCACCTGTAATATATATACATATATATAAAAGAGAGAAAGAGGAATAGAAACGGGTCAGAGCCCGATAGTGTATATGATTTAAAAATTCATTTAGCAAGTATTTAAATTGATACAGGCCAATGCAACAACATATTAGTGCGACACTCTCTTGAGAAATTCTCGGCTCTCTTCTAATGTGCACTCATATCGCACTAACCTTCCCAATGGTTGATCTCATCATATATCACACTATCCTTCCCCAAGGATTTAACTTATCTTAGGTGACTCTCAAAATTTAAGATTTAACAACATCATGGTTTAAAAAGGATAATTTCATTTAGTACAAAATGCTCATTTTAACTTTATTGATTCATAAAGTTTTTCAATATCATATTATACTTTTCAAAACAAGTATTTCCAATTTGAGTCCTTATACATGTCTTACTTACCATAACACAGTAGGCAGTTTCCCATATTTCAGAAGTTCATATATATATTAAATACTGGTATAGTATATATATTCTAACAACACCCCACATAAAATTTTATGGTGCGGGCATACTCTGCTATCCAATCCCCGTATCAATCGTACTAAAGGGAATACAAGTTTGGAATCACTCTCGAACTGTATAAATACATACACAAACAATTTTGAGGCGAAGCATAGTTTCCAAGTCCAAGAGGTCAGTAAATACCCTCACGTCTCTTAGGACTGTGACTACCGATTCGATAGCCTGTACCTAGGATTTCTATCTTCTAGGGTACGAGTCAATATCCCCTATAAGTCACACGAGATAATATCGTCCCAGCGCGGAAACCTCAGGGATAGCAAGTAGCGCGGGCATGATTTCCACAAGTATATAATATATGCATACACAATCATATAAATATACCACTTTTATTATATTAATTTAGGTTTATCCAATAACCCACATTCACAACATTTATCCTTATTTTCCCATTATTATTTATCAAGTATAATGGTTCGTTTCTAACTTTAATTCGAAGGGTTTTTCCAACTTACTATTTAACCCTCATGGACTCTATTCTTCCAAATGTACAATTCAGTAGATATACATTTTTGTTCCAACGTAACTCTCTCTTACGTGTCTCTCCCCTTTAATATATACTTACATTATCCCTTATGCAAAATATCCCAAAAATATAGGTTTCGCCTTACATTAAAGGATTTTGAATTTTATTTTCAAAGATGAGAGTTTCAAACGGTTTCGAAATCGGAATTAAAATGGAGTTTTAATTGAATTTTTATTATCTCTAAGGGTCCTTAAAACATAAAACTGTCTAGCAAAAAAATATTAAAAAATATCGAATGGTCCGATCGAGCTGAATTTTTTTCTATAGGTTCCTCTCGTCTTCAGCTAATTCGCTGTAAAATTTCATCCAATTCCAACTGTCCGATCGTTCGGAATAAAATTTTTTTAGTGTTTGTATCTAATTAGAACTCTTTTCTTAATCAAACTCTTAATCCTTTACATGACTAAGGGTTTCCAGAATATCATATAAATCATCACTACATGAAAATTTCCCATGTCAAATTGGGTTTTTCTTCCATAAATCTCATCCTAATGACTCCTAAACTAATATGGATGATGCATCAACGAAATAAGAAAGAGAAACACTTGCTTGGGATTTTCAGAAATCTGGTTTGGTGTTGAATTTGGTGTGGTTACGTTCCTCGTCTCGCGATCTACACGTTGACGGTGGCGGCGGTGCAAACGGGTGAGTTTTGAGCCTTGGAATGCCTTGAGAGCTCTCTCCTCTCCTCTCCAATGGTCGTTCTAGTGTTTTGAGTTATCTAACCCTAGAATATAACTTAAACATCTGATATAACCCCTTTAATTTTCGTGGGTTTAATTACCCAAAAATACAAAATGACTAAAATGCCCTCCCGGGGTACTAATTAGGCCAAAAAACACCCCGAGACCCAAATCAAACTCCTAGAGTATACTTTTCTGACTATCTCGACCCTTTCGGACGCGTTGGCGCACTCAAAATGACCATACAAATGACTTATAAAATATTTACTTTTATTTATCAATATATAGTCCCGACGCGACACGGGCGCGTCCCGACTCAAATTTCTAAAATTGTCATTTTATTCACTCGTGACATTTAATATGACCACTATTATATATTACTTTGCTCATTAGTAATATTCAACAAATTTTCCCATAATTACAAACTCTCATCACGTTAATAATTATAACATAATTAATTTTTGGATTTTTATTAAATTATTAATTCACATTAAATTTAATAAATCCCCAAATTAATATAGCATAAAATACGGGGTATTACAGAAAATTAAAAGGGTTATATACGATATATGGGTTATCATCTAGGGTTAAAAAGCTCAAAACACTAGAACGGCCATTGGAGAGGAGAGAAGAGAGCTCTCAAGGCATTCCAAGGCTCAAAACTCAATCGTTTGCACTGCCGCCACCGCCAACGCGTAGATCGCGAGACGGCGAACGTAACCACACCAATTTCGGCACCAAACCAGACTTTTGAAAATCCGAGGCAAGTGTTTATCTTTCTTATTTCGTTGATACATCTTTCATATTGGTTTAGGAATGATTAGGATGAATTGTATGCAAGAAAAACCCAATTTGAGATAGGAAATTGCATGTAGTGATGATTAAATGATATTCTGGAAACCTTTGGTGATGTAGAGAATTAAACCACGAAATTTTGATGTTGTATAAGAATGAGATTCTTGGAAAAACATATTAGAACCATGATTAAGAGATTTCTAGGGTTCTTGAGTTTTAAATGAATTTTGTCTTGTTAATCCATGTTTAGTGACGGAAATTGACATGCTTTACGTAGGAAATGAATAATATTATGTTAGGATGTTAGTAGTATAAATATTTGGACATTTGGGAATGCAAAACTTGAATTTGGATGAAGATATGTGTTAGAACCCCTAACTGCAAAACTGCAGAAATCGCAATATCTGTTTGATCGATCGATCGAGCCCAGAGCTTCGATCGACCCCTCCTGGCAGACTTAAGTTCCCCTTTTAAAATTGTTGAATTGATTCGAAATGAAGAAAACTCCTTAGACATCCTAGCTAAAATAATTTGGGAGTTAATGATGACCAGTAGGATTCATTAATGAATAAGAGACCTTTAATGTAAGGCAAAATCTATATTTTTGGGATATTTTACATAAGAGACAATGTAAGTATATATTAAAGGAGAGAGACACGTAAGAGGGTTACGTTGGAACATAAATGAATACCTACTGAATTGTACCTTTGGAAGGATAGAGTCCATGAGGGCTACGTAGTAAGTTGGAGAAACCCTTCGAATTTAAGTGAGAAACGAACCATTATACGTGATAACTAATAATGGGAAAATAAGGATAAATGTTGTGAATATGGGTTATGGGATAAACCTAAATTGATATGATAAAGTAGTATATTTATATGATTGTGTATGCATATATTATATACTTGTGAAAATCATGTCCGCGCTGCTTGCTATCCCTGAGGTTACCGCGCTGGGACTGTCATATCTCGAATGGGCCTTCATGGGGGATATTGACTCGTACCCTAGAAGATAGAAATCCTAGGTATGGGCTATCGGATCGATAGTCGGACGGTCCTAAGAGACGTGAGGGTATGTACTGACCTCTTGGACTTGGAAACTATGCTTCGACTCAATATTGTTTGTGTATGTATTTATACAGTTCGAGAGTGATTCCGAACTTGTATTACCTTTAGTACGATTGATACGGGGATTGGATAGCAGAGTATGCCCGCACCATAATTTTTATGTGGGGTGCTGTTAGAATATATATATTATACGAGTATTTAATATATATATGAACTTTTGAAATTTGGGAAACTGCCTACTGTGTTATGGTAAGTAAGACATGTGTAATGACTCAAATTGGAAATACTTGTTTTGAAAATTATAATATGATATTGAAAGACTTTATGAATCAATAAAGTTAAAATGAGCGTTTTTTACTAAATGAAATTATCCTTTTTAAACCATGATGTTGTTAAATCCTAAATCTTGAGAGTCACCTAAGATATGTTAAATCCGTGGGGAAAGATAGTGTGATATATGATGATATAAACCATTGGGAAGGTTAGTGCGATAGGAGTGCACATTAGAAGAGAGGTGAGAATTTCTCAAGAGAGTGTCGCACTGATATGTCGTTGCATTGGCCTGTAATCAATTTAAATACTTGCTAAATGAATTTTTAAATCATATACACTATCGGGCTCTGACCCGTTTCCATTTCTCTTTCTCTCTTGTATATATATGTATGTATTATAGGTGCTCAACCCCAGGGGCGTCTTGCATAGGATCCTTTGGATGGAATGCGCTGTAGCTTTTGTGGGAGTTGCAGGCCATTGTTTAGACGACGTCATTGTTGACTCTACTTCTAGTTCAACTTTATCCAGTGGGGGCATGTGTCGCCCTTTTTCCAATATTTAGTTGATATTGGCAGAGATTGTAATTCTTTTAATCTCAGTACCTTTATTTCGGGATCGTAAATGTGAGGATGTTTTCCTTAGTATTTTAATGTTGGGATTTATTATTGTTGGGTACACTCTTGAATGTTCATTTTATTCTTCTACTTATTGTGTGACTCTTCAGACGCTAATGGTTTAAGGTTTTATAACCGGATTTAATAAAATTGGAATAAAGGTTTAAATGGTGTTGACACTTAGCTTAATTAATTAGGGTGTTTAAATTGGAAAAGTTTTATTTTTCGACAGTGATGCTGAGAATGAACCAACTGTTCACCTTGAATTAATTTAATAAAGGAGTGATCGCCCAGTATTTAATTAGGCGGGTTGTCACACAACTGAGGAAACATCCACGACTCCCACTACGGAGTAAAAAGAAAAACCCACTCAAACAAATATAACAGTTACAAACTATATAACACACATGCACAGAAATCAGACCTATACAAGTTTATGAATGTACCCACTGGTGTCCTTATAACTTTTCTGTAGTTCTGATTGTTGATGTTGTTCTCCCAGATTGCTAACTTGACTTTGTTCCAGTCTTTACGTTGAGTCTTGTATCAAGATCTTATTACCAACACTTTCAGTGTTGTAGTGTGTAAGCGTTTGTGAAGGTGATCTAACACATGCACACACACACTCACGCTTATTTTTACAAACAGTCCTAGCAAATTATAAATCAGATCTATATGCGGAGATTTTCTGTTTATCTATTCTTAGGAAACTTTTGAACCTTATTTGGCCTTTAATACTACCCAGAATCCACGGCTATCTTACGCAGAAGACGTATTAAGATCTTAATCAATCTCAGGGTTTTGAAAATATTTTTGAGATTGAAAATCACCAAGTGCGATTCCAACTGGGTCGAAGGTTTCGTTTCAACAGAACTAGAAAAATAAAATATTATTGTTGATTTTGAGTATGAAAACATTTACAGGAAAGAATCAACAATAGATTTCTCAAGATGAGAAACTATAAATGCAGAACTAGGTGTGATGTAACATAAAATGCTCAGATCTAAAATTTCTATGAAACATAAATGCATATCTGGCTTAATGCTTAAGTTGGAAACAAGATCTTAACACAATGAGGTTACAGCACGAAACAACTTAACAAACCAACTCTCAAACTCTCAAACACTCAAGGTTGTTGTTGGTATATAACTGGTATTGAAGAGGGTAGGGTTTGAAAGGTGTTTTAGACGATTTAGGGTTAAGGTTTCTAACTCTCTCTCTCTCTCTCTCTCTCTAGTTTCTCTCTCTCTTCTCTCTTATCTCTCTACTCTCTTTTCTCTCTAGAAATGCTGAAATGACCAAAGCTTCTAAATGGCTGAGAGTAAGGCTCCTTATATAGGGGCTGAGAAGATTCGAGAATGGGGTTCAAAATCAAGGGCTATGATTTAGTCTTTAGCTATTGACTTTGATCCAACGGTATAAGAGAAGAGGTGGATTAAAATGTTTTTGATTGGTTTAAGAGGGATTCACAGGGATTAAGTCAGAACGCATGCAGATCGTTGATTACCACAATCCAAGGGAACGAAATGAGTAAGACTTATGTCTCATAGAAGAAACACAAATCGGATCGATATTAGGCTGATAGGTGTAAGGCTGAGATTGATGCTGAAACGCGTGTTTTGAAAATAATTACTCAAACACCTTTAAGTATTTAGCACTTTCGGTTTCTACCCTAGTGAATTTCCAGAGATAAAATCATCAATTCAAAATTGTAGATTGACCCCAAAACTTTTAATTCCATTTTTAAATTAGAAAAAAATGGTTTTAAAAATTATTTAAAATTCCCAAAAAATCATTAAAATTCAATTTAAGGGAAATTAATATACACAACACACTTATAACCAATTATATGCAGTATGCAATGTAGGAATGCAATACTAATGTTTGTGAGTGTTGGTAAATATACCTTATATCAAGAGGAATAAAATGAAGAGAAGGATTGAGGCTATTTGGTTTCTAGGATGGGACTCAATTTTGTTTCTATTTACAAACTAGATGAGCACTTATACAATATAGACTCAAGTGAGTCAAGAGTATAAGGTGCTTCATTTGGATCATTTGGGCTTGGCCCATAGGCTTAATTTCGGGATTAGTAATATAAAACCTACATTAGGGAGTTTGTGGTCGACGCAACTCAATAAGAAAACCCTAGTTTTGCAGAGGAGAAAAGAGGGATGAATTGGGAGATCTTTTGGGAGACGAATCAAGAAGAGGGGTGTGTTATTCGTTAGATCTTCATCTACAATAAAGGAAATCAAACTCTACAAATTTATTCAGGAAAGTAGTTAAGCTTTCTTTCATTTAATTTGCAGTATTTCAATTCATATTATGGTGGGTGTAAATCATATTGATTTTTGGTGTAAATCATATTGATTTTTGGGTGGGTTATCACATTGAAAACGGGTGTTTTTAAATGGGTTAGTTTTACGGAAATTAAAGGTGAAATTTATATGGTGCTACGAATCAAAGTGCTTGTATTTGAATTTTTATTCGTAGGCTCATAATCCCGATCGTGTAATTTGGAGTTAGGAATCAAATTCTGAGAAAACAAGTGTAGGAGAAATCATTCGGATTATTACGTTTTATTGTTAAGTATTGGAAATTGATAATTGATGATGATATATTCGAGGAATTAAAACTATTGGAAGTCGTGTAAATCATTGAGGGTTATCAACAAAAGTGATTATGGGTTAAAATTATAAACCTTAAAGGTTTGTTAATAGCGCAAACAACATCAGGAAGACGAAGGGGCTGAAATCATAGAGGGTAGTTTGAACGACGGTAAGGACTTTTTTGAAATATCGATTTTGCCTTCATTCCCTTTTGGAATATATTTTTTTGATTTAATTACAGGGCAGAGAAATTTAAGGGAGAAAATACTTGGAGCCTTGCGAGATGGATTTTAAAATATGTTTTATTTAGATAGAGTGCCAATCTAAATAGTGGATATTGGGTGAAATAAATTGAAAGGGTAAAATACAGACCAAGTTAGGGAGTTCGGGGTTTATCGTGGAGTGACACCACTTTGAAAAAATTAATTGAAGGGAAATTAGTTACATTAAGAGTCGGGGATTTGACTCAGATATTTTTAGGATGAGTGTTGCGGGAGTTGGGCACGTGGTAACCCGTTTAATTTATTATAGGCTCATATAATAGATTGTTGAATGTTATATTTAATGAGGGATGTAAACTAAATAGTGGGATTTTTTCTAACAAATTCTAAGAGATAAAGATACAGATCGAATGAGTGAGTCTAGGTATTGTAGTTGTGTGACAACACTAAAATGGAAACAATTAATGCGTGATTAAATAAATTACAAGTCAGGATAGAGACTTGGGTATTTTGGGCTAGTGCTACGGGTGTTAGCCACAGGTTAGCCGAACTTATTTTAAATATATGTATACAGTTATGTGTGATAGTTTGTGTATATATATATATATATAGGGAAATGATGAAGTGAGGTCCCAGTTTGAGGACCCTGAATCAGGACCATTTTTTTAAAATAGTAAAAAACATATTTTTGGGTTGATTTTTTTTTTATGATTTTTAAAAATTTCAATAGGACCATAAAACAATAATCAACTCAAAATGAATTTTTTTATATGGCCCTACTGAATTGTTTAAAAACTATATAAAAAAATTACCTCAAAAATAATTCTTTTACTATTTTATCAAAATTAGTCCACGCCAGCGGTAGGCAAACTGAGGTCCTTATGAGATCTACTCTCTCTCTCTCTCTCTCTCTCTCTCTACATATATATATATATATATATATATATATATATATCAATGCGAATGATATTTATAGGAATAAATACCCCCTAGTGCTATCATAGGAAGCTGCGCGATGTGAGTGAATCCCCTGGCTTGAGGAGCGGGGAGAGTGTCCCCAGGTCATATTGCCTAATATTTTATTGCGTGATTCATTTTTCAAGGTGGGACACTTTGGGTATGATTTGGTTTCACCTTCGGGGATAATATGACTCCCTCCATTACATTTGCGATATTTTGCCCAAGTTTTGTGTGAGTTGGTCTGGCTTGAGGTGGTTGGGATAGAGGGAGAATGTCCGGGGCATATAATATGAGTATATAATTATATACGTGAGTTTCTACTAAGGAATGGATGGTTATTATACGCGACATGTGTGTGAATGTTGTAGTATAGTGGTAGGTATATAATATCAGTAGATAACTATATATGTGATTTATACATTAGTATGAATTTATTACTTGTATAACTAGTGTGAAAGTTATATGAATTAAAAACGGGGATTTCTTATATAACTAGTGTGAACGTTATATGATTTAATATAGTTGAACCCATTAATAAGCTAATGAGTAGATAACTTAAAAATAAAAGTAAGAGTACTCGAGTTAGAGTAGTGCGGTAGAAATAGGTGTGATGTGGGTAGTTAAGCGGGGTAGCATAACTAGGAAGGTTAGAAGGAAACCGATAAGTGTGCACATTAGATGAGGGGTGAGTTATTCCTCAAGAGAGTGTGACACTAGCTTAAATATGAAGAGTGTGCATGCATATTTAATTATTGCAATTTAACTGCTTGCTAAATATTTTCAAAAAGTTTTATTTGGGCTATGATCTGTGTCAAAAAATATTTTCCAAAACCGTTTAGGTGTCTAGCCACAGGGTTGCCCACTTTGAGGATTCTATCCAGGGATGTGCAGCTGCAGCTCATGTGGAAGTTGCTGGAGTTTTCTATAGATGCTTCATTCATCCATTCCTAGTGTAGGGACTTTAGTTCAATACTCCTTTGGGCATGTTACCCTCAGATTTAGTATTCAGTTTGTTTATGTGACCTTGGGTATCCAAGATATGATTTCAGTTTACTATTGTACTTCATTGTTGAACCGATAGTTGATTCAACCATCTTTATTTATATTTTATTGGATTCAGTTATCAGTTTATGTTGATGGTTTACTTGTCATTTATTTTTGCATGTCGTTAAACAATGAAAGTTAAAATTTGGCAGTGCTATAAGTAAATTACTAAGTGGTTAGTAACTTTAAAAAGGTTTTCGATAGTGATGCTAAGAATGAGCCGTATGGAACCAATATTTTATTTTGATCATGGGATGGCCACCTAGTATTTTAATAGGTGGGATGTCACAGGGGATTGAGGAAAATCCTAATCAGATTGAAGAAATAAGGAATGTGTAACCTCCAAGCTCCGTGCATGAAGTGAAGAAGTTGACTAGAATGCTTTCAGATCTTAACAAGATCATATCAAGATCTTTATAATGGGGCCGACCTTTCTTTCAGGTATTGAGGAAGGAAAAGAAATACATATATAATTGCCAATTTACCTATACACTAGAGTAAGTGAAGAAATATTCGAGCCAACCGTTACTATTAACAATTCCTGATGAAGAAGAACCCTTATACTTATTCCTGGCAGTATCCAGTCATGCAGTTAGTTCTGCTTCAATATGCGAGAGGAAGGGTAGGCAATATCCCATCTATCATAGGAGGTAAAATTTTCTTTACACCGAAAAAAGATATCTCCCCTTAGAGAAACTTGCAAATGAACAAGTGATAGTCTCTCTCAAGTTGAAACATTACTTTGAGGTACAGATAATCATCATCCTGATATCCTTCCGTATTAAGGAAGTTTTATGAAAGGCTGATTTATTTGTACAAATGTCTAAGTGGTCGATGGAGAAGGGAAGATTTGATATCCCTTCTCAGCCTAGGACAATGGTAAATGGACAAGTTCTATATGATTTCATCACCGAATTCTCCAATGACCAGGCACCAAAGGAAGTTAGCACCAAGAGTGAAAAAAATGTTCAGCAATAGGTGGAAGAAGGGAATTTATAGGGGTGGAGCCTCTAGTTCATATGGGGTAGGAGTAGGGATATTACAATTATCCTTAGAGGATACTGTCCTCGAGCAGGCACTACACTTGTAATTTGAAGCCTTCAATAACAAAACACAGTATGAAGCATTAGCCGTTGGTTTGAACGAGGCATTATCCTTAGGTACCCATCACCGTAACGTCTTTTGTGACTAAAGGATGGTATCAAATTATATATCATGAGACTACAACTCCAAGGATTTAGTCATGGTTTCATACCTTGAGAATGCCTAAGCCCTATTTATTCAATTCCAATATATTCACATACAACAGTTCCCAAGAGGGATGAACATTCATGCAGATTCCTTGGACACACTTGATTCATCTATAAATGGAGGCCTTAAGAGAAAAATTGAAGTAGAGTACCTTGATCAAATTAGAATAAATAAGGGTAGGTTAGCCGAGCAGGTTATGGCCATTGATAGGGTCCTAAGCTAGATGGATCCAATATTGCATCATCTAAAAGAGAATGTTTTTCTTGATGATAATAAGGAAGCACACAAGATCCAGGTAATGTTTGCACGCTCCCATTTGTCTTTAGATGAAAATCTTTATCGCCACTCCTTTTTAGGACCATATTAGTAGTGTGTTCACCCAGATGATGTCGACCAAACCCTTTATGAGTTATAAAAGGGGATACATGGAAGCCACGAAGGTGACAAATTACTTGAATTCAGAGAAATTAAAATAGGATGTTGATGTCCATATATGCAATAATATGGGGTCATATATGTCAAGGAGTGAAAAAACTATCAACTCTTTTCACCTTTAGTGCATCACCCCGCCAGTGACCTCGAGTACCTTACCAGTCTTTGAACTTTTGCGCAATGGTGACTGGACATTGTGGGTTTACTAGCCCTTGCATCTGATAGTAGGAAGTTCCTTTTATTTTGCATGGATTACTTTTCTAAATGATTTGAAGGGGAAACACTGGACGATCTGAGATGTTGACATAATCAGATTTATATGGAGGAACATCATATCACATTTTGTAATTCTTCTAATTGTCATAACAAATAACGATATACAGTTTTCGAGAGGCCTTTTTCAAAGATTCTACGATGACCATAAGATTAGGAACTACTAAAATTAAGTGGCCTACCTACAGAACAATGGGCTAGTAGAAACTTCCAACAAGACAGTCCTCGACAGGATAAGGAATAGGTTGGAGAAAGCAAAGGGTTTATGGGTCAGCCAGATTCCCCACATTCTCCCGACATATTGAACTACGCTTAAAAGATCAACAGGGGAGAACCCATTTTCCTTAACTTATGGAATGAAAATTTCAATTCCACTACAAGTAGGCCTGCTAAGAATGAAGTCCTCTCTAGTAGACCAAGGTCTGAACAATGAAGCGATCAAAGCTAAACTTGACCCAGTTGATGAAAGTAGAGAATTGACCCGTGTAAAGATTGCCTCCCATCAACAATAGTTGGCCAATCATTATAACATTGGAATTAAAGCGAGGGGCTTAAAGGTCGGGGATTACATCTTAAAGAAGATTGTGGGGAATTCAAGAAAGCCCTTGGATAAAAAGCTTAGTCCTAATTAGGAAGGTCTATTCAAAGTTTCTAGAGACCACCTACAGGGAGCCTAACACATAGAAACAACAAAGAGAAAAGAAGTTACCCAAACATGGAACACATCCAACTTCAAAGAATTTTTATGTTTAGCTTAAATTCATTTCAATTTTGAATTGCTTTTCTTAGCTTTCTTACAATTTTTTATCTGTGAGAATTTAACTTAGAATTTTATTTTTGTACTTATGCTTTTATCTCTTTGCATAGTTCCAAGTGGAAAGAAAAGAGTATTTATTATAGAATATTGTACGTAAAATGGATTGTGTTTGGCATATTAATTGTTATATATATGATTATCTTCTTTAAATGTCTTATTTTAATGCTGATTGGATGGTCTACTAAGGACCAAAATTTATTCCCCGACTAGGGAATATTCTTTAAATGTCTTCTTTTAAGACTTATTATTGGTCGACTTATGATCCAAGAAATGGACTCCTCAACAAAACATACATTCTGGTCTCCTCGGTCTAAAGGGTTAGTCTCATACCCTTGGCCTCACAGGGTCACTCAAATTACCTTAGACAACTAAGAACACACATAATTCACGAGAATGGGTATTTTAATCATTAAAAACCCATACAAGTGGGTAAACATGATAAAATTGCATATGAAGAGAATGCTAAAACATTCATTTTAGTTTCTATAGAGACACGTGTCAATAATCAAGTGGAGCAGTTCAATCATTATTCTCCATGTGACTTAGGTGCACATTACGCCCCCAGCCACTTATAAATAGACTGTACTTTTTAACTTATTCCATAATTTAAGTCAGATTAATGTAAATAATTACTGTTACTCTATTAAAACATTCTCTAGAGAGAGAAAGTACAACCTAAAACTTGTAGGACACTATTCAGTTAGTGAGAAATGAGTTACACCAAAGTGGATGTAGGCTAATTAGCTAAACCACTCTAAATACATTGTTTTTATCTTATTTTCTACACTTATTTACTATATTTATACTATTCATCGTCATATCCATGAACTGTTTGACTAATGACTCACTAAGTTCTTGTTCTTTTATTAGATTTGTTACCATTTTATTTAACATCAAATTAACGTCGTTGGTAGGAAACGACTGTTAACTTAGTCATGGGTTAACTCCCTCACAACCTCGTTATTGGCATATATCTAAGTTATACTATATATGAATATATAATTTGATAGCTTGAGGTAAGGGTTTACCCTTCGTCATCTTTAACTCAGTTTCTTGGTATCTTATGAACATAATCAGAGTCTAATTACAATTATGGGTGAACATCACTTTTCATCTCTCGATTTATGGTATTTTAATACTAAAATCACCACCAATTCATCCCCAATTATGTTCGTTTGGCAGACTAGACATTCTAGGTAAAAACATTAGCCCAAATCTGTGAATTTTGAGATTACTGTTCACCCTCTTACTATGTGTTTTATGGGTTCAATTTATTATTTGGAATACAATTATTGGTTAGAAAAAGTCAACGGAAATTACCACCACTACCCGGTGAGATTTCAGTTTCAAGTAGTGCACCATCGTTAGAAATTCTAGAGTTCATCAAAGCCTTTTAAATGATGATAGCTAACCAAGACAAAATTCAACCGCAGATGATTTCTTTTACTTAAATATTAGTAGGAAGACCCTCGAAGGGGGTTGCAAACCCTCATACCCAAGAGATCAGGGGTAGCCGAACCCCCCCAAAAAGAATTATTTTATATGTGTGAAAAAGTTGGACCATAATGGATAAGATGCAAAAAAATTCAAAGATCCTATCAGCTCGAATTGGGATATGAGGAGGATCTTAATGATGTTGTCCCCAAAAAAAGGAAAATGCTTAGGCTGACTCTCAGCCAAGGAGTTGATATCATCCCTACCAACCAAAAAAAACCTCATATATCCCAATAATAGTATCAGCAACATGGAATAAACATCCATCACAACATAAGGATAGCCACTTCATTAGGCTTACGAAGTAAAAGGATGGAAAACAGACAACATGCCTGACCTACTTTTCTTAGCCAGTGTGACATTCGGTAAAAACTAGAGGAACATAGGGGAACAAAAATCCTAAGGGGTTCAACCTACGTTGGAACAAGATATTTATCTCATACTCTCACTAACGAGAGCAGAGTATGGTCAAGGAGAAAAGGGTTCTACGATAATCATCCTGAAAGTGAGAAGCCTTCGGAAAGTTCCATTCAGTGGCCAAAGAACAAGCTAGGGGAATCGATGAAGATCAAGAACCCGTTGGAGATAGGATATATCTAAGGGTATCCTTTCGTCCTGGGGATTGTTAGATATCCTACCTCTTTGAATTTTAAACCCCTAATGGTGACACTAAAATAGGAAGGGAGTTCAAATCCCATTCATCATGTGGAAATGTACCTTCCAGCTATATATATACACTTAGTGCCGGATAAAATTATATGCTTAGCATTCTCTGACACTCTTACTGGGGTAGCTCATATAAAGCACACAATCTTGCCTAAAGTAAAGATCATAAACTTCAAAAATCTTGTTGATAGTTCACTCACAAATTTTTCTTCAGCCTAAAATAATCTAGGAGGGTGACCCACCTCCGATAAAAGAAAGGGGAAACTCTCATAGACTTCATCTCCAGATTCAATACTGAAAAACTTAAAGTTGTTGACTATGATGATAAAATTACAATGATAACCCTCGTCATTGGCCTCTTGCTTGGACAAATATATTGGGCTCTATCAAAGGATCCTCCCACCACTATGAATGAAATTTTAGCAGAAGTTGGGATTATCATAGCAGACGTGGAAGAAATGGTGACCAAAAAGGAGATATGAAAGAGGATGGATTGGGTAAGTCTTCTCATAATAAGGACAAAGATAAAGGGAGCAAGAATTCTAAAGAGAAATTCGGTAATTACACGCCCCTCACTACACGAGTCCATCACATTTAAGGATGAGAAAGAAATCAAGTGGAAAGGAAAATTAAAGTCTCCAACTAATAAAAGAAACAAAAGCAAATATTATGAATTTCACAAATACCATGGCTATGATACTGACGATTGTTATGATCTAAAGGATGAAATTGGAAAAGAAACTATAAGGGTCTCTTATGAAGGATAAAAAGTCAAAAGATATGGATTGTTAAAATGAATCTGATGAATACGTTGAGTTTCTTGAAAAACTTAAAGGTCCAAAGGGATACCTACACTTAATTTTGTTTAGCATATACTTGATCTTGGGGGAGTACCTACTGGAAGAACTAAATCAGCTCATAAGAAGGCATATGTGGGAGAAGAAAGATCCAATGCTCTACAAATGGATATAAATCACACAATGAAAAAGGATAAAGGAATTCGTCCATGGAAAGTTAATATCGATTGGTTGATTATTGACTTTTCTAGGATGGATTCAAATAAAATCCTTTACCCACATGATGACCAATTAGTCATGAGACTAATAGTTCTTCAATACAATATTTCTCGAATCCTCGTTGATGGAGGAAGCTTCTTAAATGTAATTTTCTAGGACCGTTTCAAAGTTCTGAAGCTAAATGTGAAGCAAAACAAACCCTATTATTAACCCTTCATTACTTTAGTGGCAATAAAGTCTTCCCACTCAGCGTGATGGAGTTTGACATTTCCATAGGTAAGTTTCCAACTTATTTGACAAAGAAAGTAAACTTCTTTGTCGTGGATCAGCATATAATATCATCTTACGATATTATTTTATAACGCACCTCCCTAAAATAATTTAAAGAATGAGGAGATTAAGTTAAAGATAGAGAATGCTACTTCACATCCGTTAAACAAAGTGAATTTTATAAGTGAAAGACTAATTCCTATAATATAAACACCCTTGACTCAAAGGATGCGAATAAATTGGTAAATATTAAGGCAATCGAGGAGGTAGAATCGGTGATTCTCAAGGAAGAGGACACTGAAAATACTATGCAAATCATCTCATCCTTGAAACCCAGTGTCAATGCCAAGTTGAATAAATGCTTGAAAGAGCATAGGAATATCTTTGCATGGGGATATGCCCAGGATGGACCTCGAAATAATATTCCATTAAGTAGAAGTGGACCATTATGCCAAAGAAGTTAATCATAAAAGGAGGCACTTTAACCTAGATTGGTATCAGATTATCCAAGAAGAAGTGAAGAAGCTTTTGGACGTAGGCTTTATTAAATAAGTCAAATACCCCTTATGGTTGTCTAATGTGGTGCTGTGGAAAAGAAGAATGGTAAGTGCAGAATGTGCATCGACTTTACTAACCTAAACAAGGCTTGCGAAACATTATTTTCCTTTTCCATAGATAGATCTTATGGTGGATGCTACTAGAGGCCATGGTAATTTCATGGAGTTCGACAGTAGTTACAACCAAATATCCATGAATTAAGATAATGCTAAGAATACTTTGTTCATAACTGATAAAGGGACTTACCATTACAAAATGATACCTTCTGTCTTGAAGAACATTAGGGCCATGAATCAATGATTGGTGAATATAATTTTGAAAGACTAGAGAGGCCAAACTATAGAGATTTATGTCGGTGATATGTTGACAAAGAGTTTTAAAGTTGAAGATCATGTGGAACCTTGGTAAACAAATTTAATACAATGGAGGAACACCAAATGAAGCTAAATCCAGCCAAATGTGTTTTTAGAGTTGGATATAGAAAATTAATTTGGTTCATCATCAATTAAAGAGGAATAGAAGCTAATCCAAAAAAAATGGGCACTGATTGATATGAAATCACCAAGAAACCAAAAAAAGGTTCACAAACTTACAAGGTGCATAACGGCCTTAAAAACATTTGTCTCAAGAGCCACTAATATATGCTTACCATTCTTGAAAGTACTAAAGAAATCTTTCTCCTTATTTTTTGAATGGAATAAGAATGTGAGAATGAATTTCATCAATTTAAGGTCTACTTGAGTTCCGCTCATTTATTGGCGACCCTTGTACGGTGAAAATTTATACTTGTGCTTAGCATCCTTAGAGTCAACGATGAGTTCAACAATGATGCAGTTAGATCAAGGGGCTAAGAATATGTTGTATTATACAAGAAAATATTTTCAAGGGTAGAGATTCGGTATCCCAAGATGGAGAAATTATCATTTCTGCTTATTTACATAGCAAGGGAAATGAAACCATACTTCCAGGCTCATATAATTCTGGTGACAGCAAATCAGACTCTTAGGCAAATCATGCATAAACAAGAGATGTCTGGTCAGCTTATGTCATGGTACATTGAACTGTGAGCACATGACATAGATTATAAGTCTCATACTTTGATTAAAGGACAATACCTTGCAATATTTTTTATGTCACTTCATAGAAATAGGAAAAAAGGTGTTATGATGATTTTGAAGAGTCTTTAAAAACTTCATGGATGATGGGAGGTTTTGATGTATGACAGGATAAGTGGGGCTCAAAGTAGTATCGATTGTTTTAGAAGGACATATTTTATTCCTTGACTTCTTGGCGGGTATGTCACTAGCAGGATCCTTTCCATTCCTCTTATCCTTATTAGTTGGTTCATTGAGTCTCCCCTTAACCACAACAACATGGTCTCTTACAAGCTTAAAGATCATCATATACCATTTTTCAACAGATAGATCAAAGGGTTTGCGACATATAGTATGAGAAAAAGTCATACATTTAGTTTGAAAAAGTTACAAATAAACAAGATACGAGGGAGAAAGCTTATGAAGTTCTTCTAAAGGATGAGGGATGCAGATGATGTTGCACTACTCAAGATTTTCTAGGGGAGATATAGCATCAAATATCTTAGTCTCAAGATGTAATACCCCGTATTTTTGGCGATATTTATTTTTGGGATTAATTAATTAAATGAGAATTAATTGGGAATTAATCCGGATAAAATACTAGCGAGATGTGAGTTGGTATTTGACTATATTGAGTATATATGATGATATATGAATATTGAATTATGAAATTTGTCGTGAGATTAATATACGGCAATTTGGACATTTTATTGGGACGCGTGAGACAGTCGCGTCAAGATATAATTATGTTAATTGTAAAAGTGAAGTTAAATTCTATCAACCATATGGTCGTTTTGAGTGCGCCAACGCGTCCGGAAGGGCCGAGATAGTCAGAAAACACTAGCCGGGGGTTTAGTCTGGGTCCCGGGATATTTTTAGGCCATACCGGCATCTTATAAGGGTAGTTTGGTAATATTGTATTTTTGGGATTTAATAATGACGAAAATTAGGATTTATAATCTGATTTGGGTAACTAACCACTAAACCCACTACCAACCATATTGACCCATAAGACTACGGGGAGTTTTAAAATTGGATTTCTAAGTCTCCTAAACAAACCCTAGCCACCCTAGCCACCTTTAGAGAAGAAGGCTTGTAGAGAGAGAGAGAGAAGGAATTCTGCAGAAAAAGCTTCATCAAACCAACACCAAATTCAGAGACACTAGAGGCAAGTGATTTAATTCTATTTAATTCAGAGAATGTTTCTTCCATGTTAGATAAATTGAAAGATTTACATTTGTTCTTGGAAGTTAAATAAAAACCCATTTTCATTGGACTTAGGACTTGAATTTTGAGGACAAATTGCATGTAGAATAGTATGGAGATGATTATTCTGATGTTAATATATGTTGGATGTAACAAAAACGGATCTAGAATGGACTTATTGAGGATTTAAAATTCTAGGGTTTATGTTCTAAATTTGGGGGAAAGGGTAGAGATTTGATGAATTAATGATGCTTAGGATGTGTTAATTCCTTAAAAGATGTTAGTATATGACCTTAGTATGTTTTAGGATGATTGGAGACCTTAAAACATTGTTGGGACGAATTTTGGTTGAGATTTGAGGTGTAGATATTGATGAAAAATGAGATAAGATTTCTAGGCTTGAATCTGGTCACTCGTTAGAAGACCTACCCAGGTCGTTCGAACGAGCTTGTTCGAACGAGTTTCTAACGAGTTGACAGTTTGGGGTTCTAATGAGAGGGATGTTCGTTCGATAATCTCGTTCGAAAGAGATCTCGTTAGATAGCCCAGTTCGTTCGAACGAAATCTCGTTCGAACAGCCTCGTTCGAACGAGACTTCTAACGAGCTGGCAGTTTAGGCCTTTTTGGCCTGTTTTGATTTTGGGAGTCCCGTAAACTTGTTCGAGGATAGAGATAACATTACTTTGATGGTGTATTAGTATACTTGGGACATTTGGGATATAATGAGGAGTAAATTATATAAGTGTGGATCAAATCAAATAGACATTTGAGTCGGGACGTGAGTGCCTACTACGACGTGAGAATAAATTATGGCGTGTATAAATATTGACCGGGATTATATAAGTTGTATATATATTAAGTTGGTACGAGAATGCGATAAGTACTACAATTAAACTACGGTGATTACTAAGATGTGTGCTTACTTAGTATTGGTATATGATTTGTGTGTATGACATACCTACCATACTTGCTATCACAGGAGGTTTGCGTTCGCTTAGGGCCCTCTTATGCTTGTGTTGCCCGAATTTAGACTGGTTACCTCGATGAACATAGGTCAGAGAAGGACTTATTGGGATGTTAATAAGTCTGCTGATCTTGGGAGCGCAGGTATGTGCGTGACCCATGTGATGTGACTGTGTTCGCCTCCATTATTTGTGATGTTGTTATCTGTGAACTATTCCTGAGAGATTCGGAATATGTGATCCTTATGTACGTGATTTACCGGGATGGATAGCAGAGTATGTGTGCACCGCAGCTTAGTCTCGGGGTGCTTATATTGTATACTTATGTTGTGGAAAATATACACTTAATAAACTGGGAACTTTCATATGGTATTGTGTGTATAACTATGGAATAACAAAAGGGATGATCTATAATGAGTTGTATTACTTTTATGTGAGAACCTGAATTTACGTTAAGCCCCTATTTAATTGCGATCGTTATAATGTTAATGGAAACCAAGTAATAAGGGTAGAACCTATGACAGTCTAGCTAGTTATGATGTAACTTAGCTAGTGGTTTGTGTCATTTTAGATGGGTACTTACGTTAGGAGTGCACATTTAGACGAGAGGTGAGAATTTCATGTGAGTGAACGTCCTAACATGTACTTTGCATTTAATGTTTTAAATATTTTTAAAGCACTAACAGGTTTTTAAAATATCTCCACATTCGGGCTCAGACCCGTTTGCTTTCAAATCTATTTTTTTGTAAAGCCATTTTAGGTGCCCAGCCACAAGGACATCATGCATAGGATACTCATTCAGATGACGAGCTGTAGCTGTTTGTGGAAGTTATAGGGATTTGCTTTTAGACGCTTCTATCATTTGGATTCCATGTTCAGTATTCCTCAGTTTTAGGCCATGTTCCCCAGTTCCATTAGAGTTACATTTCCATTTCAGTTCTTCAGACTTTGGCATGTATTGATTCAATATTCAGTTTTTAGTTATTCATTTCAGTTGTGGAGTTTGTTGTGAGGAGTTTTCCTCCGGATTTATTTATATCATGTGATGGTTATTCCTATTTCGTTATGGTGAATGGTGATATTATTCTTGCTTTAAATACCACATTCTGCCCAGATTAATAAATTGATGTTTTGAGGCATTTTGGAGCAGTTTTGGAGGAAGCGCGTGAGACAACAAAATGTAAACGCGATTTTCTACAGGGCAGAGCAGACAGAATCGCCATTAAAGCTCCAAAACCTTCGATTATACCCAAAATTTTTAACCCAAAAACCTCCCAAGATTCATCCTAAATCCACCCAAACTTCATCATTAACAATTTCTTCCAACAATACCACAAATGGAGATTCAAAAACCAAGATCTAATCATGTTGTTTACTTCTCAAATTAAGTTATAATTTCACTATTAACCCAATTTCTCACAAAGTTAAAAATCCCCTATCAATGGTTATTCTTCATCTTCTTCACCATAAACCCACAAATTTCAATTCAAATTCCTACTTCCAAATTTCCAGAATTAATTGACATAATTATAACTATTTACATCATTAACTACAACTCAAATTAAAGAAAGAAAACACTTGCCTTGGGGGATTAAATCCGACGATCCCATGTCGAAATTCTTGCTCGGATTGCTCTTGTCATCCTTCTTTCCTTCTTCTTCTTTCTCCTTTCTCTCCTCTCTCAACCCTTTGTGTTTTGGAATGACTCATGGATGCCCAACACACTTAAACCTAGGTTAAAATTCCTCAATCCCATAATTAAGCCTATTGGCCAATTAAAAATGACTTAAATGCCCCCGTATGGGCTCGATCATGTCTAAAAATGCCCCGTATGGGATTTAATAATGACGAAAATTAGGATTTATAATCTGATTTGGGTAACTAACCAGTAAACCCACTACCAACCATATTGACCCATAAGACTACGGGGAGTTTTAAAATTGGTTTTCTAAGTCTCCTAAACAAACCCTAGCCACCTTTGGAGAAGAAGGCTTGTAGAGAGAGAGAGAGAAGGAATTCTGCAGAAAAAGCTTCATCAAACCAACACCAAATTCAGAGACACTAGAGGCAAGTGATTTAATTCTATTTAATTCAGAGAATGTTTCTTCCATGTTAGATAAATTGAAAGATTTACATTTATTCTTGGAAGTTAAATAAAAACCCATTTTCATTGGACTTAGGACTTGAATTTTGAGGACAAATTGCATGTAGAATAGTATGGAGATGATTATTCTGATGTTAATATATGTTGGATGTAACAAAAACGGATCTAGAATGGACTTATTGAGGATTTAAAATTCTAGGGTTTATGTTCTTGAAAATTTGGGGGAAAGGGTAGAGATTTGATGAATTAATGATGTTTAGGATGTGTTAATTCCTTAAAAGATGTTAGTATATGACCTTAGTATGTTTTAGGATGATTGGAGACCTTAAAACATTGATTGGACGAATTTTGGTTGAGATTTGAGGTGTAGAAATTGGTGAAAAACGAGATAAGATTTCTAGGCTTGAATCTGGTCACTCGTTAGAAGACCTACCCAGGTCGTTCGAATGAGCTCGTTCGAACGAGCTTCTAACGAGTTGACAGTTTGGGGTTCTAACGAGAGGGATGTTCGTTCGATAATCTCGTTCGAACGAGATCTCGTTAGATAGCCCAGTTCGTTCGAACGAAATCTCGTTCGAACAGGCTCGTTCGAACGAGACTTCTAACGAGTTGGCAGTTTAGGCCTTTTTGGCCTGTTTTGATTTTGGGAGTCCCGTAAATTTGTTCGCGGATGGAGATAACATTCCTTTGATGATGTATTAGTATACTTGGGACATTTGGGATATAATGAGGAGTAAATTATATAAGTGTGGATCAAATCAAATAGACATTTGAGTCGAGACGTGAGTGCCTACTACGACGTGAGAATAAATTATGGCGCGTATACATATGGACCGGGATTATATAAGTTGTATATATATTAAGTTGGTACGAGAATGCGATAAGTATTACAATTAAACTACGGTGATTACTAAGATGTGTGCTTACTTAGTATTGGTATATGATTTATGTGTATGACATACCTACCATACTTGCTATCACGGGAGTTTTGTGTTCGCTTAGGGCCCTCTAATCCTTGTGTTGCCCGTATTTAGACTGGTTACCTCGATGAACATAGGTCAGAGAAGGAGTTATTGGGATGTTAATAAGTCTGTTGATCATGGGAGCGCAGGTATGTGTGTGACCCATGTGATGTGACTGTGTTCGCCTCCATTATTTGTGATGTTGTTATCGTGAACTATTCCTGAGAGATTGGGAATATGTGATCCTTATGTACGTGATGTACCGGGATGGATAGCAGAGTATGTGTGCACCGCAACTTAGTCTCGGGGTGCTTATATTGTATATTTATGTTGTGGAAAATATACACTTAATAAACTGGGAACTTTCATATGGTATTGTGTGTATAACTATGGAATAACAAAAGGAATGATCTATAATGAGTTGTATTACTTTTATGTGAGAACCTGAATTTACGTTAAGCCCCTATTTAATTGCGAGCGTTATAATGTTAATGGGAACCGAGTAATAAGGGTAGAACCTATGACAATCTAGCTAGATATGATGTCACTTAGCTAGTGGTTTGTGTCATTTTAGATGGGTACTTACGTTAGGAGTGCACATTTAGATGAGAGGTGAGAATTTCATGTGAGTGCACGTCCTAACATGTACTTTGCATTTAATGTTTTAAATGTTTTTAAAGCACTTGCAAGTTTTTTTTAAAATGTCTCCACATTCGGGCTCTGACCCGTTTGCTTTCAAATCTATTTTTTTGTAAAACCATTTTAGGTGCCCATCCACAAGGACACCATGCATAGGATACTCATTCAGATGACGAGCTGTAGCTGTTTGTGGAAGTTACAGGGATTTGCTTTTAGACGCTTCTATCATTTGGATTCCATATTCAGTATTCCTCAGTTTTAGGGCATGTTGCCCAGTTCCATTAGAGTTACATTTCCATTTTAGTTTTTCAGACTTTGGCATGTATTGATTCAGTATTCAGTTTTTAGTTATTCATTTCAGTTGTAGAGTTTGTTGTGAGGAGTTTTCCTCCGGATTTATTTATATCATGTGATGGTTATTCTACTATTTCATTATGGTGAATGGTAATATTATTCTTGCTTTAAATCTTTCACTGCATGTTAATCAGACTTTAAAATAAATTTGGCACTTACTTTTTAAATACTAGGTGGTTAGTAATAATAAAATGTTTTCGACAGTGATGCTATTAGCTGAGCCAACTTGGCATTTTGAAATAATTTAATAAAGGAGTAGCTACCCGGTATTTAATTAGTCGGGGTGTCACAGGTGGTATCAGAGCATCAGGTTCTAGTGTCCTTTAGGATCTGTACGGCTATTATGTTTCCGCTAAGTTTTCTTTGATATAGAGCCCTATATTTTAGGGCTGTTGTACTTTTTTGTGTATGCTTCATTCTTCAGCTATTTTAAGTTTATAAACAATGAACTTATAAACTTTATTCTTATTTCAGATGCCTCCACGACGTGCACGATGAGTTCCCAGGGATGCAACGCCCGAGCCCCAGCCCGTTCCAGTCCAGGGCATGATGAACGCCACTGAGGTTGCAGCCATTATAGCCCAAGCGGTAACTGCCGCAATTGCCGTAGTTCAGCAGGCACCACCTCAGGCGCCGGTTGCCACGCCGGTACAGGCAAATGCATTCCCGTATGCTTGGGAACGTGTACGTGACGCTTTTCAGAATGGGCATCCGCCAGAGTTTGCAGGTAGCTCAGATGTAGTAGTCTCGAGCTACTGGAGGAAGGATATGCAGAGGCACTTGAGGATATATGAGTGCACGGACGTTCAGAAGCAGGTGCTAGCTACTTTCAAGCTAGTTGGATCTGCACTGCAGTGGTGGGAGTCTATTACCACCGTGGAGGAGAGGGATACTCTCACTATTCAGGATTTTTGGGTGCGGTTCGACCGCAAGTACTTTCCGTCAGCTATTCACACGGAAATGAGGAGGAAAATGATGAATCTGAAGTAAGAGGGCAAGACCGTGGCCGAGTATGAGGCCGAGTTCACGAATCTGTTGAATATCGTTCCGGATGAGATACCGACAGAAAAGAAGAAGATTGAGAAATTCACCGACGGGTTGACATGGAGGATCCATCAGCATCTGTTAGGGAACCTTTCGTTGGCCACTTATTCTGATGTGGTTAATGCTGCTTTGTTACACTGCCAGGATCACCGCTTTCATATGGCTGAGGGAAAGAGATCGGGAGAGTCTAGCCATCAGGGTAGGACTGGAGGACATGGTGCCGGTGGGGCACAATCTATTCAGGGGCAGAGACAAAGTGAGCAGGGTTCCCAGCAGGGGGATCAGAAGAGGTTCAGATCAGGAAATTATAGGCACGGATATGGAGGCTTCCGTTAGGGCCATCAGGGTCCAAACGGCCATCAGGGCCAATAGGGGTAGAATGGGCAGCAGTTTCAGTAGGGCCAGCAGGGCCAAGGGAGGAAAGGTAACGGCCACCAAGGCCGGGGACAGTAGGGGCAGAGAGGAGGGAACTTCCCAGGGAAGTGTTTTGTTTGTGGCAAGACTGGCCATAAACGACAGGATTGTCCTGATAGGGGCAGGGCCCCACAGCAGCAGCAACAGGGTGCTCGTCAGGAGCCGTAGAGGCCTATGTTTCTCGCCGCTCTCCCCGCACCGCCACAGATGGCAGCATTGCCACCCATTCCAGCAGTCCCAGCTCAGCAGGGGCAGCTACAGTATGGACGTGTCTATAACGTCCACCAGGCAGCAGTTCCACAGGCACCGCCCGCGATTGAGGGTACGTTTCCTATCCATGGCACTATGGGTCGGGTATTGTTTGATACGGGGGCTACACATAGTTTTATAGCTACACATTTCTCGAAGGCTTTAGGGCTGTTAGCCACAACGGAGAGCACAGTGACGTGTGTCGACTCACCATTAGGGAGTGGGTCACTTATATTATTTATATGCCGGG
The DNA here is from genome assembly GCA_949130495.1 of Sambucus nigra. Taxonomy (NCBI): domain Eukaryota; kingdom Viridiplantae; phylum Streptophyta; class Magnoliopsida; order Dipsacales; family Adoxaceae; genus Sambucus; species Sambucus nigra. Next base: position 354,211,338 of record OX422221.1, read on the forward strand.
GAATGGGGGTAGAAATTGGTAGTCTGGTATTACCTGCAGATATGTTGGTATTATATATGCATGTTCACGATGTGATTATCGGTATGGATTGGCTCGCTGATTATAGAGCCATGATTGATTACTTCGGTGGGAGCATTGTTTTTGCCATTCCGGGGCAAGAGATGTTTGTAGTGGCGACGCCTCGCCCAGAGGGAGGCTCGACCGCTCATTTGTATTACCTAGAGGAGGATACCTCTAAGGAGGTTGTGATTCCTTTAGATTCGATCCCAGTCGTCAGGGAGTATTCGGATGTATTTCAGGAGATACCAGGCCTACCCCCCAGTCGAGAGATAGACTTTGTTATAGACCTATTGCCAAATACGAGACCTATAGCACGCGCACCGTACCGTATGGCTCCGGCAGAGATGCGAGAGCTACGAGATCAGATAGAGCAGCTGTTAGGTCAGGGCTTTATTCGCAGGAGTACCTCACCTTGGGGCGCTCCAGTTTTGTTTGTGAAGAAGAGGGACGGTTCACTAAGATTGTTTGTGGACTACCGAGAGTTGAATAAGGTCACGATACGGAATAAGTATCCATTGCCTCGAATCGATGACTTATTCGACCAGTTGAGAGAAGCTTCTTTCTTCTCAAAGATTGATTTGAGATCGGGATACCATCAGTTGCGTATCAGGGAGTAGGATGTCTCGAAGACTGCGTTCTTGTCGAGATATGGTTCTTACGAGTTTTGGGTTATGCCTTTTGGTTTGACCAACGCTCCAGCAGTGTTTATGGACTTGATGAATAGAGTGTTCAGGGATTTCCTAGATCAGTTTGTCATTGTCTTCATCGATGATATTCTGGTTTACTCCCAGACAGAGGAGGAGCACGCCGAGTATTTGAGGCAAGTTTTGCAGACACTTCGTCAGAACGAGTTGTATGCAAAATATGAGAAGTGCGGGTTTTGGCTGAAGGAGGTCCAGTTTTTGGGACATATTATTTCCGACCGGGGAATATCTGTTGATCCGGGGAAAGTATCCGCGGTGAGGGAGTGGGGACAGCCCACGACACTGACTGAGATTCGTAGTTTCTTGGGCCTAGCAGGATACTACAGGAGGTTCATTCGGGGATTTTCAAAAATAGCGGGTCCTTTGACACATCTGACTCGTAAGGGTGTGCCATTCATCTGGAGTGATGCCTGTCAGTTGGCATTTGATGAGTTAAAGGACAAATTGACCTCAACACGTGTGTTAGCATTGCCGAGACCGGGAGTTGAGTATTTGGTTTACACCGATGCGTCTTTGCAAGGACTTAGAGGTGTATTGCAGCAGGAGAGACAGGCCATAGCTTATGCTTCCCATAAGCTTAAGCCTCATGAGAAGAATTACCCCACGCATGATTTGGAATTAGCGGCAGTGGTATTTGACCTACGGATTTGGAGGCACTATTTTTTGGGGGAGAAGTTCCAACTGTTCACAGACCACAAGTCCCTACAATACCTGTTCACGCAGAAGGAGTTGAATATGCGGCAGCGTAGGTGGCTTGAGTTTGTGAAAGACTACCAGTTCGATATCTAGTATCACCCAGGTAAGGCTAACGTGGTAGCAGACGCGTTGAGCCGTAGGCCAGCAGATGAGGTGGCAGGGGTGTGGAAGGCAAAGTGGAAGGAGTTGGGACACCAGGATACAGTGGCCCGATCTTTCATGTCTGTAATGACCGTTACACCGCAGATTGTCACGAAGGTAGTGTGGGCACAGGCTAATGACTCGTTCTATCAGGAGCAGATAGTTCGATTACTAGCAGAGGGAGCCGAGTCCTATACCGTCAGCTCAAACAGGGGATTACGCTTCAATGGGAGATTGGTGGTTCCGGAAGGGGAGAAATTGCGACACGAGGTGATGGCAGAGTCGCACGGCTCACGGTTTGCGGTACATCCCGGAGGGGACAAAATGTACCAAGATATGAGACGACAGTATTGGTGGAGCGGTATGAAGAGAGATATTGCTGAGTTTGTTTCGAAATGCGCCACTTGCCAGCTAGTAAAAGTGGATCATCAGAGACCGACAGGACTTCTACAGCCGTTGGAGGTCCCGGTGTGGATGTGGGAGAGCATATCCATGGACTTTATCACGGGGTTGCCTACGTCGCAGAGGGGTCACGACTCCGTTTGGGTAATTGTGGAAAGATTGTCCAAAGTCGCTCAATTTTTACCCGTAAGTACTGACTACACTACGGGACAGTATGCCCAGCTCTTCATTTCAGAGGTTGTGAGACTTCACGGTGTGCCCCTAAATATCGTGTCTAACAGAGAAAAGATATTTGTTTCGCAGTTTTGGGAGAGTTTCCAGGAGGCCATGGGCACGAAATTGCGGTTGAGTACGGCTTATCATCCGCAGACCGATGGGCAGACCGAGCGCACAAATCAGATGTTGGAGGACATGCTACGCATGTTCATCATTAACTTTGGAGGTGGATGGGAGCAATACATTCCACTGGTAGAATTTGCTTATAATAACTCCTACCAGTTCACTATTGGCATGATTTTGTTTGAGGCGTTGTACGGTAGGCCTTGTCGTTCCCCAACATGTTGGTTAGAGGTGGGGGACAACAAACTACTTGGGCCGGAAGTAATTCAGGATACTTCGGCAAGGATTGAGTTGATTCGGAGTCGCATTCGGGTAGCTCAAGACCGGCAGAAGAGTTATTCTGATGCGAAGAGATTTTTCAGGGAGTTCCAAGTGGGGGACCAGGTTTTGCTCAGAGTATCTCCTATGAAGGGGATTATGCGTTTCGGGAAGAAGGGGAAGTTGGCACCGAGGTATGTGGGGCCGTTTCCTATTATTGAGCGTATTGGACCAGTTGCGTATAGACTCGGGTTACCGGAGCATTTACACCGGATTCACGATGTGTTTCATATTTCCTCGCTAAGGAAATATCTCAGAGACGATTTGGCTCATTCTCACATCGCTTTGGAGGAGATTGATCTACAGCCTGATAGCTCCTACGAGGAGGGGCCGATTGCTATTTTGGACCGAAGTGAGAGGAAGCTGCGGTCAAAGATAGTTTTGTTAGTGCGTGTTCAGTGGCGACATCACAATGTCGAGGAGTCCACATGGGAGCACGAGGATGAGATGCGCGAACGTTATCCAGAGTTGTTTTTATCAGGTACTTTCTAGTTCCGAATTTCGGGGACGAAATTCTGTTATTAGGCGGGAAATATGTAATACCCCGTATTTTTGGCGATATTTATTTTTGGGATTAATTAATTAAATGAGAATTAATTGGGAATAAATCCGGATAAAATACTAGCGAGATGTGAGTTGGTATTTGACTATATTGAGTATATATGATGATATATGAATATTGAGTTATGAAATTTGTCGTGAGATTAATATACGGCAATTTGGACATTTTATTGGGACGCGTGAGACAGTCGCGTCAGGATATAATTATGTTAATTGTAAAAGTGAAGTTAAATTCTATCAACCGTATGGTCGTTTTGAGTGCGCCAACGCATCCGGAAGGGTCGAGATAGTCAGAAAACACTAGTCGGGGGTTTAGTCTGGGTCCCGGGGTATTTTTAGGCCATACCGGCATCTTATAAGGGTAGTTTGGTAATATTGTATTTTTGGGATTTAATAATGAAGAAAATTAGGATTTATAATCTGATTTGGGTAACTAACCACTAAACCCACTACCAACCATATTGACCCATAAGACTACGGGGAGTTTTAAAATTGGATTTCTAAGTCTCCTAAACAAACCCTAGCCACCCTAGCCACCTTTAGAGAAGAAGGCTTGTAGAGAGAGAGAGAGAAGGAATTCTGCAGAAAAAGCTTCATCAAACCAACACCAAATTCAGAGACACTAGAGGCAAGTGATTTAATTCTATTTAATTCAGAGAATGTTTCTTCCATGTTAGATAAATTGAAAGATTTACATTTGTTCTTGGAAGTTAAATAAAAACCCATTTTCATTGGACTTAGGACTTGAATTTTGAGGACAAATTGCATGTAGAATAGTATGGAGATGATTATTCTGATGTTAATATATGTTGGATGTAACAAAAACGGATCTAGAATGGACTTATTGAGGATTTAAAATTCTAGGGTTTATCTTCTTGAAAATTTGGGGGAAAGGGTAGAGATTTGATGAATTAATGATGTTTAGGATGTGTTAATTCCTTAAAAGATGTTAGTATATGACCATAGTATGTTTTAGGATGATTGGAGACCTTAAAACATTGATTGGACGAATTTTGGTTGAGATTTGAGGTGTAGAAATTGGTGAAAAACGAGATAAGATTTTTGGGCTTGAATCTGGTCACTCGTTAGAAGACCTACCCAGGTCGTTCGAACGAGCTCGTTCGAACGAGCTTCTAACGAGTTGACATTTTGGGGTTCTAACGAGAGGGATGTTCATTCGATATTCTCGTTTGAACGAGATCTCGTTAGATAGCCCAGTTCGTTCGAACGAAATCTCGTTCGAACAGCCTCGTTCGAACGAGACTTCTAACGAGCTGGCAGTTTAGGCCTTTTTGGCCTGTTTTGATTTTTGGAGTCCCGTAAATTTGTTCGCGGATGGAGATAACATTCCTTTGATGATGTATTAGTATACTTGGGACATTTGGGATATAATGAGGAGTAAATTATATAAGTGTGGATCAAATAAAATAGACATTTGAGTCGGGACGTGAGTGCCTACTACGACGTGAGAATAAATTATGGCGCGTATACATATGGACTGGGATTATATAAGTTGTATATATATTAAGTTGGTACGAGAATGCGATAAGTACTACAATTAAACTACGGTGATTACTAAGATGTGTGCTTACTTAGTATTGGTATATGATTTATGTGTATGACATACCTACCATACTTGCTATCACGGGAGGTCTGCGTTCGCTTAGGGCCCTCTAATCCTTGTGTTGCCCGGATTTAGACTGGTTACCTCGATGAACATAGGTCAGAGAAGGACTTATTGGGATGTTAATAAGTCTGATGATCGTGGGAGCGCAGGTATGTGCGTGACCCATGTGATGTGACTGTGTTCGCCTCCATTATTTGTGATGTTGTTATCTGTGAACTATTCCTGAGAGATTCGTAATATGTGATCCTTATGTACGTGATGTACCGGGATGGATAGCAGAGTATGTATGCACCGCAGCTTAGTCTCGGGGTGCTTATATTGTATATTTATGTTGTGGAAAATATACACTTAATCAACAGGGAACTTTCATATGGTATTGTGTGTATAACTATGGAATAACAAAAGGGATGATCTATAATGAGTTGTATTACTTTTATGTGAGAACCTGAATTTACGTTAAGCCCCTATTTAATTGCGAGCGTTATAATGTTAATGGGAACCGAGTAATAAGGGTAGAACCTATGACAGTCTAGCTAGATATGATGTCACTTAGCTAGCGGTTTGTGTCATTTTAGATGGGTACTTACGTTAGGAGTGCACAGTTAGACGAGAGGTGAGAATTTCATGTGAGTGCACGTCCTAACATGTACTTTGTATTTAATGTTTTAAATGTTTTTAAAGCACTTGCAAGTTTTTTTTTAAAATATCTCCACATTAGGGCTCTGACCTGTTTGCTTTCAAATCTATTTTTTTGTAAAACCATTTTAGGTGCCCAGCCACAAGGACATCATGCATAGGATACTCATTCAGATCACGAGCTGTAGCTGTTTGTGGAAGTTACAGGGATTTGCTTTTAGACTCTTCTATCATTTGGATTCCATGTTCAGTATTCCTCAGTTTTAGGGCATGTTGCCCAGCTCCATTAGAGTTTCATTTCCATTTCAGTTTTTCAGACTTTGGCATGTATTGATTCAGTATTCAGTTTTTAGTTATTCATTTCAGTTGTGGAGTTTGTTGTGAGGAGTTTTCCTCTGGATTTATTTATATCATGTGATGGTTATTCTACTATTTCGTTATGGTGAATGGTGATATTATTCTTGTTTTAAATCTTTCACTGCATGTTAATCAGACTTTAAAATAAATTTGGCACTTACTTTTTAAATACTCGGTGGTTAGTAATAATAAAATGTTTTCGACAGTGATGCTATTAGCTGAGCCAACTTGGCATTTTAAATTAATTTAATAAAGGAGTAGCTACCCGGTATTTAATTAGTCGGGGTGTCACACAAGATTGAAAATATTATCTACTAACTGCCAACGGGTAGCGCTCACACTCGTAGGTTCTTTCTCTATAAAAGCAAACAAATAAGAAGAATGTTAGTATCGACACTAAAATTAATAATCACTATGATGAAAATATAAAGGAAAACAAATTTACTTCTTAGAGGAGGATATCCCCAATCATTAGGGACCCTCATAACTCATTCTTTCACTTCTCCATATAAAAAATTCCAATGAAAATGTTAAGAATCCCGAGCTAAAGCTTTGATACCAATTTGAAGGTGCAAAATAATTGTAATGAGTGATTTCAATCAAAAATTAAAAACCAATTTTAATTGTGGAAGCTAGTTTTAAATTTATTTTATCTTCTTATCCTACGCAAGCATCTATGGTGATAAAACAGATAAATCAAACACACAAATACAACAAGGCCAAGTTTCAGTAAAAAAACAAAGGGAACAACCTTTATTCACTTAGAAATTTACAAGAGAGCCGACTTACAGACTACTTGATCACCCACAAGTATAATGCATTATTCTTCGATAATCTCTGAGGAAAAAGTATAATCTTCCAAGAATCACAAGATCGCAATCCAACCAATTAGCCTTAGCCTCCGTCTTCAGCAGTGAATCCCCGTAACTATCATAAGTCAGCAATGGAGATCCTCTCCATAAAAGGTGTATGCAAAGATACAAAACTTACTAAGGTTCTAAAATAATTCACAAGAATAATATTAAAGGATGCTTTGTTGTGAATTAAAATAGTGTTTAGGCACACAAAACTTGAAGAACTTTTGCAGAAGATATGAAGAAATATAGTTGGCAAAATTCTTAAACAATTTCATCACAAAACACGTATTTATAAAAACCTTAAGTCGATGGGTCGTTCAAATGACTTCTTGATGTCGTTTGAACGACAAGCACATGCCGTTAGAAGCGACATTGCATGCCGTTAGAACGACAAAGGCATGTTATTTGAACGACATTGTCATGTCGTTTGAAAGACATAAATAATACTTTCCCATTTAAAAAACTCCGCCTACAGGTATATTAGAAAACATATTTTCTTAACCAAACCAATCATGTTCGTCTTTTAATGAAAACTAAACATCCCAAAAATTATTTGATTAATTAATTCAAACTCTAAATTATTATATACCTTTTGGGATGTTGGGAATTCTTCAAACTTCGAGATGCTTGAGTTCGATTCGTCTTGATCGTGCGTGATGATTTGTAATGGCAGATGCCAAACTAGTCTACAATTATGTTATGAACAATGTTGCAAAACTTGTTCTTACAAATCTCCCCCTTTGGCTATTTCGGTACAAAATAAACAGATAGACCGAACACCAAATTAAAATCAAAATCTCCTATGACAAGTACTAACACCCTTACCAACCCTAGAACGAAACGACGTAAGTTTCTTTGTCTTCAATACTTTTTCTTCTTCCCCTTTCCAAACATTGTATTCATCCATGTGTTTTGAATTCCACAAATAGTTACCTACACTCATGAGACAACAAACATATACCTTCGTGAGGCATCAAGTTTGAAACAAAGTAAATCATATGTAAATTTTCCCCCAAAATTCGAACTCATCCAAACATCAAAAACTCCTTTTTAATTTTCTCTCCCCCTTTATTTTTATCGAAATAGACAAATAGACAAAGAAGTAAGACATAGGCACGAAATACGGAGCATCACATCGAAGATAAGATATCATCACAAAAATATCTAAATCAAGAATGCGTAACGATTATCTCAAAGGCAAACACACCAACTATTTTTGAAATTTTCAATTTTCCAAACAAAAATAATTTCACAAATACAAAACGCAATACCTTATACAGTGTATGCAAAAAATAATAAAGAAAATCCGACACACATATATAGGTATAAACGACCACAAAACATGACACAAAAGACATAAGATTTACACACTAGCATAGTATCGATGTGTTCAAACATGTGGAATGGAATGAATGGGTGTGAAGTAGTAACAAAAGAATTATAACCTAAACACTCAAATATGTTCAAGAAGTTCTAACTGACCGTAAAATTTTATCGAACTAATCTTTAGCCTCAATTGACAATTAAAGTTGAACTGAATGAAGAAATTACGAATAATGCACACAAGCCTAGAATATTAATGATTCTACAAATAAATAGCGTCATGACAAAATAAGCTTAGCTAGGATACATTGTCATTGTGAAAACTCATTGATATTTCCATCCAAACTACCTCAAAATAATATTCTTTTCTTTTCTTTTGAATTAACTTACAAAACTAAACTAAATTGGCCCCTATATGTCTTATTTTTCTTTTTATTGTCTTAATTTTTTCTTGGGCACTTATGGTGGCTTTTATCGCTTTTATTTTGAATTAACTTAAAAAATAATATTCTTTTCTTTTCTTTTGAATAAACTTAAAAAACTAAACTAAATTGGCCCCTATATGTCATATTTTTCTTTTTATTGCCTTAATTTTTTCTTGGGCTCTTATGGTGGATTTTATCGCTTTTATGGCTTTTATGGGAATCGATGGGACACCATCCTTAACTTCCTAGGACCTCTTCCAAGATCAAAACAAAAATTCCTAAAGTGACCTTTCCTACCACAATGTGAACACGTGTAAACAGGAGGAATGTAACCTATGGGTTGACCTTTTCTAAAGTCCTTGGTTTTGGTTGACCCTCTAAAACAAACAATGGTTTTGGCTTTAACATTCGAAGGATTAAAACAAGATGAGCCATTACCATCACTATTCAAACTACTCGAGTCTTTTAAATAATCTTTAACCTTAAAAAGTTTATACTCAATCAAAGAATTAGACTCTTCCAAGTTTAAGAACTCCTTATTTAAACTATTAATAATACATAAAAGGTTATCTCGCTATCCCTCAATAAAAATGAACTTATCCTTATGAGTCTTCTCACGTACCTTAAAATCATTAATTAGAATATTTTACTCAATGGCACAAACGTTAACCCTAGAATTTTTAAAGTCCTCCAATTCTTTTTTCTAAAAATAGGACTCTATGATCACTCTCCTTTTTGGACACTTTTAAAATAATAAAGTCATCATACAAAGCACCAAACTTCTCACAAATTATATCTCTTTGATTTTGAACAGTTTACAAAAGTTCTAAAACACTTTTAAAATGATTTTCAAGAAATTCAATTCTTTCGGTAAACTTCAAATTCAAATTAGAATCCATCGAGAGACAAAAAAAGTAGAGGAGAGATGAAAACAAAACCACCCAAAAAGTCGGTAAATAAGATCAAACACAATAACTTAGTGCAACCCACTCTGATACCAATTTGTAGGTGGAAAATAATTGTAATGGTTGATTTCAATCCAAACTTGAAATACTAATTTTAAATGTGTAAGAAAATTTTAAATTGATAATATCTTCTTATCGTACGCATGCATCTATGGTGATAAAACAAATAAATCAAGCACGTAAATACGACAAGGCCAAGTTTCAGGAAAAAAACCTAAAGGGAAAAACCTTTATTCACATAGAAATTTAGAAGAGAGTCGACTTACAAACTACATGATCCCCTAAAATTATAGCATGCTATTCTTCAAAAATCTCTAAGGAACTACTATAATCCTCACAAGAATCACAAGATCATAGCCCTATGAATTAACTTCAGCCTTTGTGTTTAGCAGTGATTCCCCGCAAGTATCACCAGTAAGCAATGGAGATCCTCTCCAAAAAAGGTGTATGCAAAGATATAAAACTTTCTAGGGTTCTAAAGTAATTCACAAGAACAATATTTAAGGACGTTTTGTTGTGAATTAAAACAGTGTTTAGGAATAAAAAACTTGAAGAAGTTTTACAGCAGATATGAAGAAACGTAGTTGGAAAAATTCATAAACATTTTGACCACGGAATAGGTATTTATGAAAACCTTAAATCAGTGGGTCGTTCAAATGACTTCTTGATGTCATTTGAATGATAGGCACATGTCGCTAGAAGCGACAATGGGTGTCGTTAGAAGCAACATTAGATGTCGTTAGAATGACAAAGGCATGTCGTTTGAATGACATTGTGATGTCATTTGAATGACATTGTGATGTCATTTGAATGAAAAAAAATGAAACTTTACCATTTAAAAAATTATGCCTATAGGTATCTTAGAAAACATATTTTCTAAACCAAAACATTCATGTTCGTCTTTTGACAAAAATTAAGCATCCCAAACATTATTTCATGAAATCATTCAAACTCTAAATTGTTTTATTCCGTTTCGTATGTCAGTAAGTCTTCAAAGTTGGAGATTCTTGGGTTCGGTTCACCTTTATCGTGCGTGACGATTTGTAATGGGATATGCCAAACTAGTCTAAAACTATGATATGAATAGTGTTACAAAACTTGTTCTTACACCCAATCTCCACCTACATAAAATAAGTTGATCTTATAAATATGATTTGATGTTTGGGAGACCCTAACAATTATGCACCTTGGGTTGTGAGAATTCATAAATTAATATACAGTTAGTTTCTTAGTGGATACGAGGGTGTAAACACTTCTGCATATTTCCTAATTGATGTTCTCAAAATGATCTGGCTTTAAGGGAACCAAGTATAATCCTCCAAGAATTAGGGAAAATTGTGTGGGAGATATCCTAAGGTGAGACAAGATGTCTCAAAAGAAAGAATAAAAATGGAGACTAAACACTAGATGAAACATAAATTAATGAAAAGAAACCTCAGGGGGATTATTCATATTATACACTCGCTCATCTTCACTAGGAGACCGCACAGTGATGGATAGTTTATGCCGAATAAGTATTGAATTATACAAGACTTGGTCCTCATTTATCACACTTTTGTAAAGGAAAGCTCCCGAGAAATCTAAAATGTAAATGTGACACCCCGTAAAATTTACATATGGATTGATGAGTTCTAAATTAATAAGTATAGGAGTCTAAACAATTAGGTACAATTTTAATTATACAAGAAAAGAAATAAACTGAAATCAAAATTGATTATCAACAATGAAAGATATCCCATAACTCTAATACCATCCACATGAGCAAAAAATTCTACATTTCTAATACAACTAAATACTATTAAAATAAAATGTACAAATACAAGTACGTATATATCACTCCTATGATACAAAATATATAAAATTATAGGACTGGCATGCAGTCCAAGGACACCTACATCCTATAATAGAACTACGACAAGGGGGTGAAGTGATGGAGTCAATATTGATCAAAGTTGCAAAACGTGCGGCCTCAGTCCTGAAACATTAAATCCATAACCTTAAAACAAAGTTTAAAGAGGATAAGAATATAACAAAAGTTGTAATTAATCATAATTATGCATTTTCTTCTAAAATTTTACCATCGTTTAGATTTATCCCACCTAACAATCCTGATAACGCATGAATCTAAAAGTCCAAATCCCGAGTGATCCATGTTTAAGTTTTAATCTACACATATGAGATTAACAATTGAATTTGAAATCATTACACTAATAAAACTCGAGTGTTAGAAAGTAATTAAGATAATATAAAAATTCTATGGATATTATAAGTAAGCCAATCAATGAAGGTTTATCCCTATTACCTTCAGGGATCACTCACGCGTACTAAGTATAGTTTGAGACCGTCTCATACCTTAGACATCATCACAGTAAGGGATAAATCACCACATATACCCATTAATCATATATCCTACTATACCCAATACCATATGAAGGAAATAACCTCGTAATCCAACTCAGATGCAGTTATCTAGACGTGTAACTACGGGGTAAAAATTTACTAAGACATAGCGTCTACTCATCAAGGCACCATAGCGATCCACATCATATGTGACCCCTTAGTGGAATCCCTCCCTTAGTTTGTTCTCCATGAGTACTCATGTAAAGCTATGCATTACATAATAACACAACAAATAATATCCATCTCAATCATGGGATTCAACTCTCAACTAAATTTATACACTTTAATTCAATTTAAAAGAAAATAAGAAATCCATCCATTATCTTAAACTAGAGTCATTGTCATCATACTTTAAAATAACTCAAATATCTTAAGATAGGTCGGAGGTTATCCCAAAACAAACTCGCAAATAAAAAAATCCCTTACCTAAAACAATTAGTGAAATTGTCAAAATATCTAAAGCATCGATCGATCGATGAATTGATCAATCATGTCAGTGTTTTAGAAAATCCCTATTATGGGGTTTGTCTTCCCAACTCAATTTTTTTTTAATCTCAAACGTCCATTAAAAGACTCAAAATTCTGCACATATGATTCATATAACATATAAATAATAAATCCACATATAAAACATGACTGGATCACAATTCTATCGTCAAAAATCCTAATTAATGTTCAAGAACTCAAATAAAACCCATTTCTCTCTCAAGAACTCTAACATGCCAATTCATAACAATTTGATTTCAATTCTCTATATATTATGCATAGGATCCTAGGGTTTTGAATGGATTGTATTAATAAATTAGAACCTATTCAGGATCTATTCAAACCTCATCAATTTTAGGGATGATTAAATCAAAATAATGCAACATCAATCCAAATTATTTCCTAACTAATTACGAATTAACTTATTTTAAATCATATAAATCAGATTCTAATCACTTATTTAGATTTTTTTATTCAAATCAATAGGAAAAATCTACTACAAATTCCATTATACAATGATTCATATTAAACTTTCCTCTAAATTGATGTAGAACTAGGGTTCCAATCTTCTAGATTCCTCCCTTTTTCCTTTAGACTTTTTCTCTCCAAGATATTAGATCCCCAAAATGTATTTTGTCTTAAATGAACCCCCTAATGGCTCAATACTTCCTCTTAAAAACGAAATTGACCTTGGACCTAAAATAAGGTCCTAAGTAACTTGCCCAAATTAACACTTAACTAGTCTAAAAATCTAGCAATTCGTTATACTTACCCAATAGGGCCAAAATACCTTCTTTTAAGTTAAAAGACCGTTATTTTAAATAATAAAAACCCTCATAATCCATCATCTTTAACCAATGTTAGTAAATCACACACATGCGGAATATTAGCCAAAATAATCGCCATTTACTTAAATCATAATGAATTGATTTGGTGTACCACGTCATTATAGTTGGCTACTTCATAGTCACTAGGACCCGACACTGATGTGATAATCCAAATAAAGAAACCATCGATACCAAACCCTGGACCTATCCATACTCTCCCATAATACGCAGTCACATTAAACATATTTATCAATGTTGTATTGTTTCTTAATTTCCAAATTTATTTATATATGCATATAAGCATGTTGTGACATTACATATATATATATATATATATATATATATATATGTATATATATAAAGAATACGGGTTATTACTACATTAATAAATCAAAATATATTAAAATCTCATCAATTTTCAGGAGGATTCAACCAAAATGATGATACATCAATCCTAATTATTTCCTAATTAGGTAAATTATGAATTAACTTGATTTAAATCATCTAAATCAAATTTTAATCATTTAGTTAGGGTTTTTGATTCAAATGAATAGGCATTTTCTACAACAAATTCCATTATACAGGTATTCAAATTAAACTTGCCTCCAAATTGATGTAATATTAAGGTTCCAGTCTTTTAGAATCCTCTATTTTCCCTTTATCATTATTTTCTCAAAGATCTTAGATCTCCAAACTATATTTTGTGTTAAATGAAGGTGCTAATGGATCAATATTATCTCTTAAAAATAAAATTGAGCTTGAGCCTAAAATAAGGTCTTAAGTAACTTACCCAAATTACCCTTAACTGGTCTAAGCATCCTCCAATTAATTATACTTACCCAATAGGTCTAAAATACCTTATTTTAAGTTTAAAAACATTTATTTTAAATACTACCAACCCTCATAGTCAATAATCCTTAATCAATATTGGTTAATAACATACATATGGGGTATTAGCCAAATTAGTCATGATTTCCTTAAATCATAATTAATGGGTTTGGTGTGACATGACATTATAGTTCACTACTTCATAGTCATTGGGAACGAACACCAGGGGATAGTCCAATTAATGAAACTCTCGATACCGAACCCTAAATCTATCCATAGTCTCCCATAATATGCAATCACTTTCACGATATTTATTAATGTTTTATCTTTTATTAATTTTCAAATTTATTTATATTTGCATATAAGTATGGTGTGACATTACATATCACTCAAACTCACATAATATTCTCTCTTTATGTATATAAAAAAATATGGGGTATTATACTCGTCCCCCTTCTTCGAGTAATTTTGTCCTTGAACTTCGAAATATACCTAGTTCGAATAACTCTGGATACCACGCCCCCATGTCATCCTCGCGCTCCCGGGTGGACTAGTCCTCACTATGATGTCCCCATAAAACTCTCACTAATATAATGACCTTCTATCGTAGGGTATTCTCTCTACATTCAAGGATACGTTGGGGTCTTTCTTTTTAACTAGCACCATGCTAAAACTCAAGCCTATCAATATCTATGCACTGATAGTCGTACTCATTCCTCAATATGGATACATGAAAAATGTTAGGTATGATTGGAAGGTGATCGGGCAGTGCAAAATTAAACGAACCAGGACCACTCAATCAATAATCATAAAGGGCCTATGTAATGGGAAGCTAACTTACCCTTTGTTCCAAATTTAATCACCTCTTTCATAGGATAAATTCTCGAAAACACTTGATCCCCCACTTGGAATTCTAGTTTATGCTTTCTTTTTTCCGTTTAATTATTTTGATGTTTCTAAGATACTTCCATGAGGATCTTATGAGAATACCATCCTTGAGGTGTACCCATTAAGGTCTGGTGAAAATAACATACGCTCCTCCGAGTCTGCCCAACAATTGCATGAACGACCTAGCCATCCATATTACGCCTCTTATGATGCCATTACAATCATATTACGGTGGTTGTTATTTCAGGCAAACTCATTAAGAGGAAACTGTAAATCCCAATTTCCCTTGAGGTATAACAAGCAAGCCATGACCATATCCTCCAACCCACAATTCACCCTTTTTTGTCTATCCATCTGTTTGGGGTGAAAAGCTGTGACACCCCGCCTAACAAAATACCGAGCGATCACTCATGTACCAAATTAAAATAGGAGTCGCATATGGATCATTCTCAGCATCATTATCAAAAATCAAATTGATTACTAATAACCTATTAGGTTGGCGTCAAAATTTTATTTAACTAATCTTTTTAAACAACTGTACAATATAAACATCCACACATTTTATATAAATGAAACTGAAAAGAGGTAAAATAATCGAACACTCGGTTCAAATATAATACAACCAAATCGAATGCTGCACTAAAAAGGCAGTGAAAGAGTATATGAATACAACTGGGCTTTCGTCCCGAAATTAACAACAATGCTTCCTATCCAGATCACAAGAATAGAAGTGTCAAAAAATAAACCTACATGCATCCACAGCTGCTGCAGTAGACGTCTGACTCGAAAGGATCATCATCCAGGCGTCCTTGTGTCTCGACACCTATATATATACAATATATAGAAAGAGAGGAAAAATATAGAAATGGGCCAAATTTTGAAAATATTTAGCAAGTGCATAAATGCTTTATTTTGAAGAAATATGTTTTATCTCATATTTAAATTGGTATCGCACTCCCATGAGATACCCCTCATCTATGTTCTAGTAGTGCACACCTAGTGCATCCCTCTAAACATCCTAGTTAATCCACATTGCCTAAATAATCCATCACCCTCAAACTCTAGAAATCCTAAACAAACTAAGTACTAAGGGCTCAACTTCTCCATAGTCTCAACGCTTTGCCATATTCGTGCGTGGGGTGTCTCTCAAAGCGAAATCCAAACAAGGAACCCCCCGATACACTACTACTTGGCAAGGCCGATCGTCCAGATCCATTAGACCCTCAGTACACGAAAGATATACATATACACACCCATATAATAAGAACCCAACACTACAGCACTAAGGGTTAAACTTCTCCCCAGTCTCAACATTATGCCATATTCGTGCGTGGGGTGTCTCGCAAAGCGAAATCCAAACAAGGAACCCCCAGATACACTACACCTTGGCAAGGTCGATCATCGAGATCCATTAGACCCTCAGTACTCAAATTATATATATATACTCATATAATTATATTCATTATCATACTGATCTATATCTTTCATACTCACTTTATATATACATATCATATTACACTTCCGGATATAATCTCCCGGAATGAGAATTCATCCTTTTTCATTTAATATTCAATTTATCTCTTTACTCTCATAGCGATATAATATCTTGTTCTCATACACAAGTAATGTACTATCCACACAAGTACAATAACCATCCCCTTGAGCTATAACTCGAGAATGCGATCTCTCAATGCTATCATCTTCCAGGGCATCACTCATGTATCATGCTGGGGACCAGCAGTCAGACTCAATATCACCGACATCGCGGTCAACACACACACACAACGTCTGGGAATTTGTCATAGCTCCTCCCTGGCAATGATACGAAACATACCCACCATGTCTCACCCCTAATAAAAATCACACAATATAACAATGGGCGCTAAGACCTGAGGACTATCCACACCCTGCTCCTCAAGCCAGTGTGCTCACCCTCATCGCGCAACCTCTCCATGATAGCATTAGAGGGGGTATGCTTCACATATATATATATATATATATATATATATATATATATACCATCCACATATAGATATATATACATATCCGTACCATATAATATATATACTTTACTCACACAGTATATATATAATCCACATAGTTCCTTAAACACATATAAATGGCCAAAATTGCAAATCACACATAGCGATGACAAATAATCCCAAAGATTCTCATAATTAATAATATTCGAGTATTCACACACTCACGATACTAAACCCAAAAGTATCCCCTCGCTTGATTAATAAGGTGCACCTTATTCACACTTAAGGATTTATATAATTTTTCCCACTATACCAATTCACACTTAGTAAATACACACCTTCCCAAATTTATCCCAATAGTCTCGTAGGATGTACTCAACCACAATCGTTATAATTATGTTTTCTACACGTATAATTATATAAGCCTAAATGCCCACAAAAATTATCCCAATAATTATTCGTCACCAAACACTATTAACTTAAATAGTTCGTGGATTCCATTTCCACGTACCCAAGGACTACATGATGTCCAAATAATAATTTAGAGGTCCCCACATTATTTAAGGTACCCCAACCCTCTAATTCCTCGATTTAATTTATTTTCCTCAAAAATATTATTTCTAGTGTCGCACACTTAAGACACTCTCGTAACCCCCATAACTTTCCTCAATTGGATAAATATATTTCCCTTAGCTAAGTCTATTTATTTCCTCAATTAAAGAGGCTGGGAACCCTTAATTTGGGAATTTATCCTGTATAAATAACTCCACGCAAAATAGCCAAAATTCTTGAAGGGTCGATCGATCGATCCTTAGCCCTCGATCGATCAATGGTCCATCGATCGATCCTTGGCCCTCGATCGATCGATCATGATGGAAAACTTCTTCTCCGGCCCCTGTTTCGGCCATTAACAAACCTACAAACTTCATTTCGTCTATTTTCACCAACATCTAACAACACCCAACTAAATATACACTATGGAAATAGGTTCTAAACACCCTAAATCCAAAAATCAATAATTGAATTCGATTAATTTCTAAGTTTCTCCAATTTCATAATTTTCGGGGTTTACCTGTTAAACTTCCTAAAACCCCATTTAATCCACGAAAAACCCAACCCAAAATCTTTAGGGTTTGTTATTACAAACTATGATATGAGATTTATGCTCAAACTTAAATAGAGCAAGTAAACACTTGCGTGGAGGATAAAATTCGACGACCCCGAGTCGAATCCGACGGAGTTTGGCCCGGAGTTCCCTTTTCTCTCCTCTTTTCTCCTCTTCCTTTCTTCTCTTCTTCTTTTCTCTCTTTTCTTTCTTTCTCCCACTATCCTGTGCCTCTTATAGGGAGAAATAAGGGTTTATCCCCTTTAAACCCAAAAATGACTCGTTTACTCAATTGTGAGTCCCTATTAATCAAAAAATTCCCGAATCTCAATTTCGACACCCAAATACTCAATTCTGACTATCTCGGCCATTCCGAGACTCACCACGCAATCGGAATCTCCATCCGAAGCATTTGGTCGCAACTCACTAATTTAACCCACACAACTTAATACGGTATTCCCATTAAAATATTATCCTCTGTCGCTTTACCCAGCTGCGACATATAATTAAAATACTCCGACTTATTTACTTAACCCCAAAAGTAAATATAACACCCATCGAAAATCATTTAATCCTTGAAAACTCCAAAAATTACTATTCATGATAATTCTTGAATTTCCCAAATTACTCTTAATTATTGAATTTAATTTCCCATAAAAGTGCGGGGTATTACATACTTCCCACCTTACAATGGAATTTCGTTCTCGAAATTCCGATATAACCGATACTACCAACACTAACCTAGGATCGTGAATGACTCCACATCCTAATACCTCAAAGTGGAATGGCTCTACCCAATATCTCTCAACCGTATACTCAATCCGCACTCACCTCTACCAAGGATTACACTATACTATACTGCCATCCCGGCATAAAATTCAACTCTATATACTACGTCCCTTCTATCTCAGGCGGTATATAAAACCAACTTACTAAGGTGCCCATACAGCTTTTAACATGTGCCTCTTCGCACAACTAACACAAACGTCCGACACGTACACACTTCTAAACAATGGACCCAATTTCCTTGGCGTAATACTCATACATGGGTGCTCCCAACCCGCAAAATCCCGTTCTTCTCAAGGTTAACCAACTAATTTTTTTTCTATATCAGCGCCACAAACTCCACTGGCCTCACTGCCTAAAATTCTAAGATCGAAGCGTTCCTAACTATGTTAAATATTACTATCCTAAATTGTGTTCCTGGTGCCCAAGACCTTTCTAAACTCCCGACATTTTTTTAGTTTCATGCGTGGGACGTCTCGCAGAGAGAAATCCAAATAAGGAACCCTCCCGTTACACTACTCCCTCGCATCGTCGATCATCAAGATATAACGACCTAAGGCACACCAGCGGGACGTCCTAAATCTTACCTCACTAACCTATTAACGCATTTATACAATTCTATCCTTCCACCTAGGTGAACAGGAAAGTCTAACTATTCGAGGCGCCCACTCTCTGCAAAACTCTTACAAACATCATACCCAAAACATACTTCTTCAAAAATTTGCCTTTTCATTAAGGCCTGGCTATAATCCTCAAATCAATTTCTCTAAGTCATACTTCACCCACCCACTTGTGGTGAGATGACCACATTAGTTCTTTTCCATAGCACAATATTTCAATAAGCATACCATCATCGTACGACTTATAGTCTATAGTGTTTCCGCCACACAATATGACTCATCCACAAAACTAACATCCTTAAATCCTATAACATCTCTCCACTCCTGATGTCATTAAGGTTCATGAGTGGAGCATATTTCAAGCAAATCCAAACAAGTAACCCCTCCAATACACTACTACTTAACTTTGTCGGTCGTGGAGGCCTGTTAACTTTAAATATGCAACCGGGATAACCCTATCCCCTCTTTCAACGAAATGTGTTCTGAACTTCTATCTCCATTCAGGAGCCACACCACCAAGAGCTCGCACTAACACTCAGTCCTTGCGCAATCAATAATGAGCTTAGATTCACAGCTCAACAATTAACCCTGCATACCTTAAATCATACCTATAAGGTCGCCACGCACTCAAATCATGATAATGAAACATCTTCTCACCTAAGTTCCATCCATACACATAATAAAGGCGAACTCAGCCTGTATCTAGGTGAGATATCGCAATAACAACATGTTCCACCCTGGAATCACGGACACGATAGTCTTTCCATCAGTAGCCTGCTATCGCTCCGAACAAGGAATATAATATTCTAATCAAAATAACATAATACTCGTATAACACACACAAAATGAGTACTACCAATCTGATACAAACATAAAATACTAACACCCGCTCTTCTCAGTGAATGAAAGAAAATAAATTCCCGATATCGCAGAAAAACACATAAACATATACTACATAACATTATCGATACTATTTGTAAACTCGAATTACACACACGAATCTAGGACTAATGAAACACTGTGACTCAATCTCGTCATACAAGAAACAACCTCCTTCGACTGAGGTGAAACTCATAACAACAACTTCGCCTATTACCCTAGCTACTCCAAAAAGGTTCTCGGACTTAATATACTTGCCGTATTTAAACCAAAAATTTCTTTAATCAACTCCCCATCAACGTACCCTACACTTTCCCCTTAACTCCCACTAGACAATGACTAATCGTAAGGTTCTACACTCCACATTACAACATTCCCCATCTCGGGTCATCCTGACCCTTTTAAGGTTATCAGTATCTTGGACTCCATAGCTGTGATCCTGACAATCACTTTACTAGTTCCCCCTAACTTCTTCACAAAAGGGAAACTCCACCAATCCTGCCTCCTGCTGCCCTTATCACGGCCTTCCTTGATCAGCACACGAATCTCGAATGGGCACGCAAAGGATTTATTATAATCTCACAATATGGCAGGAGCATGAAATCTCATAAGAGGAATCTACAATCCTAATCATAAGGATCTATAACAAATTGAGAGCAACGCTGAAAGTGAAGTACGTCCGCACAGATTCCTAAGGAAACTAGAACCAGATGCTCTTATACCATCTGTGACACCCCAACTAATAAAATACCGGGCGATCACTCTTGTACCAAATTAAAACATGAGTCACATATGGATCATTCTCAGCATCACTGTCGAAAACCAATGTAATTACTAATAACCTATTAGGCTGGGGTCAAAATTTCATTTAATTAATATTTTTAAACAACTATACAATATAAGCATCCACATAGTTTATATAAATGAAACTGGAAAGAGATAAAATAAACGAACACTCGGTTCAAATATAATACAACCAAATCGAATGCCGCACTAAAAAAATGATGAAAGAGTAAATAAATACAACTGGCCTTTCGGCCCGAAAGTAACTACAATGCTTCCTATCTAGATCACAAGAATAGAAGCATCTAAAAATAAACATGCATCCATCCACAACTGCTGCAACAGACGTCTGACTCAAAAGGATCATCATCCAGGCATCCCTAGGTCTGGACACCTATATATATATAATATATAGCAATAGAGGAAAAATATAGAAACGGGTCAGAGCCCGAGTTTTGAAAATATTTAGCAAGTGCATAAATGCTTTATTTTCAAAAAATATGTTTTATCTCATATTTAAATTGGTATCGCACTACCATGAGATACCCCCTACCTCTCTTCTAATAGTGCACACCTAGCACATCCCTCTAAACATCCTAGTCAAGCCACACTTCCTAACTAATCCATCACCCCAAAACTCTAGAAATCCTAAACAAACTAAGTACTAAGGGTTAAACTTCTCTCCAGTCTCAACACTATGCCATATTCGTGCGTGGGGTATCTCGCAAAGTGAAATCCAAACAAGGAACCCCCCCGATACACTACTACTTGGCAAGGTTAATCGTCGAGATCCATTAGACCCTCAGTACTCAAATTATATATATATACTCATATCATTATATTCATTATCATAGTCATCTTTATCATTCATACTCACTTTTTATATACATAGCATATTACACTTCCGGATATAATCTCCCGAAATGAGAATTCATCATTTTTCATTTCATATTCAATTTATCTCTTTACTGTCATAGAGATATAATATCCTGTTCTCATACACAAGTAATGTACTATCAACACAAGTACAATAACCATCCCAATGAGCTATAACTCGAGGATGCGGTCTCTCAATGCTATCATCTTCCAGGGCATCACTCATATATCATGCTGGGGACCAGTGGTCGGACTCAATATCACCGACATCACGGTCAACACAGACACATAACGTTTGGGAAGCGGTCATAGTTCCTCCCCAGCAATGAGACGAAACATTCCCACCACGTCACACCCTAAATAAAAATCACATAATATAACAATGGACGCTATGACCTGGGGACTATCCACACCCTGCTCCTCAAGCCAGGGTGCTTCACATATATATATAACCCACATATAGATATATAAACAAATATGTACCATATAATATATATACTTTACTCACATAGTATATATATAATCCACATAGTTCCTTAAACAATTATAAATGACCATAATTGCCAATCACACATAGAGATGACCGATAATCCCAACGATTCTCATAATTAATAATATTCGAGTATTCGCACACTCACGATACTAAACCCAAAAGTATCCCCTTGCTTGATAAATAACGTGTACCTTATTCACACTTAAGGATTTATATAATTTTTCCCACTGTACCAATTAACACTTAGTAAATACACATCTTCCAAAATTTATCCTAATAGTCTCATAGGATGTGCTAAACCACAATAGTTATAATTATGTTTTCTACGCATATAATTATATTGGCCTAAATCATAGGTCGTG
The DNA here is from genome assembly GCA_949130495.1 of Sambucus nigra. Taxonomy (NCBI): domain Eukaryota; kingdom Viridiplantae; phylum Streptophyta; class Magnoliopsida; order Dipsacales; family Adoxaceae; genus Sambucus; species Sambucus nigra. The sequence goes on from OX422221.1 coordinate 354,234,064, forward strand.
GATTCCATTTCCACGAACCAAAGGACTACATCATGTCCAAATAATAATTTAGAGGTCCCCACTTTATTTTAGGAACCCCAACTCTCTAATTCCTCAAATTAATTTATTTTCCTCAAAAATATTATTTCTAGTGTCGCACACTTAAGACACTCTCGTAACCCCCATAAATTTCCTCAATTGGATAAATATATTTCCCTTAGCTAAGTGTATTTATTTCCTCAATTAAATAGGCTAGGAACCCTTAATTTGGGAGTTTATCCCATATAAATAACTCTAGGAAAAATTGCCAAAATTCCTGAAGGGTCCATCGATCGACCCTCGGCCCTCAATCGATCGATGGTCGATCGATCAATCCTTGTCCCTAGATCGATCGATCATGATGGACAGCTTCTTCTCTGGCCCCTGTTTTGGCCATTAAAAAACCTCCAAACTTCATTTCCACTATTTTCACGAACATCTAACAACACCCAACTAAATATGCACTAAGGAAATAGGTTCTAAACACCCTAAATAAAAAAATCAACAATTAAATTTGATTAATTTCTAAGTTTCTCCAATTTCATAATTTTCGGGGTTTACCCGTTGAACTTCCTAAAAACCCATTTAATCCACGAAAAACCCAACCCAAAATCTTCAGGATTTGTTATTACCAACTATGATATGAGATTTATGCTCAAAATTAAATAAAGCAAGTAAACACTTTCCTGGAGGATAAAATTCGACGATCCCGAGTCGAATCTGGCGGAGTTAGGCCCGAAGATCCCTTTTCTCTCCTCGTTTCTCCTCTTCCTTTCTTCTCTTCTTCTTTTCTCTCTTTTCTTTCTTTCTCCCACTCTCCCATGCCTCTTATAGGGAGAAATAAGGGTTTATCCCCTTTAAATCCAAAAATTACTCGTTTACTCAATTGCGAGTCCTTATTAATCCAAAAATTCTCGAATCTTAATTTCAACACTCGAATACTCAATTCTGACTATCTCGGCCATTTCGAGACTCACCGAGCAATCAGAATCTCCATCCGAAGCACTTGACCGTAACTCACTAATTTAAACCACACAACTTAATACGGTATTCCCATTAAAATATTATCCTCTGTCGCTTTACCTAGCTGCGACATATAATTAAAATACTCCGACTTATTTACTTAACCTTAAAAGTAAATATAACACCCATCGAAAATCATTTAATCCTTGAAAACACCAAAAATTACTATTCATGATAATTCTTAAATTTCCCAAATTACCCTTAATTATTGAATTTAATTTCCCATAAAAGTGCGACGTATTACAAAAGCCATGGTCAAACTCAACTGTACTCCCACCGTCTATTGAAATGCCTTCAAAAACTAGGAGATAAAAGTTATACTCCTTATCTGACATAATATCTAGTGGAACCCCATGTAGTCTCACTATATCGACTATAAATAACTTTGCATACTACTTTGTGGAATAACTATTCCTAACAGGTAGGAAATAGGATACCTTCGCCAATCTATCCATAATAACCCAAATATAATCATAATCGTGCTACGAATGCGGTAACCTTATAATAAAATCCATCGAGATTCTCTCCCATTTCTATTAAGGACTCTCCTATCGATCATCGGTGCTCCACCTTTACTAACTAACTAGTAGCACACCTTAACACATTATGAGCAATATCCCTTTTCATTTCTGTCACACCAATATGATCGCCTCATATCCTAGTACATCTTGTCCTTTTTGGGATGAACCATTTGTCGTGACCTGTGAGCCTCATCTAACACCTCTTTTCACATTTCTAGATACTCAGGCAATACTATTCATCACTATAACTAGGCCTGTCAATTGGCCGGGTTAAGTTCTGGACCCGATCCGAACTCGGGACTTATAATAGGGTTTGAGCATACTTTTTTGGACCTAAAGACCCATTTATTACACAGGTAGAGTCTGGATCCTTTAAAAAAGTCAGATTTGAAGTTTTGACCCACCTTGTGCATTATTATTATTTATATATATATATATATATATATATGTTTATATATGTTTATAGATATATGTTTATATATATTTATAGATATATCTTTATCAATATAGCGTGTAAGTATTATATATAAAAAAATATATTTTTGTATATAATAAATATAAGTAATATATGTTTTATTTATACTAATCATATACTATAGTCCATTATAAAATGTTTTAATATGAGATTAAAATATAAAGAAGGGGACAAAATAAAAACAAATATAAAATAAATGTATATATATTTTTCTCGACTTGAACCTGAAACTGATCCAATTATATTTGATATGGATCCGGATTTGGATATAATATTATACATCAGATTAAGACCCAATCTGGATCCGAATCCAATTGAGTGTCTTCTAAATGGATCTGAATCTCCCTAAATCCGGTCCAGACCCGACCTGTTGACAAGGCTAACTGGAACTATAAATCTCCATATGATTTGATCGAGAGGAAGGAGACCTATACACTTCTATCTTCTTTCCATTTCCTTATTAAAAAGAATCCCCCAATAGGGCCTGGGCTACCCATGGCACAATGTTCGGTGTACCCGCCACAACGACCATGAAAGCATTCGCCAAATCCATCTCCCTCAGCATACTCCACCTTTAGGCCTAAAAATTCGGCATGTCCTCTCCATGTTCCTCCCACGATCATAAAATAATTTATTCTATCTATGACCTATAATATTCTATGGTCTCTCTCATCGTAACATCGTGTTTGGCTATACTCCTAACTAAAATAATATAACTATTGAACCACCAACTTGACATTCAAGGATTCCTTCTATCGTGACCTTGTGGAAAATAATCGTACATACTAATGGTGATAAGGTGAGGTTAAACAATAACAACCTCACCCTACTTAAGACTTCTAAGAGGAATTCTACACCAGTTTCCTACTCCCTATTAGAAACCGCCTTCCTCGATTCCCCCACTAGAAAATCAGTAACAACACATAATCTTTCACCTGAATCTCTAACTATACTTCTGCTCGTTCCCAATTTTCCTTTTACCTGCTTTGGAAATATGAACATGTTCTACTATGGATACCTTAACCTCCAAATCATTCCCATACGTTCACACCCTAAAATCTTACTAACTCGTATCTCTAAATAACTGGGTCAATCAACTCCAGTGACCCCTAAAGGGTCCTTTGTCCCCTTTGTAACCCTTGAACCTTATCACAATCATATGGGTATAATCTCTTACCTTAATACTTTCAATCATGTTTATAATGTAAGGTGAATCATCAAACACGTTCCTTAGTTAACGGTACCTCTCATCATTTAGAACCCCATTAAAAAAAATCTACAAAAAGATAATCATCTATTGTTATCAGACGGAGAAAGAACCTATCTCCAATACTGTTTGCATACCCTCTCCCGGTAGCCTTAAACGACATGATATAAATCACCCCTAATCATGTATTTGGGTGTAGCGAACAACACTACCACACCATCCCCTCTTCACCAAGATATCGTCATAAATAACAGTGAACCATGCCTTCACACGGTCAAAATCCACTAATGACTCATCCACTCCATATTATGCTAGAAATATGCCTTTGTGATATCCTCTTCATGATATCACCACTAATGATAACTCGCTTATATTTTAATAATCAAGAGGAAACATTTTCCTCCATTGTTCTGATAGGTCAATAATACATAAAAAAAACACTCATCCCGTATCTTGAACTTATCCTTTTCCTGGTTGTTCACACATTTCTTAGTGACCTGTCATTATTTTGGAGATTCCTAACAATATTCCCACATACTCAATCAGTTCAAAAATTGTGGTGTCTACTTCCATGACACCTCTATTATCCCTGACAAAGTCAATCCCACAAAATGCTTCCCTTGTGACGGGTTCAATGCTAGTGGCCACTCTAAAGAAAAAAGTAATCTCTTATGTAGGTGATAATTCAACACCTACACTATTAAAGAGTAGAAGAATCTTACACAAGTGGTGTGTAATACCCTGTATTTTCTATGAATTATTCAATGAAAAAAATTAATTACGTGTGCTTATTGTGACTGAATATGGAACTATTTATTTGAGTGTTATTTAAATTGGAATAACACACAGTGATTGATTAATTATAATTTCACTCGTATTGGTTAATTATTAAATAAAAAAGTTATTAGTTATTTGTTTTGGGTATATTTGGTAATTGGCATTCAGGACGCGTAAAATGTCCTTTTTTATTTCAAAATAGTGGGGTTTAGTCCTATTGAGTTAATATATGGCTTGGATATAGTTTTGGACTAGTTGGAGTGTTATTTGAACACTTTGGGCTAGGACTTATTTTGGGACCAAGACTAATTTCATGGGAACCGTGTTATAAAGTTGGGAGTCTAAACCTAAAACACTCATTTTGTCATTTCGAAGACATCCTAAGGCCGGAGAAAGAAATTAACAAGAGGAAAATACGATTTGGGGATCAATTTTCACATCAATCCATAAGGATAGTTTATTTAGAATGATTGTAGGCTTCTTATTGGTTTAAGTTATAAAAATCACATGAATCTAAACATATTATGTTATAAATCCTAGTTTTATGATTAAAATTGAATGGTTTAGTAATTAATCTAAATTAGTAGTAATCAAATTGATTTACCCCTTAATTTAATGAATTTCATTATGAATCTTACTTGGATTGGTTATATAATGATTAGTAGTTAATTTGTATACAAAATCATGTAAAGAACCCTTGATTTCAAGTAAATATTTGTAGAAAACATGAACTAATTGACATAAAAAAAAAATCTAGGGTTCTTGAGTATGAAATTGGGTTTGATGTAAATCTTGATTTAAAATTAGGGTTTTAATGTTAGAAAGAGGTCATAATTACTTATATGATGTTATTTTATTATTTGGATGATGGTTTTGGGCTTAAATGAATCTTTAGAGTTCATTAATGAATGTTTTGGGTGGAGAAAACATGATTTTGTAGAAGATGACTCGCACAGGATCAATCGATCGATTGACTCTGGTCGATAGATTGATGAAATATGAAACTGTATGAGCTTGTGCAAAATCGAATTACGAAGGCGTGGGCCCTGGTTTCATATTTTTTTTATCAATTTGCTATGAATTTTGTACTAAATGATGCACGAGATCAAAATTTGGGTTGAAATGTTTTTTGTAAACTTTGATTCTGGGGCGTAGGGCTAGAATTTTTAAGCCTATAGTTTTCATTTACTTATAAAATAGATATATATTGTTAGAGATTGATATTAGGGGGTAGTTGAATATCAAGAAAATCATTGATTTCAAGGGGTTAAATTGAGGATTTGGCATTTGAGTGTAAACTCGAGTCTAGGATGGATTTATAATTGGGAATGTGGAAGCTTAGTGGATGGGGTCTTATTGGATGGGATTATTAATTTACACTTCACGCATAAAGTATTTACTTCGTGTCATCTATATTCTTTCCTTTTTAGTAATAAATAATAAGAAATATCAACTATCATTTTTGTGAAAAAAAATATTTTGTTATTGGCTCACTTTTCTTAAAAAAAAATCCTTAATTACAATAAAATTTGTGTTCCTCTTTACCTACCTTGTTAAAAAGTTGCATGGACATCACTTATATTTTTTACACAGTTGCGCTACCAACAGAAAAAACTTCATATAATAAAAAGAAAAAAATTATAGTTCTACATTAATATTCTAGAAAGAAATTCTTTTGCATTGTCAAATTATAAAATATAGATAACTCCTTCATTGCTATATAAATCTGAACAAAAATCAATGGACAAAGTTTCATCAACCGATCATTCACACCCTTATGTCTAATCCTAAAATCCTTAATTTCTTCTAACAAATAAGATGATGAAATACAGAGTAAATGATAAGGAGCTTACATGTTGCGATCAGATTATATGACACACAAATAGATTTATTTATGCTTGTCTTGGCTGTAGAAATTTCAAATATCTAGCCACCCCTCAGCTACAATAATGGCTTAATCAATTTATTATACAAATCTAGATGGGTCTCGGGGGCCTTAAGTGGGTTCCTGTTAAAGAGGAAAGATATTATGTGGAAGGGAATATAGTAAAATTTGGGTGAGAAATAACTTTTGAGGACTCAAACATTGAATAGGACCAAGATAGTAGTGGAAAGGGCTGAGCGTTTCATTTCTAAAATTAAGAGATTGAGAGGGACGGGGATGGGGAATCTTAGAAATGGGTTTAATACAAATGACTCTTCCACGTGGATAAGTCGATTGATAAGTTGGGAATAGATAGCTGCTTGCTTACATGGATAGCCTCATTGGTTAGGGATCCTTAATGCTTGTAAAACAATTTATAGTAGGCCGGAGATTCTAATTCACTAGTGGGATGTTTATCCCTTGGGTAAGATTAAAAAAAAATTCAAAAATCCCTAAGGAAGGGTAGTTACTATATTTGATGGTTTTATATAAGTTTTATGTGGGTTGATACCTCGATGTGATTCATTGGGAGATTAAACTAGGGTTAATTGATAATGAATGTATTTGGTGTCTGGATCGTAGTGTATGGAAGGGTGAGGCAATGCTTAAGATTTGGGAACCCAGGAGGTTAGGGTTAATGTACTTTGGGATGAGTATAAGGTTAAAGATGCGTTATAGCTTTTTATGATGGCGATTCTAGTATGACCGGTAGTGTTAGGGTATGTATGTTCATGTTATTTAACTTAATCCGTTTGTGAGGGTAATGTATGTGTTTGATTTAGATCGTTAGTGAAGTTGGAAAGCACTTGTATATTTTATGTGCAATTCTTACCATTTGTGAATGATCATGGCGTATCATACTAGGAGGGATTCCATGATGGGGCACGTGCTATGTGGACCATGCTACTGTGACACCCTGTCTAATTAAATACAGGGTAGCTACTCCTTTATGAAATTAATATAGAACATCAAGTTGTTCAATCTTAGCATCACTGTCAAAAACATTTAATTTATTACTAGCCACCTAATATTTAAAAAGAGAGAAGCCAAATTTTATTAATTAAGTTAACAATTAACCAAGCAATTAAATCATCAACCAACAATCGCATAAACAATCTCATATGAATAACCAACGAAATGAAATAAACTAAGTCTGGAGGAAACACTCCAATAATAATATCAGAGTAAAATAAAATCCCGATACAAGAGTCTAAATACATAAACCAATAACTGAAATAAAACTGAAAGTCTGAGAATGCTATCTCTAAATGAAAATGGGCGACATGCCCTATCAGATGAGTAACCCTGAATAGAATCAAGTGCAAAATGTGAAAGCGTCTAATACTGAGATCTTGTAACTTCCACAGCAGCTACAGCACGTCAATGCCATGAAACTCCTATGTTTGGCATCCTTGTCGCTGGGCACCTAAAAGGTTTTACAAGAAAATAGATTTGAAAGAAAACAAGTCAGGGCCCGATGTGAAAATAGTTTAAAATTTTTATAGCAAGTGCTTAAATTAAAATATTAAACATGTTAGCTGCGTACTCTCACATGAGTTTATCACCTCTCAACTAATGTGCATGCCTAACGTATACCCTTTCCCCATCCTAGTTATGCCGCTAACTAGCTAGTCTGTACCCCCTGCTATCTCATTCTAACATAGGATATCTACTCGTAACACCCAAACAAATCATGTTCATATCCCATTTTCACATTCGTTAAATTAAATATCTCAAGTGTTATTTAAATTCTCACACTCTTAACCCATTTAAATATCTTAGTTATTCACATCTACTAAGCAATAATGAGTCAGTCACAAGTACATAAGTATATCATTATCAGTATATATATACATATATGGCACCCCTAGGCTAAGCTATGGTGCATGCATACTCTGCTATTAAATCCATGTACATCACGTACGTAAGGATCACGTGTTTCAAATCACTCAGGAACTGTCTCAATATAAATCACACATATTAGAGGCGAACAAAGTTCACATACCCATGGGTCACACACATACCTACGCTCCCAAGGTCAGCAGACTTATCCATTCAACGATAAGCCCTTCCAAGTCCTATGTTTTGAGGTATCAATCTAAAGTCCCCCTTCTCTCGAAGGCACACCGAGACCAGACTATCCTCTTACGAATGACCTCCCGTGATAGCAAGTATGGTAGGTATGTTATACACACAATAATCCATATAGTAGAAAATCACCCAACTAGTATATATATTTTTTCAATATAGGTACACACCTCCCCTTTATATTAAGTCTCAACCACAATATTTATGTTCCTCATATTCTACGTAATATTTATTTAACGTGACTAGTCTCGTCATACGGATTCAGGTACTTATACCTATCCCAAGTAAATACTAGTTCTCCTATATGTTCCTAAGGTTATCTCAGCAAATATAAAATCCCTTGGCTACTGTTCATACCGTTACATTATCTTTCATTACACTTTCAGTACCACATAAAAAGATTTCAAACCGTCCTCACTCTATAAACGCTCGTAATTATAACATTCGATCCCATAAGTTATAACATTTTCCAGGCAATAACTAAGACCCTACTGACCTTAAATAAGTCCCGCAATATTATATCAATCACCCTAAGAATCAATATCGTCTTTGGAATTTTCATTTAAACCTTAAAAGAAAATAATTACCAAAAATCAGAAGAGGTCGATCGATCGAGAAAAATGATCGATCAATCGAGCATCGATCGATCGACATTCTTGGATTGATCGATCGATCAAGCAGGTATTCGCCCAGAATTTCTTAACAGTTATGGGATTCTCCATTTTTACACCTCCAAATCATATTACAGCGTCCCAAACTCCCAAATAAGTTTACGAATCACTAAACCAACATATCTATACAAGTTTTAACGTTCAAGAATCATCAAACTATCATAGAACATCATTTTCTTGGATTAAAAGTCATCAATTTGACTAGAACCCTAATTCTTCAATCATCATAATACTCAATTAAATTTCCTGATTCTTAATCCTTAATTTATAAATTCATTCATCAAACATTTCCAAAAGCACCACTACATGGAAACCTACCCAAAAATCAATTATTAAACATAAACTATCATGTAAAGTATCATGTAAAGTATATGCCATAAATTATTTCAAGATAATTCATGTTTTTGCCATTATTCATAAATTGATATCAAACCTAAACTATCATGTAAAGTATATGCCATAGATTATTTCAAGATAATTCACTTGGATGAATTTAATATTCTGATCCTTTGAAGCAGACACTATGGGATTTATTCTTGCTTTCCGATCTATCCAGTGGTGGTGACGGTGGTGTGAAAGCCTCCAAAGGTTGGTTCTCTTTTGGGAACATCCTTCCATTCCTCTCCAATGACCATTTATAATTTTAGGTTGTGAAACCCTAAGGTACTCAAGTGTTGGATGATATAATCAGTCTAAAATTCGTGCATTACTATTCCTCAAAAAGTCAAAATGACTAAAATACCCTCTTGGGCTATCGGTTAGGCCTAAAATGCCCCGGGACTCAAACTAAACCCCCGTTTAGTGTTTTCTGACTATCTTGACCCTTCTGTACACGTTAGCAAACTCAAAATGATCATACAGATGACATAAAAATAAATTACCTTTAAATCCATTAAATCGGGTCCTGACATGACTAACACGCGCTTCCCAACTTAATTATCGAAACTGCCGTATTTTCAACTCACGAAAATTTTAATAAAATTCAATAATCAAATATTACCATAATCACTCAGTAATATTCAACATTATCATCATAATCAAATACTAACTTTCGTCTCCCGAGTTATTTAAATCTGAATTAATTCCCAATTAATTATCCCAAAGTAATTTAATTAATCCAAATTAATTTAATTAATCCCATAATTAAAAGCAATTTCATTTAATTAATTTCATAATTAAAAGCCATAAAAACACGGGGTATTACTGCTACTACCCCAGTGAGTAGACGGGCTCTTATTTGGTCATATCTTACCCCGATTCCATACGTCTAGATATCCGTGTATCGAGAGGGTTCACGAAGATATTTCGTCATGCAATATTGGGTATGGTAGATTATACGAGTGATGGATAGGCATATGATTTATCCCTTGACCATGCTAAGATTTTAGGTTTGGGATGGTCTAAGATTATACCTAGTAGGCACGAGTTATCCTGAAAGGTGGTAGGGATAGGATTTTGTTATGTATGGGCATGCGAGTAGCACATTTATTTGTACATGCATGGGAATGTACCGTTGTATGGATGGTAGACATGAGTAGAGTCTTTCTCCTACCATATGCAATTATTAGGTAGCAATACTATAGATAGTTGTACCGGTGTATGTGTTATACTAGACATGTACATGACCTATAGTAGTAAAGTATACCTATGTACTTATGTTTCAAATTTGTAAATTACATATACTAGAGATGAGTATGTTGTATTATTGGTATGAGATAGTCAAATGTATTTGGACTTGATATATAAGTAGATTATTGGTATATTGGTTATTTGATCGGACATAACGTAGGTTTGAGATTGTCACACAACTAATGTTCTATAATGAAAGAAATAAACCTAAAGATGAGAAACTAAAGATTAAAGAATGAAGATGTAATCCTTTAATCACATGGGATACATATGGATTTGGGATTTAGAACCACATGTTATTTTAAGTTGTTTTGGGCTGGGATGAAACTTAAAAGATATTAAGATGCGAGAGGCAGGTGCATAGTTATGATTTGTCCTAATTTCAATTATACTTTTATTCTTGGTATACTTGTTCGTAACATCGTGGATTTTAGCATTTTTAGGACTTGGGCCGTGAGAATCACTGTCTTCACCAATTGTTTTGATTGTTTTCTCATCCTATTACAAATTCTCAAGATGTAAGTCTCTTGATCATGAGTGCGAATTCCATTTTAAACTTGTAGTTTAGATTTTAGTTTTGAGGGATTTATGTGGTTCTTTACTCTCATTGTGTTTTGAGAGTGTTTACATATACGATGGGTATTGTAAGAGGGTAGTTTAGATAAGACGGAGGCGTAACCCCTTTTAAGTATGGTGATGACAAGGTTAGTTAGAAAAGCACTAGTGATTTAGCCACAAGACACCAAGAGCAGTTTGGAATGTATGGAACCCATCTTATACTCACAAATCTCTCGTGTGTAACTCACAATATAATAAAGAACTTCAGAAATAACTTAGCTAGAGGGAGAGAGAAGTAAGCACCCTAGATACACCTTGGTAGGCAGGCAAAACATACTAAAACTCTCAAGGATCTCTGTTATGTATTAAAAGCTTCGTAGTAAATGAAAAAATGGTGGGTGGCAGAATTCTCTGGTTCTTTTAATAAAATCTCTCTCTAGTAAATAAAATTCTCTAGTAATAACTTTTGAACTCTCAAAAGGTCGTTCTTTCCTCAGAGGTGGTTGGGGTCCTTAAATAGCCCCCCACACCACCCCCGAGGCAACTCAGTCATTAAAGACTATGAAAGACATCCCTCATGATTTATGTCACAACATTAAATGCCTGATGCACTAGTTGTCTCCTACGTCATAAACATTAAATGCCAAGACATGCCTTTTGCCTAAGCACTGTATGTCAGGGGGTTGTTGTTGCAGAGGTAGCTCACCAACTATCTGACAGCCCCAAATACCACGGTGGTTTACTCAAGTGCATGTCTGACATTGTTTAGAAGGCTAGTGACATCACCCACAGTAGATGTGACTTTTAAGTAGAGGGTTGTTTGGTTCATAACTTATTGCCCAATGGAACTCCAAGCTGCTCCGCTTGAGGTTCCACGGTCAGGATTCTTCAGTGTTTTACCAGGTGTATCTAAGATGGTCAGGACAAGCCCCAACGGTGCCCCACTTCTCAATCCTCCAAACCAAATCCCTCTAAAGTTCCCACGGTGAGGTTGTTCGATAGAGCATGAAAGCTCTCCCAGGCCCTGCCAAGCCTGGTCTCTCGCGAGTACCGTTCGACCTCACGCCCATTCATTATTCTCGTTACATCATTACAGTCATTACAACTCGTAGTAAATATAAACAAAGATATAATATGGAAAAGTAACAATAAGCTAAAGTACGAGTTGCCACGCCAAGCTGCCTCACCAAGATGCCACGCTTGAGTTGCCACGCTGATCTGCCTCCCCAAGCTTCCACGCTTGAGTTGCCACGCCAAGATGCCACGCTTGAGTTGCCACGCTGATCTTATCCTCAGAACACTGTTGCTAATTGGTGGATTATCCCTAATCCCAGGATTACCTTCAGGCCCCCTCTACATTTGCCCCTTCGTGGAGGGATTTGTTGTGGGAACAAGAAGTGCCTCCACGAAAACTTCTTAATCCGATGAACCTTCTCTGTCTGGCCTGCAGCTTTTTCTAATGCTGAGCCTCAACTGTTCCAACTTGAATATCTGAAATTCGCCCGAAGGACCTGCTAATATTCTCCCAGTAATGTTCGAAAAAGCGAAAAATTCTCCCCGATGTAACTGAGTCATAACTAAACAACGTTTGAGCTTCTGTCGAGGGGACATCGTGGATTTTTTGAACCGTTGGGACACCTTCTTCGTTGGGGGGGGGGGGGTTATTGGATATGTCAGAGAAAATCTTGGCGCCCAAAACTCAATCTTGCTTAGGAAGGTAACGGTGGATGTTCCCTAGGTGTCACTTCATTAATTGATGGCAGTTCCCCAGGTGTCACGTCATTGAATGACGTAGCGTTGTCTTTTCCATGTCAGAACACTTCCCGAAGTGCCACGTGTACATTTGAAATGATTGCAGGCGGCCACACACGTGCAATGGTGGGAAACTTAAACGACGAACTTTAAAAATTAAACGGCCAAATCACTTAAAACCATTCTTTTTCTTGCTTTCCCACTACTTGCTTCAAATTTCCTTCATTTTTGTTTTAGAGAGAGAGAGAAAGAGCTTCCATTGTTGATCGTCTGAGACCTCTATTGCTGTTCGACCTTGTGCCGTCCTGTTCTTGCTCTCATCTTCTTCGCCATCTCCTGTGGTTGTTCTTCCGCCATTGTCGTGCTCAGGCTCCTCTGACTCAAGGTTGTTTTTTGTTTGCTCTAACAATCTGTCATGGCGTCTCAAAGTTACCCCACCATCTCTTCAACCAGTGCGCCGCCTGCTACTGCTGTTGCCACCACTACTGGTGCCTCTGCCTTGGACGCTGTTCGTCGTGAACAGTTAAGGTTTTATCGTCGCTCTCCCATTTTTGGTGAAGGTGATGGCTTTGCTGCTGCTTGCAAGACTGTCAATTTTGAATGCAAGTTTGAGACCTTAGTGCTGGGTGACGAGGACGAAGAACCCTCGAAGTGGGGCTTTCTTCCTCCAGAGGGGACTCTCCGGTTTCGTATGGAGCGAGGGGACTTCCAATGGTCCCAAATTGACTTCGAAGCACCAGGTGGTTCTCCTGCCCATTTTGCTGCTTGGAACTCTCACATAGTGAGTTCCTATGGTGATATTTTGAGTAAGATTGGCCTTCAACGGGCCAAATGGTTTGGTGAGTTTACTCTCTCCAAAAATAATGCTGCTCTCCCCATTCTTGTTTCTCGTTGGAAGGTGACGACTCACACATTTGTTGCTGCGTGGGGCGAGTTCACAATAACCCTAGAAGATGTCTGCGAGCTTCTGGGGCTTGAAGCAACAGGTCATGAGCCTTATACCGATGAGCCTCTCGACGCCGAAGAGACTGCTGACCGTTTGGCGTTGGACCGAATATGCCGAAGTTGCATCGGTTATTCAAACAAAGCTACCTTCACTCCGCTGATTAATTATTTCTTGAAGGGTTCTAGTGAAGGTAGTTCTTCAATTTCAACGGATGCCCCTGGCCAAGGTACTTCGTTAGAGCTCCCTGCTTACATCCTTGTGATTCTTTCCCGTTTTCTTTTAACGGGAAAACCAAACGATCAGCCCCGAAGGGACCTTATCAACATATCCCTTCGTTTGGCCCCGGGCATCAAACTTCCTTTGGCTGCAATTGCCCTAGGGTCCCCTTACACCTGGCTTGACAGAACGTTGTTCGACATGGAACGATCACTTGGCCGTTATAACCTGGCCAATTTTGCTAACAGCGTCCTTCTAAGCAGCTTTCTTTACGTGCGCTTTCCTGTTGTGGCGGCCAAGGCCAACCGTCCTCCTTCTGGGGAAACCATTCTGCCCCCACGCTCTTACATTTATCACAAGAGGCAGAGCCGAAAAGAGCTGATCGCCTCAATTGATCGTTTTGAGGACTTTGTTATGAGGCCTTACGGAGAGGACGCCTTTGTTCATACTTGTGATTTCTTTCAGCACGAATCCAGGGTGGTACAGGTGGGGGTAGACATTGAAGATCCTCAGTTAGCCGTGGTGCTTCTCCTTTCTCCGGGGTATCTGCCTTCCTACACCGAGTGGGGATATTCCAGCGAACATTACAACCCCAATCGGTGTAGTCGTCAATTTGGGTTTGATCAGGGGCTCCTCGCTCAGTTTTTCAATCGTCAAACCCAAAGGTTAGCTTTAGCGTGGCATGTTCCTTATTTTCCTCCACTGCTACGTGGGGGATAAGTGAATCAATGGCTGGGAGAGTCACCATTCCCTCCAACAAGAGGCAAGGGAATGTGACCAGTCTATTTGCCATGAAGTTCTGGCCGAGACAACTGGCTAACATCGCTGAATTCATAGATGGCGAGCCTGTGTACCCTCCAGTTCTTTCTTTTTCTGCGTTGGAGCTGGGACTCAAAGGCAACTCCGTTCTGGGGACTGAGTTCCCTCTAAGTAAAACCCCTAAGAGGCCTTTCGAAGAGCTACCTCCGTTATGCCCCATGACTCCCACTGCCATATCCAAAGTGAAAAGTGTTGGGGTATCCAGGAAGACTGCTCCTTCGACTGGAGCTACTGCTGATGAAGGGTCTTCGCAGCCGTCGACCAAGAAGGCTAAGAGTGGGGTGGTTTCCACGAAAAAGGCAAAGTCCAAATCCCAGACTCCTGTGGCAGCCCTTCCCATAGCCTCCGTTCCTCCTCCCATGTCTCCTGAAAGGGCCGAGAGGTTAAGGAGGGAGGCGCAGGCTGAGGTAGATCGGGTGAATGCATAGTTTCAACGGCGCGCTGTCGTCGTTCCTCCCTCGGTTGCCTTCCCCACGGTCGTCGTTGATCCCACTGAGCCAGCTGCAAGGAGGAGAAAAAGTTCGAAGGTTCCTCAAGCCACTGGCAGTGACGTGACAAGGCTGAGGAGGAAGACTTTAGGCACCAAGTCCCAACGGAAGCAAGTTTCCTCGGTGCAAGCTTCTCATTCTTCTTCCCAATCTGAGGTATGTACACTTATCTTGTTCTCTTTTCTTCTTTGGTTAGAGCAAGCCGGATTTGCTTATATATATTGTTCTTAACTACTTTGGTGCAGGGACTTAAAGAAACGGGTCCTCGTTCTCCTAGCCCCCCAAGTCCCCCCATTAGCCGTTTCGTGGGCGGCCTCTGTGGGGCCATCTCATCCGATACGACCCCACCCCGTTCGCCAATGACCGGGCTTACCTACGCCCGTCGTTCAATCTTACGACGGGCGAGGGAGGCAGTTGGGGAGGGTGAGGTTATAGAGCCCATGGATGTCTCTTTGCCACCAGAGACAACACAATCTGAGATGCCTACTCCAGTCCTCTCTGGCTCACTAGCTTCCTCTGAGGCTGTTCTCCCCATCGTTCTGGTTGCTGCAGGTGATCCTGAGGTAATTATTTCATATTTAAATTTGTCTAATCTGGCATTCCTTCTCTTTCACCCCGTTCTGTGTGCTGAATTTAGGATGTTGGTTGCCCTAGGTCGAAGTATCTTCGCTGCTAGCAGACATTCTTCGTCCAACGGTGCTGGCGAGACCTCTGACCACAGTGCCCATTTTCAACGTTCTGACTGAGGTAAGTTATTCTTGGATACATTTCGCCCTTTTTTCTGTATTTGTTCCTCTTTACTAACATTGGCTTTTATATTGCAGCTTTCTCCCGATCTTTCACCACCCTCATCTATTCCCGATGAACCCCTTGCTCTTGGTTTGGTACCTTATGTGGGCGAGGGAACTATGCCTATGGTTGAGGTTTCTGGGGCCAGAGACCCTGTTGAGGCTGATGAGGTAACAAGTCCCCTCCCAACAATTCCTGCCACTTTAACCTCCGTGATGACTCCCACTCCTGCCCCTGTTATGATTCAGGTACTTTCTTAATTCTTTATATAATCTCCACTTTATAATGGTGAGTTAACAATGAAAACACTTGTTAAGATTTTTATATAATCTCCACCTTATAACGGTGACTTAACAACAAAACGTTTGTTAAGATTTTTATATAATCTCCACCTTATAACGGTGACTTAACAATGAAAACACTTGTTAAGATTTTTATATAATCTCCACCTTACAACGGTGACTTAACAATGAAAACACTTGTTAAGATTTTTATATAATATCCACCTTATAACGGTGACATAACAACGAAAACGTTTGTTAAGATTTTTATATAATCTCCACCTTATAACGGTGACTTAACAATGAAAACACTTGTTAAGATTTTTATATAATCTCCACCTTACAACGGTGACTTAACAATGAAAACACTTGTTAAGATTTTTATATAATCTCCACCTTATAACGGTGACTTAACAATGAAAACACTTGTTAAGATTTTTATATAATCTCCACCTTATAACGGTGACTTAACAACGAAAACGTTACAATCTCACTGTTTCTTATATCTCTTCTCAGGTTGCTCAGGAGGATTCCTCACCAGCTCTTTCACTTATAGGCACACCACGTCAGGAACCTGCTGTTTCAGAAGAACCTGACCAGGCTGACCAAGGTTCCACGACTGGTGTTGAGGCCGAAAGTGAGTCTGGGTGCGAATTGCCTCTCCCTGACTTAACTCCTCCTGCCTTTTGCCTAATGGTGCTTCACAATTCTCCCCAAATGCCTGTGAGCCATCGCTTGGTGATTGAGCAGTTGGTGAACCATCACCCCGAGACCTTCACCGTGGACTGCCTATGGTCCAATATTCCCGTGATGAGTTATCGACTGCAAGGCATGGCGATCGTTGTTGCTGAGATTGCCAATACTCCCACTTCCCGTGTAACCCGAACCCTCATTAATCAGTTTCTGGGTTTTCTGAAGGAATTGGGTCGTGACGGTTTCCGCTTCGACTGGCTTATGGCGTATTTGAAAACTTTGAAGAGCCAGCAGCTGATCGGCCAGAGGGAACTGTTGAGGAAGCACCAGGAGGACCAACGGGCTGAGGAAGTTAAGTTAGCTGAGCTGGCACCTCTTTTGGAATCAGCGGATGAAGAAATAAAGAATGCCGAAGAGGCTCTTCGTTTGGCCAAACTGAAACGGGAGAGACTTCTTATTGAACGCGCCCAGGTGCAAATCAGGCTAGAGGTTGCTGTCAACGCTCAAAGCTCCTTTGCGTCAGCTTCTTCGGGCCTTCCTGGGGATTTTTTCTCTTCCCCAGACCTATGGTTTCTTTTAGGGTAGCAAGCTCTTGTATATATTTCCCTTCTTCGTCCATTTATGTAATTCTTGGGCAATAGTTCCCAATTTTTTTTGTAATGCTCTCTTGTTTATTGAATGAAAGAAAGTATATTTTCCCGTTTTATCTTTGAGTTGTGACTGCTTTCATATCAGTGTCTATACTTCACGTCATCAATAAAACTTGTATATTCATAATCAAAGACTAGATACATCGATGGTATAAACTTAATTGTTTACACATGATAAACTTTCAACCATTTATTATTAATTTTGAATGGCTTGTTTTCCTCTAACTTAGAAATTAGGCAATAACCTGAATCATGAGCTTCCTTCACGACGAAAGGTCCCTCCCAATTGGCTGCGAATTTTGGCAGAGGAAGTCCCCTAATGTGTTTCACCGCTGCTTTCAAAACGAGATCCCCCTCTACGAACCTCCTTGGTCTTACCAGGTTGTCATATGCCCTAAAGAGCTGCCTCGTATACATTTGAAAATGTTGCATTGCGCTGTCTCTGTGTTCATCCAATGCCTCTAGCTGCACATGCCTGTTCTGAGGGAGGATGCTACTTCGCAAGGCGTATCGAGCAGAGGGAACCTCCAACTCCACTGGAAGGATTGCCTCAGCCCCGTAGACAAGGGAGAACGGAGTGTACCCTGTGGGCTTCCTCTTTGTCGTTCGATAGGCCCACAACGTTGCTGGTATCTTGTCATCCCACGATCCTGGAAAGTCCTCCCCAGCAGAGTCGCCAAATGTAAGAGGGTAGTTTAGATAAGACGGCGGTGTAACTCCTTTTAAGTATGGTGATGACAAGGTTAGTTAGAAAAGCACTAGTGATTTAGCCACAAGACACCAAGAGCAGTTTGGAATGTATGGAACCCATCTTATACTCACAAATCTCTCGTGTGTAACTCACAATATAATAAAGAACTTCAGAAATAACTTAGCTAGAGGGAGAGAGAAGTAAGCACCCTAGATACACCTTGGTAGGCAGGCAAAACATACTAAAACTCTCAAGGATCTCTATTATGTATTAAAAGCTTCGTAATAAATGAAAAAATGGTGGGTGGCAGAATTCTCTGGTTCTTTTAATAAAATCTCTCTCTAGTAAATAAAATTCTCTAGTAATAACTTTTGAACTCTCAAAAGGTCGTTCTTTCCTCAGAGGTGGTTGGGGTCCTTAAATAGCCCCCCACACCACCCCCGAGGCAACTCAGTCATTAAAGACTATGAAAGACATCCCTCATGCTTTATGTCACAACATTAAATGCGTGATGCACTAGTTGTCTCCTACGTCATAAACATTAAATGCCAAGACATGCCTTTTGCCTAACCACTGTATGTCAGGGGGTTGTTGTTGCAGAGGTAGCTCACCAACTATCTGACAGCCCCAAATACCACGGTGGTTTACTCAAGTGCATGTCTGACATTGTTTAGAAGGCTAGTGACATCACCCACAGTAGATGTGACTTTTAAGTAGAGGGTTGTTTGGTTCATAACTTAATGCCCGATGGAACTCCAAGCTGCTCCGCTTGAGGTTCCACGGTCAGGGTTCTTCAGTGGTTTACCAGGTGTATCTAAGATGGTCAGGACAAGACCCAACGGTGCCCCACTTCTCAATCCTCCAAAACAAATCCCTCTAAAGTTCCCACGGTGAGGTTGTTTGATAGAGCATGAAAGCTCTCCCAGGCCCTGCCAAGCCTGGTCTCTCGCGAGTACCGTTCGACCTCACGCCCATTCATTATTCTCGTTACATCATTACAGTCATTACAACTCGTAGTAAATATAAACAAAGCTATAATATGGCAAAGTAACAATAAGCTAAAGTACGAGTTGCCACGCCAAGCTGCCTCACCAAGATGCCACGCTTGAGTTGCCTCACCAAGATGCCACGCTTGAGTTGCCACGCTGATCTGCCTCCCCAAGCTGCCACGCTTGAGTTGCCACGCCAAGATGCCACGCTTGAGTTGCCACGCTGATCTTATCCTCAGAACACTGTTGCTAATTGGTGGATTATCCCTAATCCCAGGATTACCTTCAGGCCCCCTCTACAGGTATCAAAGTTGGTTGCATATTTTTACAGTTTTTCTTTATATCATTTTATTATTTGTTCAGATTCAGTTTGTTAATTATGCTGATAATGATACCAAATATTTTTTGTTCCCATGATTTTTGTACTAGACTTGATCAGTCTATTTATGGATTTTACGGTGTGCCACAGTTGGTATTAGATCAATTCAGTATCTAGTGTCCAGGGATTTTGAGTACGTCTGTCTCTTTTCCATACTATGTTCCTTGAATACTTTGGAGCCTTACCATTTAGGGTTCGTATTCTTTATAATGACAATTGTTTAAGGGGTTTCACAACATTGTTGCCTGACGAATGACTCGGATAGACCAAGTGTATCGGTATGGTTCCTCATTTGGATTTTACTTTCAGGGCATCCCACACATGAGGTCGAATCTGATCTAGAGTTAAAGGATTTTGGAGGCGAGATCTTTAGCAAGAGCGCATATGGTTTGAGGGGAAATGTTACTCAGCATCCATAATGGCATATGAATAAGTTGTGAAACCGTGTGGTAGCCAGTTTGAGGGGGAGCTCAACTATATTTCTCTTTTTTCATTGTAAAAGAATGATATGAAGGAAAAGAAGGATGTTCGCATTATCAATTAGTATGAGACAAATTTTTTGAGTCAGTAAAAACCTTATGTGAAGGGTTTGGTAGGTGTTACTAGGTAACCCTCTATTTACCACTTGGCTCAGGTGGTCGAAATAACCTTCTTACATCAGTAAGAGCAATATAACTATTATGGTGGTAGAGTCATTAGGATTTTTAAGATAGAGGCCAAAGTGGGCCCAATATGTTGAGACAGTATAATGTTAACCCGAGTAGGGGGACCTCCCCAGTAGAAGGAATTCCTAGGGGTAGTGAACCCTATGATGTTTCAAAGAGTAGGCGATGTGACATGTTTTGGCCGGCATAGCTAAGAGAATTATGGCTAGTGGAACCACAACCTAGGAGAGCATGGTAAATGAGCTAAATTTTCGTAGAAATGACCACATAAGTAAGTTCGACTAGCCTCTAGTGGGGCTGTAGTTTTGACAATTCCTATATAGGAAGGTGTTATACTCGTGGTGAGTGAGGCCACCTAGTTATTTTATGCCTTAGTGGAGACTGGATTTTTGGGGAACATCCCAGGGATGGTTATGGGTACGTTTATGCATTGCACGTCGACTAATATATCAAGAATTTGTAATTCTTTATTAGTTATGTGTGTGTACTAAGATTATAAGGCATGTGTATGTTTATTTCCGAGCTTTATGTATATGTGGAAACCCCAGTGAGTAGGGCTGGTTTACATCATGATTATACAGGCGTGGAAGTTTGTTTGGCCGACTTAGTTTTTCATCTCCTTTGTGGACTGGTGATGAGACATAATCATATTAGTACTGAGCTTGTGTGTATAGATATGGTTTACTCTTTTATCAATTGTAACACCCCGCCTAATTAAATACCGGGTGGCCAGTCCCACACCAAATTAAAACAGAATATACAGTTGGCTCATTCTTAGCATCACTGTCGAAAACATTTACAACTCACCCAATACTCAAATAAGCTGGTGTTAAAAAAACTTTCCAATTTAAATTTCAACAAAACCTTTTTCCATTTTTAAGAATAACACAACACATTTATTTTACAACACTGATAGCACAATAAGTATTACAAAATAATTAAAATGCAACTGGAATAAACATTCCCAAGTAATATAAATTCTTTACAATAATCCCCACAATGTTAAATGTATTAAAAATCAGAATACAACAATATTTTACTCCAACAGAAAATGATAACTGAATCCTTTTGGGCGACATGCCCTAACTAAGAATACTATGAATCAAAAAGATGATAAGCGTCTAAGAAAAACCTCTATAGCTCCATAGCTCGTCAAAATTAACTATGGTTGTCGTCCCTGTTGCTGGACACCTGATATAGAGATACAATAGAAGAGAAAATATGCACGGAAACGGGTCAGAGCCCGAATGTGTAGAGTATTTTTAAAAACAACAAGTATTTAACAAGTGCAATAAAGCATTTATTATGTACATGTTAGATCCCACTCTCACTTGCAATTCTCACCTCTCAACTAGAGTGCACACTTAACGTTTCCTATTAACCTCCTAGTTAATGGTTCCTCTTTTCTAGTCTCCATATTAAAATTCCATTCCCATATCAAAATCCCCGTATGTCCCATACCATACGTCACCTTATTATGCATTTACATTTCTTCATTATATGATTAGTTTCTCATCAATATGAATCATAACTCATTATTTATCATTAATATGAATTGTTACTCATTAATATGAGTTAAGCTTTTCAATTCTAAAAGCATAAACATTTATTAACTAAATTCCATTAACATATTTTATTCACCGTTATCTACAATTATCACCGTAGATAGATCTAACCACAATATATCCATTTAATCAGTTAATTCATTATATATATATATATATATATATATATATATATAATACGGAACCCCGAGTCACAGCTGTGGTGCAATGCATTACTCTGCTATCATGTCCCATTATCGCAGGTCGCCGAATAGGAGACTACAGGTTCGGTAAGATTTCACGAACCACAAACAACAAACAAATTGGAGGCGAACATAGTTCTCATATCCATGGGTCACGCACATACCTACGCTCCCACAGTCAGCGGACTTATCAACTCCCCGATAAGTCTTTCATAGACCTATGTTCTCGAGCGACAAATCAAAGATCCCATGGATTCATCAGGATATGACTGCCCTCACGCGCAAACCTCCCACCGATAGCAAGTAAGCTAGGTATGTCATACACATAAATCATTAATCAATCAAATAGGTATTATCATACCTATAATATAATATCAATAAGGTAATTATCATTTCCCTAAGATATTTCCCATACGTAGTATTATATCTCTTTTAAATTCCACGTATTAATATAACATATTTAATTATCCCCATATCCTATGACATCCCTCGACTCCCGACGTCGTTAAGGTTCATGCGCGGAGCATCTCGCAAAGCGAAATCCAAACAAGGAACCCCTCCAATACACTACTACTTAACTTTGTCGATCGAGGAGGTCTGAAAACTTCAACTATGCGATCGGGATAACCTCATACCCTCTTTCAACCAAATGAGTTCTAAACTCCCATCTCACAAGACTTAATTAGGATTTCTCTCATCTTATAATCAGTAATAAGTCACTAATTTCCTACTGGTCCATAACCTTTATTTCTCCCGAACTACTACGAATTTAATTCTCCTTTTAATTACGGTTAAAACTGATAGTTTCAAATCTCTTATAAACACGTATTTTTCACTTAGGATTAAACCCTCTTGTAAACTTAAGGATACCCAGGTATTATATAAAATCACCCCTACTGGTCGTATCTTAAATCCTCATACATCACCATTCGGAAATTAACAAACGAATCTAGAAACCGAAATTCCATTCGATATAATTTTCATCATTTAAATCATTTGAATCTAAATCCAATTAATTCAAATCTTAACAAGGGTTTACTAATATTTTCTAAGTCCCAAAATATTCAAATAATAATAACCAAAGATCCATAAAAGTTTTGGGATAAGAATCAACATTTAAAAAGAAACAACTTTACTTAATCAGGGGAGGTCGATCGATCGAAGGTAGGGGTCGATCGATCGATCCCTCAGGTCCAGGCCTGATTTTTTGCATTTTCTGCAACTGAGGGTTTAACAACTTTTGATCATTTAAACCTTCATCTAAACATCCCAAATGACTTATAAACTTTACTACATGATATATCAACATATATGAACGATTTCCAATACTCTAAACATCCTAGAACCATCAAAGGATTGGATTCAAAAGCATGTTTATCTCCTTATTCCCAGAAATTTATTAACATAACCTCTTCAAGAACACATCAATGGTTTCCATCATTTCTTCAACAGATTCATGACTAATTCGTGGATTATTATTATCCTAACAAATGAGTTAAATTCCTATATCATTTCAGTTTTCCAGAAATCCATTTAATGATCCATTATCTCTTCCAAACATGAATAATCTTCTCTTTTCATACTAGTCTAACATGGACAATATACAAACTTAAATTGCTATTATTAAACACTTGCCTTTAGTGTAGGTATGATCCTTTGGTGTAGTTTATCTCAGTTGGTTGTCCCTTCTCCGGTCAAACTCCGGTGGTGGTTGGTGGTGGTGAACCTTGGTTCTAGTTCTTCTCCTTCCCAAGTGACTTTTCCCTTCCCAAGCACTCTTACTCTCACTCTAAGAAGATGGATGCTCTTATTTGTGAAGAGGAGATGAATAACTCCAATTCACTTAATCTACCTATTCTTGTAATGATCCCAAATCCGAAATCACTATTCATCCCCCTAGAAAAATGACCAAAATGCCCTTTCGGGTTGTCTATTCATTTCCAAATGACCCGAGACTCAAATTAACATCCAAATAGACATTCCTGACTATTTCGAACCTTCCGGACGCAACTACGCAGTCGAAATAACTATAAGGTCAATAGAAAATAAATTTTTTTTTAATTTAATAAACTAGTCCTGACACATTCTATACCGCGTCTGACTAAAAATATAAATTACCGAATTTATATCGTACGGTCATCTTAATGACATCACATTCATATATTACCTAAATATCTTTAAGTAATATTCAGAATCATCCATATCCATATCCACAGTCCGGATAAAACCCAAATGAATTAATTAATAATAAACTCCAATTAATCCATTAATTTAAAATATAACCCATTTTAAAAGTCATTTAAAATTACGGGGTATTACATACTTCCCCCCCCCTTATAACAGAATTTCGTCCCGAAATTCAGGAATATAAGTCATACAGGTAAGGTCAACTCCGAGTATAAATCTCACATCGCAAGAAATCCAAGATGTACCGCCCATTCATTAACAAAATCCCTATCGATGTTATACGCCAATCCTCACCATATAGTCTCAACTATATCAAATTTAGACTTTACCTAATCTTCCCTATACCGTCCTCGTGACAAACTTTGGGAAAAAAACTGAGCCTCACACATTTAACAAATAGTTCCTGAAGATCCAACTACTTACCTTCTACAATTATGAAAATTACTGCCATACAATCATCCAGGGCGCCCATACACCCTGTCGTACCACTTTCAATATTAAAAGTTTCGCAAAGGTTATAAAATCATATACTAAAGACCTAACTTATTTCAACTCCCAACGGTTATTAGTTTCGTGCGTGGGGTGTCTCTCAAGCGAAATCCAAACAAGGAACCACCCCGATACACTACTTCCTAAAGTAGTCGGTCCTTAGTCAATAATGTATAAAAAAATTGTTTATAAAAATATAAGGTTTATTGATTTAAACAAAAATTTGGTTTTCTTTCGATTTCAAATAGAGTCTACGCATCTACTCTCTTATAGAAGACAAGATGCAAACATATGCTCTCATATACCACAAGTCAATGCACGCCGATGGTCAAATCACACTCGAACATGCTCAAGGTAAGTAATCCCATGATAAAAAGCAAACCCCCAGTGATAACATGTAATATAAAGGTGTCCCACACCCCTCAGTGAGTCTACGTAAATAACAGCGCTATTGGCTAAGTTTAGCAACCCTTTTGCCCACACAACATTCATCGTAACAAAATCAATATACGCTTCATAATCCTTAGATAGGAAACATACCCTCATTCGCGGGTGGTGGTTGTTGATTTACTGCCTGATGGACGTTATATACACGCCCATACTGACCCTGCTGCACGGGTGCTGCTGGAATGGGAGGTAGTGCTAGCACATGAGCTGGAGCTAAAGCTGGAAGAGCAGCTGGTGGAAACACTGGTACCTGTGGCTCCTGTCGAGCATGTTGTTGTTGAGGGAATTTGTCTTTCTCACGATAATCTTGACGTTTATGGCCATACTTGCCACACACGAAACATTTTCCCGCAAACTTTCCACCACCTTGCCCCTGTTGACCCCGAACCTGCTAGCCATTACCTCCCTTCCCTTGGCCCTGATGAGCCTGTCTCTGGCCCTGATGGCCCTGTTATCCTTGCCCAATACCTTTATCCTCAAATCGAGAATCTCCAGATCGCAAACGCTTAGCATAGTCCCCTGTATGGGAACCCTGCTCACTCTGACGCTGATGACTCTGCCTTGACTGAGTCCCACTAAAACTGCCCCCAAAAGTCTTGCCCTGCAGGCCTGACACAAACCCCCGCTTGACACCTTGATTATGGAAGAGGTTATCTTGACAGTGGAGCATTGCAGCATTAAGAACATCTGCATACGTACGTAGTGAAAGATTCCCCAATAAATGTTGGCGAATTTTATAGTTCAACCCATCAGTGAACATTAGGACTCTCCTCTCCTCAGTAGGTACTTCAGCTGGTACCAAATTAGTTAATCTAGTAAACTCTTCCTCATATTCTGCCACAGTTTTCTCTCCCTGTTTCAAATCAAGTAGCTTCCGCCTCATCTCTGTCTGGATGGCAGAAGGAAAATACTTCCCATCAAACCGTATCCAAAAGTCTTGGATAGTCATTGTGTCCCTCTCCTCCATAGTGGTCGTAGCTTCCCACCATTGTAAAGCTGCTCCTACTAGCTTTAATGTGGCTAGTATCTGACGTTGAACCTCAGTGCATTCGATCATTCTCAAGTGTCGTTGGATATCTTTCTTCCATTGGCTAGCAGTCACAACATCTGATCCTCCCCGAAACTCGGGTGGGTGCGCTTTCTGAATGGCATCCCTTACTCGTTCCCATGCAGTAGGAAACACTTATCCTTGCACGGGTGGCATAATCGGTGCCGGTACGGGAGCCTGCTGAATAGCGGCTACAACAGCATTAACTGCCTGAGCGATAATTGCAGCAACTTCGGCTGCAGACATTGTACCCTGAGCTGGGGCGGGCTGAGGTGCACATCGAGGAGGCATCTGAAACGAGAGAACACTATCAGTATTTGATATCTCAAAATAGCTGAAGATCGTAAGCGTAAATAGAAAAGCAATAATCCTACTCATAGGGCTCTACATCAAAGAACGCTAAGCTGAAGACACAATAAGCCGTACAGATCCTAAAGGAGACTAGAACCTGATGCTCTGATACCACCTGTAACACCCCGCCTAATTAAATACCGGGTGGCCAGTCCCATACCAAATTAAAACAGAATATACAGTTGGCTCATTCTTAGCATCACTGTCGAAAACATTTACAACTCACCCAATACTCAAATAAGCTGGTGTTAAAAAAACTTTCCAATTTAAATTTCAACAAAAACTTTTTCCATTTTTAAGAATAACACAACACATTTATTTTACAACACTGATAACACAATAAGTATTACAAAATAATTAAAATGCAACTGGAATAAACATTCCCAAGTAATATAAATTCTTTACAATAATCCCCACAATGTTAAATGTATTAAAAATCGGAATACAACAATATTTTACTCCAACAGAAAATGATAACTGAATCCTTTTGGGCGACATGCCCTAACTAAGAATACTGTGAATCAAAAAGATGATAAGCGTCTAAGCAAAACTTCCATAGCTCCATAGCTCGTCAAAATCAACTATGGTTGTCGTCCCTGTTGATGGACACCTGATATAGAGATACAATAGAAGAGAAAATATGCAAAGAAAAGGGTCAGAGCTCGAATGTGTAGAGTATTTTTAAAAACAGCAAGTATTTAACAAGTGCAATAAAGAATTTATTATGTACATGTTAGATCCCACTCTCACTTGCAATTCTCGCCTCTCAACTAGAGTGCACACTTAACGTTTCCTATTAACCTCCTACTTAATGGTTCCCCTTTTCTAGTCTCCATATTAAAATTCCATTCCCATATCAAAATCCCCGTATGTCCCATACCATACGTTACCTTATTATGCATTTACATTTCTTCATTATATGATTAGTTTCTCATCAATATGAATCATAAGTCATTATTTCTCATTAATATGAATCGTTACTCATTAATATGAGTTAAGCTTTTCAATTCTAGAAGCATAATCATTTATTAAATAAATTCCATTAACATATTTTATTCACCGTTATCTACAATTATCACCGTAGATAGATCTAACCCCAATATATCCATTTAATCATTTAATTCATTATATATATATTCATATATAATACGGCACCCCGAGTCACAGATGTGGTGCAATGCATTACTCTGCTATCATGTCCCATTATCGCAGGTCGCCGAATAGGGGACTACAGGTTCGGTAAGATTTCACGAACAACAAACAAGAAACAAATTGGAGGCGAACATAGTTCTCGTATCCATGGGTCACGCACATACCTACGCACCCACAGTCAGCGGACTTATCAACTCCCCGATAAGTCTTTCATAGACCTATGTTCTCGAGCGACAAATCAAATATCCCATGGATTCATCAGGATATGACTGCCCTCACGCACAAACCTCTCACCGATAGCAAGTAAGCTAGGTATGTCATACACATAAATCATTAATCAATCAAATAGAGATTATCATACCTATAATATAATATCAATAAGTTAATTATCATTTCCCTAAGATATTTCCCATACGTAGTATTATATCTCTTTTAAATTCCACGTATTAATGTAACATATTTAATTATCCCCGCATCCTATGACATCCCTCCACTCCCGACGTCGTTAAGGTTCATGCGCGGAGCGTCTCGCAAAGCGAAATCCAAATAAGGAACCCCTCCAATACACTACTACTTAACTTTGTCGATCGAGGAAGTCTGAAAACTTCAACTATACGATCGGGATAATCTCATACCCTCTTTCAACCAAATGAGTTCTAAACTCCCATCTCACAAG
The DNA here is from genome assembly GCA_949130495.1 of Sambucus nigra. Lineage (NCBI taxonomy): Eukaryota > Viridiplantae > Streptophyta > Magnoliopsida > Dipsacales > Adoxaceae > Sambucus > Sambucus nigra. The sequence goes on from OX422221.1 coordinate 354,262,410, forward strand.
ATTTAATTAGGATTTCTCTCATCTTATTATCAGTAATAAGTCACTAATTTCCTACTGGTCCGTAACCTTTATTTCTCCCGAACTACTACGAATTTAATTCTCCTTTTAATTACGGTTAAAACCGATAGTTTCAAATCTCTTATAAACACATATTTTTCACTTAGGATTAAACCCTCTTGTAAACTTAAGGATACCCAGGTATTATATAAAATCACCCCTACTGGTCCTATCTTAAATCCTCATACATCACCATTCGGAAATTAACAAACGAATCTAGAAACCGAAATTCCATTTGATATAATTTTCATCATTTAAATCATTTGAATCTAAATCCAATTAATTCAAATCTTAACAAGGGTTTACTGATATTTTCTAAGTCCCAAAATATTCAAATAATAATCACCAAAGATCCATAAAAGTTTCGGGATAAGAATCAACATTTAAAAAGAAAAAACTTTACTTAATCAGGGGAGGTCGATCGATCGAAGGTAGGGGTCGATCGATCGATCCCTCAGGTCCAGGCCTGATTTTCTGCATTTTCTGCAACTACGGGTTTAACAACTTTTGATCATTTAAACCTTCATCAAAACATCCCAAATGACTTATAAACTTTACTACATGATATATCAACATATATGAACGATTTCCAATACTCTAAACATCCTAGAATCATCAAAGGATTGGATTAAAAAGCATGTTTATCTCCTTATTCCCAGAAATTTATTAACATAACCTCTTCAAGAACACATCAATGGTTTCCATCATTTCTTCAACAGATTCATGACTAATTCGTGGATTATTATTATCCTAACACATGAGTTAAATTCCTATATCATTTCAGTTTTTCAGAAATCCATTTAATGATCCATTATCTCTTCCAAACATGAATAATCTTCTCTTTTCATACTATTCTAACATGGACAATATACAAACTTAAATTGCTATTATTAAACACTTGCCTTTAGTGTAGGTCTGATCCTTTGGTGTAGTTTATCTCAGTTGGTTGTCCCTTCTCCGGTCAAACTCCGGTGGTGGTTGGTGGTGGTGAACCTTGGTTCTAGTTCTTCTCCTTCCCAAGTGACTTTTCCCTTCCCAAGCACTCTTACTCTCACTCTAAGAAGATGGTTGCTCTTATTTGTGAAGAGGAGATGACTAACTCCCATTCACTTAATCTACCCATTCTTGTAATGATCCCAAATCCGAAATCACTATTCATCCCCCCTAGAAAGATGACCAAAATGCCCTTTCGGGTTGTCTATTCATTTCGAAATGGTTCGAGACTCAAAATTAACATCCAAATAGACTTTTCTGACTATTTCGAACCTTCCGGACGCAACTACGCAGTCGAAATAACTATAAGGTCAATAGAAAATAAATTTTTATTTTTTTTTAATTTAATAAACTAGTCCCGACACGTCCCATACCGTGTTTGACTAAAAATATAAATTATCGAATTTATATCGTACGGTCATTGTTGATACCAAAATTAGTATGTTGATGTGGACAAATAATAAGAAGACACGTGTCAATCTACGAGGCACAATAGCAACGAGGAAGATCATTCCCCCGACCAACATACTCACTCCGAGGAACACCCGTCTTCCGAGGAACACCAATCCTCCGAGGAACTCTTGGACGACGAGCAACTAAGGCGGTTCGAGCTGCATCTCCACCGCAGCATTAATTGCCAGATAATAAACAGTTCAACTATTCATTGAATGCTTATCATCTTGACGCACACGTTTGAAGAGCATTAAATGAATTACCCTTTCATATGTGTATCATTTAATGTAACACCCTTTCATGTACAGCCTAAGGGCTATAAATACCTTGTATCGCCCTCATTCAGGGGGACCGGAATTTCTTGATAGCACATGTAATCGAGAATTCCCAAACACTCAACAATAACATAACAGTGGACGTAGGCCATTCATATAAGGCTGAACCACTTTAAAATCTTTTGTCTCATTTATTTATCTATGATTAAATAATTAGAGTAATCTAGTTTTTTACATCAACAGATTGGCGCCGTCTGTGGGAAACGATTGTTATTATCGTTTTTCACCAAAAATCATTCATCATCAATGGCAGATAATCTGGAATCCAGCAATCGAAACGCTGGAAATGCTGGAAATCCTTCAAATCCATCTGCACCTCCAGATCTGGCTGGAATTATGACGAATCTGGCTCAAGGACAAACTGCCATGCAGGAAACAATGCGACAACTCATACAGACCCTTCATGGTGGTGTACCTGCGCGTTCAGGATAGCGAAGTGGTCAGAGACAAACTTATTTACTTTCTTTAAGATCCAGGCGTACTGAGTCATATCGTAATGAGGAGTCTGATGATTTCTCTTATCAACCTGGGAGAACTTCGTCAATAAGGGCTACAGATACTGATCAACGTATCACCCTCTCTCCAGAAAGACCCAGTGCCTTAGAAAGACTGAGTAGGGTGTCTCCTTTCAGTCGATTAGGCCCTAGGAGGAATAGGAGTCCACCTAAAACCATGTCGAGGAGTTTACGATGACCATCAGATCTAAGAGAAGGATCAGCACAATCACGACCAGTTGCTCGTCAAGATAGATCTCAGGAGGCCACATCAGAACAATCAATTGCCCAAACTAATAAGCCTGAGGAAGGAAACGATGCGTGGAGGTTCCATTCAGCGCTTGGAGGATAGATTGGAACAAATGGCCAAGGCGAAGAATCCCTTACAACGAACTTTTATTCAAGGGACACCTTTTGTCCAGGCCATTGTGGGTTTTCCTACCCCGTCGAAACTTAAAGCACCAGTAGTGACCCCCAAATATGATGGAAAGACAGATCCTGTTCTTCATATAGAGCAATATCAAGTTGCCGCCGATATCTATGCTGTCCCCAACGAGATGAGATGCAGAGCATTCTCAGGAACTCTTACTGGAGCTGCCCAGATATGGTACAACAATCTTCCTCGGGGTAAGATTTTAACTTTCTTTCAGTTGGCCGAGTTGTTCATCGGCAATTTCTGTTTTGGAGCAAAGCCAGTAAAACGAGTAGCACAATTGTTAAGTGTTAGATAAAAATCTGGTGAGAGTACTAGAGATTACATAACTCGTTTCAATAACGAGAAGATGGAAGTCATAGATTATGAGGAGAAGACAGTAATCACCGCCTTGATGAGGGGGTTGTTTCCTAATAAGTTGTATTACACTTTGGCGAAAGATCCACCTAAAACTATGTCAGAGTTGATGGGAAAAGCGACCAAAATCATGAATGCCGAGGAAGCTATGGCTGCAAAGAAGAATATGGATAAAGACACCAAGGTGGAAGTCGACAAGTCTAAAAATAAAGAGCATAAGGGCAATGGCGGTGACAAGCGTTCCAGAAATAAAAAGGTAAAATCATGGGAAGTCCTGAAGAAATTCGATAATTATACTCCCTTGAAAATGGGTATTAATCATGTCTTGGAAGAAATCAAGAATAGCGAGGAGGTAAAGTGGCCGAAGAAACTGAGGTCAGACCCTGATGCGAGGAACTGGGATAAATATTGCGAGTTCCACAAAGATTATGGCCATATGACAAAAAATTGCATAGCTCTTCAGAACGAGATTGAAACACTCATCCGAAGAGGAAAGCTATCAAAGTATGTTGATCGGGGAGGTGAAAGAAGAAATAATGATCGAACTAGAGAGAGATCTAGATCTCCTCGTTGAGCAGAGGAGAAAAAGAAGAGAGGCTATGAAGATGATGCCGAGGATTACCCCGATCTTCCCAAAAAACCAAGGAAGCCAGAACGAGAGGTATTTTCCATACGTTTTGGGTCATTTTATTGTAATGTTATTACAGGAGGAGATGCAGGAGGAGGAGATCTTACTGCATAAAGAAAAGATTACCTCGGAGAGGCACAAGCTTGCTCGTACATTCAGCGAATAAATTTGGCCGAGGAGGATCGTCCGAGGAAGGTAAACAAACAGAAGCTGGTTATTGGCTTTTCAAAAAATGACCTGGCAGGTGTTCTTTACCCTCACGACGACCCTTTGGTGATCAAAATGAGGATGAAAGAAGTAGTGATTTCAAGGGTGCTGGTAGACAATGGCACTTCGGCAGACATCATGTACTATTCATGCTTTCACAGTTTAAATTTGAAATTATCTCAATTGGAACCTTATCACAGACCTCTTCTGGGTTTCGCTGGCGAGAAAGTTTCCATTTGGGATGATCAAGTTGGATATATTCATTGGAACTTGGCCTGCTTGTCGAACAGAGAGAATACGCTTCTTTGTGATGGATAAGAATGTGCAGTCAGCCTACAACATCATCATGGGAAGAGTTGGTTTGATGAAGTTCGAAGCAATCCCATCTACAGTACATCAATGCTTAAAATTCCCAACAAATTTCGCAGTGGGAGTGGTGAAAGGTGATCAAAAAGTAGCTCGAGAATGATATTATTCATCTGCCGAGCAAGAGGAGCTTGAAGAGTCAAGGAAAAAGACTACTACTTACCAGGTGGATGAAAGTACATAAATTGAAACACTTGATCCGAGAGATGAATCCCAACTTGTAAAAGGACAGGTGGTGGAATCTATAGAAAATGTTATTCTGGACGATGAATACCCTGAACGAACAACTCAGATAGGTTCGTCGTTGGATGCTTCAATAAAACAGGATTTGATAACTTTCTTGAGAAACAAAAAGAAAACTTTTGCGTGGAGTCATGAAGACATGCCAGGAATAGATACAAACTTCTTATGGCATGAGCTCAATGTGAATAAGGAGATCAAGCCTGTAAAGCAGAGAAGAAGGGTATTTAGCTCCGAGAAGAATCAAACTATTCAAGAGGAGGTCGACAAGCTCCAGAAAGCCCAATTCATTGAAGATGTGAAGTATCCAGACTGGTTGGCAAATGTGGTGATGGTAAAGAAGAAAAACAATAAATGGAGAATGTGTGTTGATTTCACTGATCTCAACAAGGCCTGCCCAAAGGATCACTTCCCATTGCCCAGAATTGACCAACTAGTGGATGCTACCTCGGGGCACGAGCTGCTCAGCTTCATGGATGCTTACTCTGGTTACAACCAGATCAAAATGAAACCTGAAGACAGGGAAATCACTTCTTTTATTACCCCTAGGGGAACTTATTGTTATAATTTTATGCCTTTTGGTTTGAAAAATGCAGGAGCGACATATCAGCGGCTGATGAACAAGGTTTTTACCGAACAAATCAGTTGCAACATGGAAGTCTATGTCGACGATATGCTGACAAAGAGCAAGAAAGCTGCTGAGCATCTAGTTGATTTTGATTTTGAGTCTATGTCGACGATATGCTGACAAAGAGCAAGAAAGCTGCCTTTTGGTTTGATCAACTGGATAAATACCAAATGAAGCTCAACCCGACAAAGTGCACCTTTGGAGTACGAGAAGGAATGTTCCTCGGGTACATCGTCAACCAGCGAGGCATTGAGGCAAATCCAGTAAAGATCAAAGCTCTTTTAGGGTTGCGATCTCCAACGACGAAGAAAGAAGTGCAGAGTCTTACAGGACGAGTTGCAGCGCTCAATAGATTTGTATCTCGAGCAACTGATAGGTGCCTTCCATTCTTCAAAACACTCCGAAAAACTTTCGAGTGGAAAGATGAATGTGAAAAAGCCTTTCAAGACTTGAAGAAATATCTGGGAACACCTCCACTGCTGTACAGGCCAGTGATGGGAGAAAATTTGTACTTATACCTGGCAGTATCAGAGAATGCAGTCAGCTCGGCATTGATCAGATTGGAGAATGGAGTCCAGAAGCCAATTTATTACATAAGTAAGGCTTTCCGAGGTGCAGAGATCAGGTACCCAAAGTTAGAAAAATTGGCATTGGCATTAATTGAGGCAAGTAGAAGAATGAGACCTTATTTCCAGGCCCATACCATCGTCGTATACACCGACATGCCATTGAGGCAAGCCCTTCATAAGCCAGAAAAATCAGGAAGACTGATGTATTGGGCAATAGAGCTTGGTGAATATGATATTATATATGAACCCAGATCGTCATTAAAAAGACAGGCTTTAGCAGACTTTATAGTAGAATTTACATATCATGATACCCCCGAGGAGCAAAAGTTGCTCGCTAACCAACCTGTGGATGTTACAGGATCAACAGACATGAGTCCAGATCAACTCCGGTTGGTAAAAGGGCTTGTGGATGTAGAAAGATCATTAAATTCAAACCCAGACCAACTCCGGTTGGTAAAAGGGAGAGAAGAGATGGTCGACGAAGAACAAAAAATACCAGGGTAGGATGAAAGGAAACAGCAGATATTTCACCGAGGAACTCTGTCAGAAAAGAAATTTGAAGACGAGTTACCTACATGGAAATTATATGCAGATGGGTCATCTTGCACAACAGGTTGTGGGGCAGGGATTGTTTTGAACACCCCAGACGAGATTGACATGGAATATGCCTTACGATTCCAATTCAAAGCTTTCAATAATGAGGCTGAGTATGAGGCCATAATAGCAGGTCTTAATTTAGCAAATATTATAGAAGCGCAACAAGTGATGGTATTCAGTGATTCTCAATTAATTGTGAATCAGATGATGGGAACGTATGTAGTTAAAGGAGAATTAATGGTCAAGTATCATGCAAAGGCGATGGAGTTGTTGGCAGAATTTGATGCCATTCAGTTAATCAGAATACCAAGAATGGAGAATGCACAAGCAGACGCAGTGGCCCAACTAGCATCAGCTACTCGTACCAAGTTACGAAGAATGATACCAATTGAGGTGTTAGAAAGTCGAAGCATAGATGAAGGCCTGACGATGAATGTTATTTCCCTTGATTAAGGACCATCTTGGATGGATCCCATCAGGGCATATGTCGAGGAAGGAGAGTTACCGGAGGATAAGATCGCTGCCAAGAAATTGAAGTTTAAAGCTGCTCGATATGTACTAACTAATGGTGTTTTGTATAGACGAGGAATTATGGCAGGTTTGCAAAGATGTGTACATCCCTCCGAGGTGAAAGAATTGATTGAAGAGATCCATGAAGGGTCTTGTGGAGCCCATGTAGCAGGGAGGACACTGTTGCAAAGGGTGATGACGCAGGGATACTACTGGCCAACGATGAGGGCTGATTGTATATCCTATGCTAAGAGATGTGATAAATGCCAACATTTTTCTTCCATCCGACGAACTCCACAAGCATTTTTGACACCCATAACTTCCCCTTGGCCTTTTGCCATGTGGGGTATTGATTTGGTTGGACCACTGCCAACGACCCGAGGAAGATTCAAGTACCTCGTCGTCGCAGTGGATTATTTTACTAAGTGGGTAGAAGCTGAGCCTCTGATTGATATGACATACGAGAAGGTGTACCAATTCGTTTGGAAGAATATCATCTGCCGATATGGTCTCCCTCATGCCTTCATCACAGACCATGGAACACAGTTTGATAACGAGGAGTTTGCCGCCTATTTTCATCAGTCAAACATTTTGAAGGTTCATTCAGCACCAGACCATCCTCAAAGCAATGGACAGACTAAAGTGACGAACAAAACATTATTAAATGGTTTGAAGAAGAGGTTAAGTGAGGCTAAATCTAATTGGATTAATGAGCTACAATCGGTATTGTGGGCTTACCGAACAACTCCCCGAGCACCAACTGGAGAATCACCATATATGCTGGCGTTTGGAAGTGAGGCTATAATACATGCCGAGTTGGGTCTCCCAACACAAAGAGTGCTTAATTTCAATTCCCCAGTCAGTGACTTGATGAGAAGATTAGATTTGGACATGCTCGAGGAGGTTAGAGAAGAAGCAGCCATTAGGAATGCTGCATATCAACAACGAACAACTCTGTTCTACAACAAGAGGGTGAAGAAATGCGATTTAAAAGAAGGAGATTACGTGCTAAAGAAGGTCATTTAGAAGCAAGATAAATTGGAAGCAAATTGGCATGGACCTTACCGAGTTACAGAAGTTGTTCGACCAGGAACTTACCGAATAGCAACTCTAGAAGGAGAGGAATTCAAGAATGCATGGAATGCTGAACACCTACGCAAGTATTATCAGTAATGTAAAATGTAAAGCAGTTCTATCAATATGAATAAAACGATGATGTTTCACCATCTTCTCTCCTTTTATTGAATGTTTTTCGGGGAATACTAGTGTACAACACTACGCTGCTCGACAGCAAAAAGAAGACGATAGTTCAGACCCACGACCAACTCTGGTTGGTAAAATGGCGAGAACAAACTATACTCCTTTGGTTAGGAGGCATACACTAGCGTGACCAACTCCGATTGGTAAAATAACTAGTGGACACTGATAGTTCAGACCCACGACCAACTCCGGTTGGTAAAAGGGCGAGAACAAACTATACTCCTTTGGTTAGGAGGCATACACTAGCGTGACCAACTCCGGTTGGTAAAATAACTAGTGGACACTAATACTTCAGACCCACGACCAACTCCGGTTGGTAAAAGGGCGAGAACAAACTACACTCCTTTGGTTAGGAGGCATACACTAGCGTGACCAACTCCGGTTGGTAAAATAACTAGTGGACACTGATAGTTCGAACTCAGACCAACTCCGGTGGGTAAAAGAGCGAGAACATGTGATTCCTAAAAATGCCAATCTCGGTTGGTTAAGAAACAAAATATTCCAACTTATGTTGGTCGGAAGGTAAAACTATTCCAGAAAATACAAAATATTCCAAACTGAACCAAGTATGGTTGGTCGGGATCAAAATCCACTAACTGTAGTTGGTCAACGAGGATAAAATTATCGACCTTGGTTGGTCGGACACATTTTATGAAAAAATTTACCAAGTATGGTTAGTCGGGGATAAAAACTCCCACTAACTATAATTGGTCGACGAGCACAATTTAACAACCTTGGTTGGTTGGAAAAATTTTAAACATTTTTATACTCATTACTTTATTATTAAGTGATCGAACAACATTACTGATACTTGTAACTTTTTATTACTAGATTGGTCGATGAACCACAAAGTATTGTTATGCAATCACAAATATAAAAGTGTTAGACAAGTACAAAATAATAGCAATACAGATTTGCAAACAGAAAATGAAAGTCTTTCATTAAAATTCAAAACGAATTACAAATTACATGTATACTAACTATTACATTGAGATCCCTACTCTATTGGTTTCTTTCCCTCAGCTTTTGAAATAGGTTCCTCGCCAGCAGGTGGATCATTTAAAGTCCGAGGAGAATTAATAAAATTCAAGTCCTTCAGCATTCTGACATTCATTATTAAAGGTGTGTCCAATAGATGCTCGGGACGAGATACCTCGATCTGAGAATGAAGATTGTAGTCACCGAGGTATTGTGCAATTAAGCTCCGAGGAATGGCACGAGCTGGGATCCATTCCTTTTCCAAATTGAACGGTGTCACAGGCAAGTCAAGTACCCCAGGGTCATAATAGTCCCACAAGTAATGTCCCTGTTCAAGTTTCAACACGCATAAGGCATTCAACCAGCCTTGTTTATAGCCCTCATTAGTGGCATTCTGGATACGAGCATCTAAATGGAATAGTGCCTTGTTGTACCCAGCCATCCAAAATTCCCTGGGCTGTTTATGGAATTGGAAAGTTAGTCTCTCCAACTGCTCGTGAAGGTTTTTTACAAAAATGTCCTTATTCTCTAAAGTAGACTTCGTCACAGTAAGTTGATCCTCCAAAGTTAGGATTTTCTTGAACACATTTCAGACAAAGCCCGATCTTTTGCATTCAATTGGTATGCTTGAGTTTCCAATGTTGACAGAGTACGAGCTTCTTCAATACTACGAGGAGTTCTTGATCGACCCCGAGCAGGTGGAGTCATTCGTTCCTCGACAACATCCTGGGCAACTCTTCCTCACCCACGAGAACCTCTTCCTCGTCCCCGAGTAGAAGTAGAAGTACCAGATCTTCTCAGGATATCCAACTCTTGCCTTAATTTGGCATTCTCAACCTCTAAGAAGGAAAATTCTTTTATCGGTCACTGGGATTACCGCTCTTGAAGAAGAGGCTGCAGACTTATATTGTGCTAGCTCTTTCTGCAAATTATTATTCTCTTGCTCTAGCAGTTCAGCAATTTGTCTACAAGCTTCAACTTCTCCCTTTAGGGTCCTCTCCCTGACATCATACCCAGTAAGGAGTTTGGCGTAGCCCTTCTCGGCAGAAAGCTGTTGATATTTCTTTTCATGCCCCTCATGTAACAAGGCATTTGACTCCTTGTACTGAGTCTGAAGATCTTCTAGAATATATTGAAGCTCCTCGATCATATCATAGTAAGCCACGTTATTGGCCACAGCTCGATCAAGTAAGCCCTTCAGGTATTGATAAGATTCTACTGCCATGGCCAAGGATTTCGGCAACTTCTGATGCACTTAGGTCTGTGTGACCAGCTTTATAATATTCATGGCATTGCTGCATCAACTTTGTGTCATTAGCAGACAGAAGATCCATCCTGGCCAAAAACTAACAGAGAAAGAAAAAGAAGATCAAGACAGAGTGCAGATAAAGAAGAGACAATCATATAGAAGAAAAGAACTCAAATTTTATTAGATCATAAGGCAAAGTTACAAAGATCTGGGATACAAAGTACAAGTAAAAAAAAAACAGAAAGAGAATACCGAACAACTTCACACCTTTTCCTTATCTCCCAAGACTTTCTCGGGAGGCTGGGACGAGGAGCTTGGTTGCTCGGTGGAAATAATGAGTTGGTCGGCGGGAGCTGGAACTTGTTCTGGAGGAGCTGGAAGAGATGAAAGCTCCTCGTCAGCAGGCTCGGTAAGGATGAGATCACCCACTACCAGTGAAGATTCTTCTGAGGCAGCTTCGTCCTCTTCTTCATCCTCGATGGCTGGGGGAGGACCAGGAAGATGTTGTTGAAATAACTCGGAGTCCTCGTTCACCTTCAATTCTTGCAAAGCAGTAACCCAGCCATCTCGTAAGTATTTCAAACTTCCATATTGCACCTGAGTCATCATGGCAGCTACTCCCTTGTTCCACCCTTTGTCCCAACCTGTGTTGAAAGACTTTTTTATTGCCATCTTTATTTTCATTTTCTCCGAGGAGAGCTTCTCGGATAGAAGGTCCTCGGAGGCTTTCAACTTGGCCTCCAACTCCTCCTTCTGATGATTTACTCTGCGCAGAAGGGTCAGCTCTTCCTCAGCTGATTTCAGCTGATTTTCAAGCTCCCCGAAGGTAGTGAGCTTCTCGGCGTATTTCCTATTCTCCCTCTACAAGTCCTTCACTTTATTTCCCAACTGCACCTTCTCTGCTTCAGATGCAGCCAATTTCTTCTCCCATTCACCTTTATCCTCGTCGTACTTTTGACGGGATTCCTTCAGAGATTGGGCCAAACCCTGGACAGCATCCTCTACTCCAGACGAGGAGCTTAAAGCCTTGAGCGCTTCATCTTTCTTCACTATGGTGTTAAAGCAACTCACCAGCTGAAAAAAGAAGGTAGTGATGAGTTAGTACCGAGATACATATATTGATAGAAGGAAAGAAGAATTCAAGATAAGAAGAAACTTACTGAAGCAATGTGACGAGTAGCTAGGGACGTCAGCATATCCCTAGACATGTATAGCTCATGTAAAGGACAAGCAGTAAAGGAGGATGTATAGCTCATGTACTGTAGCAAATATGAAGCAGACCTGACGTGCTCGTCTGCAACCTTCTGATGCAAACTCCAGATATGTTTTAAATGCTTGATATTAACTTCTGTTTCTTTTGGAGTTTTTCTCTTGCTGTCAACTGCAAACAAAAACATAGTGAAATATCGGTCATACATTTTGTCAAACACAATGAAATCATAATTTCAAAAAACAAAATAAGATGAAAATAACCTATCCCATTGCCATATGGGGGGCATCAAGGACCCTCATATACTGCATCTCCAACCAAAGGGGCATGTTGCCAATTTTTTATAACTACTCCATGTTCAAAATAATCCTTGTTAGCATCAGGGAGGTTGACTACTAGAGCCCTATTCAAAAATCTAGTTTTTAAATAATAAACATTGTCTAAAACAACCCATCTATAACAGTACATAATCTCAGTAATTCCTATACGAGTTCCATGAGTTTGATTTAACCTATACACCCCATTAACTATTCTCCATGTGTTGGGGGCTATTTTTGCAGGGACAACATCGAAATACTGGCAGAACTCTAAACACAAAGGGTTTGGTGGAAAAGAAAATCCACATTCAGCAATAAAGAGGCTAGGGAACCAATGTCCCTCAGCCAAATCAAAATAACTTGAAGGCTCAGAAAGACTTTCCAAAGTTACCCAAGAAGGAATAGAAAAGTCAGAACGGAATTTCTCAAGAGATTCGATAATATAAACCATGGTGAATAAAAAGAAATGAAGGAGAAGGAAGAAAATCTTACAGGAAAAAGGAGATCTGTTGATAAACAAACTAAGCAAGGGATGAACGCACAGAAGAGAAAAAAAGCTATAGAAAACTCAAAAGCAGAAATTGAAAAGGTAGAAGACGATGGGATTGCCTCTGAGGCTTAAATACTTTGCCTTGGGAAACGGCGAAAGAAATGATTACAAAAAAGAAACTATTATGCTACCGGCGACTAAAAGGACAAAAAGGGCACGAAGATCGAAGCTCTTATAAAAATGCAAAAAGGCGGATTCTGCGAATTTGGAAGGAAATTCAAATACGAAGAAAAGGCTCCTAAAACCCAGGAAGGTCATTTAATATTGCCATATACCGAGAAAGAATGTTCCATGCTCCTCAAAGTTCGAAATATGAAACATTGGGGGCTTCTATTGATACCAAAATTAGTATGCTGATGTGGACAAATAATAAGAAGACACGTGTCAATCTACGAGGCACAATAGCAACGAGGAAGATCATTCCCCCGACCAACATACTCACTCCGAGCAACAGGTATACTCCGAGGAACACCCGTCTTCCGAGGAACACCAATCCTCCGAGGAACTCTTGGACGACGAGCAACTAAGGAGGTTCGAGTTGCATCTCGACCGCAGCATTAATTGCCAGATAATCAACAGTTCAACTATTCATTGAATGCTTATCATCTTGACGCACACGTTTGAAGAGCATTAAATGAATTATCCTTTCATATGTGTATCATTTAATGTAACACCCTTTCATGTACAGCCTAAGGGCTATAAATACCTTGTATCGCCCTCATTCAGGGGGACCGGAATTTCTTGATAGCACCTGTAATCGAGAATTCCCAAACACTCAGCAATAACATAATAGTGGACGTAGGCCATTCATATAAGACTGAACCACTTTAAAATCTTTTGTCTCATTTATTTATCTGTTATTAAATAATTAGAGTAATCTAGTTTTTTACATCAACAGTCATCTTAATGACATCACATTCATATATTACCTAAATATCTTTAAGTATTATTCAGAATCATCCATATCCATATCCACAGTCCGGATAAAACCCAAATGAATTAATTAATAATAAACTCCAATTAATCCATTAATTTAAAATATAACCCATTTTAAAAGTCATTTAAAATTACGGGGTATTACATCAACTACCAAGGGTAGGCTTTTATATGCCATTTTGTGTTGGGTTTGTTTTTGGATAGTTGTGCTTAGGCTTTAGAGATGAACTGGCACACTTGTCTACGTATGGATGTGAGAATAATAGAAGGGACTACACTCGAATATATGATTAAGGGTGGTTTATTCCCCAACATTGAAGTTTACCAAAAGTGGGTATGCAACTAGCAAAGAGATAAATTGAAAGATGAGAAACTAAAGATTAAAGAATGATGATGTAAAATTTTAATCATATGGGATACATACGGGTTAGGAATTTAGAAATGCCTATTATTTTAGGTTGTTTGGTTGGGGTAAAACTAAAAAGATATGAAAATGCAAGAGGAAGATGCATAGTTATGATTTATACCAATTTTAGTTATGCTTTTATTCTTCATAGGCTTGTTGTTAACATTGTGGATTTTGTCATTTTTAGGAATTTTGTCCTTAAAAGTTGTCTTCTTGACTGATGTTATTGATTTTCTTCTCATCTTATTGCAAATTCTTAGGATGTAGGTGTCTTTGGCTTGTGTGCCAATTCCATTTTCATCCTTATTATTGAGTTTTACTTTTGAGGGATTTATATGGTTATTTGATCTCGTTGTGCTTTGAAAGTGTTTACATATACGATTGGTATCAGAGCTGGTTGTATATTATTTCAATTTTACTTTATCTTGTTTTATTATTTATTCATTTCTAGTTAGTTCATTATGCTGATAATGTTACCAAATGTTTTTATTCCCGCTATTTTTGTAGTACACTTGATCAATCTATTTATTAATTTTTTAGGGAGAGACAGTATTATAGCATTCCAGGTTCTAGTGTCCTACGAATCTTGAGTCTCCATCTCTTTTTGTGTTACGTTCTTTGAATACTTTAAAGCCTTGTCATGTAGGGTCTGTATTCTCTATAATAATGACCATTGAAGGGGTTTCTTAACATCATTTCCTAACGGATAACTCAGATAGGCCAAGTGAGTCGGGTGGATTCCTTATTTGGATGTTACTTGCGATATGTCCCACATATGAGGTCAACTTCGATCGGGAGTTAGGGTATTTTCGATGGAGACCTTTATCAAGTTCTTAGTGTATGGTTTGAGAGTAAATATCTTCCCATAGTCCATGGCTTCTAAGAAAGAGTCAGAACTCGCGGCAACTACAAGGGAGTTATTGTAAAAATAATGTTTTAAACTAATTTACTCCCGTCTTAAATCCCCAAAGATCAAAGGAAAAACCCTAAATAAATCTCCTAATGTTAAGTTAGAAGATTATCAAAATCCCATTATCCAACTACATAATCTCACTTCAAGAACCTTTGTAAAATAACATCTAGAATCATAGATTTACTTAACGCATAGTAATATGCCTTAGTCTCCAAATCTCAACGAATCAATGGCACCCCATGACCAATATACCTTGATAAATAATATATTTCCTTGGCCTATAACCTAAAAACCCAGAAAACCCAGATGAACAGTGCATCTTAATCAGTTTAGACATAGAAAACTAGGGCTTTAATATTGAATAAGAGGGTGAGGACATATCTCTTACCTCGGTGGATCAATCCAATTAATAGGAGACTTCCACCTCATTTAGCGCCACCTTCTTCTCTAGTGAATAGTAGCCCTCCACCACCTTACTTCAATAAGCCTCTCTTCTTCACATACAAACCTTACTCTATCTATCTAGAATGAATTTCATGGTTTTTAATAGTCTTGGCAAGTGTGGCACACGAGTGTGTATCTATAGGTTTTAGTGGGGAACCTAGGGATTTACTCTTTTGAACACTCTTTTTTTCATAATTATACCTTTTAAAAAGAAGTTTAGAACTCTCTAAACACTCTCCTCAAGTCATGCCATAATAAGGCCATGTCATCACTTGTCATGCTGCCAAGGAAACTAAGTTCTGCCGCCATCACCTTAGGTCTTGATCTTCGAGCATATGTCCGTGGCCTCTGCATACTAAGCCACAGACTCTAGGTTTAATATGTCTGTGAATCCCCCTTCTAACCTAGGTTTCTCAGCAGTTCAACTACCGACCCTGGCCTCCCACAAGGCCGTGGGCTATTATGTTTTTTGGGTCATTACACTAGTAGCATAATCTCAATTAGACAATTAAATTAACAATGGCTAGAATTATATAATTTCATAATTAAGTTATAATTCATGTTCTTAGAATAGTATGAAATTGTTTAATTCATCATATTTCATAGCATAAATTGCTAACTTGATGATATGGTTATGATGTTACATGTTAGAGAATTAGAAAGCGTCGTTAATTTCATGGATTACTCCGTAATTGGGTTAAATTGGGATAAAATAACATGTTTGGGTTATTGAGATGATAATTGGAAATTATATCTTATATATGTTCAAGATTAGTTTAAAACAAATAGATACTGGTTAGGAATAATGCTAGAAAAATTATACATAGAATTTGAAGTTTGGGATTATTTAGGGGGATGGAATGGAGTTTTTAGGGCCAGCATTGGCGGATTTTTACTGAGAATATGATGATTCTAGGATAATCTTGTTTGAACGATATTTTAGCCTCCTTCGAAAGAAGGGGGATTCTCGTTCAAATGAAAATGGGAGTTTTAAAGAACAATCGAATAAGGAGATCGAATGACAAGTAATCTAAAATAGTAATTCTTAATTAAAAGAGGTTGATTAAGGTATAAAAGCTATAATTAAGACTACTAACCCTTAACTATGTAGGATTACTTGTTTTGTGTATTATATGCAACATACTGGGCATGTGTACTTGTGGGATACATACTAGAGGGTATATACTTATGGGGAGCGACCGACGGGCACCGGTATTGTGATACTAAGATGACGGGTTAGACTTGGTTATGATTACTCCAGAACTACATGTTTAAATTCCCATTGTATCTATATAAGGTTCACGGGTTGATAATTTTTTATAGCTTTGGGTATATGTTATATTGCTGGTATGAAGGTGTAGTGATTATCCCTAGTAGATTCTTAAGTGGTTATAGGTATGGGACAACTTATAACTATACCTATTTAAAAGGAACTATAATACTGGAAGAAGGTGTGTAGTTATATTATATCCCAAAATCAATTATATTATTATACTACTTAGATTTGTTATTAACTCCTCCTATTAACATTTTCAGGACATTGGCCAAAAGTGTAACCTCACCCCTAATACAGTCTTGTTCTCCTCTCCGCTACGGATTCATAAGATGTAGGTGCTAAGAATGTATGATCATGTTTTTTTATTCTTTTTATCATTTATTTCAGATTTATAATTTGAGTTAGTGACTTTTTTATTCAGTATGGGAATGTAGTATGAGATAATGATAGTTTGCGAGGATCCTATTACTTTATGTGGGTTTTGGTATCAAATTATTTGTGCTTAACCTATTTATGTGATTTTTAGTTTATTTACAGTTATACTTAGAATGCTACTAAATTAATCAGGCTCATATCATATTTACTTTATACCCGATCAATCTAGTTTAAATTTATTGGATGTCAAAATGGGTCAGGGCCTAATGCCAGAATACTAGCTACGTTTCCTAAATAGGATAACATAACCCAACCAAAAGTATTAAGTGAAACAAATCTCACGGTAAAGTATTTTATATAATGACAACCTTTAGATTTAGAATCTTTATCCATGTTTACCAGATAATATACTAAAATAAATATTTGAACAAAAATATGATCCATTAAGGCTCACAAGTCATGGAACGACCTATTTGAAATATAATAGGTTATCTCGTTGTTCATAATATTTTGAGAGTATAAATGGACATATAGTTGCTAATAAAGTCTAAAAACAAATCATGTAATATCAGTTCACCTACCATAATGTACTCAGTCTGTTACCTTGTCCATATAATTCAATTAAATTGTTGAGGAAAATTATGGGTCAAAATTGAAGAAAATAAAAGAATAGAAAAAGGTGGTTGTTCGAACGACCAATGGGGGTCGTTAGAAGTGAGATCCATGTCGCGTGAAGAAGATGTTCAAACGACATTCGAATGAGAGTTTACTGCATTACAGTCATA
This sequence comes from Sambucus nigra, assembly GCA_949130495.1. Lineage (NCBI taxonomy): Eukaryota > Viridiplantae > Streptophyta > Magnoliopsida > Dipsacales > Adoxaceae > Sambucus > Sambucus nigra. The sequence continues at coordinate 354,279,976 of OX422221.1, forward strand.
GGTCGCGTAAAGTTCAAGTGAAGCCAATCATCGAATGGGGTGGTCTTGTTGTTTGAACGAGGATCATGTCATTCAAAAGACGTGCTTAAAAAATTTTTAGATCTGATTTCCCTTGTGCGTTGTCAAAATTCTAGACCTTGATTTGTTGAGCTGTCGAGCTCAGATTAGCCCAAATTGGGAAAATCGGAAATTATAGGCTTTGAAGGGTCTTTAAATGGGTGGTTTGGGCTCATCTTGGGTTATTAGAGTTGGACTAAGAGAGAGAAGGGGAGGGGTGGTATTCTTCCACCTTTTTATCCTCCCTACTCTCTCCACCATGACAAACCACCATGCTACCACCACCTCTCCACATTATTACCCCACATTTGTTGTATATTACACCATATTTGAACCATGTATACCTATTTTGACCATGGATGAGGAGAGGTAAGAATTTATGGAGTTATTATTGGGGGGGGGGGGGGGGTAAGATTGAAATGGAAGATTTATGGAGTTCAAATGGAGTTCTTGCTTGGAGACTTGATGGAGCATGCTTTTGGGAGTGGTTCAACCTCCATAGACAACCTTAGGAGGTGGGAGGTTGCCATCTTCTTAGAACTTTCATACTTACCATTGTTGGGGATCCATTAGTGTTGGGAAAATCTATCCTTAGTCTTTAAAACTCTATTTGCATTATTAGTAGTCTTGAGTATAATGTACATGAATAAATGATGATTTCAAGTAGAATAATATTAAACATCTTTCTAGAATGAAAATGTTGGTAAAATGTTATTTTGGGGGAAATAAATAATGAATAAATATTTCCAAGTTTTGAAATATTAAAAGTTGGTATTTTATGAAAATGGTGTATTTTCTAGAAAGATTGATGTCAAACATTTTATGAAAAACAATGTTTGAAAATAATAATTTAATTTTCTAAATATTGGTGAGATAATGTTTCAAAGTTACTTGCAAATGTGTAAAGTTTATGAAAATGGACATTTGTTAAGTTTGAAGAAATAAAATGCCTTTTGTGCTTTGAAAGTATATTTTTGCAAGTATGATGGATTTCTAAAAGGAAGTGCATGTTTAATGCATTGATAGGATTTTAGGATTTAAAATCCATCTTCTCATGCATATAAACTTGTAGTATTTTGGAAATAAATGTATAAACAAGTTTAAAGAAGATTTTGTTGGGTTTAAACATGGAATAAGAAAAGTAGAAATCCTTGTCTTCAACGTGTATGAAAAAAGGGGGTTAAAAGTACGGTAAGTACAAAGTGTAAGACTACATGTATTGATAAAAAAGTAAATGGTATTTTCTTATAAAAGTAGTCTTTAAGTGTAATTAGATTTGTTTAATAAATAAAGTAAAGAAATGTCTAATGTCGAAAAATGGTTAGTAATGGTATTGAATAAGTGTTAATGGTTAAACATTGGAAAGTTAGTGTGTATAACTTAATAATGTTGTAAAAGATTAACACATATGAAATTGGAAAGGAAATAATAAAATAAAGATGTTTCCAATTAAGAAAAATATTACTACAAGTTTTAAAAGGTGTTAAAACACTTAAGAAGTTAGTATGGGTAACATAATAGTGTTTTGGGAAATTAACACTTGTGTAAATGGAGTTAAGGATGAGTTTGGAAACAAATGGGTAAAACGGTAATTTTACTTGAAGTGGAACATTTTTATGAAATAAATTGTTTGAAAATGTGTTACACAAATTAGTCATAAATGAGCATGATTTTTGGAACAAAATCAATATTTAAGTGTAAAGGACATGAAATGATAATTTCAAGTGTAACACAAGTTGGTATGTAACCTTGGGTTTGGCTTCGGTCGAGTTAAAGGGAAAGAAGGAATAATGTTGATATTTTTAAAATGTTAAAACAAATGTAAAGGAGCTCAGAGGACACCAGGATAATTAAGGAGTGCCCGAATCCCGGGGGTGAAAGACCCAAAATAACTGACTAGAGCATTTGGTTCCCATAGCCGACGGTGTGGATCCGATTGAAGTATGCGGTTATTTGAAGATTTCGAGAAATATAAAGCAATAAGGAACATGTCAATAAATGGGTTGGGTGATGAAAATGTGTTAAAACAACCTTACTTAAAGGAATTAATTAATATTCTAGTAAAGGTTAAAATGTACAAGTAAATGTGAAATTGATTAATGTCCATAAAGTAAAGGGAAGGTAAAACAAGTGGGAAAATGGGTGGTTAAGCAAACTAAGTGGTTAAACCCATAATTAGCACAAGAGAGTGTTATACACAAGTTTTCAAAGACTATATAAGTATTTCTAATATGATGATCACATGTGTTGAAAGGGTGATTTTCAATGAATATACTAATGTGGATTGGTTAAATTAAAAAGGCTAATTTTGGTAAGGAAATGACTTTCGATCAATTCAAGTGGAGTTGTTTAAACTATTTACCTGTGTGTGTTAAATAAAGAGATGAATGTCAAAATGATAAAAAGGAAGTCTTTTACAATATTAAGGTTAATTAATTTCGATAAATATGGTTTTCGAAAGTTAAATCGTTTCATGCATAAGTACACATATGTGTATGTATATACATATAAGGTAGTTGGATGTGCACGTTGGAATAATGTGTTAGAATCTTCTTTATGTCGTTAGATTCTATACTGTATTTGTACATTTCCTAAGCATTCGACTCACTCCCTCATTTTATTACAATAGGTTGGGTGCGGTTTCTTATTTTGAGGGTGTTATATAGGTAATTATTCTCTTTTATTTACATTATTATCTTAGTACGCATGGACTTCGAGGTGTTCCCCTATGTCCCCACACGTAGTTTGATTTGAAATCATAATCTCATGCTAAACAAGTGAAACATTAATTAAAATAAAACTAAACTAGCAACATTATATAGGTTTTTTCATTGCACTTCACACCTAATTCTCAAGTCAGACCGGGTCGACTACAGGTTACCCATAAGTCTAGGCCAAGGCGTTATAAATGGTACAAAAGCTTTAGTTTTAAGGTTCCTTTCGAGAGTGACATGGTAAGGTCGGCATTGGATCTTTCAACATCGGTATTGGTTTGGGTGGGTCATGCTAGTTTGGTGACGATTTAGTTCGTGTCCGTGATGGTAAATCCAAAGAGGTTAGCATAATATGTAAGTTGGTGCCAGGTGGCACGCGATCAAGTTGATAGTTATTAATCGCTTCTATGACTTTTGATTAGAATTTTTAGTAATTTATGGGAGTCCAAGCAAGCCAATAGTGGGGACATTGCGGTTGCTAGTCTTTGGTTCTTATGTTCCAATCCTTGATGGCGTAGAGACTCATAATAAGTTAATAATATAGTGAGATGACTCCCATTGGGAAGGTGGCACAAATTATGTACATTCAGCGATGGAGGTTGAGGTTTAGGGTGCCGTGATTAAACACTGATTATTAGTGATTAAAAAGTATATAACCCTTAGGTGCAGTGCTTACGGTTATTTAATACCGATAATGTAATTAGTAAAATTCGATCCTTGGGGTGATATCAGGATTAATGGTAGTCCGATGAGCATATGAAGTTGTGTAGGCCAATAGCGACAACACCATGATCATTTGTGTGAGATGTATTGTGTGGTAACTTTGATGATGAAAGTTGCCTTAGTAGTGGAAACAATGAGTAGTGTTCATTGTGACCTAGCTATAAAGGTTGGGTATTTCATATATGGAAGTTAGATGAATGAGTGGCATTTATAAGTATTGATTCTGCGGTGAGAACATATCAGGTCTCTTGGTAGAGGACATGGGTTTAGTGTATCTTAATTATAATGTGGTATTAAAGAATAAGATCCCGCGTGGCATTTGTGGTATAGGCCTTGGTATTTGTAGGCAATACCCGACGTCCCATATCCTGCCAAGATCAATATAGTCGTGTTAACTTGTTGATTAGCACTTGGTACAATGTTTACATAGTGAGACAATTTTATTGCCATGTTTGATCATTAATTAGGTATTAGATGAGGCAAACAGTGAGGTTTATAGGTTGTAGGTGATGTCATATACCCAGGAAAGATCCTCAGTAGCATTAGTTGTGGTTTGTGTGTGGCTTATGGTCACAGCCGTTTGGAATAAAGATAAGATTATTATCTAAGTGTAGAGACTCATTTTAGCGGCCGAAGTAATGTCTAGGTGCAAGGTCATCCTAGTGTGAGAGTAGTTTATGTGCACTTTTCATTGCCAATAGGAAAAACTGTGTGTGGCGTCATTGGGGATAGAGATCGAATATTATGACACCTTGAAGTATTTGATGGGTAAGGTGCACCATAGGTAGAAGCTTATAGACTAGTGTCTTTGTGAACATCGACTGATGGTGATGTGGGTATTGAAAGGTTTGAATATCACGCATATAATGATAAAGGTATGGATAATGAAGTATTGTTGGGTTTTGAGGACATTTACATAAAATGTGTTTAGTGTCCTTAGGAGACCAGTTAAGTACGGTACGAAGAAGAATTATGATCCTAGTAATTATTGTGTTGAGGGTCAGGTGATGATCCTAGATTGTTGGTCATATATAGTACGTACACAAATAGGTAGTGTAATACCTAAGGTAGGGTGATAACTCATTTCATCATAGGACTGATGCTCGGATGTCATGGAATGACTAATAGTAGTTTGTAATACTCGATTTCGAGATGTACTAGGAATTGTATTCGAGACTTAGGTTGATGATTCCATGTAGTGACTAGAAAATGGAAACCAAGGTGGGGTAATATAAAAGCATGATAGGTAGGTTGGCATTTGCCGAAGGTATGTTCTAGGATAACCTTGGTGAGGTAAGGGCTAATTCTTGACATGCCTTGCCAAAACAGTACGAATTAGAAGATTTAGCCCTATGTGATATTTATTACCCATAGAATGACAATGGAGGAGGGTCACATGAGTTCAATTTGGGTTTAGCCTAGAAGTAAGCTTAGTGACAACCTTGTATAGTTAAAGGATGCAATAAGGTGAATGTATCTCTTCAACAGACTACTGGCTAGGGGAATCTGGGAACTCGATCAGGATATGATAAGACAAACAATAACGTTGGTGACGTTATCACCAGTAAATGGACAAGGTAAATGTAGATAAGGTTCTGAGGCATTATGCCAATCGGAATGGTTCATGTACACCAAGGATGTGAAGGGTAGGTCCTTAATCCCAAGGACGGAAGTTGGGCGTTGACCTCTTAGAGGACTAACAATTCGTATATTTCTTTCATGTTGTGAGAATGAATGGTTATGATTCTGTTCCTCATGACTAGTGATCCATGCCAGGGTACGTGGCTAGGATTTGTGCTTGATGAGAACTTTGGCAATGAATGACATGACTTCAAGCGTATGGCATATGTTATCTTTTGTAAATCATAGTCAGACGCTTATGGGCAAAATTACTTGGGACGGTTTCTTATTCCTTTTGACTATCGTATGCCCCTTTCAGTTTTGATAATTGGGGATCGGTATTCTCACATGTGTGATAATTTGGATTGGTTCCATGTTATATGATAGAGTGGTTTGGCCTAGTAAAGCGTGACGGTCTAGGTTTGATAAATGGAACTCAGTAACTGGGTGCACCCCATCTGAGGTATTCTTGCTACTGCGTAAAGTTAAGTGTATGGATGGTTGCACTTTCATCCATACAGTTTTCTCATAGTATTTACCTTTTTTAGAAATAAAGACCTTTTTGACTGGATGACTTGGAATTCAGTGACTCTAGTTATTACGAGCAGAATGATGTCTTCGGGATATTATATAGTGTTAGAAATCAATGAATACTTAGTGTGGATTAGAACAAGGTTCTAACGGGTGATCAACGGTGAGCACCTAGAGTAGTACTAGGGACATCAGAGTGAAATAGCAGAAGGTGTAAGTCGAATGTACGGTGATGACTTGGTAAGAATATTACTTCTTAGAGTGAGAATTAGAATAGTAGGTGTTGATGTAAAAAATTAGATGACTCTAATTATTCAATCACAGATAAATAAATGAGACAAAAGATTTCAAAGTGGTTCAGCCTTATTTGAATGGCCTACATCCACTGTTATGTTATTGCTGAGTGTTTGGGAATTCTCGATTACAAGTGCTATCGAGAAATTTCGGTCCCCTTGAATGAGGGTAATAGAATGTATTTATAGACTTGAGGCTATAATCTGAAAGGGTGATACATTAAATGATATACATATGAAGGGGTAATACATTTAATGCTCTTCAAGCGTGTGCGTCAAGATGATAAGAATTCAATAAATAGTTGAACTGTTGATTATCTAGTAATTAATGTTGTGGTCGAGATGCAGCTTGAACCACCTTAGTTGTTCGTCGTTCAAGAGTTCCTCGGAGCATTGGTGTTCCTCGGAGAGCTGCAGTTCCTCGGAGTATACTTATTGCTCGGAGTGAGTCTGACTTGGTCGAGGAAATAGACTTCCTCATTGCTATTGTGCCATGTAGATTGACACGTGTCTTCTTATTATCCTTCCATATCAGCATACTAATTTTGGTATCAACAGAAGCCCCCAATGTTTCGTATTTCGAACTTTAAGGAGTATGGAACATTCTTTCTCGGTATATGGCAATATAAAATGACCTTTTTGGGTTTTAGGAACATTTTCTTCTTATTTGAATTTCCTTCCAAATTTGCAGAATCCTCCTTTTTGCATAAGCGCTTCGATCTTCGTGTACTTTTTTGTCCTTTTAACCGCCGGTAGCGTAATAGTTTCCTTTTTGTAATCATTTCTTTCGCCGTTTCCCAAGGCAAAGTATTTAAACTTCTTAGGCAATCATACCGTCTTCTACCTTTCCCAATTTTCTTCTTTCGAGTTTTCCATAGCCTTTCTTTCTCTTATGCGTTCATCCTTGTTTTCGTTCGTTGTCAACAGATCTCCCTTTTTCCTGTAAGATCTTCTTCCTTCTTCTTCATTTCTTTTATTCACCATGGTTTATATTATTGAATCTCTTGAGAAATTCCGTTCTGACTTTTCCATTCCATCTTGGGTAACCTTGGAAAATCTTTCTGAGCCTTTAGATTATTTTTGTTTGGCTGAGGGACACTGGTTCCCCAGTCTCTTTATTGCTGAATGTGGATTTTCTTTTCCACCAAACCCTCTGTGCTTAGAGTTCTGTCAATATTTCGATGTCGTCCCTGCAAAAATATCCCCCAATACGTGGAGAATAGTTAATGGGGTGTATAGGTTAAATCAAACTCATGGAACTCGTACAGGAATTCCTGAGATTATGTACTGTTATAGATGGGCTATTTTAGATAATGTTTATTATCTAAAAACTAGATTTTTGAATAGGTCTTTAGTAGTCAATCTCCCTGATGCAAATAGGGATTATTTTGAACATGGGGTAGTTATAAAAAATTGGCAACATGCCCCTTTGGTTGGAGATGCAGTATATGAGGGTCCCAAATACCCTCCATATGGCAATGGGATAGGTTATTTTCATTTTATTTCATTTCTGAAATTATGATTTCATTATGTTTGAATAAATGCATCATTGACATTTCAATATGTTTTTGTTTGCAGTTGACAGCAAGAGAAAAACTCCCAAAGAATCAGAAGTTAATATAAAGCATTTGAAACATATCTGGAGTTTGCATCAGAAAGTTGCAGACGAGCACGTCAGGTCTGCTTCATACTTGTTGCAGTATAGGAGCTATACATCGTCCTTTACTGCTTGTCCTGTGGTTAGCATTAGTGAACCATTGCCAGTTTCTGAGGATTCTTCACCAGACTCTCACATTCCTCTGAGTCAAAAAATGGGCAAAAGAAGAGTTCCTGCTCTCTTCGAAGAGACTACTTCTGCTGGAGATGGGAAAAGAAATAAGGCTGATGTCCAGAAGGGGACAAAGAAAGTAGATGCCACCCCTTCTGTTGCTCCTCCGAAGGCCACCGATAAGCCCCCAGTGGCTCATGTGCAGAAGGATGCACCTGTGGAAGTAATCACCATCTCTCCAACCAAAAGTTATTCTTTGGTTGAGATTGTTGAGAAGACACCGAGGAGACTGAAGAAATACTCCTCGGCCAGTTTTTTTGAAGCCATTCCCCAGCTCCAAGCTAGTGGAGTTGGTGTTCCAACCATTATCCCCCCGAGTTCTGCAATGAGCTCGGTAAAGACTTGGACCATTCCTGAAGTCCAAGGAATCGAGGAAAACATGTCTAGGGATATGCTGACATCCCTAGCTACTCGTCACATTGCTTCAGTAAGTTTCTCCTATCCTGAATTTTTCTTTCTTTTCATCAATACATGTATCTCGGCACTGACTTATCATTACCTTCTTTTTCAGCTGGTGAGTTGCTTTAACACCATAGTGAAGAAAGATGAAGCAATCAAGGCTTCTATCTCCTCATCTGGAGTAGAGGATGCTTTACAGGGCTTGGCCCAATCTTTAAAGGAATCTCGTCAAAAATACGACGAGGATAGAGGTGAATGGGAGAAGAAGTTGGCTGCATCTGAGGCAGAGAAGGTGCAGTTGGGAAGTAAAGTGAAGGATTTGGAGAGAGAGAATAAAAAATATACCGAGAAGCTCACAAGCTTTGGGGAGCTTGAGAATAAGTTTAAATCGGCCGAGGAAGAGCTGACCCTTCTGCGAGAAGTAAATCGCCAGAAGGAGGAGGTGGAGGCCAAGTTGAAAGCCTCCGAGGATCTTCTATCCGAGAAGCTCTCCTCGGAGAAAATGAAAAGAAAAATGGCTGTGAAAAAATCATTTCGAACCGGTTGGGATAAAGGATGGGACAGGGGGTAGCAGCAATGATGGCCCAGGTGCAGTATGGATGTTTGAAATACTTACGAGATGGTTGGGTTGCTGCCCTGCAGGAACTGAAGGTGAACGAGGACTCTGAACTATTTCAACAACATCTTCCTGGCCCCCCTCCTGTAATTGAAGATGAGGAAGAAGACGAAGCTGCGTCCGAGGAGTCTTCAATGATAGGAGGTGATCAAGTCCTTGATCCACAACCCAACCAGACGGCCACCGAGGAGATCTCGTCGTTGCCTCCTCCTGAACAAGTCTCAACTTCTGCCAATCAACTCATTGTTCCCACCGAGCAACCAAGCTCCTCGTCCCAGCCTCCCGAGAAAGTCTTGGGATATAAGGAAAAGGTGTGAAGTTGTTCAGTATTCTCTTTCTATTTTTCTTTTACTTGTACTATGTATTCTGAACGCTGTACTCCTTTTGATGATGTAATAAAATCACCTTTTTTTCTCCTCTGCGTTGCTGATGTTCTGTCTTCTTCTTTTATTAACTTTTGCCTTCTCTTCTTTACTAGTTCATGGCTAGAATGGATATGCTATCTGATAATGATACAAAGTTGATGCAGCAATGCCACGAATAATATAAAGCTGGTCACACAGACCTAAGTGCATCTGAAGTTGCTGATATCCTTGGTCATGATGCTTCCGAGCAGGCAGTTGAGGCCTATCAGTACCTGAAGGGTTTACTTGACCGGGCTGTGGCCAATAATGTGGCCTATTATGAAATGATCGAGGATCTTCAATGTACCTTAGAGGAACTTCAAAATCAGTATAAGGAATCAAATGCCCTGTTGCACGAGGGGTATGAGAAGAGGTATCAACAGCTTTCTGCCGAGAAGGGCTACGACAAACTCCTGGCTGGGTACGATGTCAGAGAGAGAACCCTAAAGGGTGAAGTTGAAGCCTGTAGACAGATTGCCGAACTGCTAGAACAAGAAAATAACAATTTGCAGAAAGAGCTAGCACAATATAAGTCTGCAGCATCTTCTTCAATAGCTGTAATCCCAGTGACTGACGAGGGATTTTCCTTTCTAGAGGTTGAGAATGCCAAATTAAGGCAAGAGTTGGATACCTTGAGAAGGTCGGGTACTTCTACTGCTACTCGGGGACGAGGAAGAGGTTCTCGTGGACGAGGAAGAGTTGCTCAAGATATTGTCGAGGAACAGAGTACTCCACCTACTCGGGGACGAGGAAGAACTCTTCATCATTCTGTTGAAGAAGCTCGTACTCAGTCAACATGGGAAACTCAAGCGTTCCAATTGAATGCAAAAGATCGGGCTTTGTCTGAAATGTCCAAGAAAATCTAAACTCTGGAGGATCAACTTGCATCGACAAAGTCTGCTCTGGATAATAAGGATGTTCTTGCCAGAAACCTTCATGAGAAGCTTGAAAAGTTGACATTTCAATTTAATAAACAGCCCAGGGAGTTCTGGATGACTGGATACAATGCAGCGTTATTCCACTTAGATGATCGTATCCAGAATGCCAATAACGAGGGTTACAAGCAAGGTTGACTGAATGCCTTGGGCATGCTGAAGCTCGAACAGGGGCACTACCTGTGGGATTATTATGATACCGGGGTTCTTGACTTGCCAGTGCCACTGTATAACTTGGACATGGAATGGATCCCAGCTCGTGCTATTCCTCAGAGCTTAATTGCAAAATACCTTGGCGACTATAATCTTCACTCTCAGATCAAAGTATCTCATCCCGAGCATCTATTGGACACTCCTTCAGTAATGAACGTCAGAATGCTCCGAGATATTAACTTCATTAATTCTCCTCTTTGCCTAGAAGATCCTCCTGCTGGCGAGGAGCCTGTTTCAAAAGCTAAGGGAAAGAAACCAATAGAGTAGGGATCTCAATGTAATAGTTAGTACACATATGTAATTTGTAATTCGTTTTGAATTTTAATGAAAGACTTTCATTTTCTGAGTGAAAATTTGTATTGCTATTGTCTTGTGCTTGTTAAACACTTTATATTTGTGCTTTCATAACAATATTGTGTGGTTCATTGACCAACTTAGTAATAAAAAGTTACAAGTATCAGTAATGTTGCTCGATCACTTGATAATAATGTAATGAGTAAAAAAATGTTTAAAATTTTTTTCCAACCAACCAAGGTTGTTAAATTATGCTTGTCGACCAACTATAGTTAGTGGGTGTTTATCCCGAGAAGCTATACTTGGTACTTTTTAGAATATTTTCTCCTCGTCGACCAACTACAGTTAGTGGGTTTTTATCCCCGACCAGCTATACATGGTTCAGTTTGGAATATTTTGTTCTTCGAGGAACTTTTTGTAACAATCTTACCTCCCGACCAACATAAGTTGGTATTGAAGGCATATCTTGTTTCTTAACCAACCGAGATTGACCTTTTTAGGAGTCTCGTGTTCTCGCTCTTTTACCAACCGGAGTTGGTATGAGTTCGAACTATCATGTCCACTCGCTCTTTTACCAACCTGAGTTGGTCACGCTAGTGTACGCCTCCTAACCAAAGGAGTATAGTTTGTTCTCGCCCTTTTACAAACCGGAGTTGGTCGTCGGTTCGAACTATCATGTTCACTAGCTCTTTTACCAACCTGAGTTGGTCACGCTAGTGTACGCCTCCTAACCAAATGAGTATAGTGTGTTCTCGCCCTTTTACCAACCGGAGTTTGTCGTGGGTTTGAACTATAGTGTCCACTAGTTCTTTTACCAACCTGAGTTGGTCACGCTAGTGTATGCCTCCTAACCAAAGGAGTATAGTTTGTTCTCGCCCTTTTACCAACCGGAGTTGGTCGTGGGTTTGAACTATCAGTGTTGCTGAACAGCGTAGTGTTGTACACTAGTATTCCCGGAAAAATTTTCGATAAAAAGAGAGTAGATATAGAAACATCATCGATTTATTCATATTGATGGAACTGCTTTACATTTTACATCACTGATAATACTTGCATAGGTGTTCAGCATTCCATGCATTCTTAAACTCCTCTCCTTCTAGAGTTGCTATGCGGTAAGTTCCTGGTCGAACAACTTCTGTAACTCGGTAAGGTCCATGCCAGTTTGCTTCAAATTTATTGTGCTTCTGAATGACCTTATTTAGCACATAGTCTCCTTCTTTTATGTCGCATTTCTTCACCCTCTTGTTGTAGAACAGAGTTGTTCGTTGTTGGTAAGCAGCATTCCTAATGGCTGCCTCTTCTCTAACCTCCTCGAGCATATCCAAATCCAATCTTCTCATTAAGTCGCTGACTGGGGAATTCAAATTCAGCACTCTATGTGTTGGAAGACCCAACTCGGCAGGTATTATAACTTCACTTCCAAATGCCAGCATATATGGTGATTCTCTAGTTGCTGCTCGGGGAGTTGTTCGGTAAGCCCACAATACTAACTGTAGCTCATTAATCCAATTTAGCTTTAGCCTCACTTAGCCTCTTCTTCAAACCATTTAGTAATGTTATGTTCGTTACTTCAGTTTGTCCATTGCTCTAAGGATGGCCTGGTGCTGAATGAACCTTCAAAACGTTTGACTGACGACAATAGGCTGCGAACTCCTCGTTATCAAATTGTGTTCCATGGTCTGTGATGAAGGCATGAGGGAGACCATATCGGCAGATGATGTTCTTCCAAACGAACTGGTACACCTTCTCGTATGTCATATCAATAAGTGGCTCAGCTTCTACCCACTTAGTAAAATAATCCACTGCGACGACGAGGTACTTGAATCTTCCTCGGGTCGTTGGCAGTGGTCCAACCAAATCAATTCCCCACATGGAAAATGGCCAAGGGGAAGTTATAGGTGTCAACAATGCTTGTGGAGTTCGTCGAATGGAGGAAAAACGTTGGCATTTATCACATCTTTTGGCATAGGCTATACAATCAGCCCTCGTCGTTGGCCAGTAGTACCCCTGCGTCATCACTCTTTGTAAAAGTGTCTGACCTGCTGCATGTGCTCCACAAGATCCTTCATGGATCTCTTCAATCAATTCCTTCACCTCGGAGGGATGTACACATCTCTGTAAACCCACCATAATTCCTCGTCTATACAAAACACCATTAGTTATTACATACCGAGTAGCTTTAAACTTCAATTTCTTTGCAGCGAGCTTATCCTCTGGAAATTCTCCGTCATCAATATATGCCCTGATGGGATCCATCCAAGATGGTCCTAAATCAAGGGTAATAACATTCATCGTCAAGTCTTTATATATGCTCCCACTTTCTAATACTTCAATTGGTATCGTTCTACGCAGCTCGGTACGAGTAGCTAATGCTAGTCGGGCCAGTGCGTCTGCTTGTGCATTTTCCATTCTCGGTATTCTGATCAACTGAATGGCATCAAATTCTTCCAGCAACTCTATCGCCTTTGCATGATACTTGACCATTAATTCTCCTTTTACTGCATATGTTCCCATCATTTGATTCACAATTACTTGAGAATCACTGAATACCATTACTTGTTGCGCTTCCATGTTCTTTGCTAATTTAAGACCTACTATCATGGCCTCATACTCCGCCTCATTATTGGCAGTTTTGAATTGGAATCGCAGGGCGTATTCCACGTCAATCTCGTCTGGGGTGTTTAAAACAATCCCTGCTCCACAACCTGTTATGCAAGATGACCCATCGACATACAATCTCCATGTAGGTAAGTCGTCTTCAAATTTCTTATCTGACAAAGTTCCTCGGTGAAATATCTGTTGTTTTCTTTCATCCTCCCCTGGTAATTTTCGCTCCTCGTCGACCATCTCTTCTCGCCCTTTTACCAACAGGAGTTGGTTTGGGTTTGAATTTGATGATCTTTCTACATCCACAAGTCCTTTTACCAACCAGGGTTGGTCTGGACTTATGTATGTTGATCCTGTAACATCCACAGGTTGGTCAGCGAGCATCTTTTGTTCCTCGGGGGTATCAGGATAAGTGAACTCTGCTATAAAATCTGCTACAGCTTGCCCTTTTAATGATGATCTGGGTTCATACATAATATCATATTCACCGAGTTCTATTGCCCAGTACATCAGTCTCCCTGATTTTTCTGGCTTATGAAGGGCTTGTCTTAGTGGCATGTCGGTATACACGACGATGGTATGGGCTGGAAATATGGCCTCATTCTTCTACTTGCTTCAATTAATGCCAATGCCAATTTTTCCAACTTTGGGTATCTGATCTCTGCACCTCGGAAAGCCTTACTTGTGTAATAAATTGGTTATTGGACTCCATTCTCCAATCTGATGAATGCCGAGCTGACTGCATTCTCCGATACTGCCAGGTATAAGTATATCTTTTCTCCCATTACTGGTCTGGACAACAGTGGAGGTGCTCCCAAATATTTTTTCAAGTCTTGAAAGGCTTTTTCACATTCATCATTCCACTCGAAAGTTTTTCGAAGTGTTTTGAAGAATGAGAGGCATCTATCAGTTGCTCGGGATACAAATCTGTTGAGCGCTACAACTCGTCCTGTAAGACTCTGCACCTCTTTCTTCGTCGTTGGAGATCGCAACCCTAAAAGAGCTTTGATCTTTTCTGGATTCGCCTCAATGCCTCGTTGGTTGATGATGTACCCGAGGAACATTCCTTCTCGTACTCCAAGTGTGCATTTCTTTGGGTTGAGCTTCATTTGGTATTTATCGAGTTGATCAAATGTCTGACCTAAGTCAACTAGTTGATCAGCAGCTTTCTTGCTCTTTGTCAGCATATCATCGACATAGACTTCCATATTGCAACTGATTTGTTCGGCAAAAACCTTGTTCATCAGCCGCTGGTATGTCGCTCCTGCATTTTTCAAACCAAAAGGCATAACATTGTAATAATAAGTTCCCCTAGGGGTAATAAAAGAAGTACTTTGCCTGTCTTCAGGTTTCATTTTGATCTGGTTGTAACCAGGGTAAGCATCCATGAAGCTGAGCAACTCGTTTCCCGAGGTGGCGTCCACTAGTTGATCAATTCTGGGCAGTGGAAAGTGATCTTTTGGGCATGCCTTGTTAAGATCGGTGAAATCAACACACATTCTCCATTTATTGTTCTTCTTCTTCACCATCACCACGTTGGCTAACCAGTCTGGATATTTCACATCTTTAATGAATTGAGCTTTCTGGAGCTTGTCGACCTCCTCTTGTATAGCTTGATTTTTCTCGGGACTAAATACTCTTCTTCTCTTCTTTACAGGTTTGATCTCCTTATTCACATTGAGCTCATGACATAAGAAGTTTGGATCTATTCCTGGCATGTCTTTGTAATACCCCGTATTTTTATGCTATATTTAATTTGGGGATTTATTTAATAAAAAAATTCGGAAATTAATTATGTTATAATTGTTAACGTGACTAGAGTTAGTAATTATGGGAAACTTGTTGAATATTACTAATGAGCATAGTAACATATTATATTGGTTATATTGAATGTCATAAGTGAATTAAATGACTATTTCGGAAATTTAAGTCGGGACGTGCTCGTGTCACGTCGGGACTAATTATGTTAATTAAAAAGTGAATATTTTATAAGTTGTCCGTATGGTCGTTTTGAGTGCGTCAACGCGTCCGGAAGGGTCGAGATAGTCAGAAAAGTGTACCCGGGGGTTTAGTTTGTGTCTCGGGATGTTTTTAGGCTTAATTAGTGACCCGGGAGGGCGTTTTGGTCATTTTACAAAATAGGGTAATTAAACCCACGAATTTCAGCCATCCTTAGCAGCCATTTAAGTCAGCCTTTTAGGGTTAGAGCATTCAGAACCCTAAGACGGCTATTGGAGAAGAGAGGAGAGACCTTGCAAGGTGATTCAAGGCCAAAAACACCACCTTTTGCACCACCGTCACCACCAACGCGTAGATCGCGAGGAGGAGAACGCAACCACACCAATATCAGCAGGAAACCAGACCTCTGAAATTCCAGGCAAGTGTTTAACTTGCGTATTTTCGTTGGTGCAATAATCATGTTAGTGTAGGAATGATTAGGAGTGTAATTAATGGAAGAAAACCCCAATTTTGATAGGGATTTGCATGTAGAAATCATATTAACCTTATTCTGGAAATTTATATGTGAAGTAGATGATTAACCCACGAATTTATGATGAATATGTTAGAAGGAAATTCAGGAGAAAACTGATTAGAACAAAAGTTAAGAAAACTTAGGGTTCTTGATGATTAGATGAGATTTTAGGTTGTTTAATCATGTTTAATGATGGTTATATGCATGCTTAACGTTAGAAACATCTGGAAATATATTACCATGATTGTAGTATAAGTTTTGGGATGATTAGTCTTGGAAATTATGGATTTGAATGAAGAATATTAGTCAAACCCGTAACTGCACTTCTGCAGAAATCGAAATACCTGTTTGATCAATCGATCGAACCTAGAGCGTCGATCGATCGAAGGTTCGATCGATCGAGCCCCAGACGTCGATCGATCGACCCCTCCTAGAAGCCTCCTATTTCTCTTGTTTATTTAGCTAAATTAATTTATCATGGAATAAATCTTGGGCATTCTAAATATAATGATTTGGGAGATATTGAGGACCAGTAGGGTATATGGATAAATGTTAGAACCTTTAATCTTCAACGTGAAAGGGTAATTATGGGATATTTACTTTAGGTTGGTAGATTTATGAAACTTAAGGGTGAGATGCGTAAGAGAGTTACGTTGGAATTAAATAAAGTTACTTACTGAATTTTAGATTGGTAAGGATATAACCCATGAGTATTAGGTAATGAGTGAGAAAACTCTTCGAGTTAAGGTTAGAGACGAAACCTAATACGTAATCATAATAATGGGAATTTAAAGATAAACGTTATGACTATGGGTTACGAGAGAAACCTATATTAATATAATGAAATGAGTACCTTTATATATTGTGTGTACATATATTATATACATGTGAAAAACGTACCCGCGCTACTTGCTATCCCTGAGTTTACCTCGCTGGGACGATCTTATCCTGTGTTGCTTTATGGGGGATATTGATTCGTACCCTAGAAGATAGAGATCCTAGGTACGGGCTATCAGATTTATAGTTGGACAGTCCTAAGAGACGTGTGGGTATGTACTGACCTCTTGGACTTGGAATTTATGCTTCGCCTAAATGTTGTTTTGTATATGTTATTACAGTTCGAGAGTGATTCCGAACTTGTATTTCCCTTTATGTGAGCGATACGGGGATTGGATAGCAGAGTATGCCCGCACCATAGATTAGTTGGGGTGCCATTATATATATATATATATATATATTATACGAGTAGTTAATATATATATGAGGTTATAAACTTTAAACTGCCTACTGTGATTTGATAAGTAGAACATGGTTGTTGACTCAAATTATTAAATACTTGTTTTGTGAAAGTATGAGAAGGCACTGGGAAACCTTATAAATTAATGAAGCTAAAACGAGAGGAGTACTACAAATTGAAAGTAAACTTTTTAAAAACATTGTCATCGTTTGGTTTTGAAAACATATGAGTAAGTTAAGATAAACGAACCGTTGGGAAGGTTAGTACGATAGTAGTGCACATTAGAAGAGAGGTGAGTATTTCTCAAGAGAGAGACGAACTAATATGATGTTGCATTGGCCTGTATCAATTTAAATACTTGCTTAACGTATTTTTAAAAATCAAACACATTTTCGGGCCCTAACCCGTTTCCTTTCCTCTCTCTCTCTCTCTCTCTTGTGTATATATATGTATATTTTCAGGTGCCCAGCCCCAGGGGCGTCTTGCTTAGATTCCTTTGAGAAGAACGAGCTGCAGCTTAGGTGGGAGTTGCAGGTCCCTTGAGTAGACGACTTCTGTCATTGACTCCACTCCTATTACTCTCATTTATGGGGCACGTGTTGCTCTTTTCATCATTACATTTATTGTTGGGGATTTTTATATTTCAGTTATTCCAGTATTGTTTATGGGATTTATTCAGGATGGTTTATGAATTTAGTTTTATATTATTGACATTCGATTGGTGAATGTATGGTTTTATTTTAAATTTCGTGGTGTGATTCTCTATTGTAGAAATGTTGATTTGAATTAATAAAATCTTTTCTTTAATTAAAATTTGGAAGTTCGTATGAAAAATGTTTTTGACACTTAGCTTAATTATTTAGGGTGTTAAATTGGAAAAATTATTTTATCGACAGTGATGCTGAGAATGAACCAACTGTTTACCTTGATTTAATTTAATAAAGGAGTGATCGCCCGGTATTTAATTAGGTGGGGTGTCACAGGTGGTATCAGAGCATCAGGTTCTAGTGTCCATAGGATTTGTACGGCTTACTTTCTCTTTCAGCTTAACGTTATTGCTATAGAGCCCTATTGTTAGGACTGTTGTATTCTTGCTTTCACGTTTAAGTCTTCAGCTATTCGAGATTTGTTGATAACTGTAGACTAATAAATTTTGTTCACGTTTCAGATGCCTTCGAGACGTGCTCCGAAAGATAGGCGTGCCCAAGCCGAGCATCCAGCAGCTCCGGCACCAGGCACAATGAATGCTAATGAAGTAGCCGCCATCGTTGCTCAGGCGGTGAATGCCGCGATAGCGGTGATTCAGCAGGCTCCACCCCAGGTCCAGGCAGTGGCGCCAGTACCAGCATAGCTTCCATCTGCATGGGAGAGGGTTCGGGATGCTTTTCAGAAAGCACATCCCCCTGAGTTCTCTGGTAGCTCCGATATTGTTACTGTCAGCCAATGGAAGAAAGACATCCAGCGGCACCTCCGTATGTATGAGTGCACCGAAGTGCAGAAGCAGCTATTGGCCTCTTTCAAGTTGGTGGGAGCCGCATTACAGTGGTGGGAGTCCACTAATACTTTGGAGGAGAGGGACACGATCCCTATTCAGATGTTCTGGGAGCGGTTTGACCGCAAGTATTTTCCACCCGCAGTGCAGACTGAGATGAGGCGGAAATTACTAAATCTGAAGCAGGAGAACCTTACTGTAGCCGAGTATGAGGAGGAGTTCACGAGACTTCTCACTATTGTGCCAGATGAGGCACCCACTGAGGGCAAGAAGATTTTGCTGTTCGTCGACGGGTTAGCTTGGAGGATCCGTCAGCACCTTATTGGGAATCTATCCCTGAGTACTTTCACTGATGTACTCAATGCAGCGTTACTACATTGCCAGGATCACCGCTTCCATCTTCAGGGAAGCAAGAGAGCAGGAGAGTCCAGCCAGCAAGGCAGGACCGGGGGTAATAGTGCCGGTGGGGCACCAACTCATGGGCAGACTCATCAGCACGAGCAGAGTTCCCATCAGGGGGACCCTGCTAAGCGATTCCGTTCAGGTGATTCTAGGCAGGGATTCGGAGGATTCAGGTAGGGCCATCAGGGTCAGCCTAATCAACAGGGCCAGCAGGGCCAACACCGACCGCAAGGACAACAGCAGGGCCAGCAAGGCCAACAGCGTGCACATCAAGGCCAACAGGGCCAATGGCGTGGAGGTAACGGCCAGCAGGGCCGTGGTCAGCAGGGACAGAGGGGAGGTAATTTCAGAGGCCGGTGTTTTGTGTGCGGCAAGCACGGCCATAAGCGTCAGGATTTCCCAGAGGGCGATAGGGCCCCACAGCAGCAGGGAGCCCGTAATGAGCCACAGAGGCCACTCTTTCCACCTGCCCTTCCAGCTCCAGCCCATGTGTCAGCCCTACCAGCCATTCCAGCAGCTCCAGTGCAGCAGGGGCAATTGCAGTATGGACGTGTCTATAACGTCCACCAGGCAGCAGCTCCACAGGCACCACCCGTGATTGAGGGTATGTTTCCTATCTATGGTACTATGGGTAAAGTTTTGTTTGATACGGGGGCAACGCATTGTTTTATAGCTACGCATTTTGCGAAGTCCTTAGGATTATTAGCCACAGCAGAGAGCACCATGACGTGTGTCGACTCACCACTGGGGAGTGGGTCACTTATATTCTTTATATGCCGGGGAGTAGGGGTAGAGATTGGTAGCTTGGTATTGCCTGCAGACATGCTAGTCTTAGACATGCACGAGCATAACGTGATTATTGGTATGGATTGGCTCGCATCTTATAGAGCCATGATTGATTGCTTCGGTGGGAGCATTGTTTTTGCCATTCCGGGGCAAGAGATGTTTGTAGTGGCGATGCCTCGCCCAGAGGGAGGTTCGACCGCTCATTTATATTACATTGAGGAGGATACCTCTAAGGAGGTTGTGATTCCTTTGGATTCGATCCCAGTTGTTAGGGAGTATTCCGATGTGTTTCAGGAGATACCAGGCCTACCGCCCAGTCGTGAGATAGACTTCGTTATAGATTTATTGCCAGATACGAGACCTATAGCACGCGCACCGTACCGTATGGCTCCGGCAGAGATGCGAGAGCTACGAGATCAGATTGAGCAGCTACTAGGTCAGGGCTTCATTCGTAGGAGTACCTCACCGTGGGGCGCTCCAGTCTTATTTGTAAAGAAGAGAGATGGCTCACTGAGATTGTGTGTGGACTACCGGGAGTTGAACAAGGTCACGATACGGAATAAATATTCGTTGCCTCGAATCGATGATCTATTCGACCAGTTGAGGGGAGCAACTTTCTTTTCGAAGATAGATCTGAGGTCAGGGTACCATCAGTTAAGGATTAGAGAGTAGGATGTTTCAAAGACTGCCTTCTTGTCGAGATATGGGTCTTATGAGTTCAGGGTGATGCCGTTTGGACTCACAAATGCCCCAGCCGTTTTCATGGACTTGATGAACCGAGTATTCAGAGAGTTCTTGGATCAGTTTGTCATCGTCTTCATAGATGATATTTTGATATATTCACACTCCGAGGAGGAGCATACCGAACACTTGAGGCAGGTTCTTCAGACTCTATGAGAGCATCAGTTGTATGCTAAGTACGAGAAGTGTGGATTCTGGTTGCGAGAGGTACAATTCTTGGGCCATGTTGTTTCTGAGCAAGGGATAGAAGTTGACCCGAGCAAAGTGTCAGCGGTGAGGGAGTGGGGGCAGCCCACGACACCGACGGAAGTGCGTAGTTTCTTGGGGTTAGCCGGATACTACAGGAGGTTCATTCGGGGATTCTCCAAAATAGCGGGTCCATTGACGAATCTGACTCGCAAGGGGGTACCATATGTTTGGGATGACGCTTGTCAGTTGGCTTTCGACGAGGTGAAGGACAAGCTTACTTCGGCACCAGTCCTTGCTTTACCGAAGCCAGGTGTAGAGTACCTGGTTTACACAGATGCGTCCTTACGAGGACTTGGGGGAGTACTTCAGCAGGAAGAGAAGGCTATAGCTTTTGCTTATCGCAAGCTTAAGCCGCATGAGAAGAATTACCCCACCCACGACCTGGAGTTAGCTGCGGTCGTATTTGCATTGAGAATTTGGAGGCACTATTTGTTGGGCGAGAAATTCCGTTTGTTCACAGACCATAAGTCACTGCAGTACCTGTTCACTCAGCGAGAGCTGAATATGTGTCAGCGCAGATGGTTAGAGTTTGTGAAAGATTACCAGTTCGATATACAATATCATCCGGGGAAAGCCAACTTAGTTGCTGATGCGTTGAGCCGTAGACCGGTTGATGATGTAGCGGACATCTGGAAAGCAAAGTGGAAGGAGTTGGGTCACCAGGACGCAGTTGCACGTTTTTTCATATCCGTGATGACAGTCACACCCGAGATCGTTACGAGGGTGATTCAGGCACAGACCACAGACCCGTTTTGTCAGGAGCAGATTGTATGACTCCTAGCCGAGGGTGCTGAGTCCTATTCTGTTGGTTCGGATGGAGGGTTGCGGTTTAATGGGAGATTAGTGGTTCCAGAAGGAGCGGAGCTACGTCATGAGGTGATGACTCATTCTCATGGGTCCCGATTTGCAGTACATCCGGGAGGCGATAAGATGTACTAGGACATGAGAGGTCAGTACTGGTGGAGTGGGATGAAGAAGGACATCGCTGAATTTGTGTCCAAATGTTCTACTTGCCAGCTAGTGAAGGTGGACCACCAGAAACCGTCGGGATTACTTCAGCCGTTGGAAGTACCCGCGTGGAAGTGGGAAAGTATTTCTATGGATTTCATTACCGGGTTGCCTACATCACAGCGAGGCCACGACTCTATCTGGGTGATTGTAGACCGTCTGACCAAGGTGGCTCATTTTATGCTAGTAAGGATAGATTATACCACGGGTCAGTATGCCCAGTTGTTCATAGCTGAGATTGTCAGACTACATGGGGTGCCCCTGAATATTGTGTCAGATAGAGACAAGATTTTTGTGTCACGTTTCTGGGAAAGCTTTCAGGAGGCTATGGGTACAGAGTTGAGACTAAGTTCAGCTTACCACCCGCAGACAGATGGACAGACAGAGCGTACTAATCAGATGTTGGAAGATATGCTACGCATGTGTATTCTTGATTTCGGAGGAGGTTGGGAGCCACACCTTCCACTAGTAGAGTTTGCTTATAATAACTCCTATCAGTTTACGATTGGCATGGATCCATTTGAGGCTTTGTATGGCAGACCTTGTCGTTCCCCAACTTGTTGGCTCGAGGTGGGGGACAACAAGCTGCTAGGACCAGAAGTGATCCAGGAGACCTCCGCGAGGATTGAGATAATCAGGAGTCGTATTCGGGTAGCCCAAGACAGGCAGAAGGGCTACTCCGATGTGAAACGGTTCTTCTGGGAGTTTAATGTGGGAGATCAAGTGTTGTTGCGTGTATCTCCTATGAAAGGAATGATGAGGTTCGGGAAGAAGGGGAAATTGGCTCCGAGGTACGTAGGACCATTTCCCATCATCGAGAGGATTGGGCCGGTAGCATACAGGTTGGGACTGCCAGAACATTTACACCGCATCCACGATGTATTCCACATCTCGTCGTTGAGATGATATCTTCGGGATGATATGGCCCATACCCATATTGCGATAGAGGAGATCGACTTACAGTCAGATAGCTCTTACGAGGAAAGACCAGTGGCTATTCTAGACTATAGTGAGAGGAGATTGAGGTCGAAAGTAGTTCCACTTGTGCGAGTTCAGTGGGAGCATCATAATGTGGAGGAATCCACTTGGGAGCGTGAGGCAGATATGCGCGAGAGATATCCAGAGTTATTTTTACCAGGTATGCCTTATTTTCCGAATTTCGGGACGAAATTCCATTATTAGGGGGGAAGTATGTAATACCCCGTATTTTTATGCTATATTTAATTTGGGGATTTATTTAATAAAAAAATCCGAAAATAATTATGTTATAATTATTAACGTGACTAGAGTTAGTAATTATGGGAAACTTGTTGAATATTACTAGTGAGCATAGTAATATATTATATTGGTTATATTGAATGTCATAAGTGAATTAAATGACTATTTCAGAAATTTAAGTCGGGACGTGCTCGTGTCACGTCGGGACAAATTATGTTAATTAAAAAGTGAATATTTTATAAGTTGTCCGTATGGTCGTTTTGAGTGCGTCAACGCATCCGGAAGGGTCGAGATAGTCAGAAAAGTGTACCCGGGGGTTTAGTTTGGGTCTCGGGATGTTTTTAGGCTTAATTAGTGACCCGGGAGGGCGTTTTGGTCATTTTACAAAATAGGGTAATTAAACCCACGAATTTCAGCCATCCTTAGCAGCCATTTAAGTCAGCCTTTTAGGGTTAAAGCATTAAGAACCCTAAGACGGCTATTGGAGAAGAGAGGAGAGACCTTGCAAGGTGATTCAAGGCCAAAAATACCACCTTTTGCACCACCGTCACCACCAACGCGTAGATCGCGAGGAGGAGAACGCAACCACACCAATATCAGCAGGAAACCAGACCTCTGAAATTCCAGGCAAGTGTTTAACTTGCGTATTTTCGTTGGTGCAATAATCATGTTAGTGTAGGAATGATTAGGAGTGTAATTAATGGAAGAAAACCCCAATTTTGATAGGGATTTTCATGTAGAAATCATATTAACCTTATTCTGGAAATTTATATGTGAAGTAGATGATTAACCCACGAATTTATGATGAATATGTTAGAAGGAAATTCTGGAGAAAACTGATTAGAACAAAAGTTAAGAAAACTTAGGGTTCTTGACGATTAGATGAGATTTTAGGTTGTTTAATCATGTTTAATGATGGTTATATGCATGCTTAACGTTAGAAACATCTGGAAATATATTACCATGATTGTAGTATAAGTTTTGGGACGATTAGTCTTGGAAATTATGGATTTTAATGAAGAATATTAGTCAAACCCGTAACTGCACTTCTGCAGAAATCGAAATACTTGTTTGATCGATCGATCGAACCTAGAGCGTCGATCGATCGAAGGTTCGATCGATCGAGCCCCAGACGTCGATCGATCGACCCCTCCTGGCAGCCTCCTATTTCTCTTGTTTATTTAGCTAAATTAATTTATCGTGGAATAAATCTTGGGCATTCTAAATATAATGATTTGGGAGATATTGAGGACCAGTAGGGTATATGGATAAATGTTAGAACCTTTAATCTTCAACGTGAAAGGGTAATTATGGGATATTTACTTTAGGTTGGTAGATTTATGAAACTTAAGGGTGAGATGCGTAAGAGAGTTACGTTGGAATTAAATAAAGTTACTTACTGAATTTTAGATTGGTAAGGATATAACCCATGAGTATTAGGTAATGAGTGAGAAAACTCTTCGAGTTAAGGTTAGAGACGAAACCTTATACGTAATCATAATAATGGGAATTTAAAGATAAACGTTATGACTATGGGTTACGAGAGAAACCTATATTAATATAATGAAATGAGTACCTTTATATATTGTGTGTACATATATTATATACATGTGAAAAACGTACCCGCGCTACTTGCTATCCCTGAGGTTACCTCGCTGGGACGATCTTATCCTGTGTTGCTTTATGGGGGATATTGATTCGTACCCTAGAAGATAGAGATCCTAGGCACGGGCTATCAGATTTATAGTCGGACGGTCCTAAGAGACGTGTGGGTATGTACTGACCTCTTGGACTTGGAATCTATGCTTCGCCTCAACGTTGTTTTGTATATGTTATTACAGTTCGAGAGTGATTCCGAACTTGTATTTCCCTTTATGTGAGCGATACGGGGATTGGATAGCAGAGTATGCCCGCACCATAGTTTAGTTGGGGTGCCATTATATATATATATATATATATATATATTATACGAGTAGTTAATATATATATGAGGTTATAAACTTTAAACTGCCTACTGTGATTTGATAAGTAGAACATGGTTGTTGACTCAAATTATTAAATACTTGTTTTGTGAAAGTATGAGAAGGCACTGGGAAACCTTATAAATTAATGAAGCTAAAACGAGAGGAGTACTACAAATTGAAAGTAAACTTTTTAAAAACATTGTCATCGTTCGGTTTTGAAAACATATGAGTAAGTTAAGATAAACGAACCGTTGGGAAGGTTAGTACGATAGTAGTGCACATTAGAAGAGAGGTGAGTATTTCTCAAGAGAGAGACGAACTAATATGATGTTGCATTGGCCTGTATCAATTTAAATACTTGCTTAACGTATTTTTAAAAATCAAACACATTTTCGGGCCCTGACCCGTTTCCTTTCCTCTCTCTCTCTCTTGTGTATATATATGTATATTTTCAGGTGCCCAGCCACAGGGGCATCTTGCTTAGGATCCTTTGAGAAGAACGAGCTGCAGCTTAGGTGGGAGTTGCAGGTCCCTTGAGTAGACGGCTTCTGTCATTGACTCCACTCCTATTACTCTCATTTATGGGGCACGTGTCGCCCTTTTCATCATTACATTTATTGTTGGGGATTTTTATATTTCAGTTATTCCAGTATTGTTTATGGGATTTATTCAGGATGGTTTATGAATTTAGTTTTATATTATTGACATTCGATTGGTGAATGTATGGTTTTATTTTAAATTTCGTGGTGTGATTCTCTATTGTAGAAATGTTGATTTGAATTAATGAAATCTTTTCTTCAATTAAAATTTGGAAGTTCGTATGAAAAATGTTTTTGACACTTAGCTTAATTATTTAGGGTGTTAAATTGGAAAAATTATTTTATCGACAGTGATCCTGAGAATGAACCAACTGTTTACCTTGATTTAATTTAATAAAGGAGTGATCGCCCGGTATTTAATTAGGCGGGGTGTCACAGTCTTCATGACTCCATGCAAAAGTTTTCTTCCTGTTTCGCAAGAAAGTAATCAATTCCTGTTTTATCGAGGCATCCAACGACGAACCTATCTGGGGTACTCGTTCAGGGTGCTCGTCGTCCAGAATAACATTTTCTGTAGATTCCACCACCTGTCCTTTTACAAGTTGGGATTCATCTATGGGATCCAATGTTTCAATTTCTGTACCTTCATCCACCTGGTAGGTAGTAGTCTTTTTTCTTGACTCTTCAATCTCCTCTTGCTCGGCAGATGAATAATAGCATTCCCCAGCTACTTTTTGATCACCTTTCACAACTCCCACTCCAAAATTCGTTGGGAATTTTAAGCACTGATGTACTGTAGATGGGACTGCTTCGAACTTCTTCAAACCAACTCTTCCCATGATGATGTTGTAAGCTGACTGCACATTCTTATCCATCACAAAGAAACGTATTCTCTCCGTTCGACAAGAAGGCCAAGTTCTAATGAATATATCCAACTTGATCGTCCCAAGTGGAAAAACTTTCTCGCCAGCAAAACCCAGAAGAGGTCTGTGATAAGGTTCCAATTGAGATAATTTCAAATTTAAACTGTCAAAGCATGAATAGTACATGATGTCTGCCGAACTACCATTGTCTACCAGCACCCTTGAAATCACTACTTCGTTCATCCTCATTTTGATCACCAAAGGGTCGTCGTGAGGGTAAAGAACACCTGCCAAGTCATTTTTTGAAAACCCAATGACCAGCTTCTCTTTGTTTACCTTCCTCGGACGATCCTCCTCGGCCAAATTTATTCGCTGAATGTACGAGCAAGCTTGGGCCTCTCCGAGGTAAGCCTTTCTTTCTGCAGTAAGGTCTCCTCCTCCTGCATCTCCTCCTGTAATAACATTACAATCAAATGAACCAAAATGTATGGAAAATACCTCTCGTTCTGGCTGCCTCGGTTTCTTGGGAAGATCGGGGTCATCATCTGGACCATCTTCATGATTTCTCTTCTTTTTCTCCTCTGTTCGACGAGGAGATCTAGACCTCTCTCTAGTTCGATCATTATTTCTTCTTTCCCCTCCCCGATCAACATACTTTGCTAGCTTTCCTCTTCGGATGAGTGTTTCAATCTCGTTCTGAAGAGCTATGCAATTTTTGGTCATATGACCATGATCCTTATGAAACTCGCAATATTTATCCATGTTCCTCGTATCAGGGTCTGACCTCAATTTCTTCGGCCACTTTACCTCCTCGCTATTCTTGATTTCTTCCAAGACAAGATTAATACCCATTTTCAAAGGAGTATAATTATCGAATTTCTTCAGGACTTCCCATGATGTTTTATTACTCTTGGAATGCCTGTCACCGCCATTGCCCTTATGCTCTTTCTTCTTAGATTTGTCGACTTCCACTTTGGTTTCTTTATCCATGTTCTTCTTCGCAGCCATAGCCTCCTCGGCATTCATGATTTTGGCCGCTTTTGCCATCAACTCTGACATAGTTGTAGGTGGATCTTTGGCCAAAGTGTAGTACAACTGGTTTGGCAACAACCCACTCATCAAGGTAGTGATTCCTGTTGTTTCTTCATAATCTATGACTTCTAGCTTCTCGTTATTGAAACGAGTTATGTAATCTCTAGTACTTTCGCCAGATTTTTGTCTAACACTTAACAAGTGTGCTACTCGTTTTACTGGTTTTGCCCTAAAACAGAAATTGCCAATGAACAACTCGGCCAACTGAAAGAAAGTTGAAATCTTTCCCCGAGGAAGATTGTTGTAACATATTTGGGCAGATCCAGTAAGAGTTCCAGAGAATGCTCTACATCTCATCTCGTCGGGGACAACATAGATGTCGGCAGCAGCCTGATATTGCTCTATGTGTAGAACATGATCTGTCTTTCCATCATACTTGGGGGTCACCACGGGCGCTTTAAATTTCGACGGTGTAGGAAAATCCACAATGGCCTGTACAAAAGGTGTCCCTCGAACAAAAGTTCGTTGTAGGGGATTCTTTGCCTTAGCCATTTCTCCCAATCTATCCTCCAACCGCTGAATGGAACCTTTCCACGCATCATTTCCGTCCTCGGGCCTATTAGTTCGAGCAATTGATTGTTCTGAAGTAGCCTCCTGAGATCTATCTTGACGAGCAACTGGTCGTGATTGTGATGATCCTTCTCTTAGATCTGATGGTTGTCGAAAACTCCTCGACATGGTCTTAGGTGGACTCCTATTCCTTCTAGGGCCTAATCGGCTGAAAGGAGACGCTCTGCTTAGTCTTTCCAAGGCGCTGGGTCTTTCTGGAGAGAGAGTGATACGTTGATCAGTATCTGTAGCCCGTATTGACGAAGTTTGCCCAGGTTGATAAGAGAAATCATTAGATTCCACATTACGATATGACTCAGTATGCCTGGATCGTGAAGAAAGTAAATAGGTTTGTCTCTGACCACTTCGCTGTCCTGAATGCGCAGGTACACCGCCATGAAGGGTTTGTATGAGTTGACGCATTGTTTCTTGCATGGCGGTTTGTCCTTGAGCCAGATTCGTCATAATTCCAGCCAGATCTGGAGGTGCAGAGGGATTTGGAGGATTTCCAACATTTCCAGCATTTCGATTGCTAGATTCTGGATTGTCTGCCATTGATGATGAATAATTCTTGGTGAAAAAATGATAACAACAATCGTTTCCCACAGACGGTGCCAATCTGTTGATGTAAAAAATTAGATGACTCTAATTATTCAATCACAGATAAATAAATGAGACAAAAGATTTTAAAGTGGTTCAGCCTTATTTGAATGTCCTACATCCACTGTTATGTTATTGCTGAGTGTTTGGGAATTCTCGATTACAAGTGCTATCGAGAAATTCCGGTCCCCTTGAATGAGGGTAATACAATGTATTTATATCCTTGAGGCTATAATCTGAAAGGGTGATACATTAAATGATATACATATGAAGGGGTAATACATTTAATGCTCTTCAAGCGTGTGCGTCAAGATGATAAGCATTCAATAAATAGTTGAACTGTTGATTATCTGGTAATTAATGTTGTGGTCGAGATGCAGCTCGAACCGCCTTAGTTGTTCGTCGTTCAAGAGTTCCTCGGAGCGTTGGTGTTCCTTGGAGAGCTGGAGTTCCTCGGAGTATACTTATTGCTCGGAGTGAGTCTGACTTGGTCGAGGAAATAGACTTCCTCATTGCTATTGTGCCATGTAGATTGACACGTGTCTTCTTACTATCCGTCCATATCAGCATACTAATTTTGGTATCAACAGTAGGGTTATTGGCAAAGCTCACGTGAGTTATGTAGTCAGAATAGCCTAAAATTTTGGGGGATGCAGGATGTACAGTCCTACGACGGAATTAACGTTGGTGATGAGTACAACAATTAGTTGTATTATGGTTCACATGTGGTGAGTGTTGATCACTAGAAAGGGATCGCCCGTGCAGGTGCCATCATGCCTTGGGTAATATTTTGGGAACCACTAGAAATTGTTTGGACATGATAATCAAATGAGTGGAGACTCAAAGTCGATTATGTAACATTCATGGTTAGTGAGATGGTGAGCATTAGATCATGTCACATGTTGATTATTTGGTGAGAAACTGAGTGTGGGGGAGCATAGTGTGACAATAGTATTGAAGACTTCGATGATTTTTTCTTTGAAGATTTACATGGCTTAGAATAGAAGTTGGTGAACCCCGTAAGCTTAAGGATTGTTGGATCAAGAATTTCAGGGACAAATTTCCTCGAGCGGGGAAGTTTGTAATACCCTATCCTAATAATTTAGTTAAATTTATTAGAAAATTATGGGTCAAAATTGAAGAAAATAAAGGAATAGAAAAAGGGTGTCGTTCGAACGACCTATGGGGGTGGTTAGAAGCGAGATCCATATCACACGAAGTTGATGTTCAAATGAACTTCGAACGAGAGTTCACTGCATTACAGTCCTAGGTCACGTCAAGGTTGTCCAAAGGTCGAGCGAAGCCAATCATCGAATGAGGTGGTGATGTCATTCGAACGAGGCTCTTGTCGTTTGAATGATGTTCCTCAAAATTTTTTAGATGTGATTGCCCTTGTGCGCCGTAATAATTTTATCCCTTGATTTGGTGAGCTATCGAGCTTAGATTATCCCAGATCAGGCAAAATAGGAATTTTAGGCTTTGAAGGGTTTTAAATGGGTGGTTTGGGATTATTAGAGTTGTAATAAGAGATAGAGTGGGAGGGGTGGTCTTCCTCCACCGTTTTAGTCTCCTTACTCTCTTCACCGCCACAAACTACCATGCAACCACCGTCCCTCCACATTATAACCCCAAATTTGTTATATATTCCACCATATTTGAACCATGTATACCCATTTACACCATGGATGATGAGAGCTATGAATTTATGGAGTTATTATTTGGAGGGGGTGAAGATGGAAATGGAAGATTTATGGAGTTCAAACAGAGTTCTTTCTTGAAAACGTGATGGAGCAGGCTTTTGGGCGTGGGGAAACCTTCTTGAGGGCACCTTAGGAGGTGTGAGGTTGCCATATTCTAATACATTTCATGCCTACCATTGTTGGAGCTCCATTGAAGGTGGGAAAATCTATCCTTAGTGTTTAAG
Source organism: Sambucus nigra (assembly GCA_949130495.1). Lineage (NCBI taxonomy): Eukaryota > Viridiplantae > Streptophyta > Magnoliopsida > Dipsacales > Adoxaceae > Sambucus > Sambucus nigra. The sequence goes on from OX422221.1 coordinate 354,310,347, forward strand.
ACACTATTTTCATTATTAGTAGTCTTGATATTAGATTACAAGAGTTAGATGCACATGAATAAATTATGGTTTCTAGTAGAATAAAATTAAAAAATTTAATGGAATAATTTTTTGTGAAAATGCTATTTCATTTGAAATAAAGAATGAATAAATATTTCAAAGTATTGAAATATTAAGAGTTGGCATGTTATGAAAATGGTGTATTTTATGGAAAGATTGATGTCAAATATTTTATGAAATAAAATGTTTGAAAATAATGATTTAATTTGCTAAATATTTGTGAAATAATATTTCGAAGATACTTGCAAAAATGTAAAGTTTACTAAAATGGACATTTATTGAGTGATTAGTCATTATTATTACACAATAACCCCATTTATTTGCGCATTCTAGCATTCTCGTACACGTTATTCCCAAAAATTATGTTAATTTATTGGTTAACCCCTAATTTATTCATATATATGTTGGGTGTGGTTTATTTGAGCTTTTATGGGTACTAGGAATGCATGTCTTGAAGTTTGGTTGAATCCCGAAAAAGTTCCGTTGAAAGTCACAAAGTCGGGGGCATTTCAGTATATTTAGCATTCGGGTTTTGATTCCAAACTCTTCATGAAAGTTGAACCTTTTTTAATCATCTTCACGTGGCCTCCGACGGTACAAGAATCTGAGCTAAAATGAAAAAGTTACAAAACATTCTTTATATCATGTCCCCTAATCCTACCATAATAATCCCGACCATATGATGGAAGTCGGTTTGAACCGATTTGGGCCTTGGCCGATCGATTTGGTTACATATAGGGCAACACTTTCTCCTTTGGGAATCGATTTGAGTCTCACACCGAATTTATTCGGCCCTGCTTCTGTGTAATTACAAGTTTTCCATACGAGATTTTTGGGGGTTTTATCCCTTTGTTTCCCAATTGTAAAGATGAGTTTTCTTACTTAGTTTTTAATTTTAGAAACACTCTCTTCTCTCTCCTATGTCAAGTTCACTTATGTTATTTCCTTACATGTAAAACATTTCTTACATTCAAGTTGGTTGGTTTTAATGCAAGATTTGTTCAACCACTTCTTCCTTACTTACTTCGTTATCTTTAACTTGTATTTATTACTATCTCTTGTATTGGTTTGTGTTTAACTACATGGCTTGCTTAGTTATGTTGTTCTCTTATATGCTTAGCTTAATTTGTATCAGGAGTATCTAGTGTTATGGTTTAGCACGATTAACAAATAATTGTTTATGATTTGAATTAAAGTTATTATGTTTTGTTGATCATAAAGTGCATGCTATACACTTACGTAAGTGAGATCCAGGACAAACCTTCAATTTGTGAGCGTATACAATTACTCTTTCTCGTTCTTGAAAAAATTGAAAAAGGTATCTCGTTGACAATCTCATTTTCTTTTCATTTATTGCATATTAATTGAATTCGTCATGAATATGACACTCGAGCTTGATTTTCAAAAGTGTTGAGTCCCGTGAATCACATGAAAACCTAAAAATGATCATATGCCTTCTTTGCTATTTAAACCCTAATCGACCTTAGCCTCAACCATACACATTTCCCTAGTCAACCCCATTGAGCCTTATTTTGACCTTTCTTTTCATTCCCAAATCACCTAACTAACTCCACACTAGAGTTTTTAACCCTATATATTCACCTTTTGTACTTCGATTTGGGATTACTCTAGGGGTTTAACAATGTTCATTTTATGTTCAATGCAATCAAACAATGAGTGGACAAAAAAGAAAAAGAAAGAAAAAGAAAAACAAGACAAGAAAAATTGAATAAATGGCTCCGAGATTAGTGGATCTCATTTCACCATATAAAAGTCTTATTCTTGTGAATATCTGGCTTATGGAACTTGAAATCTAAATTTTTAATTACCCACTAATTCCATTATCCCGAGTTTTATTCCTAAATCCCCTTTGCTCCCGTAAGTAGACTTTCATTTCCAAACCATAGCCTAACCTAAGTTACATACCCAAAAAGTCTTATTTGATCCTAGGGTAACATTGATTCAAAGGTCGAACATTTGCAATAAGCTATTATAGTGCATTTCACCTCAGTTAATATGCATTATCCTTTCATTACATTTTATTTTCTACTTTTATATAATGTTCTTCTATTGATGACATATGCGTGACCTACTTCCTTTTATCATTACTCATTTTGCGTGCATGTCCCTTGTGTATTACATCCCGTCTCTGAGTTCTTTCATTTGTTGAGTGAAACAACCAAAGAGAACTTGAGTCATGCGTTCTTTACCATCTACATGGTTTATGAAGGTTTTCCCAAATATAAATTACCACATGTGTCCACTTATATCCCATTTCTATGGTTCTGATTTGTATTGAAATTTCTTGTATAATTGCAATAATTGCAGACTTTTGTGTAAGCATTGTTCACTTCATTAAAAAATTATGCTTTCTTTCTTATTGTTGATATTTGCATCGCTTTTTGGGAAATCATTGTATGAGTTGACTTGATGTTTTTGGGTATCATCCTTGCAAACCCTCACAAGACAACACTCATCCCCTAGGGTCATATAGGGGTTTAACGTCTTATTGCGTATGCTAAATGCAGTGGTTCGCTCACAAAAGTAGATTTTTTCTTCTTTGTACATATTAGATCTATTGTGGTTGTATTTATGGATCTGTTCTTCATACTTCATTGCTCAAGACTAGCAATGCGCGAGTTAGGGGGTTTTATTAGTCACGATTATTGCACAAATAACCCCATTTATTTGTGCTATCTATCATTCTCGTGCATGTTATTCCCAAAACTTATGCTCATTTATTAGTTAACCCCTAATTTCATCATATATATGTTGTGTGTGGTTTATTTGAGATTTTATAGACGTTGGGAATGCGTGTCTTGAAGTTTTCTTAAATCCCATGAAAGTTCTATTAAAAGTCGCAAAGTCTGGGGCATTTAAGTAAATTCAGCATATGAGTTTTAGTCCTGAACTCTTCACGAAAGTTGAAGATCTTCGAGTCATCCTCACATGGCCTCTGACGATGCATGAATACGAGATAGAACAAAAAAGTTACGAAACATTCTTTGGATCATGTGCCCTAATCCTACCATAACATCCCTTACCTTGTGATGGAAGCCGGTCCGAACCGATTTGGGCCTTGGCCGAATCGATTCCATTTCATCTAGTGAAATACTTTCTTCTTTGGGAATCAATTTGAGTCTCACACTGAATTGATTCGGCCCTATTCCTGTGTAATTACATGTTTTCTATCTAAGATTTTTTGGGGTTTATCCCTTTGTTTCCCTATTGTAAAGATGAGTTTTTTTACTTAGCAAGTTTCTAATTTTAGAAAGTCTTTCTTCTCTCTCCTAGGTCAGGTTCCTTTATGGTATGTCCTTACATTTAAACCATTGATTACATTCAAGTTGGTTAGTTTTAATGCAAGCTTTGTTCAACAACTTCTTCTTTACTTCATTAGCTTTAACTTGTATTTATTGTTATCTATTGTATTGGTTTGTGTTTAACTGCATGACTTACTTAGTTATGTAGTTATCTAGTATTCTTATCTTAGTTTCTATCATGAGTATCTAGTCTTATGGTTGGGGATCATGATCCCACCTTGGATGCTTGAACTTTATATTTATGGTTTGTTTTATAATTGTTCTAATGGAACTTCAATTGTGGGTAAGGGTAGTGTTCGCTGATTTACTACAACCCTAACCCATATAGAACCATTACTAATTAACCCCTAATCTACCATAGATGAGTTTAGTCTCTACATAGTTGATGTTAATACTTAATTAGTTATGATCAATTAGAATTAATTTAAACCAAGTTCCATTATCTTCGTAGCGAATCCAAAGTGGGAGAATGATCCTCAATCCCTTTTATCTCTCGTACTCAAACTTTACTTAGATTGTCTCTCGTATCTTTATAGTTTAATCGTTCTCATTTAATTAAATGCATATTAGGATAACGATTAATAATCTCGCAACTTCAAACATCAAATGTTCTTTTACTTTTTCCATTTGTGACGTATAGAGAATATTCTTTAACCCACTTTAGTTCCCTTAAGATCATTCAATCCCTGCAGAATACGAGTTTGGACTTACCCGGATACTACTTGTTGCAAAATATTTACACTGTAATCACACACTTTTTAAAGGGCATCATTGAGTTTAAGAAATAAACTGCCTTTTGTGCCTTCAAAATATATTTTTGCATGTATGGTTAATTTCTAAAAGGAAGTGTCTGCTTAACCCATTAATATGACTTTGGGATTTAAAATCCATCTTCTCATGGATATAAACTTGTAGTATTTTAGCAATAAATGTATAGACAAGTTTAAAGAAGATTTTGTTGGGTTTAAACATGGAATAAGAAAGTAGAAATTCTTGTCTTCAAAGTGTGTGAAAAAAGGGTTAAAAGTGTAGTAAGTACAAAGTGTAAGACACCATGTATTGATAAAAAGGAAATGGTAATTTCTTATGAAAGTAGTGATCATGTGTAATTACATTTCTTGAATAAAGAAAGTAAAGAAATGTCTAATTTGGAAAAATGGTTAGTAAAGGTGTTGAATAAGTGTTAATGGTTAAACATTGGAAAGTTAGTGTGTATAACTTAATAATGTTGACAAAGATTAACACTTATGAAATTGGAAAGGAAATAATAAAATAAAGATGTTTCCAATTAAGAAAAAATATTACTCCAAGTTTTAAAAGGTGTTAAAACACTTAAGAAGTTAGTATGGGTAACTTAATAGTGTTTTGGGAAATTAACACTTGTGAAATGGAGTTAAAGATGAGTTTGGAAACAAATGGGTAAAATGGTAATTTTACTTGAAGTGGAACATTTTTATGAAGTTAATTGTTGGAAAAGGTGTTACAAAAATTGGTTCTAAATGAGTATGATTTTTGGAAAAAATCAAGTTTTAAGTGTAAAGGACATGAAATGATAATTTCACGTGTATCATTAGTTAGGGTGTAACTTTGGGTTTCGCTTGAGCCGGGTAAAAAGGGAAAGAAGGAATAATATGGACATAATGTTAAAACACATGTAAAGGACCTTAGAGGACACAGGATAATGAAGGAGGGCCTGAGGCCATGAGATGAAAGACCCAAAATAACTGGCCATAGCATATGGTGCGCATAGTCAGCGATGTGGAGCCCCTTGACCTATGCATGTTTTGAAAGATTTCGAGAAAAGATAAAGGAATAAGCAACATGTCAAGAAATGGGTTTTGTGGTGAAAATGTATTAAGACAACCTAACTTGAAGGAATTAATGAACGTTCTGGTAAAGGTTAAAATGGATAAGTAAATGTGAAATTGATTAATTTCTATATGGTAAAGGGAAGGTAAAACAAGTAGGAAAATGGGTGTTTAAGCAACCTAAGTTGCATAATTAGCACAAAACAAGTTTTCAACGACTAAATATGCATTTCTAACACGGTGATCGTGGGTATTGAATGGGTGATTTTCAATGAAAATGCTAATATGGATTGGTTAAAATAAAAAGGGTAATTTCGGTAAAGAAAAGGCTTTTAGTCAATTCAAGTGGAGTTGTTTGAAATATTTAACCGTGTGTGTTAAGTAAATATATTAATGTCACAATGAGATAAAGAAAGTCTTTTACAAGATTAAGGTGAATTAATCTTGATAAATATGGTTTTCGAAAGTAAAACAATTCCATGTATAAGTATACATATGTGTATGTATATACATATAAGGTAGTTTCATGTGAACATAGGAATAACGTGTTAGAGTCTTCTTTCAGCTGTTCAATTCTATACTACATTTTTATATTTCCCACTAAACATTTAGCTTACTCGCTCATTTTGTTAGGGTAGGTTGGGTGTGGTTTCCTATTTTGAGGGTGTTATACAGACAAGTATTCTCTTTTGTTTACGTTAGTATCTCTGTATGCCTGGACTTCGGGGTACTCCCCTATTACCCCACACGTAGTTTGATTTGAAATCGGAATTGCATGCTAAACAAGTGAAACATTAATTAAAATCAAACTAAAATAGCAACATTATATAGGTTGTTTCATTTCACTTCACACATAACGCTCGAGTTGGACCGGGCTGGCTATGGATAACCCATAAATCCAAGTCGGGCATTACACAGTGTTCAGTGTCAACACCATCTATTTACAAAATTAACCTTATCAACCATCGATTAACCCATCAATATAACAAAGTCTCGAAAATGTTAAATTTCAAATATTGATACAAAACTTTTATCCACATTCCATTTATATACATTTAATTGTATTAATTCACTTTCAATTAGTTATATCATGTTGTATTTAAATTATAATCCATCCAAATAGCCCTTTATTAATTATCTCGTTAACCAAACATTAACTAATTATTGCATTATTATTTCGCATGTGTCATATTTATCCTGATAACTTCATTCTTATTAACCGACCTATTTTACGGCCCAAATATTAGCGCATAGCCCACATTTATTACTGATATTCTTAGCAATATAATCCACCAATCATTCTCATGCCTGCAAACTATTATATAGGAAGCTTAACATATATTTTACCGTAATATAATTCTTCGGTCTATTCCCCATCCACAACTCAGAATATAGTATACTTAACATATACAGACATAACAATACAAACCACCAACTTATTCCCCACACCCAAACTAGCATAAACTATGCTTAACATTTACATTTACAACAATATATTAAACCCGCCTATTACCCAACCCAAAACCACCTTGTAAACCAAGGTAAATAAATAATCATTATCATTAGACAGTCTAGGTCCTACACATATGATATATCCATATCCAACCAACACTAGATGCAAACAATTATCCATACATAATCTTCAAGGTAGTCAATCAATATAGGCCATGCACATACGATTATTGTATAGTCAGCAGTAGACCCTATACTGTTATAGATGCCCATGATAACTTTACGTATAAATTTAAATATCATGAACGCTCAACTTACAATCTTCCCTAGACTCCACGAGTGGAAGTCGAACAAATGAAATCTAAATAGGGGAAATAAGGAACCCTACGATACACTTCTGTCTAGGTCAGACGGTTGTCGAGACTCTATAATAATCATGTATTAACTTCATACCTACTAAGAACCACTGTTCATCTTATACCTCATAAACTCCCAACTCCTAACCTTCTTTAAACTCCATGTACGGGACATCTCAGAATTGAAATCCAAACAAGGAACCCCCCAATACACTTCTCTCTAGATTAGGTAGTTATCGATAATTGACCTAAGCTAAACCACTTATCCCAAATTTCATTGACTTTAAAACTACTTAACCCAACATGGAGAGCATAACTTACTCTATGATTAACAAATCACATCATAATATGATTTATCTTAACATTTTTTTCATTCTCCCAAATGTCCTATTTACTCTTAAACTTTTCATTTTTTAAAACATTATGTTTCACATAACACCGATTGTTCTAACGATCCTTATACATAACAATTACTACCTTAAAGTCTCAAGTTAATTCTTTACATCAATATGAATATTCTCAAACATTATTTTCTTTATTTCAAACCCTACATGTACATATCCCAGGTACCATAAATCCCCCAATCATAAGTATAAGATATCTAATGTATTCTAACCCTCTCATCAACATCATACATCTGTCATCATAACCCACAACCATTACAAATTTTATCTAATAAATATAATGTTACTAATGACATTGTCATCCAGTAACTTAAGTCCAGCCAACAAGAATCCTCGAGAACAAATTCACCAATCGTACATATAGTAATTGACACAACCATAATATGCGCATATAACACAACCCAAATTCCTTCAACACCCAACGGAACCAAATACCAAACAATTATAATTTTTTACGATAAATACCAATAACGTACAATAACAATATCCCTAATAGTAACAACAAATTAGCATAAAATTTTCAATTCCAACAATCATGGGTCTAGAACATTAATTTCCCCATAATATTTTAATCTCGAAGAACATCCTCTTTTATTCATAATATTTATAATTTCCAATTCATCTACGTATTAACCCAATTTCCGAGTATTCATTTACAACATCATAACACTATATTTTATCAAAATTTAAATTAGGACTCATATGAATTTCACAACAACTACAAGCGTCCCAAGATATATACAAGTGATTGAAATTCCAATTTTCACGAGATATTTATATTACTTTTTCACATTTCGTTTCTCAACATTCATAAAGCACATATAGTTTGGCCAGTTAAGATATTTAATTACTCATCTTTATAATGATTATACCATTTGATTCTCAAAATCCTTTATCTAGGAATTCGTATTACCTCAATATTTTGAGAGTTTCAATATCTATATAACATAACATGGGATTAATTAGGCTCATCCAACCTTAATTAATTTTCTAATTGCATCTAAATAAATTAGCAACTATGTTTAGGAAATATCTAAATTAGTAGCACTAAAGGAGAAAAGTAGAGTACCTTTGATTAAATTTTGAAAACCTAATTCCTCTCTTTGAAATCTACACATTCCTCTTGATCTACTTCAAATTCTTCTTGAAAAAGTTCCCAATTCATGATTGAAAATATGTTTTATTGGAGGTTTAGGGTTTATAGTGAAGGGTTTTGGGAGAAATAGGTACTGGTAGGTTTCTTATGAGAGGGAGAAGTGTTAAAAATGAGTTTTCATGCATAATATATATATATATACCCGAACAAAACCCGTGCGAATGAGTCGTGGCCATAATGAGATGAGGTCGCATCCTTTATAATTGCGGTCACAGGAACCTAGACCTCTGGATCGCGGGTTCCTGCCTGGTTCAGACGCCCAAATCTCTCTCTCTCTCTCTCCTCTATTCACACCCTAAAAATTAAATATACTAAGATACACACAAGTGGTTACTTCCAAACCCTAACATGGACACTGAGATAAGCCAAAATACTACATTTCCCCCATGATTCTAACTAAATCCCTATAATTTATTTTAATCAATAAAAGATAATTTATCTGATATATATATATATATATATATATATATATATATATATATATATATATATATATATATATATATATATATATTCTAAAGAATAATTAATAATTAGTAAATCATTTAATTAATCTATTTAAATTTGGGGTTATTATAAACGTTGGGTTCTCTTTGTACAACAAACAAGTTGGTAAATGATATTAATTTAGTTCTTACCATCACACCTGAGATCATTATTCAGGTTGTGAAAGCACGAGCATTAAACCCTTATTCCTAAATGAAGTTAATTTGTTGTTGACTAAGGGAGCACCATCATACCCGATCGAATCAGATGGGGTTTTGCGATTTCATAACAGTTTGGTTTCCCAAAGGATGAGGAGTTGGTTGGCCAATGGATGAGGAGACGTGATGTGTATTGTTGATAAATGCACATAGGTCTTGACCGGGTGGAAAAAGTGTGTTCGTGTGAGGACACAATCGTTGTGTGTTTCGCCGTCGCGATACAAAAGAACCTAAGCTACAACTACACTTGACAAGCAAGCACAGCGGTAAGTCGGGTATCGTAAGAAATCCACAGGGTGTGATTGAATTTTATATGTTAATTGCTTTAAAACTTCAAGAATAAAAATGGTGTAAAAGAAATAAGAAAAGGTGATGGGTGGAAATGGTGACAAAAGAAAAGAATAAGTTAACTCTAAATTAAAGGAAAGCGAGGATCGGGATCGCATACGCACATTCACGGGCTAAACAACTACTAATTAGAATTCCGGCTCGAAAGCAATTTAATCGAGCATTTACAATTAAGCATAAACATCACACAATAAGGAATTTAAGCCAAAGTTGCGAGATTAAACATTTAATCAAAAACGGTCACACGCGGATTAAATTTCAAATAATCGCTATATACACTAACGTTGCGTGACAAAGAAAGTTAAACGCATAATAATTCGACTTTAATACGCGAGGTTTCAATTAAATGCAATTTTACACAAAACCTAATTTTGGAGGTCCAAACCCGTAAATGGCGGAAACGCAATCCCGACCCTATTTATCTAAGGGAAATACATGAAAATAAACTAAATTAAACTAATTAAACTAATAAAGCAAGAATTAAAGCATGTAAACCTAATTAACAAAGCATGTAAATTATCTAGAAAGAAAGAATTAATGGAAAACAAGTTATATTAATGGTAGAGGAGATGAATAGTCAACTTACAAACCAATTAGATTGTCAATCCAAAGAGAAATGAAGAAGAACCATCCAAAACCCTCAAAACCCTAACTATTCTAACCTAAAATCGTTCCTAAACAGATATATGGTCTTATTACAACAAAATTGGCTTATATAGTAAGTTGGAATAAAAATAAAGAAGAAAGAAAAGAAGGCAAAATATCTGCAGAAAATAGAGCATCGATCGATCGACCCCTTTGGTCGATCGACCGACCTAGGAAAAACTTCAGAAAATCAGAATGGTCGATCGATCGACCAGAAGCGTCGATCGATCGATCAAGCAGGGTAGATTGCAGCAGCTCACTGCATTCCTCTTTTCTTCTTCTCTTCTCCTCTTCTGCTTTCCTTGTTTTTCCTCCGCTGAAATCGCCGTAACTTCTTCGTTATGAATTAGAATCGCGCACCGTTCATGGCCACGCGAAGCTAGCGAGGAGGGATACAACTTTTGTGAGATGTCGGGCGAGGTACCCAAGCTGTGAAAAGACTAAAATGACCTTGCGCGTGCGATTGTGTACGGAAGTTCACCGGAATGCATCCAAACTTCATACTAAGCATCCAAATACCTACAAAAGCTCAATTAACCCCTGCAAAACATGTTAACATAGAAATCCGAGGTTGTCTGGTTAACTTGCATAAATATAGGGATTAAGATACCCGAGGTGGCTAAAAACGCGTAGGTTAACGGGTGAAATACGCAATATTTGCGTCGTATCTCACCCCCTAACTTACACATTGCTAGTCCCTAGCAATGAAATAGGAAACAACAAGAACTATAAGCAAACCAAAAGAAGGAGAAAGAACAAAAGTATGGTATAAAAGCAATAAAAAGATAAGGCCACTTTTGCGGGTGCACGATTGCATTTAGCGTATGCAATAAGCCGTTAAACCCCTAGGTTACCCTAGTGGACGAGTGTCGTCTCGTGAGGGTTTTCAGAGATGATACCCACAAACATCACATGGTTTCCTCAAAATATGCCCAACCCAACATGCGACAAACCCAACAACAACGAAAAAGATTTCAAACATGTTATTAGCATATTGAACGAATTCAAGCTAAAGTCCGTAGTTATTAACAGGTTGAATGCACCTCGTAGAATTGAAACTTTAAAAGTGGGAGGGGGAGAGCAAGTGCAAAATATGATTTGGTAAAAACTTAAACAAACCGGATAAACATAAAGGCAAGCATATATTCAATACTCACGGGCATTACACTCATCAAGCGAATTCACTCAAAACAAGGAGGTAACACACGGGGCATGAGGACTAAAGAGTAAATGTAAATGGAAACTAGGCCGCACACATGTCACAAATGAAGAACGCTATATATAAACTGAAAAATTGTAATCTCAATGAAAGGATACCGCACACTAAAAGAGGCGAAATGCATTTTCACAGATTATCAAAACTATTATGACTTTTAAATTAAATGCACCCTAAGATCACATAGGACTTTAATAGGGTTATAATGTAGGTTAGGCTAGGGTACGAAATGAAGGAATGTATATACGGATTCAAAGTGTTCGGGATGAAAACTCGGGATAATGGGAAGAATGCGGGCAATAGCAAAATTGGAAAGTAACTTCCAAACAAGCAGTAGATATATCATCGGGGAGAGTAATCAAAGCTTATTGAACTATATACAACATATACAACTTTCTCTTTCTTTTTCTTTTCTTCTTTTTATCTTTTTGTTTTTGTTTTCTTTTTCTTTTTTCTTTCTCTTTTTCTTCACTTTTTTCACTACTTTCTTTTCTTTGCTTATCAAACTCTCATATGCCTAAAATTGCAACCGCAATACAACAACAACATTCAATCCCAAGTAACATTCCAAACAAAGGTATGTAAGGTGTATGTATGGCTTAAAACTCCAATTAGGAGTTGGTTATGGGATTTTGGGTAATGAAACGAAAGGCTAGTATTTAGGCTCAAAGGGGTTGACTAGGGAAACATATATGGTGAGGTCAATGCTAATATGGGTGATATAAAAAAGCGGGCCTATGATCATTTCACAAAGTTTACGCAATTCTCGAGTCAAAACAATATATGAAAATCATGCTCAAGTAACACATTTCAAGTATGAACTCAATTAATGAACGGTCAAATGAAAGAATAGAGAGATTACCAATGAATTCAACGTTTTCAAAGAGGAAAGAATAGTGTATAACACTCACAAACGACGAAAGGTACAAACTTACTCGGTGTAAGTATATACAATGCAACAAAATATTCTTGAGTTATAAAAATCTTAAAACAAATCAATATAACAAGGAAAGTGAATATGCTCATGGGATAAAGTTTAATTCATGAGGTTATTCACAATATCAATGATTTGAGGACTAAAGTCTAATAACTTCTAAAATCGAGAACATGCATCATTGAGTTGTCTATTGGATCGGGCAATTATTGAAATTTATCACTGGAAACAAGGCAAAATGCCCAACAAAGGAGAAAAAGAAAGAAAATATTTTTGAAAATTTTCAAATTTTTCACAAAAAGGCATACTTAGTAACTAAATGTGAGCAAATCCATGGACTACACATGAAATGGATAGAATATCCTACACCCCCTAACTTAAATGTTGCATTGTCCTCAATGCGCATTAAGAACACAACACAAAGAGAGGAAAAGAACGATATTACCCAAAATTGGAGCGAACTCCATAAGCGCGAGTCCAAAGGAATCTACAAAACAAGTTAGTACCGAGCATAGCAAAAACAAATAACAAAAAGTTAACTAATTACACTAAACTAAATTAAAAAGGAAAGAAAAAAAAAAGGAAAGAAAGAAAATTAAAAAGCTAACTATTTACAACCTACTATTTAGGCTTCACACTAACTATATACTAGAAGTCTAAATAGTTGAGGGTCCACCCAAAAAGGGATTTGACTTTGAAAGATCAACGGTGGACCCTCCAAAGTGAACATGCCTCCCGAAAGATATGCATTCCGTTTGAACAACGAAAGGCATGTGGGTGGTGAAAAAAGTGAACCATCGCAAATTTGAAATTTTGGGCGGACGATGGGGGATTTGGATAATAAGGGGGAAAGGTACACTAGAGGTCCAAGAAAAATCGACTCATCTCCCAAAGGTTTTTCAAGTGGAATGGGAGATAGTCCACACACGGGGATAGGTTCCATCGTAGCAAACAAAGTCGGCAAAGAGTCCTCGTGGGAAAATTGTGTAGAAATTGTAAAAGTTTATACCGACTCATAGGAATCAATCGGTAATTCTAATGGTTCGATCACGGAAAACGAATATGGTGATGAAACAAATTCAATCTCAATCGACTCATCGTCGACAGGAGATTGAATTTCGGGGGAGAAAGATTCACATTCGATGAGAAATTCTTCGAAAAATTTAGGTGAAACACAAGTTTCCACCTCCTCGTTGTTTTGTGCAAAAGAATTCATCTCATCGCAAAGTGCACCGAGTCTCATTCCAGCATCATTTAAGCTTTCCAAACCTTGGGAGTAAAGAAGCAAAGTTTCTTCCAAAGTAGGCTACCTCGGCTCAAGAGCCTCGGACTCCTCATTTGGTTGAAACTCGTCTTCGAAAGTAATGAAATAAGAATCGTCATTGGATTCGAATAATGAATCCAACTCAAGCTCCCAATAACAATTTTCATTCCGATAAATGTTTTCAAGTCTTTCATTTTCAAGAAAATCTTGAAAATGGAAAACTTGAAAACTATCCCCAAAGTAAGAATCATTAGAATGACCGCTATAACTATAATAGTAGGACATGATTACCTCGTTGTTGAAAGATGGAGAATCCAAGAAATAAAGTGAGCAACCGCAAATCAAAGTTTCTTAGCGCTCAAGTATGCTATCCTGCAAAAAAGGTTAAAACTAAGAATACAAATACAAAAGGAAAAATACTACGAAATAATAAAACAATTACTATCTAAAACACACTCCCCGGCAACGGCGCCATTTTGTGACCGGGCGGAAAAAGTTTGTTCGTGTGAGGACACAATCGTTGTGTGTTTCGCCGTCGTGATACAAAAGAACCTAAGCTACAACTACACTTGACAAGCAAGCACAGCGGTAAGTCGGGTATTGTAAGAAATCCACAGGGAGTGATTGAATTTTAGATGTTAATTTCTTTAAAACTTCAAGAATAAAAATGGTGTAAAAGAAATAAGAAAAGGTTATGGGTGGAAATGGTGACAAAAGAAAATAATAAGTTAACTCTAAATTAAAGGAAAGCGAGGATCGGGATCGCATACGCACATTCACGGGCTAAACAAATACTATTAGAATTTCGGCTCGATAGCAATTTAATCGAGCATTTACAATTAAGCATAAACATCACACAATAAGGAATTTAAGCCAAAGTTGCAAGATTAAACATTTAAATTTAAAATGATCACACGCGGATTAAATTCGAATAATCGCTATAAACACTAACGTTGCCTGACAAAGAATGTTAAATGCATAATAATCCGACTTTAATACGCGAGGTTTCAATTAAATGCAATTTTACACAAAACCTAATTTTCGAGGTCCAAACCCATAAATGGCGGAAACGCAATCCCAAACATGAAAATAAACTAAATTAAACTAATTAAACTAAGAAAGCAAGAATTAAAGCATGTAAACCTAATTAACAAAGCATGTAAATTATCTAGAAAGTAAGAATTAATGGAAAACAAGCTATATTAATGGTAGAGGAGATGAATAGTCAACTTACAAACCTATTAGATTGTCAATCCAAAGAGAAATGAAGAAGAACCATCCAAAACCCTCAAAACCCTAACTATTATAACCTAAAATTGTTCCTAAACTGATATATGGTATTATTATAACAAAATTGGCTTATATAGTAAGTTGGAATAAAAATAAAGAAGAACGAAAAGAAGGCAAAATATCTACAGAAAACAGAGCATCGATCGATCGACCCCTTTGGTCGATCGATTGACCTAGGCAAAACTTCGGCAAATCAGAATGGTCGATCGATCGACCAGAAGCATCGATCGATCGATCAAGCAGGGCAGATTGCAGCAGCTCACTGCATTCCTCTTTTCTTCTTCTCTTCTCCTCTTTTGCTTTCGTTATTTTTCCTCCGCTGAAATCACCGTAACTTCTTCGTTATGAATCAGAATCGCGCACCGTTCACGGCCACGCGAAGCTAGCGAGGAGGTATAGAACTTCTGTGAGATGTCGGTCCAGGTACCCAAGCTGTGAAAAGACTAAAATGCCCTTGCGCGTGCGATTGTGTACGGAACTTCACCGGAATGCATCTGAACTTCATACTAAGCATCCAAATACCAACAAAAGCTCAATTAACCACTACAAAACATGTTAACATAGAAATCCGAGGTTGTCTGGTTAACGAGCATAAATATAGGGATTAAGATACCCGAGAGGGCTAATAACGCGTAGGTTAACGGGTGAAATACGCAATATTTGCGTCGTATCAGGTCTCAATTTGGAGTACATCCCGATAGGGATAATATGTATCAAGATATGAGGCACCGGTATTGGTGGGGAGGCATTAATAATAACATTGTGGTGTTTATATCCAAGTGTGCTACATGCCAGATCGTAAAGGTAGATGTTCTACAACCTCTTGAGATTCAAGTTTGCAAATATGAGAGTATCTCCATGGAATTAATTACCGGGTCGCCTACTACATAGAGGGGTCACAATTCGATCTTGATTATCATGGATAAGTAGTCTAAGGTATCTTATTTCCTTCCAGTTAAGACAAAATCAACGACACAGCAGTATGTCAAGAATTTCATTTCAAATATTGTGATGTTATTGGTGTACCACTTGACAATGTGTTCGACAGGGACACAACTTTTGTGTCCCATTTGGAAATTTTTCACAGGTGATGGGGACTGATTTGCAGTTAAGTGACTGGAATCACCCATAAAATGATGGCCTAATAGTGCTCACGGATGAAGTATTGGAGGATATGATTCAGGTATGTGGGATGGACGTTAAAGGTAGTTAGGGGTATTACTTACCATTGGTAGAGTTTCCTTACGATAATAGTAATCAACAGACTATTAGCGTGGCATTACATGAGGATTTTTATGGTAGACATTATCATTCTCCCATTTATTGGATAGAGGTATGAGATAACAAACTACTTAAGGTAGAGTTTATTCAGGACGTCTCAGAGAAGGCTGACCTTATCATGTATAAGATGATGAATTCCCAGAGTAATTTGAAGAGTTATGCATATAGGAGGAAGAGACACTCAGAGTTTTGATTTAGAGATCATGTTTTATGTAAGGAGACTTCCATGAAGGGAGTGATGTGGTTTGGGAGAAAAGGAAAGTCATATCCCCGATATGTTAGGCCATTCGCTATTATTAACTGAGTGGTATCGGTTACTTATCACTTAGCCTTACCCGATCACCTTCATAAGGTGCAACCATCATGTTGATTTGGGTGAGATATAGATTCAACATGATGGGAGTTATGAGGAGATATGTTTCTCTTAAAGATATTATCCATCTATCTTTATAATACTTTTGGATCTATATTTAATCCAAAGGGCATTACTGTCCATTGGTAATATCCTCTAGGGGTACTAAAAATAGTTAATGATTTTGATTTTTCAGTTAATTTTAACTGCCAAAACCCAGATTTACAATCAAATTTACTAAAGATATTTTTCCCTTTAGTTTGACTAATTAAGACATCCTTTATTGGAATAAAATATCCATCAAATTCTAAATATTCATTTAATCTTCTGTAATTTATAACAATTCTAGATTTTCCTCTTTTGGCTTCACTATGTTTTCTCATCATGAATGCAGGGCTAGAGTGAGGACTAATTATTTCTTCAATATGTTTGGATTTCAATAAATCTTTGATTTGGTTATCAAATTCATCCATATCTTTCCTGGTATAAATCATGGGATTGGTTCGTAAGATAATATTAGGATCTCTTAGTTTGAGATTATAATATCTTGGGCTTTTATCTCATAATTTTAGAGGGTCTTCACTAAAATTATATTTTCAAATACTATACATCCAATGAGTTTCTTCTAAGGCTTTAATTATGGGAGTCACGTCTCCTTTTTTGATCGGAGAAAAACTTTTCTCACATTTATATTTATGTGGTTCAAGTAGAGGGATTTCTGCTAATTCTTTATTTAGGGTTAAACGAACTTATTTTCATTAAACCAAATAACTACTCTTTTAGCTTTTAGAGTAATATAATTTTGTGTTCCATTAATGCCTATTACCGTAATTGGATTTTTCATTTTAATCCACTTTTCTGGTGCTAAGGCATATGTCTATAGGAACATATTTTTTCTCCTATGTCTATAAGAGTGCATAGGCTATGTTGTTTATAACTAGTAAAATAAAATATCCCAATACATAAGTGTATCTTTTCTTTCCATGGCTTGGAGAAAATGTGATTTCTTCCCTTCCTACTTGGAAGTGATATATTTGACTAGATTTGATATTTTCACCTTTTTGGTAATTTGTTCTAGGTAATATAGGACCTTGTACATTTTTCATAGCAATTGTTATATTAGATTCTCCTTTTAAGAAAATTATAGGATTTTTACCTTTTATTTTTTCCCAACTAATTTCAGGAAAATTCTCTTACCAGTCTGAATGTTTATTTTTAAAATAAAAATTACTTCCAAAAACTTGAAGTTCAACACTATTTTGTTGTTTTTTATGTTCTTTTGTAATTTGTGGTCGTATCCATTATTTTGGTTCTCTTAGATCTTTCCAATTCATCAATATTGGTTGGATTGCTAAATCAAATGGTCGACGTTTAAATATTTCTATTATATTTTTATCCATAAAATGTGTGTTTATTTGTGGTAGTGTAGTCAATCCATGAGTTCTTTTCCAATGGATTGACATATTTCTAGAAGTGTGTAATACCCCGTATTTTTGAAAGATTTTATTTTAATTATGGGATTAATTAATTTAAATTGGGAAATTTATTTATAACTAATCCGGATTTAACTAAATTCTTACTAACGTGATGATAGTAAGTATTTATTGGTGATAATTATGTCCAATATTACTTAGTGAGTAAATTAATATATGATTATGTAAATATTAAAGTTGTCATGAGTGAAAAATACGACAATTATGGAAACTAAGTTGGGATGCGTGTGTCAATCGTGTTGGGATTTAATTAACGAAAATAAAAGCAAATTATTTATAAATCACTCAAATGGTCTTTTTGAGTGTGCCATTGTGTTCGAAATGGTCGAGATAGTCATAAAAGTCTACTCGGGGGTTTAGTTTGGGTTCCAGGGCAGTTTTAGGCCGAATCGGCATCCCGGGAGAGCGTTATGGTAATTTGTATTTTTGGAGTAAAATAAAGGACGAAAATTAGAGAAATAAAATGTCTCCTATGTGGGTTATAATAGGTTATCAATTGTGAGAAACAGTGAGACAAAGAGAGAGACCAAAAAGGGGAGAAGAGGAAGAGAAGTTCTAGGGAAGAGCCACCACGAGTGCACCTTTTCCACCACCGAGACCACCATCGTGTAGATTGGAGAACGAGCGTCGTAACCATACCAATAAAACCAAAGAATCAGACCGTATTTCATAATGCAAGTAGTTAAATATTTCTTTCTTTTAGTATTAAATGTGTTCATGTGAGTGTAGGTAGTGAACCCCCTTGAATTACATATAAATTAATGAAAAACTTAAGATTGAAGGATATATTATGATTGATTTGACATAGAGATTAATTGTTCATGTAGGGAGTAGAATAACCACCAATTTATGATGATAACTGATGATTAAATCTTAGATTAGAAGGTTTAATTTGAAAGTTTATGAATTAGGGTTCTATTAATCTAAATTTGGGGATTTTGGAATAAAGGGTTAATTATTCAAGATTTAATGCTTTTAGGATATTAGAAATCATTCCTTCTTGTGGAAATAGATATTGGAATTGATTGGGGGGGGGGAGGGAATTTGGGACTGCACAGTAGAGGTTTTAGGGTTTTTAATGCAGAAAAACGTAACAGGTACAGGTTGGGGGCGAAACTGCGTCATCTCGTTCGAATGAGATTGGATATCATTCTAATGAGATGGCATTTTGCGTGAAGAGGTCGTTCAAACGACATGTAGTCTCTTCAAATGAGATGCAATTTCATTTGAACGAGAGGTCAGGATTTTTAATTTTGTCCCAATTTGTCCAACGTAGTTAATTCGAATGCGATGTGCATAATGTGGAATTATTTTCAGTATAGGGAAAAATTATTAAAATTATTTGGGAATAAAACTTTCAAGTATTCAAAGAAGTGAGTTATCCTTGAGAATTACGAGAGAGTAATCATAATCAAATAAATATATTATAAGTTGTGATGAGAATAATGCTATGTGTGAACTAAAAAATTTGGGTTGTGTGTATACCTAATGAACTTGATAGGTTTCTTGAATGCCTATAGTGATATTTATTGTGTGGATGACATACCTATCATACATGCTATCATGGGAGGTTTTTAGAAAGGGGGAAGTCCTATCTTGAGGAGCCTTCGAGGAAATATTTTACTTGTGCACCAGAGCATGCAACCTAGGTATGGGTTATTTGTGAGAATGATAGTGATAACGGTCATATGGGTGCGTAGGTATGTGTGTAGCCCATAGGCTTGGAACTATGTTCGCCTCCAATATGTGTGTTTTGAAATTTATTGTTCGTGGAAGATTCTGCACCCATTGTCCTTATTCAGTGCTAGATGTATCAGGACTTGATAACAGAGTATGAGGGCACAGTAGCTGAGTGTAGAGGTGCCTTTTTAGTATATATATATACTAGCGGATACTTGTGCCTGAAGGCAGGATGAAAATTTTCAAAATACGTAATCACGAAACAACAAAAATTTCGAAAATACATAATCGTAAAATGACAAAAATATCGTTCCCAAAAAAAATATCTATATATATTTCCCTAATAAATATAAATGCATAATTGTTACTTAATTCTTTTACACCACACATCAAATTGTTTTGTACTTAATATAACTATTAGCATATATTATTAACTGTTACATGATTAGATTGCATGGGAAACATTATTTTAATACAACTGTAACTATACATATATATGAAAAACAAAATAATGATTGACATTGGACTGATAAAGTTGTCAATAAATGAATTTCCCAACTCATAAACATTCATGTACAGGTGCTCCTCGGGCCTGAAGGCACGATTCAAACTTTGCAAAAAATATAACATATTCTTATGACATGTATGGTATAAGCATACCACATGCCACAGTTGTTTTTTACCGACTACAAATCCAAAAAATTGCGCCAACTAAAACTTGTAATCATATTTAATATTGAGTGGTGATAGGAGACCCACATTTGTGACCCACATTTGAAATTCACAGATAAGACAAAAATGAGTACAAATTTTAAATGCACATTTTGATGCCCTAGCAAGACCCACAACAATAAGGTATAAGCTTTTAATGCAATATAATTTAAAATTGGGTCCAAAAGTAAGTCTCCCTATCTTTATTCAATATGAAAACCCTAAAATATAAAATAAAAAAATCACTTAATACATGTACAATTAAACAATCTGTCATAATTAAGTTAACAAATAATATTATTTGTGATGTTCAAGAATTTATAAGAACGCATAAAGTAATAAAACAAGCAAAGTAAATACATGTAATTTTAAGACATGACTTTCAAACTTCACTAAAATAGGTTAAGACCGCCAAAACTATATTTTATTTTATAAATTGTACTTTTAAAACTTTATAAGCAGGGAAAAAAATAAGAATGATATTTTTGTATATCTCATAAATAAACACCCAACACATGAGTTCTTCTATTGGAACCGAATTTTTTACATAAGTTTTGACTGAAAACACACGTGGAAGCATGGTATTTGTCAGTTCCCTGATCCCACTAGCGTGAACCCCACAAACTAACCGATAAAAACCCTCCACCTAATTCGGTATCTTCACCTTCGATCAAAATTTTTGTTTCAATAGCATTTTTGCCAAACATATACCCAATTTACATTAACATTTACTATCATTTAAAAATATGTATTGTTTCCAACATTTGACCATAATGACTTCAAACATGTTTAACAAAGCAATAGGAGTAAAGAAAATACTCATAGTGAGTTTTCCCACAAACATATAAGTACAACAT
Organism: Sambucus nigra; assembly: GCA_949130495.1. Classification (NCBI taxonomy): domain Eukaryota; kingdom Viridiplantae; phylum Streptophyta; class Magnoliopsida; order Dipsacales; family Adoxaceae; genus Sambucus; species Sambucus nigra. Next base: position 354,331,681 of record OX422221.1, read on the forward strand.
TAACTTCTTTTAATTATGAGTTTGTGACACCCCGACTAATTAAATACCGGGTAGATACTCCTTTATTAAATTAATACAAAATGTCAAGCTGGTCCAGTTAACAGCATCACTGTCGAAAACATTTTAATCATTACTAACCACCTAGTATTTAAAAAGAAAGATGTCAAATTTTAAATTAAGTCTGATTAACATACAATAAAAGAATTATGAAAGAATATCATAACCATACACCATAAAGTCTCAATAAAGTAACCAACAATTAATAATAAGTCCGGAGGAAAGCCCCTCACAACAATCCCACCACTGAAATAAATAAAACAGTATATCCTGAATTAATTACATGCCAACAATCTGAATAACTGAAATATGAAATGTCTCTAATAGAAATGGGCGACATGCCCTACAAATGATGAAAACTGAATAGAGTCAAGAAAAAAGAAGCTATACTAGCAAGGCCCCGTAACTTCCACAAACATCTACAGCTCGTCACCTGAATGGAAATACTATGCATGGTGTCCTTGTGGCTGGGCACCTAAAAGGTTTTTACAAAAATAGATTTGAAAGCAAACGGGTCAGAGCCTGAAAGTGGAGAGTATTTTAAAAATAGCAAGTTCTTTAATAACATTAAAACAAAGAATGCAAAATACATGTTAGGACGTGCTCTCACATGAAATACTCACCTCTCGTCTAATCGTGCACTCCTAACGTACAGTACCCATCTAAGTGGTATTTATATCTAACTAAACCGACATAAGTTCTAACACATCTACTCGATTCATAATATGAATTCCCAATGTTATCACTTGAATAGATAACTTTACTTAAACTCGGAATCTCAATTATTAGCATTACCATTTAATGGAGGTTATCCCGTTATTTATCTTCTCAAGGAGTTACTATAAATTATTCTCATAATTAAGCATGACAAGTCTGTTCATTTAACCGTATATCATTCACATCATAAATATACAATACAAGCACCCCGATACTAAGCTTCGGTGCACACATACTCTGCTATCCATCCCGGTACATCACGTACATAAGGATCAAGCATTCGAGTCTCTCAAGAATCGTTCTCAGATAACAACAATCACAAACAATGGAGGCGAACATAGTCACATCACATGGGTCACGCACATACCTACGCTCCCATGATCAGCAGACTTATTAACCTCCCAATAAGTCCTTCTTTGACCTATGTCCTCGAGGTACCAATCTATATCCCCCCATAGGCACACAAAGAATAGATGTCCTTAAGCGAACGCAAACCTCCCGTGATAGCAAGCATGGTAGGTATGTCATACACATAAAATCATATACATATACTAAGCATACACACATCTTAGTAATTACCATAAATTATTAGTGGTATACTTCTCATTGTCATGCCAACTTATAATGTTACACAATTCTCATATACCTGGTTAATACAAATGTTTAAGTCGTCAATAATCCTCACATCGTATATAGTCACTAGCGTCCTAATCCACACATATCATTTGGTTCACTCCTCATTATATCCCAATTCTCCCAATTATACCAAATTGTTAACAAGGGAAGGCTATCTATAAAATTAAATATGGTTACGGGAAACTAGAAATCGAATCAGGCCAAAAAGGCCAATATGTCAACTCGTTAGAAGTCTCGTTCGAACGAGAGTTCGTTCGAATGAAGTGGGCATCTTACGAGGTCTCGTTCGAACGAAAGGAATCGAATGAACATCCCACTCGTTAGAAGTCAAACTGTCAACTCGTTAGAAGCACGTTCGAACGAGCTCGTTCGAACGACCTGGGCAGGCCTTCTAACGAGGTGACAGTTTCGAGCCCAGAATTCTCCTATTTCGCTTTTCCCATTTTTCTTCACCTCTAATCTCATCTAAACATCATTCCAACAGTAGTTCAAGGTTTCTAATCATTCCTAAACATACTTAAGTCGTATAATAACATTTATATGGGGTCAAATCATCCTAAACCACATCTAATCATCAAATCTCCCCAATTTTTCCAAAATCTCATGAACATGAACCCTAGAAATTTAAAGTCATCAATAGACATAATTAAATCCGTTTTTGTGATATAAAAGATGTATTTCTATCAGAATAATCACCCAAACATAATTTTACATGCAATTTCCTTATCAAAATGTGAATTTCTAATTCCAATTCAGTGGGTTTTTTTCAATCTCCCAAAATAATTCAAATTTTTATAAATTTCTAAGCATGGAAGAAACATTCGTTGTAAATAACGTAATTAAACCACTTGCCTTGATTTTTCTCTGAATTTGGTGTTGAATTGATGAAGGTTGTTCTCTCCTTTTTCTCCCAAGGTTGAAGGTTGAAGATGGAGGTTGTGTTTCTCTTTTTGGGGACTTCTCCTAACCTCTCCTAAAACTCCCATTGCCCTCAACTCAGTTAATTGCTGGTAATGGGTTAGTGGGTTCTAAAATTCCCTATTTTAAACTCCCAAAATTCGTTGGTCATAAATCCCCAAATTCCAAAATTACCAAACTACCCTTTTAAGTTGCCGGTATGGCCTAAAAATGCCCCGGGACCCAAACTAAACCCCCGGCTAGTGTTTTCTGACTATTTCGACCCTTTCGGACACGTTGGCGCACTCAAAATGACCATATGATTGATAAAAATAAAATTCACTTTTTTTAATTAAATAATGTTCCTGGCGCGACTGTCACACGCGTCCCAACAAAATTTCCAAATTATCGTATTTCTATCTCGCGATAATTTTAATATTCTCAATATTCATATATTGCCATATATACGCATTATAATCGAATACCAACTCACATATCGTTAGTATTTTATCCGGATTAATTCTCAATTAATACACATTTAATTCAATTAATCCCATAAATAAATATCACAAAAATACGGGGTATTACATACTTCCCCCCTAATAACGGAATTTCGTCCCGAAATTCGGAACTAGAAAGTACCTGGTACAAATAACTCTGGATAACGTTCGTGCATCTCATCCTCACGCTCCCATGTGGACTCCTCGGCATTATGATGCCGCCACTGAACACGTACTAACGGGACTATCTTTGATCGCAATTTCCGCTCACTTCGGTCTAAAATAGCAATCGACCCTTCCTCGTAGGAGCTATCAGGCTGGAGATCGATGTCCTCTAAAGCAATGTGAGAATGAGCCAAATCGTCCCTAAGATATTTCCTTAGCGAGGAAATATGAAACACATCATGTATCCTATGCAAATGCTCCGGTAACCCAAGTCTATATGCAACAGACCCAACCCGCTCGATGATAGGAAATGGCCCCACATATCTCGGTGCCAACTTCCCTTTCTTCCCAAATCGGATAATTCCCTTCATAGGAGATACTCTGAGAAAAACTTGGTCCCTCACTTGGAACTCCCTGAAGAACCTCTTCGCATCAGCATAGCTCTTCTGTCGATCCTGAGCTACCCGAATGAGACTCCGTATCAATTCTATCCTCGCTGAAGTATCCTGAATCACTTCCGGCCCAAGTAGTTTGTTGTCCCCCACCTCTAACCAACATGTTGGGGAACAACAAGGTCTACCGTACAATGCCTCAAATGGAGCCATGCAAATGGTGAACTGGTAGGAGTTGTTGTAAGAAAACTCCACCAGTGGAGGATACTGCTCCCATCCACCCCCAAAATCAATGATGCACATACGCAACATGTCCTCCAACATATGGTTTGTACGTTCGGTTTGCCCGTCGGTCTGTGGGTGATACGCCGTACTCAACCGCAATTCCGTGCCCATGGGCTCCTGAAAACTCTCCCAAAACCATGAAATAAATATCTTGTCTCTGTCAGACACGATATTTAGGGGCACAACGTGAAGTCTCACTATTTCTGCAATAAAGAGCAGGGCATACTGTCCCGTAGTGTAGTCAGTCCTTACGGGTAGAAAATGAGCGACTTTGGTCAACCTGTCCATAATTACCCAAATGGAGTCGCGACCCCTCTATGACGTAGGTAACCCCCCGTGATAAAGTCCATGGATATGCTCTCCCACATCCACATCGGGACCTCTAACGGCTGTAGAAGTCCTGCCGGTCTCTGATGATCCACTTTTACCAGCTGACAAGTGGCGCATTTAGAAACAAACACGGCGATATCTTTCTACATCCCGCTCCACCAACACTGTCGTCTCATGTCTTGGTACATTTTGTCCCCACCGGGATGTACCGAGATTCGTGAGCCGTGCGACTCTGCCATCACCTCGTGTCGCAATTCCTCCCCTTCCGGAACTCCCAGTCTCCCATTGAAGCATAATCCCCCGTCTGAGCTAACGGTATAGGATTCGGCTCCCTTTTCTAGTAACCGAACTATCTTCTCCTGACAGAACGAGTCATTTGCCTGTGCCTTTACCACCTTCGTGACAATCTGTGGTGTAACAGTCATCACAGACATGAACGATCTGGCCACTGCATCCTGGTGTCCCAACTCTTTCCACTTTGCCTTCCACACCCCTTCCACCTCATCTACTGGCCTACGGCTCAATGCGTATGCTACTACGTTAGCCTTCCCAAGGTGATATTGGATATCAAACTGATTATCCTTCACAAACTCAAGCCACCTTCGCTTCTGTATATTCAACTCCTTCTGCGTGAATAGGTACTGTAGGGACTTGTGGTCCGTGAACAATCGAAACTTCTCCCCCAAGAGATAATGTCTCCAAATTCGAAGGGCAAACACCACTGCCGCTAATTCCAAGTCATGGGTGGGGTAATTCTTCTCATGAGTCTTAAGCTTACGGGAAGCTTAAGCTATGGCCTGACTCTCTAGCTGCAATACACCTCCAAGTCCTTGCAAGGATTCATCGGTGTAAACTAGATACTCAACTCCCGGTCTCGGCAGTGCTAACACAGGTGTTGAGGTCAACTTATCCTTTAACTCATCGAATGCCAACTGACAGGCATCACTCCAGATGAATGGCACACCCTTACGAGTCAGATGTGTCAAAGGACCCGCTATCTTGGAGAAACCCCGAATGAACCTCCTGTAATATCCTGCTAGGCCCAAGAAGCTACAGATCTCAGTCGGTGTCGTGGGCTGTCCCCACTCCCTTACCGCGGATACCTTCCCTGGATCAACAGATATCCCCCGGTCGGAAATAATATGCCCCAAAAACTGAACCTCTATCAGCCAGAATCCGTACTTCTCATATTTTGCATACAGCTCGTTCTGACGTAGCGTCTGCAAAACCTGCCTCAAATTCTCGGCGTGCTCCTCCTCTGTCTGGGAGTAAACCAGAATATCATCAATAAAGACAATGACGAACTGATCTAGGAACTCTCTGAACACCCTATTCATCAAGTGCATAAACACGGCTGGAGCATTGGTCAAACCAAAAGGCATAACCCGAAACTCGTAGGAACCATATCTCGTTAAGAAAGTAGTCTTCAAGACGTCCTCCTCCCTAATACGCAACTGATGGTATCTCGATCGCAAATCAATCTTTTAGAAGAAAGAAGCTCCTCTCAGCTGGTCGAATAAGTCATCGATTTGGGGCAATGGATACTTATTCCGTATCGTGACCTTATTCAAATCCCGGTAATCTACACACAACCTCAACGATCCATCCCTCTTCTTTACGAATAACACAGGGGCACCCCACGGTGAAGTACTCCTCCGAATAAACCCCTGACCCAATGACTGCTCAATCTGATCTCGTAACTCTCTCATTTCAGCTGGAGCCATGTGGTAAGGTGCACGGGCAATAGGCCAAGTGCTCGGGTTCAAATCGATCATAAACTCTATCTCCCTACTCGGAGGTAATCCAGGTATATCCTGAAATACAGCGACAAACTCTCGAACAACCTGAATCGAATCAAGCGGTATCACCACTTCCTTAGAGGTCTCCTCCTCTATATATTACAAATGAGTGGACGATCCTCCCTCAGGTCGAGGCATCGCCACTAAAAACATCTCCTACCCGGGAATGGCAAAGATAATACTCCTACTAAAACAGTCAATCATGGCTCGGTACGCCACTAGCCAATCCATACCAATAATGGCATCATACTCGGTCATCTCTAACACTAACATATCCACGGGTAAAGTAAACCTCCCAATCTCTATACCCACGCCTCTACATACAAGGGAAATCACGGAACCCCTACTCAACGGAGAATCTACACAAGTAACCGTACTCTCGGCGGTGTCTAACAACCCAATGGTGCGTGCAAATCTCATAGCTATGAAGCAATGTGTAGCCCCTGTGTCAAATAAAATATGCCCCAGAGTCCCCTGAATAGAGAACATACCCTCAATGCTGGTGGATCCTGTGGGGCTGCGACCTGCTGGAGCTGATACACTCTCCCGTACTGAAGCTGTCCCTGCTAAACTGGGACTGCTGGAATGGGTGGTAATGCTTCCATCTGTGGTGGTGCCGGGAGGGCGGCGGGAAACATAGGCCTCTGCGGCTCCTATCGAGCACCCTGCTGCTGCTGTGGGGCCCTACCCCTATCCGGACAATCGTGGCATTTTTGGACAGTCTTGCCACAAACGTAACACTTCCTCGGGAAGTTCCCCCCTCTCTGTCCCTGCTGCCCTCGGCCCTGGTGGCCGTTTCCATTCTTCCCCTAGCCATGCTGGCCCTGCTGAAACTGCTGTTGACCATTCTACCCCTGCTTGCCCTGATGGTCGTTCGGACCCTGATGGCCCTGCCTAAAACCTCCCTGTCCGTGCCTGAAATTCCCCGATATGAACCTCTTATGATCCCCCTGCTGGGAACCCTGGTCACACTGCCTCTGCCCCTGAGTAGATTGTGCCCCACTGGCACCATTTCCTCCAATCCTGCCCTGATGGATGGACTCTCCTAATCTCTTGCTCTCAGCCATGTGAAAGCAGTGATCCTGGCAGTGTAACAGTGCAGCGTTAACCACGTCAGAATAAGTGGCCAACGAGAGGTTCCCCAATAAATGCTGACGGATCCTCCATGTCAATCCATCTGTAAACTTGTGGATCTTCTTCTCCTCTGTCGGTATTTCATCCGGAACAATATTCAGTAGATTAGTGAATTCGGCCTCATACTCGGCCACAGTCCTTCCCTCCTGTCTGATATTCATTAACTTCGTCCTCATTTTCGTGTGAACGGCTGACGGAAAATACTTGCGGTCAAACCGCATCCAAAACTCCTGTATCGTGAGAGTATCTCTCTCCTCCCCGGTGGTAATAGACTCCCACCACTGCAGTGCAGATCCCACTAGCTTGAAAGTAGCTAGTACCTGCTTCTGAACATCGGTGCACTCATACATCCTCAAGGGCCTCTGAATGTCTTTCCTCCACTGACTTGAAACCACAACATCGGAGCTACCTGCGAACTCCGGCGGGTGCGCTTTCTGAAAAGCATCACGTACATGTTCCCAAGCAGACGGGAATGCATGTGCCTGAACTGGCACGGCTACTGGCGCCTGGGGTGGTACCTGATGTACAATTGCTAGAGCGGCATTTACCGCTTGGGCTTAAATGGCTGCAACCTCAGCGGCATTCATGGTGCCATGTACTGGTGCTGGCTGGGGCTCTGGCTGTGCATCCCTAGGAACCCGTGGTGCATGTCGTGGAGGCATCTGAAATAAGAGTAAGGTCTATAAGTTCGCAGTTATAAACCCAAAATAGCTGGAGAGCGAAGCATACATAAAAGAATACAACAGTCCTAAAATATAGGGCTCTACATCAAAGAAAGCTCAGCAGAAACATAATAAGCCGTACAGATCCTAAAGGACACTAGAACCTGATGCTCTGATACCACCTGTGACACCGCGACTAATTAAATACCGGGTAGCTACTCCTTTATTAAATTAATACAAAATGTCAAGATGGTCCAGTTAACAGCATCACTGTCGAAAACATTTTAATCATTACTAACCACCTAGTATTTAAAAAGAAAGATGTCAAATTTTAAATTAAGTCTGATTAACATACAATAAAAGAATTATGAAAGAATATCATAACCATACACCATAAAGTCTCAATAAAGTAACCAACAATTAATAATAAGTCCGTAGGAAAACCCCTCACAACAATCCCACCACTGAAATAAATAAAACAGTATATCCTGAAATAATTACATGCCAACAATCTGAATAACTGAAATATGAAATGTCTCTAATAGAAATGGGAGACATGCCCTACAAATGATGAAAACTGAATTGAGTCAAGACAAAAGAAGCGTCTACTAGCAAGGCCCTGTAACTTCCACAAACAGCTACAGTCGTCACCTGAATGGAAATCCTATGCATGGTGTCCTTGTGGCTGGGCACCTAAAAGGTTTTTACAAAAATAGATTTTGAAAGCAAACGGGTCAGAGCCTGAAAGTGGAGAGTATTTTAAAAACAACAAGTGCTTTAATAACATTAAAACAAAGAATGCAAAATACATGTTAGGACGTGCTCTCACATGAAATACCCACCTCTCGTCTAATCGTGCACTCCTAACGTACAGTACCCATCTAAGTGGTATTTATATCTAACTAAACTGACATAAGTTCTAACCCATCTACTCGATTCACAATATGAATTTCCAATGTTATCACTTGAATAGATAGCTTTACTTAAACTCGGATTCTCAATTATTAGCATTACCATTTACTAGAGGTTATCCCCCTATTTATCTTCTCAAGGAGTTACTATAAATTATTCTAATAATTAAACATGACAAGTCTGTTCATTTAACCGTATATCATTCACATCATAAATATACAATACAAGCACCTAGAGACTAAGCTGCGGTGCACACATACTCTGCTATCCATCCCGGTACATCACGTACATAAGGATCACGCATTCCGAATCTCTCTGGAATCGTCCTCAGATAACAACAATCACAAACAATGGAGGCGAACACAGTCACATCACATGGGTCACGCACATTCCTACGCTCCCACGATCAGCAGACTTATTAACTTCCCAATAAGTTCTTCTCTGACCTATGTCCTCGAGGTACCAATCTATATCCCCCCGTAGGCACATAATGAATAGATGGCCCTAAGCGAACGCAAACCTCCCGTGATAGCAAGCATGGTAGGTATGTCATACACATAAAATCATATACATATACTAAGCATACACACATCTTAGTAATTACCATAAATTATTAGTGGTATACTTCTCATTCTCATGCCAACTTATAATGTTACACAATTCTCATATACTCGGTTAATACAAATATTTAAGTCGTCAATAATCCTCACATTGTACATAGTCACTAGCGTCCTAATCCACAATTATCATTTGGTTCACTCCTCATGATATCCCAATTCTCCCAAGTATACCAAATAGTTAACAAGGGAAGGTTATCTCTACAATTAAATATGGTTACGGGACACTAGAAATCGAATCAGGTCAAAAAGGCCAATCTGTCAACTCGTTAGAAGCTCGTTCGAACGAGCTTGCTCGAACGACCTAGGCAGGCCTTCTAACAAGGTGACAGTTTCAAGCCCAGAATTCTCCTATTTTGCTTTTCCCAATTATCTTCACCTCTAATCTCATTTAAACATCATTCCAACAATAGTTCAAGGTTTCTAATCATTCCTAAACATACTTAAGTCGTATAATAACATTTATATGGGGTCAAATCATCCTAAACCACATCTAATCATCAAAGCTCCCCAATTTTTCACAAATCTCATAAACATGAACCCTATAAATTTAAAGTCATCAATAAACATAATTAAATCCGTTTTTATGATATAAAAGATTTATTTCTATCAGAATAATCACCCAAACATAATTCTACATGCAATTTCCTTATGAAAATGTGAATTTCTAATTCCAATTCAATGGGTTTTTGTCAATCTCCCAAAACAATGCAAATTTTTATAAATTTCTAAGCATGGAAGAAACATTTGTTGTAAATAACGTGATTAAACCACTTGCCTTGATTTTTCTATGAATTTGGTGTTGAATTGATGAAGGTTGTTCTCTCCTTTTTCTCCCAAGGTTGAAGGTTGAAGATGGAGGTTGTGTTTCTCTTTTTGGGGACTTCTCCTAACCTCTCCTAAAACTCCCGTTGCCCTCAACTCAGTTAATTGCTGGTAATGGGTTAGTGGGTTCTGAAATTCCCTATTTTAAACTCCCAAAATTCGTTGGTCATAAATCCCCAAATTCCAAAATTACCAAACTACCCTTTTAAGTTGCCGGTATGGCCTAAAAATGCCCCGGGACCCAAACTAAACCCCCGGCTAGTTTTTTTTACTATTTCGACCCTTCCGGACATGTTGGCGCACTCAAAATGACCATACGGTTGATAAAAATAAAATCCACTTTTTTAATTAAATAATGTTCCTGGCGCGACTGTCACACGCCTCCCAACAAAATTTCCAAATTGTCGTATTTCTATCTCGCGATAATTTTAATATTCTCAATATTCATATATTGCCATATATACGCATTATTATCAAATACCAACTCACATCTCGTTAGTATTTTATCCGGATTAATTCTCAATTAATACACATTTAATTCAATTAATTCCATAAATAAATATCACAAAAATACGGGGTATTACAGAGTTTTTGTTCTTCGAAATTCGTAAAACTCAACCTTTAAAAACCCAAACCAAGCCAAATGTCTATATTGATAAATTAAAAAAAAAAATAGAAAGGCATACCTTCTTGATAGGGGCTTTAGCTTTTGATTTGAACAAAGCAAAAGTTGTCGGAGATGATAGAATTAGAAGAAATGGGGAGTGGGGGCATTAAGAAATGAGATAATGGCTTGGGTCTCAGACATGAAAAAAAATAAAAAAAACAGGCAAGGCAGAAAATACAAAAATCAACAAAAACAATTCTTTCAAATAAAAATCTCATAAACTGAACCAAAAAAACATCAAAGCAACCACCAAAATTATGAACACCTTTTACAAAACAAATATTCAATCCCAAAAATATGAATCCAAAACATAAAAAAGGTAGTTGCAATAGTGAAATGTAAAGAAAAAAGTGCCAGATTTTACAAATACCTGCAAAATAGAATAGAAGAAAAATTAAAGAGATGCAAAAATAATAAATTTAACTAGATAAATATATTTAGCTGTGGTTAACATAAAAAAATTAGAGAAGTACCCACTATTGATGCTTCATAAATACGGAACAAATAACACTGTTTTAGTTGTGGTCAACCTGAAAAAAATTATATGCCTATTGTTGAAGCTCTGTAAGTCCGGAACGAAGAAGAAGCTCTGCAAAACTTAGTCCAAACGAAAAAGAAATCTGTTCAAACCAAAAATATCAAATCCTAAAATCTTATACATGAGCATCAACCAAATATAGATAGTTTAATGATTAGATATACAAAACCAATAAAATCACCCATGTTAGATATAAATAACAATAAAAAAGTTGTAGCCCAATCATCCATGGAACCCATGCCAGTTATATAATCCAATACAACTGCCGACCTATCTAAACTCTGAAACTCGGATCTGCCCAAGTCCGTCGACCTGAATTACCACCGCCAGCCTTCCATAGCCCGATTTCTAATCCAAACCAGGCTTCTAAACCTTCGACTCCCATATCTAACAACTCTAGCACCGAACTCCACGTCAGCGGCCATAGATAAATCCCCAAACCGATCTGAACAACTACAAACCGGCGTCCATAACTAAATCCCCTGCCCACCCGACTCACAACCCATTCTAGAAAAATCCCCTGCCCACCTACCTCGCAACACATAAAACAAGGCACCTACAAAGTCACTGTCAAACACCAAGTTATTGCAAAATATACTCTGAACTAAAAAATTTTAAAAAAAAATGCAAAATGAGTATGCCATAAAACAAAATGGATGTTGAGATAATACCTATTTCGGAACTGGTATTACAGAAACAAAATGGATCTACCATTATAGAAACTACCATCAATTCAAATCCCATATGATAAACCTTAAACCCACACCATCAACAAAATGAAACCAAAACTTTGAATGATAAAAGTCTTTGAGATAGAATGTGTCGTGTGTTCGGAGAGGGTTGTTCTGAGAGAAAGAAAAAGTGAAAAATTTAAAATTTTGTATGTGTTCGGAGAGGGTTGTTATGAGAGAAAGAAAAAGTGAAAATTTTCAAATCTTGTACCAGGCTTCTTGAGCCACGCAATCTTGTATTATGCGCCTTGAGCCACGCGTTCCCTATTTGTCTGTTGAGTAGAATATGACCTACCACGCATTTCCTATTTCTGTGCATACATGATAGACTTATCCTGTCATTTTATCACAACAATAACGTTTAGTAGAGATTATTTAGATATATCAGAGATTTGATAGACATTATTCAATCTCAACCCTCCATCCGGTGCCTAGTTGGCTTCAATCTCAACCACTAAATGTCTTTTAAACTTTTGAATAGTAAAAACACCATTACTCCTGTGTGATAGTATGTTGATAAGAGATATAATGAGAATTTCTGAATAACTTAAGTAGGTGAGCACTTAACTTGATTTATGAATACTTATCAAATTGAGAAAATAGTTGTAGAAATATTTAACATGGTATTGCGTGGGAAATACGGGTTAGTATTGTGGGTAGTAATTGGAAGGATTATGTCTATAGTCTAGTTAGGCGTAATATAATAATTATATTGGTTTTAGAGGTGCATTAGGCATGCACATTAGTTAATAGGTGAGGATCTCAAGTGAGTTCTCAAAAATCTATGATGCACATAATATTTTTCTTTACTGCAATTTTTAAATACTTCCTAATTTTTTTAAATACTTTACACTCGGGCTCTGACCCATTTATTGAAAATCTCTTTCCTTTTGCCAAATTATTTAGGTGCCCAGCCACAGGGACACCAAGCATAGGAGTTCCATTCGTTTAACGTGCTATAGTTGTTGTGGAAGTTGTCGGGCCTCGGTAGTAGACACCTCCATTACTGTCATTTCTTCATCTTTAGTTATTTACTTCAGTTAGAGCATGTTGCCCTTTTCTATTTAGACATTCAGAGATTGTGGATTTAGTCATTTTACTCCCTTCAGTTGTTGGATTCTTTCGTTGGATTATTATATTTAGTATTTAGGCTGGAAGTGTTCACTCCAGTCACATTTATTATTCCATTTATTTTATTTCATATGAGACTGTTTTGAATGTTGAATGTTTAGTTATTCGTTAATTTGGTTTATATTAATTAAAAGATAACATTTTGACATTAACCCTTTTTAAATATTAGGTGGTTAGTGTTAATAATAAAGTTTTCGACAGTGATGCACATTCTGAACCAACTGGATATTTTGATTTAATTTAATAAAGGACTGATCACCAGGTATTTAATTAGGCGGAGTGTCACATGTGGTATCAGTGCATCAGGTTCTAGAGTCTTTAGCATCTGTGCGACTTATTACTTTTCATCTTTGCATTCTTTGATATAGAGTTGTACTATAGGATTGTTGTATTCCTCTACGTATGCGATTTACGCTCTCCTACGATTTAGTATAGTTAACCTAATTCATATGCAAGTTCGAATAGTCTTCGTATACCGAATAACATGGGACGACCAACGAGGGTCGTTAGAAGGACTATAGGAGAAGAAGCACAGTAAAATCCATGGGGTATTAAAGGAATGGAAATCACGATAGGTGTCACCAAAATTATTATCTCGAAAGATGATAAAAGGGGCAAGCACTCGGGAGGAATGAATTCACAATCACTGTCATAGATAATAGTAGTGCAGATTCAAACTCACCCAGCGTAGTCGACAGAGGAGAGAGTCGGGGGAACTATTTGAAAGAATCACCTATAAATATTTGAGGAAGAGATGAAGTAGATGGGACAATGGAAGGAGAGAATCCAAAGTCAGTGGTTTAGGGTGGAGTGCGGTGACACTCATAATTAAATTTTGGGCAAAATTTTTAGCTCATAGGATCCATAGAGTGGTGATAGCCAATCATCGCATATAAAGTAGTATGTATATAATTAAATGAGAGATTGGGAGTGGTTTGACCGTAAGATCTTCCATATACTATTCAGACAGAGATGCGAATGGAATTATGAACTTACCACAAGTAGGTCAGGTAAAGACCGACCGTGAAAGATAAGTTAATTTGTTTAGCAAACTTCATAACTGAAGAAGGGGATATGGAGAATAAAAAGGGTCCATAAGTTGAAAATGGACTCGTGGTTAGAATACACAAGCATGAATGGGAGATATGGCTAAGGTGACTAGTGCCGATGTCATCAAAGTCCTATATGTACAAGGGTACATAACCTCTTTCAGGAGAAGGGATCCAGGAGGATTGGACAACTTAAACAAAGAGAAAAACTGAATTTAATGATACCAATGAGGCACCACAAGAGGGTATACCTGGTAGGGGACCCATTTAAATGTTGTAGATCATTTAAATTATTACTAAATGAATGTAGATTTCGTCAGGGCCATCAAGGCCAGTAACGAGTTCCATTGGGGTAGCAGAGCCAAAGGGACAATGGGGGTAGGGATGAAGGAGAAGACTACAAGGTTCGGGAGAAGGACGCCCCGACAAGGCCGTGGGGCCCAAGATAGGGGAATGACACATGAAAGGTGTCCTCTTTATGGAGAGTAGGGTAACCTATACAAAACGTGTCCACATTGAGAAAGTGAGACCGGTCAAACAAATAAAATAGATGTCCTCTCTGTGGAGAGTAGGATCACCAATAAAAAACGTGTCCACATTGAGAAAGTGAGACTGGTCATACTGGCAAAATAGATGAAAATGATGCTAGTGGTGCACAACAACAACAGGAGGAGAGAGATTTTCGATAAGAGTATCAAAATAAGAGATTTAGACCCATAGTTACCACCCTGGAATGATGGGTTTGGGAAGGACTAGCGGAATCCTCAGCAGTAGTAGTATTCCATTACTTAGGGTCCTTTGAACCAAGGAAATAATGGGGGAGGCCAGCAGGGCCAGGGCCAGAGGCAGGAGAGTCTCTTTGGCAGTTATTACAGGGGAAAAACTATAGGAAGAGATCCTAAATTGTTTTTTATCTTGAATATTTTCATCAAAATCTCTTATTGATATTATGTGATATTGTAGTTGAAATCAGTCTTAGTTAAGGATTATGCCAGGAAAATCAATTTTTGTTTTTTCGACTTCAATTTTCTTTAGGGATAGAATAATTCCATGTTTTTGGAATTTTTCACATAATAATTTTAGATGTTTTCTATGTTCTTCAATTATTTTTGAAAACCCAAGAATATCATCAATATATACAACAAAAAAATCTTTAAGGTCTTTAAAGATATTGTCCATCCATCCTTGGAATACTCGTGGAGATATATTTAATCCAAAGGGCATTATAAATCATTCCGTTGTAGTGTGTTCATAAGGGGCATCATAATAAAGCAAAGTCAACACGAGGAAGCAAAGTGATATGCGAGAGAAATACTTGAAAATCTTCCAGTGAGGTACGTATCATGTTCAGAGTATGATATTCAATTATTAGAGGGAAGAATTCAATACTTGTTATTATTATTATTATTATTATTATTATTATTATTATTATTATTATTATTATTATTATTATTATTATTATTATTATTATTATTTTAATATATTTAATGCATATTATTATTACTTGTGTGCGTGATAATTGTGTGCGCATAATCATTATTTAAATTACTATGACATTTAATTCATAAAATATAAGTAATTTAATATGGCAGAATTAAATTATATGTATATGACTTATAACTAAATAATAGTGTTGTGATTTATGTTTATATTGTGAGTTGGTATATTGATAATGCGATCTTTGTGGATACTGAGGCTCGAAGAGATGATTTTAGTTTACCGGTTTAGGCCATAGGGGTAGATACCACTTTAGACAATATTTTGGGAATGTTTAGGTAGTGTTTTGGGCTCATTTAGAGGTTCACACTTAAGCCCATAGGAGGCTTACGAGATTAAGTTTTATAATGAAAATTAAAGAACATTAAACAACACAAACCATAGGTAGTAGATATCTTGTGAGATAACCAAAGAAGGAACTTTTGGGAGAACTAGAGCATCACTTAGAAGAATCATCAAGGGACTTCATCTTATTCTTTTGGGCAAGAGATAAATCGCTTTAGTATAGTTCCTTTACTATAGTGTTTAATATATTGTATTTATGTTTTATTCCTTTAATCGTCTATTTTGGAGATCATAAACATGATATGATTTAGTTTGATGCTTTAAGATGTTGTATCTTGGTTATTTAGATAATTAAATGATTAGAACTTATTAGATTTTTGTTACATATGCTGGTAATCATTAGAAATATTGAGATTTTCTAAATATATAATTATAAAATGTATGATTGATTTATTAAGATGAAGCATGTGGTTATAATATATTTTTATGATGTAGATACATTTACAAAGGTTAAACCCAAAAATAAGCTGAAATCCTATGAATCACTTGGTGCTAATGAAGATTTGATCGTTATTTTGAAAAATTTATTGTATATTTTTATCTTATATTGATAGATAATTATTAATAGCCTTTAGAGATGATATAGATATTTTTTGTTATGGTTTTGAAAGTTTGATAATCATTAATGGTGAGATGTTAGGTTTAAAAATTGAATTGGGTAGTTTTTGGGTTGATTTTTAATTTTGTATCATTTTGAGGCCCACGATCATACTTGTCCTAGGATGCAACCATGGGGTTTTTAAGGAGGAATCAAAGATTGGTTCCTGTTATATTATTCCGTGTTTTATATTATTGAGGTTAGGGACTTTTTGCATCATTATTTTAGGACATTAAAATAAAGATCATATTACAGTATTTCAAGGAATATTAGTTATATGAATTGAGACTATATGTTGGTTCGTTTGGCATTCTATGTATAATTAGTTGTTATACTATAATAAATTATGCATATTTGTGTTTATATATGTGCTTTATATGTTATGTGTGGACATAACATAGGTGTGTGTTCGTGGGGAATCTTTCAGTGGAGATTTAATGAGATCATTGTTAGGGACAGTGGAATACCATGTTGGCTACTGATGCAAGTTGTATGTAGGTTTATATCTTGAACCTATGTTTAGTTGGTTAACTTTCTCATGAGATGGAGACTAAGGATGCAACACTTGCGACCTCGTCCTATCAGACCGAGGGGTTGATTCACTTGATCTCACATGATAATAGTTTGGGAAAAATATTTAGTTAGGGCAACCTTAGCGCACCACAACTTCTTCATAATCCAAGGCCTCATAATGTAGTTATTATCACCATTGATTTATCACAAACATCCATTCATATAGTAACATGATTTAACTAATAATTAAATGTCCACATACATTATTACATGAACTAGGAACATAACTTAGTTTGGTATATATAATAGTCGAAAAACTTCACAACTAAAATGACTGAACATAACTACTTTTTAGCATGACAGCTACAATTAGACTATGTAATCTTGCAAAAATATATGCTAATTCTCTATATCCTATCCTAGTTTGCAACCTATACATTATTTGCTTCTCAGTTTACGACCTTAAACTCTTCTATATGGTCTCTTACATTGAGGAAGTTGAGGAGTAATGGAGTGAGCTCAAATAGTCCAATAAGTGGTAAATAAATTGCCCTCAATTCACTTTTCGATGGAATATGTATATAGTAGCATATCTATGATTTATGAAGTAAACAGAGTAATGCAAGATACTATTTAATTATAAAAGAAGAGAAAGTTATTTCTTAATACCAAAGTTGCAAAGGAATATTATCAAAGACTCAAACAACCCTAAATAGATAGTTCTGATGTCCCAATGCTCAATATCCCCTAGTCTACCAGCCTCCGACTTGTAACATCTGGTTTTGTGAAAATAATTAATCATCAAAATTCTCAAAAATTCGCATTATGTGAGGTTTTCACCATTGTAAACTTGGGTTAAGATATACTTAAAACTAAAAGAAAAATTATGGATGAATAGTAACTTAAAAAATGTTTTAAATAGTACTTTGATTTAATCACATTGGTTAAGTTAAAAATTATACTAATGCAAAAATTATAAGAGATCATATTTTGGTAAAAACGTGCCATTTTGTTGGAAAATGGGTTTTTCGTCAAAACATAAAGATGCACAAAAAATTCTGAAAAACACTAGAAAAATGTAAAATTTAATTACAAACAACTTTCATGTTTTGCATTTTCTAAAAAATAAGTCATTTAAGGCCTTTTTGGGGAATTTTTCTATTCTGGCAGAATGCTTTGTTTTGAAGGGTGTTGAGGTCGGTATGTTTAGGGTCTTAAACATAACAACTTAGTACCATATGTTACATAGACTGTGTCCACCCTTAACATGGGGGGACTTCCCTAAAGTTTTAGGAACATTTAAGGTGGGCTACAGGATCATTAATGAGGGTGTTAGGAGGGTCACTAACCCCATATCTCCCATTTAGATAGAGCAAAATTTATGCCCAAAAAGACCAATCCGAAATTGCTATTTTCTCTACCTAGTTTCCTCATCCATAAGATTATTTATCATCCTCATATTTACACAAACTATAATATATTATCATCTTCCATTTCTAACTGTTTAGGATTATTTTAGAAGAGGTTTATTAGGTGTAGGAGTTGGTTTTGGAAGAACAAATTTCAGAAAACTTGGGACTTTTAGGAACTTTATTAGATTTTTCTTGGAGGCTTTGGAGCTTATTTTTCTCTATATTATTCGTCGAATTTCATCACTTGAGATAGGGGTTATGCATTATATTTTCAAATTTAAAGACAAGCTTGCTAGATATATGTATATATGTTTGATTTTGCATGAATATTTATGCCGATTATCACTACTTATGAAGTATATGTTTAAGAAATATGATAAAAATGAATGAAAGCTAAAAACTAATAGAAGCTTAAATTTTAGAATATTTAAGTTGGTCAGTCCTTGAACAAATCATGTGAAACTTATGATTTCTTGATAATGTTATGTTGAACATGTTGAAGACATAGTATGATGCATATATGGGTTTTATGGGCATAAAACTTCACATTCACATCCCAAACTTATGTAGTTCGGAGAATGGGTTAATATGTTCAATGCATGTTAAATTAAACCTTGAAACATGAAAATATATATTCTAAAATTTCCTTTTATACAAATCATGTAAGTGACACAAACACATGTGAAGAAAGTACATTAATATTATGACATAATAGACATATGTGAAAGTAATGAAATGCTTAGGGTAAAAATGAAATATCATATTTTCTACAGGTATAAAGAGAAGAAAACAAGGAAGAAAGTTTAATTCAAATAAGTTAAATAACAAGTGTTGAAATGATAAAAATCATGTTTTAGTACAAAAATGTCATTTTAAGAAAAAGTTGGACTTGAAAGAAAATTCACTATACTAAGAAGGCTAAAAGAGATGGATTTAACGTGATGAAAACTCATGAAAACATGCATTTCTGCAAAATGAATATAACATAAATTTACTACAGGAATAGTGAAAAGTACAAAAAATGTAAGAATTGGGTATTCTAACTCCAAGGATTAAATTTCATAAGAAATTATAAATAAAGCCATTTTCAAAATATTAAATATCGAGTTTTAAAGTTGAATAAAAATGGACTGTTGATATAGTGTGAAACTTAGGAATTAATTTTGTCGGGATTAGTTTTTCCCCGACTATTCGGCCTCATTGGTCGGTAAAAAGGGAAATAAAGGAAAGAGGATTAAAGTGAATATGAAAGAAACGAAAAATGGTTACAATGACATAAAAAGTAAAAGACACTCAGGGTAATCGGGAAATTTAAGGGAGCCCAGAGCCCTTGGGTGTGGCTTAATGCTTAGACCTAAGATAATCAGGAGCATATTCCGACAGGGTGGGGCCGTATAACACTCGTGGATTAGTACCCTGATTAATCAAGAGAAAGATGACTTTGAGCACGATGCTCATTAATGTAAAGATAAGTTAATATGATAACTTGGAAAAATGTTAAATTACATTAATGGTTCAACTAACGGGATAGATGTAGTATTAAAAGGAAGATTAAGTGTGAGTGGGCTCATCTCCCAAGTTACATGGTTACAATATCAATTGCATGGTTATGATACAACTTGCATGAGAACGTTAAATTAAAGGATGATTTCATAATTGTTAAGATACATTATATATTTAAATATCTTTTTGTACATAATATTCTGCTAGTATTTATCCTATTGGGTTCATGCTCATACCCCTCCTTTTTCCAAATCCCCACGGGTACTTCAGGTAGAGGCAACGACAAGGATAATAGAAAGGATAGGAGAGTTATTCACACTAGTAGAGTTGTGATTGCTATTTGTTTTAATATGTAACCTATTTCGAACTATGATTTTGTTATTTCGAACATTAATTCAAGGATTTGATGTTTGGGTGTAATAATACAGGGCAAATGAAAATTTTCCTTTAATGGATATTATTCAATGAAATCGCAAAACTATTTAATCTGAAATGTTCCTATTTTTATATTAGATGGATATCGTTTCATTAAACAAAGTAAAAATATTTTGCAACTCAAGTCAAATAAGAAATCATTTATTTTAAAGGGGATTTTCTTGAATGAATTTAAAGTATTAAATGGTTTTTTGCAATTACACCTAGAAATGGGACATCACACGGCTTCCCCTAAGGTTCAATCATCGCTGGTTCACCCAATCATCGGTGTCCCTTAGTTTGAACTTAGGCTCCACATCTCCACGACCTTATTTTAGGGTTCTTTTTACCTAGTTACGCCACAAGACACGACCTCCTCTCTTGCCCACTTCTAGGATGAGCATTCCATGGTCTGTTGTAAGCTCCACAACCTTGGTCGACCTCTAACAAAGTGAAATACCATAACAATCCTAGGCTCAATCTCCCCAGGACTAGTCGTTTGGCCTCAAGCACAAAGAACAGGGCCTCTCCAAACATAATGTCTCGTCCCGGCACATCAATTCCATGGCCTTGACATCAAAATCTAAAAAAATATATGTAACAAGTTAAGGCACAATGGTATACTCCCTATGTATGTGGCCTCAAAGGTGGGATTATAACTCCTAATATCTAACAACAAGGGGTATTTCTTTAAAAAAAAATTGAACCCAAATATGCTCATAACCTAGATATATGAAGATTTACATGGAAAATCCTCACAAACCTTTTATAAAAACATAAGAACGTTTTCGAAAAATTTGTATTCTAACTTCAAAGCATCCAGAACTCACTATAGTCAAGGGAAAAGCTAACTTCACAATATAAATCTAGGATGGACAGTAAAAATCCATGGCCATTTACTTGTAAATTGAGATTTATCACAAAGCTAACTTCACACTGGTATTAATATATATGTTTCAATAATTATAAAACACCCCCTAAAGTTTTCAATTGATTTTGAACCCATTTAGATGAACTATATATTTCAAAATTTCTTTAAAAACAACTTCATTGCCTTTTAAAATTACAAATCAACCCCTTCAATTCTTTTCAAAGTTTTAAAAATTACATAAAGATCCCAAAAGTTTGAAAATAAAGGGAAAGGGACTTGAAATTTAATAAAAAAATCTTTAGGGACAAAACTTCCAAACTTTATCATCTTCCTTATCAGCTGGGCTAATACGAATGCTATCAAAACACCATGGAAACAAATGAAAACCTAGGGTAAACCTACATCTTTTATCACCCTAAATTTTCTTAATATAATTCTCTCATTAGACGAGCCCAAACACCACTCAAAATTTTCCCAATAAACTCCCCAAAACATTCCTTATATAAAGCCTCTCTAGTGTAGAGAATTCAGTACAAACATCATCTCAAAACACAAACCAATATTTTGTTATTTTTGGGTATACTATCATCTTAAGTTTATAGCTTAATTCTTTCAATTCAATCATGTTTATGCAGTAGAGTAGGATCCACTTATGCATTTAAATGCGAGATTTTATATATAAATCATAAGCTAAGGGTCAAATTTCAGAAAAAAACAGGCAAGCTTAAGACCCAATGGTGAATTCTGAGTTCCTGACAATAAGTTTTAAAGTGGGAATATTTGTCCTTAGACTTGTAGGATTATGTAACACCCTGTATTTTTAATGATTTTTATAATTGAGTTAATTGCAAATTAAATTGGAATTAATTGAATTATATTAGAATAATTAGTCTGGGATAATGAATATTAATTTGAGAGATGAGGATTAACATTTATTTATATTGAATATTACTTATTGAAAGAGTAATAATAATTATATGAAAAGATTATAATTATCGTGAGTGAAAAATATAACAGATATAGTAATTTAGTTTGGACGCACGTGTGAGTCGTGTCGGGACTCAATTTAAGGAAATAAACAGTAATTTATTTTTAAGTCATACATATGGTTATTTCGAGTGCCCCAACGTTTTCGAAAGGGTATCAAGAGTCTGAAAGTGTACTCGAGGGTTTAGTTTGGGTCCCCTGGCAATTTTAGGTCAAATCGGCATCCCGGGAGAGTATTTCGGTCATTTCCATTTTTGGAGGAAAGGCACCTACGAAATTCATAGGTTTACATCATACGAGAAGAGGAGTCTTCGAGGGTTATAGGTTATAGAGTTGCATACAGACCATTAGAGGAAGAAGAGAGGAGGTCACAAAGGATAGAACCACCATTATTGCACCTTTTGCACCACAAACACCATCGGAGCGTAGATTAGGGGAAGAGGAACACCACCACAACATCCATTCACAGAGATTCAGACTTGTACTTAGAGGCAAGTGTTTATTTTTTCTAATCTTGAGCATGTATTTAATCCATGTTAGAGTAAGATGAATTAAATCATGATTATGTGAAGAATTAATGTAGATTGGAAGAGTTTAATCCATGTTTGGGGTAGGAATTACGATAGGTTAACTCTCTTGATGCCTGTAGAATGAAATTTCGGAATTTAGGAAGTCATAATGTGAAGAAATAATTATTTAAATGGAGTTCTTGAACCAAAAAGATTAATTAGGATTTTTCATGGATTAATTAGGATTTTTCATGGCTGGGGACTATGTTCGCCTCCAATATATGTTATTTGTATTTATGGTTCAAGAGAAATAGAGAACCAACAATCCTTTATACAATGCGTGATGTACCAGGACATGATAGCAGAGTATGCATGCACCGCAGGTCTCAGCCTAGGGGTGTTGTATTAGTATATCTGCAATTAGAGTGGCACACGCACATGCACATGCACACACACAAAACATATATATATATATATATATATATATATATATATATATATATATATATATATATATGTAGACTTATGATTTAAATCTACTGTATGTGCTTAGTAGATGAGAAAGATTGTATATATAAATTAATTTATATATGTGAGATCTAAATCTAAATTGAGGAATTTATAAATGGCGAATCGGTATGGAACATCAGTACCTATTGTATGGTTAATACAGAAAATCACCAAGAGTTAGTCGGTGTGGCGATAGATTAAATTGGAAGCAGTTAGGCGGGGTAGCATAACTAGGACGGGTTGGGAGTATACGTTTGGTGTGCACACTAGATGAGGAGTGAGGACCTCAAGTAAGATCCATGAACCTAACATGCATATAATATCTGCTAATTATTCATTTTAAATACTTGCAATGTTTTTTAAATGTTTTTACTCGGGCACTGATCTGTTTTCGAAAACTATTTCTTTTTGTAAAAACCATTTTTAGGTGCCCAGGCACATAGAGGCCCAGCTTAAGAGTCTATTTTCATTTGTCATTACTACGCTGGATGAGGTCTATTGGAGGAATCACTTGGTAGACTTCGCCATTCCTTTCAGATCCGATGCATCCTTTATTTTATCTCAGTCGGGCATATCACCCTCCTTCTATTAGCAGTGGTTTCCAAAAACATTGTATTTCTTTTATTATTTAGCTGTGGATTTTTGTTTTTATATGGATTATTGTATTTGAGTTTTAGACTTGGGTGTTTACTCCTATCATATATTATTTGATTCAGTATTTCACTATTTGTGGTGTTGATTAATTTAGCATGGTGAATGTGATATTAAAATCGTTTAAATGTTTAAATCATTGCATGCTAATAAAAAGATAAAATTGTACAACAATTTTTTAAATACTAGGTGGTTAGTATATATTAAGAGGTTTTTCGACAAGTGATGCTAAGAATGAACCAATCTGGATATTATGTTTTTAATTTTATAAAGGCATGATCACCCGGTATTTAATTAAGCAGGGTCTCATAGATGGTATTAGAGCATCTGGTTCTAGAGTCTTTAGGATTTTTACGGCTTATTATGTTGCCAGCGTAGCGTTCTTTGATGTAGAGACCTATTTTTAGTACTATTGTATTCTTATTTTTGCATTTACATCTTCAACTATTTTAAGTCATATTGAATTATGGACTAATAGAATGTTCTTTCTCCTTTCAGATGCCTCCTCAATGTGCCACACGAGCCAACCCAAAGGCACAACCAGAGGCTCAACCCACCCCAACACGTTTCACCATAAATGTTGCAGAGGTGGCTGCTAGAGTTGCCCAAGCAATCAATGAAGCATTAAATATAGTAGCACCACAGGCCCCACCCTAGGCAGAGGTGGTGGCACCATCACAGTCTCAGACATTCCCCTCTGCGTGGGAGCAAGTTAGGTATGCCTTCTAGAAGTCACATCCTCCAGCGTTCTCGGGGAGTTCAAACGTAGTGGTGGTGAGCCAACGGAAGAAAGACATCTAGAGACAACTGAGGATGTATGAGTGTAACGATGTTTAGAGGCAGATACTAGCTACTTTTAAGCTAGTCGGGGTAGCATTGTAGTGGTGTGAGTCCACTAACACTATGAACGACAAAGATAGCATGGATATACAGGAGTTCTGGATGTGGTTTAACCATAAATACTTTCCACCATCCTTATAGATTGAGATGAGGCAGAAATTATTGGATCTCACCCAGGAGGGGAAGATGGTTGCTGAGTATGAGGAATAATTTATGAGGTTGACAAATCTCGTGCCAAGGGAAGTTCCTACTGATGAAAAGAGGATTCAGATGCTTATGGATGGACAAACTTGGAGGATTAGACCTATTGGGTAGCCTTTCTTTGTAGATGTACATAGAAGTGTTAAATACTGCCTTATTACATTGCCAAGACCACCGCTTCAATCTTAAGGGGAGAAAGTGAAGAGGAGAGTCCCTCCATCTAGTAAGGACCGTGGGTGGAAGTGCAAGCGGGGAACCATCAGCTCAGAGTTAGCCTAGGTAGGGTGAGCAGAGTTCCCTCCAGGGGGACCCTGCAAAGAGATTCAAATTTTGTGATTCCAGATAGGGATAAATAGGTCTTTTATTGGGCCAACAGAGTCAGTCGGGACATTAGGGTCGAGGGCAGTAGGGTTAATGAGGAGGAAACTTTACTGGGAGGTGTTTTACATGTGGCAGACCCTGATAAGGGTCGGGTACAACAGCAGTAGAGAGTCCACCAGGATCCTTAGAGACCTATATTTTTCATCTCCCTCCCAACACCAACACCTATACCAACCTTAATTACATCACCAGCAACTCCAGCAACCCCACCTCAATAGGGGTAGTTACATTATGGGCACATGTATCACGTCCACCGATCTGTAGCACCAAAAGCTCCACCTTCTATTGACGGTAAGTTTCTCATCCATGGCCTTTCTGGGCATATTTTATGTTACACTAGGGGTTCTCACTAATTCATAGCCACTAGGTTTGTACAATTCGCTAGATTGTTAGATACGGTCAATATTACAATCACCTATATAGATTTTCCTTAGGGCAATGGGACACTTATATTATCTATCTGTCGGGGGATGAGTATAGACATTGACAGACTAAGTTTGCCCACCGACATGCTCATATTAGATATGAAAGAGTATGACGTTATTATAGGCATGGATTGGCTAGCCACTTTTAAGGCTATGATTGACTATTACAGCAGGAGTATTATGTTCGCTATACCAGGCCAGGAGATGTTTTTGGTAGCGATGCCTCATCCTGAGGGAGGCTCGTCCTCTCACCTATAAGACATAGAGGAGAAGACCTCTCAGGAGGTAGTGATATCACTTGATTTGATTACGGTGTTTGTGAGTTTGCCGATGTGTTCCAAGAGATACTGGGATTGCCACCTAGTAGGGAGATAGAGTTTATGATAGACTTAGTGCTGGACACTCGACCAGTAGAAAGTGCACCTTATCGTATGTCTCCTACGAATATGAGGGAGTTACGGGATCAGATCGAGCAACTTTTGGGACAGGGGTTCATACGTCATAGTACTTCACCATGGGGTACCCCTGTTTGTTTGTAAAGAAGAGAGATAGATCGTTGTGACTATGTGTTGACTACCAGGAACAAAATAAAGTCACGATATGGAATAAGTATACATTTCCCCGAATTGATGAATTATTTGATTAGTTGAGAGGGGCTTCCTACTTCTCGAAGATAGACTTGAGATCCGGGTAACATCAGTTGCGTATCAGGGAGCATGATGTGTCTAAGAATGCCTTCTTGACGAGATATGGATCCTACAAGTTTAGGTTTATGCCATTTGTGTTAACTAATGCACTGATCATATTTATAGACTTGATGAATAGGGTGTTCAGAGAGTTCTTAGATTAGTTTTTTACCGTCTTCATTGATGACACTTTGATTTATCCCCGGACAAAGAAGGAGCACATCGAGCATTTACATCGGGTATTATAGACACTATGTGAGCATAAACTTCACGCAAGGTTTGAAAATTGTGGGTTCTGGTTACATGAGGTGCAATTTTTGGGACATATTGCTTTGGAGAGGGGTATATAAGTCGACCCGAGTAAAGTGTCAGCGGTGAGGGAGTGGGGACAGCCCACGACACCGACAAAGCTACATAGTTTCTTTCAATTAGCGGGATATTACAAGAGATTTATTCGAGCATTTTCAAAGGTTACGGGTCATATGACTAACTTGACTCGCAAAGGAGTACCGTTAATTTGGGATGATGCTTATCAGTAGGCTTTCGTGGAGTTGAAGGATAAGCTGACTTCAACACTAGTCCTTGCTCTACCCAGGACGGGAGTGGAGTACTTAGTTTTCACCGATGCATACCTACAAGGACTTAGGGAGTACTTCATCAAGAGGATCAGGCTATATCTTTCAATTCCCATAAGCTTAAGCCTCACGAGAGGAATTACCCCACCCACGACTTGGAGCTAGAAGAAGTTGTGTTTTCCCTTCGGATTTGGAGGCATTATCTGTTAAGGAGAAATTTCACCTTTACACAAATCGCAAGTAACTACAGTATTTGTTCACTCAGAGAGATATGAATATTCATCAGCGCAGGTGGTTTGAATTTATGAAGGACTACCAATTCAAAATCCAGTATCAATTGGAGAAGGCCAATGTAGTGTCTGATGCTTTAAGCCGTACGCCAGTGGGGGAGGTGGTCGAGGTGTGGAAAGAAAAATGGAAGGAGATGGGCCATTAGGAGGAAGTTACTAGATCATTCATGTCAGTTATAACCATTACACCCCAGATTGTCATGAGGTTGTGCAGGCGTAGGCGACAGATCCATTTTTTTCGGGAGCAGATTATGCAGCTTTTAACGGGGGGAGTTAAGTCATACTCCATTAGTTCAGTGGTAGGTTTGAGATTCAACGAGGGGTTGATAGTTCTTGAAGGGGAGGACGTACGACATGCTGTGATGGTAGAGGCACACGGGTCCAAATTTTTAGTACATCCTATAGGGGATAAGATGTACGAAGATATGAGACGGTAGTACTGGTAGAATGGGATGAAGAGAGACATCTCTGAATTCGTCTCTAGGTGTACCACCTATCAGCTAGTAAAGGTGGACCACCAGACACCAAAAGGAGTCCTACAGTCGTTGGAGATTCCTATGTGGAAATGGGAGAGCATTTTCATGGACTTTATTATCGGATTACCTACTTAACAAAGGGGTCGCGATTCCATATGAGTGATAGTGGATCGTTTGACTAATATAGCCCACTTTCTTCTAGTTCAAACGGATTACACTACGGGATAGTACAGTCAGATTTTAATTGCTGAGATAGTGAGATTGCATGGGGTGCCTTTAGACATTGTATCCAATAGGGACATGATTTTTCATATCTCAATTTTAGGAGAGTTTCCAGGAGGCTATGGGTACCGAGTTGAGATTGAGTACAACTTATCACAAACAGACGGACGGGCAGACCAAGAGGACTAATCAGATTTTAGAAGACATGTTACAAATGTGTATCCTTGACTTCGATGGAGGTTGGGAGTAGTAACTTCCACTAGTGGAGTTCACCTATATTAACTCCAACCAGTTTATTATTAGCATGCCCCATTCGATACACGGTACGGTAGACTGTGTCATTCGCCAGCTTGTTGGTTGGAGGTGGAGAAAACAAGATACTTGGGCTAGATTTGATTCAAGAAACTTCATACATGATGGAGATGATTAGGAGCTATGTATGGATAGCTCCGGACAGACATAAGAGTTATGCCTAGGCTAAGCGGTCCTTTTTTGGAGTTTGATGTGGGGGATCAGGTGGAACTGCCTGTGTCTCCTATGAAAGGGATAATGAGATTTGTTAAGAAAAGGGAAATTGGTGCCAAGGTATGTTGGGACATTTCCTATTATTGAGCGGATTGGTCTAGTAGTGTATAGACTCGGGTTGCCGGAGCACTTGCACCATATTCATGATGTGTTCCATATCTCTTCATTATGGTGATACCTACGAGATGAGTTATCTTACACCCACATTGCACTGGATTAGATAGACTCACAACCTGATATTTCATACGAGGATAGACCAGTCGTCATCTTAGACCAAAATAGAGGAGATTGAGGTAAAATGTGGTGTCGCTTGTATGTGTTCAGTGGGGGCATCATAATGCCGATGAGTCTACATGGGAGTGCGATGATAAGATGCACGAGAGATACCCAGAGTTGTTCATACTAGGTATTTTCTTTTTTTGAATTTCGGGATAAAATTTCGTTATAAGGAGGAAGTATCTAACACCCCGTATTTTTAATGATCCTTATAATTGATTTAACTGCAAATTAAATTGGAATTAATTAAATTATATTGGAATAATTAATTAGGGATAACAAATATTAATTAGAGAGATAAGGATTAATATTTATTTTTATTGAATATTACTTAGTGAACGAGTAATAATAATGATATGAAAAGATTATAATTATCATGAGTGAAAAATATGACATATACAGTAATTATTCGGGATGCGCGTGTGAGTCATGTCGGGACTCAATTTAAGGAAATAAAAAGTAATTTATTTTTAAGTCATCCATATTGTCATTTGGAGTACCCCAAGTGCCCGGAAGGGTCGAAATAGTCCGAAAAGTGTACCCGGGGGTTTAGTTTGGGTCCCGGGGCAATATTAGGCCAAATCGGCATCCCAGGAGGGTATTTTGATCGTTTGTATTTTAGAGAAAAGGGACCCACGAAATTTATAGGTTTACATCATCTGAGAAGAGGAGACTTCGAGGGTTAGAGGTTATAAAGTTTTAGAGAGCCCATAGGAGGAAGAAGAGAGGAGGTCCCAAAGGCTAGAACCACCATTGTTGCACCTTTTGCACCACAAACACCACTATAGCGTAGATTGGGGGAAGAGGAACACCACCACACCATCAATTAACACAGATTCAAACCTGTACTTGGAGGCAAGTATTTATTTTTACTAATCTTGAGAATGTATTTAATCCATTTTAGAGTTAAATAAATTAACTCATGATTATGTGAAGAATTAATGTAAATTAGAAGAGTTTAAACCATGTTTGGGGTAGGAATCATGATGGGTTAACTCTCTTGATTCATGTGGGATGAAATTCAGAAATTTATTAAGTCACAATGTGAAGAAGTCTGGATTTAAATGGAGTTCTTGAACAAAAAAGATGAATTAGGGTTTTAGAAGTGTTAATCTTGAATTAATTACAATTTATGATTAATCTTTGATGATTCAATGATTCTATCACATTAGAAATTGTTTATATATGTTGGTTCAATGTTTAGTGTGAATGGTTGGGAGTTTGGGACTGATTAATGGAGTTTGTAGTGTGGAAATGGTGGAAACCCGTAATTGTTTGAAGAGGATGAAAATAGATCTGTAGCAGGCGAATCGATTCGGCTGTCCAGGTTTTTGACAACTTTTTCAATTTTTAATTAGAACTCATGGGAAACAACCAAATTAACTTTAGGAATGAATTTTAAGAATAAAGAGAATTAAATTAAAATATTAGTAGGCCAAGAGTGACCTTGAGGTTTAATCATGTGAGATGAATTTAGGATAAAGACTAATTAGGTATAATTATGGGATGAAACCATGTTTAGAGAATTTTGAAGTACCTCGAGGTGCAGAGGAGAACAATGACTTTGATTGGTTGTATATAAGTGAGTTACCTACTGAAAAATGTTAAAGAATAATTGGCACACTCATAAATACGTGACGATGAGTATAATTAATGATTAGTCATACATAGGATATTTGGGTGATATACGGGTAGTACATATGGGATATATAATATAGGCCGGGAGTATACCTATACTGAGGATATAAATATATAAATTGTGCGTATACTTATTATATGATTATTATGTTTATGACATACCTACGCTGCTTGCTATCAGGGGAGGTTTCGCATCGTGGACAATCTTATCTTGACGAACCCATTAGGTGGGAGACTTGTACCCATAACATATGAACTTGGATACGTGTTATCTAGGAGTATGATAGTTTCGACGGTTGAATGGGAGCGTAGGTATGTGCGTGACCCATTTAGTTGGGGACAATGTTATCCTCTTATATGTGTTTTGTATTTATGGTTCGAGAGAAATACATAACCAATAGTCCTTTATACAGTGCGTGATGTACCAGGACATGATAGTAGAGTATGCCCGGCATCACAGGTCTCAACCTAGGGGTGCTATATTAGTATATATGAAATTAAAGTGACATATATATATACTTGTGATTTAAATCTACTGTGCGTGCTTAGTAGATGAGGAAGATTGTAACATCTAAATTAATTTAAATATGTAAGATCTAAATCTAAATGGAGGAATTTATAAATGGAAAATCGGAATGGAACATCAATAGCTATTGTATGGGTAACACATAAAAGCACCAAGAGTTATTCGGTGTGGCGATAGATTAAATTCGAACTAGTTAGGCAAGGTAGCATAACTTGGACAGGTTAGGATTATTTTTTTTTTATCAAAGAGGGACGGTATCCCCACCCATTTTATTTATATCATAGAGGAGAAAAAGCCTCTCCGAAGCTTACAAACCCAAACACAAAACTTAATTCTAGAGGATGGGTCCATTACTCTAGAATGAAAGAATATAAACTTGGGGATTTATAAACTATTCCCATTACAATGAGAGAATACTTAATCATCATGAGAGAGCTAAAGAATATTTAAATTTGGGGATTTATCACATCCCCATTACATTTTCTTTATGATAGTTCTAATATTTGGTAGTTTTTGTCTATCCAAACTAGATTAAGCGTGAACACTAGATGAGGGGTGAGGACCTGAAGTAAGAGCTGTGAACCTAACATGCATATAATATCTGACCCGCTTTAAATACTTGCTAAATTTTTTAAATGATTTTACTCGGGCTCTGACCCATTTTAAACTTTAAGGGGTTGATTTGTAATTTTAAAAGGCAATGAAGTTGTTTCAATAATTATAAAACACCCCCTAAAGTTTTTATAATTATTGAAACAACTTCATTGCCTTTTAAAATTACAAATCAACCCCTTCAATTCTTTTCAAAGTTTTAAAAATTACATAAAGATCCCAAAGTTTGAAAACAAAGGGAAAGGGACTTGAAATTTAATAAAAAATCTTTAGGGACAAAACTTCAAAACTTTATCATCTTCCATATCAGCTGGGTTAATATGAATGCTATCAAAACACCATGGAAACCAATGAAAACCTAGAGTAAACCTACATCTTTTATCACCCTAAATTTTCTTAATATAATTCTCTCATTAGACGAGCCCAAACACCACTCCAAATTTTCCAAATAAACTCACCAAAACATTCCTTATATGAAGCCTCTCTAGTGTAGAGAATTAAGTACAAACAACATCTCAAAACACAAACCAATATTTTGTTATTTGCGGGTCTACTATCATCTTAAGTTTATAGCTTAATTCTTTCAATGCAATCATGTTTATGCAGTAATGTAGGATCCATTTATGCATTTAAATGTGAGATTTTATATAGAAATCATAAGCTAAGGGTCAAATTTCAGAAGAAAAAAAAACCAGGCAAGCTTAAGACCCAATGGTGAATTCTGAGTTCCTGACAACAAGTTTTAAAGTGGGAATATTTGTCCTTAGACTTGTAGGATTATGTAACTGAAAAACGTTGCTAATGCCGTTTAATACAAGATTAAACTGTATAAGCAACTCCGAGATGTTTGTTGAAGAAACCCTTTTCTTTTGAAAATAAAAATGATAAACAACAAGATGTGTTTACAAAAACTTATGTACGAGAATAACCAAGACTTTGTAATCAGTTTTAAAACTAAAATAGTTTCAAAAATTCAGCACACTATATAATGAGATGAGTAGATGAAGATAATCAGAACACACAGTTTTTAACGTGGTAAAACCTCTCCCAATAGAGGAAACATCCACGGCGACTTCTAAGTCACGAAAGTAAAAAATACACTAAAAAAAATAGCAGTTACAAACAATACAACATACATGCACACAACTCAGCCTATTCAAAGTTTAGGAATATACCCCACTTAGTGTCCTTCTAACTTCTCTTAAATCTGATTATTGATGATGTTCTTCCAGTTTGATAACTTCCCTTTTGCTTTAGCTTCCTTGCGTCGACTCAATAATCTTTGATCTTATTCACAACACTTCCAGTGTGGTAGTGTGTTAAGTGTTTGTGATGTGATTCCTATCAACATGCATGAACTCACACACACTTATTTTTTACAGACAGTCCTAGAAAATTACATATAAAGACTATATTCTGTGATTTTCTTTTCTTTCTTTCTTACAGAACTTGAAACCTTTTTGAACTTTAATATATCCCAGATTCCACGGAAATCTTGCTTCACAATCGGTCAAGACCTTAATCAATATCTGTTTTAAAAATATTTTTGAGATTGAAAATCTCTAAGTGTGAATCCAACTAGGTCAAGGTTAAGTTTCATAAGAACAGAAACCATAAAATATTTACAAAACTAAATCTGTAAAGATTTTCTTAAAACGAGAAAGAAATATGCAGATCTAGTGAAATATAACATGCAAAGTTTAAATCTACAATTTCTATGAAGAAGAAAAACAGATCTTCACAAAATATGTTTAAGTTGGTAATAAGATCACAGATCAAGAGGTTACAGCTTCAAATGAACAAACCAGTAACACCACTCTCTCTCAAACACTCAAGGTTGTGTTTGGGGTTTTGTATATACGAAGGTTTGAATTAGATTTGAAGTGTTTAGGGTTACGGTTAGGGTTTGGCTAACACCGTTTCCCTTTCTCTCTCTTCTCTCTTTTCTTTTCTCTCTTCTCTCTCACTTCTCTCTTCTTTCTATTTTTTTCCCTCAAAAATGACGATTGCCAAAAGTCTTAAAAGGTTGAGAATTAGAGGGCTTATATAGGAGTGGAGGAAGGTTCTGGATTGTCAAAGGAAATCAAGGGCTGAGATTAGGTCTTCCTAATATTGACTTGATCCAAGGGTGATAATATTGCGGTGGTTAAGTCAAAGTTGATTGGTCCACAGTAATAGCACATGGATAAGTTTAAAACACATGCAGGCCATAGATAAGGTTTGATCTAACGATCACCAAACCACCAGGCAACCCTCTCACATAACAAACACAAATGAGTTAACAGGAGCATGACATGTGTTGGCACTTAATTGGCTTGGAAATGCGCGTCAAAAGAAATTACAGGCTGCTCCCTAGAGTCTCTAGCGCATTTACATTCTACCCAATCAAACATTCCAATGAAAAATGAATTTTTCAAAATAGCATATTAACCCCACAAAGTTTATAATCAAACTTTTATTAATGAAAACATTATTTTAAAAATGTATAAAAATTCCCAAAAAAATATTAAAATAACATTTTAAGGGGAATTTAATCACACAATCAATATGATCAATATATACACATGTATGCACTTCTAATGTGTGTAGTGTGATTCAATTATACCTTGTTTGGATCATTGAAGAGGATTAGAGAGAATATTTCAGAGGTTCTTTGGATTCTAGGTTAGACAATCAATTTTGTCACAATTTCCAAATTAGTTGAGCACTTATACAATATAGACTTAAGTAAGTCAAAGGTATAAGGTGCTTCAATCTCCCCCTTTGGAAATATGAGACAAAATCTCCTTTGAGTTAACTTAAACTCTTAGGGAACAAAAAAAAATAAAACCTAGTCCTATACAAAAGATACTAGCTACCCATTTCCTAGAAAGTCAAAAATTACATAATTCAACTATTTACAAATTTGTACACTAGAAAAGGTAGAAAATCAGTAGAAGAGGTTCCTGCAAATATGCACACTAAGATCAAGCAGTTTAGATGAAATGTGAACAAAACATTGAACCCGTAAGACTAAAATATCTCCCCCATTTTGTCTCAAATGGACAAAGGGTAAAAATTACGGTCTTAAGAGTTTTAATCAGCACATACCATACCTATAGAATTACGCAAATACAGAAATCTGTTATAGTCCAGAGGTTTAGTGAACATGTCTGCAAGTTGCAGATCAGTAGGTAGGTAATGGATTTCTAAATCCTTAGTCTCAACAAGTTCGCGTATAAAGTGATGTCTTATTTTGATATGCTTAGTTCGCGAGTGTTGAACCAGGTTTTTAGAGATGTTAATAGCGCTTTGATTGTCACAATATAATTTTAACTGATCTTCTTTGATCCCATAGTCGCTTAACATTTGTTTGATCCATAACAATTGAGCACATCAACTTCTTGTTGATATATATTCGGACTCAGCCGTAGATAAAGATGTGCAATTCTGTTTTTTGCTACTCCAACCTACTAAATTATTGTCGACATAATAACAGGCACCTGATGTACTTTTACTGTCATCAGTACAACAGGCCCAATCAGCATCAGTATACCCTATGATGGTGCTGCAGGTATCATTAGTGTACCTAAGTCCAAGATTAAGAGTGCCTTTTATGTACTTTATAATACGTTTTACGCAAGATTAATGGCTCTCTTTAGGGTTATTCTGGTAACGAGCACACAGACATACATCGTACATTATATCTGGTCGTGAGGCAGTTAGATAGAGTAGACTACCAATCATACTACGATAAAGTGTGGAATCAACTGACTTTCCATTTTCATCTTTACATAATTTAACAGTAGTACTCATAGGCATTTTGGCAACTTTAGCATTATCTAAACCAAATTTCTTAACAAGATCTAAGGCATACTTAGTTTGAGAGACAAATAATCCATCAGAATTCTGTTTCACTTGAAATCCTAAGAAAAGATGTAGCTCCCCCATAAGGGACATGTGAAACTCCTTATGCATAATAGCATAAAAAGATTTAACTTCAGATGTTGAAGTAGACCCAAAGATGATGTCGTCTACATAGACTCGGGCTATAATAATGTTTTATCAAAATGTTTGACAAAGAGGGTCTGGTCATTTCCTCCTCTCTTAAAACCCTTATCCAATAAAAAGTTGGAAAGGCATTCATACCAAGCTCTAGGATCTTGTTTTAAGCCATACAAAGCCTTTTTTAGACGAAAGACATGGCCTGGGTATTTTGGGTCAATGAACCCTTTGGGTTGTTATACATACGTTTCTTCGGACAGAATTCCATTGACGAAGGCAGACTTGACATCCATTTGATAAAGTGTAAATTTTAAGTGACACGCTATGGCGAAAAGAAGTCGAACAGATTCAAGACGAGTGACTGGGGCAAATGTCTCGCTAAAATCTATCCCTTCTATTTGTGAGTAACCTTGAGCAACTAGTCTAGCTTTGTTTCTAAGGATTACCCCATTTTCTTCAGATTTATTTTTAAAGATCCAACGTGTCCCAATAACATTTTTGTTTTGAGGCCACGGCACAAGATACCAGACATCGTGAATGACAAATTGTAAAAGTTCTTCCTGCATCACAAAAATCCAGTGTGTGTCATTCAATGTTTCATTAACATTTTTTGGTTCCACAAGGGAAACGAAACATGCATAATTAGCATAATTTCTTAACTGGGATCTAGTATGGACTGGCTCATTAGGATTACCGACCACGTTGTCAATGGGATGATCTTTAGAGACCCAGCCAGGTACTTCTGGACTCTCAATAGGTAATGAGTCATCTATTTCTGGTGAATCATTTTTTAAATCATTTTCAGATTCAACCACAATAGGTGATTCAGATATCTTATTTTCGACAATAGTGTCGCTTACAATTACATTTATCGATTCCATAAGGGTCTTAGTACGCAGATTGTATATACGATAAGCATGACTGTTTGGAGATTAACCTAAAAAGATGGCTTTATCACCACGCGTCTCAAATTTAGACAAATGTTCTCTGTCTTTACAGACATAACACTGACTTCCGAAAGTCCTTAGATATTTCAGATTAGGCTTCTTACCGTACCACAACTCATAAGGGGTTTGTTTAGTGTTTTTCCTAAGGTAAACCCGATTAATGATATGACATGAAGTTCTAATAGATTCTACCCAAAAGTTTTTAGGTAGAGATTTCGAATGCAACATGACACGCGCCATCTCTTGAAGAGTTCGGTTTTTCCTTTCAGCAATACCGTTCTGCTGAGGAGTCTTAGGGGCACTAAATTCGTGTTTGTAACAGTTGTAGTCACAATATTCAACTATTCCCGTGTCTATGAACTTTCCCCCTCTATCGCTACGAATGCGATTGACTTGTGTGTCCTTCTCATTTTCAATTCTTAGTAAAATTTTCAAAAAATTCTGAAACGTGTCAGATTTATGTTTCAAGAAGGCAACCCAAGTGAATCGTGTGAAATCATCAACCATGACAAGGATATAACTGTGTCCACAAAGATTAACAATTCTATAGGGACCAATAAGGTCCATATGGATGAGATCTAAAGGTCTAGAGGTGAGAATGTCTTTAACTTTTTTATGCGAAGTCTTAACTATTTTTCCTTACTGGCAATGACCACTAACAACACTGGAAATAGGTTTAATTTTAGGAATTCCTCTAACAATCTCTTGACTAGACAATCTACCAAGGATCTCATAACTTAGGTGACCCATACGATTATGCCAGATTTCATTGTCATCCATTCTGACAATGTTATAGGTTTCAGAACTAGTCTTGACAGTATAACAATTGTCAGGTGTTCTAAATCCGGTAATAATGCATTCACCTTTATCATTTAGAATTTTGCAATTGTTCTTTGAAAAGGTAACTGTATGGTCTGAGTCACAAAATTGTGATATACTTAGGAGGTTAGCTTTAAGGCCTTTAACTAAAAGTACATTTTCCAAAATAGGCATTCCCTCTTCTTTTAGGATTCCTTTACCTATGATCTGGGATGAAACTCCGTCGCCAAAAACTACTTTACCTCCAGCAAATCTGGTTTTGTTTAAGAGTTTGGTTTCATCTCCTGTCATATGTTTGGAGCATCCTGAATCTAAGTACCAACCAGATGAAGTGTGTTCAGCCTTTAAGGCAGTGATAACAATGTTACACTTCATTTGTGGTGCAAGATCATCTTTTCTAACCCAAATAGTTCTAGTTTTAATTTTGCGCAAGTTTGCTCTCATTTGATAAAATTTTCGAGAAGTATCTTTTTGTAGAAAAACATTTGGAGCAACAAACTGATTTTTGTGGAAAAGTTGAGCTTTTGGTTTAGGAAGGTTTCTGGGAACCTTTCTCTTAAATGAACTCTTAGTTTTGGTCTTTCTATTCCTGTAGTTAGAGTTCTTATCAAGTTGTCTTGGAAGGAAATAATGGTTACGATTTTTCCTAGAATAGTTAAAGTTCTTGTAAACAGGAGTGTTGTACACAGGGGTGTTTAGACGCCTAGCATAACAACCTTCAAAGGAATGACCATAAATGTCACAGTAGGAGCAATATTGATTGCTTGAGGGATGTATTTCCTTAGGAAAACTTCTAAACATAGGTTTAACAGGATTCTGTTCAGAATTCTTATTCCTAGGAGGTATGGTCTTAAAGGTAGATTCAACCTTTCTGATCAAAGGACAGACGTATTTAGTCTCAAGTGTACTGTCAGCCTTAGAATTACTAGACTCTCCAATGTCTTTCTGTTGTTCCTTTTGATCAAATTCCTTTTTAATAAAATGAAAATCTGGACATGTTTTGATTAATCTTTTGTCCCCAGACACAAACTTAATAGATTCAAGATTTGTAGTTTGTGGTTTATTCTTAGGGAAGAATCCAATACCGGTTCTATCATCAGAATTGGTCTTGGAGTCAACAACAAAGTCAGTGAAACAATTTGAATTGTTTTCAAACTTAGAAAATTTTTTGAAAACAGTTGATGTCTTTATTTTTGCTTCCTCCAGTTCTAATAATGTTCCCTTGTATTTCATTTCCAGGGTTTCATTAGTTTTAGTCAACTCTTTTAATTTTTAATCAAAAGTTTCAATTTCAGATTGATGTGTCAGACAATGGTTAGTGTACTCTTCGGCATTCAGCTTCACAATAAGACTTAGATCATCTAATTTCTTAGTCAGGTCTCTAATAGTCTTCTCCAGTCTAGTGCCTTTTTTAAGAGTTTTAGCATACAAAGTATGAATATCTGGGAGGTCATCTGTGTCTGAGTCGCTAAGTGACATGTGTGTAGTGACCCCTAACGATTCAGTTTTAGTACTCACGCACCCATTTACATCGTCGTTATCGAGATCACTTTGACTCACAAACACGGAACTAGAGCTAGCAACATTTTGAGATAACAAGGCATCTAGGCCAGTCAAAGCAGTATTCACAAAAGCAGGAGTAGAAGTATTATTATCACACACAGACATATCATCATTGTAAATAATCTTAGCAAAAAAGGACATGCAAGGGTCAAGTACATTTGATGACTCAAGTTCCTCTTCATCAGAGTCACTTAAATCATCCCAAGTTTTACATACATTGGCTCTATTGTGTGTGTTGGTTTTATTCAGATTAACTCTACAATCATGAGCAATGTGACCTAGTTTCCCACATCTAAAACATTCAATCTTTTTAAGATCTCTGTTAGATCTGATGTTGTTGTCCTTAGGATGTTTGTCAAGACCTCTCTCATGAGGTTTGGGATTAGACATAGTAGGATAATTAGGCTTGCCTTGTTTAGATGCCTGTTTGTTTTTAAATTTAACAATTTTCTTAAATCGTTTAGACATTAAGGCAATCTGATTATCTAATTTGTCTATATCACACTCCTCATCAGAGTCACAGTTGGTCAGATTAGTCTCATGCTTTGATATTTTAGAGGAAAAACTCAAGTTAGAGTTGGGCTGTTTTCTTTGAGACTGATTTAATTGTTTCTTAAAGTCTAATTCCATTTCCACAGTCCTAAGTTTGCTACTGAGTAACTCAGGGGTGAGGTTTTGATCACTCATCTCCTCAATAGCATACCTTTTGCTGTCAAACTTTTGTGGTAATGATCTTAGCATTTTAGAAACAATCTCATTCCTATCATATGTAATACCATTATCATGCAACTTAGTAACTATATCAGTTAGGTTCATGTAAAAGTCGTCAAAAGACTCAGAGTCAGACATAATCAAAGAGTTGTACTGCTGGGTAAGCATTTGAGTTTTAGCAGCTATAACTCTTGAGTCTCCTTCATGGGCAGTGATTAATGTATCCCAAGCTTCCTTGGAAGTGGCACAAGATGAGATTCTCTTTAACTCATACTCATTAATAGACATAAAAATGGCATTCTTGCCTTTATTGTTATTACGAGAAATAGTTTTCTCTTCTTGGGTAAACTCACTTAAGATTTTCTTTACCCTCTCATCACTTCCTTCAGTGGCTAGTTTAGTAGGATAATTATATCCGTTTTCAATAATGTCCCAGACATCATCTCCTAAAGTCCCTTGGATGAATGCAACCATGCTTACTTTCCAGTAAGCAAAGTTGTTTCCATCAAAGAGTGGAGGTCTGGACAGATTACCAAACCTTTCATTCTTCTCGTCCATAGTTAGGATTTTTCAGAAAACGATTTCAGAAACACAAGATTTTTTGAAATAAAAGTTTACAGGGCTCTGATACCAATTGAAAAACGTTTCTAATGCCGTTTAATACAAGATTAAACAGTATAAGCAACTCCGAGATTTTTGTTGAAGAAACCCTTTTCTTTTGAAAATAAAAATAATAAACAACAAGATGTGTTTACAAAAACTTATGTACGAGAATAACCAAGACTTTGTAATCAGTTTTAAAACTAAAATAGTTTAAAAAATTCAGCACACTATAGAATGAGATGAGTAGATGAAGTTAATCAGAACACACAGTTTTTAACGTGGTAAAACCTCTCCCAATAGAGGAAACAACCACGGTGACTTCTAAGTCACGAAAGTAAAAATCCACTAAAAACAAATAGCAGTTACGAACAATACAACATACATGCACACAACTCAGCCTATTCTAAGTTTAGGAATATACCCCACTTGGTGTCCTTCTAACTTCTCTTAGATCTGATTGTTGATGATGTTCTTCCAGTTTGATAACTTCCCTTTTGCTTTAGCTTCCTTGCGTCGACTCAATAATCTTTGATCTTATTCATAACACTTCCAGTGTGGTAGTGTGTTAAGTGTTTGTGATGTGATTCCTATCAACATGCATGAACTCACACACACTTAGTTTTTACAGACAGTCCCAGAAAATTACATATAAAGACTATATGCTGTGATTTTCTTTTCTTTCTTTCTTACAGAACTTGAAACCTTTTTGACCTTTAATATATCCCAGATTCCACGAAAATCTTGCTTCAAAATCGGTCAAGACCTTAATCAATCTCTGTTTTAAAAATATTTTTGAGATTGAAAATCTCCAAGTGTGAATCCAACTAGGTCAAGGTTAAGTTTCGTAAGAATAGAAACCATAAAATATTTACAAAACTAAAACAGTAAAGATTTTTTTAAAACGAGAAAGAAATATGCAGATCTAGTGAAATATAACATGCAAAGTGTAGATCTACAATTTGTATGAAGAAGAAATACAGATCTTCACAAAATATGTTTAAGTTGGTAATAAGATAACAGATCAAGAGGTTACAGCTTCAAATGAACAAACCAGTAACACCACTCTCTCTCAAACACTCAAGGTTGTGTTTGGGGTTTTGTATATACGAAGGTTTGAATCAGATTTGAAGTGTTTAGGGTTAGGGTTAGGGTTTGGCTAACGCAGTTTCCCTTTCTCTCTCTTCTCTCTTTTCTTTTCTCTCTTCTCTCTCACTTCTCTCTTCTCTCTATTTTTATCTCTCAAAAATGACGACTGGCAAAAGTCTTAAAAGGTTGAGAATTAGAGGGCTTATATAGGAGTGGAGGAAGGTTCTGGATTGTCGAAGGCAATCAAGGGCTGAGATTAGGTCTTCCTAATATTGACTTGATCCAAGGGTGATAATATAGCGGTGGTTAAGTCGAAGTTGATTCGTCCAAAGTGAAAGCACATGGATAAGTTTAAAACACATGCAGGCCATAGATAAGGTTTGATCTAACGATCAGCAAACCACCTGGCAACCCTCTCACATAACAAACACAAATGAGTTAACAGGAGCATGACATGTGTTGGCACTTAATTGGCTTGCAAACGCGCGTCAAAAGAAATTACAAGCTGCTCCCTAGAGTCTCTAGAGCATTTACATTCCACCCAATCAAACATTCCAATGAAAAATGAATTTTTCAAAATAGCATATTAACCCCACAAAGTTTATAATCAAACTTTTATTAATGAAAACATTATTTTAAAAATGTTTAAAAATTCCCCAAAAAATATTAAAACAACATTTTAAGGGGAATTTAATCACACAATCAATATGATCAATATATACACACGTATGCACTTCTAATGTGTGTCGTGTGATTCAATTATACCTTGTTTGGATCATTAAAGAGGATTAGAGAGAATATTTCAGAGGTTCTTTGGATTCTAGGTTAGACAACCAATTTTGTCACAATTTCCAAATTAGTTGAGCACTTATACAATATAGACTTAAGTAAGTCAAAGGTATAAGGTGCTTCAGTAACACCCTGAATTTTTAATGATTTTTATAATTGAGTTAATTGCAAATTAAATTGGAATTAATTGAATAATATTAGAATAATTATTCTGGGATAATGAATATTAATTAGCAAGATGAGGATTAACATTCATTTATATTGAATATTACTTATTGAAAGAGTAATAATAATTATATAAAAAGATTATAATTATCGTGAGTGAAAAATATAACAGATACAGTAATTTAGTTTGGACGCCCGTGTGAGTCGTGTCGGGACTCAATTTAAGGAAATAAAAAGTAATTTATTTTTAAGTCATACATATGGTTATTTCGAGTGCCCCAACGTTTTCGAAAGGGTATCAAGAGTGTGAAATTGTACCCGAGGGTTTAGTTTGGGTCCCCTGGAAATTTTAGGTCAAACCGGCATCCCAGGAGAGTATTTCGGTCATTTCCATTTTTGGAGAAAAGGCAAATACGAAATTCGTAGGTTTACATCATACGAGAAGAGGATTCTTCAAGGGTTATAGGTTATAGATCTTCATAGAGACCATTAGAGGAAGAAAAGAGGAGGTCCCAAAGGATAGAACCACCATTGTGGCACCTTTTGCACCACAAACACCACCGGAGCATAGATTAGGGGAAGAGGAACACCACCACAACATCCATTCACAGAGATTCAGACTTGTAATTAGAGGCAAGTATTTATTTTTTCTAATCTTGAGCATGAATTTAATCCATGTTAGAGTTAGATGAATTAAATCATGATTATGTGAAGAATTAATGTAGATTGGAAGAGTTTAAACCATGTTTGGGGTTGGAATCATGATAGGTTAACTCTCTTATTGCCTGTAGAATGAAATTTCGAAATTTAGGAAGTCATAATGTGAAGAAATAATTATTTAAATGGAGTTCTTTAACCGAAAATATTAATTAGGATTTTTCCTGGGTTAATCATGAATTAATTTGAATTTATGAGTAATCTTTGATGATTCAATGATTCTATCATGTTAGAAATTGTTTATATACATTGGTACAACGTTTAGTGTGAATGGTTTGGAGTTTGGGACATATTAATGGAGTTAGTAGTGTGAAAATGATGGAAACCCGTTGATGTTTGAGGAGGAAGAAAACATACATGTAGCAAGAGAGTCAATTTGGCTCCCTGGACGAATTGATTCGGTAGATGAAACGATTCGGTCCAGGGGCAAATCGATCTGGCTGCCCCGTTTTTTGATAACTTTTTCTCTTTTTTAATAAGAACTCGTGGGACATGACCGAATTAACTTTAGGGATGAATTTTAAGAATAAAGAGAATTAATTTAAAATATTTGAGGGCCAAGAGTGACCTTGAGGTTTAGTCATCTGAGAAAGATTTAGGGATAAAGACTAATTACGTATAATTGTGGGATAAAACTCAGTTTCGAGAA
Organism: Sambucus nigra; assembly: GCA_949130495.1. Lineage (NCBI taxonomy): Eukaryota > Viridiplantae > Streptophyta > Magnoliopsida > Dipsacales > Adoxaceae > Sambucus > Sambucus nigra. The sequence continues at coordinate 354,375,241 of OX422221.1, forward strand.
TTTTGTAGTATCTCGACGGGCTGGGGAGAACAATGCATTTGACCAGTAGGATATAAGTGAGTTAGCTACTGAAAAATGTTAAAGAATAATTGGCACACGTCGAGTGGTGTGGAATACTTAAAAATACGCAACGATGAATATAATTAATGATTAGTCATGCGTAGGATATTCGGGATATATACATGTAGTACGTTTGGGATATATAATATAGGTCGGGAGTATACCTATACTAAGTATATAAATATACAAGTTCTGTATATACTTATTGTATGATTCTTATGTGTATGACATGCCTAAATTGCTTGCTATCGGGGGGAGGTTTCGTATGGAGGACAGTCTTATCCTGACGAATCCATTAGGGGGGATACTTGTACCCTAAACATAGGACCTTGGATACGTGTTATCTGAGAGTATGATAGTTTCGACGGCTGAATGGGAGCGTAGGTATGTGCGTTACCCATTTGGCTGGGGACTATGTTCGCCTCCAGTATATGTGATTTGTATTTATGGTTCGAGAGAAATAGAGAACTAACAATCCTTTATACAATGCGTGATGTACCAGGACATGATAGCAGAGTATGCATGCACCGCAGGTGATAGTACAAGTATAGCACCTTGCCGTGGCAGTACTTCTTTAATCGCATCCAAGACATATATGCCGCGGCCTGTAACCCACACGAGGCGCGACCAGAACTCCTGCAGGGTGCGGCCTCCCCATAAGATGCTGCGGCACCCCCAATGACCTCAGGTTCCGCGGATCTCCTTCAATAGCGTAGCGCTGCTGCTCTAGGCGCGTGCCCTCATCCACATCTACTGCAGACTTGGTGTACACTACGTGCTCAGGACACGTGATTCAACACACAGACCTCCTATAAATAAGGGTCCAGACCTCGAGATATGGGAGGGAGATCGGTTCTAGACACACCCGAGACACTCTAATACAAATTCCCTCTACACAACCCCAACACGCGATTTGGAGGCCATATATCTGCACACCAGAATCCTCAGTCATCATGTATTCTCCTTTATTCTTATACTTGTACGCCTCTTTGGGCACTATTATATTGTACAATGCAACGCCCATAATGAGAACGGAGCGACACATTGGGCGTAGGCCTATTTTAAAGGCTAAACCGCTCTATATCTTGTCTTCTCCTTGTTTACTTGCTTTACCTGTTATTTACACCCTTTACTCTTGACTTGCTGGTATAAGAACACTTTATGGCCGATTTCTCGTATCATCAATCTGGCGCCGTTTGTGGGAAACGAGACATTTCAATCTTGTTTCTCTGCGTATATGAGTCCTTCAAACACCTTATTCGATCCCGAGGGGTCCTTTGGATCATCTCCTCGCGGGCCGGTTACTGGTTATTGGACCCCACATCATATTCATACCCATAGGCGGGTATTTCTTATATCCAGATATAATCCATCTTATGGCTTTAAATCCATCTTGCATACCCCTGTGATATCATTCTATCTGGCTAGAATCGAAAGGCATGACATGCTTTTGCCTCAAAAAGATAAATGATTAGGGAAGGATTGTATCTACTCCTTCTTTCATGTTCTTGGCCGATGATCTAGGGTTATCATTGAAACTGCGCCTTGTGTGCATCGAGAGGTTATTTACTCATGAACAAATCCTAGTAGGAGCACAATCAGTCGAGCTCTAGTTTTACCATGATGTATCATAGGCCGCGGCAGCGCATCTTGTTGCGTGCCTTATAGCCGCGGCCACGGTGTCACGTAACAGTGGCTGCGGCCTCCATTTCCTACTTGGTTCAATAACTCTGGGATTGCTCACTTCTATCAGTTTGTTCTCAGATTATATATATACATTGTAAAGACTAACAAAAGCAGAGATGGAGGGAGAATCTAGCCGGAGTGCAGAAGTCAAGGATGAGATTGTGCAACTATACAATAACCTTAATCACCTCTATGACAGCCACGCCTCACTTCAGACCCAGGTCAATTTTCTCACTCAGAGAGGTGCTAATGCTGGAGGCCGCGGCATCTAAAAACATAGGCACGTAAGTGGAGGGATTAGCAAAACCAGCCATGCCCGCCGTGGCAGTAAATGAAGCCACAGAATCAACCGTCAGAGGTCAAAAAAGGCAGAAAAAGTCAGGTGCCTATACTCAGTTGAGCCTCCTAATTGAAGAGATCTTGGAAGTCATCAAAGGGGACAAGATTTTGAGGTGGCCGGAAAAATTGAGAGCTCCACCCCACAAAAGGAACAAAGCTACCTGGTGCAAATTCCATCAGGACCATGGCCATGACACAGAGCAATGCTATGCTCTGAAGGATGAAATGGAGAGGCTAATCGGGCAGGGGATGCTGCAGCGATTCCTGAAGAATGCATAGGGGATCCGGTCAGACCCAGCCAAGGCTGCCTATCGCATCTCATCCTTAGTCTTTCTATTTCAACTATTTCTGTTTATGTTTTATGAAGCTCACTGTAGCCTTAAATACTCAAGACTTTATGTTTTATTAACAAAGTCATTGGCAGCATACATATATAAGTATATGAACTAGCAAGTTTATCTATATCTGATATTTTTCTTGGTTTCATAACCTGATACCTCATAAAAAGACTTGTTGTCTCAAACAGATTTCAACGGAAATATAACAAAATTATCTTGAAGGATTATTCTACTCCAGAACGCGCTCTTGGATGAGATACGACCTTCGTTAGCTCTAAGGTTTCCCTCGCAATGTGCAGCTACATCTTATCACATGATGGCTATACGCGCAGAGACATCTGAGGATGCAAGGAGCTTTTACCAACCACCAGGGCCTACAACGCCACTTCTCTGCTCTCGAGGTGCGACGTCAACCACGGGGGCTTATAACGTCCACTCTTAGCTTTTGGGGCTCGTCCTCGAGTCAAGGATGACTTTATATGTATTATTAGCTGTGGGTGGCTTAACAACATAACCCAGCCTGGAGAGGCTTGATAGTGTCTCGCATATTAACTGTGGGTGGCTTAACAACATAACCCAGCTTGGAGAAGCTTGATAGTGTCTCGCATATTAGCTGTGGGTGGCTTAACAACATAACCCAGCCTGGAGAGGCTTGATAGTGTCTCGCATGTTTGCTGTGGGTGGCTTCACAACATAACTGTGACACCCCGCCTAATTAAATACCGGGCGATCACTCCTTTATTAAATTAAATCAAGGTAAACAGTTGGTTCATTCTCAGTATCACTGTCGATAAAAATAATTTTCCAATTTAACGCCCTAAATAATTAAGCCAAGTGTCAAAACATTTTTCATACAAACATCCAGATTTTAACTAAAGAAAAGATTTATTTATTTTAAACAGCAATCCTACAATATAGAATCACACCACGATGAACTAAAATAAAACCATACATTCGTCAATCGAATGTCAACATAATAAAACTAAAAATCATAAACCATCCTGAATAAATCCCATAAAACAATACTGGAATGACTGAAATATATAAAAATCCCAACAATAAATGAAACGATGAAAAGGGCGACACATGCCCAATAAATGAGAGTAATAGGAGTGGAGTCAATAGCAGAAGCCATCTACTCAATTGACCTGCAACTCCCACCTAAGCTGTAGCTCGTTCTTCTCAAAGGATCCTAAGCAAGACGCCCCTGTGGCTGGGCACCTGAAAATATACATATATATACACAAGAGAGAGAGAGAGAAAAGAAACGGGTCAGGGCCCGAAAGTGTGTTTGATTTTAAAATACGTTAAGCAAGTATTTAAATTGATACAGGCCAATGCAACATCATATTAGTTCGTCTCTCTCTTGAGAAATATTCACCTCTCTTCTAATGTGCACTCCTAACGCACTAACCTTCCCAACGGTTCTTCTATCTTAGCTTACTCATATGTTTACAAAACCGAATGACGTCAATGTTTTAAAAAGTTATTTTCAGTTTGTAGTACTCCTCTCGTTTTAGCTTCGTTAAATTATAAAGTTTCCCAGTGTCTTCTCATACTTTCACAAAATAATTATTTATATAGCGTCAACAACTATGTCCTACTTATCAAATTATAGTAGGCAGATTAAAAGTTATAACCATATATATATATATATATATATATATATATATATATATTAACTATCCGAATAATATATATATAATAGCACCCCAACTAATTTATGGTGCGGGCATACTCTGCTATCTAATCCCCGTATCGCTCACACAAAGGGAATACAAGTTCGGAATCACTCTCGAACTGTATTAACATATACAAAACAACATTGAGGCGAAGTATAGATTCCAAGTCCAAGAGGTCAGTACATACCCACACGTCTCTTAGGACCGTCCGACTATCAATCTAATAGCCCGTACCTAGGATCTCTATCTTCTAGGGTACAAATCGATATCCCCCAAAAGCAACACAGGATACGATCATCCCAGCGCGGTAACCTCAGGGATAGCAAGTAGCGCGGGTACGTTTTTCACATGTATATATTATATGTACACACAATTATATAAATATACCCATTTCATCATATTAATATAGGTTCCTCTCGTAACCCATAGTCACAACATTTATCTTTAATTTCCCATTATTATGATTACGTATAAGGTGTCGTCTCTAACCTTAACTCGAAGAGTTTTCTCACTCATTACCTAATACTCATGGGTCATAACCTTACCAATCTAAAATTCAGTAAGCGACTTTATTTGATTCCAACGTAACTCTCTTACTCCCCTCACCCTTAAGTTTCATAAATCTATCAACCTAAAGTAAATATCCCATAATTACCCGTCTCGTTGAAGATTAAAGGTTCTAACATTTATCCATATACCCTACTGGTCCTCAATATCTCCCAAATCATTTTATTTAAAATGCCCAAGGGTTATTCCATGATAATTTAATTTAACTAAATAAACAAGAGAAATAAGAGTCTGCCAGGAGGGGTCGATCGATCGAAGCTTGGGGCTTGATTGATCGAATCCTTCGATCAATCGATCGATCAAGTAGGTCTGGGCAAAAATTCTGCAGAAACTGCAGTGACGGGATTGCTTAGGTTTCTTCATCAAAACTCATATTTTCCAACTCTAATCGACCCAAAAAGTCTACTGCTAACATCCTAACATAATTCCAGATATCTTTAACGATTAGCATGCGTGTATTCATCATTAAACATGGTTGAACAACCTAAAATTTCATCTAATCATCAAGAACCCTAAAGTTTCTTAACTTTTGTTCTAATCAGTTTTCTCCAGAATTTCCTTCTAACAAATCATCACAGATCTGTGGGTTAATCATCTACTTCACATATTAATTTCGAGAATAAGGTTATAATGATTTCTACATGCAAATCCCTATCAAAATTGGGGTTTTCTTTCATTAATTATACTCCTAATCATTCCTACACTAATATGATTATTGCACTAACGAAAATATGCAAGTTAAACACTTGCCTGGGATTTCAGAGGTCTGGTTTTCTGCTGATATAGGTGTGGTTGCGTTCTCCTCCTCGCGATCTACGCGTTGGTGGTGACGGCGGTGCAATCGGTGGTGTTTTGGGCCTTGAATCACCTTGAGAGCTCTCTCCTCTCTTCTCCAATGGCCGTTCTAGGATTCTGAATGTTCTAACCCTAAAAGGCTGACTTAAAAGGCTGCTAAGGATGGCTGAAATTCGTGGGTTTAATTATCCTATTTTGTAAAATGACCAAAATACCCTCCCGGGTCACTGATTAGGCCTAAAAACATCCCGAGACCCAAACTAAACCCCCGGGTACACTTTTCTGACTATCTCGACCCTTCCGGATGCATTGGCGCACTCAAAACGACCATACGGACAACTTATAAAATATTCACTTTTTAATTAACATAATTAGTCCCGACGTGACACGGGCACGTCCCGACTTAAATTTCCGAAATAGTCATTTAATTCACCAATATAATATATTACTATGCTCATTAGTAATATTCAACAAGTTTCCCATAATTACTAACTCTATTCACGTTAATAATTATAACATAATTAATTTTCGGATTTTTATTAAATAAATCCCCAAATTAAATATAGCATAAAAATACGGGGTATTACATACTTCCCCCCTAATAACGGAATTTCGTCCCGAAATTCGAAAAATTAAGGCATACCCGGTAAAAACAAGTCTGGATATCTCTCGCGCATATCTGCCTCATGCTCCCAAGTGGATTCCTCCACATTATGGTGTTCCCACTGTACCCGCACAAGTGGAACTATTTTCGACCTCAATCTCCTCTCACTATAGTCTAGAATAGCCACTGGTCTCTCCTCGTAAGAGCTATCCGATTGTAAGTCGATCTCATCTATCGCAATGTGGGTATGGGCCATATCATCCCGAAGATATCGTCTCAACGACGAGATGTGGAATACATCGTGGATGCGATGTAAATGTTCTGGCAGTCCCAACCTGTATGCTACCGGCCCAATCCTCTCGATGATGGGCAATGGTCCTACGTACCTCGGAGCCAATTTCCCCTTCTTCCCGAACCTCATCACTCCTTTCATAGGAGATACACGCAACAACACTTGATCTCCCACATAAAACTCCCGGAAGAACCGTTTCGCATTGGCGTAGCTCTTCTGCCTGTCTTGGGCTACCCGAATACGACTCCTGATTATCTCAATCCTCGCGGAGGTCTCCTGGATCACTTCTGGTCCTAGTAGCTTGTTGTCCCCCACCTCGAGCCAACAAGTTGGGGAACGACAAGGTCTGCCGTACAAAGCCTCAAATGGAGCCATGCCAATCGTAAACTGATAGGAGTTATTATAAGAAAACTCTACCAGTGGAAGGTGTGGCTCCCAACCTCCTCCGAAATCGAGAATACACATGCGTAGCATATCTTCCAACATCTGATTAGTACGCTCTGTCTGACCATCTGTCTGTGGGTGGTAAGCTGAACTCAGTCTCAACTCTGTACCCATAGCCTCCTGAAAGATTTCCCAGAAACGTGACACAAAGATCTTGTCTCTATCTGACACAATATTCAGGGGCACCCCATGTAGTCTGACAATCTCAGCTATGAACAACTGGGCATACTGACCCGTGGTATAATCTATCCTTACTGGCAGAAAATGAGCCACCTTGGTCAGACGGTCTACAATCACCCAGATAGAGTCGTGGCCTCGCTGTGACGTAGGCAACCCGGTAATGAAATCCATAGAAATACTTTCCCACTTCCACGCGGGTACTTCCAACGGCTGAAGTAATCCCGACGGTTTCTGGTGGTCCACCTTCACCAGTTGGCAAGTAGAACATTTGGACACAAATTCAGCGATGTCCTTCTTCATCCCACTCCACCAGTACTGACGTCTCATGTCCTGGTACATCTTATCGCCTCCCGAATGTACTGCAAATCGGGACCCATGAGAATGAGTCATCACCTCATGACGTAGCTCCGCTCCTTCTGGAACCACTAATCTCCCATTAAACCGCAACCCTCCATCCGAACCAATAGAATAGGACTCAACACCCTCGGCTAGAAGTCGTATAATCTGCTCCTGACAAAATGGGTCTGTGGTCTGTGCCTGAATCACCCTCGTAACAATCTCGGGTGTGACTGTCATCACGGATATGAAAGAACGTGCCACTGCATCCTGGTGACCCAACTCCTTCCACTTTGCTTTCCAGATGTCCGCTACATCGTCAACTGGTCTACGGCTCAACGCATCAGTAACTACATTGGCTTTCCCCGGATGATATTGTATATCGAACTGGTAATCTTTCACAAACTCTAACCATCTGCGCTGACGCATATTCAGCTCTCGCTGAGTGAACAGGTACTGCAGTGACTTATGGTCTGTGAACAAACGGAATTTCTCACCCAACAAATAGTGCCTCCAAATTCTCAATGCAAAGACGACCGCAGCTAACTCCAGGTCATGGGTGGGGTAATTCTTCTCATGCGGCTTAAGCTTGCAAGAAGCAAAAGCTATAGCCTTCTCTTCCTGCTGAGGTACTCCCCCAAGTCCTCGTAAGGACGCATCTGTGTAAACCAGGTACTCTACACCCGGCTTCGGTAAAGCAAGGACTGGTGCCGAAGTAAGCTTGTCCTTCAGCTCGTCAAAAGCCAACTGACAAGCGTCATCCCAAACATATGGTACCCCCTTGCGAGTCAGATTCGTCAATGGACCCGCTATTTTGGAGAATCCCCGAATGAACCTCCTGTAGTATCCGGCTAGTCCCAAGAAACTACGCACTTCCGTCAATGTCGTGGGCTGTCCCCACTCTCTCACCGCTGATACTTTGCTCGGGTCAACCGCTATCCCCTGCTCAGAAACAACATGGCCCAAGAATTGTACCTCTCGTAACCAAAATCCACACTTCTCATACTTAGCATACAACTGATGCTCTCGTAGAGTCTGAAGAACCTGCCTCAAGTGTTCAGCATGCTTCTCCTCGGAGTGTGAATATATCAGAATATCATCTATGAAGACGATGACGAACTGATCCAAGAACTCTCTGAATACTCGGTTCATCAAGTCCATGAAAACGGCTGGGGCATTTGTGAGTCTGAACGGCATCACTCTGAATTCATAGAACCCATATCTCGACAAGAAGGCAGTCTTTGAAACATCCTGCTCTCTAATCCTTAACTGATGGTACCCCGACCTCAGATCTATCTTCGAAAAGAAAGTTGCTCCCCTCAACTGGTCGAATAGATCATCGATTCGAGGCAACGGATACTTATTCCGTATCGTGACCTTGTTCAACTCCCGGTAGTCTACACACAATCTCAGTGAGCCATCTCCCTTCTTTACAAATAAGACTGGAGCGCCCCAAGGTGAGGTACTCCTACGAATGAAGCCCTGACCTAATAGCTACTCAATCTGATCTCGTAGCTCTCGCATCTCTGCCGGAGCCATACGGTACGGTGCGCGTGCTATAGGTCTCGTATCCGGCAATAAATCTATAACGAAGTCTATCTCGCGGCTGGGCGATAGGCCTGGTATTTCCTGAAACACATCGGAATACTGCCTAACAACTGGGATCGAATCCAAAGGAATCACAACCTCCTTAGAGGTATCCTCCTCAATGTAATATAAATGAGCGGTCGAACCTCCCTCTAGGCGAGGCATCGCCACTACAAACATCTCTTGCCCCGGAATGGCAAAAATAATGCTCCCACCGAAGCAATCAATTATGGCTCTATAAGAGGCGAGCCAATCCATACCAATAATCACGTCATGCTCGTGCATTTCTAAGACTAGCATGTCTGCAGGCAATACCAAGCTACCAATCTCTACCCCTACTCCCCGGCATATAAAGAATATAAGTGACCATCTCCCTAGTGGTGAGTCGACACACGTCACGGTGCTCTCTGCTGTGGCTAAAAACCCTAAGGACTTCGCAAAATGCGTAGCTATAAAACAATGCGTTGCCCCCGTATCAAACAAAACTTTACCCATAGTACCACGGATAGGAAACATACCCTCAATCGCGGGTGGTGCCTGTGGAGCTGCTGCCTGGTGGACGTTATAGACACGTCCATACTGTAATTGCCCCTACTGTACTGGAGCTGCTGGAATGGCTGGTAGGGCTGGCACCTGGGCTGGAGCTGGAAGGGCAGGTGGGAAGAGTGGTCTCTGCGACTCATTACGGGCTCCCTGCTGCTGTGGGGCCCTATCGCCCTCTGGGCAATCCTGACGCTTATGGCCGTGCTTGTCGCACACAAAACACCGGCCTCTGAAATTACCTCCCCTCTGTCCCTGCTGACCACGGCCTTGCTGGCCGTTACCTCCACGCCATTGGCCCTGTTGGACCTGAGGTGCACGCTGTTGGCCTTGCTGGCCCTGCTGCTGTCCCTACGGTCGGTGTTGGCCCTGCTGATTAGGCTGACCCTGATGGCCCTGCCTGAATCCTCCGAATCCCTGCCTAGAATCACCTGAGCGGAATCGCTTAGCAGGGTCCCCCTGATGGGAACTCTGCTCGTGCTAACGAGTCAGTCCATGAGTTGGTGCCCCACCGGCACTATTTCCCCCGGTCCTGCCCTGCTGGATGGACTCTCCTGCTCTCTTGCTTCCCTGAAGATGGAAGCGGTGATCCTGGCAGTGTAGTAACGCTGCATTGAGTACATCACTGAGAGTACTCAAGGATAGATTCCCAATAAGGTGCTGACGGATCCTCCAAGCTAACCCGTCGACGAACAGCAAAATTTTCTTGCCCTCAGTGGGTGCCTCATCCGGCACAATAGTGAGAAGTCTCGTGAACTCCTCCTCATACTTGGCTACAGTAAGGTTCTCTTGCTTCAGATTTAGTAATCTCCGCCTCATCTCAGTCTGCACTGCGGGTGGAAAGTACTTGCGGTCAAACCGCTCCCAGAACATCTGAATAGGGATCGTGTCCCTCTCCTCCAACGTAGTAGTGGACTCCCACCACTGTAATGCGGCTCCCACCAGCTTAAAAGAAGCCAATAAATGCTTTTGTACCTCGGTGCACTCATACATGCGAAGATGCCGCTGGATGTCTTTCTTCCATTGGCTAACCGTGACAATGTCAGAGCTACCAGAGAACTCAGGGGGATGTGCTTTCTGAAAAGCATCCCGAACCCTCTCCCATGCAGATGGAAGCTGTGCTGGTACTGGCGCCACTGCCTGGACCTGTGGTGGGGCCTGCTGAATCACCGCTATCGCGGCATTTACCTCCTGAGCAACGATGGCGGCTACCTCATTCGCATTCATTGTGCCTGGTGCCGGAGCTGCTGGCTGCTCGGCTTGGGCACGCCTATCTTTCGGAGCACGTCTCGGAGGCATCTGAAATGTGAACAAGTTTATTAGTCTACAGTTATCAACAAATCTCGAATAGATGAAGACTTAAACGTGAAAGCAAGAATACAACAGTCCTAACAATAGGGCTCTATAGCAATAACATTAAGCTGAAAGCGAAGTAAGCCGTACAGATCCTATGGACACTAGAACCTGATGCTCTGATACCACCTGTGACACCCCGCCTAATTAAATACCGGGCGATCACTCCTTTATTAAATTAAATCAAGGTAAATAGTTGGTTGATCCTCAGTATCACTGTCGATAAAAATAATTTTCCAATTTAACACCCTAAATAATTAAGCTAAGTGTCAAAACATTTTTCATACAAACATCCAGATTTTAACTAAAGAAAAGATTTATTTATTCTAAACAACAATCCTACAATATAGAATCACACCACGATGAACTAAAATAAAACCATACATTCGTCAATCGAATGTCAACATAATAAAACTAAAAATCATAAACCATCCTGAATAAATCCCATAAAACAATACTGGAATGACTGAAATATATAAAAATCCCAACAATAAATGAAATGATGAAAAGGGCGACACATGCCCAATAAATGAGAGTAATAGGAGTGGAGTCAATAGCAGAAGCCGTCTACTCAAGTGACCTGCAACTCCCACCTAAGCTGCAGCTCGTTCTTCTCAAAGGATCCTAAGCAAGACGCCCCTGTGGCTGGGCACCTGAAAATATACATATATATACACAAGAGAGAGAGAGAGAAAAGAAACGGGTCAGGGCCCGAAAGTGTGTTTGATTTTAAAATACGTTAAGCAAGTATTTAAATTGATACAGGCCAATGCAACATCATATTAGTTCGTCTCTCTCTTGAGAAATACTCACCTCTCTTCTAATGTGCACTCCTAACGCACTAACCTTCCCAACGGTTCGTCTATCTTAGCTTACTCATATGTTTACCAAACCGAACGACGTCAATGTTTTAAAAAGTTATTTTCAGTTTGTACTACTCCTCTCGTTTTAGCTTCGTTAAATTATAAAGTTTCCCAGTGTCTTCTCATACTTTCACAAAATAATTATTTATATAGCGTCAACAACTATGTCCTACTTATCAAATTATAGTAGGCAGATTAAAGTTTATAACCATATATATATATATATATTAACTATCTGAATAATATATATATAATAGCACCCCAACTAATTTATGGTGCGGGCATACTCTGCTATCCAATCCCCGTATCGCTCACACAAAGGGAATACAAGTTCGGAATCACTCTCGAACTGTATTAACATATACAAAACAACATTGGGGCGAGTATAGATTCCAAGTCCAAGAGGTCAGTACATACCCACACGTCTCTTAGGACCGTCCAACTATCAATCTAATAGCCCATACCTAGGATCTCTATCTTCTAGGGTACAAATCGATATCCCCCAAAAGCAACACAGGATACGATCGTCCCAGCGCGGTAACCTCAGGGATAGCAAGTAGCGCGGGTACGTTTTTCACATTTATATATTATATGTACACACAATTATATAAATATACCCATTTCATCATATTAATATAGGTTCCTCTCGTAACCCATAGTCACAACATTTATCTTTAATTTCCCATTATTATGATTACGTATAAGGTGTCGTCTCTAACCTTAACTCGAAGAGTTTTCTCACTCATTACCTAATACTCATGGGTCATAACCTTACCAATCTAAAATTCAGTAAGCGACTTTATTTGATTCCAACGTAACTCTCTTACGCCCCTCACCCTTAAGTTTCATAAATCTATCAACCTAAAGTAAATATCCCATAATTACCCTTCTCGTTGAAGATTAAAGGTTCTAACATTTATCCATATACCCTACTGGTCCTCAATATCTCCCAAATCATTTTATTTAAAATGCCCAAGGGTTATTCCACGATAATTTAATTTAACTAAATAAACAAGAGAAATAAGAGTCTGCCAGGAGGGGTCGATCGATCGAAGCTTGGGGCTCGATCGATCGAATCCTTCGATCGATCGAAGCTCTATGCTCGATCGATCGATCAAGCAGGTCTGGGCAAAAATTCTGCAGAAACTGCAGTGACGGGATTGCTTAGGTTTCTTCATCAAAACTCATATTTTCCAACTCTAATCGACCCAAAAAGTCTACTGCTAACATCCTAACATAATTCCAGATATCTTTAACGATTAGCATGCGTGTATTCATCATTAAACATGGTTGAACAACCTAAAATTTCATCTAATCATCAAGAACCCTAAAGTTTCTTAACTTTTGTTCTAATCAGTTTTCTCCAGAATTTCCTTCTAACAAATCATCACAAATCTGTGGGTTAATCATCTACTTCACATATTAATTTCCAGAATAAGGTTATAATGATTTCTACATGCAAATCCCTATCAAAATTGGGGTTTTCTTTCATTAATTATACTCCTAATCATTCCTACACTAATATGATTATTGCACTAACGAAAATACGCAAGTTAAACACTTGCCTGGGATTTCAGAGGTCTGGTTTTCTGCTGATATAGGTGTGGTTGCGTTCTCCTCCTCGCGATCTACGCGTTGGTGGTGACGGCGGTGCAATCGGTGGTGTTTTGGGCCTTGAATCACCTTGAGAGCTCTCTCCTCTCTTCTCCAATGGCCGTTCTAGGGTTCTGAATGTTCTAACCCTAAAAGGCTGACTTAAAAGGCTGCTAAGGATGGCTGAAATTCGTGGGTTTAATTATCCTATTTTGTAAAATGACCAAAATACCCTCCCGGGTCACTAATTAGGCATAAAAACATCCCGAGACGCAAACTAAACCCCTGGGTACACTTTTCTGACTATCTTGACCCTTCCGGATGCGTTGGCGCACTCAAAACGACCATACGGACAACTTATAAAATATTCACTTTTTAATTAACATAATTAGTCCCGACGTGACACGGGCACGTCCCGACTTAAATTTCCGAAATAGTCATTTAATTCACCAATATAATATATTACTATGCTCATTAGTAATATTCAACAAGTTTCCCATAATTACTAACTCTATTCACGTTAATAATTATAACATAATTAATTTTCGGATTTTTATTAAATAAATCCCCAAATTAAATATAGCATAAAAATACGGGGTATTACATACTTCCCCCCTAATAACGGAATTTTGTCCCGAAATTCGAAAAATTAAGGCATACCCGGTAAAAACAAGTCTGGATATCTCTCGCGCATATCTACCTCACGCTCCCAAGTGGATTCCTCCACATTATGGTGTTCCCACTGTACCCGCACAAGTGGAACTATTTTCGACCTCAATCTCCTCTCACTATAGTCTAGAATAGCCACTGGTCTCTCCTCGTAAGAGCTATCCGACTGTAAGTCGATCTCATCTATCGCAATGTGGGTATGGGCCATATCATCCCGAAGATATCGTCTCAACGACGAGATGTGGAATACATCATGGATGCGATGTAAATGTTCTGGCAGTCCCAACCTATATGCTACCGGCCCAATCCTCTCGATGATGGGCAATGGTCCTACGTACCTCGGAGCCAATTTCCCCTTCTTCCCAAACCTCATCACTCCTTTCATATGAGATACACGCAACAACACTTGATCTCCCACATAAAACTCCCGGAAGAACCGTTTCGCATCGGCGTAGCTCTTCTGCCTGTCTTGGGCTACCCGAATACGACTCCTGATTATCTCAATCCTCGCGGAGGTCTCCTGGATCACTTCTGGTCCTAGTAGCTTGTTGTCCCCCACATCGAGCCAACAAGTTGGGGAACGACAAGGTCTGTCGTACAAAGCCTCAAATGGAGCCATGCCAATCGTAAACTGATAGGAGTTATTATAAGCAAACTCTACCAGTGGAAGGTGTGGCTCCCAACCTCCTCCGAAATCGAGAATACACATGCGTAGCATATCTTCCAACATCTGATTAGTACGCTCTGTCTGACCATCTGTCTGTGGGTGGTAAGCTGAACTCAGTCTCAACTCTGTACCCATAGCCTCCTGAAAGATTTCCCAGAAACGTGACACAAAGATCTTGTCTCTATCTGACACAATATTCAGGGGCACCCCATGTAGTCTGACAATCTCAGCTATGAACAACTGGGCATACTGACCCGTGGTATAATCTATCCTTACTGGCAGAAAATGAGCCACCTTGGTCAGACGGTCTACAATCACCCAGATAGAGTCGTGGCCTCGCTGTGACGTAGGCAACCCGGTAATGAAATCCATAGAAATACTTTCCCACTTCCACGCGGGTACTTCCAACGGCTGAAGTAATCCCGACGGTTTCTGGTGGTCCACCTTCACCAGCTGGCAAGTAGAACATTTGGACACAAATTCAGCGATGTCCTTCTTCATCCCACTCCACCAGTACTGACGTCTCATGTCCTGGTACATCTTATCGCCTCCCAAATGTACTGCAAATCGGGACCCATGAGAATGAGTCATCACCTCATGACGTAGCTCCGCTCCTTCTGGAACCACTAATCTCCCATTAAACCGCAACCCTCCATCCGAACCAACAGAATAGGACTCAACACCCTCGGCTAGAAGTCGTATAATCTGCTCCTGACAAAATGGGTCTGTGGTCTGTGCCTGAATCACCCTCGTAACAATCTCGGGGGTGACTGTCATCACGGATATGAAAGAACGTGCCACTGCATCCTGGTGACCCAACTCCTTCCACTTTGCTTTCCAGATGTCCGCTACATCGTCAACCGGTCTACGGCTCAACGCATCAGTAACTACATTGGCTTTCCCCGGATGATATTGTATATCGAACTGGTAATCTTTCACAAACTCTAACCATCTGCGCTGATGCATATTCAGCTCTCGCTGAGTGAACAGGTACTGCAGTGACTTATGGTCTGTGAATAAACGGAATTTCTCGCCCAACAAATAGTGCCTCCAAATTCTCAATCCAAAGACGACCGCAGCTAACTCCAGGTCGTGGGTGGGGTAATTCTTCTCATGCGGCTTAAGCTTGCAAGAAGCAAAAGCTATAGCCTTCTCTTCCTGCTGAAGTACTCCCCCAAGTCCTCGTAAGGACGCATCTGTGTAAACCAGGTACTCTACACTCGGCTTCGGTAAAGCAAGGACTGGTGCCGAAGTAAGCTTGTCCTTCAGCTCGTCGAAAGCCAACTGACAAGCGTCATCCCAAACATATGGTACCCCCTTGCGAGTCAGATTCGTCAATGGACCCGCTATTTTGGAGAATCCCCGAATGAACCTCCTGTAGTATCCGGCTAGTCCCAAGAAACTACGCACTTCCGTCAATGTCGTGGGCTATCCCCACTCTCTCACCGCTGATACTTTGCTCGGGTCAACCGCTATCCCCTGCTCAGAAACAACATGGCCCAAGAATTGTACCTCTCGTAACCAAAATCCACACTTCTCATACTTAGCATACAACTGATGCTCTCGTAGAGTCTGAAGAACCTGCCTCAAGTGTTCAGCATGCTCCTCCTCGGAGGGTGAATATATCAGAATATCATCTATGAAGACGATGACGAACTGATCCAAGAACTCTCTGAATACTCAGTTCATCAAGTCCATGAAAACGGCTGGGGCATTTGTGAGTCCGAACGGCATCACTCTGAATTCATAGAACCCATATCTCGACAAGAAGGCAGTCTTTGAAACATCCTTCTCTTTAATCCTTAACTGATGGTACCCCGACCTCATATCTATCTTCAAAAAGAAAGTTGCTCCCCTCAACTGGTCGAATAGATCATCGATTCGAGGCAACGGATACTTATTCCGTATCGTGACCTTGTTCAACTCCCGCTAGTCTACACACAATCTCAGTGAGCCATCTCTCTTCTTTACAAATAAGACTGGAGCGCCCCAAGGTGAGGTACTCCTACGAATGAAGCCCTGACCTAATAGCTACTCAATCTGATCTCGTAGCTCTCGCATCTCTGCCGGAGCCATACGGTACGGTGCGCGTGCTATAGGTCTCGTATCCGGCAATAAATCTATAACGAAGTCTATCTCGCGACTGGGCGATAGGCCTGGTATTTCCTGAAACACATCAGAATACTCCCTAACAACTGGGATCGAATCCAAAGGAATCACAACCTCCTTAGAGGTATCCTCCTCAATGTAATATAAATGAGCGGTCGAACCTCCCTCTAGGCGAGGCATCGCCACTACAAACATCTCTTGCCCCGGAATGGCAAAAATAATGCTCCCACCGAAGCAATCAATTATGGCTCTATAAGAGGCGAGCCAATCCATATCAATAATCACGTCATGCTCGTGCATTTCTAAGACTAGCATGTCTGCAGGCAATACCAAGCTACCAATCTCTACCCCTACTCCCCGGCATATAAAGAATATAAGTGACCCACTCCCTAGTGGTGAGTCGACACACGTCACGGTGCTCTCTGCTGTGGCTAACAACCCTAAGGACTTCGCAAAATGCGTAGCTATAAAACAATGCATTGCCCCCATATCAAACAAAACTTTACCCATAGTACCACGGATAGGAAACATACCCTCAATTGCGGGTGGTGCCTGTGGAGCTGCTGCCTGGTGGACGTTATAGACACGTCCATACTGTAATTGCCCCTGCTGTACTGGAGCTGCTGGAATGGCTGGTAGGGCTGGCACCTAGGCTAGAGCTGGAAGGGCAGGTGGGAAGAGTGGTCTATGCGACTCATTACGGGCTCCCTGCTGCTGTGGGGCCCTATCGCCCTCTGGGCAATCCTGACGCTTATGGCCGTGCTTGTCGCACACAAAACACCGGCCTCTGAAATTACCTCCCCTCTGTCCCTGCTGACCACGGCCTTGCTGGCCGTTACCTCCACGCCATTGGCCCTGTTGGCCCTGATGTGCACGTTGTTGGCCTTGCTGGCCCTGCTGCTGTCCCTGCGATCGGTGTTGGCCCTGCTGGCCCTGCTGATTAGGCTGACCCTGATGGCCCTGCCTGAATCCTCCGAATCCCTGCCTAGAATCACCTGAATGGAATCTCTTAGCAAGGTCCCCCTGATGGGAACTCTGCTCGTGCTGACGAGTCTGTCCATGAGTTGGTGCCCCACCGGCACTATTTCCCCCGGTCCTGCCCTACTGGATGGACTCTCCTGCTCTCTTGCTTCCCTGAAGATGGAAGCGGTGATCCTGGCAGTGTAGTAACGCTGCATTGAGTACGTCAGTGAAAGTACTCAAGGATAGATTCCCAATAAGGTGCTTACGGATCCTCCAAGCTAACCCGTCGACGGACAGCAAAATTTTCTTGCCCTCAGTGGGTGCCTCATCCGGCACAATAGTGAGAAGTCTCGTGAACTCCTCCTCATACTTGGCTACAGTAAGGTTCTCTTGCTTCAGATTTAGTAATCTCCGCCTCATCTCAGTCTGCACTGCGGGTGGAAAGTACTTGCGGTCAAACCGCTCCCAGAACATCTGAATAGGGATCGTGTCCCTCTCCTCCAACGTAGTAGTGGACTCCCACCACTGTAATGCGGCTCCCACCAGCTTAAAAGAAGCCAATAAATGCTTTTGTACCTCGGTGCACTCATACATGCGAAGATGCCGCTGGATGTCTTTCTTCCATTGGCTAACCGTGACAATGTCGGAGCTACCAGAGAACTCAGGGGGATGTGCTTTCTGAAAAGCATCCCGAACCCTCTCCCATGCAGATGGAAGCTGTGCTGGTACTGGCGCCACTGTCTGGACCTGTGGTGGGGCCTGCTGAATCACCGCTATCGCGGCATTTACCGCCTGAGCAACGATGGTGGCTACCTCATTCGCATTCATTGTGCCTGGTGCTGGAGCTGCTGGCTGCTCGGCTTGGGCACGCCTATCTTTCGAAGCACGTCTCGGAGGCATCTGAAACGTGAACAAGTTTATTAGTCTACAGTTATCAACAAATCTCGAATAGATGAAGACTTAAACGTGAAAGCAAGAATACAACAGTCCTAACAATAGGGCTCTATAGCAATAACATTAAGCTGAAAGCGAAGTAAGCAGTACAGATCCTATGGACACTAGAACCTGACGCTCTGATACCACCTGTGACACCCCGCCTAATTAAATAACGGGCGATCACTCCTTTATTAAATTAAATCAAGGTAAATAGTTGGTTCATCCTCAGCATCACTGTCGATAAAAATAATTTTCCAATTTAACACCCTAAATAATTAAGCTAAGTGTCAAAACATTTTTCATACAAACATCCAGATTTTAACGAAAGAAAAGATTTATTTATTCTAAACAACAATCCTACAATATAGAATCACACCACGATGAACTAAAATAAAACCATACATTCGTCAATCGAATGTCAACATAATAAAACTAAAAATCATAAACCATCCTGAATAAATCCCATAAAACAATACTGGAATGACTGAAATATATAAAAATCCCAACAATAAATGAAACGATGCAAAGGGCGACACATGCCCAATAAATGAGAGTAATAGGAGTGGAGTCAATAGCAGAAGCCGTCTACTCAAGTGACCTGCAACTCCCACCTAAGCTGCAGCTCGTTCTTCTCAAAGGATCCTAAGCAAGACGCCCCTGTGGCTGGGCACCTGAAAATATACATATATATACACAAGAGAGAGAGAGAGAAAAGAAACGGGTCAGGGCCCGAAAGTGTGTTTGATTTTAAAATACGTTAAGCAAGTATTTAAATTGATACAGGCCAGTGCAACATCATATTAGTTCGTCTCTCTCTTGAGAAATACTCACCTCTCTTCTAATGTGCACTCCTAACGCACTAACCTTCCCAACGGTTCGTCTATCTTAGCTTACTCATATGTTTACAAAACCGAACGACGTCAATGTTTTAAAAAGTTATTTTCAGTTTGCAGTACTCCTCTCGTTTTAGCTTCGTTAAAGTATAAAGTTTCCCAGTGTCTTCTCATACTTTCACAAAATAATTATTTATATAGCGTCAACAACTATGTCCTACTTATCAAATTATAGTAGGCAGATTAAAGTTTATAACCATATATATATATATATATATATATATATATATATATTAACTATCCGAATAATATATATATAATAGCACCCCAACTAATTTATGGTGCGGGCATACTCTGCTATCCAATCCCCGTATCGCTCACACAAAGGGAATACAAGTTCGGAATCACTCTCGAACTGTATTAACATATACAAAACAACATAGGGGCGAAGTATAGATTCCAAGTCCAAGAGGTCAGTACATACCCACACGTCTCTTAGGACCGTCCGACTATCAATCTAATAGCCCGTACCTAGGATCTCTATCTTCTAGGGTACAAATCGATATCCCCCAAAAGCAACACAGGATACGATCGTCCCAGCGCGGTAACCTCAGGGATAGCAAGTAGCGCGGGTACGTTTTTCACATTTATTTATTATATCTACACACAATTATATAAATATACCCATTTCATCATATTAATATAGGTTCCTCTCGTAACCCATAGTCACAACATTTATCTTTAATTTCCCATTATTATTATTACGTATAAGGTGTCGTCTTTAACCTTAACTCGAAGAGTTTTCTCACTCATTACCTAATACTCATGGGTCATAACCTTACCAATCTAAAATTCAGTAAGCGACTTTATTTGATTCCAACGTAACTCTCTTACGCCCCTCACCCTTAAGTTTCATAAATCTATCAACCTAAAGTAAATATCCCATAATTACCCTTCTCGTTGAAGATTAAAGGTTCTAACATTTATCCATATACCCTACTGGTCCTCAATATCTCCCAAATCATTTTATTTAAAATGCCCAAGGGTTATTCCACGATAATTTAATTTAACTAAATAAACAAGAGAAATAAGAGTCTGCCAGGAGGGGTCGATCGATCGAAGCTTGGGGCTCGATCGATCGAATCCTTCGATCGATCGAAGCTCTATGCTCGATCGATCGATCAAGTAGGTCTGGGCAAAAATTCTGCTGAAACTGCAGTGACGGGATTGCTTAGATTTCTTCATCAAAACTCATATTTTCCAACTCTAATCGACCCAAAAATTCTACTGCTAACATCCTAACATAATTCCAGATATCTTTAACGATTAGCATGCGTGTATTCATCATTAAACATGGTTGAACAACCTAAAATTTCATCTAATCATCAAGAACCCTAAAGTTTCTTAACTTTTGTTCTAATCAGTTTTCTCCAGAATTTCCTTCTAACAAATCATCACAAATCCGTGGGTTAATCATCTACTTCACATATTAATTTCCAGAATATGGTTATAATGATTTCTACATGCAAATCCCTATCAAAATTGGGGTTTTCTTTCATTAATTATACTCCTATTCATTCCTACACTGATATGATTATTGCACTAACGAAAATACGCGAGTTAAACACTTTCCTAGGATTTCAGAGGTCTGGTTTTCTGCTGATATAGGTGTGGTTGCGTTCTCCTCCTCGCGATCTACGCGTTGGTGGTCACGGCGGTGCAATCGGTGGTGTTTTGGGCCTTGAATCACCTTGAGAGCTCTCTCCTCTCTTCTCCAATGGCCGTTCTAGGGTTCTGAATGTTCTAACCCTAAAAGGCTGACTTAAAAGGCTGCTAAGGATGGCTGAAATTCGTGGGTTTAATTATCCTATTTTGTAAAATGACCAAAATACCCTCCCGGGTCACTAATTAGGCCTAAAAACATCCCGAGACCCAAACTAAACCCCCGGGTACACTTTTCTGACTATCTCGACCCTTCCGGACGCGTTGGCGCACTCAAAACGACCATACGGACAACTTATAAAATATTCACTTTTTAATTAACATAATTAGTCCCGACGTGACACGGGCACATCCCGACTTAAATTTCCGAAATAGTCATTTAATTCACCAATATAATATATTACTATGCTCATTAGTAATATTCAACAAGTTTCCCATAATTACTAACTCTTTTCACGTTAATAATTATAACATAATTAATTTCCGGATTTTTATTAAATAAATTCCCAAATTAAATATAGCATAAAAATACGGGGTATTACAATAACCCAGCCTGGAGAGGCTTGATAGTGTCTCGCATATTAGCTGTTGGTGGCTTAACAACGTAACCCAGCCTGGAGAGGCTTGATAGTGTCTCACATATTAGCTGTGGGTGGCTTAACAACATAACCCAGCCTGGGGAAGCTTCATAGTGTCCCAAGATCGAATAAAGGAAAGCCATGAAGGACAATCGAATCAGCTATTGGAGGCTCGGTCATCATGATCATGAGGCGTGTCAAACCCACAGAAAGGTGGCCTCAGTTTCCCAGGGACAAGGTTCTGCAGCCCCATTATCTTGTCAGCAGTCAAATAGATGCCGTGGCATCCTCATCCACCACAACTCTAGTGCTGGATGGCAACCTGCCACAGCTAAATGGAAAAAGAGACAAGTTGCTCGTTCAAATCACCGCGGCATCTACTGAAAATTGAAGAAATCAAGCCGCGGCCTCAAACTTCATTGGCACCGCGGCCTGGGGTCACAGCCTATGTTGGTGTAGGGTAAAGCAAAAAAGGGTCAAGGTGACAAGGGAGCCGTGGATGATTAACAAGAAATAGATTGCATCGAATTATGCAATGATGCCGCGGACCTAGTTACAAGTTCTATAAGTTCTTTCAATACAGAAAGCAGGTTACAAATATGAGAGGAAATAACATACAACCATTCATTATAGCAGGCAGAGTAAAACATGCAATGCAGAAAAGAAAAGAACTTTAAGCAGTGATAAGAATATGGCCGCAGCCTTTGTATTAATAAATTTGGATTACAAAAATGGGGGCAGCAGCCACAGCAAAGTTCAAAATTAGAAATGCAACAGAAAGTTAAAATCTAAGAAGCCACGTCATCATCATCGTCAGCCTCATCACCGCCCGCGGCAGTCTCTGTCTCCCCTTCAGCCTCAGCCTCTGCCTCTGCTTGGGCAATCAGCCTTGCTCTCTCTTCAGCCGCGACCCTCAGCTCGGCAACGCACTCCTGATGTTCTGCATCACTTAGTTTTGAAGCGAGGACCGCCTCCTTG
The DNA here is from genome assembly GCA_949130495.1 of Sambucus nigra. Classification (NCBI taxonomy): domain Eukaryota; kingdom Viridiplantae; phylum Streptophyta; class Magnoliopsida; order Dipsacales; family Adoxaceae; genus Sambucus; species Sambucus nigra. Next base: position 354,397,955 of record OX422221.1, read on the forward strand.
GCATCAGGGAAATTTTTAATGATTCTCTGCCGCAGCTCCTGATAACCGCGGAGATATGCCCTGTTATTGGTAAGGAAAAAATCCTTGGAGCCTTTGAAGGACTCCACGGCATGATCTATGGCTAGCTGGAGGGCGTCGCCATGATCTTCTTCCATCTTTTTTATGGCCGCAGCATGGGCTTCGTCCTTCTGAGCAGATTTGGCTTCAAGCTCTTGGTATTTTTGCTGGAGGAGGGCAAGCTTGGAGGTTGCAATCTTTGCAACACGGGCGACTTCGGCTGTTTGGGCCTGCGACGACTTCAGAGATTCCGCGGCCTGGTTAAAATTCTCTTCCGCTTCCTCTCTGGCCTTGTTGGCCCTCTCCAGGTCCATATGGGCTGCCTGGAGGGCCGCAGCAGAGGACGCTTTCCCGGCCTCAAAGGAAGAGGTCCGGGCAGACAGTAGGTCCGCGACATGTGCACTCTTCTCGGCCTCTTTCAGCATGTACAGTGCCTCGTACTTTCTTTTTTGGACCACAATCACGTCCGCGGCCTGTGTATGAAATATGAGATGTTAGCAAAATTACAGAAAAATATGAGGTACAAAGATTAAATGATTAGTACGTACCCTGAGAAGGCTGTGGAGGCCACAATCCTCCAAGTCTTTGTGATCCTCCCCAACAAGTCTGTCGAGGTCCGCGGCATCCAAGGCTCGCTTCATTCTCCGGGCAGCCTTCACCGTAGTGTCCCAGGAGGAATTTGGGTCAGGCTGCCTTAGTTGAGGCCTTGGCCTACCGTCTGGCCCAGACTCTCCGTGGAATTGGGGAGGCGGCAAATTTGCATTGACGGCCACGACATTTGGTGGGGGAGGAGAAGGCGGTTGAAGGGGAATTTCCACTAACATCAGTCCCGCCGCGACCAAATTTTCCCCTATGTCATCATCAAAGTGTTCATGATGCACAGGGGTTTCATCATGAACCACTTGATCCGCGGCAGTATCTATGGTTTTATCACCAGCAGAGGCCGCGGCCTGTACCTTGGCCCTAGACCGCTTCCTTTTTCTGCTTCTCGCGGTGTTATTTAGGACGATCGCATCCTCATCCATCTCTGCCAGCTGCGCAGCCAGCAGCTCCCTATCAACCTCTTCACCTGAAAAAGAATGGCATGAGTTCAACAAATTCAAAGAGAATAAAACGACCGCGGAATGAAAACAATGGCACAAGTTAATTACCATCTGTGCCCATCTGTTGAGGAATTGATTTGTTGGGGAAGAATCCCGCCTCAAATATAGCGGCCGATGTTACAAGTATGCTGAACTTCTTATGTTCAGCAGGAAATTCCGCGGCCTCTGCAACTCTTTTTTCCTGCCGCGGGTTCAAGTACAGATTGTCAAGAGCTGCAGAAAGAAAATACAATTCAAGTTAGTAGAGTTCAAGAGAAATTAAAAGACGCGGCTATAATCTTATACCTAGTTTTGAGGGTGAACCCCATTGCCGCGGCATTTTATATGATCTCCCTCTCTCATTCTCCTCTGGGTGCATCTCCCAGCCTTCACCGGAGATGTAAAAGTATTTCCACTTCCAGTTTTTCACACTGGTCGGTCTCCCAGTGTATAGAGTCTCGTCCCTGCCGCGACTAGAAAAGTAATAGTAGCCCGCAAACTTTACTGAGTTCTCCTTTGGGAGGTAGAAGTGAAAGAACTCCGCGGGAGTAATGTCCTTTTTGAAAAACTTCTCCCAAAGGAAAACTGCAGCAAGAACAGCTCTCCAACCGTTGGGGTCTAACTGAGCTGGAGCCAGTTTCATCGTCTAGAAAATGCGACGGATGGGAACAGGAACAGGCAGCCGCAGCCCGTAGATGAACGCGTGCAAAGGAAAGTAAATCCCATCGTCAGAAATCTCCGTGCACGGTCTTTGGTTCACGGCAGGGGCTGAACATGTCAAGTTTTCTGGAAACTCGAAGGCCTCGGCAACCTGCTCAACCCATTCTTGGGTCATCGAGCCGCGGATGTCAAGCGCGGCCAATGGTTTGGCAATCCTCCCTGATGTACTTCTAGGCTTATTTCTAGTTGCCGCGGCAACATCTCCTTCTCCCATGGGATGAGTACTTGAGTTGGCTTCCTCTTCCATCCACTGAGATGGGGAATCCTTCCCAGACGCAGAATCCGCGGAGGTTAAGTCAATTATCATGCAATTCGGGAAATCTTTCAGTTTCCAGGGCCCAACTGATCTCAGAGGCGGCACGCAAGTAAGTTCTGGGGGATAAGTCCCAAAATGTTTTTCCCAAAAGCCTTGAAGGAACTCGTCTGGGTCAAAGCTCATATGGTTGCAGCAGTACCTGAAAAGCAGAATTCGCAGTTAGGCACCGCAGCCAATATGACTTGTAAGACTTCAAGAAGCCGCAGAAGGTTGTTGTTTTTTTAAGCCAATATGGAATTACGTCCCTAATACGGTTATTAATGAGAAAACTCTATTGCTTATGGGACCAAACGGTCCCAACTGGCCGCGAACACATCCATATTTATGGAATGTGCGCTGCCGCGGAAATGTATTGGAATTGCCTTAAGGCATCACCGACCGCGGCCATTCCTAATTCTTCAGACAATTCGATATGCTCTTGTAGCAACTACAGTTATTTTACATGGATGTCTTGGGATTCATGAAAGTTTCAAGGCTGTTCCGAGATGGCCAGGGGGAATTAGGGTAAGTGGATGTCGCGTATGAGGACTTAAGGGACCGTGGCCATTTAGCACATTATGACGCAAAAATCGCAAGTTCAGACGATTATCATAATCTTATCGTGCCGCGGCCTCTATCCTAAACAGTTGATTAACCAAATTTTAACTATCCTAAGATCAAATTCACAGAATGTGGGGGTTTCATCTATGAATATCAAGAACAGTGGTATGAATGTTATATGCAGCATATGTGGGAAAAAGCAAAACAAACAAGTAAAACCCTAGATTTCTAGCAAATGGACCAAGAAAGGCATAAACAGTGAAGAAAAGTGGGAATAGTGGTTGAAAAGTCACCTGGAAATGAAGAGAATCATGAAGAACAGCTACAGACCACCTTGAACTGCCACACACCGCCTCGGAGGGTTGTCGGAATATGCAGGAAGAAATGTGCAGAGTTTCGCTCTCGATTTGCTCTCAAAATATTTGGAAACGTAATGAAGTCAACGGCCAGAAATAATTTATATAAGGGAGCGCGTAAGATGAGTCGTCGCTTTGGAAGCACCGCGGCACCTTGGCTACTAAGCCGCAGTCCCAATATGTCTCCCTTGACACTACGGCTTGGGGGCTTATTGATAGTACAAGTATAGCACCATGCCGTGGCAGTACTTCTATAATCGCATCCAAGACATATATGCCACGGCCTGTAACCCACACGAGGCGCGACCAGAACTCCTGCAGGGTGAGGCCTCCCCATAAGATGCCGCGGCACCCCCAATGACCTCAGGTTCCGCGGATCTCCTTCAATAGCGCAGCGCTGCTGCTCTAGGCGCGTGCCCTCATCCACATCTACTGCAGACTTGGTGTACACCACGTGCTCAGGACACGTGATTCAACACACAGACCTCCTATAAATAAGGGTCCAGACCTCGAGATATGGGAGGGAGATCGGTTCTAGACACACCCGAGACACTCTAATACAAATTCCCTCTACACAACCCCAACACGCGATTTGGAGGCCATATATCTGCACACCAGAATCCTCAGTCATCATGTATTCTCCTTTATTCTTATACTTTTACCCCTCTTTGGGCACTATTATATTGTACAATGCAACGCCCATAATGAGAACGGAGCGACACAGTGGACGTAAGCCTATTTTAAAGGTTGAACCACTCTATATCTTGTCTTCTCCTTGTTTACTTTCTTTACCTGTTATTTACACACTTTACTCTTGACTTGCTGGTATGAGAACGCTTTATGGACGATTTCTCGTATCATCAGCAGGTCTCAGCCTAGGGGTGTTATATTAGTATATCTGCAATTAGAGTGGCACACGCACCTGCACACACACACACACACAAAAAAAAATATATATATATATATGTAGACTTATGATTTAAATCTATTGTATGTGCTTAGTAGATGAGAAAGATTGTAATATATAAATTAATTTATATATGTGAGATCTAAATCTAAATTGAGGAATTTATAAATGGTGAATCGGTATGGAACATCAGTAGCTATTGTATGGGTAATACAGAAAATCACCAAGTGTTAGTCGGTGTGGCGATAGATTAAATTGGAACTAGTTAGGTAGGGTATCATAACTAGGGGGGTTGGGAGTATACGTTTGGTGTGCACACTAGATGAGGAGTGAGGACCTCAAGTAAGATCCGTGAACCTAACATGCATATAATATCTGCTAATTATTCATTTTAAATACTTGCAATGTTTTTTAAATGTTTTTACTCGGGCACTGATCTGTTTTCCAAAACTATTTCTTTTTGTAAAAACCAATTTTAGGTGCCCAACCACATAGAGGCCCAGCTTAAGAGTCTATTTTCATTTGTCATTACTGCGGTTGATGAGGTCTATTGGAGGAATCACTTGGTAGACTTCGCCATTCCTTTCAGATCCGATGCATCCTTTATTTTTATCACAGTCGGGCATATCGCCCTCCTTCTATTAGCAGTGGTTTCCAAAAACATTATATTTCTTTTATTATTTAGCTGTGGATTTAGTTTTTATATGGATTATTGTACTTGAGTTTCAGACTTGGGTGCTTACTCCTATCATATATTATTTGATTCAGTATTTCACTATTTGTGGTGTTGATTAATTTAGCATGGTGAATGTGATATTCAAATCTTTTAATTGTTTAAATCATTGCATGCTAATAAAAAGATAAAATTGTACAACAATTTTTGAAATACTAGGTGGTTAGTATATATTAAAAGGTTTTTCGACAAGTGATGCTAAGAATGAACCAATCTGGATATCATGTTTTTAATTTAATAAAGGTCTGACCACCCGGTATTTAATTAAGCAGGGTCTCATAGATTGTATTAGAGCATCTGGTTCTAGAGTCTTTAGGATTTGTACGGCTTATTATGTTGCCAGCGTAGCGTTCTTTGATGTAGAGACGTATTTTTAAGACTATTGTATTCTTATTTTTGCATTTACATGTTCAAATATTTTAAGTCATATTGAATTGTGTACTGATAGAAAGTTCTTTCTCCTTTCAGATGCCTCCTCAATGTTCCACATGAGCCAACCCAAAAGGAACAACCAGAGGCTCAACCCACCCCAGCACATTTCACCATAAATGTTGTAGAGGTGGAAGCTATAGTTTTCTAGGCAATGAATGAAGCATTAGATATAGTATCACCGCAGGCCCCACTTCAGGCAGAGGTGGTGGTACCATCACAGGCTCAGACATTCCCCTCTGTGTGGGATCAAGTTAGGTATGCCTTCTAGAAGGCACATCCTCCAGAGTTCTTGGGGAGTTCAAACGTAGTGGTGGGGAGCCAATGGAAGAAAGACATCTTGAGACAACTGAGGATGTATGAGTGTATCGATGTTTAGAGGCAGATACTAGCTACTTTTAAGCTACTCGGGGCAGCATTGTAGTGGTGGGAGTCCACTAACACTGTGAACGACAAAGATAGCATGGAGATACAGGAGTTCTGGGTGTGGTTTAACCACAAATACTTTCCACCATCCGTTTAGATTGAGATAATGCAAAAATTATTGGATCTCACCCAGGAGGGGAGGATGGTTGCTGAGTATGAGGAATAATTTACGAGGTTGACAAATCTCGTGCCAAGGGAACTTCCTACTGAAGAAAAGAGGATTCAGATGTTTATGGATGGCCTGACTTGGAGGATCCGACCTATTGGGTAGCCTTTCTTTGCCGATGTACATAGAAGTGTTAAATACTGCCTTATTACATTGCCAAGACCACCGCTTCAATCTTAAGGTGAGCAAGCTAGGAGGAGATTCCATCCATCTGGGCAGGACCATGGGTGGAAAGTGCAAGCGGGGAACCATCAGCTCAGAGTTATCCTAGGTAGGGTGAGCGGAGTTCCCTCTAGGGGGACCCTGCTAAGAGATTCAGATTCGGTGATTCCAGATAAGGATGGGTCGGTTTTTTATCGGGCCAACAGAGTCAGTCGGGCCAGTTGGGCCGAGGGTAGTAGGGTTAATGAGGAGGAAACATTACTAGGAGGTGTTTTACATGTGGCAGACCCTGATAAGGGTCGGTTACAACAGCAGTAGAGAGTCCACCAGGATCCTTAGAGACCTATATTTTTCGTCTCCCTCCTAACACCAACACCTGTACCAACCTTACTTACAGAACCAACAACTCCAGCAACCCCACCTCAATAGGGGTAGTTACATTATGGGCGCATGTATCACGTCCACCGGTCTGCAGCACCAAAAGCTCCACCCTCTATTGAGCGTAAGTTTCTCATCCATGGCCTTTCTGAGCATATTTTATTTTACACTGGGGATTCTCACTCATTCATAGCCACTAGGTTTTCATGGGTCGCGAGATTGTTAGATACGGTCGATTGTACAATTACTTATGTAGATTTGCCATAGGTCAATGGGACACTTATATTATTTATCTGTCGGGGGATGAGTATAAACATTGGCAGACTCATTTTGCCCACCGACATGCTCATATTAGATATGACAGAGTATGACGCTATTATAGGCATGGATTGGCTAGCCACTTTTAAGGCTATGATTGACTATTACTGTAGGAGTATTATGTTCACTATACCATTCTAGGAGATGTTTTTGGTAGCAATGCCTCATCCTGAGGGAGGTTCGTCCTCCCACCTATACGACATAGAGGAGAAGACCTTTCAGGAGGTAGTGATCTCACTTGATTTGATTACGGTGTTTGTGAGTGTGCCGATGTGTTCCAATAGATACTCGGATTGCAACCCAGTAGGGAGATAGAGTTTATGATAGACTTAGTGCCGGACACTCGACCACTAGAACGTGCACCTTATAATATGTCTCCAACGAATATGAGGGAGTTGCGGGATCAGATTGAGCAACTTTTGGGACAGGGGTTCATACGTCATAGTACTTCACCGTGGGGTGCCCCCATTTTGTTTGTAAAGAAGGGAGATAGATTGTTGTGACTATGTGTTGACTACCAGGAACTAAATAAAGTTATGATACGGAATAAGTATACATTTCCCCGAATTGATGAATTATTTGATTAGTTGAGAGGAGCATCCTACTTCTTGAAGATAGACTTGAGATCGGGGTAATATCACCCCCTAACCCCATTAGGATATAATTAACTAAACAGTTCACAAACCACACTTACTATTTATTTATTTATACACATTAAAACAACTTGAAGGTTAAAATACGGAATACTAAAAATCCAATCGTTTTAAGGAGACATAATTTCAACAGAAATCACATATCATTTAACTTACTTACAACTAGTACAGTGCATAAAACAAACTAACAAGACCCTACTTCTATTTACTCAACCTCCTAGACCTGGCAGTGGAAGGTGGAAGACCTGAAAATGTAAACATATAAAACCATGAGTTTAAAAACTCAGTGAATGTACTACATCTATCTATAGTAAAAGTACTATATTAACATCTCAACATATCAATATATACATCTCTGTGCCAAATTAGGCCATATACATATTCGGAGTTAATAAACCCCACATTTCCTGCCCATAGGCGATAATCCATAGGTTTCAATAACCTAACATCTCCTGAATTGCATAGCAACTCAACATATCTGGGCTTTTAATAAGCCATAACATCTCAACATCTCTTGGCTTTTATTAAGACATAACATCTTAACATCTAATGAATTGTAATAAGCCATATCATCTCATTATATAATACATACACATCATATCCCAAATCAACTCAGTAAGTACACTCACCTTGTGTTGTCAACTATGTATTCACGTTTCCCTCGGGTGGAGCTGAACTTGGTTGATTTGACCTACACCTATTAATCCGACTAAATCTGTTTTGAAACTCAATCATAAGTATTATCTTAATATAATTTTGTAACTTTAAATAAGTACACAACCACAATATGATTCTACTCAAGTATATTCCATGAAACAGATGTAAAAACGAAACGTTGGTATATATGTTGATAAGGTCACGAAAATCCAACCCTATAAACTACCTCGTAACGAACATATAACTAAACTTAAGTAAAGATAAAAGTATACTTCTGAATATATACACACATGAAACATGTACACAAAATACCCTTGGGAAGGAGAAGATAAAAATATTCTTTCATGGGATATCCAGTATGGCCTTAAATTATTTTCCTCCATACTTAACCTCCCCATACTCATTAATTGAACACATACAGGTGTCCAACCTTATCAATATGAAAACATATATGAATATACTTTCCATCACAAGTGAAGGTGTAATTTTTCAAGCTCCCTAGGGAAAGTTATGACTATTTCTTTACAACACAAGAAATCTGCCCTACAAGATCCTCTATTATTTCTTCAACTTCCAAGAATTTTCATAATTTTTCTCGAGCATAACTTTATATGATTTTCACCACACCTTTAGTACACATACTGAATAGTACATAATTAAAGTTTCATAATATTTGGACTTCATTTTCTATCTCAAAAGCTTGACCAAATGCAGGGAATAACGAAATGAAATATACAAACAACAACTATATACCAACTTGCAACCATCTTTAAGGCCTAACCATAAGGATTTAAATTCTAATTGTCGGATATGATATGAATATATGAGTCTATTTTCATATCCAATTAGAATTTCTTAATTCCAGTAAGCACACAAAGAGATATGCAAGTTTGAATACAAAGGGTTTCAATACAAAGCAATATGACCTATAATACCACTTATCTCACATATGAACCAGTACATATTATCACAAAGGAGGATGGAATTTTAATCAATACTTCACGATTTATATACTTTGAAATAATTATAATACAATATCAAAACAATATTAAAAAATAATTTTACCTTGGAAACACCTTAAGGATTTTCTTGGAATTGTTTTCCTAGATTTTCCTTGTAACCCTTTCTTACTTAACTTCTACCTCTCCTTCCTCAAGCTAATAACACCTCAAACTGAACCTAGTCACTAATTTTCTGAAGAAATAAGGTTAAGGGAGAGTTTTAAGTTGGCCAAGTCTGCCTACCAATCTGTGACACCCCGCCTAATTAAATATCGGGTGATCACTCCTTTATTAAATTAAATCAAGGTGAACAGTTTGGTTCATTCTTAGCATCACTGTCGTAAAAATAAACTTTCCAATTTAACACCCTAAATAATTAAGCTAAGTGTCAAAACCATATTTAAACATTACTTTCCAAATTTTTATTTAAAGAAAATGATTTATTTATTTATTTAACCAGATTCAATAAGTAAGAATCACACCACATTTAAATGCTGCAACATAGTCCAATTAAATTAATACATTCGTCAATCGAATGTCAACATACGAAATCAAAAGTCACACATCCAAACTGAATAAATCCCATAGTAACAATACTGGAAATAACTTAAATTCAAATGTCCAATAACAACGGAATAATGGAAAGAGCTACACATGCCCAACTAGATGAAAGTACTAAGAGTGGATCCGAATGAACGAAATCGTCTAATCAAGAGACCTGCAACTCCCACCTAAGCTGCAGCGCGTTCCTTCCAAGAGATCCTAAGCAAGATGCCCCTGTGGCTGGGCACCTGTAATACATACATATATATACAAGAGAGAGAGAGAGAGAGAAATGGGTCAGAGCCCGATAGTGTGTATGATTTAAAATTTGTTTAGCAAGTATTTAAATTGATACAGGCCAATGCAACAACATATTAGAGCGACACTCTCTTGAGAAATTCTCACCTCTCTTTTAATGTGCACGCCTATCGTACTAACCTTCCCAACGGTTTATCTTATCATTTTATCATACTAACCTTCCCAATAATTTAGCTTATCTTAACTTACTCATAAGATTTCAAAACCGAACAATATCATTGTTTAAAAAGGATACTTCCAATTATCATCACAACTCTCGTTTTAGCTTTATTAATTTATAAAGTTTCCCAGTGTCATACTATACTTTCACAAAACAAGTATTTACAATTCGAGTCATCAACCATGTCCTACTTATCAAATCACAGTAGGCAGTTTCAAATTTCCTAATCTCATATATATATTAACTACTCATATAATATATATAAAATAACAGCACCCCAAATAAAACTATGGTGCGTGCATACTTCTACTATCCAAACCCCATACCACTCATATCAAGGGGAATACAAATTCGGAATCACTCTCGAACTGTATTAACAGATACACAAACAATTTCTAGGCGAAGCATAGATTCCAAGTCTCTAAGAGGATGGCACATACTCGCGTCTCTTAGGACCGTCTGAACTATCAATTCGATAGCCTGTACCAAGGATATCTATCTTCTAGGTTACAAGTCAATATCCCCCATAAAGGTCCCATCGAGATAAGATTGTCCCAGCGCGATAACCTCAAGGATAGCAAGTAGCGCGGTATGTTTTTCACATGTATATAATATATGTACACACAATCATATAAATATACCACCTTTATCATATTAATATAGGTTCCTCTCGTCACCCATAATTACAACATTTATCCTTAATTTCACATTATTAGTATTACGTATAAGGTTTCATCTCAAACCTTAACTCGAAGGGTTTTCTCACTTATTACGTGACACTTGTGGACTCTATCCTTCCACGTAGAAAATTCAGTAGGTATACCTCTATTCACTATCGTAGCTATTCACCGTAATCTCTCACTTGAAATACGTAGTTTCATCGTTCATTATATAATTATCCCAAAAGCAAAATTCTCGTCTTATAATAAAGTTCCCAACACTTATTCATATGTCCTACTGGTCTTTCCTATCTCCCGAAACATTTTATTAAGAATACCCAAGAATTATTTCACGATAAATTTAATTTAACTAATTAAACAAGGGAAATAGGAGTCTGCCAGGAGGGGTCGATCGATCGAGGTATGGGACTATGCTCGATCGATTGATCAAGCAGGTATTTTGATTTCTGTAGAATTGCAGTTATGGGTTCTACCATCTATCTTCATCCAAATCCATATTTTTCAACTCCAAATGTCCCAAAAATTCTACTACTAACATTATAACATTATACCAGATGTTTTCAACGTAAAGCATGTGTATTTCTATCATTAAAAATGGATAATCAACCCAAAAACTTATCTAATCATCAAGAACCCTAGAGTCTTCTTAATCATGGTTCTAATCTGTTTTTACCAGAATTTCCTTCTAATACATCATCAAAATTTCGTGGGTTATTCTTCTACATCACAAAAGATTTCCAGAATAAGGTTTAAGTCTTTACTACATGCAAATTCCTATCAAAATTTGGGTTTTCTTCCATATATTTCATCCCTAATCATTCCTAAACTAATATGGAAATTGCACCAATGAACATAGCAAGATAAACACTTGCCTGGGATTTTTGGTATTCTGATTTACGGCTGATTTTGGTATGGTTGCGTTTCTCGTCTCGCGGTCTACGCGTCGGTGGTGGTGGCGGCCCAAACCGTTGAGTTTTGGGCCTTAAAATTGCTTGAGATCTCTCTCCTCTCTTCTTCAATGTCCGTTCTAGGTTTTGGGAATTCTAACCCTAGGTGACAACCTCAATATCAGATATAGTCCCTCTAATTTTCGTGGGTTTAATTACCCATAAATGTAAAATGACCAAAATCCCCTCCCGGGTTACTAATTAGGCCTAAAAACGCCCCGAGACCCAAACTACACCCCCGGGTATACTTTTCTGACTATCTCGACCCTTCCGGACGCGTTGGCGCACTCAAAACGACCATATGGGAAACTTATAAAATATTCACTTTTTATTTATCAAAATTTAGTCCTGACGCGACACGGGCGCGTCCCGACTCAAATTTCCCAAAATTGTCATTTTATTCTCTCGTGACATTCAACATAACCAATATAATATATTACTTTGCTCATTAGTAATATTCAACAAATTTCCCATAATTTCTAACTCTCGTCACGTTAATAATTATAACATAATAAATTTCTGGATTTTTATTAAATAATTTACTCACATTAAATTTAATAAATCCCCAAATTAATATAGCATAAAAATACGGGGTATTACACAATCCATCCAATCAAATTAAAACATTTGGTTTAATAAAAGACAATTTACCATTTAAGGGAATTGACAGGTTTGCCCCTTGTTCGTAATTTCGGCCTAACTTGTTACTCGAACATCCGTTTAATGCACCTTTTTTTGTGTTACATGTCTACAACTATGTAGTTTTCACCTCAAGTCAATTGTAATGTTACAAGGGTCAAAACTAGTCTTAAATAGGAACATTTCTATCGAAAATAACCAATTCTTGTGTTTGTAAATAATTCGACATTTAATGATTTATGAAAGTAGAATTATACTAACCATAATCACGTAACATTAGATATACTAATAACACATTATTCATATCACATAGGATAAGTATGATTTAAATATAATTTATCATAATTATATACGGGTTGTCACAACCTCCCCCCCTTAGAAAATTTTGTCCCCGAAATTTAATAAGAATGTACTTACCAAACAAATGGGGATACTGTTTCTTCATGCTATCCTCCATTTCCCAAGTTGCTTCTTTAACTCCACGGCTCATCCAAAAAACTTTAACAGATGGAATAACTTTATTCCTCAATACTTGCTCCTTACGATCAAGAATTTCCACCAGTTCCTCGATGTACGACAAGTCTTCTTTCAGTGCAATAGGTTGGTTTTTCAGTTGATGAGATGGATCTGCCAAATACTTATGAAGCATCGATACGTGGAACACATCATGAAAACGAGATAACTCTGGAGGTAATGTCAATCTATATGCCAGGGTCCTAATTCTTTCCAACACTTCATATGGTCTAATGTATCTTGGAGTTAGTTTCCACTTCTTTCCAAATCTCATAATGCCTTTCCACGGTGAAATATGTAGGAATACAAAATCCCCCTTCTGAAATTCCAATGGATACGTCCTCTTATATGCATAAAATTTTTGCCTGCTTTGAGATATCTTTATCCGTTCCCTAATCATTTTCATCTTTTCAGTTGTTATATCTATCAATTCCGGACCCAAAACTTTCCTTTCACCCACTTCATCCCAACATAATGGCTTTCTACATCTCCTCCCATATAAAGCTTCATAAGGAGACATACCAATGGTGGACTGATAACTATTATTATACGTAAATTCCATGAATGGAAAATGATCATCCCAACTACCATTGAAGTCAAATACACAGGCTCGTAACATGTCTTCTAATATTTGAATTGTTCTTTCTGATTGCCCATCGGTTGGTGGATGAAATGCAGTACTGAACTTCAAACTTGTGCCCAGGGAATTCTATAAACGAGGCCAAAACTTAGAAGTGAAAGTTGGATCTCTATCTGATACTATTTACACAGGTGCTCCATGTAAACGAATAATCTCATCACGTGCATATTTGTCAACAGTGTAGGTCGTCTTAACTTGAAGAAAATGAGTTGACTTTGTAAATCGATCTACAATCACCCAAATAGAATCATTCCCCTTTGGTGATCATGGAAATCCTACAACAAAATCCATCGTTATATGATCCCACTTCCATTCCGGAATAGGCAATGACTGCAATAATCCTGCCGGCTTCTGATGCTCCGCTTACACTTATTGTCATACTAAACATTTAGCTACAAATTCGGCCATCTCATGTTTCATATTGTTCCACCAGTAACACTCTTTCAAATCTCTGTACATTTTGGTACCTCCGGGATGCATAGAGTAAATAGAACTATGTGCCTCTTCTAATATATCCTTCTTTAAGGACGGATCATTCGGTACACAAATTCTATTTTTATAACACAACGATTCATCCTTCTTAATTTCAAAGTCACTCTCTTTACCATCCACGATTTCCCGTTTCTTCTTTTCAAGGAATGGATCACTGACTTGCAAATTTTGTATGCATTCTTCCAGTATAGATCTCACTGTAACGTGTGCAAATAACGCCCCCATTTTAGATAAGTTCAAATCGACTCCCATCAGTCTTAATTCCATAATATTGCCAACCCGTGCACATTGAAGACAAGATAACCTCCCTAAAGACTTTCGACTCAGAGCATCTGCAACAAAATTGGCCCTCCCGGGATGATGGTGAATGTTACAATCATAATCTTTAATTAACTCCATCCAATGTCTTTGTCTCAAATTCAAGTCTCTCTCTATAAATAAATACTTCAAACTTTAATGGTTAGGGAAAATTTCACACGTCTCTCCATACAAATGATGTCTCCATAATTTCAAGGCAAAAACAATAGCCGCAAGTTCCAAATCGTGTGTAGGATAATTACGTTCATGCGTCTTTAACTGTCTAGATGCATAAGGAATTACCTTTCCATGTTGCATGAAAACACAACCCAGACCCTGATGTGAAGCGTCAGTATAAATCACAAAACCTTCTCCACTGGATGGAACAATGAGAACTGGAGCTGATACTAGCCTGTTTTTCGACTTTTCAAAGCTATGATGGCATTCATCACTCCACACAAATTTCACTTCCTTTCGGGTCAATTTAGTCAACGGCAAGGCTATAGATTAAAACCCCTTTATGAATATTCTATAATATCCAGCCAATCCTAGGAAACTCGTTATCTCCGTTACATTCCTTGGTCTCTCCCATTACACAATTGCCTCTACCTTCTTAGGGTCAACATAAATTCCATCTCCCGAAACAACATGCCCCTGAAATACTACCTAATTTAACTAAAACTCGCATTTTCTAAACTTTGCAAAACAATTGACTATCTCGCAAAATTTGCAATACAACTCTTAGACGCTTCTCATGTTCCTCATGGCTAGGTGAGTATATCAAAACATCATCGATAAAGACAATCACAAAAGAATTTATGAAAGGATGAAATACTCGATTCATTAAATCCATAAACACCGCAGGAGCATTTGTTAACCCAAATGGCATTACCAAAAATTCATAATGACCATAGCAAGAATGAAAAGCAGTCTTAGAAATGTCACAATCTCTTACCCTTAATTGATGATAACCCGATCTCAAATCAATTTTTGAAAACACTTTAGCACCCTGTAATTGATCAAACAAATCATCAATACGAGGCAATGGACTTTTTTTTTGGAATAGTCACCTTGTTCAACTGTCGATAATCAATGCAAAGTCGCATGGTGCCATCTTTCTTCTTCACAAATAATACTGGAGCGCCCCATGGTGATACACTGGGTTTAATAAAACCTCTATCTAGCAAATCTTACAGTTGAACCTTTAACTCCTTTAGTTCCACAGGTGCCATTCTATATGGAGAAATAGAAACTAGAGTTGTACCAGGCACTAAATCGATAGCAAACTCTACCTCTCTGTTAGGTGTAAATCTTGGTAATTCATCTGGGAGCACATCTATAAAATCCTTAACGACTGGGTTATCTTCTAATTTTTGCAATTCCCTATTTGTATCCATAATATATGCTAAAAAGCCTTGACAACCCTTATTTAACAATTTTCTCACCCGAAGAGCTGAAATAAGATAGTTCGGAACCACATTTCTTTCCCCAGTAAATTTGAATTCTTCCTCCCCCAGCATATTAAATGTAACCTCCTTACGAAAATAGTCAATTGACGCATGGTAGAAAGATAACCAGTCCATACCCAAGATAATATCAAAATATCAAATATCTAGTGGAATTAAATCAATGGTCCACTCCCTCTCCCCCATATACAGTACACAATTTTCATACACAAGATCCACTAACATCACATCCCCCATAGGGGTAGAAATATATAAACCACAATATAGATAAGAACGTGGTCTACCCAAATGCATGGTAAATGAAATTGCTACAAATGAATGAGTAGAACTTGGATCAATAAGCACGCAAGAACGTTTGTTCATGACAGAAAATGTACCTATCACCACCTCTGGAGTAGCCTGGGCATCTTGTAAAGTCATAGGAATATCCTTCCCGGAGCCCTGGATCCAATAGCCTGTCCTCTACCTCCTCCTCTCCCTGTGCCTCCAGGTGATGAGCCTTGACTAGTAGTAGATGATTGAATCCATCCCAGTAGCATAGGACAGTTCTTTTTGGTATGACCAATTTGATGACAATGATAACACTCTACCCCTTTAACTTGGGACAATCTGGACTGATATGGCCCTCAGCTTTGTAAAAATAGCATGTAACAGGCTCAAACTGCCCATTGTTATTCTCCTGCTATCTATTATGTTGGCCCATCGATCCTGCACCCCTAAAACTGCTTGGTGTCCTATTCTGAACAAAATCTTTGACTCCCTTGTTTTGAGTATTCTACATTGCCTTCCGTTTGCTGAGATGGATCAAATCTACCGCTCTTTCCCCTTTGTTCCATATTCTTTATTGCATCGTTAACATCTCCTTCAACCATCATAGCTTTGTTAACTAAAGAAGTATAATCTACCATTTCAAGTGCAGTGAGTCTAGACTTGATAAACAAATTCAACCCATCCTGAAATCTGGTGCATTTGTCCTCCTCATTGAGTATGAAACGTAACGAAATATTCCCTTGAGTCAATGATAAAAATTATCTCTCTTTTTGCTTCCGATACATGCGAGGAAAATACTTTTCATATAAGGCTTTAATAAAGGAATCCCAAGTGATTACCTCACCTCCCTCCGGAGTAAGAAATAAATGTTTGGAAGACTCCCACCAATATTTAGCTTCAACTTTTAACATGAAAGTAGCCAAAATTAACTTCTGCGCGCTAGGTACATTCATAACCCCGAAGATAGTTTTCGTGTCCCTAAACCAAGCCTCAACTTCTAAAGGATCTACAAAACCTGAGAATGCTGGGGGGTTCAATTTGATAAACTTCTCGTACAGAGTATTCTTCTCCTCTCGTTGTATTTTCCTTTCTCTTCTGGCCAAATGCTGCTCCTCCAAGTACTTGTCTTGTTGTTTTTCTATTGCGTCATAACCATGTTTTGTTGTTCTTCCATTAAAGTCATGGCACGAGCCAATTTCTGCATATCTGTAAGTTGTTCAGGAGCCCCCTCTACATTATTTTAATTTTATTGGTTTACTGTATTTGAAGACTCCTCATACACCCTCTCATGAACATTTTCTCCTTCCATAACTTACATTCTGTCATAAACCACAATTATAGAAACAAGAATACAACATTTATTTCTAACATAATGGTTAGTATTTCTCATAAATTAATATAAATGACCCACACAACGCTATTTCTGCCACTTCCATATCTAGACTCTCTAACCCCAGAATATAAAAACCTAAAGCTCTGATACCAAGTTGTCACCCCTAACCCCATTAGGATATAATTAACTAAACAGTTCACAAACCACACTTATTATTTATTTATTTATACACATTAAAACAACTTCAAGGCTAAAATGCGGAATACTAAAAATCCAATCGTTTTAGGATACATAATTTCAACAGAACTCACATATCATTTAACTTACTTACAACTAGTATAGTGCATAAAACAAACTAACAAGACCCTACTTCTATTTACTCAACCTCCTAGACCTGGCAGTGGCAGCTGGTAGACGTGAAAATGTAAACATATAAAACCATGAGTTTAAAAACTTAGTGAATGTACTACAGCTATCTATAGTAAAAGTACTATATTAACATCTAAACATATCAATATATACATCTCTGTGCCAAATTAGGCCATTTACATATCCGGAGTTAATAAACCCCACATTTCCTTCCCGTAGGAGATAATCCATAGGTTTTAATAACCTAATATCTCCTGAATTGCATAGCAACTCAACATATATGGGCTTTTAATAAGCCATAACATCTCAACATCTCTTGGCTTTTAATAAGCCATAACATCTTAACATCTAATGACTTGTAATAAGCCATATCATCTTAATATATAATACATACACATCATATCCCAAATCAACTCAGTAAGTACACTCACCTTGTGTTGTCAACTATGTATTCACGTTTCCCTCGGGTGGAGCTGAACTTGGTTGATTTGACCTTACACCTGTTATTCCGACTAAATCTATTTTGAAACTCAATCATAATTATTATCTTAATATAATTTTGTAACTTTAAATAAGTACACAACCACAATATGATTCTACTCAAGTCATATTCCATGAAACAGATGTAAAAACGAAACGATGGTATATATGTTGATAAGGTCATGAAAATTCGACCCTATAAACTACCTCATAAGGAACATATAACTAAACTTAAGTAAAGATAAAAGTATACTTCTGAATATATATATACACATGAAATATGTACTCAAAATACCCTTGGGAAGGAGAAGATAAAAATATTCTTTCATGGGATATCCAGTATGGCCTTAAATTATTTTCCTCCATACTTAACCTCCCCATTCTCATTAATTGAACACATACAGGTGTCCAACCTTATCAATATGAAAACATATATGAATATACTTTCCATCACAAGTGAAGGTGTAATTTTTCAAGCTCCCTAGGGAAAGTTATGACTATTTCTTTACAACACAAGAAATCTGCCCTACAAGCTCCTCTATTGTTTCTTCAACTTCCAAAAATTTTCATAATTTTTCTCGAGCATAACTTTATATGATTTTCACCACACCTTCAGTAAACATACTTAATAGTACATAATTAAAGTTTCATAATATTTGGACTTCATTTTTTATCTCAAAAGCTTGACCAAAAGCAGGGCATACCGAAATGAAATATACAAACAACAACTATATACCAACTTGCAACCATCTTTAAGGCCTAACCATGAGGAGTTAAATTCTAATTTTCGGATATGATATGAATATATGAGTATATTTCATATCCAATTGGAATTTCTTAATTCCAGTAAGTACACAAAGAGATATGCAAGTTTGACTACAAAGGGTTTCAATACAAAGCAATATGACCTATAATACCACTTATCTCACATATGAACGAATACATATTATCACAAAAGGAGGATGGAATTTTAATCAATACTTAACGATTTATCTACTTTGAAATAAGTATAATACAATATTAAAACAATATTAAAATATAATTTTACCTTGGAAACACCTTAAGGATTTTCTTGGAATTGTTTTCCTAGATTTTCCTTGTAACCCTTTCTTCCTTAACTTCTACCTCTCTTTCCTCAAGCTAATTGCACCTCAAACTGAACCTAGGGACTTATTTGCTGAAGAAATAAGGTTAAGGGAGAGTTTTAAGTCGGCCAAGGCTGCCTCCCAATACATCCAATCAAATTAAAATATTTGGTTTAATAAAAGACAATTTACCACTTAAGGGAATTGACAAGTTTTCCCATTGTTCGTAATTTCGGCCTAACTTCTTACTCGAACATCCGTTTGATGCACCTTTTTTGTGTTACAACCCTAACTCACATGTCTACAACTATGTAGTTTTCGCCCCAAGTCAATTGTAATGTTGCAAGGGTCAAAACTAATCTTAAATAGGAACATTTCTATAAAAAATAACCAATTCTTGTTTTTGTAAATATTTCGACATTTCATGATTTATGAAAGTAGAATTATACTCACCATAATAAGTTAACATTAGATATAATAATAACACATTATTCATATCACATAGGATAAGTATGATTTAAATATATTTTATCATAATTATAGACGGGTTGCCACAGGTAACATCAGTTGCGTATCAGGGAGCATGATGTGTCTAAGAATGCCTTCTTGACAAGATATGGATCCTACAAGTTTAGGGTTATGCCATTTGTGTTAACTAATGCACCGATCATATTTATAGACTTGATGAATAGGGTGTTCAGAGTATTCTTAGATTAGTTTTTTATCGTCTTCATTGATGACATTTTGATTTATCCCCGGACAAAGAAGGAGCACGCCGAGCATTTACATTGGGTACTACAGACACTATGTGGGCATCAGTTGCATGCAAGGTTTTAAAATTGTGGGTTCTGGTTACATGAGGTGCAATTTTTGGGAGATATTGCTTTGGAGAGGGGTATATAAGTGGACCCGAGTAAAGTGTCAGCGGTGAGGGAGTGGGAATAGCCCACGACACCGACAAAGCTATGTAGTTTCTTTCGATTAGCGAGATATTACAGGAGATTTGTTCGAGCATTTTCAAAGGTTACGGGTCCTATGACTAACTTGACTCGCAAAGGAGTACCATTCATTTGGGATGATGCTTATCAGTTTGCTTTTGATGAGCTGAAGGATAAGATGACTTCAACACTAGTCCTCGCTCTACCCAGGCCGGGAGTGGAGTACTTAGTTTACACCGATGCATACCTATAGGGACTTGGGGAGTACTTCAGCAAGAGGATCAGGCTATATCTTTTACTTCCCGCAAGCTTAAGCCTTAAGAAAGTAATTACCCCACCCATGACTTGGATCTAGAAGAAGTTGTGTTTTCCCTTAGGATTTGGAGGCATTACCTGTTAGGGAGAAATTTCACCTTTACACAAATCGCAAGTCACTACAGTATTTGTTCACTCAGAGAGATATGAATATTCATCAACACAGGTGGTTTGAATTTATAAAGGACTTCCAATTCAAAATCCAGTATCAATTGGAGAAGGCCAATGTAGTGTTTGATGCTTTAAGACGTACGCCAGTGGGGGAGGTGGTCGAGGTGTGGAAAGAAAAAAGGAAGGATATGGGCCATTAGGAGGCAGTTGCCAGATCATTCATGTCAGTTATAACCTTTACACCCCATATTGTCATGAGGTGGTGCAGGCGTAGGCGACAGATCCATTTTTCAGGAGCAGATTATGAAGCTTTTAACCGGGGGAGTTAAGTCATACTCCATTAGTTCAGAGGGGGGTTAGCGATTGAACGAGAGGTTGATAGTTCCTGAAGGGGAGGATGTACGACATGCTGTGATGGTAGGGACACACGAGTCCATATTTTCAGTACATCCTAGAGGGGATAAGATGTACGAAGATATGAGATGGTAGTACTGGTGGAATGGGATGAAGAGAAACATCTCTGAGTTCGTCTCTAGGTGTACCACCTATCATCTAGTAAAGGTGGACCACCAGAGACCAAAAGGAGTCCTACAGTCGTCGGAGATTCCTATGTGAAAATGGGAGAGCATTTTCATGGACTTTATTATCGAATTACCTACTTAACAGAGGGGTCGCGATTCCATATGAGTGATAGTGGATCGTTTGACTAATATAGCCCACTTTTTGCTAGTTCGAATGGATTACACTACGGGATAGTACGGTCAGAATTTAATTTCTGAGATATTGAGATTACATGGGGTACTTTTAGACATTGTGTCCAATAGGGACATGATTTTTCATATCTCAATTTTAGGAGAGTTTCCAGGAGGCTATAGGTACCGAGTTGAGATTGAGTATAACTTATCACCAACAGATGGATGGGAAGACCGAGAGGACTAATCAGATGTTAGAAGACATGTTACGGATGTGTATCCTCGACTTCGAGGGAGGTTGGGAGTAGTAACTTCCACTATTGGAGTTCACCTATATTAACTCCAACTAGTTTATTATTAGCATGGCCCCATTCGAGGCACGGTACGGTAGACTGTGTCATTATCCAGCTTGTTGGTTGGAGGTGGTGATAAAAAGATACTCGGGCTAGAGTTGATTCATGAAACTTCATACATGATAGAGATGATTAGGAGCTATATATGGATAGCTCAGGACAAACATAAGAGTTATGCCTATGATAAGCAGTCCTTTTTTGGAGTTTGATGTGGGAGATCAGGTGCTACTCCGTGTGTCTCCTATGAAAGGGATAATGAGATTTGGTAAGAAAAGGGAAATTGGTGCCAAGGTACATTGGGCCATTTTCTATTATTGAGCGGATTGGTCTAGTTGTGTATAGACTCGGGTTGCTGGAGAACTTGCACCATATTCATGATGTGTTCCATATCTCTTCATTATGGCGATAACTACGAGATGAGTTGGCTTACACCCACATTGCAGTAGAGTAGATAGACTCACAACCTAATATTTCATACTAGGATAGAACAATCATCATCTTAGACCAAAATAAAGGAGATTGAGGTAAAAGGTGGTGTCTCTTGTACGTGTTCAGTGGGAGCATCGTAATGCCGATGAGTCTACTTGGGAGTGCGACGATAAGATGCACGAGAGATACCCAGAGTTGTTCATACCAGGTATTTTCTTTTTTCAAATTTCGGGATAAAATTTCGTTATAAGGAGGAAGTATGTAACACCCCGTATTTTTAATGATCTTTATAATTGAGTTAACTACAAATTAAATTGGAATTAATTAAATTATATTGGAATAATTAATCAGGGATAATGAATATTAATTAGAGAGATAAGGATTAATATTTATTTATATTGAATATTACTTAGTGAATGAGTAATAATAATGATATGAAAAGATTATAATTGTCGTGAGTGAAAAATACGACATATACAGTAATTAGTCGGGATGCGCGTGTGAGTCATGTCGGGACTCAATTTAAGGAAATAAAAAGTAATTTATTTTTAAGTCATCCATATTGTCATTTCGAGTTCCCCAAGTGCCCGAAAGGGTCGAAATAGTCAGAAAAGTGTACTCGGGGGTTTATTTTGGGTCCCGAGGCAATATTAGACCAAATCGGCATCCCATGAGGGTATTTTGGTCATTTGTATTTTAGAGAAAAGGGACATACGAAATTAATAGGTTTACAACATCTGAGAAGAGGAGACATCGAGGGTTAGAGGTTATAGAGTTGTAGAGAGGCCATAGGAGGAAGAAGAAAGGAGGTCCCTATAACACCCCGCCTAATTAAATACCGGGTGGTCAGCCCCATACCAAATTAAAACAGAATATACAGTCGGCTCATTCTTAGCATCACTGTCGAAAAACATTTACAACTCACCCAATACCCAATTAAGCTAGTGTTAAAAACTTTCCAAATTTTAATTCAACAAAATTCATTTCTAGTTTAAGAATAACACAACACATTTTATTCTACAACACTGATAACCAAAAAGATAACATAAAAGAATTTAAAAGCATTTGGAATAAACATTCCCACGTAATATTAATCCATTATAGTAATCCCAACAATGTTAAATGTATTAAAAGACACGAATACAATAGTATTTGACCCCGATAGAAAAGAGATAACTGAATCCTTTGGGCGACATGCCCTGACTAAGAATACTGTGAATCAAAAAGACGATAGGCGTTTAAGCAAAACTCCATAGATCCATAGCCTGTCATAATCCGCTAAGGTTGGCGTCCCTGTTGCTGGACACCTGATATAGAACATACAATAGAAAAGAAAATATGCAAGGAAACGGGTCAGAGCCCGATTGTGTAAATGATTTTTAAAACAACAAGTATTTAACAAGTGCAATAAAGCATTTATTATGTACATGTTAGAACCAACTCTCACTTGCTATTCTCACCTCTCAACTAGAGTGCACACTTAAAGTTTCCTATTAACCTCCTAGTTAATGATTCCTCTTTAACAATTCCATAATATAATTCCATTCCCATATCATAACCCCGTATGTCCCATACCATACGTTATATAATCATTCTTATACATTTTTCATTTATATGAATCGTTGCTCATTAACATGAATCATTTCTCATTTATATGAATTAAGCTTTTCAATTCTATAAGAATAAACATTCATTAACTTAATTCCATTCTTTTCTCAATTCGACTTTATCTACAAATATGACACAGTAGATGACTTAACCACAATATAACCATTCAATCATTTAATTCATTATATATATATATTCATATATAAAATGACACCCCGAGTCACAGCTGCGGTGCAATGCATTACTCTGTTATCATGTCCCATCATCGTTGGTCGCTGAATAGTGGACAAAAGGTTCGGTAAGGATTGCTCGTACCATAAACAACAACACAAACATTGGAGGCGAACATAGTTCTCGTATCCATGGGTCACGCACATACCTACGTACCCACAGTCAGCGGACTTATCAACTCCCCGATAAGTCTTTCATACACCTATGTTCTCGAGCGACAAATCAAAGATCCCATGGATTCATCAGGATATGACTTCCCTCACGCGCAAACCTCCCACCGATAGCAAGTAAGCTAGGTATGTCAAACACATAAATCATCAATCAATCAAATAGGCATTATCATACCTATAATATAATATCAATAAGGTAATATCACTACCCTAAGATAATTCCCATACGTAGCATTATTTCTCTTTTAAATTCCACGTATTAAAATATCATATCTTTACTTCTTAATTTAATTATCCTCGCATCCAATAAGATCTCTCCACTCCTAACGTCGTTAAGGTTCATGCGCGGAGCATCTCGCAAAGCGAAATCCAAACAAGGAACCCATCCAATATACTACTACTTAACTTTATCGATCGAGGGGGTCCGTCGACTTTAAATACGTGATTGGGATAACCTCATACCCTCTTTCAACCAAATGTGTTCTAAACTCCCATCTCTATCCATGAGTCATACTGCTAAGCGCTCGTATTACACTTAGTCCTTGATCAATCAATAATGAGCTTAAACTCAGTCCTTGATGTTCATATTATAATCCTAAGGCTACCCAGGTGTTACATTCAATCACCACTACTGGAGCTATCCTTAATCCTCAAGCAAACCAATTATAATCCAACAAATGAATCTAGCAATCGAAATTTCTTTAATTTAATTATCATCATTCTAATCAATTTAAATCGCAATCAAATTAATTCAAATCTTATCAAGGGTCTACTGATATTTTCTAAGTCCCATAATATCCAATTAATAATCACCAAAGATCCACAAAAGTTTTGGGATAAGAACCAACATTAAAAAGAAACAACATCATGAATTCTCATATTTTAAATACTCAGAAAAATCAGATCCAAAAATTATTCGAATCATCAATCCGAATTCAGATTTGGATTCTACACGAAAAATTGATTCAGGTATGTGTTTTGAGTTTTTCTTAAATCTCATCCAAATGCACTCAAAAAGGAGATCTAAACATTCCAAATTGGCTCTTCTCATTCCACTCGTTTTTGCCTCTTTTTGCAGCAAAATTATCAACATATTATCTTTAAGAACACAAAATGATTTTCAGAATTTCTTCCATAGATTGATGAATATTTCTTGGATTACTAACTACCTACAACATGAGTTTAATTCCTATATATTTCATACTTCCAGAAATCCATTACTACTCCATTTTTATCTTCCAAACATGAAAAATCATCTATTTTCATAATTATTCTAACATGGACAATATACGAACTTAAGTTGCAAATATCAAACACTTTCCTTTAATGAAGATATTATCCTTTGAGGTTGAATAACATAGGTGGTTCTCCCTTTTTCCGGCCATTTTCGATGGTGGTTGGTGGTGGTGACCTTTGGTCTTTAGTTCTCCTCCTTTCCAAGCAAGCTTTTCTCTTCGCAAGAAACCTTTCACTCTCTCTAAGAAGATGACCTTTCAATTTTGTGTAGAAGAGATATTCCCACATTCAACTAATCTCCAATTACTTATAATAAGACAAAATCCGAAATCACTATTCATCCCCCTTGTAAAAATAACCAAAATGCCCTTTTGGATTGTCTTTTCATTTCCAAATTACCCGAGACCCAAATCCAACATCC
The DNA here is from genome assembly GCA_949130495.1 of Sambucus nigra. Taxonomy (NCBI): domain Eukaryota; kingdom Viridiplantae; phylum Streptophyta; class Magnoliopsida; order Dipsacales; family Adoxaceae; genus Sambucus; species Sambucus nigra. Next base: position 354,423,592 of record OX422221.1, read on the forward strand.
AAATAGACTGTTCTGACTATTTCAACCCTTCCGAACGCAACGACGCAGTTAAAATGACTATAAGGTCGATAGAAAATAAATTTCCTTTTTAATTTAATAAATTAGTCCCGACAAGTCCCATACCGCGTCTGACTAAAAAATCCAAATTACCGAATTTATATCATACCGTCATATCAATGACATCACATTCATATATTACCTAAATATCTTTAAGTAATATTCAGAATCATCCATTTTAATATCCACAATTCGGATAAAACCCAAATGAATTAATTTATAATAAAATCCAATTAATCCATTAATTTAAAATATAACCCATTTTAAAAGTCATTAAAATCACGGGGTATTACATACTTCCCCCCTTATAATAGAATTTCGTCCCGAAATTCAGGAATACAAATCATACCGGTAAGGTCAACTCCGAGTATACATCTCACATCGCAAGAAACCTAAAACGTACCGCCCATGCAGTACATTAACGAAAATCCCTATCGATGTTATACGCCAAGCCTCACCATATAGTTTCAACTGAATCGAATTTAAACTTTACCCAATCTTCCTTATACCATTCACGTAACCAAGTTCAGAAAAATGATCCTCAATCATCAAGTAAATACATCATGAAGTCACAACTACTCACTCTTTCACAATTATGAAAACTACTACCATTCAACCATCCAGGGCGCCCATACACCCTATCGTACCACTTTCATTATAATATTTGTCGCAAAGGTTATAAACTCATATACTAAGGACCTAACTTATTTAGACTCCCAACGATTATTAGTTTCATGCGTGGGGTGTCTCGCAAGCGAAATCCAAACAAGGAACCACCCCGATACACTACTTCCTAAAGTAGTCGGTCATCGAAACTCCTAAGGTCCTTATTCAATAGTGTATAAAAATTTGGTTTATCAAAAAGAAATATAAGGTTTATCAATTTAAACAAAAAAAATTTTAGGTTTTATTAATTAGAACAAAGTCTACTCATCTGCTCTCTTATAAAAGACAAGATGCTAGCTATAGTAGTAGTACATACGCTCTCCTATACCACAAGTCAATGCATGCCGATAGTCATATCATACTCGGACATGCCCAAAGGAAGTAATTCCGCGATAAAAATCAAACCCACGTGATGACATGAAAATATAGGTATCCTACACCCGTCGGTGAGTCTACGTAAATAACAGCGCTATTGTCAAAGTTTAGCAACCCATTTTCCCATATAATATTAATCGCTACAAAAATCAATATACGCCTTATAATTCCTTAGATAGAGAACATACCCTCATTCGTGGGTGGTGGTTGTTGAATCCCACTATTATAACTTTGCTCCGATAAGTCAAGAAAAATTTTACCCCAAATTTTCAGTTCTAGTTAACCACACTCCACTATATGGCCAAGCCTTAGAATATATTGCCTTCGTTAGGTAACATACACAATTCCCGCATTTCAAGAACTTCTACTGATGTCTCTCCTCAATTTTCCATAATAGGGGTGACCTCGACTACGGTCATCATACTCGAACATATTTCATAACCTCCTAAGTACGATCTCCGCTATCCATTCAATGGCCCTCATCTGCCATACTTCTTTGTTCGATCACTCCCGAACGTAAATAAGATTCACTGATATATACGTAATCTTACCAAAGAGATCAACAATCCTAAACATAGGTCTCTATATCAAAGAACACTAAGCTAAAAACACAGTAAGCCATACAGACCCTAAAGGACACTAGAACCTGATGCTCTGATACCACCGGTAACACCCCGCCTAATTAAATACCGGGTGGCCAGCCCCATACCAAATTAAAATAAAATATACAGTTGGCTCATTCTTAGCATCACTGTCGAAAAACATTTACAACTCACCCAATACCCAATTAAGCTAGTGTTAAAAACTTTCCAAATTTTAATTCAACAAAATTCATTTCTAGTTTAAGAATAACACAACACATTTTATTCTACAGCACTGATAACCAAATAGATAACATAAAAGAATTTAAAAGCATTTGAAATAAACATTCCCACATAATATTAATCCATTACAGTAATCCCAACAATGTTAAATGTATTAAAAGACACGAATACAATAGTACTTGACCCCGATAGAAAAGAGATAACTGAATCCTTTGGGCGACATGCCCTGACTAAGAATACTGTGAATCAAAAAGATGATAGGCGTTTAAGCAAAACTCCATAGATCCATAGCCTGTCATAATCCGCTAAGGTTGGTGTCCCGGTTGCTGGACACCTGATATAGAAGATACAATAGAAAAGAAAATATGGAAGGAAACGGGTCAGAGCCCGATTGTGTAAATGATTTTTAAAACAGCAAGTATTTAACAAGTGCAATAAAGCATTTATTATGTACATGTTAGATCCAACTCTCACTTTCTATTCTCACCTCTCAACTAGAGTGCACACTTAACGTTTCCTATTAACCTCCTAATTAATGATTCCTCTTTAACAATTCCATAATATAATTCCATTCCCATATCATAACCCCGTATGTCCCATACCATATGTTATATAATCATTCTTATACATTTTTCATTTATATGAATCGTTGCTCATTAACATGAATCATTTCTCATTAATATGAATTAAGCTTTTCAATTCTATAGGAATAAACATTCATTAACTTAATTCCATTCTTTTCTCAATTCGCCTTTATCTACAAATATGACACAGTAGATGACTTAACCACAATATAACCATTCAATCATTTAATTCATTATATATATATATATTCATATATAATACGACACCCCGAGTCACAGCTGTGGTGCAATGCATTACTCTGCTATCATATTCCATCATCGCTGCTCGCCGAATAGTGGACAAAAGGTTCGGTAAGGATTCCTCGAACCATAAACAACAACACAAACATTGGAGGTGAACATAGTTCTCGTATCCATGGGTCACGCACATACCTATCTACCCACAGTCAGCGGACTTATCAACTCCCTGATAAGTCTTTCATAGACCTATGTTCTCGAGCGACAAATCAAAGATCCCATGGATTCATCAGGTTATGAGTGCCCTCACGCGCAAACCTCCCACCGATAGCAAGTAAGCTAGGTATGTCATACACATAAATCATCAATCAATTAAATAGGCATTATCATACCTATAATATAATATCAATAAGGTAATATCACTACCCTAAGATAATTCCCATACGTAGCATTATATCTCTTTTAAATTCCATGTATTAAAATATCATATCTTTACTTCATAATTTAATTATCCTCGCATCCTATAACATCTCTTCACTCCCGACGTCGTTAAGGTTCATGCGCGGAGCGTCTCGCAAAGCGAAATCCAAACAAGGAACCCCTCCAATACACTACTACTTAACTTTGTCGATCGAGGAGGTCCTTCAACTTTAAATACGTGATTGGGATAACCTCATACCCTCTTTCAACCAAATGTGTTCTAAACTCCCATCTCTATCCAGGAGTCATACTGCTAAGCGCTCGTATTACACTTAGTCCTTGCACAATCAATAATGAGCTTAAACTCAGTCCTTGATGTTCATATTATAATCCTAAGGCTACCCAGGTGTTACATTCAATCAACACTACTGGACCTATCCTTAATCCTCAAGCAAACCAATTATAATCCAACAAATGAATCTAGCAACCGAAATTTCTTTAATTTAATTATCATCATTCTAATCAATTTAAATCCCAATCAAATTAATTCAAATCTTATCAAGGGTCTACTGATATTTTCTAAGTCCCATAATATCCAATTAATAATCACCAAAGATCCACAAAAGTTTTGGGATAAGAACCAACATTAAAAAGAAACAACATCATGAATTCTCATATTTTAAATACTCAAAAAAATCAGATCCAAAAATTATTCAAATCATCAATCCGACTTCAGATTTGGATTCTACACGAAAAATTGAGTCAGGTATGTGTTTTGAGTTTTTCTTAAATCTCATCCAAATGCACTCAAAAAGGAGATCTAAACATTCCAAATTGGCTCTTCTCATTCCACTCGTTTTTGCCTCTTTTTCCAGCAAAATTATCAACATATTATCTTTAAGAACACAAAATGATTTTCAGAATTTCTTCCATAGATTGATGAATATTTCTTGGATTACTAACTACCTACAACATGAGTTTAATTCCTATATATTCCATACTTCCAGAAATCCATTACTACTCCATTTTTATCTTCCAAACATGAAAAATCATCTCTTTTCATAATTATTCTAACATGGACAATATACGAACTTAAGTTGCAAATATCAAACACTTGCCTTTAATGAAGATCTGATCCTTTGGGGTTGAATAACATAGGTGGTTCTCCCTTTTTCCGGCCACTTTCGGTGGTGGTTGGTGGTGGTGACCTTTGGTCTTTAGTTTTCCTCCTTTCCAAGCAAGATTTTCTCTTCCCAAGCAACCTTTCACTCTCTCTAAGAATATGACCTTTCAATTTTGTGTAGAAGAGATGAATGAACCCACATTCAACTAATCTCCAAATACTTACAATAAGACAAAACCCGAAATCACTATGTATCCCCCTTGCAAAAATAACCAAAATGCCCTTTTGGGTTGTCTTTTCATTTCCAAATTACCCGATACCCAAATCCAACATCCAAATAGACTTTTCTGACTATTTCAACCCTTCCGAACGCAACAACGAAATCAAAATGACTATAAGGTCGATAAAAAATAAATTTCCTTTTTAATTTAATAAATTAGTCCCGACAAGTCCCATACCGCGTCTGACTAAAAAATCCAAATTACCGAATTTATATCATACCATCATATCAATGACATCACATTCATATATTACCTAAATATCTTTAAGTAATATTCAGAATCATCTATTTTAATATCCACAATTTGGATAAAACCCAAACGAATTAATTTATAATAAAATCCAATTAATCCATTAATTTAAAATATAACCCATTTTAAAAGTCATTAAAATCACGGGGTATTACAGTCCCAAAGTCTCGAACCACCATTGTTGCACCTTTTGCACCACAAACACCACTGTAGCGTAAATTGGGGGAAAAGGAACACCACCACACTATCAATTAACAAAGATTCAAACCTGTACTTGGAGGCAAGTATTTATTTTTGCTAATCTTGAGAATGTATTTAATCCATTTTAGAGTTAGATAAATTAACTCATGATTATGTGAAGAATTAATGTAAATTATAAGAGTTTAAACAATGTTTGGGGTAGGAATCATGATAGGTTAACTCTCTTGATGCATGTGGGATGAAATTCACGAATTTATGAAGTCATAATGTGAAGAAGTTGGGATTTAAATGGAGTTCTTGAACCAAAAAGATGAATTAGGGTTTTCCAAGGGTTAATCTTGAATTAATTACGATTTATGAGTAATCTTTGATGATTCAATGATTCTATCACATTAGAAAATGAATATATATGTTGGTTCAACATTTAGTGTGAATGGTTGGGAGTTTGGGACTGATTAAAGGTGTTGGTAATGTGGAAATGGTGGAAACCCGTAATTGTTTGAAGAGGATGAAATAGATCTGTAGCAGGCGAATCGATTCAGTCTAGGGGCGAATCGATTCGGCTGCCTAGGTTTTTGACAACTTTTTCAATTTTTAATTAGAACTCATGGGAAACAACCAAATTAACTTTAGGAATGAATTTTAAGAATAAAGAGAATTAAATTAAAATATTAATAGGCCAAGAGCGACCTTGAGGTTTAATCATGTGAGACGGATTTAAGGATAAAGACTAATTAGGTATAATTATGGGATGAAACCAAGTTTAGAGAATTTTGAAGTTCCTCGACGGGCAGGGGAGAACAATGACTTTGACCGGTGGTATATAAGTGAGTTACCTACTGAAAAATGTTAAACAATAATTGGCACACTCAGAAATACACGACGATGAGTATAATTAATGATTAGTCATACATAGGATATTTGGGTGATATAGAGGTAGTACATATGGGATATATAATATAGGCCGAGAGTATACCTATACTCAGTATATAAATATATAAATTGTGTGTATACTTATTGTATGATTATTATGTGTATGACATACTTACGCTGCTTTCTATCGGGGGGAGGGTTCGCGTCGTGGACAGTCTTATCCTGACGAGCCCATTAGGTGGGAGACTTGTACCCACAACATATGACCTTGGATATGTGTTATCTGAGAGTATGATAGTTTCGACGGTTGAATGGGAGCGTAGGTATGTGCGTGACCCATTTAGCTAGCGACTATGTTCTCCTCCAATATGTGATTTTTATTTATGGTTCGAGAGAAATACATAACCAACAGTCCTTTATACAGTGCATGATGTACCAGGACATGATAGCAGAGTATGCCCTGCATCACAGGTCTCAACCTAGGGGTGCTATGTTAGTATATATGAAATTAAAGTGACATATATATATATACTTGTGATTTAAATCTACTATATGTGTTGAGTAGATGAGGAAGATTGTAACGTCTAAATTAATTTAAATATGTGAGATCTAAATCTAAATGGAGGAATTTATAAATGGAAAATCGGAATGGAACATCAATAGATATTGTATGGGTAATACAGAAAATCACCAAGAGTTAGTCGGTGTGGCGATTGATTAAATTCAAACTAGTTAGGCGGGGTAGCATAACTTGGATGGGTTCAGAGTATAGGTTAGGCGTGCACACTAGATGAGGGTTGAGGACCTCAAGTGAGAGCTGCCAACCTAACATGCATATAATATCTGCTAATTATGCATTTTAAATACTTGCTAAATTTTTTAAATGATTTTACTCGGGCTCTCACCCATTTTCCAAATCTATTTCTCTTGGTAAAGCCATTTTTACGTGCTTAGCCACAGAGAGGCCCGACTTAGGAGTCTATTTCCTTTTGACTTTATTGCGGTTGCTGTGGTCGATTGCAGGACTCCCTTGGTTGGATCCTCCATTCCTTTCAGATCCGATGCATTCTTTATTTTATCTCAGTCCCACATGTCGCCCATCTTCGATTAGCAGTGGTTTCCAAAGACATTGTATTTCTTTTATTATTCAGTTGTGGATTTAGTTTTTTATGGATTATTGTATTTGAGTTTCAGACTTGGATGTTTACTCCTGTCATATCTTATTGAATCAATATTTCACTATTTGTGGTGTTGATTAATTTAGCATGGTGAATGTGATATTTAAATCGTTTAATTGTTTAAATCATTTCATGTTAATAAAAAGATAAAATTTGACATCAGCTTTTCGAATACTAGGTGGTTAGAATATATTAAAAAAAATTTCGACAAGTTATGCCAAGAATGAACCAATCTAGATATTTTATTTTTAATTAAATAAAGGTTTGATCACCCAGTATTTAATTAATCGGGGGGTCACAGATCACAACCATATAGTTTAATTTTAGCATTGTATTCATACTTGTTCATAAATCAAGTTTTTCATTTTCGGTAGTTGAAATTTTAAACTTGAAATTCTCCATGTACAGTATGAATTACACCTCAAACCAAAAACATTTTGTTCCAAATTCACACATAGACCAAACTATTTCACTGACATACTTCAAATTTCGTTATAAATCCACAAAGATCAAACTAAATTTTTTGGTATTTTACACTATCTGTATATGAGCCTACAGTTAACATCAATCTTTAAAAGTTATATTTTGAAATACTTATGAAAGATCAAGAAGAATAGCTTTGGAATCATCTAAAATAGTATTTTGTAGAGGATATAATTCAAAGTCAAAGTTTTCAAACATTAAGTCAAAATTCGAAAGGTTGAAGATGAAGTGTAACACAAGTGCATGGGTACGGTCAAATCCAATGCGTGAGAGCATGTAACAATAAAAAAATTAAGAAAAAAATTCTAAAAATTTTCTCTTATTTTTGTAGTCAACTTGATATATTATAACACCCTGTTTGGATAACGAGAAAGCTAATTCGACATAACCCCTAAAATGGAAATTTAAACTTTAAAATATTTTTTCACATAAGCCCCTGAAGTTTTTCAGCTTCTATATTTTATGGATCAAACAAATGCTTAGTGATTATGGAATTATCGAAGATAAACTAATCATGTATTGTGATAATCAGAGTACTGTTAACATATCAAAAAATCATGTACAACACTCCCGAACTAAGCATATCAAGAGTATGCATCACTTTATCCGTGAACTTGTTGAATCTAAGGATCTTGATATTGAATATCTTAACACTAAAAAATAATTGGCTAACCTGTTTACGAAACCTTTGGACAATATTGGGTTTGAATCACTTAGGAAAGCCACGGGATGATTGTTCTTACATAATATATTATGCATATTTGTCATGTCCTCGGTAGTTTCATGCTTATAATTGGATTCTAAGGATTTAGGGTACGATTGTTTCATAAATGACAAAAGACGCGTCCTTTATCTTGATAATGTAGGACACACTTTATATTTTATTTATGACAATATCTCTGTAGAATAACTCATTCTTATCCCTATTTATATATCTTTTTATCCCCTTGTCCATTTAAGAAAATTTAGGAGAAAAGGACTTGAGTAACAACTCTGTACTTATCTTGTTATATCTTTATTTAATTCAACTAATATGACCTTAAGTGTTTTATTTCACGCATTCTGATTTACAGATCCATTGTCCAATCTTACCATATTAGGGTATTGGTATGTAGTTAGGTATTTTTTATTTATCTTATTTTTGGTTCTAGGATGGGAATGGGTAGAATAGCTCTTTTGTATAGGAAACTAGGAATTTCTTTTTTTACCCATGAGTAAAGGTTACTCAAGGGAATTTTGTCTCTAATATCCAAAGGGGGAGATTGAGAACACACTACATGGCTGACTTACTTGGGTTTGTGCTATATAGGAGTTCCAATAAGTTTCGATATGTTGACAAAATTTTAATTAGATTTCGAGCTCTTCTCCATGGTAAAATTGAAGGCATCACACTACATCAAGCTACATCAAATTCAACCAATAAGGGTAAAAAGGTAAGTTAAACAAAACACATAGGATACAATTCATGCATTGCATTGGTGTGTGAGTAAAAATATTTTTAGATATGTTAAAATATTTTTAAATATTTTTTTGGGAATTTTAAAGGATTTTCTAAACATTTAATAATTTAGATTTAAAATATTTTGAGGATTAAAGTTGGATTAGTAAAGTTCCTATAAACCTCCTGGGTAGAAAACAAAATCGGAAGAGAATTTTTTGGTACAAAGTTGGATATTTTAAAACTCTAAAAACAATCATTATATATCTATTCAGTGAGTGATATGTATGTGGGCTTTAGCAGGTAGGTTTGTGTTTTCTCCCACTCACAACTCTGAGATTCAATCTTTATCATTAGATCAAACTTAGTATAAGGTTTGCATGTTGAGGATCCCCATATCACATGTTTTCACTAATGAGAGACGGTTATTGAGCGGTGCATCATGAGCCATCAGATATATAATTTAAACATTGTTTTAATCCCAACCATTGATTTTGAACGTCGATCCAGAACCTTCTCTAAGTTGTAAAAATAGGGTCCTTAGACTTTTCTTTCAAGGACTTTTGGCAATCGTCCGAATTGAGAGAAAGAGTGAAGAGATAGTAGAGAGAGAAAGAAAATAGAAAAGGGAGAAAAACCAGAGAGAAGAAAAAAAATATATTTGAGGGTCTTCTCCTAAACCAAACAGCTTCACCTTCGTAGTGTGTTTACATCTCTGAAAACCACCATTCTTAGAGTTATAGCTTTAGGTTTTCTTGAGAGTTTGTGAGTTTAGTGATTTGAAGAAACCTCTTCAAATGATACCTCCCTTAAAAACACGGCACCTAGGTTTTTCTCAAGTTTCTTCCTAGAAATCTTGAGAATCAATATTGATATACATTTGGCCATCAATCTTTAGGTGTTTTTGTGTACTTATTTTTTAGAAATACTTTATTTAATTGGATCTAGGTTTTTGCTGCATATCTTTTTAGATCCAACATCTCTATTTTCACGATCTTGAAAAAAGAGACATTACATCTCTTATAAATCTCTTGTAAATTCATAGGACTGTTTGTGTAATATAAGAGATAAGTGAGACTACTTATTTCATATTAGGCACCTCATAGTCACTACACTCTCACACGAACAAATAAAAGTGTGTTATTTCTTTGAGAGATTTGGTTTGACTGAGTCACTGGGATATAAAGCAAGGAATGACCAGGAGTGTCAAAAGGATCATAATGAGAATACCGTGGAGGAGTTTAAGCTCAATAGGTATATTTTATGTCTTTTAGCATTAGGATCTTACGTTTTTTTTCATGTGCTTGTAATTCTTGAAACTATTTCTAGTGGATTTTTGGTTGTGGCGTAGAGGTCTCCATGGAAGTTTCCTCATCTTTGAGGTTTTAGCACGTTAAAAATAATTGTGTCAAACTTTACTGTTTTCTATTCTTAATGCTTGCATGGTTGGTTTCATGACAAAGAATTAGATTAGGGTTTTCATTTAAAACCTAGGTAATCAAGCTACCAAGTCTTGAATCTGACTTTAATAACTTTAACACATCTTGTGTTTAGATTTCTAAAAGGAGTTTCCTAAACAAGTTTAATTCAGAGTTTACTTAATCTTTAACTTTGTGTTAAAAACTTAGTGAAAGATTTTTGTTATTGCTACCATATATAATGTCTGGAATTGACTTAGCACAGTTACTTTTACTTCCAGTAGCTGGATTAGTTATCTCCAAGTTTATTGGAATGATGTTGTTGAATGTATGTCTATTACTCTAATCCGATAAGTTGGGTATCGATCCTCAGGGAAATAGGAAACGGAGTTGTAACGACGTTGGATAGACGAAGGAATCCTAACTCTGACTCTAAATAAAAGGAAAAGGTGATTTGTTTTGGGAATGGACTACAACTAAATGCAATTTTGGAAATATTTATTTAATGCACCAAAGTATGAATAGAATGCAACTATTCTAAATTACCTAAATTACTGATGATGATTGAACTGAAACTTGAATTATATGATGAAGAAAGCAGGACGGGAATACAGTCCCTCAACCTTAGTGTATTGCAGTTATAACACTAATCATAAATTTAAGTGATTAATTAGACCCAGAATTTATTACTCCCAAGCATTACGTATATGAGGTTCAAGCCCGCACCATACTTAATCAAAGGACGAGTAAATAGGTATTACGCGATAGCAACACTCGCATTGCATTCTAAAGCATCCCGATTGCCATGAAGCAAATGAGATCCAAATATCTATAATGGTTGTGTTGTTACGCAATACGATCGGAATAAATCATTAAATTCAGAGGATTAATTTTATGGACATGCAACTAACATATCAGGTTGAGTTTATGCATCCCGACCTTTTAAATCTAGCCGAACATATGGAAACTTCAAAACAACACATTTGGAATGAAAGAAACCATTTTTACTGTGGGAATAAGATGAAAAAAGATGAGATTATAAATGAACAAATAACTAGAACAAAAATTGAAACAGAAATTAGAATGATTTTACTTGAATTGCAACTTAAAAGTAACAAGGGTTTGTTATTTTTCTCTTCTAAAATGGATTACAAAGCTTCCTTAATGACCTAGAAACCTCTATAATGAATTAAAAGCCTCTTTAATGAATTCAAAGCCTCCCTACTACGTTTGGGAGGAGTACAATTTATTAACTACGAAATACAAGAGTTTGAACCAAGTAAAACTCTAAGCTTTACAAGTGGATAAGTCCAGAAAATCCAGAACAGAACCGATCCGGTTAAAGGGTTCTGTTTGGTTCCATTTTTTGTAGCCTTTATAGAAAACTCTTCGAGCATGGGATCGGTTATTTATTTGCCAGCTTCGGTTCGGTTCCATCTTTTCAACTCTTTATAGGAAGTTTTCCAGATGTAGGATCGATTCATTTTCTCATTACTTCGGTTCGATTTTGTTTTTCCATCATTTACAGAAACTTCTCCCATGATGGGTTCGGTTTGTTTTAGCTCCCTGGGGTTCGGTTCCCTTTTGTCAGTTTTTGCAGAAATCTCTCTTTCTTGTGTTTCTCTGAAGCTTTTGATACGGAACTCGAATTACAACACTGAACACCTGCGAAATAGATGACGAACACACAAAACTCGATGCACTCATTAGAATTTATCAATAGCAAAAATATGATATAAATCCACTTGAATTACACTATGCAGAGTGATAAAAGCCTCTAAATTAAAGGGATAAATGGGAAGAATTTATGCCTAATTAGTAACTTCTTTAGATCAAATTCGATATCAATTATTTATTTTATAAAGATGAATGTTTGGGATAACATCTACTTGAACACCGATGGTGTCGATCAAGAACAATTTAGCCAAACAATGAGAGAAGAAGGGTATAGTAAATTGCATAAGGCAATTAAGGACATCGATCGGGAGTGGGCGTTCGTAACACTAAATATTAGGCATCATCTATTGACATGTTGGTTATTAGGAGAGGAGCATGTGATGAAACAAGCTTGGCGATTTGCTGAGGATGAAGAGTTCCTGCAACAAGCAATTCATTTAGCTTGGAATGCCGCCCCAATGGGAGAGTTGCATATAACTCCACGTGTATCTCCTGATAATTATGGACGAGATTTTCCATCTCTCGATGCTACTACATCTTCATCAAATATAAGCACTAGAGGTTCCAAAGGACGATCAGGAAGACGGGCAACATATAGACAATAAAAGGCTCACGATCACTGTAAAATAAATAAATGAGAATGTGTGTAAGGGTAATATGATAATAGAGTGTTACATTAGGATGTGTTAAGAACTAATTTTCTTGTTATATATATGATAAAGTTTTCTTATAATAGTTTGAAAGATCATTTGAGTTACCCCGTTCTTTTTTATAAATTGTTTTACGATTACATTTTGCTTTAATTATTCTTTAATTCTATAGGGTGGTGAATACTCACAATGTTAATGCAAAACCTTTATCGGTATTTATGTCAACTACTCCATCTACTACGGCCATGGATAACGTAGCCAAATGTTTGCAAGAACTCACTGAACAAACAAAATCAAGTAAGAATCCTATACCAGGAATTGAAATATCTACATAGTTTCGATAAATGAATTCTCTGAAGGAATTTTTATGACAACGATCCCCTATTTTTCATGGAAAGCATGTAACATCAGAAGTCAAACATTAGTTTATGCAAACATTAAAGGTTCTAAAGGGAGTATAAATACTACCTGAACTCCGAATTATTTAGCCACTTACTTATTTGAAGGTGATTCCAATCACTGGTGGCAATTAACATTGCCACCATTTGAAGAATTATTTTTTAACTCTTTATATGATCAATTGATAGTGGAATTTTTGGGACTCCAACAGAATAACATGACTGTAGCACAATACAAGGTTCGATTCACAAAACTCTCCTGTTACGCTTAAGAATATATTGATACTGATATTAAGAAATGTAAAAAATTTGAACGAGGACTCAAAGCCAGTATCAAAACTTCCCTTATTCCCTTACAAATTTATGAGGTCGGTAAAATTATTGAAGTAGTCAATATTATTGAAAACAATCTAGCTTCAATGGAACATCTTATGTTAATTTTTACCTTCCCCGAAATAATTCTAATAATCCTTCACCAAATCTTTCCATCCGAAATTGCCCCAATTTTAAACCAAATGAAAGATGATAATTTCTAAAATTCAATACCGAAATTGTCTTACTACCAATCATTGCCATTAATGCAATACTCTTGGACACAGTAGGCCCTAGTGTCCTAAGCTTCGTAAACTTAACTACAATCCCATACTCGTTATGAATACCGATAGAAACCTTGACCTCCAGCTACACCAGGAAATTTGTTCCTAAACCTCCTTCAGGAAACTCTAATAATCACAGTTCCACACCCAACAATTCAATTCAAGGACAATCTTTTGCACTGTTAACGCAAACAGACAGTCACAATTTTATTGAAAGTACTATTTTACTTCATGACCTTATTGTACATGTACTAATTGATTCGGGGGCTTCTCACTCATTTATTAGTTCAAAGTTTATGACCTTATCAAATCTTATTCCAATTTCTTTAGATCATTCGATTGGCATAAGTATGCCTATAGGTACCATCGTCATGACACAGTAGGTTTGTAAAAATTGTGAGGTAAAACTTGAGGTACGAACTATTATTATTAATTTAGTGATGTTAGAAATAGTAGGATTCGATATCATTATCGGGAGATATGCCTTATCTCCCAACAATGCATAAATTTATTGCGATTCAACAAAAGTGTGAAGCACCTTATACCTTTGACTTGCTTCAGTCTATACTGTATAAGTGTTCAACTAGTTTGGAAATAGTGACAAAATTTGTTGTCCATCCTAGAATCCAAAAAGCCTCAGAACCTATCTCTCTAATCCTCTTCAATGATCTATGAAGGAATAAAATGAATCACACTACACACAATTAGAAGTTCATACATGTGTTCATATTGCTTAAAATTGAGTGTGTGTTTAATTTCCCTTGAATTGGAGCTTTAATAATTTTTTGGGAATTTTTAAATATTTTTAAATATTTTTTAAACATTTTTTAAACATTTTTAAATTTTTTTTAAATAAATGTTTTCATAAATAAAATGGGATTTTAAAGTTTGTGGGGTTAATATCTTATTTTGGTAACTTCAGTTTTCACTCGAATTGTTTGGTTGCGTAGGATCTCAAAGCGCTAGAGACTTTAGGGTACCTTCTGTAATTATTTTAGACGCGCGTGCGATAGCCACTCACAAGCCTACACTTGTCATCCTCCTGATGCTTCAAGTTGTGTTTCTTTTGTGAGAAGGTTGGATGGTTGATTGCTGATCGTTGGATCATTCCTAATCGAGGGTCTGCATGTGTTCTTGGTTAATCCCGGTGCTATCCATATGAACCAATCACAATCATTTTAAACCACCGCTGTTTTATAACCTTTGGATCAAGTCAATGTTTGCAAGACTTGATCTCAGCCCTTGATTTGCCTCGAACATCCAGAACCTTCCCTCAGACCTATAAATACCCTCCACTTCTCAGCCTTAGAAGACTTTTGGGCATTCGTCTTTCTGAGAGGAAAAAAAATAAGAGAGAAGTGAGAGAGAAGAGAGAAGTGAGAGAGAAGAGAGAAAAGAAAAGAGAGAAGAGAGAGAAAGGGAAACTGTTAGCCAAACCCTAACCCTAACCCTAAATACTTCGCCTCTGAAACAAACCTTCACATATTCAACCCCAAACACAAACTTGATTGTTTGAGAGAGAGTGGTTTGTTCATATCGTTGCTGTAACCTCTTGATCTTTTGATCTTGCTCACAACTTAAACTATAGAGTGAAGATCTTGTTTCTTTTTCCATAGAAATGTTAGATCTATACTCTGCATGTTAGATTTTCACTAGATCTGCATATTTTTACTGGATTTAAGAAAATAGTTATTCATTTGGTTTTGAAAATGTTTTCTGGTTTTTATTCTTACGAAACTTAACCCTGACCTAGTTGGATTCACACTTGGAGATTTTCAATCTCACAAATGTTTTCAAAAAGAGATTGATTAAGATCTTGACCGATTTTATAAGCGAGATATCCGTGGAATCTGGGATAGAATAAAGGTCAAAAAGGGTTGAAGTTCTGTGAGAAAGAAATAAACTAAAATCACTGCATATAGACTTTATATGTAATTTTTATAGAACTGTCTGTAAATCTAAGTGTGTGTGAGTTCATGCATGTGAATAGGAATCACTTCAAAAACACTTAACACACTACTACACTGGAAGTGTTGTGTTTAAGATCAGAGATCATTGAGTCGACGTAAGGAAGCTAAAGAAAAGGAAGTTAGCAAACTGGAAGAACATCATCAACAAATCAGATCTATGAGAAGTTAGAAGGACACCAAGTGGGGTATATTCCTAAACTTAAAATAGGTTGATTTGTGTGCTTGCATGTTGTATTGTTTGTAACTATTATTTGTTATTAGTGGATTTTTGTTTTTGTGACTTAGAAGTCACCGTGGATGTTTCCTCTGTTGGGAGAGGTTTTACCACGTTAAAAACTGTGTGTTGATTATCTTCATCTACTCATCACATTCTATAAGTGTGCTGAATTTTTGAAACTGCCTTAGTTTTAAAAACTGATTACAAAATCTTAATTACTCTCGTACATATGTTTCTTTGTAAACACATCTTGTTTATAATTTTTATTTTTCAAAAGAAAAGGGTTTCTCCAACAAACTTTTCGGAGTTGCTTATACAGTTTAATCTTGTATTAAACGGCATTAGCAACGTTTTTCAATTGGTATCAGAGCCCTGTTAACATTTATTTTAAAAGATCGTGTGTTTCGGAAATCATTTTCTGAAAAACCTAACTATGGACAAGAAGAATGAAAGGTTTAGTAATCTGTCCAGACCTCCACTCTTTGATGGAAACAACTTTGCTTACTGGAAAGTAAGAATGGTTGCCTTCATCCAAGGGACTTTAGGAGATGATGTCTGGGACATTATTGAAAATGGATACACTTATCCTACTAAACCAGCCACTGAAGGAAGTGATGAGAGGGTAAAGAAAATCTTAAGTGAATTTACCCAAGAAGAAAAAACTATTTCTCGAAATAATAATAAAGGCAAGAATGCCATTTTTATGTCTATTAATGAGTATGAGTTCAAGAGAATCTCATCTTGTGCCACTTCTAAGGAAGCTTGGGACACATTAATCACTGCCCATGAAGGAGACTCAAGAGTTAAAGCTGCTAAAACTCAAATGCTTATCCAGTAGTACAACTCTTTGATCATGTCTGATTCTGAGTATTTTGATGATTTTTACATGAACTTGACTGATATAGTCACTAAGTTGCATGCTAATGGTATTACTTATGATAGAAATGAAATTGTTTCTAAAATCCTAAGGTCATTACCACAAAAGTTTGACAGTAAGAGGTATGCTATTGAGGAATGAATGATCAAAACCTTACCCTGAGTTACTCAGTAGCAAACTTAGGACTGTGGAAATAGAATTAGACTTTAAGAAACAATTAAATCATTCACAAAGAAAACAGCCCAACTCTAACTTGAGTTTTGCCTCTAAGATACCCAAACTTGAGTCTAATTTGACCAACTCTGACTCTGATGAGGAGTGCAATATAGATGATTCGTATCGAATATTGCATATTTCCGCCCGTTATCCTTATGCATTCTAGCTCTTTTACGGTCCTAAATGCCTATAATTATGCTCATTAACCAGACAACCTTGGAGTTGGATAGATACATGTTTTCCAGGGGTTATTTGTGCTTTTGTAGGTATTGGAACACTAAAAGTGAGGATCCGTTGCATTTCGGAGAAGTTTCGTCGTTGGACGCTACTTCAAGGGCTTTTTAGTCAATTCACATTTCTTATTCGGCTCTTGGAAATTCCACGGATGCGTAGTTCATTGAGTTAGCATCGCGTGGCCGCAAACGGTGCGTCGTTTGGAGTTCGGACGAAGAAGCTAGGCTCGTTTCCGTAATGGACCTTTTCCCCCTCATCATGGACCAAATGCAGCCTTAAAACAGAGTACCGGTCGACCGCGGTTTCAACTTTTGCCGTGGGAAGGAGACAGTATACTTTGGCTTAAGGGACCGGTCGACCGCGCCCCTGCGACCGGTCGACCGGTAGTGCCAGATATTTTGGGCTCTTTCCTCTTTCTTTCCTTTTTCCCTTATCTTTTCCCACTTACTATATAAACCCATTTTTGGTTTTAATATGGGATATACACGATTTTAGGTTAGTTTAGCTTAGGGTTTGGGGTTTTTGCTTGGTTCTTCTTCATTTCTCTTTGGTTTGACACCCCATTTGGATTGTAAGTTGACTATTCATCTCCCCTACCATTTTAATATAGTTTGTATTTCTTCATTTCTTGCTTTCTAGTTAATTTACAAGCTTTCTAATTTAGGTTTTCTTGCTTTATTTACATGCTTTCTAGTATAGATTTACTGCGTTTATTTACCGCTTTCCATTTATCGCGTTTTTAACATGCTTTCTAGGTAATTTAAATTAGGTTGTGTTTGAATTGAACTCACTCGGGTTGACGCGTTGCTTTGCTTTGGTGATGGAGTTTACGGGTCTATTTCGGGTGCGTTGTCCTAGTTATTACGCCTAGGAGATTTGACGGGGCATATCATGTATGTCCCGTGCTTACGACCTTTCGTGCGTAATTTCCGGGATATTTGTTGACGCCAAAATCTTTTTAGGCTTTTATGACGATTTAGGGCGTAACAACCCTTGATTTAATTAACTGTCGAAACGATATGCATTTGTAATAACTCGTCGACCCATGTGACCATTTTATACTAATTAACTCGGGTGAGGGATATTCGACGCAACCTATAGTTTTACTCGCTTTCATAATCTAGTTTCAACATATTGCCTAGATTAACTTTTCCTTTTAGTTTGTAATCATCTTTTACACTTTTATTTTGGAATATTAAACCTTATAAATTCTAACAACTTGTCCCTGTGGATTCTCGATACCCGACTTACCGCTCTACTTGCCCCGCAAGTGTAGTTGTAACTTAGGTTTTTGTATTGAGTTGGCGAAACGAAAACAACGATTAGCGTCTTTACACGCGCTACTTTTCGCACTCGATCAATAGACAAACTAGATAATCAGATTTCCTTGATGTCTAAACAATTTAAGAAAATTGTCAAATTTCGAAACAAACAGGCATCTAAACAAGGCAAGCCTAATTATCCTACTCTATCTAATTCCAAACCTCATGAGAGAGGACTTGACAAACATCCTAAGGATAACAACTCCAGACCCACTAGAGACCTTAAAAAGATTGAATGTTTTAGATGTGGGAAACTAGGTCACATTGCTCACGATTGCAGAGTTAATCTGAATAAAGCCAACACACACAATAGAGCCAATGTCTGTAAAACTTGGGATGATTCAAGCGAATCTGATGAAGTTGAACTTGAGTCATCAAATGTACTTGACCCTTGCGTGTCCTTTTATGCTAAGATCATTTACAATGATGATATGCCTGTGTGTGATAATGATGCTCCTACTCTTGCTAGTATGAATACTGTTTTGACTGGCCTAGATGACTTATTATCTGAAAATGTTGCTAGTTCTACTACCGTGTGTGTGAGTCAAAGTGATCTCGATAATGACGATGCAAATGGGTGCGTGAGTACTAAAACTGAATCGTTAGGGGTCACTACACACACTTCACTTAGCGACTCAGACACAGATGACCTCCCTGATATCCATACTTTGTATGCTAAGACTCTTAAAAAAGGCACTAGACTGGAGAAGACTATTAGAGACTTGACTAAGAAATTAGATGATCTAAGTCTTATTGTGAAGTTGAATGCTGAAGAGTACACTAACCAGTGTCTGACTCATCAATCTGAAATTGAAGCTTTTGATCAAAAATTAAAAGAGTTGACTAAAACTAATGAAACCCTGGAAATAAAATACAAGGGAACATAATTAGAACTGGAGGAAGAAAAAACAAAGACAGCTACTGTTTTCAAAAAAATTTCTAAGTTTGAAAACAATTCAAATTATTTTACTGACTTTGTTGTTGACTCCAAGACCAATTCTGATTATAGAACCGGTATTGGATTTTTCCCTAAGAACAAACTACAAACTACAAAACTTGAACCTATTAAGTTTGTGTCTGGGGGCAAAAGACCAATTGAAACATGTCCAGACTTTCATTTTATTAAAAAGGAATTTGATCAAAAGCAACAAGAGAAAGACATTGGAGAGTCTAGTAATTCTAAGGATGAGACTGCACATAAGAGTAAATACGTCTGTCCTTTGATCAGAAAGGCGGATTCTGTCTTTAAGACCATACCTCCTAGGAATAGGACTTCTGAACAGAATGTTGTTAAACCTATCTTTAGAAATTTTCCTAAGGAAGTTCATCCCTCGAGCAATCAATATTGCTCCTACTGTGACATTTATGGTCATTCCTTTGAAGGTTGTTATGCTCAGCGTCTAAACACCCCTGTGTACAACACTTCTGTCTACAAGAACTTTAACTATTCTAGGCAAAATCGTAACAATTATGTCCTTCCAAGACAACCTGATAAGAACTCTAACTACAGAAATAAAAAGACCAAAACTAAGAGTTCATTTAAGAGAAAGGCTCCTAAAAACTTTCCTAAACCAAAAGCTCAAATTTTTCACAATAATTAGTTTGCTGCTCCAAATGTTTTTCGACAAGAAGCTGTTTGTCAAAAAAATTATCAAATGAGGGAAAACTTACGCAAAATTAAAACTAGAGCTATTTGGGTTAGAAAAGATGATCTTTTACCCCAAATGAAGTGTAACATTGTTATCACTGCCTTAAAAGCTGAACACACTTCATCTGGTTGGTATTTAGATTCAGGATGCTCCAAACATATGACAGGAGATGAAACCAAACTCTTAAACAAAACCAGATTTGCTAGTGGGAAAGTAGTTTTTGGTGATGGAGTTTCATCTCAAATCATAGGTAAAGGAACCCTAAAAGAAGAAGGAATGCCTGTTCTCGAAAATGTTCTATTAGTTAAAGGCCTTAAAGCCAATCTCCTAAGTATATCACAATTTTTGACTCTGACCATACAGTCACCTTTTCAATGAACAATTGTAAAATTTTAAATGATAAAGGTGAATGCATTATTACAGGATTTAGAACACCTGACAATTGTTATACTGCCAAGACTAGTTCTGAAACCTGTAACATTGTCAGAATGGATGACAATGAGATCTGGAATAATCGTATGGGTCACTTAAGTTATGATATCCTTGGTAGATTGTCTAGTCAAGAGATAGTTAGAGGAATTCCTAAAATTAAACCTATTTCAAGTGTTGTCTGTGGTCATTGCCAGGAAGGAAAATAGTTAAGACTTCGCATAAAAAGGTTAAAGACATTCTCACCTCTAGACCTTTAGATCTCATCCATATGGACCTTATTGGTCCCTCTAGAACTGTTAGTCTTTGTGGACACAGTTATATCCTTGTCATGGTTGATGATTTCACACGATTCACTTGGGTTGCCTTCTTGAAACAAAAATCTGACACGTTTCAGAATTTTTTGAAAATTTTATTAAGAATTGAAAATGAGAAGGACACACAAGTAAATCGTATTCGTAGCGATAGAGGGGGAGAGTTCATAGACACAGGAATAGTTGAATATTGTGACTACAACGGTTACAAACATGAATTTAGTGCCCCTAAGACTCCTCAGCAGAATGGTATTGCTGAAAGGAAAAACTGAACTCTTCAAGAGATGGCACGTGTCATGTTGTATGCCAAATCTCTGCCCAAATACTTCTGGGTAGAATCTATTAGAACTGCTTGTCATATTATTAATAGAGTCTATCTTAGGAAAAACTCTAAACAAACTCCTTATGAGTTGTGGTATGGTAAGAAGCCTAATCTGAAATACCTAAGAACTTTTGGAAGTCAATGTTATGTCTGTAAGGACAGAGAACATCTGTCTAAATTCGAAACGCGTGGTGATAAAGCCATCTTCTTAGGATATTCTCCAAACAGTCGTGCTTATCGTATATACAATCTGCGTACTAAGGCCCTTATGGAATCGATAAATGTAATTGTAAGCGACACTATTGTCGAAAATAAGATATCTGAATCACCTATTGTGGTTGAATCTGAAAATGATTTCAAAACTGATTCACCAGAAATAGATGACTCATTACCTATTGAGAGTCCAGAAGTACCTGGCTGGGTCTCTAAAGATCATCCCATTGACAACGTGGTCGGTAATCCTAATGAGCCAGTTCGTACTAGATCCCAGTTAAGAAATTATGCTAATTATGCATGTTTCACTTCCCTTGTGGAACCGAAAAATGTTAATGAAGCATTGAATGAGACACACTGGATTTCTGCTATGCAGGAAGAACTTTTACAATTTTTCATTCACGATGTCTGGTATCTTGTACCGCGGCCTCAAAACAAAAATGTTATTGGAACACGTTGGATTTTTAAGAACAAATCTGATGAAAATGGGGTAATCCTTAGAAACAAAGCTAGACTAGTTGCTCAAGGATACTCTCAAATAGAAGGCATATATTTTAGCGAGACTTTTGCCCCTATCACTCGTCTTGAATCTGTTCGACTTCTTTTCGCCATAGCGTGCCACTTAAAATTCACACTTTATCAAATGGACGTCAAATCTGCTTTCCTAAATGGAATTCTATCCGAAGAAACATATGTAGAACAACCCAAAGGGTTCATTGACCCTAAACACCCTAACCATGTCTTTCGTCCAAAAAAAGGCTTTGTATGGCTTAAAACAAGCTCCTAGAGCTTGGTATGAACGCCTTTCCAACTTTTTGTTGGATAAGGGTTTTAAGAGAGGAGGAAATGACCAGACTCTCTTTGTCAAACATTTTGACAAAAACATTATTAAAGCCCAAGTCTATGTAGACGACATCATTTTCGGGTCAACTTCAAACTCTGAAGTTAAATCTTTTTCTGCTATTATGCATAAGGAATTTCACATGTCCCTTATGGGGGAGCTACAACTTTTCTTAGGATTTCAAGTGAAACAAAATTCTGATGGTCTATTTGTCTCTCAAACTAAGTATGCCTTCGATCTTGTTAAGAAATTTGGTTTAGACAATGCCAAAGTTGCCAAAACGCCTATGAGTACTACTGTTAAATTATGTAAAGATGAAAATGGTAAGTCAGTTTATTCCACACTCTATCGTAGTATGATTGGTAGCCTACTCTATCTAACTGCCTCACGACCAGACATAATGTATGTTGTATGTCTGTGTGCTCGTTACCAGAATAACCCTAAACAGAGCCATTTATCGAGTGTAAAACGTATAATAAAGTACATAAAGGGCACTCTCAATCTTGGACTTAGGTATACTAAGGATACCTGTAGCACCATCATAGGGTATACTGATGCTAATTGGGTCGGATGTACTGATGATTGTAAAAGTACATCAGGTGCCTGTTATTATGTCGGCAATAATTTAGTTGGTTGGAGTAGTAAAAAACAGAATTGCACATCTTTATCTACGGCTGAGTCCGAATATATAGCAGCAGGAAGTTGCTGTGCTCAATTATTATGGATAAAACAGATGTTAAGCGATTATGGGATTAAAGAAGATCAGTTACAATTGTATTGTGACAATCAAAGTGCCATTAACATATCTGAAAACCTGGTTCAACACTCGCAAACTAAACACATTAAAATAAGACATCATTTTATACGCGAACATGTTGAAACTAAGGAATTATAAATTCATTACCTGCCTACTGATCTGCAACTTGCAGACATGTTCACTAAACCTTTAGACTATAACATATTTCTGTATTTGCGAAATTCTATAGGCATGGTATGCGCTGATTAAACTCTTAAAACCTTAAGTTTTACCCTTTGTCCATTTGAGACAAAATGGGGGAGAAATTTGAGTTTTATGAGTTCAATATTTTGTTCACATTTCATCTAAACTGCTTGATCTTATTGTGCATATTTACAGGAATCTCTTCTACTGGTTGTCTACCTTTTCTAGTGTAAAAATTTGTAAATAGTTGAGTTATGTAATTTTTGCCTTTCTAGGAAATGGGTAGATAGTATCTTCTGTATAGGACTAGGTTTTATTTTTTTGGTTCCCTACGAGTTTTAAGCTAACTCAAAGGAGATTTTGTCTCATATTTCCAAAGGGGGAGATTGAAACACCTTATACTTTTGACTTGCTTAAGTCTATACTGTATAAGTGTTCAACTAGTTTGGAAATAGTGACAAAATTTGTTGTCCATCCTAGAATCCAAAAAGCCTCAGAACCTATCTCTCTAATCCTTTTCAATGATCTATGAAGGAATAAAATGAATCACACTACACACAATTATAAGTGCATACATGTGCTCATATTGCTTAAAATTGAGTGTGTGTTTAATTTCCCTTGAATTGGAGCTTTAATAATTTTTGGGGAATTTTTAAATATTTTTAAATATTTTTTAAACTTTTTTTAAATAAATGTTTTCATAAATAAAATGGGATTTTAAAGTTTGTGGGGTTAATATCTTATTTTGGTAACTTCAGTTTTCACTCGAATTGTTTGGTTGGGTAGGATCTCAAAGCGCTAGAGACTTCAGGGTACCTTCTGTAATTATTTTAGACG
Source organism: Sambucus nigra (assembly GCA_949130495.1). NCBI lineage: Eukaryota > Viridiplantae > Streptophyta > Magnoliopsida > Dipsacales > Adoxaceae > Sambucus > Sambucus nigra. Next base: position 354,447,701 of record OX422221.1, read on the forward strand.
CGCGTGTGAGAGCCACTCACAAGCCTACACTTGTCATCCTCCTGATGCTTCGAGTTTTGTTTCTTTTGTGAGAAGGTTGGATGGTTGATTGCTGATCGTTGGATCATTCCTAATCGAGGGTCTGCATGTGTTCTTGGTTAATCCCGGTGCTATCCATATGAACCAATCACAATCATTTTAAACCACCGCTGTTTTATAACCTTTGGATCAAGTCAATGTTTGCAAGACTTGATCTCAGCCCTTGATTTGCCTCGAACATCCAGAACCTTCCCTCAGACCTATAAATACCCTCCACTTCTCAGCTTTAGAAGACTTTTGGGCATTCGTCTTTCTGAGAGAAAAAAAAAATAAGAGAGAAGTGAGAGAGAAGAGAGAAAAGAAAAGAGAGAAGAGAGAGAAAGGGAAATTGTTAGCCAAACCCTAACCCTAACCCTAAATACTTCGCCTCTGAAACAAACCTTCACATATTCAACCCCAAACACAACCTTGAGTGTTTGAGAGAGAGAGTGGTTTGTTCATATCGTTGCTGTAACCTCTTGATCTTTTGATCTTGCTCACAACTTAAACTATAGAGTGAAGATCTTGTTTCTTTTTCCATAGAAATGTTAGATCTATACTCTGCATGTTACATTTTCACTAGATCTGCATATTTTTACTGGATTTAAGAAAATCGTTATTCATTTGGTTTTGAAAATGTTTTCTGGTTTCTATTCTTACGAAACTTAACCCTGACCTAGTTGGATTCACACTTGGAGATTTTCAATCTCTCAAATGTTTTCAAAAAGAGATTGATTAAGATCTTGACCGATTTTATAAGCGAGATATCCGTGGAATCTGGGATAGAATAAAGGTCAAAAAGGGTTGAAGTTCTGTGAGAAAGAAATAAACTAAAATCACTGCATATAGACTTTATATGTAATTTTTATAGGACTGTCTGTAAATCTAAGTGTGTGTGAGTTCATGCATGTGAATAGGAATCACTTCACAAACACTTAACACACTACTACACTGGAAGTGTTGTGTTTAAGATCAGAGATCATTGAGTCGACGTAAGGAAGCTAAAGCAAAGGAAGTTAGCAAACTGGAAGAACATCATCAACAAATCAGATCTATGAGAAGTTAGAAGGACACCAAGTGGGGTATATTCCTAAACTTAAAATAGGTTGATTTGTGTGCTTGCATGTTGTATTGTTTGTAACTATTATTTGTTATTAGTGGATTTTTGTTTTTGTGACTTAGAAGTCACCGTGGATGTTTCCTCTGTTGGGAGAGGTTTTACCACGTTAAAAATTTGTGTGTTGATTATCTTCATCTACTCATCTCATTCTATAAGTGTGCTGAATTTTTGAAACTGCCTTAGTTTTAAAAATTGATTACACAATCTTAATTACTCTCGTACATATGTTTCTTTGTAAACACATCTTGTTTATAATTTTTATTTTTCAAAAGAAAAGGGTTTCTCCAACAAACTTTTCGGAGTTGCTTATACAGTTTAATCTTGTATTAAACGGCATTAGCAACGTTTTTCAAAGTGATCTATCGAAATTATACCACCCAAAATAATGGATTTTAGGGACAACGTTCTAGGACTTTCTTAAATATATCCTTTTATTCTTTAAATTTCACTGCACCAAATCGCTCATTTAGTAACACACTATATTTTTTATTAGTAACACTATTATTCTGTTTCTGTTACTATTACTCACATTAAATTATCATTACTAATCTTGAATAAGTGTTAGTAATATTAGTTCTTATTTTAAAATAAATTGTTTTCTTACAAAAAATGTGGTAAACTTACCCGAACCCCAAAAAGAGCCCGATTCCAAATGAGACCATCTCAAAATCACCTGCCAAAGACCTACGTTTCTCCAAACTAACCTCCCAAGACCTAGGTTAAGAATCACTCAAAATCCCAAAACCTTGGTATGATACACTTTTAAATCCCAAAACCTAGGTATGTTGTTCACTCAAAATCACAGTTTGGTATAATGATCACTCAAAATCGTGGTTTGTTGATACAAAACCCCAAACCTATGTTTATTGATACATAATCGAAATCAACTATAGTTGTAAATATTTTAGGCTTTAGTTTTCTATTCACATGTTCAGTAAGATTTCTTAACTCTTTTTTTTTACATATTTTAGGCTTCGATTCACCTATTCAGCAAAACCTAGAGATTTCACATGTTCGACAAAATCACCCGTTCAGCCAAATCACTTGTTCAATAGAATCACATATTCAACAAAACCTAGAGATTTTGATTCATCTTTTCAGTAAGATTTCACTTCTGAAATCTATTTCTTTGACTGATGCTTTACATCCTTTGGCTTTGGTAATTTTTACATATTTTAGGCTTCGAATTTTTTTACATAATATATAATTTAGGCTTTGGTAATTTTTACATTCTTTGATTGATGCTTTTGTTGTTTATTTTAGGTTTTATTTTGTTTCTTGATTGTAGAGCGCTGTTGATATTACCTGTTGTTTTGTATCAAAATCACCTCAGAGGTATGAAATATGTTTGAGCAAAAAAATGCATGATTTATTTGGTCACATACATTAAAAAAGACCTCAGGTAACTTCACATTATATTACATGGTTTAACAACTATAACAAGTATTTTTTTTTAGTGTACGAGTCATATGCTTCTGTCTTTCTAGTTATTCCAATTTGTGTTGTATAGATGAAAATTGAATCATAAAATGTAAGAATTTGACAACGTGAAAAAAAAGCTCAAAAATTTAATTCTCTTATATTAGTTTTATCTCGTTTGATCTTCGTAAGATTAGTAGAAAAGTATGTAGATTCTTATATCCACTTCCTCCCCCCATTTGTGCATGACTACAACCCAAGCTATGGTACCCAAATCAATAGTGAAACTACTTACGAAGAGAAGCAAACTTCTACTCAAGAACTAAAAATCACTGATAAAGTTTTGAATGAAAGTTCAATCAAGAGGGAATGGAAAAGGCAACACCTCAATTTTTCTAATCCTTTTATTTAAAAAAAAATTGATCCTCGTGCTTGTGTATGGGAATATGGAATGAATATATTTGATTTGAGTAAATGAAGAGGGCAAAACATAATAGAGGTGTACCACTCGTGGAAGAATTTGGTAAGTGATATAACTTATTTCCTGGTTTGATTAGTTGATTATGTGAATTTCATTGACAACTTAGTGAATTTCAATGACATCCTAGTGATATAACTTATTTTTTGGTTTGATTAGTTGATTATATTAACTTAATTCAATACCTTATCAGGTGGTAGACCCCTTAGCAGGGCAGGGAGTAGGAGGTCAGGGGGAGTTACGAGAAAGTGTGGGGTTGAAGAGGGATGAGATTTGGGACGTGTGAAGTTAGGGGGTTAAAGTGAGGGATGGGTTTCGTATCAGGTCGGGGGTGGGTTTGGTATGGTCTAATGGTAGTTAGGTAGGTGCAGAGGTTATGGTGGAGTAGCAGGTATAGGGGTTAGTGGTGTGTGGGTAGAGGAGTGTGTGGGAATGGTGATTGTTGGGGTTGGGGAGTGGTCATGGGTAACAGTAGGTTGGGTTGAGGCAGGGTAGTAGGAAGAGAAGTCAGTGTGTAGTTTGGTGGTGAATAAGGTGAGATTGTAGCTAGTTAGGTTTATGGTAATGGGTTGCGGTATAGCTACAGGGGGTGTGGGGGTTGTGCTGAGTGTTAACAGTTATCGATAGAGTTTGGAATATGGGAAGCTCTAGTGTTGGAACAATTATTAGGACAGTTATTAGTGATGTATAACAATCTAACGTTTGAATTATGTTATTATAGTAGTAAAACTACTATATATTCTACCGAATATAATGCCTAACAATTTAACAATCTAACATTTGAATAGATAATCTCTTGGAGAGACTGCAATATGGTCCAAAACTTATAGACAACACTATGTTATACGAGGAGTGTGAAGAAGAATTCTATAATATTAAAGTGGAAGATATAGTACTAGATAAACTTGCTCGAATAAATTCGATAAAGGCAAAACAAATGATTACTCAGATGTTCCCTGATAAAGACGATGATTTCTCATCATCTGATGACGAAGAAACATAGAAGATCCTCGTCAAATAGTGTTTTCTTAACAAATCTGTGAGTGTTTCTTAGCATTCTTAGAACACTTAATTGTATTGTGTTAATATCATGTTCGTTAGTTTTTGACTTCAAATAGTTTCTTTTACAATATAGTTGTTGAACTTCATAAACTTAAATATAAGGAGAATTCTACAATGTTGTCACCAGTGGATGATGAGAGTTCCAGAGAAGTTTTTGGTCTTATAAAGAAGTTGAATATTTTGCCTGACACAAAGAAGAAATCGATAATTTTTCAGCATTATTATCCGTGACCACACCCTTTTAATATTTTTGGTTGAAGGTTTTTTGGAATTTTACTTTACAGAAACTATTTTACTAGAATACTATGGATTTTCTTTTATACACAATTATTTTCTCCTTTAAAGGGCTAAATCCCAATAATAATTCTACCTTTACCAAGCATGGTCAAACTATAATCTTATGTGGGAGATAATAGTTAGTTGATGAAGCTTTTAAGATGGGATATGGTTCCAACAACAAGTGTGTCTAAATGTTAGTGGCCACATTAGGTGGTAATGCGCTACTGCTTTACTAGATAGTTCAATTCTAGTAGCCTGATATTAAATTAAGGACACCATTAGAGATGAAATGCACACATTTTTGTCTATATCCTCCCGAATTTTCATATTTGGATGATATCATTATCCGTTTACATTATTATATTAACATATAATGACATTCATTTAACTTTTGAGCATAGTTAATGTGTATGCACAACTATTATTATTTCATTATTTCTCATCAATCCTAGTTATACTATTTTTCAGCATATTTCAACACGCTGCTAACAGGTTGTAATAGCAACAGCTCTTCAAGGGTATGTTACTCTCTACTAGTTAAAATAAAGATTATTTGGTTATTTGGATTGTGATAATTCATCCAGAGCTCTCGATCAAGTGCTTGATATATTAGGACACATTGAAAGTTAAAGCTATATTTCTGTTTCCAGCACACTCTTGCTAACAATTCTTTAAATGAAGATGTAATTGAAATATTACGTACAGATTATGATGAGTACGAGAGGTCATTAATAATCTCCCATATGATTTCGAGAAGAATTTTGTCTTTTCTTCGGTATTCATGTCATTACCTGTGGGTATCAAGAGAAGAATGCATGGGGTAAAGAGGTATGTTTTTTCTCATATCAAGTTTTTTCCCACACTTCAATTTCAACATCACCCATATATTAGATTTGTTTAATTTTAATGTATTCTCTCTTCACAGATTGGATGGATTTATGGGTCTGTCACAGAGGATATCTTGACGGGTTTCAAAATGCATTGTCAAGTATGGAGATCAATTTACTACATGCTCGTAAGACCATCATTTAAAGGGTCAGCTCCCACCAACTTATGCGAGTTTCCTCATTTATTCCATTTTAACCTCTTCAATCAACATCTATTCAATTATGCATCATCCCTCAAAACCGTCAAATGTTGCTATTAAAAGTTAGACAAGCTTTGATGTGTATTCAAGTGGATCAATCAAATGTTGCTATTAAAGAAAATTTTGGGAAATTTAATGATGTTCTTGGTCCTGGTTGTCACTGTATGCCTTAGTGTGTAGGAAGCCAATCAACATGTTTTCTTTCGTTACGTGTGCAGCATCTTGATGTTCAATGTGAAACAAAGACCAAGGTTTGTAACTTGCTAATTATTTTGGCAACATTTCTCTCCTTTTCTTCTTATTCCATATTTTATTTGAAAATTCACAATTATGTGATATTTGGAACATGACTATATGTCTAGAGAACATTACAATAACCATTTAGTAGGGTTGAACTATGGTTTTGTTGTATTATACATCAATCATAAATGTTGAAACAAAACGTAATCATTTATTAAATAGGGAAAATATATTATTATATGTTTTTATTTTTTCACAGATTTCTTCGTTGTATAGGATTTTGATAATCTTGAGCAAAAGATGTGTTTCTCCAAATAACCTCCTATGATACTATTGTAAATTAATTAGAAAAGCATAACAAGATACGATGCCCTTATTACTGTTTATGTGCCTATTTGAGTAATGTTGATGCCAATTACTGTTATACCGAGTAATGTCCATTGTGTGATATGTATGAGATAATGAGGTTATTATCAGTATTTTTTAACAAAAGAATGACGTGGAATGCAACTGAAAATGGAAAACCTTGCGTGCTCAATGTAATGGTAAACTAGCATTAGGGCGTTGTGCCATTTTTTTTAGAATGTTTGTGCAATTAATTTTTTCATTGGATAATATTTTGTACTAAATTAATTTTGTATGACTAAGCATTGATATTATAACTAACATGAGAATTTTATTTTGTTTTACATGATGTCATTTTGGAATCCTCATTAAGTTTCTAGCGTTGCGGCATTGCTGGCGATGTTTACAGAACGGAAGTTGATAGTCAACATCTTTTATATATTTCATTTGATTGGTTATAATATAAAAACATCTCATTTTGGGATGATTGTATTGGAATGTTATATTGGATGCATTTATGAAAACAATGTAACTTTCAGGGTGATTGTATTAAGATGTTTCACTTGTTTGATTATGTTTATTTTGTAAATAAAGAGTGGATGCTAATATAAAATGTAAATGTTGAATATAATGCCATTGTTTATGTGGACTATTTTTGTATATGTTGATAGGATTTGAATAGTGTTGTAAGAATAATTGAATTTGTTTAAATTAAGGATATTGGATCCTGAAAATATCTATTTTTTAAGTATGTATTAATATTACTAATGGACCTTTAACGTCACAAAATTTGAAATTTATCGTTACTATTAGTAAAACAATTTTACCATTACCGATTCCGAATTTTACTATTACTATTAGTAACAGAATTTTATCGTTACTACTTCTGAATTTTACCGTTACTACTTCTGAATTTTACCATTACTATTAGTAACAGAAGTCTACCGTTACTAATCGTAACAGTTAAATTTTGTTACTAACTTCATGCCCCACTCCTTTTTATTAACGGAAAAATTGTGTTACTAATATTTTTAGTTACGGTAAAATTGTGTTACTAAAGGCGCGTTTTGGTGTAGTGACTTCTTGACGATTATGAAGATGTATTTCCAGAAGAATTACCTAGCATTCCCCCATTAAGAGAAATTGAATTTTTAATCAATCTTTTTCCCAATACCTCTCCCATTTCTATACCACCCTCCCGAATGGTACCCCTAAAACTATGGGAGCCAAGGTATTTTCAAAAATTGACTTACGCTCCGAATATCATGAATTGAGGGTGAAAGAGAACATATACCGTAAACAACTTTTAGAACTCAGTATGGACACTTCAAATTTTTAGTAATGTCTTTTGGACTTACTAATGCCCCAGCCACTTTTACGGGCCTAATGCATCGCGTATTTTAACCATTTTTAGATCAATTTATGATCGTATCCATCAACGATATCCTGAGGGGATCATGAACATCATTTACAAATCATACTAGACACCTTATGACGTCACCATTTGTATGCCAAGAAAACAAAATGGGACATCTTAATGAATGAAGTAAAAAATTTAAGACATGCTATTACAAAACTAAAAATCCAAGTAGACCGGGTTATGGAATGGTTCTAGTCCACTACCATAATCAAGTTTTGTAGCTTTCTAGGATTAGCTGGTTATTACTAAATATTCGTTGAAGGATTTTCCACTATTTCTCTCCCTATCATGAATTTAACTAGAAAAGATATACAATTTGAGTGGAATCAGGAATATACTCAAGCCTTTTGCACCCTTAAAGAACATTTGACTACCACCCCTATACTCATAATAACTTCTAGTTTTATTAGTTATGATGTATACATGGATGCCTCCTTATAAGTTCTAGGATGTGTACTCATGAAATTAGAAAAAGGAGTAGAGTATGGGTTACGACAACTGAAAATCCACGAACGCAACTATCAAGTTCACTAGAATTAGTCTCTATCATTTTTGCCTTGAAATTTGGCGATGTTACTTATACGAAGTAGAATTTCAGTTATTCTCATGTCACAAAAGTTTAAAATATATCTTTACCTAAAAAGATCAAAATTTTTTACAACGAAGGTGGATGTAATATTTAGAAGATTACAACTTCTAATTACAATATCACCAAGGTAAAGGCAAGAGTAGCCGACACCTTAAGTCGTAAAACTAGTGGAAGACAAACTGGGACACTCATATATCAAATCATTCTTACATTAACTAACTCTTATCCTTCATAAGATCATAGCATACCCATCTCTTCAGAGAAGGATAATTGAGCAACAAGCCATTGACAAATTTATCATCGCTTAATGCCGAAAGATTGAACTTGGAAAATCTAACACAAAATGAACATATCACCCTATTAATGGAATTTGATTTGAGAAATTAATATGTGTACTTTCAAATTCCAAGATAAAAGAAGAACTCTTATAATAAGGTCATCATTCCAAATTTATTATCCATCCAGGCAACACAAATATGTACCATGCACTCAAAATGCATTTTTTGTGGGTAGGAATGAAATGAGACATTCGAAACTTTACTACCAAATGTTTAACCTGTCAGCAAGTTAAGATTAAACACCAACACCTAGGTGGACTCTGGCATCCTCGTCCCATCCCAATCTGGAAGTGGGATCTTATTACTATGGACTTTGTTAGTGGATTACCTCCCACAATCCAAGGGTATAATTCAATTTGGGTAATCATTAATTGATTAACTAAGTCACCTCACTTTCATAAAGTTCGTACCACCGATTCATTTCAGCGACTCAACAACTTATACCTTCAAGAAATTATCGAATTGCATGGGACTAATTTATCTATTATATTTGATCGAGATCCTCAATTTTCGAGACATTTTTTACAAGATCTAAAAAAAACAACGGGGATATTACTTCTTAGCACTGAATTTCATCCCTAAATCGATGGAGAATCTTAACGACCATTTCAAACCTTAGGGGATATGTTGCGAGCATGCACATTAGATCTAGGAAAAAAAATAAAGAGATCACTTAGCATTACTAGAATTTTCAAGAAATAATAGTTATCATGCTAGTATTCAATCCACTCCATAAGAATCCCTCTATGGAAGACCCTGTCATTCTCCACTTTGGTGGAAGGAAACTAGAGAAAATCAAGTCTTGGGACTAGAAATTATAGCAGAAACCATTGAGAAAGCAGGATGTGATATCAATTTGATATTTCCTAATATTTCAATAAATTAAATCATTTAATTAGATGTCAATCTCAAACAAACCAAATTTCAATTTTATTAAACCCTAAACATTCAACTAGGTGATTGAAAGCATTAAATTAACAAGCATGCAAATAAATAATTTTAGGAAAAATCCCCATAGGGAAAAACCTTTATTTCACTTATAAAATGTAAATCGCAACTTACAAACTTACAAGATAAACATTACACTGAATTTCCACGAGAATATACAAACACTACAGCCTTCGGATCAACAATGACTCCCTCGAGAATCAGTTAAATCGCAGTTCCTCCTTCAGCAGTGAATACCCTCAAGTATCTATAATTCAATAGTAGAGACAACACTCCACAAGATTAAACTTTGACAAAAAAGTATTTGGGTTACAAATATGATTCACAACAGTAATTAGGATGTGTTTGTGTGAATTAAAAAGGGTTTTAGCCCTAAAAAGCGAAGACTTAATCGCAGAAGTTTTGCAAATTTTGTAAAGTAAAAGTCTTAATTGAAAAGCTTCACGAAACAGGTATTTATAGTCAAAAATAAAAATTTGAGGCAACGAATGTCGTTTGAATGACTTCAACATGTCATTCGAACAACAGTGAGAAGTCGTTTGAACGACCATAAAAAAGACATGTTAAAAATCAAAATAGTACATGGTCGTTTGATGCACAGAAGAAATGAGGCATCTCACGACCTTCGAACGACTTGACCATGTCATTTGAAAGACATGTTCAAGTCATTTGAACAACTGTTCAAGTCATTTGTTCAAGTCATAAAAAAGACTTGACCATGCCTCTTTTTGATAAAATCAGTTTATAAAAATTTTCCCAATACTTAGTAAAAATCTAAGCAACTAAAAAAAATCTATACCAGAGTATACCTCATGCAACTATACCAGAGTATACCCCAACACATGTTAAAGATGCGTGATATTCAGATTTGTCTTCTTGAACATGTGAACATGAACTTTGGTTGATGGTTGTAATGGGATACAACATACTTAATGTAAACTAGGGACTATGGAAAATATGTCCTTACAAATCTCCCTCTATATCTATTCTGGTAAAAAATAAAAATATTCGATTTATCAATAAAATATCCAATACAAATCTAATACCTTCCAATGAACCCAAAAGTGGAAAAATACAAAATATGCAAGTCTTTAAAAAATCATCAACTTTTAAAACATCAATTCTCCTTGATTTCCTTGCTCTTCATTTTGTGTGATTTCCAAATGTTCATCAACGTCCTACACACAAAAAACAAAGTAAATACATTTGTGACGTATCGAGTTTGAAATGAGATAAACATAAATCAAATATCAAATAAAATCAATTAAATCAATTCTCTCCCATAACTGAAACTCTCACTCCCCTATAATTCAGAATTCGTTCTCCCCCTTTTTATTTATCCGAAATAGGCAAGGAAATGAATAAAACATAATAAAACGAAGTGGGTCATGACAATCATATCAAATCATCACAAATATAGCAAATAAGTTTATGCAAGGATAAAATCAAAAGGCATCACAATCTATTTTTGTTTTTTGAAATATTTTTCAAGAAAGAATAATTTTACAAAAACAACATACCATGAACTAACAATAAGAAAACCAAATCGTGGAAACGGAATGAACGGGTGTGAACAAATTCCATAGAAAAATGAACTCAAACAATCATAACATATGCTCACGATGAATATGGATACTCCTAACGAATGAACTCAAAATTATACTTAGGTGTAAAATTATTGAATTCATATGATATCGACTTAATCTAATCAACAAATCAAAGTCTAAAATGTCTAAAACTATGTAACTCTTTTTCAAGAATTTGTTAGGACGTGAAAACCCCTTGATTTCCAATCAAACTATAATGCATTTTATTTTTCTAACGAGGTTCTAAATTCTCTTTTAAAGAGATTTCCTATTGGACCCTTTTGGCATATTTTTCTTTTTGTTGCCTTAATTTTTTCTTGGGCTCTTTTCAAATGGTGGCTTTCACGACGAGTTCGCATGCCTCTCGTATCCCTTTCCCATGTACACTCATCATTTTTCAATTCTAAGCAAACTCTCACGGACAACGATTCTTGTATGCACTACTATTATTGTCAAGTTTTATTGCATTTGGTTAATTTTTAAGACAAGATTGAGATGAAAACACTTCGATCAACATGTGATAGACAAGTACAAAATCAAATAAATCCGTGTACGTGTGCATTAAAGGATAATAAGAGTCAAACATGTAGAAAGTAATCGCCAATCACATCTTAATGACTCCAAACATTATAAAGCGCATCGATGAGATGATGTATCATCTCAAAACACTATCAAATAGTCACATGGATAATGGAATGATGTTGTGACTTGGTCATCCTAAATGTCCATCCATAAACGTTGTAAAACAAAATACAAAAATCTTTTTGTGTTTTTTAAAAATGTTTGTCAAAATAAAATCCTTTGGGCTTTTTCAAAATTTTCTCAAAAAAATGAAAAAATCTTTTTGTATTTTTCCACAAATTTTTAAAAATAAAAATAGTTTTGGGTTTTTCAAAAAATACATCAAAATGGAAAAAGATAAATTCAATGGTTGTACACACTAGCAATAGGCAAAAAATATCATCATGAAAATCATCTTATGCTAGCAAACAAGTCTAAACCTCAATCATTAGATCCGATAGACTTTTCCAAAGGTAGTGACATCCTATGAAAAACATCCATAAAATCATGTGAAGTCTTGACTAAATACTCAACTTGCTCTCTAAAATGCTTAAAATCTCTCATGTGATGTCCGGTAGCATGTGGAGTGACATGTGTGAGAATGCATGTGTGAACACGTGCAGTATCATAACTAGGTAAATACCTATGAGACACACTACCCAACGTAAAGCAAAATTTCCTCAGGTGTCCTATTTTCTTACGATGGGAACAAATATAAACGGGCCAAGGAACACCTCTCTTCAAACGTCTAGGACGTGCTCTCCTATGGGGAAACAGATGCCTAGGTGAGTTAAGTTGAGAGCCATATGGATCTATTAAAAACTTGGACCATCATAACCTATTCCTGGTCTGTCAACATTACTCAAATCGGGGAGGAGGAGCATGTTTCCAACTTTCTTTGATCCTTCCTCTATTGTGTCCTTAACCTCCCGAGCACATTTGAGATCTCCCTCGAGGTGGGATACACGGACTTCATGTTCACTCTTTTCCCGGCCTAAGATGATCCACTACTCACATAAATAAACTCCCACCTTCTCGAGTTGACTCGTCGATGCCTCACAGTCCCTTAAAACTTCTATCTCTCTCTCCAAACCTAACACCTTAAGACCTAAATCTTTATTCAACTTCCACGTCTTTAAAGTCTACAAGTCTCTAAATGACTTTTGGATATCACCTTCACCCTCACTTCCAATCTTACTCTCACACTCACTATCCACCGAATGGCTCGAAAGATCATCTAAGCTATCAGGTTTAAACGTGTCCTCATCATCTGGGACAAACTAGGTGTGCTCACATGACTAAACATCAAAGAAACATACTTTTCACGTGGTGATTCATTCTCGGAATCATTAAACTCGATGTCACTATCACTAAGAGTGGTCGTGTTAGCAATTTTCTTGCCTTTTGTTTTTACCACAACGGGACACTGAAAAGCTTTGTTCCCTTTACCCTTGCACTCATAACCCCTTATATCTTCCTCTTTCTCACCTCTCTCTTTGGCCTTATCTTTCTTTTTATTTTTCTTAACAATCTTTTTATTAGAAGAATTTTCTTCGGAAAATTTGAGAAACATGTCAATTTCATAATTTTGAAGGTCTCTTACGAGCTCCTCTAACCTAATTGAATCGAATATCCCCTATGAATCTAAAATAGTGACATTAGGAATAAATCGTTTCAGGAGTGACCTCAATATCTTTTTAACAAATCTCTTCTCCTCAATTTTCTCACCCAAATTAAAACTCGTGTGAACTATGTCTAACAACCTATCATAAAACTCATCAAAACACTAGGAATCTAACATGGTGATAGTCCCAAACTAGGTGGTAAAAATTTACAATATTGACGCATTAACCGCATTGGTACCCTCATGTTTCAATTAAAGGATATCATATGCCTTTTTTAATGTGGTGAAAGTCATAATACGTCAGAAGTTGTTATGGGTGATGGCTTTAGAAATAGCACTAAGGCCTCGGGAGTTATAGGTACTCCATTTATAATCATCTTCAGTCCAACAATACACAAGTTTAGGATTGGTAACACTTTCAACTGTGACAATGGGATGTGTCCACCCTCTTTCACATATGAACCAAACCTTTTCATCAATTGCTTTTAAACGTGATATCATGCGAGCTTTCTAGAAGGCATAATTTGTCCCATCAAAGACATACATCTGATTATATAAGTTATCCACTGAGAAAGTTTCTATTTTTAAAATATCAAAATTTTCAAAACCGATTTATATCACATAAGTTTTGCGAAAAAAGGATTTCACGATATTTTGGTGAAACCTGCTCTAATGCCAATTTGAGAAAGCATGATGTTATACCAATTTCAGATTTCTCAATATTTCAATATCTCAACTTAGTTAGTTAGATGTCAATTTCAAACAAGCCAAATTTTAATTTTATTAAACCCTGAACATCCAACTAGGTGATTGAAAGGATTAAATCAACAAGCATGCAAATAAATAATTTTAGGAAAAATCCATACAGGGGAATACCATTATTTACATTAAAAAATGTAAGTAGCAACTTACAAACTTACAAGTGAAACACTACAATGAATTTCCATAAGAATATACAAAGACCACAGCCTTCAAATCAGCAATTACTTCTTCGAGAATCAAACGAATCGCAGTTTCTCCTTCAGCAGTGAATACCCTCGAGTATCCCGAAGTCAGCAGTAGAGACGTCACTCCATAAGAGTAAACTTAGACAAAGAAGTGTTTGGGTTCCAAAGAAAATTCACAAAAATAATTGGGATGTGTTTGTTTGAATCAAAAAAGTTTTTAGCCCTAAAACGTGAAGACTTAATTGCAACAATTTCGTAGATTTCGTAAAGTAAAAATCTTAATTGAATAGCTTTACGAAATAGGTATTTATAGGCTAATAAAAAATTTTGAGGCGACAAAGGTTGTTTGAATAAATTCAGCATGTCGTTCGAATAATAGTGATAAACTATTTGGAACAACCGTAAAAATGACATGTTAAAGATCAAAACAGTACGTGGTCATTTGATGCACAGAAGAAACGAGGCATCTCGCGACCTTTGAGCGACATGTCCATGTTTTTTAAATGAAATGTCCATGTCATTTGAATGACTGGAGCGAAAAAAAATATTTTTAAAAGTCCTTCTACATGTATTTTTGAAAAACTTTTAAGTCAGAAAAATGCCTTTTTTTTACAAAACCGGTTTATAAAAAGTATTCCAATAATTAATAAAAAAATCTAAGAAACTCAAAGAAAAATCTATACCAAAGTATACCTCATCTCTCGTAGATGTTGTAGATGCGTGATATTTGGATTTGTCTTCTTGAATGTGTGAATGTGAACTTCCGTTGATGGTTGTAATGGGATATGACATACATAATGTAAACTAGAGGGAAATATGTCCGTTCAACTACCGAGAAAGTGCATTTAATCACGAAACTGTTTAGCACAAATTCACAACATATTTCACATGTCTAAATTGATAAACTATATTGCTGACCCAAGCAGTGTCTTTACATTGGATAGACTATGAATACAAATTAATTATGACTTTGTTTTGACATAGATCGAATAATTCTGTAAGGACATAAATTTCCAATTGAGTCCCTGTATTGTTTTGACTTAATTCCGTGAACAAAACTGTGTTTGTAATATGTCATAGGGAGAGTTTTATTTTGTCACGATCCCACTTGGTCTATGACGTATTGAAGAAATTGAAGGCGTTGCGGCAAAGCTTCAAAGAATTAAATCATGCCGAAGTTTAATTGGTGCAAGTTTAATTGTCTTCAAAGTAAATTTCATTCCAAGATCACTCAGGTATGAATGCCTATAATTAATGGTGCTCGGAATTATTTTATAAAAGATAAGGATGTAATTTTTATAAAGAAAAATGTTTTTAAATGTTTTAAAAGTGTTTTAAAGGTTTACACTATGTTTTATGATGATAAACTCGTAAAAGAGTTTGACATTTTTTTATCTCTAATTAGAAGAGACGTTTTAAACAAAAAGTCAAAAAGTCAAACTTTCACGTTGTCGTTCAAATGACATCCAATCTCGTTCGAACGAGATGGGATGTCGCTCGAACGAGTTCCTCAAGTCGTTCAAATGACACATTTTTCGAGGTGGCATTTAAATCCTATTTAAACAGTATTTTCATCATAGTTTCATAGGTGTGCTTTCTGGAAAACAATTTTACGAACTAGAACATTGTTTGCACATTTTTTCTAAGGTTTAAAAATGTTAAACACATCCTTAGAGTTTGCAAAGATTCGAGTTATCATTATTATATGTTTAAGTGATCTTGCTGCACCAAAGTTATTTGTTCTACACATTCAACACAAAGGTTTTTGCGGTGAAGAAAAGGGAAGGACTTCTTGTTCGACATCGTAGACGAATCAAAGCCATTCGGTGGACACCGAGACATACGTGGACGCGTGAGTTGTGGACAGGTATCGTAGAAGACGGAATTTCTGCTTGGGCACTATTGAAGAACGGTTGATGATCAGAAGGATCATCAAGACCCGTGGGGATCGTGTCTTAGTGTAAGGATAATCTGTCTTTGTAAAACAATTGTTCATAGTGATTGTCTGGCTTGGGCCGTCCGAGGTTGTTTTCCTGTTTTTGGGTTTTTTCCTCGTACATCCGGCGTTGTGAGTATTCTTTACTTTACTTTACTTTATTTGCTTTAATCACTAGATGTATGTTTAGGATTAATCAAGATAAAATTGGTTTAAATTAAGAATTGGGTTTTTCACAACATGGTTTGGTGCATAATTAAAAGTTGGATCTTTTTCATAGAAAAATTGGTTTTGTTTAAAACACACATATTGGGCACTCTTCAACTTCGTACGCAGACCATTCCTTTAGTAAAAGTTCTCTTGCAACATCATGGTCACGAAGAAATAACTTGGGAACTTAGAGATATCATATATCAAGAATATCCCGAACTATTCGAGGGTAATTTCGAGGATGAACTTCTTTTTTGGTAGGGACAATTTTAAGACACATAGAAAAACGTGTATAGATCAGACTATATATATATATATATGTGTGTGTGTGTGTGTGTGTGTGTGTGTGTGTGTGTGTGTGTGTGTGTGTGTGTGTGTGTGAAACATAAATTTTAAAGTTACATTAAATTTTTAATAATTATAAAACACCCCCTAAAGTTTTCAATTGACTTTTAAACCATCTAGATGAATTATATATTTCAAAATTTCCTTACAAAACACTTCATTACCTTTAAAATTACAAAGCAGCCCCTCACAACTCTTTCCTAAGTTTTGGAAATTACACAACGGGACCCAAAAATTTAAAGATAAATGAAAAAGGACCTAAAACTTAATAAAAAAAACCTTTATCATCTTCCTTATTAGCTAGATTGATAAGAATGCTAGAAAAACAACATGGGAACCCATGAAAAACTAGGGTAAACCTACACTTTTTGTCACCTTAAACTTTCTTCATAGGATTCTCTCATTAGACCAGCCCAAACACCACCCCAAATTCAACCAATACACTTCGCATCATTTCCCCTATATAAAGCCTCTCTTTTTTAAGAGAATTCAATACCAGAAGTAGTTCAAAACACAAACCAATATTTTGGGATTTTTCGGTATGTTATCATTTTATGTTAATAGCTTAATTCATTCAATTCAATCATGTTTCTGTAGTAGAGTAGGATCTATTTACGCATTTACATGTGAGGTTTTATATAGAAATCCCATAAGGTTCAAATTTCATAAAATACCTTGGAAGCTTGAGCTCTAGTGGTGAATTCTAAGTTCCTAACTTCAAACTAGTTTTAAAGTGGGAATATTTGTCCTTAGACTGGTAGCATTACACACATATAGTTTAATTTCAGTATAGTATTCGTACTTCTTCATAAACCAAGTTTTTTATTTTTAGAAATTGAAATTTTAAAATTAAAATTCTCCATGTACAATATGAATTAAACCTTCAAACAAAAAATATTTTGTTCCAAATTCACACAGGAAATAAACTATAACACTGCCATACTTTGAATTTTAGTATAAATCCACGAATTTCAAACTAAATGTTTTGAGATTTATAGTATCCGGAGATAAGGCTACAGTCAACCTCAATCTTTAAAAGTTATTTCGTTGAAAACATTCTGAAAAATTCAGAAGAATGGCTTTGCAATCATCTAAAATAGTATTATGTGGAGGATTTAATCGAAAGTTAATGTTTTTAAAGAACAATTCAAAATTCGAAAGGCTGAAGATGAAATGTAACACAGGCGTGTAAGTATGGTCAAATCCAACGCGTGAGAGCACGTGAACAATAAAAAACTTTTGAAAAAAAATTCCAAAAAATTTATTTTATTTTTCTATTTAAAATGGTATATTATAATATCCTATTTGATTAACAAGAAAGATAATTCGACATACACCTTAAAATGTAAACTTAAACATTAAAAATATTTTTGCACATAAACCCTTGAAGTCTTTCAACTTTTGTATTTTACCCCAATTTTTGTCTAAAGCTTCTTGACATTATTAGGAACAAAAAAGTCTCTTAGAACCAATCTTAAAAAGTGAAGGAACCTTAAGTAATATATTTAAACATTATTTTTTTTAAACACAAACATTAATTTACTACGCAATTTTATAAATTTTACCACGCTTTCAAATATTTCACGACCCTTATTCTTACACAAAAATACATTATCTCTTTGTCAGACTTACACGAACTACCACCTTGACTTAAACCGACTCCATCGAATTTTTCAAAAACCCTAACAATAAGTAGGTGTTATTTTATTCAATATTATTTCCACGCAATGCTTTTGATTACGCCTTTTGTTTATAGCACTGTGACACCCCGCCTAATAAAACACCGAGCGATCACTCCTATATCAAATTATGACAGGAGTCTCAATGGATCATTCTTAGCATCACTGTCGAAAGTCCATTTAATTACTAATAACCTATTAGGCCGGTGTCAAAATTTTACTTAACTACTCCTTTTAAACGAATATAATAAAAACATCCACACAGTATATGCGTAAATGAAACTGAAATAAAATAAAATAACCGAACACTCGGTCAAAATATACAACCATATCGAATGATGTACTAAAAAGAATGAATAAATGCAATTGGACCATTGGCCCGCATATTTTTACAGTACCTCCTATGTAGAGTACAAGAATGAAAGCGTATATCGAGAACCTGCACGCATCCACAGCTGTTGCAGCTGATGTTTGACTCGAAGGAAGTGTCATATATATATATATATATATATATATATATATATATATATATATATATATATATATATATATATATAATAATAATAATAATAATAATAATAATAATACTCCTGTGCGGACTAGTCCGCATTTTAAGAATGCGGACCGGACATGTGTCGCCTAAAGATGTGCCTAGAAACTATCACCTAAATTATAGGCACACTCTCTCTGTTTTCAAGGCTCACCTCCAGGTGACACATGTCCGGTCCGCATTATTAAAATGAGTACTAGTCCTCATAAGATCATGAATATATATATATATATAGCAAGAAAGGAAAAGTAGATAAACGGGTCAGAGCCCGAGTTTAAAAAATATTTAGGAAGTGAATAAATGCCTTATTATTTTGAAAAAGGTTTTATCTCATATTTAAGTTTAGTATCGCACTCCCATGAGATACCCCTCACCTCTCTTCTATTAGTGCACACCTAACGCACCCCTCTAAATATCCTAGTCAAGCTACCCTGCTAAACTAGTCTATCACCCAACTACCATCTACCCTAGATAGTCCAAGTGCTAAGGGCTAAAATTTCCTCCATTCATAACACTTCACTAATTTTGTGCGTGGGGTGTCTCCCGAAGCGAAATCCAAACAAGGAACCTAACGCACTCCCATGAGATACCCCTCACCTCTCTTCTATTAGTGCACACCTAACGCACCCCTCTAAACATCCTAGTCAAGCTACCCTGCTAAACTAGTCTATCACCCAACTACCATCTACCCTAGATAGTCCAAGTGCTAAGGGCTAAAATTTCCTCCATTCATAACAATTCACTAATTTCGTGCGTGGGGTGTCTCCCGAAGCGAAATCCAAACAAGGAACCTCCCCGATACACTACTACTTGGCAGGGTTAATGGTAGAGATCCATTAGGCCCGTAGCAGAAAACAAATGTATAAATACATATTTATATACATCTTACAATATACATCTGGATAATATCTCCCGGACTGAGGATTCATATATAAAGTATTTATCAATACTTATCATATTTATCTCAAAACTTTCCATTTCCTTTCTTATATCCAGGAAATGTATTTAAAATCCAACTCATTAGCATAAATTGCTTTAACATATCATATAACTTTTTAAAAGCCAATTTTATTATCATAAACATGCTTTTCCTTTTTAAAACATCCCATTTCCCTTCTTATATCCAGGAAATGTATTCAAAGCCATTTTTATTATCATAAAAATGCTTTGATCATATCATATGCTTCCATTTCCCTTCTTCCATCCCGAAAACGTATCCGAAGCCAATCAATTATCCCATTTCCCTTCTTATATTAGGGAAATGTATTTAAAGCCAATCCATTATCATGAATTGCTTTAACAAATCTAAGACCGTCCCTCCGAGTTTCCCCACTGGACGCGCCCCTAAATGGCTATCATCTTCCAGGGCCCATCAAACAAGACAACCTGGGAACCTACCAACGTCGAGAAGCGGCCATATGCCTACGGGATAGTCAAGACCACACTCAGAATCTCCTAACCAGCGGAGTAAAATATAATCGCTCATATGGCCTAGGACTATATCCACCCTACATTCATTAGCCAGGGGGCATCACCATACGCACACAACTTCCCTTATGATAGCAATTTAGGGAGGTGTGTAACCATAATTTATTAATTATGAAGATCTTTTCTTTTCCATATTGAAAACATTCATTTTTATATTTTCAAAATCATTTACATCATATCATATATATACTTTATTCACATAGTATATACACATACTATATATTCCTCCCCGAATATATATGAATGGCCATATTTTCCAATCTCATCTAGCGATGACCATTAATCCCAAAGATTCTCTCAAAGAATCATAATCATGCATTCATATAAGAATGATACTAAACCTAAAGTATTTTCTTACTTCAATAAATAATAAATACCTTAATCCCATCTAAGGATTTAGTGGATATCTCCAAATATACCAATTTGCATTAACTAAATAAGTATACTCTCCAATTCATCCTAATAATCTCGTCGGATTCACTCATCCATAATCAACATAATTATGTTATCTCTTTAGATCGTAATTCTCTTTAATACTCAAATTTAGAAAGCCCGCTTTAAACTCAAAGAGGAGAAGTAATAACAATTTCCAAAATCTTGGGCTGAAAACAGGGTACCGGTCGATCGGTCCTGGACCCCCAATCGACTGCGGGTTGCAAATAAGCCTACGAAACAAAGCAGTAGGCCCTTTTTCCTTGACTCGATCGACCGGCCTTAAGGGCGCGGTCGACCGGTCACACCAGGTCCTCAACACTAATTTCAAATACTCCATCCAACAAACCAATTTCATTATCGGGGTTTCTAAACTACACCAAAAATCATCGCAAACATCTACACGATTAATTCTAGCCTTTATTGTTCCAATTCCCGATTTGATTTCCGAGTTGATGATTTCAACCCGGAACTGCCATCTTTTAAAAATTATATCAAATCAAGAAAAAATCAGAAAAATACGTGGTTGGTGCCCACATGACCGTATCGAAAAGATCTAGAACTTTCGTGTTTTGACCGAGAGCTAAATCAGTACTTTTCCTGGCCGAAATGTCCCCACAAGCCACGGGTTTACTATTCATCATCTTGCCCAAAATCCCAAACTCCATTTTTCTCCATTTTTGTTGTTTCTAACCTCATCCAACAACTCAATAAACATCTAATCTATGTTTTACAACTAACACATCAATTATTTTCGGGTATCAACCCATTTAAACCCTAACTTGCATTTCTTCCAATTTATCACCATAGTTCACACCATTAACAAGGATTCAAGCTTAGAATTCATCTACTATCATTATTACAATAAACCCTTATGAAAACTTCTCCCAAAAACCCATTTACAAAATAATACCCAAACCCAAAATCTTTAGGGTTTGTTAATACCAAACTACGGTATGAGATTTATGCAAAAATATAAATAAAGCAAGTAAACACTTGCCTCATGGATATAATCCGACGACCTCGAGCCGAATCCCGCGGAGGTTGGCCGAAATCTCCCATTTTTTCCCTTTTTCTTCCTCCTCTCTCTCTTCTCTCTCTTTTCTTTCTTTCCTCTTCTCTTTTCTCCCTCTCTTCCTCCTTTTATAAGGAGAAAAGGGTTTTAACCCTTAAAACCCAAAAACGACTCGTTTACTCAATTACGAGCCTATTTAACTCCAAAATTCTCTGATACTCATTTTCGACTTTCGGATAATCTTTTTCGACTATCTTGGACAATCTGAGACTCATGGCTTAGCCGAATTTGCATCCGAGGTACTTGACCGCAAATTACTATTTCAACCCAAAATAAATAAATGCGGTATTCCAATTAAAATATTATCTTTTGTCGCTTTACCCGGCAGTCACACATTATTAAAATACTCCAATTCATTTACTTAACATCAAAAGCAAATATACCATCCATCAAAAATCAGTAAATCCTCGAAAATCCCAAAAATACTATTCCGGGAAAATCTCCAAATTCCTATTTATTCTCAATAATGGAATTTAATTGTCTCCAAAAAGGACGGGTTGTTACAAGCACTATGTGATAGACCCTATATATCATGTTCTGATTGATGAAGTCATTATGCAATCATAGTATTTCATATGACACATTTCTATTACATCATATATTATGAGCTACGAAAAATCTTCCGTTCCACCCATGACTGTATTATTTAGTCTGTAGGACTTAGATGACTAAGTGCCTATTTATTTCTACTGTAAGGAATGCCTACAGTATCTGGATTGATTATTTCCAATTTTATTAGATTGATGCTGTTCTATGTATGGCTATTAGCTTTAAACCTCTAAATGGATAATTATGGGTTATTTGTTTCGAAACCATTCATAATCATTTCATGTTCTAGCCAGATATTTGTATTTATTTTAGTTATACAGTTCGAGAAATAAACGTGTTATCTTATCCTAACATTTAATCCATTTTCATATTGAAGTTTTTGTACTAACTCATCAAAAATCATGTTTCGAACTGTATATAAAAAGGATTATCTACTTGGAAATTTCACATATGTTTTCGAAATTATAGATGGACCTAGGCAATAGATAAGGCAACGTCTCCTATACCCAAGAAAATCTAATGCATCACCTCATGTTACTCTAGCAATTATATATGCCTAAAACAATTAGTTGCAGCACTGAATACCGTATTATAATATCCTATGCTACTACATATAAATGGATGTAATTGATATTGTATCAAGGCACATGCCATGAGTTTGAATTTTCTTTTGATTTTATTATCTTTTATGGATTATGTAATAAAAGATAGTGCCTCCTATTAGGATGAGTGTAATGAATAATGTATTTGTATACTTTTCTTCATGTTGAAAGAAATTACTATTATTTATCCCTTTTGTTGTCATAATTATTTATATTTTTTGTTATATAATTTATTTCCCCGTTTGACTTATCAACCCAACCCTTAATCACTATTGATTATTTAGGACTTCAAAAAATCTCTCCCCCACCTATGAATAGTATGAATCCTTGGTCGTAAATTGAGAGAACCTTTAACTTCCCTCAAATTTTCACTTTCTCTCTCTCTGGAGTGTTAGTAATGAGTTCTAGGAGCTTTGGAAATGGAGCCCATGTGTGATACTTACAGTAAGTGAGGGGGAACCTACTGGTTTCAATTATGTCACCACTTTTCCTAAAGAGGCTTCTAGAATATCAAAACCTTAGTTCATAAGAAAAAACCTTATTTGGCCACGTCATTAAAACACATGATTGGTTTTCTTTATACCTCCAAGGGGTAAAATCCGCAACCTGGAAACATAGGCCACAACTTAAGGATTTCAGTCGTGGATCTACTAACTTACACACCCACCCGCGACCAACAAGGTCTAGTTTATTACTATGGGTCCAAGGCTTCCACAATGCTATCTGGCCTTTTATAGTTTGGGTCAGTAAAAGGGTTAATTGATCCATCATGAGAATCTTGGTATGTGCTTCACGATGTTTTGATTTAATTGTGATTTACCCTATCATTTTTTGTAATGTTAAAAAATTCATGAAGGTGCGACTCCCTACGAATTGAACTGATAAGGCTTGAAAGAGGTTCCGAAAGGTTGGATCCTTTGAGTGATATATATATATATATATATATATATATAATGATCCGCCTAGGCTTTAGGCTTGGGATAATAACCCCACCTTAAACCTTTTACGCCTTATTCTTGTTAAAATCCATAAGGCGCACTTTTATTAAAACAAAAATTCTTTACCTAAACGATATCGCCTTTTAAAGACTTTTTTTACAAATCAGACCAATATCTCGTCCAAAATAATTAAATAGTATTTTAATTTGCAAATATCATAAATATTTTTAAGGTATGTACAATTTTAGTATATTTACTAGCCTTTTCATGCCTTTTTACGCCTACGGCTCGCCTAGGCTTCTAAGGCTAAAGTCTTGACATCCACGCCTTGACATCCACTTTGATGTGTGTGTGTGTGTGTGTGTGTGTGTGTGTGTATATATATATATATATATATATATATATATATGCAACTAGTCCAACGTTGGCCGTATTCATTTGTGGATTTGGTTTGTGATATTAATACGATTGTGACATGTACGTACCTTATTACAAGGTAGTATATGAGTACTACATTGTAATACCCCGAACTTTTATGGATATTTAAATTACATAAGTAAGTGTAATTTAATAATTTGAGAATTCCTAAGTGAAAGATGTGACACCCCGCCTAATTAAATACCGGGCGACCACTCCTTTATTAAATTAAAATCAAGGTGAACAGTTGGTTCATTCTTAGCATCACTGTCGTAAAAATAACTTATCCAAATTTAACACCCTATTTAATTAAGTTAAGTTTCAAAACCATTTTTAAACATTACTTTCCAAATTTTATTTTGAAAATAAAGATTTAATTATCGACAACAATTTAGTATTTAAAGAATCACACTACAATAATCCTGGAACATATAATCCAATTAATTTAAACATTCAACAACTAAATCCCAGCATTTTAAACATACATAAAAAAAATCCCAAAGTAACAGTACTAGAAATAACCGAAATACAAATGTCCCAATAAAACAGATAAATAGTGGAAAGGGCGACACATGCCCAATAAGGAGAATGATAGAAGTGGAATCAAGTAAATGAAATCGTCTAAGGAAATGGACTGCAACTCCCACCTAAGCTGCAGCACGTTCCTTCCAAGGGATCCTAAACAAGACGCCCTTGTGGCTGGGCACCTATAATATAGACATATATATACAAGAGAAAAAAAAAACGGGTCAGAGCCCGATAGTGTATATGATTTAAAAATTCGTTTAGCAAGTATTTAAATTGATTACAGGCCAATGCAACAACATATTAGTGCGACTCTCTCTTAAGAAAGTTCTCACCTCTCTTCTAGTGTGCACGCCTATCGTACTAACCTTCCCAACGGAATATCTATCATATATCGCACTAATCTCACCCAACGATTCATCTGATCTTAGGTTATTCGTAAGATTTACAACTGAACAACGCAAGTATTTAAAACGTAAGATTTCAATTTGTAACCAAAGTTCTCATTTTAACTTTATTAATCAATAAAGTTTTCCAGTGTCGTATTATACTTTCTCAAAACAAGTATTTATAATTTGAGTCATCAACCATGTCCTACTTACCAAATCACAGTAGGCAGTCCCAAATTTCAAAATTTCATATATATATATATATATATTAACTACTCGTATAATATATATATTATAACAGCACCCCAAATAGAAACTATGGTGCGGGCATACTCTACTATCCAAACCCCTTATCACTCGTATTAAGCGGAATACAAATTCGGAATCACTCTCGAATTGTATTAACACATAAACAAAAAATTTTGAGGCGAAGCATAGATTCCAAGTCTCTAAGAGGATGGCACATACCCGCGTCTCTTAGGACCGTCTTAACTATCCATTCGATAGCCTGTACCAAGGATATCTACCTCCTAGGGTACGAATCAACATCCCCCATAAGGCACACAGGATAAGATCGTCCCAGCGCGGTAACCTCGGGGATAGCAAGTAGCGTGGGTATGATTTTCACACATAGATAGTATATGCATACACAATCATATAACTATACTAATATTACCATATCAATATTAGGTATATCTCAAATCCCATAGTTACGACATTTATCCTTATTTTCACATTATTAGTATCCCGTATAAGGGTTCGTCTCTAACCTTAATTCGAAGGATTCTTCCAACTTATTATGTAACTCTCATGGACTCTATCCTCCCAAGTATAAAATTCAGTAGGTGTCCTTTTTATGTTCCAACGTAACTCTCTTATGCATCTCTCCCTTTAATACATAAATTCATCGACCCTTAAGTAATTATCCCAAAAATACAATTCTCGTCTCGTATTAAAAGTCCCAAAATTATTCATATGTCCTACGAGTCTTCCCTATCTCCCAAAACACTATATTAAGGATGTCCAAGAATTATTTCACATTAAATTGAATTTCTACTAATTAAGAAGGGAAAACATGAGTTTTCCAGGATGGGTCGATCGATCGAGGTCTGGGCTCGATCGATCGAACCTTCGATCGATCGAAGCTCTGGGCTCGATCGATCGATCAAGAAGGTCTGCGAAATCTGCAGATTTTGCAGTTAGGGGTTTCATCTTTTAACCTTCACCAAATCCATATTTTTCATACCCAATCGACCCAAAATTTATACTACTGACATTATATCATCATATTATGAAATTTCAACGTAAAGCATGTAGATTTCAATTATTAAACATGGATCAACAAGCCCCAAATTCATATAAAACCTCAAGAACCCTAGAATTTCATTACTATGGTTCTAATCCATCTTTTCCATAATTTTCTTCATCTACAACCTCATAAATTCGTGGTTTAATCCTCTACATGTTAAGGGGTTTCCAGAATAACAATTAATCCATCCCTACATGCAATTTCCTATCTCATATTTTAGGTTTCTTCCATAAAAATACATTCTAATTACTCCTAAACCAATATGAAAGATGCATAAACGAAATAAGAAAGATAAACACTTGCCTGGGATTTTTGGTGTTCTGGTTTGGTGCCGAATTTTGTGTGATTGCGTTCCCCATCTCGCGATTTACGCGTTGGCGGTGGCGGCAGTGCAAACGGTTGAGTTTTGAGCCTTGGAATGCCTTGAGAGCTCTCTCCTCTCCTCTCCTCTCTAATGGCCGTTCTAGAGTTTTGAGTTTTCTAAACCTAGATGATAACCCAGATATCTGATATAACCCTTTTAATTTTCATGGTTTTAATTACCCAAAAATGTGAAATGTCCAAAATGCCCTCCCGGGTACTAATTAGGCCTAAAACACCCCGAGACCCAAACTAAACCCTCGGGCACACTTTTCAGACTATCTCGACCCTTCCGAACACGTTGACGCACTCAAAACGACCATACGAACAACTTATAAAATATTCACTTGTATTTGTCAATATTTAGTCTCGACGCGACACGGGCGCGTCCCGACTCAAATTTCTAAAATTGTCATTTTATTCACTCGTGACATTCAATATAACCAATATTATATATTACTTTGCTCATTAGTAACATTCGACAAATTTCCCATCATTACTAACTCTCGTCACGTTAATAATTATAACATAATTAATTTCTGGATTTTATTAAATAATAAATTCACATTAAACTTAATAAATCCCCAAATTAATATAGCATAAAAATACGGGGTATTACAAAAGATAATTGAAGTGCGGGTTAAATATTAATTGGTGAGTTTTGGATTATTATCGATGTGTTCTATATTTACTTATGGGAATAAATAAATGAAGTTGGATTATTTTACATAGTATCACGTTGGAAGAAAACGACAAGTAATAATATCTTATTAAGAAAAAACGTTAGGAGATGTGTTGGATTTAAAAAGGTAATTTTTTTATAAGTGACTAGGATGGGGATTTGGAGTGCACGGTTGGTCTTGGATGGGCCAAAATAGTCAAAATAGAGTACCCGAGGGTAGTGTTTGGGTTCCGGGGACTTTTTGGATTAGTAGGGACTCACATTTGAGTATATGAGTCAATTTTGGGTTTAATAAGGAGAGAACCCTTATTTCTCTCTTATAAGACATGAGAGATAGAGATGAGAAAGAAATAAAGAAAGACAGAAAGAAAGAAGGAAATAAAGGAAGAAGAATAAGATATTTTCAGCTAAGCTCTGGCAAATTCCGACATGATATCGTCGGATTTATCAAATGAGGCAAGTGATTAACTTGCTTTAATTATTTATGTGTGTTTATAATTCATATTATAGTTGGTGAAAACTATATGATTTTGGGTTGGGATTCTTGAATCAAAATGGTGTTTTTGGAAATGATTTCATATAATTTAATGCGATCATGACTCCATATTAAATTGAGGGTTTAACTAAGTTAAGATTTAAATCATAGTTAAATTGAGGAATCCCATGAATAAATTGTTGTGTTGGTAAATCATAGTGTGTAGATGATTATATTAATGGTTGGTGATGTTAGAACCCATAAATCTTTGGTTGGTTAAGTGTTGGATTGAATTTGGACTTGGAGAAGATGATAAACTCCCGAAATTGAACACGTCAAATTGATAAAATGCGGTTCAGTTTGGGTCACCGGACCGGTTCATTTTTGGGCCCATTCGTTTCATTCGTTTTTGGTCACCGGACCGGTTCATTTTTCTGGCCATCAGTTCAGTTCGTTTATGACAATTAAATTTGAGAAGTTTCTCTTAGACTAAAAGTACTGTAGAAGAATTCCTTTTAGAGATAAATAATAGGGGGCATAAATAGAGTGTGAGGGCCTCTAAAAGATTTAAATGAGTGATATATAAATCTCGGGTTAGCGGGAATAAGATCCGGGTTATAAATTTTAGGAGTGCTTGGGACGAACGACACCCGGGAAAGTTATTTTGGCGGTTATATATATATATATATATATATATATATATATATATGCATGTAGAATATATATTGCAATTATATGTGAGTAAATTCGAATGTGCGAGTAGGGTGAAACTAGAATACTATCTAGATGTGATAAGCTAATATTTAGAAGAAATCAATGTGATAATTGTATCATAAGTGAGTGAATTCTTATGGGATTAACACAAGTGTGGGAATACTTATGAATTATTACTGATTGTTATATTCGAGATTTATAGGATAATTCCATGGGAGATAGGCATGAATAGTCGAATTCGATAATATGTATATGGGTATAGAGACAGTATATATATGATGTGATTATAAATATATTTTTGTGTGAATGGTATATTTTTGTAGAACATACCCCATTAGTGCTATCATGGGAACTTTCGCGATGCGGGGGGATCCCCTAGCTTGAGGAGCAAGGAGAGTATAGTCCTCAAGTCATAACATCCAGTTATTTATGTAGTGTGGCTCTTTATCAAGGGTGAGACATCTTGGGTATGATTCTTTCTCACTTTCAGGTGAGGAACTATGACCGCTTCCCTTAACTTTGTGTTGTGTTTTTATCAGGTTGGTGTGAGATCCCGATCGTTGATACCTAGGATGATGTGTGTATTCCCTAGAAGGTGATAGAATTCTAGAGACTGCATCCATTGAGTTATATCTATGTGAGATGGTTATTGTACTTATATAATATTTGATATATAAGTATGGATATACTTGATGTGTATTGTATATTGTGTGTATATATATATGAAGATGTGAAAAGATATATATTCGGACAAATAAAGAATAAGGTGAGTAGTAAATTGTTACATCCAGGAGAATAAATCCGGAATAAAATGTGAGATATGTATATAAAGATGAGAATATTATATACGGGATTAATGACATCAAAATGTGAATAGTGTATAATAACAAGTGAACGTTATTTATTATGAACGGATAAATTATAAGTGAGAAATTATAATGTCAAGCTAAGATGCAAAAGCTTAAGATATTATATACGTGGGGTATGAGATAGCGTATGGTAGATTAAAGGTTTTGAGAGATGCTAGTTAGGCTGGGTAGCATAACTAGGGTGTTTAAAATACATGTGTTAGGTGTGCACTGTTAGATGAGAGGTGAGGGGTATCTCATGTGAGTGTAACACGAGTTTAATTATGGAGGATATCATATTTTAAATGTTAAAGTATTTTAAACACTTCTTAAATATTTTGAAAACATTTTGGGCTCTGACATGCTTGCAAATTAAAAAAAAATATCTTTCGGTGTCTAGACATAGGGATGCCTGGATGATTATTTTCGTTCGAGTCAAACGATGCTGCAGCAGCTATGGCTGCTAGTAGGGATTGTTTATATGCTTCTATCCTTGTGATATAGATAGGAGGTATTGTGAGTTATATTCGGGCATGTTTCCCAACTGTTGTGATTCATTTTATTTTCGCATTTTCATTTACACATATTCATTATGGTTTTGTGAATATTTTACCGAGAGTTATCGGTTATTATTTTATTTAATTCAATTGATGTGTATATCAATTGTGTGGATGGATTTTTTTTTGTCTTTAAGTTAAAAAGAGTCGAAAGTTTAAAATTTGAGGTTCGGGCCTAATAGGTTATTATTAATTAATTTGGTTTTCGACAGTGATGCAGAGAATGATCCTTATGAGAAATCTTGTTTTATTTTGACAAAGGATTAATCAGTCGAGGTTAAAATAGGAGGGGTGTCACAGATGGTATCAGAGCATCAGGTTCTAGTGTCCTTAGGAATCTATGCGGATGTACTATATCTTCAACATTGCTTTCTATTTGATATAGTGCCCTATGCTTAGGATTGTTGATTCCTTTGGTGAGATTTCGTTCTCCTGCTATAAGGTGTAATTTTAGTGAATCTTATATGCGTTCAGGTGAGATTTGTATGCCAAAATGTGATGGACAAAAGATGAGGGCCGTTAGGAGACAGCAGGAGGTTGGGCGCAATTGGAGTTATAGAATAATTTTGGGGACGATGACCGTAGACGAGGTCACCCCTATTGTTGCTCGAAAAGTTAGGTATATAAGGACTGCTAGGTCACAACATATTTTTTTAAGTACTGTAATAGCAGAAAGTGGTGCCAAATTAGACTCACCCAACATGGTTAAAATGGGACAGAGTCAGGTAGGTCTTTAAGAGGAACACCCATTGAATTTTAGTAAATGCGAAGATTGTGTGTGTGTTAGCCAAGGAAGAAGGATTTCCATAGCCTTTGGCATATAGCAGAGTGTAGTATACCCAGAAGTAAAAATTGGGGTGAAATTTTCTTTTAGCTCGTGGGAGCAGTGTTGTAATTGTGGGAGTCAATCACCACATTTGAAAAGTGAAATATTATGCCAGTGGAAGGATCTTAGGTACGATTTGACCGCAAGTTCCGTCATCTATTGTTCACAAAGAGATGTGAATGAAATTATGACCTTATCTCAGGACTGCTGGACAGAGGCCCATTTGTGAAAAGAATATGATCAGGGAATAAAACAGGATGAAACGATGCTAGAGAAACACCGCGGGGGGGAGACCCATCAGGGGACCCATTTAAAGAATTCAGATAGTTGAATTCCTACTAAGTGACGGTGGATTCAGTCAGGGTTGTTATAACAAGCAGGGTGTTCCTTAGGGCTAGTGGCACTAAGGGAACAATGAAGATGGTCATCGGGTCGAGTCTACCAGGGTCTGAGAGAAGGATCCTAACACTGTCAGAGTGGACAAGAATAGAGAATTATATGAATAAATATTTATGTGGAGAGTAGGACCACATGCATTGATTTTTCCCAAAGTGAGTAAAGGTACAAACGTATGGTGCCTAGCAGGAGCAATGATTAAGATAGTTTGGTTCGATTCTAGAAAGCATGTTATGTACGGGAACCATTCGATTAGCCGAGGCGATTGGCAAGGTTGAAATATGAGTGTTAACCTCGAGTGAATGTGGTATGCTTTATGTAACACGAGAGAGTCACAATATTTTATTAGCACTAGATTCGCGTGTGAGACGAGTTTAATGCGTATATCGATAACATTATTATGTTTATATATTTTCAATTGTGTAGCAAGGTTATCTTTGGTTTCATCCACAGGGGAGCAGCTGTAGTAAATGGGAATATATTTTATTGGAATTACTTGTTCTAGTGATGTGTTATACGAGTATGATATTATCCTTAGTATAGACTGGTTAGAACGATAGTGGGATGATAATGCAAGGCCATCGTGTTTGCTATTCCAGGGCAGGATGTTTTATTTTGGCGATGCCTCACCTAAAAGAGGGTCGATATTTCATTCATATTATATTACGATAGAAATGTGACACCCCGCCTAATTAAATACCGGGCGATCACTCCTTTATTAAATTAAAATCAAGGTGAACAGTTGGATCATTCTTAGCATCACTGTCGTGAAATTAAATTTTGAATTTAAACACCCTAATTAATTAAGATAAGTGTCAAAACCATTTTTTTTAACATTCCTTTCAAAGTTTTAATTATTTAAAACAATATTTAAATTAATTACAACAATTTAATATATAACGAATCACACCACAAGTATATCGGAACCAATCAATCCAATAGTTTAACATTCAACAACTGGCTACTAACAATGAAACTTAAAGTAAACCATCCAGAATATAATAAATCCCAAAGTAACAATCCTAGAAATAGATGAATTACAATAACCAAATGACGACTGAATAATGGAAAGGGCGACACATGCCCCAATAATGAACATGCTAGGAGTAGAATCAAATGGATGAAATCGTCTAAACAACAGACCTGCAACTCCCACCTAAGCTGCAGCGCGTTCCTGCCAAAGGACCCTATGCAAGACGCCCCTGTGGCTGGGCACCTGTAATATATACATATATATATATATACAAGAGAGAAAGAGAAATTAAAACGGGTCAGAGCCCGATAGTGTATATGATTTAAAAATTCGTTTAGCAAGTATTTAAATTGATTACAGGCTAATGCAACAACATATTAGTGCGACACTCTCTTGAGAAATTCTCACCTCTCTTCTAATGTGCACACCTATCGCACTAACCTTCACAATGGTCTATCTCGTCATATATCACACTATTTTTCCCCAATGATTTAACTTATCTTAGGTTATTCGTAGGATTTAAAATTTAACAATACAATTGTTTGAAAGAATATTTCAATTAGTATCCGAAAATTCTCGTTTTAACTTTATTAATTTGTAAAGTTTTCCAGTGTCATATTATACTTTCTCAAAACAAGTATTACAATTTGAGTCATCAACCATGTCCTACACATCAAATCACAGTAGGTAGTTCCAGATTTCGGAATTTCATATATATATTAACTACTCGTAAAACATATATATCATAACATCACCCCTCATAAAACTATGGTGCGGGCATACTCTACTATCCAAACCCCGTATCACTCGTATTCAGGGGAATACAAATTCGGAAACACTCTCGAATTGTATTAACACATACACAAACAATATTAAGGCGAAGCATAGATTCCAAGTCTCTAAGAGGAAAGCACATACCAGCGTCTCTTAGGATCGTCTGAACTATCATTCTGATAGCCTGTACAAAGGATATCTACCTCCTAGGGTACGAATCAATATCCCCCATAAGGTACACAGGATAAGATCGTCCCAGCGCGGTAACCTCGGGGATAGCAAGTAGCGTGGGTATGATTTTCACACATAGATAGTATATGCATACACAATCATATAACTATACTAATATTACCATATCAATATTAGGTATATCTCAAATCCATAGTTACGACATTTATCCTTATTTTCACATTATTAGTATCGCGTATAAGGGTTCGTCTCTAACCTTAATTCGAAGGATTCTTCCAACTTATTACGTAACTCTCATGGACTCTATCCTCCCAAGTATAAAATTCAGTAGGTGTCCTTTTTATGTTCCAACGTAACTCTCTTATGCATCTCTCCCTTTAATACATAAATTCATCGACCCTAAAGTAATTATCCCAAAAATACAATTCTCGTCTCGTATTAAAAGTCCCAAAATTACTCATATGTCCTACTGGTCTTCCCTATCTCCCAAAACACTATATTAAGGATGTCCAAGAATTATTTCACATTAAATTGAATTTCAACTAATTAAGAAGGGAAAACATGAGTTTTCCAGGAGAGGTCGATCGATCGAGGTCTGGGGCTCGATCGATCGAAGTTCTGGGCTCGATCGATCGATCAAGCAGGTATTGCAATATCTGCAGTTTTGCATTTACGGGTTCTAACACATATCTTCATCCAAATTCAAGTTTTTCATTCCCAAACGTCCAAATATTTGTACTACTAACATCCTAACATAATATTATGCATTTCCTATGTAAAACATGTCAATTTCCGTCACTAAACATGGATTAACAGCCCACAATTCATGTAAATATCAAGAAACCTAGAAATATCTTAAACATGGTTCTAACAAATCTTTTCTAGAATTTCCTTCTTACAAAACATCATAATTTCGTGGTTTAATCCTCTACATGACAAAGGGGTTTCCAGAATATCCTATATATCATCACTACATGCAATTTCCTATCTTAAATTGGGTTTTTCTTCCATATAACTCATCCTAATCATTCCTAAACTAATATGAAAGATGTATCAACGAAATAAGCAAGATAAACACTTGCCTGGGATTTTCGGTGTTCTGGTTTGGTGCCAAATTTGGTGTAGTTGCGTTCCCCGTCTCGCGATCTACGCGTTGGCGGTGGCGACGGTGCAAACGGTTGAGTTTTGAGCCTTGTAATGCCTTGAGAGCTCTCTCCTCTCATCTCCAATGGCCGTTCTAGAGTTTTGAGTTTTCTAACCCTAGGAGATAACCTAAACATCTGATATATCCCTTTAATTTTCGTGGGTTTAATTACCCAAAAATACAAAATGACTAAAATGCCCTTCTGGGTTACTAATTAGGCCTAAAAATGCCCCGAGACCCAAACTAAACCCCCGGGCACATTTTTGTGACTATCTAGACCCTTCCGGGCGCGTTGGCGCACTCAAAACGACCATACGAACCACTTATAAAATATTCACTTTTATTTATCAATATTTAGTCCTGACGCGATACGGGCGCGTCCCGACTTAAATTTCCATAATTGTCATTTTATTCACACGTGACAATATTATAAAAATAAATCTCATTTTATTCAACAAATAACGTATTTCCAATAATTACTAACTCTCGTCACGCTAGTAAATATTTAAAACAACATTCCGGATTAAAATTAAATTAATTTATCTCAATTAAATTTAATAAATCCCATAATTTAGAAGCTATAAAAATACGGGGTATTACATACTTCCCCCTAATAACGGAATTTCGTCCCGAAATTCGGAAAATAAGGCCTATCAGGTAGCACAATTCTGGATATCCTTTTCCGTACACAAACTAAATAAGCACCTTGTAGGCGACAAACAACTACGAGTGCTTCCACAGAGCATTCCTGAAATCGTCGTATCAAGATTCCAAAATTTCCTTCATGTAGCTCCACAAATCTTTAATCACCATGCGCCTATTCCCTGGCTAAGGGTGATACATCCTACTCGAAATGAAATCTTATCTTCGTTGGTTCCTGAAATCCCATATCAAAGGTGGGATTCACCAATTCTCATCCTGATTTAGAAATTTATACTACGCCGGATCATGCACCGGCGCGATCCTTCCTTTCAAAGGAAGTCTGGGGAATACTAGTTAATATTGTAAGTTAGCTTAAAGGAGTATCAATCACCTCCTTCTCGGCGACTTTATTCACATGTTCGGGATGAACCTTTGATCTTGTTTTGAGGATGGCAACCCATCCAAGAACTGTACTGACTTTACAGACCTCTTCCAAATTCAGGAATTGTAGCTAAACACAAAATTCTTTGGTTGATTCTCCTCTTTCAACCCAACCTTACCAATGGGCGGTGCATGTAGATACAATCACTACGTCCCTCTAAATATCGACTCTTCCTTGAAATGTCTCACATTAAGTGACACGTAATACTCCCCTTCCTTCCTTGTAGTATGCCGAAAGTTCCACCCGTGCTCTTCTCTTCACGAAGCGCACTTCTGGATCTCTTATACCATACCAACATCATCACCCTTTGTATGTGCAAGTCGTTCTCATACCTGCCTACTAACAACTCCGCTCCGAGTGTTCTTCATAATTATTTAATTCTTCTCCATTAAAGGAATACTCTTCTTAAATGACTTCCCACAGTCTTCCAATTCAAATTTGGGTGTGCTATTCTAATTACACACCTATGTATGGATTATCGCCCCTCATGTGACGTTTAGTCCACTCTATCACTTCCACTTCGTTAAACTAGTCCCACAAACATATATGACACACATCCATAACCACGTCCCTTCGACTCGGACAATTTTAACTGCAGTTAACCAAGATACCCACATTTTTGTAACACCCCGACCGCCCTAGAAGAGCGAACGGCGTGCTACTCATCTGTAAAACGAACTAAATTCAACGAAATAGAAGGAATAGGGCATTAAAATTCCATGACGATAAAAGGGGAATAATAATTCTCAACCTTCTTCAGATAAGTATAACAATTTTTTTTCCAAATAGGTACAACAACAAAAATAAATCAGTAACGCTCTATTCATCAAAATAATTTCAAGTCATCTCTTTTGTATAATAAAGTTCTTTCCAGATAATCCATGCTAAAAATCATTCCAACTCTCTATTCGCCTCGTGTTTTGAACGCGGTTACGACATTTGGGTACTCTCAATCACCCTAGAAATTAAAGTTCTTAAATTCTCCTTATCATCGTTCCACCCCTCAACTCGTGGGGATAACTTCAATGCTTTCTTACCAAACAGTCCGACTCCAGTGTCTTTAAAACAAAATTCAACTTCCAACTTACATACGTAATTACTTGATCCCATTTCGACCAGGGTACCGAACTCATGGAATAGTGACCAAACGTCTCCCTATTTCCAACCTTACACAAAGTTTCATGCGTGGGATGTCTCGCAAAGCGAAATCCAAACAAGGAACCCCCCCGATACACTACTACCTAGCATTGGCGGTTATCGAAATCCGTTAGGTACTCCATCCATAGCATATACCCCTTTATTCCGTCCCTTGACAGAAAAGTTACTATTTCTCCCATAATTATGCTTAACAAAGAACGTTTCACTAATTGCACTATTGTTCAGTATAGGTTGGTGGTAATAGCATTCCATAAACCTCGAATACATACAATCGTAATTCTCAAAATTCCTTTCCCTAATAATAGGGGTATAAATATTAACTCCCACATCTCTAAAGGATAAATATAACAATGCACTTTTCCTGTCACTAAGTCCGGAGTGCTAAACATAATACTGAGTCAAATCTTTTCGCTCAATGGTAAATCCTGATACATACGAAATTATACTGACAAAGTCTATACATACTTTGGCATCAAATATCTCGAGCCCACTATCTCCTCCGAAATCTCTAGGATAGATATTATAAGTGCGAGTCCAGCCTTCTTACAGGTAAAGCCCGCCAAAACAAACATAAAACATGCTACGCTAATGCAACCACTCCGATAGCCTTGCAATAAATGCTCATTATCGTACTAACCATTTCTATAACGTTTTATCAAAGATAATACTATACTCGTATATCGCATCACTACGATGAGTAACCTCAATAAAATACGTAACACTGTTAATATACACATTCATCCTCCGCGGATAGCACCAAAAAAAAATCCCGCTACGCTAGGAAAAAAATACTCACATAATGGTAACATTTATAACTATATGCATTAAACTCGTCTCACATGATAATCTAGCAATGAACAAAATATGGTGACTCGCTCGTGTCACATAAACACGCCGCATCCTCTAAGGATACAACTTACACTTCTACCTTGTCAATCGTCTTGACTGCGCAAATGGTTTCCGGATGTAACACGTCTACTTCAAACCAAACAAAATTATGTTAATCGTTGCCTTTTACTAGGCACCATATTCTTGTCCTTTTACTCACTTTGGAACATATTATCGCGAGAAATTTCACTCCTCACCAAAATACCTCAACACATAATCCACTTACCACCTGTCCTACTAACCAGGTTAGGATTGTCCTTCTCTCGAACTTTAGTAAACCCGATTCCTGTTAGCCATCCCGGTTGTTCCCTTAGCTTTTTAGGCCATAAAGATCATGTTACTATTTGTAATAGTATTTACTGAATTTACCATCACTTGGTAAGAATTTAACTATCTGAAGCATTTAAATGGGTCCCCCGATGTGTATCCACATCCCTTTGTGGTGCTACACTACCACCCTCGTATTCAGTCTCATTATCAACTAACTTCTTCGATTCCTTTAAGCTTCCCACACAAGGAACATTATCATCTTTATTAACATCAGGTCATAGCGTCCAGTTATTTATGTAGTGTGGCTCTTTATCATGGGTGAGACTTCTTGGGTATGATTTGTTCTCACTTTCAGGTGAGGAACTATGACCACTTCCCCTACGTTTGTGTTATTTGTTTATCAGGTCGCTGTGAGATCTCGACCGGTGATACCCAGAATGATGTGTTTATTCCTTGGAAGATGATAGCATTCTAGAGACTGCATCCATTGAGTTATAGCACTGGGGGGTGGTTATTATACTTATATCGTGTGTGATATATGCACATGGATATACTTGATGTGTATAGTACATTGTCTATATATATGAAGATGCGAAAAGATATATATGTGGACAAATAAAGAATAAAGTGAGTAGTAAAATGTTACATCCAGGAGAATAAAATCCGCAATAAAATGTGAGATACATATATAAAGATGAGGATATTATATACGGTATTAATGACACCAAAAATGTGAATAGTTAATAATAACTAGGGAATGTTATTTATTATGAACTCATAAATTATAAGTGAGAAATTATAATGTCAAGCTAAGACGCAAAAGCATAAGATATTATATATGTGGGGTATTAGATAGCGTATGGTGGCTTATAGGTTTTGAGAGATGCTATTTAGGCTGGGTAACGTAACTAGGGTGTTTAAAATACATGTGTTAGGTGTGTACTGTTAGATAAGAGGTGAGGGGTCTCTCATGCGAGTGTAACACACGTTTAATTATGGATGATATCATATTTTAAATGTTACAGTATTTTAAACACTTGCTAAATATTTTCAAAACGTTTTGGGCTGTAACCCGCTTGCAATTTAAAAAAAAAATTAGGTGTTTAGACACAGGGATGCCTGGATGATTATTTTCCTTCGAGTCGGACAATGCTACAGCAGCTATGGATGCTAGCAGGGATTGTTCAGGTGCTTCTATTAGTGTGATGTAGATAGGAGGTATTGTGAGTTATATTCGGGCATGTTTCCCAATTGTTGTCATTCATTTTATTTTCCTCATTTTCATTTACTCCTATTCGTTATGGTTGTATGAATGTTTTACTGAGAGTTATCGGTTATTGTTTTATTTAAATCAATTAATACGTATATTAATTGTGTTGATGGATTTATTGTGTTTTTAAGTTAACAACATTAGAAAGTTTAAAATTTGACGCCAGACCTAATAGATTATTAGTAATTAATTTGGTTTTTGACACTGATGCTGAGAATGATCCATATGAGAAATATTGTTTTATTTTGATAAAGGACTGATCAACCGAGATTAAAATAGGTGGAGTGTCACATACATATGATTATTTCTATGGATACATAGTTATATTCCATTGCTATGCTGTTGCCTTAGGGGTTGACTAGTTTACTTTATAGCTTTGAAACTTGGTTATATATGTGGTAATTATATCTAGTCTAGTCAGAATTTTTTGCTAGCTTCTACCTTAAGATGAGTGGAGTGAGGTATATTTCATGTGAGTGACAATAGAGTGGCATGGTACATAAATAAGTCGTATTTAATAATGTTTCGTTAAAGTAATCTACTTCTTGATTATTTGGTGGGCTCTAACACAAACTATTTCCTAAAAATCATTTTTCAGGTGTTCATAAATAGGACCAGCAAGGTTGAGTGTTAAAACTTATATTCCACCTAATTAGTAAACTATGTATCCTTACTATAGTATTCTATTTCAATTAAGTCTTTTATTTACTCCACACTTTGTAGTTATTCTTACCTCAAAGATATTATTTATGGGTCCGTGGAAATTCTGAAGTTGTTTGTTGATTTACTTTTGTGACTCTCAATATTGTCTAGTCTCAATTATTATTATTGATTCAGTTTGGATAATCTTATTGTTATTTCATTTTGGTTATTAGTATTATTTATATATTATTATTGTGGATGGTTTACTTTATTGTACTATTTATATATCGTTGATGTTGAAAATGGTATAAATTGTTCAACATCTCATATCTTCGGCATTAAGGAGTGAAAAATCAATGTGTAAAAATAGGGAGTGTTAAACAACTTCCCACAGTCCGTTACAACACAATACAAGTCTATCTAAACTATCCAAATTATTTACTAGAAAATCTTGTTTGTCCCTAAAACTATCTTCGGTGCCAACTCATCAATCCGTGTAGATTTCGATGAATAAAAAAATTACATGTAGTAATTAACACCATATTTAATTATCAAAAACTAAAACATTATTATTACAACCCAATAGAAGACAAAAAATAATTATGTATAAACTGATGTACTATCCAATAACATAAAATTGAAAAACATGCATTCAGACCATAATACAGGGTTAAAACTTATAAATCTCGACAAAAAAGTCATATCCTATATTTAGCATTTATTAAATATTTATACAATATTTAAACCTAAATTTATTAAAACAATTTTATTGGACAACATGACTTTTCTAATTATCATGTAAATTAAAATCATATTTTGATACCAATTGCTGGAAGACATAATTTATCAGATCATTTGATTTAATTATAAATGGGTTCTAATATTTTTTTAGTGGATCTATATAGGATATTTAGGATCTCATACACATGCAGTTGGATATTTAAGATCTTTGTCATAATAAATCCAAATTAGGTCATTTCTTGTAATCCAGACAAACCTACTAAAATATTGTAATACCTATGATGTGTCCATATCCATATAAGATTGTGAACCTGTTATTTTTTTTCTTCTTAACACCATGTATGGCGTTTACTTTTATGTAAAGGGGTGATATTTTATTTTGAATAAGAATCATGGTTACGTGAATTCCTTATATTTGGTTTAAATATTATAGACATGTCGGTTAATAGAGCTTAATGGGAATTCCAGTGAGTTAGGTTCGACTTGATCACTACAAAGTCAAAATTTCAATTCTAGCACTACGAAAATATTCACAACCTAGATGGGGAGTTGACATCCTATCGGAAGGTTAGCACGCAATCCTAATAGTTTATCTTGACTTACAAGAATCTATATGATGGTTCGTGAACTTGTACAATATTTCAATGGAGGATTGTGATAGGTACATCCCATAAATGTATTATAAAGGACCACCGGTGCGATTCAAGTCTAAAGGTTCTCTTGATTAGACTCGAGAAATCTCACACCAATTGGAAAGGTTGTGTAAATTCTTAATCCCGAGAATTATGAAGATTGGAATGCTTGCGCAAATGTCACTTTGATTATTATGGGTGCGATCGAATATTATATCAAGCCAAAAAATCCGCACAGATTGGGTGACAGTTGTGCGAGTAGGTATGAGATCATAATTCAAAGGAATTTGTGTCCAGAGGATACCTTAGATTGTGATATCTCCTTGATAGACTTATATGTTTTGTTTCCACCAAGTAAAACCCGAATCATGGACTATTTTGTAAACTTAGTGGAGTAGAAATAATATAAGTTTCAAAGAAAATTGATTAGATGCTGGTTAAAATCAATTAGTCGCAAATTGATTTGACTAAGAGGGTATTAGACACTTAACCCGAGGAATGAAATTATGTACCATAATCAACTTTTCCAATAAGACCTCTTTATATTCGAGTGAAATTAGAGTTGATTAAATTGGAGTGCATCTATTATTATTTAGGGGGTGTTATGTGCACCCGTTATTATTTAGTGGAGTTAATCGCGATTAAATAAAGAAAGAAAATAAATTATGGGGTTGTAATTTGGGGTTTTCAAGTATTTATTTAGAAGACAATTTAATTATTTGTCTTGGATCCCTAGTGTAGCCTAATACCCAATTAGTAGGCCCAAAACTCTCTGGAAGTCGAGTTTCAGTAAAGGCCATGATCCATACATATTTATACTGGTGTAATCTAGGGTTTTAGTCTAAGAATACATTATGGAGGGTTAAAGTGGGAGATAAATAATACTATTCACTTTTTGTGAAGGGGTGAGGGGAGAGAAAATTAATTCTCTCATATTTCATAACGGTGTCATCTCCAAGAGCACACACACGTGACTTACTTTGGGTAGATCATATGCGAGAATATTCGAGGCGTTCGAAACTTTCTATTAAGATTTTTGGAGATATTGAAGGGAAAAAATTCATCTTCTTCAACCATTGTCTCCTCGTATAAATCACAACATGATTCACAAGGTATTGTATTCTTGAACCTCAAGTTTAATCTTTAAACCTAGTTTTAGTTTTCTTTTCAATGCATGATTAATCAAATATTTTTAGGGTTGAAATTTTTACACGTTTTAAATGTCAGTCCCATCTTATTTTTCCCAACATAACTGAACTTATATTCAACTAGAATTGATTGATCTTGTCTTTCATGTGTAAGTCAAATGCTACACTCTAGATCATATACTATATATAATAAAGATAACTTACACCAAACCCCATTAAACAATCATGAATTTACTAGTCACTCCACCAATTAAAATACCCGACAAACTCATTCTCTAAACTATAAATCCATTATAAATAAGTCCAAAAACCAAATTCCCTCTATTTTTGATGTATGAACACCAAAATACCCCTCGGCCCAATTTAAAAATCGAAAACTCAAAAAAGGAAAAAAGAAAAAGAAAACATACACTCTCCACACCCATTTCAAACCCTAAAACCACCTCCCCATCCTCCCTTTTTCCCTCTCCCCGCTCTACAAAACCCAAATCCCACCATCACCATCCAACCACTACAAACAAACTCAACTGAAGCTCCCATGTGTGCATCTCTCAAATAATTTTTCATCATTCATGGTCGAAAATATATGGAGAGAATCGTAAATCATTTGGTTTTTTCTCATCTTGGATTCGAAGATCTATTATGCTCACTAACTCCTATGAGCATTGTTTTTTTATAGTGAGATATGACGACGGAGGATATGTGAGCCGGGACGATCGCGAGGTGATCCAAAATCTCGATGTCATCGTGTCTAGAGAAAGATGATCGGGAAAGCTCAAATACCCTATTTAACTCTCGGTTTCAGTTTTGGTTTCATACAATAGGGGGTAGGATTTTTCTTCTTCTTTTTTATTCATTTCTTTTAGTTTTTATCTTTAAATTGGGTTAGAGAGGTATTTTTGTTCATTTATATTAAAAGGGACGCAACTCTATTTTTCTTACTTATTTGTAATGGATTAATAGTTTAGGGGGTGAGGTTGTCGGGTATTTTAATTGAAGAGGGTGACTCATAAATTCAAGATAGTTTAAGGGATTTTGCATAATTTATCCTAAAATAAAAAGAAGATTCTAATGAAATGGACATTGTAAAAGTTACTAATGAACCATG
Organism: Sambucus nigra; assembly: GCA_949130495.1. NCBI lineage: Eukaryota > Viridiplantae > Streptophyta > Magnoliopsida > Dipsacales > Adoxaceae > Sambucus > Sambucus nigra. Next base: position 354,491,124 of record OX422221.1, read on the forward strand.
ACTTTTAGTATATAACATTTACATTGAGTGTTTATTTACCTAATCCCACCCTTGTACATACTTCACACATATATACATATATGGGGCTCACACGCACACACACCATCATTATAACTTCATATAAAAATCTGGGTCCCACATATGCCTAACATTATTATCATATACCTAACACTCTAGGGATCACATGTGCCCAAAATCATAATAACATATATTTGAATCTAGGTACACACACGCTCAATCTTCTCGAAATATATACACCTCATATAAATAATATCATATTTCACGTTTGGGCCACCACCCTTACACCCCTTACCACCACCGTATACCTCGAGTCTCACATACCATAATCACAATGCATACCTAGCAAATCTATAAATTTGGACCTTCCACGTCCAACATTATTCACTTACCATGCAAAATATACTAGTGTCTCCCATGAGCTCACCTTATCATACAGATAGTAGGTACCTCACCAAATACCTCACTTATTAACTATTAGTATTCCCAGCCTTAACCCTTCATAATAATATCACATTATCCCCCATAAACCTACAAGCAAACCACATGCAAAATTAATTGTACGTCTTGAAAAGAATTTACATTCTTAATATTAAACTCATTCAGATCCTCAACAGCACTAGATTACATGATTTCTCAACTCTTTATAAATTTATAATAATTATTATATGTCGTACAACTTATCAATAATCACCTTTACTCATCTTATAACAATCTCACTAATTGTCATGAACCCAATCTATTATTCAAAGGTCATTCGTAAACTTTATGACAGGGGCCTAATCCATTAAAATTAATCTAATTAATTTTATCATCTTAATTCCATAGAATTACGCATATAACCCCCCAATTTCAACTCATTGGATAAAATATAAAAAGGCTCATATTTATTTTAGTTATCGTCAATTGCTATCAATTATCCCAATTCCATCACTTTGTCAACATGTAAGAATAATCACAATACGAGTTTTAAGTAATTTTAATCACTAATCATAAGGGATAAAGTCTATGTCTACACATAAGAATTCCAAATAACATCACAAAAATTGATTCCAATTAATATAAATTATATATATAAATATTCTCAATCTCCATATGCGATTAATCTAAAATTATAATTAACATGAAGTCTCAAACCAACAATCTCCAATACTATGAATACCCCAAATAATAATGTAATCTATTATGAATTTCAATAATGACTCCAAATCCCAAGAATTTTCCAAATTAAAATATCAATTCACAAGGCTTCCTTACGTAACTATCTCAATTATCACACTTTAACCAAACTAACAAGTTAAACCTCTATATTATATTTCAATCCCAAATATCATACTTTTTTTAAGCAAGAGGGGTGGAACCTCAAAAAGTTTTATTGAAAAAAGAAATGAAAAGGAGAATAGCCCTTCTAGTGGATTACATTAATGGATGGGGGACATGGCAACCTTGACTTTCCAAAATGACCACTTGACTTTATAAATATCCATATAGATATTACCAACCATGGAATTGAGCCAATCCCCTCCATAAAATCAAAATTAAAATTATCATAAACATTAACTTAAGTGAATTTGTAATTAGGAGAAGTAGAAATATCCTTAGCAACCAAAAGCATAATGTTCTAAAGGATAGGATAACCACCATTTAAGGTCATTATTGTTCACACCCATTTTCGACAACAAATTATCTAGTGCATTGCCTTCTCTACATATGTGGGAAGAAGTAAAATTCATCTGAGAAATAATAATTTTACAATTTACCAACCTCATTCTAAGTTGCCATAGAAGATCGAAATCATTATTTTAAATACACTGCAGGACATCATGAGAATCCACTTCCATCCATAAGTTCAACCATTTGAATTTCTATGAAATTTCTAAACCAATGATTATGACAAATAATTCTGCATAGAAAGTTGTACGTTGACAAATTTTAGCACAAAAAGCCCCTATAACAAACTCCCTGCAATTTTGAAACACACTACTTATACTTGACAATTGCAGATCAAATAAAGATAAACCATCTATGTTTAGCTTTCTTCATCCACTAATAGAGGGTCCCATTTAGCTTTAATGATTTTAGGTTACCTTTCCATTTTAAACTCTATTTTGAAAAAGTGAAAAACAAGAAGATCACTAACCACATTGTGCCCCGATGGCATTTTTTTTATGCACCCTCTTATAGCCTAGTAGAGAGCACTCTGAAGAAAACAAAATGTGTAGGGTCTACCTCATACAATAGGTAAGTATTAAAACAAAACATTAACAATGATCAAAAGTGTTACTATTCATTTCTTTTCTATTGTGAATTATTTACAAGATGGTAGTTCTCTATCATGTTTTTACAAAAAAAAAAAGATTTTTTGGTATGAGAGCAAACTTCTAAGAGTCTATTACATAAATTAATATTAATAAAACTAGGCATAGTACCCCTTAACCATTTGTAATTGATGGATTGGATGTAGTCGCTCTCCGGATCAGTCCCTACCCCTCTCACCACAAAGGGCTCTTCCCAGTTGGGTTTGAACTTCAACGTTGACATGATATGAAAGTGATGAGTAGATGCTCGTAGGACCAAGTCTCCAAATTGAAACTCTCCGGTCTTTACTAGATTTTCATAAGTTCTGGACAACTATTGAGTGTAAACTTTGAAGTTCTCCATTGCTTTATCATAATGCTCATACAACGCCTCTAGTTGCAGGTGTCGTGGGTCAAGGATGAGTCCATTTCTTAGAGCAACCCTAGCTTAGGGAAATGCTAGTTCCACTAGTAGGAGAGCTTCAGTCCCATACGCAAGTGAGAATGGAGTAAACGTGGTCGACTTTCTATTCGAAGTGAGGTACGCCCATAACACCATGGGTAACTTCTCATTCCATACCCCTGGCATGTCTTCTAGCATCTTTTTCAGGATATTGATCAAGTTCTTGTTTGTGGCCTCTGCGTGGACATTTCCCTTTGGGTAGGAGATGGTTAAGCTATTATGCCCAATTTTATACTTATCAGTGAGATGTTCCATCTCCTTGCATACGAACTGTTTCCCAGTATCTGTGAGAATCACCTTGGGTAGATCAAACATGCATATGATATACTACTTGATAAACTGGGTTACGACTTCGCAATCACCATTCTTAGAGGAATGGCCTTCGCCCACTTGGAAGACAATTTTGTAGCTATAATAATGAAAGCTTTGCCATAAGAGGCTGGGTTGATCTATCCTACCAGAACAAATGCCCATGTGTGGAAGGGGTAGGGAGTTGATAGTCTTTGCAAGCTGATAGAAGGGGCATTGGTCCCGTGAGGTCAGTCCCTATGAGTTACATTGCTCCCATGCGAGGTATTGGTGCATCTCACGGGGCCTATTGGGGGTTGTTTTGGGGTTTCCCCCTCCAATGCCATGTTTTTAAGCCTAACTCTAGATATTTAAAAATTATCATCGTATTCTCGAATCGAGAGTCCCGCGAACACACAAAAATTTCCTACGAGTTACATTGGTCCCGTGCGAGGTGTCGGTGCCTCTCACAATGCCGTTTGGGGACTGTTTTCGGATTTCTCCCTCTAACGCCTTATTTTTAAGCCTCGGTCTAGATATTTTCAAATTATTGTCGTATTCTCAAATCAAGAGTCCCGTTATCACCCGGTCAGTCCATACTAGTTACATTGGTCCTGTGCGAGATGTTGGCGCCTCTCACGGGGCTTATTGAGAGTTGTATGAGGGTGTTCCCCTCTAACATCATGTTTTTATCCCTAAGTCTAGATATTTTCAAATTATTATCGTATTCTCAAATCGAGAGTCATGTGATCACGCGGTCAGTCCCTACGAGTTACATTGGTCACGTGTGAGGTGTTAATGCCTTTCACGGAGCCTATTGGGGGTTGTTTCAGAGTTTCCCCTCCAACACCATGTTTTTAAGATTAAGTCTATATTTTTTTAAATTATTATCGTATTCTCAAACCGGGAGTTTCATGACCATACGGTCAGTTCTTATGAGAATATTCGTCCTGTACGAGGTGTCGGTGCCTCTAATGGGGCCGTTTTGGGTTTTTACCCTGTAACGCCATGTTTTTAAGCCTAAGTCAAGATATTTTCAAATTATCATCATATTATCAAACCAGGAGTCTCGTGACCACGTGATCAGTTCCTACGAATTACATTGGCTCCGTACGAGGAGTCGGTGACTCTCACGGGGCTGTTTGGGTGCTATTTCGGGGTTTTCCTCTCTAACGCCATGTTTTTAAGCCTAAGTCTAGATATTTTCAAGTTATCACTGTATTATCAAACCAAGAGTCCTGTCACCATGCAATCAGTGCTTACGAGTTATATTGGTCCCGTGTGAGGTGTTGGTGCCTCTCACACGGCCATTTTCGGTTTTCACCCTCTAATTCCATGTTTATAAGCCTAAGTCTAGATATTTTCAAATTATCTTCATATTATCAAAATGGGGAGACCCGTGATCACACGGTCAGTCCCTATGAGTTACACTAGTCACGTGTGAGGTGTTGATGCCTCTCACGGGGCCGTTCAGGGGTTGTTTTGGGGTGTCGCCCTCTAACGCCTTATTTTTAAGCCTAAATCTAGATATTTTAAAATTACGATCATATTCTCAATCAGGAAGTGTCGTGATCGTGTGGTCAGTCCCTATGTGTTACATTTGTCATGTGCGAGGTGTTGGTGCCTATCACGAGGCCTATTGGGAGTTGTTTCGGGGTGTCACCCACTAACTTCTTATTTTTAAGCTTAAGTTAAGATATGTAGAATCGCTACAGCGGAAATATTGCGACTTCTCAAATAAAACCAATTTTAATTAATCCCAAATTTTAGTTAAACCCTAACACATGCACCTAGATGATTTATCGAATAAAGTAAAGCATGCAGGATTAAACAAACAATTTCAGGAAAATCCCCGAAGGGCAAAACCTTTTATTTTACTATAATTTTGTAAGAAAACGGCTTACACGGACTACAATGAAATAGGGTGACATACGAAATACCCACAGGTGTCAGTTTCGATGTCTCGACTGGAACTTTCCCTTTCCAGGAGGGCAGCAGTGAAGAAGAAGAAGGCTCCTCCACAAGTTACGACTAGAATTTTCCCTTTCCAGGAGGGCGGCAATGAAGAAGAAAACAGCTTCTCCACAAGAGTGAACTTTATAAGGACTCCCTCCACAATAGCATGCAACTGTCGATTGTAGAGATCTCCCCACAAAGTATAAACAGGAGCAAAGTATGTTCTTAAAAACCAAAACAATTAACTAAAGCATATGGGAGTTTTGTGAATTGAAAACATAGAAGATTAAAACCCTAAAGGAAGAAGCCTAAAAGAATTCTTCTTTTGCAGTTTTTCTATTCGTCAAAACGCTGTGACTCCTTAATGAAAACGGACTCATTTAATGAGTATTTATATAAAAATGCACCGCCTCGAAACTTGAGCTCATTCGAACGAGAAGCTATGTCGCTCGAACGAAGTACGATATCGTTCAAACGACATCGTGCAACTTCCAATCTTGTTCGAACGAGATGCTGATCTCGCGCGAATGACCTGGGCGTCAAAATCGATGACGCTTCAAAACATAAAAAAAATACTCATTCTTAATATTTGACGGGAAATTCTGCTCCAACACTTAGAAAATATTTTGTAAAAATATCCCAAAAGCTCTAAGTGAAAAGTTAAGGTATTTAAAACATAACCTTACCAAAGTAAACTTCGCGGAGTCTTGAATGATGAAGAACTTGAGTAATTCGGATCCGTCTTTGATGTAGATGACTCTTGAATGCTCTTCGACGGTGTAGCGGTATATGATATAATAAATTGATAACAGACCTATGAAAATATGTCCTTACAAATCTCCCCCTTTGTCTATGTCGGTACATATATAAAAATCCGAATTATCAAATACCAAATTGCCTATACAAATCTACCCTCCCATGAATAAATTTGCAAGACTTCAAAACTGTTCTTCAATCATCTTCATCAAATCTCAAAACTTTTCTCATCAGGGTGTGCAACATCAGAATGTTCAGTCTTTGTACCTACACACATGAGATAAAGCAAAAACCTTCATGATGCATCGAGTTTGAAATGATATAAGAATAATACATTAATAATCTAATTAAGCAAATCTCCCCCATAATGCAAAAACTCCCCCATAACTGATAATTCTTTCTCCCCCTTTTTATGATGTCCCCAAATAGACAGATAAGAAGAAACAATCAAAACATGGAGTTTCACGATAAAAATGCATATAAAATAAAGATCAAGCTACGCGCATGCAAAGGTGTATCCCCAAAAATTTCACAAACTATTTTTGGATTTTACAATTTTTTTTATACAAAAATAGGATACAAAAAAAAATCACACCATAGATTTAAACTCAAACCACCAAGTCATGGAAACGAAATGAATGGGTGTGAACACATTCGATAGGTAAATAAACTCAATCAATCATATGTGCACGATGCATACGTGTATCCCTAACGAATGAACATCAAAAGAATCCTTAGGTGTAAAAATTATTGAATTTAAATGACATCGTCTTAATCAAATCAACATATCAAAGTCTAAATGATTTCCACACCAATAACGTCCAAAACTATTTAGTGCCATTTCGAGAACTTGTCAAAGGACGTGCAAACCCATTATTATATCGATCCAAAACTCCCTCATATATAATAATGCAATTCTTTATATCTGGAGAGGTACTAAATTCTCAACTTAGAGAAAACCTATTGGCCCAAGTTTTCGGCATATTTCATCGTTTTATTGCCTTAATTTTTGTGTGTGCTCTTATCAAACGGTGGCTTTCAAGACGTGATTATTATTCACTCGCAACCCTTTCCTGTGTTCACTCATCATTTTTTAAAACTAAACAAATTCCTCACGGGCAATGGTTTTTACATGCACTACTTTTATTGCTCTCGTATTATTGCACTTGGTTCGTTTTAAGGACAGGATTGAGATGAAAACACCCAACCAACATGTGATAAGTCAAGAACAATAATCAAACAAATCCGTGCATGTGTTCAATAAAGGAAACTATGAGTCAAACATGTAGGAAGCAACACTTAATTACATCTTAATGACTCCAAACATTATAAAGCACATGGATGAATTGACCTATTGTCTCAAAACACTATCAAATAGTCACATGGATAAATGGAATGAAATTGTGACTCCGTCATCTAAGTTCCTATCCATAAACGGTGTAGACAAAATACAAAAATCTTTTTGCCTTTTTCAAAATTTTATGAAAATAAAATCTTTTTGTATTTTTTCAAAATTTTCAAAATGAAAGTAACTACAAAATGTTACAACTAGCTATAGGCATATAATATCGATATGCGCAACATCCTATGCTAGAAAATAGTAATCACACAAGAGAATCCACAATGAAAGTATATGAGATAAATGAGCAATGCAGTGTTATCATAGTTATGACTAGTGCAAAAATTACGTGAAAATAGAACCTGTAGGGGGAAAACGGATCCAAAACAGCGTTAAAACAGTAGAGAAAAACACAAATGCAACAAATAAATCAATGTGCGCTACGTCAAAGTGATTCATAACACGAGAAAGAGTATAACATGATGCGTCGCTAGTGTATGACAAACATCTAACACAATCAACCAAAATATCTCACATGGGGTGAATCACGTGCAAGTAAACGAGAACAAAAAGACCATAGGCCTCTAAATTCGATTTCCTAACCCAAACCAATGTGTAAGGAGGTGTAGGGGTTTTGGGAACCGGTGTGACTTTCTCTTTATGTTTCCTAGGTTCATTCAAAAGCTTATAGAAGAAACACCTAATATGGCCTTGCCTCATGTGTGCAAGTATAAATAGGGCGGTGAGTGTTACCTAAAGGCGGCCTTCTCCTTAAATTCCTAGGTGGTGCTCTCATCAATTTCCTAGGTGTCACTCTCTGAATTTGCCTAGGTGGCTCTCTCCTAATGATCGTAGGAGGCACTCTCACAATGTTCCTAGGGGGCTCTTTCCTAACAACCTTAGGTGTCTCTTTCTTAACAATCCTAGGAGGCTCTCTCACACGTGTGGGAATGAGTGCAACATGTTTTTCAAAACCAATCCCACCCCTATCCTTTTTTATCTCGATAGTGCCTAAAATCTTATCAAGTTTTTCAGACCTAGACTCCAAATCAAATTTCACCTTACTCGAATCTCTCAAACTTTTCTCAAGTTCACCTATCCTAGATTCAAGCAAGAGCCTAGACTCCTCAAACTCAAGAAGCTCCTTTTTCATAGCTTCCATCATGCCTCAAAGATCATCTCTCTCACCCTCGACATATCCCAGCTTCTCTCTCAAAACTTTCTCTCGTGCCCTAAGTTCTTCAACTAAAACATCATTATTTTTTAAGGCACTATCTTTCAATTGATCTTCAAGTTTCAAGTTTGCCTTTTTTGTCTTTGAACATTCAAAATACAAACTATTGTAGGCAACTTGCAACTCACTCAATTCTTCTTATTCCTCCTCACTCTTTTCACCCTCACTCTCATCACTAATCACACGGATGGGAAGTTCTCGCTGCATAAAAGACTTCTTCTTCCGAATCACTATCGCTAAGGGTAGAAACATGAGAAACCGGTTTATTTAATTTTTTCTTTAAATTTATGGTACACTCATCTAACATGTGACCAACACCCTCACAACAAGGACACCTCTCAGATTCGTTTTCAACATAACATTTAAAAGAAGAGTTCGTGTGAATTTTCCAATTAACTTTTTCAAAAATTTGACATCGAAGATCATCAAAACCATCAAAATCCATTTTTGGGCAAAAAACAGGATCAAAACACAATAACTTAGTGCAACAGGCTCTGATACCAATTTGTAAAGGTGAGTAAACCAATTGTATCAGAAAGTAAATCCTCGAAAAATCAGGATCACGCGATAAATTAGCGTAACCCGCTCTGATACCAATTTGTAGAATCGCTACAACGGAAATATTGCGACTTCTCAAATAAAATCAATTTTAATTAATCCCAAATTTTAGTTAAACCCTAAAACATTCATCTAGATGATTTATCCAATAAAGTAAAGCATGCAAGATAAACACAAACAATTTCAGGAAAAATCCCCAAAGGGCAAAACCTTTTATTTCACAATAATTTTGTAAGAAAACGCCTTACACGGATTACAATGAAATAGGGTGACATACGAAATACCCGCAGGTGTCAGTTTCGATGTCTCGGCTGGAACTTTCTCTTTCCAGGAGGGCAGCAGTGAAGAAGAAGACGGCTCCTCCACAAGTTACGGCTAGAATTTTCCCTTTCCAGGAGGGCAACAATGAAGAAGAAAACGGCTTCTCCTCAAGAGTGAACTTTATAAGGACTCCATCCACAATAGCATGCAATTGTCGATTGTAGAGATCTCCCCACAAAGTATAAACAAGAGCAAAGTATGTTCTTAAAAACCAAAACAATTCACTAAAGCATATGAGAGTTTTGTGAATTGAAAACACATAAGATTAAAACCCTAAAGGAAGAAGCCTAAAATAATTCTGCGTTTGCAATTTTTCTGTTCGTCAAAACGATGTGACTTCTTAATGAAAACGGACTCATTTAATGAGTATTTATATAAAAACGCATCGCCTCGAAACTTGAGCTCATTCGAACGAGAAGCTATGTCGCTCGAACGAAGTACGATGTCGTTCAAACGACATCGTGCAACTTCCAATCTCGTTCGAACGAGATGCTGATCTCGCACGAATGACCTGGGCGTCAAAATCGAGGACGCTTCAAAACATAAAAGAATACTCATTCTTAATATTTGACAGAAAATTCTGCTCCGACACTTAGAAAATATTTTGTAAAAATATCCCAAAAGCTCTAAGTGAAAAGTTAAGGTATTTAAAACATAACCTTACCAAAGTAAACTTCGCGGAGTCTTGAATGATGAAGAACTTGAGTAATTCGGATCCGTCTTTGATGTGGATGACTCTTGAATGCTCTTCGACGGTGTAGCGGTATATGGCATAATAAATTGATAACAGACCTATGAAAATATGTCCTTACAAATCTCCACCTATGTCTATGCCGGTACATACATAAAAATCCGAATTATCAAATACCAAATTGCCTATACAAATTTACCCTCCCATGAATAAATTTGCAAGACTTCAAAACTGTTCTTCAATCATCTTTGTCAAATCTCAAAACTTTTCTCATCAGGGTGTGGAACATCATAATCTTCAGTCTTTGTACCTACACACATGAGATAAAGCAAAAACCTTCATGACGCATAGAGTTTGAAATGATATAAGAATAAAGCATTAATAATCAAATTAATAAAATCTCCCCCATAATGCAAAAACTCACCCATAACTGATAATTCTTTCTCCCCCTTTTTACGATGTCCCCAAATAGACAGATAAGAAGAAACAATCAAAACATGGATTTTCACGATAAAAATGCATAGCAAATAAAGATCAAGCTACGCGCATACAAAGGTGTGTCCCCAAAAATTTCACAAACTATTTTTGGATTTTACAATTTTTTATACAAAAATAGGATACAAAAAAATCACACCATGGATTTAAACTCAAACCACCAAGTCATGGAAACGAAATGAATGGGTGTGAACACATTCGATTGGTAAATAAACTCAATCAATCATATGTGCACGATGCATACGTGTACCCCTAACGAATGAACATCAAAAGAATCCTTAGGTGTAAAAATTATTGAATTTAAATGACATCGTCTTAATCAAATCAACAAATCAAAGTCCAGATGAGTTCCACGCCAATAACGTCCAAAACTATTTAGTGCCGTTTCGAGAACTTTTCAAAGGACGTGCAAACCCATTATTATATCGATCCAAAACTCCCTCATATATAATAATGCAATTCTTTATATCTAGAGAGGTACTAAATTCTCAACTTAGAGAAAACCTATTGGCCCAAGTTTTTGGCATTTTTCATCGTTTTATTGCCTTAATTTTTGTGTGTGCTCTTATCAAACGGTGGATTTCACGACGTGATTATTATTCACTAGCAACCCTTTCCTGTGTCCACTCATCACTTTTTCAAACTAAACAAATTCCTCACGGGCAATGGTTTTTACATGCACTGCTTTTATTGCTCTCGTATTATTGCACTTGGTTCGTTTTAAGGACAGGATTGAGATGAAAACACCCAACCAACATGTGATAAGTCAAGAACAATAATCAAACAAATTTGTGCATGTGTTCAATAAAGGAAACTATGAGTCAAACATGTAGGAAGCAACACTTAATTACATCTTAATGACTCCAAACATTATAAAGCACATGGATGAATTGACCTATTGTCTCAAAACACTATCAAATAGTCACATGGATAAATGGAATGAAATTGTGACTTGGTCATCTAAGTGTCTATCCATAAATGGTGTAGACAAAATACAAAAATCTATTTGCCTTTTTCAAAATTTTATCAAAATAAAATCTTTTTGTATTTTTTCAAAATTTTCAAAAAGAAAATAACTACAAAATGTTACAACTTGCTATAGGCATATAATATCGATATGCGCAACATCCTATGCTAGCAAATAGTAATCACACAAGATAATCCACGATGAAAGTATATGCGATAAATGAGCAATGCAGTGTTATCATAGTTATGACTAGTGCAAAAATTACGTGAAAACAGTACCTGTAGGGAAAAATAGATCCAAAACAGCGCTAAAACAGTAGATAAACACACAAATGCAACAAATGAATCAATGTGCGCTACGTCAAAGTGAGTCATAACACTAGAAAGAGTATAACATGATGCGTCGCTAGTGTATGACAAACATCTAACACGATCAACCAAAAGATCTCACATGGGGTGAATCACGTGCAAGTAAACGAGAACAAAAAGACCATAAGCCTCTAAATTCGATTGCCTAACCCAAATCGATGTGTAACGAGGTGTCGGGGTTTTGGGAACCAGTGTGACTTTCTCTTTATGTTTCCTAGGTTCATTCAAAAGCTTATAGCAGAAACACCTAAGATGGCCTTGCCTACCGCGATGTGTGCAAGTATAAATATGGCGGTGAGTGTTACCTAAAGGCGGCCTTCTCCTTAAATTCCTAGGTGGTGCTCTCATCAATTTCCTAGGTGGCACTCTCTGAATTTGCCTAGGTGGCTCTCTCCTAATGATCCTAGGAGGCACTCTCACAATGTTCCTAGGGGGCCCTTTCCTAACAACCTTAGGTGTCTCTTTCTTAACAATCCTAGGAGGCTCTCTCACACGTGTGGGAATGAGTGCAACATGTTTTTCAAAACCAATCCCACACCTATCCTTTTTTATCACAATAGTGCCTAAAATCTTATCAAGTTTTTCAGACCTAGACTCCAAATCAAATTTCACCTTACTCGAATCTCTCAAACTTTTCTCAAGTTCACCTATCCTAGATTCAATCAAGAGCCTAGACTCCTCAAACTCAAGAAGCTCCTTTTTCATAGGTTCCATCATGCCTCGAAGATCATCTCTCTCACCCTCGACATATCCCATCTTCTCTCTCAAAATTTTCTCTCGTGCCCTAAGTTCTTCAACTAAAACATCATTATTTTTTATGGCACAATCTTTTAATTGATCTTCAAGTTTCAAGTTTGCCTTTTTTGTCTTTAAACATTCAAAATACAAACTATTGTAGGCGACTTGCAACTCACTCAATTCTTCTTCTTCCTCCTCACTCTTTTAACCCTCACTCTCATCACTAATCACACAGATGGGAAGCTCTCGCTGCATAAAAGACTTCTTGTTCCGAATCACTATCAATAAGGGTAGAAACATGAGAAATCGGTTTATTTAATTTTTTCTTTAAATTTGTGGTACACTCATCTAACGTGTGACCAACACCCTCACAACAAGGACACCTCTCAGATTTGTTTTCAACATAAGATTTAAAACAAGAGTTCGTGTAGATTTTCCAATTAACTTTTTCAAAAATTTGACATCGAAGATCATCAAAACCATCAAAAGCCATTTTTGTGCAAAAAACAGGATCAAAACACAATAACTTAGTGCAGCAGGCTCTGATACCATTTTGTAAACGTGAGTAAACAAATTGTATCAGAATGTAAATCCTCAAAAAATCAGGATCACGTGATAAATTAGCGTAACCCGCTCTGATACCAATTTGTAGAATTGCTACAGCGGAAATATTGCGACTTATCAAATAAAACCAATTTTAATTAATCCAAAATTTTAGTTAAACCCTAAAACATGCATCTAGATGATTTATCCAATAAAGTAAAGCATGTAGGATAAACACAAACAATTTCAGGAAAAATCCCCGAAGGGAAAAACCTTTTATTTCACTATAATTTTGTAAGAAAACGGCTTACACGGATTACAATAAAATAGGGTGACATACGAAATACCTGCAGGTGTCGGTTTCGATGTCTCGGCTGGAACTTTCCCTTTCCAGGAGGGTAGAAGTGAAGAAGAAGATGACTCCTCCAAAAGTTACGGCTGGAATTTTCCCTTTCCAGGAGGGCAACAATGAAGAAGAAAACGACTTCTCCACAAGAGTGAACTTTATAAGGACTCCCTCCACAATAGCATGCAACCGTCGGTTGTAGAGATCTCCCCACAAAGTATAAACAATATCAAAGTATGTTCTTGAAAACCAAAACAATTCCCTAAAGCATATGGGAGTTTTGTTAATTAAAAACACAGAGGATTAAAACCCTAAAGGAAGAAGCCTAAAAGAATTCTGCTTTTGCAGTTTTTATGTTCATAAAAATGCTGTGACTTCTTAATGAAAACGGACTCATTTAATGAGTGTTTATATAAAAATGCACCGCCTCGAAACTCGAGCTCGTTCGAACGAGAAGCTATGTCGCTTGAATGAAGTACGATGTCATTCAAACGACATCGCGCGACTTCCAATCTCGTTCGAACGAGATTCTAATCTCGCGCGAACGACCTTGGCGTCAAAATTGAGGACGCTTCAAAAGATAAAAAAAATACTCATTCTCAATATTTGACGAAAAAGTCCGCTCCAACACTTAGAAAATAATTTGTAAAAATATTCCAAAAGCTCTAAGTGAAAAGTTAAGGTATTTAAAACATAACCTTACCAAAGTAAACTTCGCGGAGTCTTGAATGATGAAGAACTTGAGTAATTCGGACTCGTCTTTGATGTAGATGTCTCTTGAATGCTCTTCAACGGTGTAGCAGTATATGACATAATAAATTGATAACGGACCTATCAAAATATGTCCTTACAAGATATTTTCAAATTATAGTCGTATTCTTAAATATGGAGTCCCGTGATCATGAAGTTAGTCCCTACCAGTTACATTGGTCCCGTACGAGGTGTTGGTACATCTCATGGGGCATTGGGGGCTATTTCTGGGTTCCCCCTCCAACGCCATGTTTTAAGACCAAGTCTAGATAATTTTGAATTAATGTCGTATTCTCAAAATAGGAGTCCTGTGGTCGCACAGTCAGTCCCTACAGGTTACATTGGTCCCGTGCGAGGTGTTAGTGCCTCTCACGGGGTTTATCGAGGGATGTTTTGGGGTGTCGGATTCTAACACTTTGTTTTTAATCCTAAATCTTGATATTATCGAATTATCATCTTATTCTCAATTTGGGAGTCTCGTGATCGTGCGGTCACTCCCTGAGAGTTACATTGGTCCCATGCGAGGTGTTGGTTCCTCTCACGGGGTCGTTCGGGGCCAATTTCGAGGTGTCAGCCTCCAACACCATGTTTTTAAGCCTAAGTCTAGATATTTTTAAATTATCGTCGTATTCTCAAATCGGGTGTCTCGAGGCCGTTTTGTAGTATGTTTTATTTATGTCTTATTTATATTCGGTTTAATCACAACCCTAAATGTTAGAAATGCCTAGTACCAACCAATGCAAAGAACATCTAAATGTTGAAATCCACTAGTCAACGACAATTAAAGAATTCCAAATAACAATTTAAATTATAATGCTATATATTAGAAATTCCTAGGTCCAACGAACTCAAATCTAATTTGTCCTACTTGTGGGTAAGATGAGACAAATCTAATGAAAAGAATGCAAAACTTGTTTGCATGAATGCTAAATGTATTGCATCCACAATAAAGTTTATCTCTTGTCATGGCAAGGCATTTTACTTTTTTGTTGAAATCGATGTGCTTTGGAACCCTTGACAAATTATAGATCGGCAGCAAACGATGTTTAATGAGTTATTTACGGTATGTAAAATATGATTTTTTTTCTTTCTTTTTAAAATATAATGAAGAGACTTTACCTCAACTCCAATTCCTTGAGAGGAAAAACATGCATGCAACATTGATGTTAGATGTTAACTAGTGCACTACTTCTTTTACATCATGAACCTGGATGTAATGAATTTCCTCGTGTTTTACTACCCATATATGATATTTGAAGAACAAAAATATATTTTTGAAACATGCTTTGACTATAATAAGGAAAGATTTACTAAAAAGTTAGGGATCATAATAAATTAGACTATTTTAGTATTTCTCCAGGTTAAACATTTATATTTCCCCAAACTAAAAAGCTATGTAGAAGCCAAAAATTCATATATGTACATAGTTACTTTCCTTACTATGCCTACTTTCCCCAAACTAAAATTCCTGTGATAAACAAATTTAGCAACAAAAAGTCATATAGCAACTACAAAAACAACTATATAGTTATATAGCACTCATATAGCAGCTATGGAGCTATATAACAGCTATATAACAACTATACAGCACCTATATAGCTACAAAGTTTCAATATAGTTGTTATATAGCAGCTATGTAGCTATATAGTAGCTATATCCATTATATAGCATCTATGTGGCTATATAATATTTATGTACCTACATAACAGTTATAGATCAGCTATGTAGCTATATTTTTTCTACTACCTTCATTGTTCCAAGCATCATCTCCAACATAGGGGTACAAGTATATTTTTGCTACTGATTTCTCTGTTCCATGTGCCAAATATCCATTGAATTGCTCTATAAATCACTAATCAGTCTCACATGACACTACAAATCACAAATCATAAATCGTACATAATGATTTATATGAACTATCTTTCTTTGGTGTCTATATAAAAGTCTTAAAATTGAGATGTATAGATATGAAAAGGAGAATGTATATGGATGAAAATCTAATTTTTTTCACTTGAAGCCAAATCACCAACACGTTATGTAGCATATGGGCCACATCAGAACAATAACATTGTATCAAAATGGAGCAAACTTTCAAATCAATAGATAAGACAAATAAAATAGAGCTATTATTGATGTATAATGACTTTATAAAGAATAATATGAGAAGCCAACAGATGACAAACTCATAATGACAAAATAGTATATAGAAAGTTCACAGTAGAGAAGGTTAAATGCTCACTTACCAATTTTGTCAAAATGTACAAAGGCACACTAACTTCACCCCAATCACCCGAAACCCAAATTTACAATGCGAGGTTTTTATATGAATATACAAACTCATGAAAAGATCATACAAACATTAAACAATAGTTTATGATATAACTAAATGGGTATATACCAGTGAGGTTATAGTAATAAACATGTGTGGTTTTCACTCTCTTTGATATTGACAAATTGATTACTAAAACAATCAACCATTCATACAACACACATTATCTCTAGTAATTACAACACACACTGCAGAATCAACACACACACACACTCACTGTACTTACACACATACTATAGTGTGCACACACACACTGTACTTAGATCTGCTGCCTGTAATATGTCATAGATTTACATATGTCGCAGATTTATTCCCCAATTTTAACACGGCATTTTGAATAAACATGAGTAACCTGCTGCCTATAATATATAAAGAAAAGTACAGAAAGGTAAAGGAGAACAAAAATGTATAATATCAACTTACTGCCTATAATATCAATGAATTTGTGATTATTTCATCCCATTTTAATGCTTTAAAATACTATCCAAACAAGTCGATCACAAAAAATCTCAAACTAAAACATAAATGTATGGAATCAATTGAATTATGGCATAAATGTCAAGTTAAAATATGAATGAACGGAATCAAGTTACATTTTTTCCATGTCAAGTTACAACATCCTAATATCTTGACGTATATGTAAAAAATGCACATTAATCGCAAGATATGTGATATACTTTTTCATCCATTAGGCAAATCAAGAACATACCCAACAAATTTAATAACATGTACACTTATGAACACCATCATAACAAATTTACTAACACGTACAGAAACACCTGCTTGGCTTCTTCACCCATTACTACTAACATTACTTGAAATTTTTATGTTTTCCACTTCTCGTGTAGATAACATACAAATTAATAAGCCAAGTGTAATAGTAAAATAAATAAATGAAAACATATCTATTGTGAACAAAAGAACCAATAAATTACTTACCAATTGGACTTAAAAATATATGATATTGTACAATAAGATAGCCTAAAACTATGTTCATAAGAAATTATTGTAAATATAGATGTTACCAGGATCTTACTAGGATCAAATTATTATAAATTATTAAGCAAAGTGTAATAGTCCAACTTTTGAAAATGAAATTCTAAAAACACCTTCTTTGCAACTATAAAAAATTTAGAATCTAATAAACACAAGAGAGAATTTTTATAATCCAATACTTCATGTTTTTAAGCCTAAGTCTAGATATTTTCACACTATCTTTGTATTCTCAAACAGTGAGTCTCGTGACCACGCAATTAGTTCCTATGAGTTACATTGGTCCCGTGCGAGGTGTCAGTGTCTCTCACGGGTCCGTTTGGGGGTTGTTTCAAGGTTTCCCCCTCTAGCGCCATATTTTTAAGCCTAAGTCGAGATATTTTCAAGTTATCATCATATTCTCAAATCGGGAGTCCCATGACCACAAGGTCAGTTCCTATGAGTTACATTGGTCCCGTACGAGGTGTTGGTACCTCTCACAAGGTCGTACTCCTTCTATCATCTAAAAGATTTTATAGATAATGCATATCAATTATATAACTACTTTAGTTTAAGTAAAGAGTATATGGTAGGATACAAATAAGATTGACAAGGATAAATATTTGTAAAAGTAACTAAACATTCATACATCAAAATAGAGTGCTAATACAATGTCATTATCATAATATGATACAAATAAGATTGACAAGGATAAAATAATATTTTGATACTAAATCTTCCTCTAAAACAACTAAAAGATCCCTCAAATTAGGGTTGCCATGAAGAGCTGACTGAAAATCTTTTGGATCCTTTAATGCATCTACTTGAATAGTCATACCCTTTGGTGCATGCACAATAATAGACCAATTGCCATTGTTTATGCACTTCGAGTAGAATACCTTCTTTACGTTCTGAAAGGCACAAATAAAAGGCTTGTCGACCATGCGATCTTTACATTTCAGTTTTGATAAATTTACCATAATAAGTTTGGAGTGAGGATCAACTTTGCAAGCATTCGATGTATCCTCTACCTTTACCCAATCACAATAGAATAAGGTTCCCGTGAAATCTAAGTAATCAAGTTATAGGATTTGTTGGATTATCCCATAATAGGTTAGCACCGTATTATTTGGATTTTTATAACTTTTGCTAGTGATACAGGTGGTCAAGGAAGAAATTGATATTCCAATATTTTGTGTCAAAACTTTCCTCATATGGATAAGAAATGAAATAAAAACCGTTGGTGTAGAATTTCTTAAACTTTTTCTCATGAAAAATAGAATGTTTTGCTAGGCCTGTAAGTCCGGAAGAGACATCACCTATTTTTAGAACCTGCATTTATTAATGAAATTGTATTAGGGCATGTTTTTACCACACATGAATAAATAACCACACACATAAGATGTGGAAATTACCTATTTTGTCACCCCCTAAAATCAGTTATCGGGCAATTTATCCTTTGATTTTGGGAAATTTCATTCTCGTACTTCCTACCGGTAAATTGTTGAGTTTAGATCATAAAATATAAAATACTTATAATCAAAGAAGAAGAATTCAGTAGATACTCACTCTCTCCGATCTTCGACTTCATCTTGCGATTCGAAGACATAGCGAGCTTCTTGCTCGTATTGTAGATTTGTGAGTTTTACCTCTTTAGGGTTCCTAAATGACAATTCGTCCTCAAACTCGTTAGGTTCCTCTATCACTCGTTCTCCTTGAGGATTGAACCTCCTCACCACTTGTTTTGGCATATATTCCCTAGCATATAGCGATGATTCCACCATTAAGTATTCTTCAGGAATTGATCCTTAAATATACCGAGTATTCTTTACATAATCTTTGAAGGTTTTCATAAAGCAATCAAAAGGATACATCCAACAATACCTAATAGGACCACATAATAAAGCTTAATTGTGTAAATACATAAGCAGGTGGATATTGACATCGAAAAATGAAGAAGGAAAATACTTATCTAATACACAAAATGCCTCGGCTAAAGTTGATTTACCAACTTTAATGTGCCTTCTGTTTACCACTTTTGCACAAAGTTGGGTAAAACACTAACTTATTTGCATAATTGCCTAATAGAGATCTTTGTGTTCAAAGAAGTAATGTTAAAATAATAGAGGGATTAATTGGATGATTACATGCCAGTTGCGAGACTTGCATCATTTCAAGTGATTTGGTTGGTAGCTAACTACCCTACGTAAATTACCAGAGTGATCGGTTGGAGTCTTCAAGTTCAACTATGTGTCTGAGATTATCTTCTTCTCATTAGTAGTCAAAGTGAAAGCAGTCAAGGGGTAGAAATTCTTCCTATTGTAGGATCATTTTTTAACCACAATTTCTTCTTTATTTTCATATCCTAATAAGATCCACCCAGACATGTTCCTATGAAATGTTCTGCAACATTCTTCTCTGTGTGCATCACATTAATTATATGCCTTACAAAAAAATCTTTCCAATATTAAAAATTAAAAGATATTGATCGTCTAGACCATGGCTTCGCTTTATTAGGGTCGTTTGGATCCCCCTAGCTTTACGCTATACAAACTAGGGCTGTTTGCCTACGTACCTATTCCCCGCAGTCATAACCGTTGCCTTCTCCTTAATTAAATGACCAGAATGTCGAACATGTTTCGTTTTGCTCTCGTGATCAAAAGGAAAAAAGTTAGACTTGTCATTCCTAAAAGGGTGACTGGTCGGCAGAAATCTACGATGACCCGTGTAACTCATCTTACCACTATGTTTAAACCAATAGGCTTAAGTTTCATCCCCAGATATAGGACATCCATAATAACCATGAACATTATAAACGGACAACATCCCATAACCCGGAAGGTCGTGGATAGCCCACATCACCATTGCTTTAAATGTGAAATCTTCACCCTTATGAGAGTCGAATGTCGTCACGCCTTTATCCCACAACTCTTTAAGTTCTTCGATTAATGGTGCTAAGAATATATCAATTTCATCACTTGGAGACTTCAGCTCGGGTATTAAAAAGGATAACAATGTGAACTCCTTTATCATGCATAGTGTTGAAGGGAGACTTAAATGTTCCATGAGAAATGGCCAATAACTCTAATTAGTACTTAAATTACTGAAAGGGTTAAATCCATCAGTTGAGATTATAAAATGAACTTTGCGCGATTGCTTTGTAAATTCAAGGTGTTGTGCATTTGAAATTTTCCAGATGGGTGAATCAACCGGATGATGAGTTAAATTCCCACCCACCTCGCATTGAGCGTGCCATGTCATGGACTTCGCTATCCATAGTACAGTAAAAAAACGATTTTAACCATGGACCAAGTGGAAAATACTTCAAAACCTTTTGTGGGACTAGTGAGCACTTGCGATTTTTTACAGGTTTGTCCTTTCCATTCTCATAAACCACATATCTAGGCTGATTGCATACAAGACATTCATCAATCTCTTCGTGCTCATTCTGGTACAATATGCAATCATACTTACAATCATGAATAAATTTGTATTTCAAACCTAAACCCTTCAAACTCTTCTTCATGGTAGGATAATTGTCTAGTAAAATGTTCTCTTTTGGGAGATTTTTTTAACCCCCTTAAGAATTCTGGTTACGCTGTTACCAAAAAAAACAAATTGACTCTTCAAATTATGAAAACCACTCATTGCATATAATACCGAGTGATTTTCATCGCAATCTTTATACAATGATCTAGCTGCATTGGCTTTCAACCATATGTATTCCCGATCTCCAAGTCCTTCAACATCAAATTGTTCATTTACTTGGTCATAATGCACATTATCTGTATCCATAGGTTGGTGGTTTTGATGGTTGTGGATTCCGTAAGCATCATGAATTACATCGATCAATGGATGATATCTGGGTGAATCATGTACCACTTCCTCTCGTTAGGGTTCTGCTACGTGATCGGGTAACGGAAATTCTTTCGAAACATAAGGTATATTTTTTTCACCGGGGTATGTCCATATTTTATAGTCTTGACTGATTCCCCAATTTCTTAAATGCAACTCAACATCTTCCAATGGCTTATTTTTTTGTTAATACAATGGGTGCACGGACAACGAATCTTCTCATTTTAATATTTTTGGAAGCGTATTTAATAAATTCATAAACGCCCTTTACATGATTATTTGTTTTCCGATTAGTCTCTCCCACCCACTCTTTGTATTGTGGGAAATCCATGTAATAATCTTCAAATTCCAGTCCTGTGGTAATGGGTTAAAAAATATTGTTACAACTAAAACAAAAAGAATATTCTTACAACTGAAATAGAAAAATATCATTACAACTGAAACAAAACAAATATTCTTACAACTGAAACAAAAAAATATCATTGCAACTGAAGCAAAACCAGTATTCTTACGACTAAAATAAAAAAATATTATAATTGAAACGAAAGAAAATATTATTACAACTTGGTCAACAGATAAACTGGCCAAGCAATAAAATATCCTACATAATTCCCCAATACCACCCCTTCCACGTTGTTAACGTGCATAGGTAGCCGTTGTATATTTCTTCTACCATTATTTGAGCCTCACCCCTCTCCAAAGGTCTGATGTGTATTGGAGTTCTGACAACTATGGAGATGAGTGTGCACACGCCAACAAACACTACAAAAAAGTGGATATGACGACGTTTTTTTTTAAACGCTTATAAAAATTTCGGGATATGGTGTATATGCCGACGTTTATTTAACAACGTGGGTTATTTATGGACGTTTTGTATAGATGTTGAAATATTAATGGCATTTGATTAGAAACGTCGGAAAAGAACGGCGTTTTCTAAAAAAAAAACGTGGGCTATTTCCCATCTTTTTTGGATAAAAATGTCGGGTCCTTAATTATTTTTGACCGCTCAACCCTTTCAGTTGCTCCCTCTAATTTTTGGTTTCCCTCCAAAAAACCGCTACTTTCCCTCAATTGTATTCGCATGCGGGTCTCTGTTTTTCAAACTACTTATTGGATTTCTGAATATGGCTACTGCTTCTCAAGGTAAATCTTGAATCTTCTGAATCTTCGTCATTTACTCTCTCAAAATTGAGACATATGGCTCTGATGAAATATCTGAATGAAATTTTGAATTGCCCATGCTTCATTTTAATTTAAAAAGCTATGTAAATCATTGAGTATAATTAAAAAAGCTTTGACGGTATCAGTTTGTGATTCACATTATATCCTAACATGCTTTTTTAATTTTAATTAAAAAATCTCCAATGGTATCAATTCTAAGTAATCGCCCCTGTTTCATTTTAATCAAATTTCCATGGTAGAGACGTGAGTGATAAATATAGAGACGTGAATTTTATGTGTGCGCATGTGTGCGAGCACGCGTGTAAGATAAGTGAGTGATAAAGACATAGATGAAACCAAAAGGGTAGAGGAGGGGCAACAGCCATGGCAGGGGTGGAGGGGAGGCAGAGAGCTATGGCCGTAAAAGTAACCTCATACTTTTTATAAATCACTGGTTACCATAATTATTATTTTTTACTTTTTAAATGTATAAATGAGGTTAAATATCAAAATACTCTTCTAAAGTGACACGTGACCGACACATGACCCTTTTTCCCGTCCAAAACATAACGGTACGAGGTTACTTGAAGTCATGTTGGAAGTTCAAAGGGTTAGGTATAAAAACTGAAAGTTCGGTTGGTGAAGTGATAAGGAGGGTAAAGTTCAAGGATCCAAGTGTTATTAACCATTACAAAATTATTCCCATTCAATTTTTTCAATATTTATTTAAACCAAAAAGGAAAATAAAAGGTCTGAAAACAATTATGTTTACATTTGAATTAAAAAAACTCTAATGGTATCATTAAAAAATCTTTGTTTCTTCTCATGACAACCACTCTACCACCTATTACGATAAAAAGTCGATGTGGCCAATGTATAACTTTCAATAACAAATTAAGGAATCCACATGTACGTACAAACCTTCAATGATAACTAAATACCGAATTCAGTCCAACATAACAAGTAAAATGAAGACAACATAGATAGATTATTTTTGAGTCAAATAATAATAAAATTACCTTTCAACAATCAAAGATATGGGTATGGTATTTTGAATTTGATAGAATAAAATTATGTTTCTTATATTGTCGTATTTTTTGCTAGAGCAAACGTGACCTCGATATCAATAGGCGTATCAAATCAGTTATCTCGAGCTCTTTTTAATATCGGCCTTCAGAGATCCTCTCTCATTCAAGTATCCTTTTCACTTCAATGACTGCATCCAATGAAATAGTAATGAATACATAATATCAAAAGCATCTTTAAAATGTGGAAGGCGAATAAATGATACAAAAAGCACTCAAAAGTTAGAAAATGTGTAAGATTTCTTATTTGTAATGGAAAATAATTTTTTCGGACAACAAGGTGTGTTTTATCGGAGGGATTGAATTAATTTCAAATGTTGGATTATGTTTGTTGTGGGGACGAAGTGATGTTTCGGTAGATAATCTTGTTGTCGTAAGTCGTGTCCAATTTTGTAAATTTCATCTCAATAGTAGATTTTATATCTTTCTGTTGCATTTGACAAGTTGTGTAATCTTTTTTTTTTGCATCTTATTATGTTGTTTTAAAAAAAAAAAAAAATATTAACTTGACTATTTTTTTTTTGCTCTGTACTTTTTATATTTGACAACCTTAGACCATGATGTTTGGTAAGAAACAAAAGTCATGTTGAATGTTACTTTTTTGTTACCTTTGTGTTGAACTTGCCAATTGAAAAAATTTATTGCGTTTACTTATTCATTTCATCAGGTTAATCGATTCATGCTGATGGATAATAGTTGGATTAATATAACACATAGAGGGCATCCTTTGTACGAGAAAGGAGCAGAAGAATTCATTAAGTTTGCCTCTGATAATAAACTGAATGATGAAAGAATATTATGTCCATGTAAGAAATGTTGCAATATACATTATGTGAAGAAAGATCATGTTGTAGAACATATATTGCTAAATCGGTTTTTAGATAGCTACACATGTTGGACTTATCATGGGGAATCTGCAGCATCTTTGGTTCCTTCTCTTGATTCGATTATTGGTGATGAAATGCGAGAGATAATACATGATGCTTTTGGAATTCCTCCTTCAAGCCCACTTAACTTTATGGGTGGTGGTGATGCGCATCAACATATGGATGGCCCCGATGAAGAGACTAAGAAATTCTTCAATTTGATAAAAGAATCTGAAAGAGAGTTGTACCCAGATTGTAAGAAGTATACAACTCTCTTGTTTCTTGTCCGATTATTGCATTTAAAGTGCCTTGGTGGGTGGAGTGACAAGACATTCATAATGTTTCTTGAATTATTAAAAGATTCATTTCCTGATGGTGAAATATTGCCAAAGTCTTTTTATGAAGCAAGGAAGTTGATTGCAAACATAGGTTTATATTACAAGAAGACACATGCATGCCCTAACGGTTGCATGCTCTATTAGAATAAAACAGAACGAGAGAATGAATGCTGAAAGTGTCATACCCCAAGGTACAAACAAGTAAATGGTCAATCAGATGCTGATGCCATTATAAATTTAAAAATTCCTGAAAAGGTGATACGATACTTCCCTTTAATACTAAGACTTCAAAGGCTCTGTATGTCAACAAAGACAACATCACAGATGAGATGGCATGTCGATGAGCGTGTTGATGATGAAAATGTAAGGCATCCAGCTGATTCTCTTGCTTGGAAAACATTTGATGGTATTTATCTAGATCTTGCACTAGAACCGCGAAATATTAGGCTTGGATTATCCAGTGATGGGTTCAAACCATTCAGGATCATGAGTATTGTGCATAGCACGTAGCCCGTGTAATACCCCGTATTTTTGTGATATTTATTTATGGGATTAATTAAATTAAATGCGTATTGATTGGAAATTAATCCGGATTAAAATACTAGCGAGATGCGAGTTGGTATTTGAATAAAATGTGAATATATGATTATATATGAATATTGAAGTATGAAATTTGTCGTGAGATTGAAATATGACAAGTTGGAAAATTTTATTGAGACGCGTGTGACAGTCGCGTCAGGGAAATATTTATTTTAATTAAAAAGTGAATTTTAGTTCTATTAACCGTATGGTTGTTTTGAGTGCGCCAACGCGTTCGGAAGGGTCGAAATAGTCAGAAAACACTAGCCGGGGGTTAAGTTTGGGTCCCGGGGCATTATTGGGCCATACCGGTAACTTATAAGGGCATTTTGGTAATTTCAAAAATTGGGTAATTAAAACCCACGAAAATTAGAGTTAAAAATCTGACTTAGTATTAAACCACTAAGCCATTTCCAACCCCAATTTAGGAAGTGGGCTACGGGAGAAGTTATAACTTGGCAAAACCAACCCCACCTCCATTAACACCTTGAGAAGAAAAGCTTGGAGAGAGAGAGAGAGGAGGAATTCTGCAGAGGAGAGAGAGAACCATTCATCATATTCGTCATCAAATCCAGAGTTACCCTTAAGGCAAGTGATTTAATTTCGTTTTTATAGAGAATGCTTCTTCCATGCGTAGGAAACCCAATTAAATTGTATGTTCTTGGGAGTTAATGAAAAACCCATTAAAATTGGAAGTAGAATTTACATTTTTTGATGAGGAATCGCATGTAGATTTGTATTTAGAGGATTATTCTGATGATATTATAATTTGGATGAAACAAAAACGGATTTAATTAGGCCCATTGATGATTTATAAGTTTTAGGGTTCATGTTCTTGAGATTTGAAAAATAAATGTTGGAGATTTGATAATTTGATGCAAGTTAGGGTGATTTGAACCCATATAAATGTTGTAATACGGTTGAAACATGTTTAGGAAGGATTAGATACCTTAAAACATTGTTGGGATGACATTTAGGTGAGATTAGAGGTGAAGAGAATTGGGAAAAACGAGTAAAAAAAAATTTGGGCTTGAATCTGGCCACTCGTTAGAAGACCTACCCAGGTCGTTCGAACGAGCTCGTTCGAACGAGCTTCTAACGAGTTGACAGCTTGGGTTCTAACGAGAGGGATGTTCGTTCAAAGACTTTCGTTCGAACGAGATCTTGTTAGAAGGCCCAGTTCGTTCGAACGAACTCTCGTTCGAACAACCTCGTTCGAACGAGACTTCGAACGAGTTGACAGTTTAGGCTTTTTAGCCTGTTTCCATCCCGAGTGTCCCATAACCTTGTGTATACGTAGAGATAACTTCCCTTGATGATTAATTGTGACATTTGGGACGTTTGGGATATAATGAGGAGTCAAACCTAGAAGTGTAGTTGGAACCTAAGGGACAAATATGAAGTGGGACGTGAGTGTCTATTACGTTACGAGAACTATTGACGGCCTAATTTATTATATTAACCGGGAACATATAAATGGTGTAGTATTATATGTCGGTATGAAAATGAGAAGTGTACCACCAATATATTATGGTGATTACTAAGATGTGTGAATACTTAGTATATGTATTGATTTTATGTGTATGACATACCTACCATACTTGCTATCACGGGAGGTTTACGTTCGCTTAGGGCCTTCTAATCCTTGTGTTGCCCGGATTTAGATTGGTTACCTCGATGAACATAGGTTAGAGAAGGACTTATTGGGATGTTAATAAGTCTGTTGATCGTGGGAGCGCAGGTATGTGCGTGACCCATGTGATGTCACTGTGTTCGCCTCCATTATTTGTGATGTTGTTATCTGAGAACGATTCCTGAGAGATTCGGAATACGTGATCCTTATATATGTGATGTACCGGGATGGATAGCAGAGTATGTGTGCACCGCAGCTTAGTCTCGGGGTGCTTGTATTGTATATTTATGATGTGAATAATATACACTTAATTAATGGGAACTTTCATGTTAATATTGAATAATATTATGGTAATGATTTGAGAAAACAAAACGGGTTAACTGATAGTGAATGGTATTTCTAATTGAGAATTTGAGAGTAATTAAAGTCCTCTATTTAATTGATAACGTTAAAATGTAATATGGGAACCAAGTAGTAAGGGGTAGAACTTATTACAGTTTGGTTAGATATGGATGTCTTATAGATGGGTACGGTACGTTAGGAGTGCACATGTAGTCGAGAGGTGAGAATTCCATGTGAGTGCACGTCCTAACATGTATTTTGCATTTAATGTTTTAATGTTATTAAAACACTTGCTGTTTTTAAAATGATTTCCACTTTCGGGCTCTGACCCATTTTCTTTCAAATCTATTTTTGTAAAAACCATTTTAGGTGCCCAGCCACAAGGACACCATGCTTAGGATTCTCATTCAGGTGACGAGCTGTAGCTGTTTGTGGAAGTTACAGGACTTTTCTTGTAGACGCTTCATCTATCTTGACTCGATATTCTTCAGTTATCAGTTGTAGGGCATGTCGCCCATTTCTTTTAGAGACATTTCATTTATTTCAATTATTGAGACTTCTGGCATGTAATTATTCAGGATTCAGACTTGTAGTATTATTTTTCATTTGTGGGATTGTTGTGAGGATTTTTACTCCGGATTTATATTTATGTTGTTGGTTATTCATTACTTCATTATAGTGAATGGTTGTTATTCTTTCATTATTCTTTTACTGCATGTAAATCAGACTTAACTTAAAATTTGGCACTTACTTTTTGAATACTAGGTGGTTAGTAATTATTAAAATGTTTTCGACAGTAATGCTATTAACTGAACCAACTTGGCATTTTGAATTAATTTAATAAAGGAGTAGTTACCCGGTATTTAATTAGTCGGGGTGTCACAGGTGGTATCAGAGCATCAGGTTCTAGTGTCCTTTAGGATCTGAACGGCTTATTATGTTTCCGCTGAGCTTTCTTTGATGTAGAGCCCTATATTTTAGGACTGTTGTATTATTTTGTTTATGCTACGTTCTTCAGCTATTTTAAGTTTATAACTGCGAACTTATAAACTTCATTCTTATTTCAGATGCCTCCACGACGTGCACAAAGGATTCCCAGGGATGCAACGCCAGAACCACAGCCCGCACCAGTTCAGGGCACGATGAATGCCGCCGAGGTTGCAGCCATTGTGGCCCAGGCAGTAAATGCCGCACTAGCTGTAGTTCAGCAGGCACCACCTCAGGCGCCGATAGCCGCGCCAGTTCAGGCTCACGCATTCCCGTCTGCTTAGGAACGTGTACGTGATGCTTTTCAGAAAGCACACCCTCCGGAGTTCGCAGGTAGCTCCGATGTGGTAGTTTCGAGTCAGTGGAGGAAGGACATACAACGACACCTGAGGATGTATGAGTGCACAGATGTCCAGAAGCAGATACTAGCTACCTTTAATCTAGTGGGATCTGCACTGCAGTGGTGGGAGTCTATTACCACCGTAGAGGAGAGGTATACTCTCACTATTCAGGAGTTTTGGGTGCGGTTTGACCGCAAGTACTTTCCATCGGCTGTTCACACAGAGATGAGGAGGAAGTTGATGAGCCTAAAGCAGGAGGGTAAGACTGTGGCCGAGTATGAGGCCAAATTCACTGATCTTCTGAACATTGTTATGGATGAGATACCGACGGAGGGGAAGAAGATACAGAAATTTACGAATCGGTTGACATGGAGGATTCGTCAGCACTTGTTAGGGAACCTCTCGTTAGCCACTTATTCTGATGTGGTTAACGCTGCATTGCTCCATTGCCAGGATCACCTCTTTCACATGGCTGAGGGCAAGCGATCGGGAGAGTCTAGCCATCAGGGCAGGACTAGAGGAAATGGTGCCAGTGGGGCACAATCTGTTCAGGGGCAGAGACAGGGTGATCAGGGTACCCAGCATGGGGATCACAAGAGGTTCAGGTCAGGAAATTTTAGGCACAGACGGGGAGGTTTCCGGCAGAGCCATCAGGGTCCGAACGGCCATCAGCACCAGCAGGGTCAGAATGGTCTACAGCAGTTTCACCAGGGCCAGTGGAGGAACGGTAACGGCCACCAGGGTCGGGGGCAGCAGGGACAGAGAGGGGGGAACTTCCCGGGGAAGTGTTTCGTTTATGGCAAGACTGCCATAAACGCCAGGACTGTCCTGATAGGGGAAGGGCCCCACAGCAGCAGCAGGGTGCTCGACATGAGCCACAGAGGCCACTTTTTCCACCAGCCCTCCCAGCTCCAGCCCAGGTGCCAGCTCTTCCAGCCATTCCAGCAGTTCCTGTGCAGCAGGGACAGTTATAGTATGGACGTGTCTATAACGTCCACCAGGCAGAAGCTCCGCAGGAACCACCCGTGATTGAGGGTATGTTTCCTATCCATGGTACTATGGGTCGGGTTTTATTTGATACGGGGGAACACGTTGCTTTATAGCTACACATTTTGCGAAAGCCTTAGGGTTGTTAGCCACAGCAGAGAGCACAGTGACGTGTGTAGACTCACCATTGGGGAGTGGGTCACTTATTTTCTTTATATGCCGGGGAGTAGGGGTAGAGATTGGTAGTTTGGTATTACATGTAGATATGTTAGTATTAGAGATGACCGAGTATGATGCCATTATTGGTATGGATTGGCTTGTTGCATACCGAGCCATGATTGACTGTTTCAGTAGGAGTATTATCTTTGCCATTCTCGGGAAGGAGATGTTTTTGGTGGCGATGCCTCATTCCGAGGGAGGATCGTCCACTCATTTGTACTATATAGAGGAGGAGACCTCTAAGGAGGTGGTGATACCACTTGATTCGATTCCGGTTGTTAGAGAGTTTGCCGATGTATTTCAGGACATACCTGGATTACCCCCCAGTCGAGAGATAGACTTTGTCATAGACTTATTACCAGATATGAGACCTATAGCATGCGCACCGTACCGTATGGCTCTAGCTGAGATGAGGGAGTTACGGGATCAGATTGAGCAGTTATTGGGTCAGGGGTTTATACGGAGGAGTACTTCGCCGTGGGGTGCCCCTGTGAAGAAGAGAGATAGTTCACTGAGATTGTGTGTGGACTACCGAGAGTTGAATAAGGTCACGATACGGAATAAATATCTGTTGCCTCGAGTCGATGACTTATTCGACCAGTTGAGAGGAGCTTCTTTCTTCTCAAAGAATTATTTGAGATCGGGATACCATCAGTTGCGTATCAGGGAAGAGGATGTCTCAAAGACTGCGTTCTTATCGAGATATGGATCTTACGAGTTTCGAGTTATGCCTTTTGGTTTGACCAACGCTCCAGTAGTGTTAATAGACTCCCACCACTGCAATGAAGATCCCACTAGCTTAAAGGTAGCTAGTATCTACTTCTGGACATCTGTGCACTCATACATCCTCAGGTGTCGCTGTATGTCCTTACTCCACTGACTCGAAACTACCACATCGGAGCTACCTGCGAACTCCGGAGGGTGTGCTTTCTCAAAAGCATCACGTACACGTTCCCAAGCAGACGGGAATGCATGAGCTTGAACTGGCGCGGCTATCGGAGCCTGAGGTGGTGCCTGCTGAACTACAGCTAGTGCGGCATTTACTGCCTGGGCCACAATGGCTGCAACCTCGGCGGCATTCATCATGCCCTGAACTGGTGCGGGCTGTGGTTCTGGCGTTGCATCCCTGGGAATCCTTTGTGCACGTCGTGGAGGCATCTGAAATAAGAATGAAGTTTATAAGTTCGCAGTTATAAACTTAAAATAGCTGAAGAACGTAGCATAAACAAAAGAATACAACAGTCCTAAAATATAGGGCTCTACATCAAAGAAAGCTCAGCGAAAACATAATAAGACGTTCAGATCCTAAAGGACACTAGAACCTGATGCTCTGATACCACCTGTGACACCCCGACTAATTATGACTTGGAAGATATGGGTATTCATAAGTCGTTGCATCCTCAAAAATGGGCGAACAACATATATTATTTTCCACCTAAATGTTTCACCTTGGATACTAAGGGTAAAGACAGTTTGTAAAATGTTGAAGGCGGTGAAAGTCCCAGATGGTTATGTTTCGAACATATCGCATTGTGTTAACCTTAAATAACGTACGATATCGGGATCAAGAGTCATGACAACCATATCTTAATGTAAGAACTACTTCCCATTTCCTTAAGAAATGTGTTTCCTAAGAATGTGCTTGGACCATTAGTTGAGCTAAGTAACTTCTTTAGAAATATGTACTCGAAAGTGATGAATGTAACCAACATAGATCGTGTTCAATATTGCATTGAGCTTATGCTATTGTAATACCTTGCATTTTTATCGATATTTATTTATGGGATTAATTAAATGTGAATTCATTGAGAATTAATCCGGATAAAATACAAACGAGATGTGAGTTGGTATTTGATTATAATGTGTATATATGGAAATATATGAATATTGGAAATATTGGATTAGTCGTGAGATAGAAATACGGCAATTTGGGAAATTTTGTTGGGACGCGCATGAGAGTCGCGTCAAGAAAATATTTAATTTAAGTAAAAAGTGAATTTTATTTTTATTAACCGTATGGTCATTTTGAGTGTGCCAACGTGTCCGGAAGGGTCGAAATACTCAGAAAACACTAGCCGGGGGTTAAGTTTGGGTCCCGGGGCATTATTGGGCCATGCCGGTAACTTAAAAGGGCATTTTGGTAATTTCGGAAATTTGGGAATTGAAACCCACGAAAATTAGAAATAAAATATGACTTATTATTTATCCTCTAAACCCAATAACTACACTAAATGACTTAATGGGCTACGGGAGTTATTGGAAGAAATAGAAAAGAAGTTCCTAAGGCAACCTCTAAAAACCTCCATTGTCATCATCTTTAGAGAAGAACTCGTAGAGAGAGAGAGAAAAGAGAATTCTGCAGAGAGAGAGAGAACAATTCAACCTTCAAGATTCAACATCAAATTCAGAGAAAGATTAGAGGCAAGTGATTTAATTACAATTGATTCAATGGTATGCTTTTCCATGTTTAGGGAAATTATAGAATTTATCTTGGAAGATTGATATAGACCCATGAATTTGAAGATTAAAACTATGAACTATGTTAGGTATTGCATGTAGAAACATTCAGGACGAATTATGAATTCAAAATATAACCCTTGATGATCTAAAAACGGATTTAAGAAGAGGTTTATTAATTTTTTTGAAAGAAATAGAAAACTAGAGTTCTTGATGAAGTTTTCATCCAAATAAAGCCCTTGGTTGTTGAATTATTGATTTTATAACGTTAACAATGTTGTAGGATGGTTGTATGATGATATTATAACGTTATATTAGAGTTTCATGCTTTATAATGGAGTTTTGAAGCGTTTTGAGGACTGCAAAACGAAGCAGTCCGTAGCCTACCTGGTGTGATCGATCGATCGACATTCATCAGTCGATCGATCGTCCACCATCGATCGATCGAGGTTCAAGGTCGATTGATCGACCTTCCCAGAAAGAGTAAATTTTTCCTAGTTAAATTTTAATGATGTTAAACCTTAGAAATTATTATTGGAGACTTTATGGATATCCTTAGACTTAAGGAAGACCAGTAGGTATGGTTATAAAATTTGGACCTTAATTAGAATTCAAATTGAGGAATTATTCTAAAATCTAATGAAATCCGATGAGTGAGATAACATTAGAGTTAAAAGAGTAAATTTGAATAATTTGGTGAAATGAGGTTTGGGGAAGAAGTAAGGACCTTAAGAATAATGATGTTATATGTGAGAATAATAGGAAAATTAATAGACCCTTTGAGATAGGTTTTAAGTACAAGAAACTACGACGTGAGATGTGTCGACAGTCTACATTTTATATTATCGGAAGACTTATAATGTATAAAAATGGAATAATGGTATAAGGATGTAGAATGTACCTTTATTAACATTGAGACATCTAAGATGTGTGAATGCTTAGTATATGATTTTATGTGTATGACATACCTACCATACTTGCTATCACGGGAGGTTTACATTCGCTTAGGGCCAGCTAGTCCTTGTGTGCCCGGATTCAGAGTGGTACCTAGAGGACATAGTTCAAGGGAATGACTTAATTGTGAGTTATTAAGCCAGCTGACTATGGAGCGTAGGTATGTACGTCACCATGGATATGTTGAATTATGTTCGCCTCCATTTTTGTGTGTGGTTTTTATTCTAACAATTCCTGAGAGATTCGAAATTTGTAATCCTTATATACGTGATGTGCCGGGATGGATAGCAGAGTATGTGTGCACCGCAGCTTAGCCTCGGGGTGCTTATATTGTATATTTATGATGTGAATAATATACGGTTAAATGAAAAGGAATTGTTATGTTTATTTATGAGAATCATTTATAATAACTCCCTGAGAAGATAAATAAGGGGATAACCTCCAGTAAACGGTAATGCTAAAAATTGAGAATCCGAGTTCAAGTAAAGCTATCTAATTAAGCGATAACATCGGGAATTCATATTGTGAATCGAGTAGTTGGGTTAGAACTTATGACGGTCTAGTTAGAGATAACTAACACATGAATGGGTACAGGAACGTTAGGAGTGCACAGTTAGACGAAAGGTGAGTATTTCATGTGAGAGTACGTCCTAACATGTATTTTGCATTCATTTATTTTAAATGTTATTAAAGCACTTGCTGTTTTTAAAATACTCTCCACTTTCGGGCTCTGAACCGTTTGCTTTCAAATCTACTTTTTTTTGTAAAAACCTTTTTAGGTGCCCAGTTACAAGGACACCATGCATAGTATTTCCAGTCAGGTGACGAGCTGTAGCTGTTGTGGAAGTTACAGGGCCTTGCTAGTAGACGCTTCATTTACCTTGACTCTATATTCAGATTTCATCAGTTGTAGGGCATGTCGCCCATTTCTTTTAGAGACATTTCATTTCTTTCAGTTATTCAGACTTTTGTCTTGTAATTAATTCAGGATGCAGAATTGTTTTATTTCTTTTCATATTGGGATTGTTGTGAGGAGTATTTCCTCTAGACTCATCTTTATTTGTTGATTCACTATAGTTGGACTTTATCGTGAATGGTTGTGTTACATTTCTATATTTCATTTATTGCATGTTAATCAGATTTAATTTAAAATTTGACAACTCACTTTTTAAATACTAGGTGGTTAGTAATCATTAAAATTGTTTTCGACAGTGATGTTATTAACTGGACCAACTTGGCATTTTGTATTGATTTAATAAAGGAGTAGCTACCCGGTATTTAATTAGTCGGGGTGTCACAGCTATGCCAACTTGAGAGGATATTTCCACCTTCATTTCTTGATGTCATGGAGCATTTGATTATTCATTTAGCAGAAGAAGCGAGGATTGGAGGACCGCTGCAATACCGATCGATGTATCCTATTGAGAGGTGTGGTATTATTTGATATATATATATATATATATTTTTTAAATATTTTTCATGGTAGTTTTTTCTTACTAATTGAAATTTACCTCACCATAGGTACTTTTTCACATTGAAGAATTATGTGAAGACCCGCAGTCATCCAAAGGGTTCAATTTCACAAGGATATTGGGTAGAAGAATGCTTGACATTTTGCTCAAGGTGCCTACGTGATGATGTTGAGACGAAGTCTAATCGCCCAACAAGGAATGATGATAGTAGTTCTTTTGATCACTTTTGTGGTCGTAAATTAGGAAAAACGGAGGGATTTGTGCTTGATGACATTACATATGGACAAGCACATCGATATGTGCTTGTCAACACAGATGCAATTTCTCCGTTTCGAGAGTAGGTATCTTCTTGAAGAAAATTCTTTCATTTTTAGCCATGTAAAGAATAATGTAATGATTGTTTTTAATGAAGTACTCGTCATGCATCAATTAGGAGTGATTCCCGTCTCAGACCACATGTTGTGGACCGCATTCATAAAGAAACATTTCATTTGTGGTTTAAGGATCATGTAAGTAAAATGTACATTAAAAACAATGTTTTACAAGTACATGTATTATTACATAACTATGGCATGTAATACATTTTTTTTGTAATAAAATAGGTGAGGAAGTTAGTCTAGGCAAAGAACATAGATGTATGACAAGAAATTCATATTTTAGGTACATGTCCCTAAAAAAGGAAAAAAGATTCACTGGATATATTATCAATGGCATTAGGTATCTCACTAAGGCCCGTGAGAGGAGAAGATCCACACAAAATAGTGGAGTCATGTTAAATGCAACGATTGAAAGTCATGTAAGTGCAAGAGACACAAATCCCGTATCTGGAGATGTCAATTTTTGTGGAGTTTTGACGGATATCATTTAGGTGTATTATTCAAAAGATAATAAGTTTGTGTTGTTCAAGTGTGACTGGGTTGACAATAGTAGAGGTCTCATTGAGCAAGATGACTTTGGATTCACTCTTGTAAACTTCAACCATTTGTTATATCCTAGGCATAAAAAAACTGATGAACCATTCATACTAGCGTCTCAGGCAAAGCAAGTATTTTATGTACAAGACCTAGTGGAGAAAGATTGGTATATTATTGTTAAAACAAAGCCTCGATACTTTTTTGATGTGTTTGAGCAACAATTAACAAGCGAGAGCACTATGAATGATGAAACAGAGGAATGGACTGATCAATGTTTGGATGATGCAACATTGACAAGTGGTGATGATGTTAGTTGGGTTAGACAAGGTGTGGATGGAGCATTAGTTGATGAGGAAACCACGGGGCATATGGATGAAGATGAATAGAAATATTGATTAGCTAGGCATTTGAATATGCATTAAGAACTTGTGTGGATTTGATTTGGATAATGAGATTAAGTAATTGATTTTATGTTTTAATTAACGGGGATCCTAAAGGATTCTTTACCTATTCTAGAGGTATTATGTAGGGGTCCAATATCTCCTATACTATTCATATTAGCATCTGATTTTGAGTAGAGGTTTGGCTAGATTAATTAACTTAAATTCTATCAGGCATTATTATCACTTGAGTGGATTTTCTCTAATTTCTAATCTCTTTTTTATCTTCATGTTGCATTAAAATTCTTGAACGATCTATTTAACTACCTTTCGTACCATGGGACCTTGGGTATGGTAAAGGAATTCTACATTAGGAACATGTTCTTACTTGCTTCTCTAGAATGCATCACATTTATTAATATCATGCTTTAGCTTGTCCATTAAAATAACAATAATATTGAGGTTTGTGCTTTTGTTTGTTATAAATTACATTGTGATAAATTATTTTTACATTCATATTGCGTTAACATTCTTTAACAATCATAAATATACACAAAACAAACTGGGCAAGCATATGGGCAGGGTAATTTCCCTCTTTGTGAATAAAGCTGTAGTAATAATCTTCCAAAAGTCTTCTAACTTGGTCAAGAAAAATTCCAGCAGTTGAGTAAATATCCTCTTCCTTCAAAAAATATTTTATATTTTTAAGGAAATCACTTTCAATCAATAGCTATCTCTACCCAACGTCAATGGCAAATTGAATCCCTTTTACAACCTCCACGGCTTTCGCAATTTCAACTTTAAAAGGGAGTTCATTCATTTTTGCGAAACCTGCACAAAATTTACCCGACAAGGCCCGAATGACAACACCAATCCCTATGCATCCTGATTTTTTGTTAATAACAGCATCCACATTCAGTTTATAGTGCCCATTAGGCGGTGGCATCCATCTTTTCCATCCTGGAGGCTTCGTCAGGCGTGTTGGGTCATTGGCTTTGTCACAATTTTTAAGCACCATTGCAGCGTGCTTGTATACTTCCCAAGCTGTTTTACAATTCTCTCAATTCCACACTACATTTCTATTACTCTGAAGCCCCCACACCACCTTGCTTAATAAATCAAATTGATCATCTTTAATGTGGTTGCAATATTTATCCATGCACGACTCCACATAATTGATTCTCTTTTTGTGAATTGGGAACTCGCCAAACTACACCAGCGAATTCACAATATTGGATCAAGTGAACAATTGTTTCATTTTTTTGGCAAATACAATATAAAGGGTTATCATTAATTTGTCGCTGGATTAAGTTTTGAGCTGTAGGGAGGAGTTCGTCCACACCCTCCAAACATAATGCTTTACCTTGTTAGGATCCCCACATCTCTCCACCCTTTCTTTTGTGATAACCCTGACGGACACCCTCCAAACACAATGCTTGCGCCTTTTTACTTTATTCGGGCCATTGTGGGAGCTACACATGCTAAACTCTGCCTCCTTAATAGTTTTTTCATACTGGCTATAACTTCCATTACAATGAATGGGGAATAATGCAAAACCATCCCAATCTGCTGGAACCTTGTTTATATGCGCAGGGAGGGTCATAAGGCAATCATCTTGTATATTCCTCCGTTTTTGTATGATTTTCTTACACCTTGTTTTAGAGTTCCCTGAAACGGTGTCGTGGACTAAATCATTAACAGCTTTTAAAAGTTCATAGTTTCTCAAATTCCTTCCACTGCATTCTTCTTTTTTGTTTCTTCTTTGATCCCAAATTCCACTATTCCTAGTGCGGTCACTCACGTTACACATAATTTACACAATCATTGGAGATTGAATAGTAGGGAAAAAATACATAAAAACATAAGTGAAACAAAAGTAATACTATAAAATTCATATTTCCCCCAAAGATCCAAATACAAATTAAAATAAAAGAATAAAGATTATTAAAAAAACATGAGAAAAGATAAAAACAACCAACCTTGTTCTTGCAAGATGATCTCATCTGAAGTTGAGGTGCACTCTTAATTGAATTATAACTCTTAGCAACCATCCACGCTCTATTAACAGGTTTCTTGGTCACAGTTTTTTGAATTATGATAATAGGTGAATGGGAGAATATTACATCCATTGATTTGATATTACAAGTTAGAACAAGAAGAAGAAGAAGAGTGATTGGAATTATAAGGAGTATAATATATGGTTGTAAATTTTTCCTTTGAGTTAACATGATTTGTTTTTAAAGGTACAAATGATAGGTGATGCCTTGTCATGATTCATTTAATAATTATAATGTATCTGATAGGTGGAGTCTATTTTAGCTTATCTTATAACTGTAGATGTTGCATGATGGCCTAATTTACGATTAGATTTAATTTTTGGTGGGCCTGATGTATGTAACTTAATTGACAACTAAAAATAAAAACTAATTTTTTGATGTTGATGCATTGAAAATTTACAAGTTGGATTCACCCAGGTTAAAATAATAAATTTACAGACATTCTGAATTCGCAACTATATTTTAACAAAAATTATGACTAAACTCACTACTTAGGTTGTCATTTTTTACTTTAGCAACCATTTGTTTCATTTCAAAATTCAACCGCCAATTTGAATTTTAACGATCCAAAAAGAGCCGTAAAAAGTGAGAAAAAAGCGTCACTAAAAGCCAATATTCAACATTAATGCATCTAAAGAAATAGGTCTTGGTAGTAGCTTTAGATAACTAATAAGAACTGAATGGAAAATAAAATTTTATAGAGGTTTGAATGGTTGAACATAAATCATTATCATTTTACAGTGTTTCCCATTTTGTATGTTGTATATAATCTCTTTTGTTATGTAAATTGGGGTATTGTATTGTTGTTCCTCCACTCATTTAGCATTGCAACATCAACTGTTTTTTCTCATGTTGTTTCATTCAGTACGATGACAATCAATAGATCTCATACCCAACACATTAGAGGAGCTATGCCAACTCCTGAGCAGCAACAAGAACATGTAGGAGCCAACCCTGCCATGCCTGAAACTCCATCGAATTGGCCACCTATTACACCATTGATCCCTCCGTTGGCGGGTAGCAACGAACAACAAGAAGTTACAGGTATGGTTTTTAATTGACTTATTTATATTTGTAATTGATGAAAAGTATTATTCTTGACACTTAAGTAATTCATGAATGATTTTTTTTGTCAGTCCTACTAAATAGTTAGATCCGACCTTCGATCAAGAAGAGGAACATAGACGAGTTCGAGGCACCACTTTAATTCATATCGGGTGGGGTAAAGATGGTGGCATTTTAGAAATTGAGGTGAATGAGCTTGGTAAACCCATTGAAGAACCCGTGTCTAGACTTGCTTCAAATTTAGGGGTTCTAGCACGTAATGGCCAACTAGCACCATTGACCTACTTTGATTGGAGATAAGTACCCGAAGAGGATAAGAACATGATTTGGATTCATATCAAGGTACAAGGTTAATAAAATGAAAATAGGGGTCCTAATTTGAATACGTGAATATATATTTTCAAGTTTATCTCTCTAACACGTTGATGTAATGTAGGAGAATACGAATGCCACGGAAGAGATGGGAAAATTTATGATGCAATCCGTGGGAAGAAAGTGGAAGGAGTGGAAGGCCATGGCAAAGCTCCAAAGTTATACTAAGTATAGAACTAATGAGGAACTCTTGGCAAATTGTCCCCAACGAGTCGAGGAAAATCAGTGGAAAACGCTCGTCTGTAACTGGGACTCCGCCGAAGCACATGCATATACTAGTTGTTGAGTCTAGTAATGACTTACGTGTACACACTATGCTTATCTCTCCTATAAAGAACATCATGAAATGAATTAATTTATTAAAAAGATCAATATTAGGATTTAATCAGTATTTGTTATATGACTAACTGTATTACCATTGTATTAGGCCAAAAGTGCAAAGAACAAATCCATCCGTGCGCGTTTGCAAACGCCGCACACATCTGGTAAAAAATATCATGCTCAAGTTAAACACACGGTAAATTTTTTATACTTATAAATTCATTGTTATTATTGTATTATATTGTTGTGTTATTCTTTGACACTTATTATATTGTACTTGTAGATGACTAAAGCGATGGGATTCAAACCAACTCGTAGGATGGTGTATAAGGAGATGCATGTAACCAAAGGGAACGGGTGTGTTAATGAAGCAGTTGCCCGAGCGATTGTATGTATCTTTTGTGCTGTGATATTTTTTTAGATAACTATACATAGCCTCTTCGTTAATAGTTTTTACATAACAAAGATCATGTTAAAGTTAGGAATACATACTATCTCATGGAGAATTACTTTTGACGCAGTTCATGTCCTGAATTACACATATTAGGATGTCCCTGAGTATATTATGGTAGATTATGGAAGAAGTGACGAGGGCCCATCCCAATCCGTGGTAAAATACCCATGGAGACCTCTAATATGCTCTGATTGTTAAATGTTTGGACATATTAAAGGAAGATGAAAAGATGTTAGGATTAATATTTCTATTAGCCAATAAAAAAGTGGAAAAATGAATATTCACGCAATAAGGGTAAAATCAATACGAAGGAGAGAGGTATTTAAGCGCAGAATAAAAAGAACTAAAAAAATCTGAATAGGTTCAAATGACAAATTAGCACAAGCCAATAGAAAAGGCCAATCAAAATGAAAAGGCGAAGTTGGTTGAATATGACAAGGTGAATGACAATAAATGGTTTAACTTTCATAGGAGTAATCATCAAAGTAACAAACTATTAATAATACATGTAAAGCCATATTACTTGTGCTTTTCATGAAAAATTCTAAAATAAAAGAATGAAAAAATCTAGATGTAGATGCTGTGTTTCATGAGAAATTCTAGATGTATGTATAATGGTCATCTTTTGCCAAACTCATAGGTAACTTTTTCCAAATGTTTTCACCAACATAGGGCCCTAATCTTCATAATGTAAGGCTTTAGGATTCAACTATCTAGTTTTTACTTTTAGAGGGCGAAATCCTTTTATTTGGGTGAAAAATACCTAAACACTCATTTGAGGTTAAATTTAGTTCTCTATTTTACCAGAATTACACGAGTTCAATGTGTGTAGTTTCAAATGAACAAAACTTTCAACTCCATGTAGTGTGTATGAATAGTATGTGACTCTTGTAGAAGTAGGAGGTTCTTTACCAAGAACACGTCCATGATCCTCATCCAATTTTTTATTCAAACATGCAAGAAATTAAATTTCTCTTTCTTTATTCAGCATCTTCTTAAACCGAGCACTATCAGTGGAACAACACCACTCAAGATCATAAAAA
The DNA here is from genome assembly GCA_949130495.1 of Sambucus nigra. Taxonomy (NCBI): domain Eukaryota; kingdom Viridiplantae; phylum Streptophyta; class Magnoliopsida; order Dipsacales; family Adoxaceae; genus Sambucus; species Sambucus nigra. The sequence goes on from OX422221.1 coordinate 354,532,435, forward strand.
ATGTCTAGTTCATGACATAAGCCTTTTATAATGCTATAGCACTTCCTGACATTTTGATTTTCTTTCTTGGTCTCTCGGATCTTCTTCTTGATCTCATATACATGCACTGAGTTGCTTAAATACAAGTAGGTTTCACTTATTGCATCCCACAATTCTTTTTGCCAAAATGCTGAATCACTCATTCTTTCTCTCCACTAAGTCTTTAGTTTGAGTGGTTTTTATAACGTGAGTTGCCATACAGAGGTATAATATATAAGTCTTAACTCAGGCCAAACTGGGACGAGACATCGATGTCTGTCCAGGTCTCTAACAGCCCTGTGATAACTGGTCACTTTATTTAGCACAAAAGAAGTTCCAAGTAGAATTCTAGCAGTTTGATACAAATATAAATCAGGAGACGATGAAATCACATATATATTTTGCTAGGTTGAAAGAATAGTGGGATCTAAATTATTAGCCACAAACACGCGATTGAACACTGATTTATTTGTGGAGGACCCATAGTCTATCAGATAGTTATCTACAAGTTCATATTCGAAGGAAACACATACCAACCAACTAGTTGACCATACCCAAATAAGCAATTCATATCTCCCAATACTCATCCGGACAAAAATTTGCACAAAGAGAATAAAACTAAGATACAAGTGAAACACAGAGTAATGCAACAATAGCACTCTCAAATCAGGATAACATAAAGGGTCAACTTCACTTTCACCTTAGCAATAATTGTGACACACTAAAATTATTTTCCAGTTTATAAATGACAAGAACATACTAAAAAATTCAAAGGTATTCACTAGATTGACAAAATCAAAATGAGAAAACAAACTCACCCATGTATAGAATAATGGCCTTGAAAGACCAACTGAATTGTATTGATAACGACAACACGCTAGGATTTTAATCTTTCTACTTATTCACACGAGTGTATGAGTTTTTTGAAAAAATCATCGGTTTAATAAACAAAAGTACAGTCTATTATAATATAAATTTCTTTAAGGAGTACTAAGAAATACTTGGTGAATATCCTAAAGGAATTCCAAATTCAAACTCCGTTACCCTGAGGTCATTTGTGTGGAATTCCAAAAGTACAATCTAAATGTAGAACATATGAGCATTTACCACAAAAAATTGATGATGTTTCATCCACAGATTTTGAATGAGAAAGAAATGATGATTGACAGTATCTGTTGGAAGATTATTAGCTCTATACTATTTTTTCATCCCTTTTCTTTTGTATTCCTACCTTTTTGTTACACTTTAAGATTAGCTGCTGGTAAGAGGAGTAATAAGATTGAATTATTTATGATTTATGTGTTTTTCTTTATTTCTCCTTTCAAATAAAATTCCGTTATCTTGTTTTATCAAAGGCTAGCTTTGTTTTGTGAATTCTTCTTGTTTTCATATAATTTAAACTCTATTTTCTAATCGCGTCTGTAACCTTTCCTCTTTATCTATGTAACTCTATTTGTGTGCATGATATAAATTCAACGAAATTAAACACACACACAAACACATAATAATCAGAGGGAAAAGCTTCATAAATCAACAATGCAATAGAAATTAGGATGGATGGGAAAAGATGGATACATCCCGTATTTATGGGCTAACTAAGTAGGCTATCATAGGGGAGAGATAATAGGAGGTTGATGCACTACAGTTGTCATCATTCCCTTTAGTTCACCTTGTTATTGCCAAGCATGTTTTTAACTACAGTCTGGGGTCGGAGACCAATTCTTTAACATCTATATAATCCCTTGTAGTTCTAAAAATAATGGTCAGAGATGTGTTAGATCAACTTTAAAGGAAATGCCATGACCGAATTAAGTTTACAAAAGATATTTTTCCAACAAAAAAAAATTATAATTCAAATTTTCCCACCATGTCAGTTGTTGCTAAATAATTGCAAAAATACTCCAAAAAAATTTCTAGTTGAACAAACTTCAAAGAACATAGTTCAATGAGCTTTTAAAAAAAGGGTAATAAGTTCCTAAACGGAGCATCATGAAGATGGATAAGCCCACCATTTTTACTACAATAATCCTTCATCGAGCACCTCTCATTTTTGTCCATAATTCTTCTTCTCATACAGACTTTTTAAGAATATCTTCAGAAGGAATTTCAAGTGTTGCTCCTGCATGATCTTTGCTAGGCTTTACTTCTGCAGCAACCATCATATGCATGCAATGTTCAGTTCTCAGCATTTTCAATAACTACTTGTAAGGCACCATAGTGCAGCACTTGCATGTTGAGACAAAGAAACAAATGCATAAACGTGTGTGTATATATGTCAAATTTGAAGATTATATGTACGAATCTTTATAATCACCCCATCATTTTACAACCCAATTTTACAATATGCAAATGATTATGATTATGATTATGATTAAACCATCTCCGGGTGTTAAGTAAAGTGGATGGAATTAAAATCCATCCAGTAATGGTGGGATTCTTAGTTACCATGAAAATCCTTACAAATAATTTTTGTGAAGACAAAAACACACTTAAAAAATATTATATTATAAAAACTAGCCATAAAATCTAATTACTTATTTGATGAAGACAATTTTTTTCTGTCAGTCCGTATCATTTTTAACCAATCCAACATAGTTTAGAGCTCTGGAACCACAGTTTTAACATGTTCCTTACATTATATTCAAAATCTTACAAGGAACCCTATCATTCTAAAATTAGGAGTTCATGTTTGAAAATAAAAATTCATATAAAAACTTTTAATTTCATTTTTTATATGACAGTCTTGCATTCCAATCATTTATTACATTTTTGGGTTTTATCCCCAAATCTATTCTATTATATGGGATTCTTACATGTGCATGATATAATTTGAAGTTTGTATAAGAACTGGGGTTGATTTTTGCAGTAAGAGATGGATGATCTAGAATTACAGCATCCATAGATAGCGGAGACCGGTGTTGCACCGGAGGATATATTTGGGCAAGTTATGGGACCCGAAAGACATGGGTGTGTGAGCACGTTTGGACTCGGTGTCTCTCCGAGTATGATATTTGGACCATCATATAAGCATTCCCAATCTGAGTTGAGAGATATTGAGACACGGCATCAACAAGAAGTAGAGATGATGCGACGTGAGATGGAGGTTGAACATGAGAGGATGCGACGTGAGATAGAGGCAGAATATGGGATGAAACAAACTGAAATGAAAGAGAAACTGGAAGTTCGGATACAATAAAATATAATTTCTATGGAATCTCGGATGAATGAACGGGTGGAAGCTCATATACGGGATTTTATGGAGTCTCGTATGCATTCTATGGGTGATTTTATCCAATCTACGCGAGATGTTTCTTTAGGCCCTACACAGGTGAACTTTTATTAATCATTGGATGTATGAGTACAATTTCTGAATTTTATGTATTAAATCTAATATTTTGTATATTCTAATTGCTAGGTTCCTATCAACGACAATGTTGATCCTGTATCATGACCACAGTTGCAACCATTAACATCTAAGGTTCAATCGCAATGTCGATCGCAATCCTCAATGAAGGCACCACCACAAATCATATCGCGAACTCAATTTCGTAACTACTGCGGGGTTCGTATTTTTGCCTCTAAAATTCTTCATGACACATTTTAAAGCAAGAACATTAATATTTTTCAGTGTTTGATGCATATAAGATCCATTTCATATATGTGATAGTTATACTCATTCCAATGGAAATTTGTTGAAATTGGCAAAAGGGATTTATTTTTGGTTTAATTTGGTGGTTGTTGTTGTTGTTGAGTTAATTTTCAATGTTAAAACATGTTGGTTTTCATGAATAAACAAAGGAAACTCCGCCAATGTTTTTTAAAAATAGTAAGCGTGTTAAACATGCTTTGTTACTATATAACTATTTACTTTATCAACATCCACATGTTTTTATCACTTCACTTATTCGAATGCATAAAAAACAGTATATATTATAGTAGCCAACAATGAAAAAAAGTAATTTACAAAATATTATGTCTATTTTTATAAATCTTATAATAATGCATTGATCACAATTTGTCATAAAAAATGTTAAAACTTTAGGGATCCCTTTTGAAAATTAATCTTTTAACTTGGAAATAAAAAATGTTACCAGACCTAGATTGTGTGGCTTACGATTTTTATTTGGGCCGGGTCGCAAACTTCATAAGCTATATGGGAATATTATTTGCTAGCGTATTACATTATTTTGGTTCTTTTATATTTGAAAAAATATTTTAAAGTTATATACATCACTATTTTTCAGCTTGATTGTACAAGTTGTTGTAAGTTTCCATTATTACTCCATAAGTTGTTGATTTGAAAACATTGAAGCTAATTACTATCCCTCTTCCAACTATTTTTTTGTTCAAATTTTAGGAGCGGATGAAGAAGGCAAAAAATACCAACTAATTGAAAAGTTTGAATGGGGAAGTAAGTCCTTAATCACCTTTCAATTTTCTTTTGTGCATCACATTTACATTTACTTATTTACTTTTTAATAATTATTTTCTTTCTTTTTATAGGTGGTTCTGTCATGCCCATGGTCGCGAAGACATCGTATTGACTGTTTTGAACATTACTCTAGCATTTTTTGGCTGATAAAATATGTTTCGTATTTTGTTTGGAATATTTGGGTACAAATTTTTGGCTTATTAGTAGATAACTTTGGGATGTTTGAAGATACACTTTCTTTTTTGTTTTGGGATTATTAGATATTATTATATATCATTTTTCTTTGGTTGTTTGAAAATTTCTTTGGGCAATCCATTATAATATTAATGATGTCTACTTGGATATTATACGACACTTAAATATTTACACTTTACAAAAAAATGTTGGAAGATAGTATGGAAAAAGTCAATTAACATTCCCGACGCTTTTAGGGAAACGTTGCCAAAAATCGACGCTTTTTAAAAAAAAGTCGCATTTATACCACAAGGCAGAACAATTACCAACAGTTAATAAACGTAGCTGAAAGCATCGGAAATTTTTCCCGACATTTTTAACAAACGACTCTTATTTTTCGACTATCGATACGCCGACATTTTTTGAAAACGTTGCACAAACATCGAGATTTCTGTTCCCGACATTTTTAGAGTTTATTCCGATGTTTAAAAAATGTCGCTAAAGCCAAGTTTTCATGTAGTGAAACTTCTTATTGCTCAAGTCCCTGATATAGTACTGTTGGCCATGGTCACCATGAGTTGTTGATGATGATCCAAGTTCCATGACTAGCGGTGGCGTAATGAAGGAAAATATTGGAGGAGTCGGCATTTGGGAGTGGAATTTTGGAGGAGGAGGAATTTGGGAGGGGAATGTTGGAGGAGAATGATATGTGAAACCTTGCATAGAAGTAGGGTAAGAGTAACCTTGAGGAGCCATTTGGGGCCTATAACTTTCACAAAAGTTCACAAGTTTTCCAATTTGATTCGAAAATAATCCCAGGGTATTTTTAATCTCATAGATATCCCCATCGGTCTTGAACTGGTCTTCCTTTTGGGATGAGATACAATTCTTGATCGAAGAAAGCTCGTGCATAAGAGGTGCAATGTGTTGAAGTTTTATTTTTGGCATATGTGAGCCAACACCTCTCGTCCTCCCCCTTTTTTCCTTTCAAAAGATGTAGGCCAGGGCATCATTTTCAAGGTTAAAGTCATCATTAGGGCTCAAATTAGATTGATCGTTGATGGCCTCTATTGATTACATCATCTCAGCTAAGTGAGACGGAAATTTATTATCTTTATACCATTGAGCATCAACGAATAAGTTGGAATATTTGGGTTTTTACCGACATCTGGACCATCCTTTGTCCTATTCCCCCATATATTCTTCAAATCCTCATATGATTTGGATCCCAGCCTATGGATATAAGTTTTTTGTGCCCTATTTTTTTTGTTTTGCTCCCTTTGGACAAAATTTTTGTCCATCGCCCCATTCTCCAAAAAATTATTCCATTTATCCACCGATATTTCAACATTGGGAGGCATTGTCTCTTTCAAATCCAAAATATCTGAGCTTGTTGCCTCCTTCGAGAAATTTTTCTGCAAAAGGTTTCTCCTATATGTCCTCAATCCTTCAGCAACCCGAGATAGAACCCTATTCTTTGAACGGTAAGGAAATGTGAAATGCTTTTAGAGTTGATAATGTATGCCATCTTTAACAACATGATCAACAAGGTTCCAGTTGTCTTGTCCACCTACTCCCACGTTCATTTTTCCTAGTGACAAACACCGGGTTGTAAAGTCTAACATGTCATTCCTACCACCCGTAGGGTTATTCTCGAGAAGGGAGAACCCAATGGGATTCTTTTTATTTGAGCGGGAGGCATCGGGAGTGCTGGATAGAGGCGTTGGAGCACCGCGAGTGATGGACTTAGTGAGGAGGGAACCATTGGTGGAGTTGTGAATTGCTCAACCATTGGTGTGGAGAATTCGGGTTATGCATGAAATGGTGAACCTCATTGTGGTGTCACCTCGGCACTTGGTACCATTGGGTTGTTTCCTCTTGACATTATCTATAAAAATGAAAAACCATAAGTGACTAAATAATTATAATAGTATGAAATTATAACTAATTAATCAAGCTTATGACTATATATATATATATATATATATATATATATATATATATATATATATATATATATATACATATATATATATATATATATATCAGCGGAATGCCCGTGCCTGAAGGCACGATGAAACTTTCCAAAGTACCTAATCGTAAAACGATAAACTTTCCACTTTTCTCTTGTAATGGTTTCCCATGCCTAAAGGAATTTCAAAATTATACTCCAATAAAAGTTAATGATGTAAATTCAAACCACAATCAATATGTGAAATTGAAAAGAAAAAACATTTACCAAGGCATATAGCATATTAAATACATGTTATGCATTGTATTTTTACTCCAATAACCTACCAAGACAATAAATGTACTTAACTTTTAGGATTACCATATGCGAAGGATCCTTCCAAATAAAAAAGCCTCGAAAGACAAATGTGAACAGGCAAAAAAATTAAGAGCTTCAAGCATATATTTTCTTCTTATATTCAGGTGACACCACTGAACTTCAAAAAACAATACGATAATGTGAAAAAATATCACTTTTTAAGATCAAAACCCACTGAAATTAGAAGAAAAAAAAAGGGCGGTTTCAAACAATCATGCAACAAATATTGACATAAAAATTTATAAATACGAACTGATTTGATCGCTAAATAATAATCCCAGGTCTTGTTTGCTAAATAAATTGGAAAAAAGGATGATCATCCTAACAGCCTTTTTAAAGACTCTAAAATACCTACATAATAAGTTGATAATGTCAAACGAACTTCACCACCTAGCATATTTAACTTGAGCAAAAACAAACCCAATCCTAGAAATTGTGTAGAGTTGGATAACTCATTACCAATAAATAGCTCTCACCAGTCCTATAAAAATGGACTCAAATTGGCACACGTATTTACCAATGGATATTATGGTTTCCTCATTCATTGAGGGAAAGAGCCAAACTACTCACCACCATTAGAACCTGAAGTATCCAAACAGAGCACGTCCATGGCTTCACCAAATTTTTTCTTGAAAGAATATAAGGATTTAATGAGATGATACACTTCCGTCTAGTCCATCTCCAATAACATACCCGTCACTTTCCCCGCATGCTCACGCACAAGACTCTCCACCAGAGGAAATAGTTGTTCTCCCACCATCATTCACTGAGCTTCGAATTAAAAGAGGCTAAAGCAGAAGCAAGTGTTGACATGGTGACTGTTCCAGAATGATGGAAATAAGATGGGGGTATTGACTCTCCTAAAACATCAAACAACACAGGCATCATTGTCCCCATTATGGCTTGCAGAACAAAAGTTGGATTCATTATGTTTCTTGTTTGTTTACTCCTTAAGTTTTGATTGCCCTAACCATGTGTGTGCTTAAAATTGAGGACAAAACCTGTTTAAAAACATCGTAATGAAAATAGTTAGCCTAATGTCAATCCCAATAGAATGAAAAAATAAATGTAATGCAGTGTTATGATTGTACTAACATGCAAACTCTAATAGAGAGCGAAAAAGATAAATAACCAAATATAATATTCTCTTATAATATTGATTATACATTTTTAAGAAGTTTGACAACCCAAATTGGAAAAATACATAGATCCACACTTTTATATACAAAAACTTATTATAATATAGTGTTCAACATCAAGAGAAAAAGTATAAATATTAAGAAGGAAAAAATCATCTCTCACATAAAGCCCCAAACACTATTTCTTACAACATTATTGTATTTAGATGATACCTATGCTTGCACCCCAAGTCGCATCGATTCACTGCACTTGTGTCTTCTATTACTAAATCTCTTCACCCTTACCTCCCAACCTCATTCGTGCTTCATAGATTATGGGATATAACTTGGTTTAGTTGTTTACATGTATAAGAAAATACCAATTTTTCAGCTAATACTTTGGGAAGAGTAAGGAGCAACCTACTTATTTTCTCCTTTTATCCATAACCCATTCAGTAGTCGGATACTTATGTACATCACCTAAATATAACCCAATCATTCAACCCATGAGGGGACTATTTTCAAGACCCATTTGATCATGATTCCCTACTCTTCAATTTGTATATGTAACAATTTTAAATATAAGGTCAGTTGAAATGTAAGACAATTAATATAAGGTCAATTGAAATATAAGGTCTAAAATAGTAGTATAGAGTTTTTTCACTTTTTTTATTGTGGGATCTAGTTGTATCTTATACCGAGCCTATTGACATTTTCAAAATGTAAATGAAATTAAACGACATTGAGGCAATTGATTACACCTGCTCACATTTTTAGAATGTAAATGGTCTTGCTCACACGGCAGTAAGGCAATCCAGTAATCTTCCATACTTTGCATCTATAGTCCCAAGGATCAACATCAACTACCTGTAACACCCCGTACTTTTGGAGAATATAGAAGTTAATTAAGATTGGAGATTTAGAAATTAAATTCGGTGACTTAAATTTAATTATTTCGGTTTAAGGTTTAACTGTACGAGTGTCATAATTCAAGGTGGGAATGAAATGATTTTAAGTGACTCGAATGATAATTTAGAGGTCACATATGACTCTAAAAGGGTCAAATTAGTCAAAATAGTATACCCGGGGGTACTAGTCGAGTACCGGGACATTTTTGGGCTAAACCGGGCCCATACGAGGGCATTTTGGCCTTTTTACATTTTAGGGTGAGGAGACCCACGAATTTTAGAAATCTAAGTCAAATTATAAGAGCTGGAGGCTAGGGTTGGAGAGAAGAAAAACACACCATAGCCACTAGGGAGAAAAGAGAAACAATTCCAAGGAAAAAAGGAAGAAGTGGGAAGGATTCCAAGGAGACTTTCACAACAAACTCATTGGGATGAAAGATTGAAGGAGAAAGATCATCAATCACCAACAACAATCACGAAATCATACCTACTGGACATAAGTCAAGTGGTTTATTACAAATTTATGAAGTTATAATACCCATGTGTAGGGATTTTTAAATAAATTATTTTTATTGAAAGTTCTTGGAGAAAAAATAATGGATTGATTACATATTGGTGTAGGATTGCATGTAGTTGGCATTTAAATTTGTAGAGGACTAATAACAAAGGAATTTACATTGGAAATTACGAATCTAAATATGGGTTTATGATGTATAACCATGAAGAACTAAATTATCTAGGGTTTTGAGAAAAGTTAGATTGAGATAGTTCTTGGATGGATTTAGTGAGGATTTGATTATATATTTACACTGAGAATGATCCCTAAACATTTATAAGATGATTGGTGATGTTGGGAAGAACTTTCATAAGGTGTAATGGAGTGTTGTATCGGACATACATGGTGAAACGAGGAAGAAGAGTACCCGCACCTGTTCGATCGATCGACTCAAGAATGTCTATCGATCAAGGGTGTCGATCGATCGAAGCCCTTGGTCGGTTGATCGATCAAAGATGATTTTGGGCTATTTTTGTTGATTAAGTTTTCTTTGAATTCCAACGATGAGGGAAAATTTTAGAGATGTTATTATACCTATTAGGGGCTTGATAAACACCAGTAAGGAGTATAACTAAGGTCCGTTATAGCCGTTGAGTGTAAGGCTTTGAATATGGATCGACGGGGATAAACCAATCTAGCCGCTCATCGGAAATGTGAGAATTGGGTTATGGGGAGAGTCAACATCAATCTAAGGTGTATATCAGTAGGTTAGAGATAGTTTAACTACTGTTATAAATAAAGAGGTATCGAGAGATCTTAGAGTTGTGTGAATATTCTAATATGTACGATAGTGAGATAAATTGTGGAATAATAAATATGGTAAGTATACGAGAGAAAAATACTACGTACTCACGAGAATAATTGGGTTGTGTGAATACCTACTGTTTTATAGGATTACTTGGGTTGTGAATTCCTATTGAATGTTTTCTTGTGATAGGATTAGTAAGTTGGATGAGACATTCCAAATAATGCTTGATGAGATATTCCGAGTCAGGTTTGAGGGGACATTCCGTACCATGTTCGAGGAGACATTCCGAGCAAGGTTCAAGGAGACATTTCGAACCAATTATCCTTAATGTTTGAAATAGGACCAATAATAGGATGTGCTATTTTGGGTATTTCTGTGTGTGGAAGATATGCTGTCCGAATACTCTACTTATGTGTGATAGTAGTAAGATTAGGTGGGGTATACCTAAATATTGTTTTTAATATACTCAGGCGTGATAGTAGTGAGAATTATTAGCGCATAACTAAAATTGTATAAACTACTTATGGGTAAGAGTGGCTGGAACATATAAGTGTGCCACTGGAATAGAGATAAAATCTACTTGAGAGTGATTAGTAGAGAAGGTAGGTAATATGCACCTATGAATTGATTAAGTATGTGAACTTAATTTTAAAGCATTAATAATAAAGTAAGAGTAATGATAATTACTAGACGTTCAATCACATACTGTATGGGCGGTATGGGAAAGTTAAAGTGAAACTTAACTAATGACTTAATTTAAATCAAGGGTAGCATGTAGCGTACTGTACGGGCGGTACTGATGAGATAAATTATCTGAGGTGTGTAGATGATGGAGACCTAGTTAAAATGGGTAGCGAGGCTAGGTAGGAACGTTAGGTGTGCACGATAGGTGAGAGGTGAGGAATCTCAAGAGAGTGTGCATGATCCTAACATGTGTAATAAATAACTAATTTTTATTGCGATAAATTACTTGCTAAATATTTTCAAAACGTTTTGTGTACTAACACTTTCTATAAAATATTTTCAAAACCTTTTAGGTGTCCAGTCACAGGGACGCCAAGCGTGACTTCATTCTAGGGATTTCGGAGCTGCATCCTAGGTAGGTGTTGCAGGGCATTGATTAGAAGTTTCCTTTATCCTTTCACATCTAATTTAGGATCTCAGTTTTAGCACTCTCATTTTGGGACATGTTGTCCACTCGTTATATTTTGCAGTTATTCTATTAGGTTGGATTTTGAGTTGGTTTTATTTCAGTCGTGGTTTTTGGCAAGACTTTATTTTATTCAGTTATTTATGATGGTTGGTTTTAGCACAACAAAATTTATATTGTTCCGCTTGAGCTGTATCTATTTAATAAAGATAAAATTTGGCACTAGCTTAATTTCACTTATGTAGTTAGTAATAAAAAGGTTTTCGACAGTGATGCTAAGAATGAACCATTTAAGAAACCTATTTTAAATTAAATTAAGGCTTGATCACCCAAGGTTTAATTAGGCGGGGTGTCACAGATGGTATCAGAGCATCAAGTTCTAGTGTCCTTAGGATCTGTGCAGCTTACTACGATTCCAGCGTATCGTTATGTTGATATAGAGCCCTATTGATAGGACTGTTGAATTATCCCTACGTGCTTACAATAACACTCTTCTGCAATTAGAATTTCGTACAAACTGTGTACTTATACAAACTTGAATTTTATTTCAGAATGCCGCCAAGGAGGGAGCGAGCCGAGAGGGCATACGCCAGATATGAGGCTAGGGAGGGACCTCAAGACCAGTAGGGACCCCCACCCCCACCACCAGAGATGATTTTCGCTACTCAGGTGGTGGTGATAGTGTCACAAATCGTGGAGACAGCTATACGAGCCATGGCAGACCATTTACCTCAGCCTCAGGAACAGCAACCCATAGTCCCAGTTATTCAGGCCCATCCAGGGCATCCCACTTGGCACAACATTAGAGAAATCTTTCAGAAAGGTCACCCGCCACAGTTCCAGGGCGGGACGGATGTAGTGGCGGCGTGCCAATGGAAGAGAAACATTCAGTGCCACTTGCGCATGTTGGATTACAGCGAAGTTCAGAAGCAGATGTTAGCTACCGTAGATTAGCTGGGGCAGCTCTACAGTGGTGGGAGTCGGTGACTGCTGCTGAGGAGAGGGATTTGATGACAATTTATGACTTATGGGTGCAGTTTGACTGAAAGTACTTTTCGTCGGCAGTGGATTCAGAGATGAGGAAGTAATTTAATGAAGTATCTCAAGGTGACCATTCGGTGGCAGACTACAAGGAAGAATTCACCCGCCTGGCTAATTTTGTGCTAGATGAGGTAAGAAATGAAGGAAGGAAGAAAGCAAAGTTCATGGGGGGGTTGGCTTGGAGGATCAGGCAGTATTTGATAGGTAACCCTGCACTGGTGACATACCTTGATGTCGTTCATGTAGCTTTACTACACTATCAGGATCATCACTTCCATACGAAAGGGGGCAATAGATGGGAGACAAGTTAGTCAGACAAGGCCAATGGGGGGTAGTACCGGTGAAGCACTGCAACAATAGTCAGGTAGTCAGTATGGGAAAAATTCTTAGCAGGGGAACTTTTCCAAGAGGTTTAGGTTCGGAAGTTACCAACCTGGCGGGGGAGTTAGGCAAGGACAACAGGGCCAGAGGCGACCATTTATGGGACAATGTTTTATATGTGGCCAGCAGGGTCACAAATAGAGGCAATGTCCACAATAGGAGAGGGTTCAACAGCAGAATGCCCAGCAGGAACATCAGGATTTGATAGCTCCAGCACTAGCACCAACCCCACAGCAGCAGGGCCAAATGCACTATGGGCGTGTGTATAACGTCCCGGACATACCGATGCCTCTATCTACAAAGGCACCGCCCGCGATAGAGGGTACGTTTTCTATTTACTCGCTTAAGAGTTGGATTTTGTTTGATAGTAGGCCTTCAAATTATTTATTAGGGCTATTTTTGCACGAGCCATTGGCATGTTAGAGATGCTCGATAGTCCCCTTGTGTGTGAGGAGTCACTAGTGAATTGTGGCACATTGAGGTATTCGATCTAATGAGGAGTCGATATTATATTTGGGAGATTAAATCTTGCATCAGGATGATAGACTAGAATGTGGAGTAAATTCTTTTATGTTATCCATATGAGTATGGAAAGTTTTTAAGTGACTTGGATACTTCGTAAATGAGACTGTTAACACTCCGACAATGAGAGAGTCAGTATTAGTGAGTGCGATAACAGTAGTAACGTTACTGGGTACGTACACGATTAGTTACCGTAGGGTAGCAAAACTTTTGTGTTGCATGAGAAACAATGTAGGCGTACACCAAGGTTGGTTGCATGATGTGGTAGTCTACTACCTTCGAGAATTATGAGAATTGAGTAGACTACTCGCTGTGTTTTGGACCGGTTAGCAATGGTTTAGGCTATAATGGTAGTTATAGCAAGATTTCGGGTCCGCTGTTCCAGCATAAGATGTATTTTGATAGGTAACATCTGAAAGAGGTTTTGACCTAGGTATGTGTGTATACATGTTATTATGTGTGGCATGATAGACTAATACGAACATGTGATTATATAGTTATATTTTATCCCGTGAAGTAGGGATGTCTACTGAGGTGATTCAGGGTAGTTAGGGTTATTTTCGAGCAGGGAGAGATAGCTCAGGGTTATTTAATGCAAGAACTAATGATAGTAGGGGCACGATATTTTATGTTGTCTCTTATAACATAAGAGTGGTCTTGTGTGCATTTGTGTTAAGAGACAGGTATTTGGGGGTACGTACTATGAATTGAGGGTCTAATTGATCCCAACGACCGACAATGTTAGGTAGTAGTATATCGGGGGGGTTCCTTATTTGGATTTTGCTTTGCGAGACGTCCCGCATATGAAACTTAGTGAAACATTAGAAGTGGGGAGATGTTTGGTTGTTAGTACATGGGTTGGCTAACCCGGTTATTATTTATATATGTGATATGACTACGGGTTGGAAGTTATCTTACAGTTCACGGCTAGTATAGTCGGGTGATTTTCATGCAGTTAAGCATGGGTATAGGGTGTATAGGTGCCCTAGGTAGTTAAATAATTGTAATATTATCCGCGATTAGGGAGGACAGAAATAAATACGTTGTGGCCTTAAGAGTATAGGTTTAAGGTAGGGTAGAGAGCTCGGAGTGAGAACTTCATCCAAATTTCGAGGACAAAATTCCTTTGTAAGGGGAGAAGCATGTACCACCCCGTGCTTTTGGAGAATATAGAAGTTAATTAAGATTGGATATTTAGAAATTAGTCAATTCGGTGGTTTAAATTTAATTAATTTGGTTTAAGGTTTAACCGTACGAGTGTTGTAATTCTATGTGGGAATGAAATTATTTTTAGTGACTTGAATGATAATTTAGAGGTCACAGATGATTCCGAAAGGATCGAATTAGTCAAAATAGTATACTCGGGGGTACTAGTCGTGTGTCGGGACATTTTTGGGCTATACTGGGACCATACGAGGGCATTCTGGACTTTTTACATTTTAGGGTGAGGAGACCCACGAATTTTAGAACTCTAACTCAGATTATAAGAGTTGGAGGCTAGGGTTATAGAGAAGAAAAACACACCATAGACACTAGAGAGAAGAGAGAAATAATTCCAAGTCAAAACGGAAGAAGTGGGAAGGATTCAAAGGAGACTTTCACCACAAACTCATTGGGAAGAAAGATTGAAGGAGAAATATCATCAATCACCAACAACAATCATGAAATCAGACGTACTGAACATAAGGCAACTGGTTTATTGCAAATTTATGAAGTTATAATACCCATGTGTAGGGATTTTTAAATAAATTGTTTTTACTGAAAGTTCTTGGAGAAAAAGAATGGATTGATTACATATTGTAATAGGATTGCATGTAGTTGGCATTTACATTTGTAGAGGAATAATAACAAAGGAATTTATATTGGAAATTACGAATCTAAATCTTGATTTATGATGTATAACAATGAAGAACAAATTATGTAGGGTTTTGAGAAAACTTAGGCTGAGATAGTTCTTGGATGGATTTAGTGAAGATTTGATGATATATTTACGTTGACAATGATCCCTAAACATTTATAAGATTATTGGTGATGTTGGGAAGAACTTTCATAAGGTGTAATGGAGTGTTGGATCGGATAGACATGGTGAAACGAGGAAGAGGACGACCTGAACCTGTTCGATCGATCGATCAACTCAAGAATGTTGATCGATCGATGGTGTCGATCGATCGCAGCCTTTGGTCGATCGATCGATCAAAGCTGATTTTGGGCTATTTTTGTTGATTAAGTTTTCTTTGAATTCCAACGATGAGGGAAAATTTTAGAGATGTTATTATACCTATTAATGGCTTGATAAAGACCTGTAGGGAGTATAACTAAGGTCTGTTATAGCCGGTGAGTGTAAGTCTTGGAATATGGACTGACGGGGATAAACTGATCAAGGCGCGCATCAAAAATCAAAAATGTGAGAATTGGGTTGCGAGGAGAGTCGATGTCAATATAATGTGTATATCAGTTGGTTAGAGATAGTTTAACTACTGTTACAAATAAACAGGTTTTGAGAGATCTTAGAGTTGTGCGAATACTCTAATATGTATGATAGTGAGATAAATCGTTGAATAATAAGTACGTTAAGTATATGAGAGAAACCTACTACGTACTCATGGTAATAATTGGGTTGTGTGAGTACCTACTATTTTATAGGATTACTTGGGTTGTGAATGCCTATTGTGTGTTTCCTTGTGATAGGATTAGTAAGTTCGATGAGACATTCCGAATTATGCTCGATGAGATATTCTGAGCCAGGTTCGAGCGGACATTCCAAACCATGTTCGAGGAGACATTCTGAACATTACTCAAGGAGACATTTCGAGCAAGGTTGAAGGAGACATTTCGAACCATTTGTCCTTAATGTGTGAAATAGGACCGATAATAGGATGTGTTGTTTTGGGTATATGTGTGCATGGAAATACCTTCTGAATAATCTACTTATGTGTGATACTAGTAAGATTAGGTGGGGTATACCTAAATATTGTTTTCAATATAGTCAGGCGTGATAGTAGTCAGATTTATAGTGCATAACTAAAATTGTATAAACTACTTATGGGTAAGAGTGGCTGGAACATGTAAGTGTGCAGCTAGAAAAGAGATAAAATCTACTTGAGAGTGATTAGTAGGGAAGGTAGGTAATATGCACCTAAGAATTGATTAAGTATGAGAACTTACTTTTAAAGTATTAATAATAAAGTAAGAGTAATGATAATTACTAGACGTTCAGACACGTACTATATGGGCGGTATGGGAAAGTTAAAGTGAAACTTAACTAATGACTTAATGTAAATGATGGGTAGCATGTTGCGTACTGTATGGGCGGTACTGATGAGAAAATTTGTCCGAGGTGTGTAGATGATGGAGACCTAGTTAAAATGGGTAGAGAGACTAGGTAGGAATGTTAGGTGCGCACCATAGGTAAGAGGTGAGGAAACTCAAGAGAGTGTGCGTGATCCTAACATGTGTAGTCAATAACTAATTTTTATTGCTATAAAGTACTTGTTAATTATTTTGAAAACGTTTTTTGTACTAACACTTGCTATAAAATATTTTCAAAACCTTTTAGGTGTCCGGCCACAGGGACGCCAAGTGTGACTTCATTTCAGGGATTTCGCACAACTCTAAGATTTCTCGATACCTCTTTATTTCTAATGGTAGTTAAAATATCTCTAACCTACTGATATACTCCTTCGATTGATGTCGAATCTCCCCATGACTGAATTCCCACATTTTCGATGCGCGACTTGATCGATTTATCCCCGTCCGTCCATATTCCAAGCCTTACACTCAACGGACATAACGGAATTTATGTGACACCCCGCCTAATTAAATACCGCGTGATCAATCCTTGATTAAATTATAACCAAGGTGAACGGTTGGTTCATTCTTAGCATCACTGTCGCAAAATAAACTTTTCAATTTAAACACCTTAACTAATTAAGCTAAGTGTCAAAACTATTTAAAACATTATTTCTATTTTTAATTTAAGTCCAATAATAAAAATCTTTCATAATTCACAGTTTAAGAGCCACACAAATAACTAAACTGGAAAAGGTCATCCAAGCAATTTAAGCATTCAGTTAACTAATTCCAACTTTAAAACCACGAAGGAAAAACATACTGACAGTAAAAAATCCCAAAGTAAAAATGCTAAAAGTAAATGAATCACAATCTTTGATAAAACCCATTGAATAAGGAAAAAGGGCGACACATGCCCAACTGGATAAAACAGAACTAAGAGTGGAGTAAATAATGAGG
Source organism: Sambucus nigra (assembly GCA_949130495.1). NCBI lineage: Eukaryota > Viridiplantae > Streptophyta > Magnoliopsida > Dipsacales > Adoxaceae > Sambucus > Sambucus nigra. Next base: position 354,550,060 of record OX422221.1, read on the forward strand.
TTGTCTAAGAAAAAGGCTTGCAACTCCCACCTAAGCTGCAACACGTTCCTTCCAAAGAATCCTAAGCATGATGCCCCTGTGGCTGGGCACCTGTAATATATATGTATATGTACAAGAGAGAAGAGATAACAGGAAACGGGTCAGAGCCCGATTGTAAAACAGTTTAAAATTTTAGTTTAGCAATTATTTAAAATGCTTACCGGCTAATGCAACAATCATATTAGTATGCAGCACTCTCTTGAGAAATTTCTCTCCTATCTTCTAATGTGCACACCTACCGCACTATTAATCCCCATAAGTTTAGCTTATCTTAAATTTCTCATAAGGTTCCATGCCGAGAATACTAGGGCTAAGATAATTAATTTCTGAAAGCAAAGTTTTCACATGAATCTCATTTTATTATAAATTCTTTGAGTATTACCTCAAACATTGCAAACACTTATAAATTCGAAATATTTATTCATTACTTAACTACTTTTAGTCACAGTAGAAAGTTCACAATTTCAAGTCTATCAATATATTAATCACTCATATAATATATATATATACTAACAACACCCCACATAAAATTTATGGTGCTGGAATACTCTACTATCAAGTCCCCGTCACTCGTACTAAGGGAAATACTATTTAGGAATCACACTCTAACTGTATTGACACAAAACACATACACATTGAGGCGAAGAATAGTTCCAAGTCACTAAGAGGTCAGAACATACCCTCACGTCTCTTAGGACCGTCTGACTATCGATCAGATAGCATGTACCAAGGATTCCTATGTTCTAGGGTATAAGCCAATATCCCCCATAAAGGTCCCATCGAGATAAGACTGTCCTGACGCGGTAACCTCAGTGATAGCAAGTGCAGCGGGCATGATTTTTACACGTATATAGTATATGCAAAAACACAGTCATATATATGTATACTATAATTCCCATTTCCAAATTAGGTACACCCACGACCCATACCTATGATATTCGTTCGTAGTACATGTTACTCGATTATCCTGTATAACGGCTCGTCTCTTATATTCTTAATTAGAGATTATTCCATACATTCCTAATTTCACTTGTAATATTCTATTCCCTAATGTATAAATTCATTAGGTACTCTCTTATTTTCTAACGTAGCTTTCTTACAGGTCTTACTCCTTTAATTACACGTTTCCATAATTTCCTATGAATAAATTACTCCCCGTTAATTACAAATCCGCCATACTTTAAGTGACCCCTTTTTACTAAGTCCTACTGATCCTCTTTATGTCCCAAAATGTTCTATTAATAAGGTCCAAAAGTTACTACTCATTTTAATCGAAATAACTATTTAAAGGAGGAATATGAATTTTCCAGGAGGGGTTGATTGATCGATGGAAGGGGGTCGATCGATCGATCGATCAATGCTCTTTGGTCGATCGATCGATCAAGCAGTTATGACGAAACTGCAGAAAATCCAGTTACGGGAATCCTATTCCAAACTCATCCAAATCAATATTTTCCACTCCCAAACTCCCAACAAATGATACTACAAGTGTTATGTACCCAAATAAATAATTTTCTACGTAAACATGTGAGTTTTCATTGAGTATCTCAAATTAAAAGGGCAAAAGCTATATCAACCTCAAGAACCCTAATTTTCTTCTTTATCTTAATTCTTCCAATTCTTTTTCCAGATTTCTACTCCTAACTCAAAGAAAATACATGGTTTATCCTCTACATGTGAATTTGATTTCCAGAATATGATTTTTTTACCTCTACAACATGCAAATTCTAGTCTTCAATATATGCTTTCTTTCATGATAATTAGTTCTAATAAACCCTAGGCTAATATAATTGAAGCATTAACTAAAATAAAGCAAGATAGATACTTGATTGTGTTCTTCATCACGCGATCTACAATTTGGCGGTGACGACGGTGCAAACGGTGGAGTTTTGGCCTATAACTCCTTGAAAGGCTTCTCCTCTTCCTCTCCAATGGCCGTTCTTGGTTTTTGGTTATGCTATCCCTAGAAGACAACCCCTAACATCTGATATAACCTTAGAAAATTCGTGGGTTTCCATGACCAAAAATACAAAATGTCTAAAACGCCCTCCTGGGATGCTCATTAGGACTAAAAACGCCCCGAGATCCAAACTACGCCCCCGGGTACATTATTTTGACTATCACGACCCTTTCGGACACATTGACGCACTTAAAATGACCATACGGGTGACTTATAATTTAGTAACTTTTAATAATGCGAGTTTAAACCCGACACGACACAGGTGCCTCCCGATAAAATTTCCAAAATTATCAAATTATATTCTCATGATGATTTTACTAAATTTAATTACACATCTTACTTTACCCATAAAGTAATTTACAACAAAATTTCAATAATTACTAACTCTCATCACGCTAGTAAATATTTTAATGATTTTTGGATTAATATTAAAATAATATCTCTAATTAATTTTAATAAACCCCAAATTTAAAAGTCATAAAAATACGGGGTATTACATACTTCCCCCCTAATAACGGAATTTCATCCAAAAATTCGAAAAATAAGTTATACCTGGTAAGAATAACTCTGGGTATTTCTCACGCATGTCTGTATCACGCTCCCAAGTGGATTCCTCCACATTATAATTCTCCCACTGGACTAGTACAAGTGGAACTACCTTTAACCTCAACCTCATTTCGCTATGGTCTAGGATAGCCACTGGCTTCTCCTCGTAAGAGCTATTGGGCTGTAAGTCAATCTCCTCAATTGCTATGTGGGTGTGGGCCATGTCATCCAAAGGTATAGTCTCAACGACGAAATGTGGAATACATCGTGAATGCGGTGTAAATGCTCTGGTAGTCCCAATCTATATGCTACCGACCCAATCCTCTCGATAATGGGACATGGTCCCACGTACCTTAGGGCCAGTTTCCCTTTCTTCCCAAACCTCATCACTCCTTTCATAGGAGATACACGTATTAATACTTGGTCCCCCACATTAAATTCTTAAAAAAACCATTGCATCAGCATAGATTTTCTGCCTGTCTTGGGCTACCCGAATGAGACTCCTAATAAGATTAATCCTAGCGGAGGTTTCCTGAATCACTTATAGTCCTAGAAACTTTTTGTCTCCCACCTCTAGCTAACAAGTTGGAGAAGGACAAGGCCTGCTATACAATGCCTCAAATGGAGCTATGTCAATCGTGAACTGATAGGAGTTATTATAAGCAAACTCAACCAGTGGAAGGTGTGGCTCCCATCCTCCTCCAAAATCAAGGATACACATGCATATCATATCTTCCAACATCTTATTGGTATGCTCTGTTTGTCCATATGTCTGTGGGTGATAAGCTAAACTCAACCTCAATTCTGTACCCATGGCATCCTGAAAGCTCTCCCAGAAATGCGACACGAAAATCTTATCTTTATCTGACACAATATCTAGGGGTACCCCATGTAGTCTAACAATCTCAGCAATGAAAAACCGAGCATACTGGCCCGTGGTATAGTCTGTCCGTACTGCAATAAATGAGCCACCTTGGTCAAACGGTCCACAATCACCCAGACGGAGTCGTGACCTCACTGTGATGTTGGCAACCCAGTAATGAAATCCATTGAAATACTCTCCCACTTCCACGTTGTTATCTCCAATGGATGAAGCAACCCCGACGATTTTTGGTGGTCTACCTTTACCATCTAACAAGTAGAGCACTTGGACATGAATTCAGCAATGTCCTTCTTCATCCCACTCCACCAGTACTGTCGCCTCATATCCTATACATCTTATCTCCCCTCGGATGCACCGCAAATCTGGACCCGTGTGACTGTGTCATCACTCCATAACGTAATTCTGCTCATCTGGGACCACTAATCTCCCATTATAACTCAAACCTACATCGGAACCAACTGAATAGGACTCAGCACCCTCAGCTAAAGGCCGTCCAATTTTCTTGTGGAAAAATGAGTCTGCTGTCTGTGCCCGTATTACCCTCATAACAATCTCAGGTGTTATTGTCATGACAGATATGAAGGAACGGACTATCGTATCCTGGTGATCCAACTCTTTCCACTTTGCTTTCCATACGTCCCATACGTCATCTATCGCTCTATTGCTCAACACATCAGCAACCACGTTAACCTTCCCCAGATGGTACTGTATGTCGAACTGATAGTCTTTCACAAACTCTAACCACCAGCGCTGATTCATATTCAGATCTTGGTGAGTGAACAGGTCCTGCAGTGACTTGTGTCTGTGAACAAGCGAAACTTCTCCCCTAATAAATAATGTCTCTATGTCTTCAATGCAAATACAACCGCTGCTAACTCTAGGTCATGACTGGGGTAATTTCTCTCGTGCGGCTTAAGCTTGCGGGAGGCAAAAGCTATAGCCTTCTCCTCCTGCTATAGTACTCCCCCGATTCCCCATAAGGAGGCGTCGGTATAAACAAGATACTCCACTCCCGGCTTGGGTAAAGCAAGAACTGGTGCCGAAGTTAGCTTATCTTTCAGCTCATCGAAAGCCAATTGACAAGCATCATCCCAAAAATATGGTACCCCCTTGCGAGTCAGGTTCATCAATGGACCCGCTATCTTGGAGAACCCTCGGATGAATCTCCTATAGTACCCGGCTAACCCCAAGAAACTATTAACTTCCATCGGTGTCGTGGGTTGCCCCCACTCCCTCACTGCTGACACTTTACTTGGGTCAACCGCTATCCACAATTCGGATATAACATGCCCTAAAAATGGCACCTCCCATAACCAGAATCCACACTTCTCGTACTTAGAATACAGTTGATGCTCTCATAGAGTATGAAGAATCTACCTCAAGTGCTCATCATGTTCTTCCTCAGTGTGTGAATATATCAAGATGTCATATATGAAGACGATGACAAACTGATCCAAGAACTCTCTGAACACTCGGTTCATCAACTCCATGAATATGGCTGGAGCATTTGTGAGACCAAATGGCATCACTCTGAACTCATAGGACCCGTATCTCATTAAGAAAGCAGTCTTCAAAACATCCTGCTCCCTAATCCGTAGCTGATGGTATCTTGATCTCAAATCTATCTTTGAAAATAAAGTTTCTACCCTCAGCTGGTCGAATAGATCATCGATTCGAGGTAACGTATATTTATTCCGTATCGTGACCTTGTTCAGCTCCCGTTAATCCATGCATAACCTCGGTGAACCATCTCTCTTCTTCATAAACAAAATTGGAGCACCCCAAGGTGAGGTACTTCTACGAATGAAGACCTGACCTAATAACTGTTCTATCTGATCTCGTAACTCCCTCATTTCCGCTGGAGCCATACGGTACGGAGCGCGTACTATCGATCGAGTATCCAGTAACAAGTCTATGACGAAATCTATCTTTCGACTGGGGGGGTAGGCCTGGTATCTCCTGAAATACATTAGAATACTCACGAACAACTGGGATCGAGTCTAGGGGGATCACAACCTCCTTAGAGGTATCCTCATCTATGTAATATAAATGAGTGGAAGAGCCTACCTATGGGCGAGGCATCTCCACTAAAAACATCTCTTATCTAGGAATGTCAAAGATAATACTCCCACCGTAACAATCTATCATGTCTCTATATGCTGCGAGCCAATCCATGCCAATAATAACACCATGCTCGTGCATCTCTAAGACTAACATGTCTGTTGGTAAAATTAAGCTACTAATCTCTACTCCCAGGCCCTGACATATAAAGAAAATCAGCGGCCCATTCCCCATTGGTGAGTTTATGCATGTCACAGTGCTCTTTGATGTGGCTAATAATCCTAAAGCCTTCGCAAAATTAGTAGCTATAAAACAGTGTATTGCCCTAGTATCAAATAAAACCCAACCCATAATGCCATGGATAGAAAACGTACCCTCAATCATGAGTGGTGCCTAAGGAGCTGCTTCCTGGTGGATGTTATAAACACGTCCGTACTGCAACTGCCCTTGTTGTATAGGAGCTTCTAGGATGGATGGTAGGGCTGGTACCTGAGCTGGTGTTGGGAGGGCAGCTGGAAAAAGTGGTCTATGTGGCTCATTACGGGAAGCCTGCTACTGTGGGGCCCTATCTCCCTCTGGACCATCCTAGAGCCTATGGCCATTCTTGCCACACCTGAAACATCGGCCCCTAAAATTTACTCCCCTCTGTCCCTTACCACATCGGCACCGGCCCTGCTGGTACTGTTGGAAACAATGTTGGCCCTGATGGCCCTGCTGCTGACGGTGTTGGCCCTGCTGGCCCTGCTGATTAGACTGGCCCTGCTGGCCCTGCCTAAATCCCCTAAATCCCTGTCTGGAGTCACCTGATCAGAGCCGCTTGGTAGGGTCCCCCTGATGGGAACTCTTCTCATTATGATGAGTATGCACCTGAGATGCCGATTCCCCACTAGTATTACAACCCCCTGTCATGCCCTGCTGGCTGGACTCTCCTACTCGTTTGCTTCCCTGCAGTTGAAAGGGGTGATCCTGGAAGTGTAATAAAGCAGCATTGAGTACATCTGTGTAGGTACTCAGTGACAGATTGCCTATGAGGTGCTGGCAGATCCTCCAAGATAATCCATCCACAAACAATAATATCTTCTTCCCCTCAGTTGTTGCCTCATCTGGCACTATAGTGAGAAGCCTAGTGAACTCCTCCTCGTATTTAGCAACAGTCATATTCTCCTATTTCAGATTTAGTAACTTCTGCCTCATCTAAGTTTGCACGGCAGATGGAAAGTATTTGTGGTCAAACTGCGCCCAGAATGACTGAATAGTGATAATGTCCCTCACCTCCAAGGTGTTGGTCGATTCCCACCACTGCAAAGTGCCCCCCACTAACTTGAAGGAAGACAACAGCTGTGTCTGCACGTCCGTGCACTCGTACATGCGCAGATGCCTCTGGATATCTTTCTTCATTGGCTGGCTACAATGATATCCGAACTACCCACGAACTCTGGGGGATGCGCCTTTTGGAAGGCATACTTAACCCGCTCCCATGCATATGGAAGCTGTACTGGTACTGGCACCACTACCTGAACCTGGGGTGGAGCCTGCTGCACTACCGCTAATGTGGCATTCACCGCCTGAGCAACGATAGCAGCTACCTCGATTGCGTTCATCATTCCCTGAGCCGGACCTGCTGGCTGCTCGGCTTCGGCACGTCTATCCTTGGGTGCGCATCTCGGAGGCATCTGAAATGAGAATGAAGTTTATTAGTCTACAGTTATTAACAAATCTCAAATAGCTGAAGACGTAATTATAAATGCAAGAATACAACAATCCTAAAAATAGGGCTCTATATCAAGAACGTTAAGCTGAAAGCAAAATAAGTCGTACATATCCTAAAGGAAACTAGAACCTCATGCTCTGATGCCACCTGTGAGACCCCGCCTAATTAAATACCGGATGATCAGTCCTTTATTAAATTATAACCAAGGTGATTGGTTGGTTCATTCTTAGCATCACTGTCGCAAAATAAACTTTTCAATTTAAATAGCCTAAATCATTTAGCTAAGTGTCAAAACCATTTAAACCATTATTTCTATTTTTAATTTAAGTCGAATAATAAAAATCTTTCATAATTCACAATTTAAGAGTCACACAAATAACTAAACTGGAAAAGATCATCCAAGCAATTTAAGCATTCAATTAACTAATTCCAACTTTAAAACCACGAAGGAAAAACATACTGATAGTAACAAATACAAAAGTAAAAGTACTAAAAGTAAATGAATCACAATCTCTGACAAAACCCACTGAATAAGGAAAAAGGGCGACACATGCCCAACTGGATAAAACAGAACTAAAAGTGGAGTAAATAATGATGTCGTTTAAGCAAAAGGCCTGCAACTCCCACCTAAGCTGCAAAACGTTCCTTCCAAAGAATCCTAAGCATGACTCCCCTGTGGCTGGGAACCTTTAATATATATGTATATGTACAAGAGAGAAGAGATAACAGGAAACGGGTCAGAGCCCGATTGTAAAACAGTTTAAAATTTTAGTTTAGCAAGTATTTAAAATTCTTACCGTCTAATGCAACAATCATATTAGTATGCAACACTCTCTTGAGAAATTTCTCTCCTATCTTCTAATGTGCACACCTACCGCACTATTAATCCCCACAAGTTTAGCTTATCTTAAATTTCTCATAAGGTTTCATGCCAACAATTACTAGGGCTAAGATAATTAATTTCTGAAAGAAAAGTTTTCACATGAATCTCATTTTATTATAAAGTCTTTGAGTATCGCCACAAACATTACAAACACTTATAAATTCGGAATATTTATTCATTACTTAACTACTTTTAGTCACAATAGAAAGATCACAATTTCAAGTCTATCTATATATTAATCACTCATATAATATATATATATACTAATGGAACCCCACATAAAATTTATGGTGCTGGCATACTCTGCTATCAAGTCCCAGTCACTCGTACTATGGGAAATATTAGTTCGAAATCACTCTCGAACTGTATTGACACAAAACACATACAAATTCAGGCGAAGCATAGTTCCAAGTCACTAAGAGGTCAGCACATACCCTCACGTCTCTTAGGACCATCTGACTATCGATCAGATAGCCTGTACAAAGGATTCCTATGTTCTAGGGCACAAGTCAATATCCCCCATAAAGGTCCCATCGAGATAAGACTATCCCGACGCGGTAACCTCAGTGATAGCAAGTAGAGCGGGCATGATTTTTACACGTATATAGTATATGCACAAACACAATCATATATATGTATACTACAATTCCCATTTCCAAATTAGGTACTCCCATGACCCATACTTATGATATACGTTCTTAGTACATGTTACTAGATTATCGCGTATAACGGCTCGTCTCTTTTATTCTTAATTAGAGATTATTCCATACATTCCTCATTTCACTCGTAATATTTTATTCCCCAATGTATAAATTCAGTAGGTACTGTCTTATTTTCTAACGTAGCTTTCTTACGGGTCTTACTCCTTTAATTACACGTTTCCATAATTTCCTATGAATAAATTACTCCCCGTTAACTTTAAATCCTCCATACTTTAAATGCCCCCTTTTTACTAAGTCCTATTGATCCTTTTTATATCCCAAAATGTTATATTAATAAGGTCCAAAGGTTACTACTCATTTTAATTAACATAACTATTTAAAGGAGGAATATGAATTTTCCAGGAGGGGTCGATCGATCGATGGAAGGGGGTTGATCGATCGATCATCTATCGATCGATGCTCTTTGGTCGATCGATCGATCAAGCAGTTATGACGAAACTCCAGAAAATCCAGTTACGGGAATCCTATTCCAAACTCATCCAAATCATCATGTTCCACTCCCAAACTCCCAACAAATGATACTACAAGTGTTATATACCCAAATAAATAGTTTTCTACATAAAACATGTGAGTTTTCATCGAGTATCTCAAATTAAAAGCGCAAAAGCTATATTAACCTCAAGAACCCAAATTTTCTTCTTTATCTTAGCTCTTCCAATTATTTTTCTAGATTTCTACTCCTAACTCAAAGAAAATTCGTGGTTTATCCTCTACATGTGAATTTGATTTTCACAATATGATTTTTTACCTCTACAACATGCAAATTCTAGTCTTCACTATATGCTTTCTTTCATGATAACTAGTTGCAATCAACCCTAGGCTAATATAATTGAAGTATTAACTAAAATTAAGCAAGATAGACAGTTGCCTATAAATATTTGTTTCTAATTTGTGGAAGAAATTAGTGTGATTGTGCTCCTCGTCACGCGATCTACAATTTGGCTGTGACGGCGGTGCAAACGGTCGAGTTCCTGGCCTAGAACTCCTGGGAAAACTTCTCCTCGTCCTCTCCAATGGTCATTCTTGGTTTTTGGTTATGCTAACCCTAGAAGACAACCCCTAACATCTAATATAACCTTATAAAATTCGTGGGTTTCCATGCCCAAAAATACAAAATGTCTAAAACGCCCTCCCGAGATGCTCATAAGGCCTAAAAATGCCCCGAGACCCAAACTACACCCCCGGGTACATTATTTTGACTATCTCGACCCTCCCAGATACATTGACGCACTCAAAATGACCATACGGGTGAGTTATAATTTATTCACTTTTAATAATGCGAGTTTAATCCCGACACGACAAAGGCGCGTCCCTATAAAATTTCCAAAACTATCAAATTATATTCTCATGATAATTTTACTAAATTTAATTACACCTCTTACTTTACCCGTAAAGTAATTTACAACAAAATTCCAATAATTAATAACTCTCAACACGCTAGTAAACATTTAAATGATTTTCGAATTAATATTAAATTAATATCTCTAATTAATTTTAATAAATCCCCAAATTTAAAAGTCATAAAAATACGAGGTATTACACCTTAGTTATACTCCCTATTGGTATTTATCAAGTCCCTAATAGGTATAATAACATCTCTAAAATTTTCCTTCATCGTTGAAATTTTAAGAAAACTTAATCAATAAAAATAGCCTAAAATCAGCTCTGATCGATCGATCGACCAAAGGCTTCGATCGATCGACACCATCTATCGATCAACATTCTTGAGTTCATCGATCGATCGAACAGGTTCAGGTCGTCTTCTTCCTTGTTTAATCATGCATGTCCGATCCAACACTCCATTACACCATATGAAAGTTCTTCCCAGCATCACCAATCATCTTATAAATGTTTGGGGATCATTCTCAACGTAAATATATCATCAAATCCTCACTAAATCTATCCAAGAACTATCCCAATCTAACTCTTCTCAAAACACTAGATAATTTAGTTCTTCATGGTTATAGATCATAAACTCAGATTTAGATTCATAATTTCCAATGTAAATTCATTTGTTATTAGTCCTCTACAAATGTAAATGCCAGCTATATGAAATCCTATTCCAATATGTAATCAATCCATTCTTTTTCTCCACGAACTATCAATAAAAAAAAATTATTTAAAAAAGCCCAACAAATGGGTATTATAACTTCATAAATTTTCAATAAACCACTTGACTTATGTCTAGTAGGTCTGATTTCGTGATTGTTGGTGGTGATTGATGATCTTTATCCTTCAATCTTTCATCCCAATGAGTTCGTGCTGAAAGTCTCGTTTGAATCCTTCCCACTTCTTCCTTTTTTCCTCGGAATTGTTTATCTCTTCACTCTAGTGGCTGTGGTGTGATTTTGTTCTCTCTAACCCTATCCTCCAACTCTTATGATCTGACTTAGAGTTCTAAAATTCGTGGCACTCCTCACCCTAAAATGTAAAAAGGACAGAATGCCCTCATATGGGCTCGAATTAGCCCAAAAATGTCCTGGCACTCGACTAGTACCCCCAGGTATACTATTTAGACTAATTCGACCCTTTCGGAATCATCTGTGACCTCTAAATTATGATTCGAGTAACTAAAAAGTCATTTCATTCCCACCTTGAATTACGACACTCATGCGGTTAAACCTTAAACCAAATTAATTAAATTTAAATCACCGAATTAAATAATTTCTCCAAATATAATAATTTATAAATCTCCAATTTAATTAATTTCCATATTCTCCAAAAGTACGGGGTGTTACATACTTCTCCCCTTACAAAGGAAGTTCATCCTCGAAATTCAGATGAGCCTAGTGCTCCAAATCTCGAATCTCACTCTCTAGTCATGTGCCTCTATGCTCTCTATATATATTTCTCCCGCTTCTAACTATAAATTACACAAATATGCATTTTAATTCACCAGTGCGCCCATACACCCTTACCCGTGCTTGACCGCACAAAAGTTGCCTTAATTAACTTGGGTGCCCATACACCCTATCCCCGTGATTTACTGCACGAAAGTTACCCGACTATCCTAGCCGTGACCCGTAATATAACTTCAAATTCGTAGTCATATCACATTTATATATAATGGTCGGGGTACCCAACCCATGTACTAACAACCAAACATATCCCCACTTCCAACGTTGCGCTAAGTTTCATGTGTGGGACGTCTCGCAAATAGAAATCCAAACAAGGAACCCCCTAGATACACTACTACCTAACATTAGCGGTCGTTGAGATCCGTTAGACCCTCAGTCCATAATACGTACCCCCAAATACTTGTCTATTAACACAAAAGCTTACACGCCTACTCTTATGCTACAAAAGACAAGATAAAATACCTCGCCCTTACTATCACTAGTTCTTGTGCAAAATAAATCCCAAGTGTAACAACCCGCGTAATTTTAGACTATTTTAATTCATTTATGGAAAATGGAGGAAAATAAAGTTTTTGGTAAAATTATTTTTATTGCTCAAATATGTTGGTTATTATTTTTAAAGGCGAGAATTTCAAATGGTTTCAAAAACGGAGTTAAAACGAATTTTAAAATGATTTTTAAATGTTTTTAACTCTTGGAGTTGTTTTGACTTCCACCTCTTCATTTATTTGTCTTATTTAAAGGAGTCTTTTGGATTCCAACTCTTAATTTCTTTGCATTATAAAAGGAAGTCATGGGCAACCCTTTTAACCTACTTTTGGCACAAATTTTGGCAGCAAATATATTTTATATTCCTCTTCTTTTTATATACACATTGGCCCTTGAGATTTGTGAGTTCCAATCTTAGATTAGAGGTGTTCTTAGGGCTATTTGGTTGGAGGTTCTTGGAGGAGCTTTTGTAGATCTTTTGAGTTGATCTTGAGGATGTGATCGTTGGTTTCTCATCATGGTTTGAGGTATGGGGTTTTACACAATATGCTCCTTAAATCTCGCGAGTGTCATTCTCTTTGAATTCTTGTTAATTGAACTCATATTTGAATTGATAAATTCATTGAAATCTGGAAAATAATTGTTGAAATTATTTCGATTCATGTGTTATCATTATATTGGATGAGCACATTGTCATGAGATTTTAATATGGCACGGATGTTGGGCACCCGCCAAAATTCCTATTTCCCGGGCTATGGCTTGATAAAGCATATACGGATGTGGTGAGGCCTGGTGACCCGGTTAAAGTGTTATTAAGAAATTTATTGATAAAATGCTATTGAGATTTGCATTTTGATTTGAATATTCGTACTCGTGTTGTTACGTTTTATTCAATGCTAATTCATATTTGTTGAGTATAATTCTTGTCGTATTGTGTACTTCCCCATATTTTCTTTTAGTTGGTAGGTTATCTTAGATTTGGGATGCTATGGATCAATTGGAATGATTTTTAGCGTGGATCATATTGGGGAGAATTTTTAATAAAAGTTGGAAGAATTGTATTATTTTGATGTATAGAGCATTGAAGATTTGTATTTATTTTTCGAGTTAGATGTTGTATTAATTCGAGAGACTTGTTGTAATTGAAGAGATTGAGATTAGCGAATTTTTATTATTGTGGGTTTATTTAGATTCTCTATACCTTGTTATATTGTGGATTTAGTTTAGTTTTATCGCATTAGCGCTCCGTTCGCTCTCTCCGGGCGGGCGGGGTGTTACACCGAGCTATCTCTCCCTGCTCAAAAATAAATATAACCACCATGATTCTCTTCAGTAGACTCCCTTACTTACCGGGATAAAACATGAGAACACACGAACTCACTATGTGTCTATTGCACCGTGCAATACAACACACACACACACACACGCATATATATATATATACAAGTGGTGACCCATGCGATGCACGGCGGGTGTAACGCGTTCTGAATTATTTTGTTTAAATATGTAAATTAATATATAATTATTATCGTTATTTCAGAAGAAGATCGTAACCATAGCCATGATCATGTAAATATAAGTAATGTGGTGAGTAAAGAGTACGATTTAAAATGAGTAAGAGGAAATAAATGGTAAGAACCATATTATCGTAGATCAAACCGTAGTCGGAGAATCCAAGTTAGAAAAAAAAATACATTACGAAGTGAATTTTAAAATGAAGTAATAGTTAAAACTGTCGGGAACTAATTTTTGTAGAAATGAAAGCGATATTCATTTTCTTTGAGCCACTCCAAATATGGATTATCTGCATACTCGTAGTGGGTAAATCCATATTTCCTGAACATAGCCTTTCGAAATTCCCATATATTGATGTGAATGCATCTCTTGAGTTGCGGGATGAAAACTGCAATCTGTTATGTCGTCGTTAGTGGAGCAGTCACTAGTATATTTTAATGAGAAGTAAATATTAATGCACCATATGGGATTACAAATGTTGTAAGATGTGTGCAATTCATACCTCATTCTTCATGACAGGGAGTTTATCAGTCTATTTTGTAGATTTGGGAATGAAGAAAATAAGTTAGATTTTTCACATTAATGAAATCTAATGGTAAATTAAATATTGGTTCAATATTATTTCACCACACACCTTAGCGGATCGTAGATCAACCTTCACCCCTTGATTTTGTAGGAAATGAATCTACAATCAAATTGGTAGTCATTTTTTTAGATGATAAATGTGAAATAATTTGTGTTAAGTAGTAATAAATATGTTGTTTAATACTTACAGTGTTTGCAAGGTCCAAGTCGATCTGCATAATATATAAAAGTTGTTAGACAGAAGGCATGTTAGTAATAAATAGAAATATGTGAATACATGTAATGGTTGAATACTTGTCCATAAACTGTTATGTATTTTTGCCTAACGTTCTTCATCACGAAACCTTGCGAAAAGGAAAAAAATAAATAATGAAATTAGTTGCAGTAATTGTTGTTAAAATATGTTCATAAGTTATAAGAACATTATTATTGATTAATTTCTTACGGAAGAAAACTTCTCTACCAAAGTTAATCTTTGAAAATACAGATATAAGCAGAAATGATTATGGTTATATAATAATCATTTATAATCATTGCTTATTTGTGTGTAATGTAAAAAATAGTACTCGTTACGTAAAACCATATCGTGTTATTACTTGAGAATCACTGGATGATACGTTATTTGTATGTTGTATTATTTGTTGATCCTCCCAAATCTTGAATGCTTCCATGCATATGACGTCATCTTCTATGTCCGTTAAATAGTCGGATAAATCGTCAATAGATAATGTCTCTTTTGTAACCTTGTCTTGGATAGTTTGTAGTGGCCATGTCGGTGGAAGAGTGTTTACTATAGCATATATTAGAATATCAGTTCGTGGGAAGAAACCATTTTTGTACAGTTCGCCTTGTATTTTTTTTTTTTAGAAATATGGTGACGAACGCAAATATTTGGATCCATTTCTTCTCGTTCGAACTGTATCCATAACGGGTTGATATCTCTCTCAGCCTCCTCTAGTAGTTTAATCAATACACCTGAATTGCTTGGGTTGTTTTGTTGAAGAATAATGTCTGTTGCAGTCTTCCATGGTGGTGGTAGTGTCTCTATTATTTTATCCATAATTAGTTATTCGGACATGGATCGTCCGGAAGCCTGTATTTTGTGACCGAATTCAAAAAATTTTGTTGCGTGCTTGTGAACAGAAGTTCCCTCGACTAATACGTTACAGTTATAGAATTCGTGTTTAGCAATTAGAATATCATAAAACCGCATTGGGTACCGATTAATTGGTGGTCGTTCCATAATAACCTGTGTAGAGTATAGGATAAGTTTTTATAATTTGAAGAGTTGATATAGTAATGAGTCATTGTAACGTTGCAGTTCAAAGTATTTAAAGGATAAACAAATTTAACTTGACAATGATTCAACATATGTTTTGAAAAGAAAAAACAACTGGCAAGTAAAGAAGTATAGGAAATGCAGTAGTAATTTTCATAGATTTGCCATAGCAATACATTCGCAATCGTTCAACAACAAAATTTTTTATGTAGCAATGCTATTGAAAACTTCTTTATACAAAATGTTTTTTGTGAAATCTGCAGGAACTCCTTGTGGATTCTTTATCAAAACCTTCAATCCTGTTGGAGAAATAACTCTGGATAAGGCTACGTACAACTGCCCGTGAGAAAACACTGGGTTTGGTAAATAAAGTCCAACATGACGGAGAGTTTGACCTTGACTTTTGTTGATAGTCATAGCAAAAGCCAACTTGATTGGAAATTGTCGTCGTTTCATCATGAAGGGCGAACTACCAACTGTAGGTGGTAAGTCGACACGGTTGATGAACACAACATCACCGATCCTGGACCCCGTAATTACTTTAGCTTCTATGACTTTTTCCCCCATCTTGGTGATCACTAATCGAGTTCCGTTGCACAACCCTAAAGATTGGTTAAGGTTTCGTAGGAGAATTATAGGAGCACAAACTTTGAGTTGCAATATATGATTTGGAAGCCCGGGGAATTGTAATGAATTAAGAAACTCAGGAGGATACATGGCGGGGTCAGTGCCATCCTCTTCGGAAGGACATAATTTGTCCGCGCTATTATATACCTTAAGTGGTCCTGGAAGCATCGAAAGCATAATGAAGTTCAACTCATCCACATCTGTATTTTTTTGTGCCAGAATTCCACGCTCATTCAGGTATGTTAGATCGTTGAAGTTTGTATGAAGATTAGGATATGTTTTTGAAATTAATTCTCTTAGTCCCGTTTCACCATTGTTTATGAGAAATTGTTCGGGGATTTGTATCCCATTTGGCTCAATGTCTGTACCGAATGATTTTGAAGGTACCTTTCCTTCGCCAACCAGTTTAATCCATTCTGTGAAATTGAGTAGATTTTGTTGTGTTATCCCATGGACAAAGTCCGATGAGACACGCATATTTTTCCTGAGGTGCAGAACTTTGCAATGCTTCCAAATCGATGACCTCGGCAACGAAGACCCAACAATCTGTTCACGTCCAGATCTGGGTATAATAGGCAATATTTGCCTGAAATCACCACCTAGCACAAATAATTTACCACCAAACGGTCGATCTGCAGAAAAGTTAACTGTATTTTTTAAAATATCTTTAAATGTACGGTCGACTGCCTCGATAGCATAACGACTTATCATTGGCGCCTCATCCCAGATGATTAATGACATTTCTTGTATCAAAAATGCTAAATCCGTCCTTAAACTAATGGAACAACTTGATGATTCATCTGGATTAAGAGGTATTTTGAAACGGGAATGGGCGGTTCATCCTCCTGGCATGAGTAAAGAAGCTATGCCCGATGATGCAACGGTAAGAACTATTTTCTTGTCAGATCTGAATTTCGATAGTAACGTTTTCCACAAATAAGTTTTCCCTGTTCCACCACTACCGTAAACGAAGTAAAGTCCACCACGTTGACGTAAGGATGTTTCCATAATTGTGGTAAAAACTGCAAGTTGATCATCGTTTAAGCCGGCATGCAATGACTGGAACAGTTGTAACTCATTAGAACTGTCGTAACCAAGCTCTTCTCTTAGAACCCTGTTGGTAACAAACTCAACTGCACGTGAAGATGGTAGCGGCATGGGAGGGAATTCAGAAAGGGATCTTCCATTTTTGTTCAATATGTGTTCGATCTCTAGTAGGCCCAAGTTTTTCAAGTCGTCATTATTGAGATGCATATCAAGGTCAACAACTTCCCTTCTTGTTCGATTTTGTAAGTCATCGGTGAGGTTACACCAATGTTTCTCCCACGGTAATGTTGGATCTGAAATCTCAGAAAACATGAGGATGGAACAAAACATGTTCCGTAGTTGGGAACCCGTAGCCCATATTGAAGCTTCATCAAGTGCTTCGTCCCATTCGTTGTCATTGTCAACTAATCCTCGCGCAATGCATGCCGCTTTGAAGGTTGGATACACAATACCATTGAATGTTTTGACATCATCAAAAGACTTAAATCCTCGAACTTTATGACGAAGCATTCTTATGTAATACCTTTCACCAGAGCTCGGGGGCGCATATGGTAGTCTCCCTATACTGCCACGTTGTCGTCTTCTCCTCCATTTTCTTACAGCACTTTCCCACAACCATTCTTTAGGTAACGCAACATACGTGAAGTTGTTTGCATCAGCATGATCCCTATTAGCTTCGAACCATTTGGTCAACATTGTGTCGTGGATTCCATCTCGATTGACTAAGGATCCGGCATCAGATGTTTCTTCGAAGATGATGAATTGTTCACCCGGTAAATGATATTGTAATCGTTCAACCGCTGGATACTGGGATTGCAAATCAAATTTTAAGATTCGCCAACATGCCTCAATAGATGATACGTATCGACAGTCGAGGTATTGTTTGACTTCATCGACATCTTGGACGCTACGTTCTCCACCGTTGTTAAGGTGAGTCTCGTTATCCTCAATAACGATCGTTGCACGGTCGGGTCCCTTATTAATCTAAAAGTATAGGTACTTAATAAGTTTATCTTGGGCACAACGTTCGATATTTATATGGGCATTATACTTTACAATTAGATCCCTGTTATACGAAACAACCCAATGATTATCCACATCGAAGCCATTAACCGTGTATGTCTTGTTAGTATTACGGCGCCTATAAAGAACAAATCCAGTTTCTTCAACAACATTTTCATTAACAAATTTCTTTGGGTAGCCTTTCGAGCATTTTCCGTTGACCATACAGGGAGCGTTGGGGTTCATAGTGCCACATGGACCATGTATCATACACCGCGACACAGTTTCAAAAGCTAGAGGGTCTGTGGACTCATCCGGAAGTTCGGCGGAGATAATGGTATCTATTTCCTCGGGAGAACGTGGTTTATCATCTTCAGCTAAGGTGAGAATAATGTGGGAGTGTGGCAGGCCGCGCTTATGGAACTCGATAACATGAATATCTGATCGCAGTAAGTAGTTATTGAATTGTTAATGCAGGAAATACATTTCTGATTAATGAAAAAGAGTGCATACAGAAGAGTAGTGAGATAAAATATGTTAATATCATTCGACGATCGTACCTGCAATGGTTTTGCCAAAGAAATTGCATTTCTTGAAATCATCCATCAGTTTTTTCAACTTCAATTGAAATAATCTAGCAACTATGTCGGGCCTATCTTCAGTGCGTTGATCTGGCAACATGGATACCCCGTGCTGGATCTCGGGCCAATTTGGATTACACGTGAATGTTATGAAGAAATCTGGAAATCCCACTGATCGACAAATTTCCATTGCGTCTTGATAGTGTTGGATCATATTACGTGGACCACCAGTAAAAGATGAGGGAAGAACATATCTTCTATTAATCGTTGCAGCGTTAGTATCACCGGAATTAACTGCATCCATAAGTCCTTTAAACAGATCTGAACGGAACTTGTTCTGTTTGGCACGTACATAACATAGTCTTTGTTGTTCAATAGCTGCATAGCAATCGACAACATATTGTTGGAACAGACGACCACCTTGTAGTATCGTTTTTCCTTCGTTGGCGCGGAATTGTATTCTATATGCATAAAATTCTCTCATTGACACACCAGTATTCTTGTTGCTGGAGCCGAGAGTGAATTGTATATTTTTGCGCCACCCATCTGTCCCGTATGGAAAAAGTAATGGATATTGGAGAGGCATGTAGGATGGGTGGGTCTCATCTATCCTTTTAAGTGTTCCATCAACTTTCTTGACAATAATGTCACGGTTATTTGTATCCTCAGATCCATCACCGATGATAAGTGCCGCCACTTCATTTGTGGTAGGTCTGTTCTATTGTCGTCCATCTCTTGAATGTAAAATTCTAATGTGGAGGTTATTCGTATCGTTCTCATTTAACGTATCACGTGCTTTCCGAAACACTCCAATGTAAGGATTCCTTGAATCTAAGATAAATTGTAATCGTGCTAATGTAGCATGGTCAATTTGATTAGCCCCATTTGAATTGATACACCTCAATCTGTTGGATATTTCATGCTCGGTGTCATAGATGTATAGTTGTGCAAACTTTGGCGCATTTCCAGGATCAGGGAGCAAAGAACCAATTCGATGGTAATTTGCTCCACTAATTTTAAAAACATAAGGACCCCTTCCATCAAGTACGGTGTGATCTATTTTTCCCCCCATTGACGTGAATGAAAACATTGAGTTATACGTTCTTACATGCTCTTTGAATCTAGCATTACAGAATTGAGCCTCTAGATACTCCGGTGTGTTGGGAAGGGCAGGTAACATCACTTGACCGGCCTTGCAGCATAATGAAAATTTAGGTCGTGATTTGGGGCTGTCTCGTATTTTTTCTTCAACCCACATAACTGCATTACAGTGGGAGCATTTTGATGTGGGTTGACCGAAAGTCGATCGTGCAATAATATTACGACGCCTTGAACGTATCTGATATGTGTTTGCTGTAAAGAAGATATAATATTAGTTCAGGTATGGAGTTTTTTGTATAACTTTTGTATGTTTAAATTTACCTTATATTTATATAACTATCGTAACGCGGTTACCGGCTAAAGTCGACCTATCCGTACGACGCATGATATTTGTTGGGACGTTTACACATGTCGATGCTCGAATGTTTGATTGATTATCACAATTAACTGCAATTTCGCAAAGGATTAATAAATAGGAAAGACATGTTGCTAAATTTTAAAATCCTTAGAGTTAAGGAAATGAAGTTGTGTGTATAGCTCTACCATTATGTGGAAGTAAACCGCCAGTCGAATGTGCATTAGTAGCGTTGATGTTGGGTGCATGTGGTACTTGAACACCTTGTAGTCGTCTAAGGCGCAATAGTGACAATGTAACATATCGCATATCTCTCTCAATGGATCGAAGACGGCTTACGAAGACTGGATTAGTACGATTTGAATTGCGTGAAATGAGAAGGCGTCGCCGCGTAGATAAGCGGGCATGTCGTTGTTCGATTGAGCGTATGCTTGTAAAAGTCTCCATCCTGATTGAAGTTTATTTTTCAGAATATGTATAATTCTTAATTTGTTAATAGTAAAGGTTAAAAAAAAATAGAATGTGGTTTATTATTTATGCGATTGAAGCACTTTATTATTTGTTTAAAAGTTAATGGCATGAGGTATTGTAACTAATTAATCAATATTATCGTTTAATATTTATGTTCTAAATATATATGTCATCATTATTATTTTTATTGTGATATAATAAAATATGGTTTAAGCAATTATTAAATAATTTCGATAATAATAAAATTTTTATAGCAAATAAAAATATTTCTAGGAACAAAGAGATGATTTAACAACAGTATTAAAATATTTCCAGGTTATAGAAATGATTTATAGAAAATAAAAAATTGAATTTTAGCAGTAATAAATTAGTTTGAGATTATAAATATAATTTCAGTCCATTAAAAAATGATTTTTAACAATAGTAATTTTTTCAAGCAAATAATAATTATTTTGAGGAGTTTTAAAAAGATTTGCAGCTATATAAGATTGTTTGCAGCGTATAAAAATGTATTGCGTCAAATATGAAATGGATTCAACAGTAGTAGATAATTACTGGCAAATGATTTCAGGCGAACGGAAAATGATTTTCTAAAGTATTTAATTATTTCGAGGAAAAAAATATTTTTTAGGAATATAAAAAACTTACAATATGGTAATTTATTTCTGTCATTGACGAAATTTATTATGTGATTAAAATTTAATAGGATGAGGCGGTGTAAGTAATTGATCAAGAAGGGTATTATGTGCACGGTCATGTGTTAAGCGTTACAATGTAGGCAGATAACATATATATGTATATAAGATGTGTTTATCTATTTTCGAAAAACTTTATAAATTATACTTTCTTTATATATATATATATATATTCGAGGAGTAAGTAACATACCGCGTCAGGGGAGACTGTACGTAATATGGGATGTAGAATGCAATGGAGAAGAAGATGACACCTGCGTATAGAAAAAAGAAGATATGAAAATAATATAGATAAAAACATTAGTAAGACATTAATTAATTATTTATAAGAATAAGTAATTGATTTTTCGAAATCAAAGTTCTAATAAATTCTGATTTCAAGTTTGGAGCATCGTGGGAGATGATATATTACACGGTCATGTCCAAAATCAATGGTGATTAATGAACAAATAGTATCTATGATGGCGAAACGTTTTGCAATAGTAATAACTTTTTTTAAATAATAAGAATTATCTCTAGTAATAAAAGAAACAAATTTAGCAATCAAAATAGAACAGGTGTTGTGAAAATAAAAACGTAATAAATCAATACAATTTTTTTCAAAAAAAAAATCAATCAAATGTAGACAAATAACATGTATATGTGTATAAAATGTGTTTATATATTTCGAAAAACATTATAAATTATACTTTCTATATATATATATATATATATAGATATATTCGAAGAATAAGTAACATATCGCGTCGTGAGAGATTGTACGAAATATGGGATGTAGAATGCAATGAAAAAGATGATGACACCTGTGTGTAGAAAAAGAAGATATGAAAAAATGTACATAGAAACATTGGTAAGACATTAATTGATTTTTAAGAATAATTAATTGATTTTTCGAAATAAGAATTGTAATAAATTCTGATTTCAAGTTTGGAGCATCGTGGGAGATGATATATTACATAGTCATGCCCAGAATCAGTGGATGTTAACGAAGAAATAGTATATGTGATGGCGGCGGTTAACAGACCCCTAAGTGAAAAAAAATGATCTAATAATTTATTTATTTTTTTGTATATATAATTGTCCGGGGAAGGAGTATGAAATTGACACGATATGTCGTGTGCGTATCGTATTTTTTTTACACAAAGTCATGTCGTGTCATGTTCGTGTATAAATTATGAGTCATGTCGTGTCGTGTTATCATATTTTTTGTACGTGACATTTAAGAAATTTTGGTATTCGGGTTGTGTCGTGCCGTGTTGTTTTTTATTCGGGTCGTGTTCGTGTCAACTAAAAAAAACGAATTCGTGTCGTGTCGTGTTCGTGTCCGAAAAAATATTATCGTGTCGTGTCGTGTTGAATCGTGTCGGATCGAAACACGACACGTTAACCCGAATTGTCACCCGTACTTAAAAGTACGAAACTTATAAGATATTTTAGATTGTTTGTATGCTAAAAAATTAAGAATGGACATGTGGAGAGTTCTCAGTGTATATATAATAAGATACGTATCACACATACCAAA
This sequence comes from Sambucus nigra, assembly GCA_949130495.1. Lineage (NCBI taxonomy): Eukaryota > Viridiplantae > Streptophyta > Magnoliopsida > Dipsacales > Adoxaceae > Sambucus > Sambucus nigra. The sequence goes on from OX422221.1 coordinate 354,572,992, forward strand.
CACATGCGTGTAATTCTATCAGTTTGAGTAGGAACAAAGCGTAACTTAATATGGAAGGGGAGGATCTTATCCTCATGTACTTGACATTGCCTTAAAAATCTGACTGATAATGAGCGTGGAGTCTCCATATTCCTTTACTGATAATATTAGTTTTTTAAAAAAAAAAGAACAGGTGTATAATAGCTTCAAAAATCTCTACGGTAGAAGGCAAAAACACATCAGCAAATACAATGTAGAAACAGTACAAATGGGAGAGAGAGTAACATACAAAAGAGGACGAATGCATGTGCAAACGCTGAGATGGTGGATGGGTTGAGTTTGGAAGAGAAAGCGAGGATAATGAGTGGGCTGGGAAATACTCTAATTTTTTTGGTGATCGTCTTATTTTTTCTACCACCTTTTTTAGTTTTGATTGTCTTCTGTTAAAACGGGTTGAACTTTGAGTATGGCCAAAACCATCTTTTATGTATATATATAACATCACCTAAAACCTTATTAATTACTGGCAGAGAGACTTTTTCTTTTTCCACCAGAAAACCGTTTTAAGTTGTCATAATGGATGTAACGAACCAAGCAAGAAGTAATACACAGTAATGAAAGAAAATGAAAAAAAAACAATGCGACGGAGACAGAGGGGTAACATACCTATTTGGTTAGTGGTGGTGAGTCCGGTGGCAGTGAAAGGTTGCACATCAATGATGTCGCTTCGACATCAAACCTAGTTAGCGAATACAGCAGGAGGAGATGGAGGATTTAATAGATAGAGAAGTGAGGAGGTGAGTTACAGATAGCGATTGAGGGTGAGGTGAGATAGAGGATGAGAACCATAAGGGAATTTTGTGGGAACAATGATAACTGTCAAATGTAGTGGTATAGTGGGATGGGATTCCGTTTAGTGGGATGGCTCAACTGTCAAAATTTTAAGATATGTAAATTATACAGTTTACTTTTGGGTACTAAATCGTGGGTTGGAAATGGGTTATTAGAGTTTAGGGAAAGAGACACGTGTAGTTTTCTTTTAAAAAATAATTCAAAAATCTGAGAAAATTAGTTTCATGATTTGAAGGCTTCTCGATCAATGACCTACATATGTATATATAATAAGATATATATATATATATATATATAGCCTAGACGCCCTCTAAGGTGGTACATAGTAAAAATCATTCATACCCTGGTGTCACGAACACCAAAACTTACCCCCAACTATTTACAATAGTTAAAATCCATTGCTATCCATCCGCTATAAAAATTATCTACCCTACTTCCATAATTCTCAAAAGTAGTAACCCCTCGCATAATACCAATCCCATATCTGTGCATACCCCTACTCTCTCGTGGTTAACAGTAAGGAAATCCACCATCCCGCGGAAATATATATGTAATTTGGCTGCTATTGCCAGCGCACCCACTAATTTCGACTTACCCGCGAACTCTAGTGAAAATAATTCTTATATTGTGACACCCTCACAATCACTCAAAACATACCCCATGCCCATAGGATAAAATAATTACCTCCATACTCTAGCTGCAATGGTTGATCCTCGAGTTCCTGAGCACTTCCCCCTGTCTGAACGCACTCATAACTTGCTGTAGTGGTTGTACATCCAGGACCTCGTCCTGTAGTTGACCCCTACCTCGCTTCAGACAATCTCTCTTCACATATCCCACTACCCCGTAAATGAAACACCTCATAATAAACTTACCCCGCCACTAATCCCTTCCTTACTGGCCCCGTCGGAAGTCCTGGCTATCCTATCGATATCCCCCAAATCTAAATCGCTTGTCCTGATTCCCCTGCCCCTGATGTCCCCCTGTCTGCTGCTGAGATACCCCACTGGTAATATTCCCTCATGCTTTATCCGACAGACTAGGTTCCCCTCCCCTTTTGTATCCTCTCACGTGGAAGCGATATTCCTGACAGTGGAGGAGTGCTACATTTACGTCATCCGTATAAACTACTAATGCGAGATTACCAATCAAATGTTTCCTGGTCCTCCAGAATAACCCATCCATGAACTTTGACTTCTTTCTTTCTTCATCGCGTACCTCATTCGGTATAAAATTTTCCAAACGAGTGAATTGCTCCTCTTAGTCGGCCACTAAACGATCCCCCTGAGTCACCTCACTGAATTTTCTCCTCATTTCAGTCTCGACTTCTGGTGGGAAATTTTTGCGATCGAACCGCACCCAAACCTCGACTCCCACCACTGTAGTGCTACTCCAACTAACCTAAAAGTGGCTAGCATTTGCTTCTGCACCTTGTTGCAATCTACCATGCGTAGGTGATGATGGATATCTCTCTTCACTGACACGCTAGAACCACATCTGAACCCCCTCAAAACTCTAGTGGGTGGCCCTTTTGAAAGACCTCTCGTACTTTCTGCCACTCCGACTTCCCCTGGTGGACCTAAACATCTGGTTCCACTAACGCCTGTGGATGATCTCGTGGAAAGTACCTTGACATTGCGATCACCGTCGCTTGAACTGCCTGCGCCACTAATTCAGTTACATGTGCTGCCTAAATCATTTCTGGCAGTTACTGTGGTAACTTTGGCTCCTGATGATCCTCCCTAGTCTCATCTCCCCTACTGCCCTAGATACTCTCTCTCTCTCCTGGGCGGCATCTAATGAGAATCGAAACGTATGAGTTCACCCTCAAATATAAAGGAATTGGTAGAAGAACGTAAATGGGCATACGTATAAGGATACAACAATCCTATGATAAGTCTCTACATCAAAGGACGTTAAGCTCAAACGTGAAAAGATGCACAGATCCTAAGGACACTTGAACCTGATGCTCTGGTACCATCTGTGACACCCCGCCTAATAAAATACTAGGTGATCAGTCCTATACTTAATTCAAATAGGAATCCCAGTTGGTTCATCCTTAGCATCACTGTCAAAAACCTTTTTAAAAACTTACTAACCACCTAGTATTCAAAAAAGCTGGTGCCAAATTTTATCTTGTTATTTAAACCAAACCTTACATGCGGAAATAAATATAATCCATTCACACAACTGAATTAAATGAACTAAACAAATAATAAAACGACATGCCGAATAAACCATCGACCACCAAAATAAATAGTCCAATACAAATATTCAACACCTGAATAAAAATTTGAAAACTGAACTGATAAAATATTCCTACTCTAGGAATTAAAGAACGATGCATCTAATCCAAGATCCTGCTAGTATTCACATATGCCACAGCTCTATGTCCCTGGAATAGAATATCAATCCTGGCGTCCCTGTGGATGGACACCTAAAAGGTTTTGAAAATAGTTTTATAACAAGGGTTAGAACCCAAAACATTTTGAAAATATTTAGCAAGTAATTTATTGCAATAAATATCAGTTATTGATTACACATGTTAGGATCATGCACACTCTCTTGAGTTTCCTCACCTCTAATCTATCGTGCTCACCTAACGTTCCTACCTAGTCTCTCTACTCACTTTAACTAGGTCTCCAATATCTATACACCTTAGACAATTTAGATCATCAGTACCGCCCATACAGTACGCTACATGCTACCCTTAATTTACATTAAGTCATTAGTTAAGTTTCACTTTAACTTTCCCATACCGCCCATATAGTATGTGTCCGAACGTCTAGTAATTATCATTACTCTTACATTATTATTAATACTTTAAAATTAATTTCTCACACTTAATCTAATCTTAGGTACATACTACCTACCTTCTCTACTAATCACATTCAAGTAGATTTCCTATCTATTTTCGCTGTACACTTATATATTCCAACAACTCTTACCCATAAGTAGTTTATACAATTTTTGTTATGCACTAAAAATTCTCACTACTATCACACCCGAGTATATTGAAAACAATATTTAGGTATACCCCACATAACCTTACTACTATCACACATAAGTAGATTACTCAGTCGGTATATCTTTCACACATACATATACCCATTACACATATCTTGTTATCGGTCCTATTTCACACATTAAGGACAAATGGTTAGGAATGTCTCCTCGAACCTGGCTCAGAAATTCCTCCTCGAGTAATGTTATGAATGTCTCCTCGAACATGGTTCATAATGTCCCCTCGAACTTGGATCGGAATGTCTCATCGAGCATAGTTCGGAATGTCTCGTCGAACTTACCAATCCTATCAAAAGGAAACACACCATAGGCATTCACAACCCAAGTAATCCCATAAAATAGTAGGTATTCACACAACCCAATTATTTACGTGTGTACGTAGTAATTTTCTCTCGTATACTTACCATACTCATTATTCAACGATTTATCTCACTATCGTACATATTAGAGTATTCGCACAACTATAAGATTTTTCTATACCTCTTTATTTATAACAGTAGTTAAAATATCTCTAACCTACTGATATACTCCTTCGATTGATATCGACTCTCCTCGTTACTCAATTCCCACATTTTCAATGCGCGACTTGATCGGTTTATCCTTGTCGGTCCATATTCCAAGCCTTATACTCAACGGCTATAACGGACCTTAGTTATACTCCCTACTGGTCTTTATAAAGTCCCTAATAGGTATAATAACATCTCTAAAATTTTCCCTCATCGTTGGAATTCAAAGAAAACTTAATCAACAAAAATAGCCCAAAATCAGCTTTGATCGATCGATCGACTAAAGACTTCAATAGATAGACACCATCGATCGATCGACATTCTTGAGTTGATCGATCGATCGAACAAGTGCAGGTGCAGGTCGTCTTCTTCCTCGTTTCACCATGCCTGTCTGATCCAACACTCCATTACACCTTATAAAAGTTCTTCACAACATCACCAATCATCTTATAAATGTTTAGGGATCATTCTCAACGTAAATATATCATCAAATCCTCACTAAATCCATCCAAGAACTATCCGAATCTAACTCTTCTCAAAGCCCTAGATAATTTAGTTCTTCATGGTTATACATTATAAACTCAGATTTAGATTCGTAATTTCCAATGTAAATTCATTTATTATTATTCCTCTACAAATGTAAATTCCAACTACATGTACTCCTATTCAAATATGTAATCAATCCATTATTTATCTCGAAGAACTATCATTAAAAAAATAATTTATTTAAAAAGCCTTACACATGGGTATTATAACTTCATAAATTTGCAATAAACCACTTGCCTAATATCGAGTAGGTCTGATTTCATGATTGTTGTTGGTGATTGATGATCTTTCTCCTTTAATCTTTCTTCCCAATGAGTTTGTGGTGAAAGTCTCCTTTGAATCCTTACTACTTCTTCCTTTTTGCCTTGGAATTGTTTCTCTCTTCTCTCTAGTGGCTATGGTGTGTTTTTCTTCTCTCTAATCCTAGCCTCCAACTCTTATGATCTGACTTAGAGTTCTAAAATTCGTGGGTCTCCTCATCCTAAAATGTAAAAAGGCCAGAATGCCCTCGTATGGGCCCGGTTTAGCCGAAAAATGTCCCGGGACTCGACTAGTACCCCCGGGTATACTATTTTGACTAATTAGACCCTTTTGAAATCATCTGTGACCTCTAAATTATCATTCGAGTCACTAAAAAATCATTTCATTCCCACCTTGAATTACGACACTCGTACGGTTAAACCTTAAACCAAATTGATTAAATTTAAATCACCGAATTAAATAATTTTCTTCAAATTAAATAATTTCTAAATCTCCAAATTAATTAATTTCCATGTTCTCCAAAAGTACGGGGTGTTACAGCAGAACACAAAAAAAAATATGTAGTGAGGCAAATAGTTACAGCATGGTTACACAAACTCACATTCAAGTTAATACTACCCTCCAAATGGAAAAAATAATCCTCCTTTATAATAAACTTCCTAAATATAAAATTATTTAGGACTTATAAATAAACATAAGAAAGCATTCATTAACAATTAAACCCAATTTTAATTTGAATAACCATGATTACATGCTTATAAAATAACTATGACTAATAGAGTCTTCGATGTCCAACTACTATTGTTAATAATAGAATAAATATCTGTACAATGAAAATAACAATAACACATTATTTTAAGCATTTCTATGTCCAATGATACAAATTTAATGGTCCAAAAAAAGAGTAACTTGCACCTGCAACTTTTTAAATAAATGCAAAAAAACTTTAATTGGATGAAGGCGTGCGACTATTTTCTAAACGTCGAACTAAGCTAAAATAATGAAACAAAACAATGGGGACGGAGAATTAATAATACAATCCCCAACATGAACACTGTCAATAAAATGAGATTTAGAATATAAAACTCCCGTCTCTTAATAATTACTGAACTGCAACTAAGGACATCGAAGCGGGACGTGCCATCAAAAGCACTCCCTAGACATTTCAATGACATATAGATGAAGAATAAAATAACAATACATATTAGGTGGACTATAAATAAGAAAAGAAAATAATCACCTTATGCAAAAGTGCAACTAATCCCACTCCTTCCTCCATATCCTACTTCTGTTTAAGTTGACATCCTAATAAATTTGAAGAAATACCCTCATTTATGTACCCCCTGGACATTTGAGTCCTATAATCACCTTGTGCAAAGTTGTTATTTCAACAAAATAGAGTGAAATGTAATCAATCTAGTTAAAAATGCATTTTAGTTAACATTTGAATCTGAAAAATTCTTTACAAAACTAATAATGAATGGACTGTTTTGCTCAGTAAGTGATATGAAGTGAATGGACTCAGCAAAAATTCTTTAAAAAAATAACAGTATAAGGAACTAAATTTCTTTAAAAATTCTTTAAAGAACTAATAATAATTGAACGAAGCTTAGCTAACCCATTGAACAAAGCAAACCCAATGAACTGAGAAAAAATTTCAATGCAACAACGGCATACCTTCCATCAACGACTTTTAGTAATTTGCCTAAGGATTTAGGTTTGAGAAACTGCAAATTTTCAAAACAAATGTGGAGTCGATCAATTTGTATCTGAAACAAATTAAAATAACGTCAACTAAAATCTAAGACACATGATGTGTGGATAAACTCCATGATAAAACACATAAAACACTACAAACAAAGACACAAAGAATAAATAACAAACTATATACACTATGAAAACTTGGTGAGCTAATACTAAAGAACAATACCTCAATTTCAGTTTTCTCAAGAACAATACCTTGAGAAAACTGAAGGGTTTTCTATCCATTTTTTATATGAGACTTCTTATATGACTTAGCAGCCCACTTTTCCTTCTGCGGTGGGACTTCATCTTACAACCATCTCCCATTCCATGTGTCTTCCCCATGATGATTGGACTAAAAGACTCTATGATAGTAACTGAAGGTAAGATAAACATATGGGTGCCATTGCTTATATTATCAACACATTCAAAGTTAGAAGAATAAAAAGGGTGCCAATAACTGGGTAGAATGCAACTGGGCAATATAAATGGGTGCTTATACATTATCATCACATTATAGAGTAAATGAGAGAAGTTTTTGGGTAGAAACTTGCTAGAGTGACTAAGTTTTTTATACCTTGATGATTCAACCATCAATTAGAACAAACATATCGCCAGTCATAAGTTTGGGTTGCACCATGCACCTAAATTAATAAAGGTAAATCGTAAGTTTAATTTAATTCTAAATTAGATATTGAAAATAAGCATATGGCACTCAAATTAAAAAATAAACTTCTCGTACCAATGTAAATCTCGAAGGATCTCAATCAACATACTCATTTTTAGTGATGGCATGATTAACATACTTGTCCTTATGCTAAGCTCCCTTCCATAAATGTTCCATGTGCCTATAATAGTCACCATTAAAAATCAGGAGTGGATTTTAAAAATTAGGAGGGTTTCATCCAATAATATAACACATGTAGAGAAAGAAAGGACACAAAGAACTAACGAAATACTAATGGAGAAATGGAGTTTGAGTTTTTATAAAGGTTTATATCAATATAGAAAGGAAGGTGTTTATAGAAATCACTATAAAAAACACACCAATACATATTACAATCAACTCCGTAAAAAACAGAGGCAAAGAGAATTTTTCGTGTCACCATTTTGTTACTCAACACTTAAAACCTAAGTTTCAAAAACCAATTTCATTCCATTTGAAAGAACACTAAACCTAAACCTATTGCTGAAAAGTTTTTTGTTTTGGCATATTCATATTGCATTCCTTTTGAAATAACATCATGGAAAAAGATTGAAATTCAAACTAACGTATGCCATGTGCCAAATCGCCTAAGTGATTATCTATTCTTGTTCGTATACAGATTTGAGAATGCAAAAACAAATTAAAAAGTCACGGAATATTTTCATTCAAATCAGTTAAATATATAAACAAAAATAAGAAAGATAGAAAAAGAAATTGTTAATTCCATTTTCAAAGTAAATTTAGCATATTGAGCTCTCAAATTAACCCCTGAAATTAAGGGTATCATCATTCTTCAAAGACGATCCACTGAAAGGTTATAAACAAAAGGAAAGTTTTCTGACTATGTAGATAAGACCTGATCTTTATTTGTTGGGATGGTTGTATTCCTAAGGATCAATACAATCATGACACTACCATTAGTATTTTCAAGAGCAAGGGAAAGAGGGGTCACACATCCAAATAACTTGCAGCTTGGAAAACAGTTCAAGATAGCAGCTTGGACAGTAGTTCATTCCCGTTAAAGAAGTGACTTATCTTTCTTAAGATTATAATCTACAAATAAATGCACCTACAGATATTAGACAACAATTCTTAGTGTTTTCTCCATAGATTGATACCAACTAATGGTCAGGTTACGAGTGTAACAATAAAATGACACTACAAAATAATATTTCAATCAAGTGACATTAGAGAATAACTCTAGTAAACTCAATGAATGTGATAATGGTAAGGTATTATAAGGTAATGGTAAAACGACACCGCAAGACACATTTCACGATGGATCATCTTTCTTAACATGATCATGCATAAACTGATAATCTTTTTGGACAATGAATGTAGTAATGATAAGGTATTGTAAGCTTCCAACTACTTGACAATACATAATAGGATAAGAAAAATAGTACACTCCAAGTACATTCTTTTGACCATAAATATTGATATATAGTGGATAGCAAGGAAACACATGATGTAAATGGTGATAATTGACAATTCCCTTGCATGTATTAGGGAACAAAATGTTTGAAGTAGAAGAAAATATGAACATCACAAAACAGAATGACCTCAGATGTTATGGAAAAGTTAAGAATTCTGGCATAAAATGTACTAAGCTATAAAGTCCCAAGCTTTTTAACAATGGAAAAATTGAGACAAGATATCATATAAATTGTTTATAAAAATACTACCATTTATATTCTTGGTATTGGGATGGTTTTAAACATGGTATCACATCTCAAGGATTGAAAGTGATTATGTGTAGGCGAAACTCTTGAGTAGGCAAAACTCTCCTCATAAGAAAAAATAGGAAATGCCCATTCACAACAAATGCAATATAAAGTCCAGAATCAAAGATGAACGTTAAGAGGAACATTAACACTTATGAGAATAATGCCATACATATCTATATTGATCTTAATTCCAATAGAAGAAAGGGTTGATACCTCAACTGAAAATCAAAACAATATCTCAACCCAATAACATGAAACATAAAAAAATTCAAAATTAATAAAGATTTGTAAAAACACATTTAAGCAAGAAATTGTATAAGCAACCCCAAACATAAGAAAATAATTTGTATAAACAACCCAAACCTATAAACAACCCCAAACCCGAACCTCATACAAAGAACATTTATCAAGAAAACATACAAATTAGTGAAAGTACTTTTAAAATAAAAATATTTCTCTAAATTAAATTGCTACATTTTTAACCATTAAAGTGAAAAATTTATTCTATTCAACATTAGAGAATTAGAGGACACTAAAGACAATTGAGAAATTAGAACATAAAAAATGTAAAATCTAATACATTTGAAGAACGATTTCTGTAGACAAATTGCATCAATATCAACATTACACATTCATGAAAATGAAACACCTAGACTCATTTATCATTGGAAATAATAGTTATATCAAGAATCATTATACTCAAATAATTTACACAAATGTAACCATACATGAACCCTATTTACTAAAGACTTATTCAACTCCAAAAGTTTGAACCCAAAACCATAAAAATCAAGGCATGTTGAAGAGAGACATATATATATATATATATATATATATATATATATATATATATATATATAGAGAGAGAGAGAGAGAGAGAGAAACAAATTATATACATGAGCAACCAAATATAAACGACATATGGAGATCTTACAGTGGGAAACACAAAGTTTTCATACATGCTAGCTTCGGGTAACACAAAGTTAGATCTGCAAACAAAAGCATGTTAGATCTGAAGAAAAAATGCATCCCTAAAGATGAAACTAAAAATTAAAACCCCGCAATAAAAATTAAAACCCCAAAACCCATATTACTTGAAGTCGAGAGGATGATGAAGACAGGGGTTCCGAAAAGAGGGGGAGTAAGGGTTTGAGTGGGAGAGAAACGTAGAGGAAACTTAGAATCGTATATAAGGTAAGTCAAAAAGATGTGTACGCACCAAAAATTCATGTCAGCAATATGTTGATAGCTATTACTTCAAAAGGAGCAAAATTAGAATCATAATCCAACAAAACATAAAAAAATATAACAATAATCATAAGTAGAACACAAAATACCTTTACTTTTATACGATAAGGTGATCTAATTAAAAGAGTACTACAATATTTACCACTGAAATCAGCATTTGTATTGCTCTAGAATCCTTTTAAGAGTACACCAATAATCATATGAACCAGTTGTACTATACTAATTCTCATATGAAAAGAAATAATAACTAAGAAAAATCCAAAAAATAAGGGGTAACGAACCTATCCAAGCAAACCAAGGTATGAGTAATCGATCTCTAGAAAAATACAAAGTTAACATTTGAAATCTCATAAATATATCCAATTAAGAAAATATTTTAATAATTATATCTTTTTTTACTAATGTTTCCAATTCAGAAATTTCCAAAAGATATTATCTCCAACTTAACACACCCCACAAACACTATGGTTGTGAACATTTAGAACCCAAAATACAAAAATAAATGAAAATCAAAGAAAACTAAATTGTTATCACTTCGCAACCACCTACCACACACCCCTCCCCCAAAGCCCCTGCAATAGTCGTCGTTCTGACAACTCCTCCAAAATTGTAACTTTGTTTTTAACTATAAATTTTAAGAAACCCCCAATTCGAAATTTTAAAAAAAATCTAAACTTTGAAACAAATGGTTCAAAGTATTTTGAAATCAAAATCTTCAAAATAAAAACCCCAAATTTCTAACCATATTCTTGTATGTGTATGTGTGTGTGCGCACACATACCCTCTCTTCCGCAACAAATACTCATCACACAACTGATCCATACCCTCTCACTCCTTAACCCAACCATCATCCCTAAACCTTTGCACATGAACTACATACTAAAGAAACCACAATAAAAACAAAAACAAAAACACTATTTTTTAAATAGTAATCTTTCTCACCCCGAAATTTTTCCTCAAAAATATGCACAAACAGATTGAAGTTATACCCAGACAGATTTAACAGAAAAATGCTCAAAAAATAAGAAAACATGGCAAACAACAAAAAAATGATCGAGACTCAATACCAAAGATCAGGTCAAGAGTCTATACTAAAGATAAGCTCAAATACAAAAAATTAGATACCTTCGCTTCATGGTTGTATACGTTATAGAGATCTATACCAAAAATCATCTCAAGAGTCTATACCGCAAAACCTATAGAGCTTTATACCAAAGAGTACCAATCTTCAAAAATTATGCCATATAAATGTTTAAAATATAGAACTAATTTCAGATTTATATCAAGTCAAAAACCTAAATATAATAAAAACATTAAAACCTTATATTTTGATCATCAAAATCATTGAACTCATTCCATCGAAACCACCCAAAATGGTGGGAAAGCCCTAATTTTGAATTGAATTTTATTTGAAACTCGATTTCAATCAAAAAAATCTCCACTTGAAACCTAAACCCGAACCACACAGAAATCTCCATATAAATGATAAATTAATCTGAATAAATGCCCAAAATTGAAGGATGTACCTATCTGCAAATGAAATCACTGCGATATATAAACATATGATAGATGGAGATCGGATGCAGATTTTTTTAGTGAGAACTTTCTAACAAATTAAAATGAATTGGAAAATGGAGAGAAAGAGACGGGTCAAAAGAGAGGACGTGTGTACTTTCTAGCAGAGGATGGAAAATTACTCATTTAACCCTTATTTTGAATTGAAATAAGACTTGGAAATAATTAGCGGTGAGGTAAAAGAGGGGGAAACTAAAAAAGAAAAGTTTAAAAGTTTAAAATAGAATAAATCATCTCAACCCTTTATTTTTAGATTTGGTGGCACAATCCAGACCCCTGGTTAACTAATCAACTTATTGGATAGTAAAAAAAATTCTACTCCTTATTTTATTTATATATATACCTTTTCAGAGTTAGACTTTAGAATATGTTCAATGTGTCTGATCTCCATCCATTCGTTATTAGTTTTTAGGAACCAATGAATCTTTGCACGTGGCCAATTAGGAGGAAAGGTATCTATGATTGATGTGTAGATATTCGTGACATGAAATCATAATCCCATATTTCTCAACTTGTTGGCAAGATTCAATTTTATGTGCATGTGGTGGGAGACATCACATTCTATATCAATGCCCTTTCTACGCAGTTGTATCCATAACAGGTGAATTTTTTTCCGTCTTCTCCAATAAGATAACCAAGGTCAGGGCTATGTCAGGATTATGTGTGTGAAATATATTTTGTATAATGTAATCCCACTTTTCTGGTAGAGAAAATAGAATACGATCGAATAGGTAATCTTGCTTGAGATCAATTCCACGATGTTAAATTGTTCGATCTTTTTATTTCCATACCTATAAATAGGAGTACCCTCTATATGTCGTGCACTAATATAAGAGTTATTTGTGTTATCTAATTGCAACCTCTCCCACTCTTGATGACAATGATTATCATCGTGCCTCATTTTTCCTGAGAAAAGTATGCGAGGCGTGAATACGATTCCTAAAATTAGGGGCTCTAATTAATTAATAACTATTAATTCAAACATATGACGTATAAGGTTATATTAGTTTGATTAAGGTTTTGATTCATCACTACTCTTCTCTTAACCCCTTGCATTTTGGATCTCATTGATGTTAAATACCAACAACCCGCCATAATTGTTTGTAACACGTTTTGTTAGGGTTTATCATGAGAGAGTATAAAAGTATATGTGTATTATCAATTCAATAAATCCAACATAGTATCCAACAGTCAAGCCAACAATATCTCATTTTAGTAAAGTGCACACGTGTTTGCGACTCGTACGTGAAAAAAAATCAATTTAATTATTTTGTTTAAAAAAAATCACGACACGCATATAACTCCTAATATAATATGATGACATGCATATAACCCACAACAAGATGGATGTAATTTATTTTTACTTTTTTAAAATCCATTTAATTATATTTTGTCAAACAAATATAATGTCTAGGGTTTTGCTAATATTTTGTCAAAAAAATACACACACATACAATCAGGGGTTATTGACATAATCTATACATACACACACATACAATATATAAACCCTAATACTTTTTTGACATAAATCTATACACGCACACATACACTATAGGATTTATTGACATAAAAAAAAATTATTTGTTCATAGTTACACACATATACACATAAATCTAAGCATACACACACATATAAACATAAATCTATATATACACACATAGATACACACATAGATACACATAGATACACATACACACATACAAACATAAATCTATACATACACACACAAAAATTAGGGCTTAGATAGAGATGATGAAATGAGGATATGTAAATTGTGAAATCGAAATGAGGGCACACTATCTTTAGACAAATCGAAATGAAATCACAAGAAATTGCACAAATCGCAGAAGCCTTTAGACAATGAAATCGTTCGAGAGAAATAAGGATATCACTACAAGGACAAATCCTTTTTATGATGCTTTTTAAGTGTCATAAAACGCATTTTATGACCATTTATTTTTCAATAAAAAGCATTATAAGTTTTGGTATCATGATTGATACCCATAAAAAGTGTCATATTAGGTAACGATTATATATGAATTTTTTTTAAAAAGTGTCATATCTTCTACAAAAAAGGGTCTTAATATAGTCTATAAGATGTCTTGGTTGATTTAAAAAGCGCCATGATAAACAGTTTTCAAAATTTTAAAAAGGTCATAAAAAAATTCATCCCATGAGGGTTTAATATAAATGGTCATTAATTAAACATAAATAAAAAAATTAATAAGCAATATTAATGTCATAGTTGACAAATAAATCTAAACACAAATCAAAATTTACAATAACATAAAAACAATCTTGAATTGTTTTGTACTTGAAGTCACGTACACCTAAAATACACCAAATCAAGTCATATGTCCATATAAAAAAAATAGTGGGACACGAATAGATTTACCCACCATCTTCATTAATTATCCACAAAAAAATAATGACCTACTATATGTATCATAGCTACATATAACCACTATTTACATCATTCAAAAAAATGTCTCCAAAAAAATGTACATCCAAAAATCATGCATTTGCATTGGTCTTCGGCGTTCGCGAAATTGTGTCGACACATCAAAAGATCCAAATCTCCTTGACTTGAATAGCATTCTTGGTAAAATTTTCAGGAATTCACAATGGCGAAAGATGAAGATTTAGGATTACTCGATCTACAACCCGAATTTATCATCCGCATCATCAACGGCAAAACATAAAAGGAGAAATGAATCACTACAAGAAAAATAGTCATTTATGTCAGTCCAAAATTGACATAAATGGTCATTTATGTCAGTTTTAGAATTTTTCAGAACTGGTATAAATCCCTGATATAAATGTTCGTAAAATTGACATAAATAATATTCTCATATATGCTAGATTTTAAAAACGCACATAAAAACAACGACATTTAACATGTTTTTAATCACATTTTCATGAAAAACTGAGATAAATAAATCCACATTCATCACAGTTTAAATAATTTTATGAGTTTTTTCACAACTGGCATAAATTTTGATATAAAAAATTAAAATTCCTACTCCATTCATTGATAACTATTATTTTAAGGATAAATTAACCCTTCTGCCCTTAATTTTGTTTTATTGTAAATATAGAATAACTAATGTCATAAATATCATTAACTTAATATTCATCAAGATATTTACAATAAAAAATAGTGATAATTCTAGTAAGAAATATATATCTAACCACATCATAATATCCAAAAAAGAAATAACATCGATACCCCCAAAAATACTCGGTGTAACTAATTTGGAGGATGACAATAGTTGTTGATGCGGTCGAAAACTCAATTCACTAGCTTTGCTCATGATAACTATCTCCCGAACAAAATAGTTAACTTCAAAACAAATACAAAAATAGGCAAATCACAATGAAACATAGTAATTTTTTTTAACCAAAACACAACCAAATTTCGATGTACCATTCAGCTCTTGTTTAGCTCAACAATTTAGATGTAATGATAAGATTTCATAACTCAGTGGGTATTCACATAGTAAATATTCAGGACTTTTTAGAGTTTTAATAAAAGTCGAAGTGGGACTAAAGCCTAAAAACTAAATAAATAAATAAAAGCATCGGTCCCCATAACCCGACAAAGTAAATATCCTAACTCTTTACGTTTAAAAAAATCTTGGTAGAGTCTCCTTTATTTTTACATGAAACCAACATATTCAATTTATGAGAAATATGTTATTTAGCTAATGAATAAAATAACGATGTAAACATCAATCATAAAGGAATTTGTGTTTATTCAATTTTTCTACTTTTTCTTTAGTGTCGTTATTTCCATATTAGATTTCAGCGTATTTAAAATGGACTAAAAATAAACACTTTTATGCATAGATATAGGGAAGTTTATATAAAAGTATTACATTGAGAAGTTGTTTTAAGACGTTATTTTAAGCAATCATGAGTATTATCCTGTGATGTGGGGACACAAGGTCATGTGGGAACTCGAATGCAAATATGGTGAAGAGTAATCTGATGTACCTTTATAGTGACTATGTTGAAGGAACATTTCACTTTTGAGTATCGAGATCATTTTCAATCCTCTCAAGTTATTCACAGTTGTGTACTCACCACATGCTCTCACATTATCCTCTTAACTTATACTTTGTATTCCTCTCCACGAGCACAATCAACCATGTGCAAAATTCCCTGTAAAAGAAAAACACTTATGTATAATATGTCTATAGGAGTTTTCATATAAAAAACAAGTGTTAGATGTCAGTGCACAACAGGAATCTATGCTAGATAAAAAAAAATCTTATATAAGGATATCTAAAGGAATTGAAGAAAATTTGTGTTCCAATATCTAATCACTTCCCTTAGTAACTATCTTCATTTGATTTTGGCCTCCGAAGATAGAAACAGAAGAAATTTGTCAACACCACATGTTCAAACAATAACTTAGATATACAGATACATAAGTACATATAGAATTATACTTCTATCAGGACTTGAGACATAGATAACATGCCTATTTGTTTCACTGAGAAGTGCTATCTGCTCACTGACATCGATCCTTTTCTTGATTAAGGGTTGTCCATATGTATATTTTGTTGTCAATCAAGATAAATATGAGACCCGTTTACTGAATGGTTCATAAGGGCAAGAAATAAGACCTTGCATCTCAAAATTAAGTGAGACGAGTGTTGTTGCGTTGAACATGAGAAATGTTGAATGACATACTCTCAGTTTTGCGACTCAATTCAGCTTCATAACTATAGGATATGCTTGGCCGATAGAGGGTACTGCACAAAGGAAAACAAGAATCAGCTTACACATATGGTTGATTGTGTTAGTATTATCTTTGTGAAGATTTACTAATAAGCTATTACTAATATTAAACATCATTCCAAAATATACCTACTGTGATGGAAAACTAAATCGAGATATTCATTTCAATCTTCATTTGCTTAACTTTTTAGTCGAAACTTACACATTCTAGCAAATGTCTTTTTAGCTCCAATTTAATAATTGTTAAATGATCAAAATTTAGTGCCTGGGAAATACACTGATTATACCACACATGTAATTTTTTTAATTCTATATTCATTTACTTGGTGCATCAATGGTGTTGACTTTTCAGAGTCGCAACAATACTACTATAAAAAGGTTAGAATAATACTCCATTATACTAATCAACTGTGTGACAAATGTGAACTTTAGTTGAGATGAAGTGAACATAAAAAAATACCTTCTTATATCTTCTATGTTGACTAAATAAAGTACAATACCCAAAAGTGAGCATTATAATCAAAGTGTTAACAAAAAGGGACTTCCAACTATAAAAGAAATCCAATAAAGGAAAACCCAAAAGGCAGCCAATAATAAATAAGTAAAGAGTGAAAATAAAGATTCAAATAAAATAACTATAATTCAACATGTTCTTGCACTATTGTACTATACTTAGATAACAAATTCTCTAAATCCTAAAACTTCCATTGGTTGCACAACAACATGTGGACATGACACATACTTTTCATGTATCTAACTACTTTTTGAGAGTAGAGAGACATTAAACATACTATCCAATGCCGATGAGGAACATCACTATCATTCAAATGAACCTCAAAATTGAAATCCTATACCATCTTCTTGCTAGGAGGTTGAAGAAGATTTCATGGCATCAAGCCAACCATTGGAACGAACATCATCAAGCATCCCTAGATTCTTTCTCAAAGAAGCTAGCAATCTAGATGAGAATAGCGCTCCCGATTGCGAGTAAGGCAATAGACTAGAATAGATGCCTAAATTAGACTTGTTAATGGGAGAATGATCATCAAGAAAAGGAGAAGCTTTTGTCGACTTCAAGTCCATTGAATCCACATTACTAGCATATGGTATAACTATACATCAACCGTATGATATTGAACTTCCTCTTGGTTAGAAGAGAGTTTCACACACCTAAACATGGATTTAACTTTTCATTCAACCCCTTTGTTGATGAAAAAAACTCATTAAAGTTTTCTTATCACTTCTGCTAGGTGTGAAGTCCATTAATCACAAACAACATGAAATCTGATTACATAGTTGTGTGTTGTGTTAGATGAAAATCTAATTAGCTTCAAGAATATATTCTTTTAAATTTTAAAATTTCCTCATCTCCAAATGTACATTGCATTTACAATAAAGAGAAACATTATTTCTTCAAACTCCTTGAGAAGAGGTTCCGATATATAGGTACCAAAACCACATAACTAAGCCACCTTTCATTCTAAAACATAGCAAGTAAACTAAATAAAATAGTTTTTTTTTTAAAAGAGAGAGTGACAAATGTTACATAAAAAATAGAAAAACATTCAAGTATATAGTTTCTAGATAACATGAAGCCTTTTTCTAACTTGATAAATTCTTATTGCTAGATGGCCCTATAAGGGAACCTCAATGAGAAGTTAAAAGTTCCTTGTTTATGATAAATGCAAAATTTGAGGCTGAAAAAAATTCAAAATAATTTGAGTACTTGTGATTGCTCAAAGGTCACTCGTCTACCGACGACGCTGATGAATGAGCGGGGAATAATTTCAAAACATCTTCCCAAGTGGTATGTCCATCTATCACATCTTTTTCAATCGATGCTACTTCTTCCACGCTAACCCGAATTTGATCCTTGTTTTCCCTATCCCGAATAGTCACTGATTTTGTTGTATCGACAGTTATGCAAAATGGTACACAGATTTCATCTGTTCTTGTGTATCGTTTCCCTATCGACATACCTATAATGTCAATTTTATGTGAAATTACAACCACAGTCAGTGATTTGGAGATGAAATTGGCAAGTTCCTCATATTATTGATTCTGAACCAGCAGAAAGACAGTACATTTGATAGGTGCAATAAGAGAGGGAAATCGAAAAACATTTAATTGTTCAACCCCTCCTTTACTTGGACTCGTGTAGAAAGAATGTTCATAAAGATAGTATATTATCCACCCAATACCAAAAGAGGGCTCAATCATAGAAGGTGCGAAAACTCTCTATTGTTCTTTCTTCTTTTCTTTTGAAATTGAGACCATGTTTTTATTAATAGTCACTGTTTTCACAAGGGTGCAGACATCGAACACTTCTTCCCCTTTGGTTCTAAAGAAGCCTTCATATCCATAACTTCTTTTTCATCCATGGCCTATAGAACTTCAAGTACCATCTTCTGATTCCCCTTAAATGCAATCCCCGACTCCTTCTTCACTAGAACTATAACCAATTCCTCCACTTCTCTAGGTTCTGAGAATTTCTCTTGAACTACAAGAAGGACACCTATTTTTTTCGAATGAGCTCATAAGTGAAATGCCGATCTTTTTGCAATGCCAACACACTCGACCCAATCGTATGAGCACTCAATTTAAGCATCCTAACCGTCTGCAGCGTAGTGGGCCATCTCATTTACAAGGTGTTGCCTGAATCGTAGACACTCTTTGTCAATATCGAGTCGCGTTAAAAGTAGATATACCCTCCCGATGAAGTATGCAAGTTAATAATCCCCCTTAAAGTGGCTTCACCAAGAAGAATTATCTTTGCTGACTACCCAGACATTTGTTCTTCCCTAGGGAGCATAAAGAAATCCAAGTTTGCAACTTCAGAGTATTTTGGATGCGATTTGTCCTCAGGGTCAACAAGTGCTCGATCTCTGCCAATATGAGTTCACCTACCCTTAGAAGGCCATCCAGGGTGATATCTAATTTCTAAAATCCTGACCAATTTTAGGAACGGAAAATGGTAGCTTGTTCCCATTGTAATAGTAAAGGTCTTTAAAATTTACAAATATGTCGTGCGCTATTTCAGGATGCATATAACCAGGGCTCACGCCAGATGGTCCTATTAAAGTCTGAAATATCAAATTGAATGGGTGAGGATCAGAAAAAAGATTCTTAGTATCTAGCACAGTTATACCATATTCCTTGATCATTGCATAAAGTGATACTGTTGAAAACTCATCTAAGACAGTAAGAATGTGTTTTAGTTCAACTTCCCTG
Organism: Sambucus nigra; assembly: GCA_949130495.1. Taxonomy (NCBI): domain Eukaryota; kingdom Viridiplantae; phylum Streptophyta; class Magnoliopsida; order Dipsacales; family Adoxaceae; genus Sambucus; species Sambucus nigra. The sequence goes on from OX422221.1 coordinate 354,593,136, forward strand.
TCTGCGGTCATACTCAGGTCCTTTTTGATCTTCTCTCTACAATAGTCTTTTAGCAAATGATCGGACCGATAACAGGTCCTAGTCTTCTCATCTTTAACTGTAAGGTAAGTAAACTTTTCAACATGACTCGATGCCTTCAAGACAACCTTAGGTGTAACACGGGGCAATTAACTTCTAACATGTTCTCCAAAAAGCGCATCCAGGGGGCCATAATCATACAAGCCAACCACGCCACTATAAATCTTGAAAGAGGGGATATAAAAAGGCATATTTGGAGAGTAATAACAACGGATTACCTAAAAGTATCTCTATTGTTAGAACTTGAACCGCCTCTAATGGCTGATTGGACTTGGGTTTCGATTGTGGCCTTATCGAGTTTGAGGCGTTGAGGGCTTCAACGTCGGCGGAGATTTGGGGTTAGGTGGCACCAGTGGATTTCAAGTGGCGGACGTTGTTGGCTTGGGTTTAGAGGAGGGATTGGGTCTCGAAGAGGGCTTTGCATAGGGACTCTTCCATTTTGGAAAGTGAAGAGAGAACCTAAATAAAATAGTTTCTTCTATAAAATAAAAGAAATTCTGAAAATGAAAGAAGTAATTGCTGATGAATATGTCATCAGTCATTACAACAAAAGCAGTCAACTATGTTAGATAAAAATGCACCTTAGCCTAAATACAACAATTAGTAATCCACCAAGTTAAAATGAGACTATATTTTTGGGTTAATTCTTAGATTACAAATCAAATTAACATGACAAACCGCAACAACCCCCCCTCGAGTGAAACTTTACTTCCTTATTTTTAGAAATTAAAGTATTGGAATCCACTTTTGTTACATTCTTGTGTGCATTGGCAGCAACATGAGCAACCTGGAAAGAACCTTTTCATGTGAATTTAGTGAGTTGGGGGTGATTGCAATTTGTAATTATTTGTTCAGTCTTTGTTGCAAGTTTTTTCTAAGTATGACAACTAGTCTCTGCCCCTTGTAATATTGCTTCATATTTTATTGTATTTGTTGTTTCTGGTCAAATTATTCATATTCTATTTTTTATCACGTTTATTTCCCACACCAACTACAATACCCAGACTCACTCGTTCAATCCGTATTTTCACCCTTAAGAATTTATTACACAAAATTCCACTATTATGGTTAATCCCCTTGTTAAATTTTATATCGATAAATTATTATATATCTCTATAATAAATTAAATTGACTACCCCATGCCTAAAAACCGTCGCATTAGCCTGAAAAATAGTCGAGTCAAAACCCCGACCCTTAATTTAATAGATTTATCCTTAATAAATTTTATCTAAATGGTGTCACTCAACCAAAAATACTTATTCTTCGTTCTTTGGCTGCTTTTTGCCATTGATGACACTCCCAAGCTTTTCTTTCTCAGCCCTGACTTAAATTTAAGCATCCCCATCACTAATTCCTTCTCTATTACTCATTCACATAATGGATTAATCCTCTAAATAACATTAATTTACAATAACAGATATCAACTCCCAAGATGGGTTACTCAAAACACTTCCCATGATGTTAAATATAATTTCCATTATCTAGTCTAAATTAATCATCACAAACATCTGGGATCATAATATCATTCCACTTCCATCAACACTAAATCAGGTTATACAATCAATTGCACCTCAAATCAATAACATGTCTGAATCCTCAAAATCTATGTTTACACGTTAACCCACTTCCAAAAATGAATTTCAATTACACCCACCATAATATGAATTGAAATACTGCAATTAAATTGAAAGCAAGTTTAACTACTTGCCTGAATAAATTCGTAGGGTCTGATTTCCTTTATTATAGATGGAGATTGGACGAAGAACACACCACTCTTCTCTTGGTTTGGATCCCAAAATCTCTCCTAATTTCTCCCTATTTTATTCTCTGCAAAACTAAGGTTTTCTAATTGAGTTGTGTCTGCCACAAACTCCCTAATATAGGTTTTATATTACAAATCCAGAAATTAAGCCTATAGGCCAAGCCTAAATGACCCGAACACCCCGTGTGAGCCCAGTTATGCCTAAAAATACCCCGAGACTCACTTACAACCCTTGGGTACTCTTTTTGAATATATCGACCTATTCTGAATCAACCGTGCATTCAAAATCATCATCCAAGTTACTTTAATAAAATCTAGAACCTCTACCTTAAATTACGACACATGTAATTTTAACAAAATGAATTAATTAATTCTTAATTCACAAATTTAATTAAATCCTCTAGATTAATTAAATCCTATATCACCAAATTAATTAAATTCCATATCCTCATAAATATGTGGTGTTACATAATCCCCTATAATGGAATTTTGTCCTCAAAATTAAGATGAGTCTAATACTCCAAGCCTCGAATACTTCCCTACTCACATGTTCCTAAGATTGGTATACATATCTCTACCCCTTCTAATTGCAAATTATTTTAAGTAATAAATTACTTACTCGGGGCGCCCATACACCTTGTACCCATGCTCATCCAAACGAATGTTACCCGGCTCTACTAGCCTTAAATCGTAATATAACTTTCAACTCACAATTATAAACAAATATATGTATAATAACCAAGGTACCAAACCCATGTCCTAATGACCAAAAATCTCCCCACTTCCAATGTTGCACTAAGTTTCATGCGTATGACATCTCACAAGGCAAAATCCAAACAAGGAACCCCCCCGATACACTACTACCTAACATTTACAGTCATTGAGATTCGTTAGGACCTCAGTCCATAATACGTACCCCAAAATTTCCATCTCCTGACATAAAAGTATACTCATCCACTCTCATGTCACAAAAGATATCATACAATAGGCGCCCTTACTATCACTAGTTTCTTAGCGCGAATGAATCACGAGCTATATCTTCCCGCTCAATAACAAGCTTTATACACCCTGAATCCCATCAGAAAGCATCCCTACTCCCCTGGATTAAGTATAACAATACAAACATTTTCTTATAAGTCTATTATGCAACACAACCTAACATGTATACACACACGCACACACATGCACACACACATAGGCCCTCTTTCAGGTGATAACTAGAACAAGTAAATCATATCTTGTAACAACGAACACAAAGTCTCACCATAATATGTACTATAGCCTAAACATCTGAGCATAAATATCACTTACGCCTCGTACGCAACATACTTATCTCAAGCTCATCTCCGTACTCTCGGCATGGCTCTATCATACAGGTATTCTCGATTACCCTAAAATTTGTAATTTAATTCTTCTTGATATTGTCCCATCCATTAACTTATGGTATATAAGTTTTCTCGGTGCTTCCTTCGTAGCACTACCCGATTCCACTTGCCATATATCGTAATAGGTCTCATCTTAAAGTGTTTCCTCTACATGTTCCATAATTAACATTTAAAATCGATGCACTAGCACCCAACAATGACTCACCACTCCCAAATTATATTAAAGTTTGTGCGTGTAACATCCCGCAATGAAGCTTAAAAAAACTTTCCCCAATGCACTATCCCCTAGCATTGTCGGTCATCAAAATTTGTGGGTCCAAAGCACATAACTAAGATATCACAATATCTATCTCCCGACACATATATCAAATCGTCTATGCCCATGTTGAAATTTTTTTTTACTAAGGCCGTTTATAAAATAAACTATTTAAGTAACTCCGATCTGTTTTTTTAGGAAACTCTTTTCTTAAAAACCAAACTTTTTGAACACAAGATGTGTTTAACAAATCAGTATGTACGAGATCTATTCAAGACTTGAATAACAGGTTTATAAAGTAGTTTAAAAAACTTAAACTCACCACAACCAATAATGAGATGAGGAGATGTAGAAAGATTATGTTCACGATGTTTTTTACGTGGTAAAACCTCACCAATTGAGGAAACATCCACGACTCCCTCTACGGAGTAAAATGAAAAATCCACTAAAACAAATATATGAGTTACAAACTATATAACTAACATGCAAACAACTCAAACCTATATAAGTTTAGGAATGTAGCCTCTGGTGTCCTTATAACTTCTCTGCAGTTCTGATTGTAGATGTAGTTCTCCCAGTTTGTTAACTTCTGATTTGTTCAGCACTTTACGTCAACTCTTTGTTCACAAGATCTTATTACCAACACTTTTCGTGTTGTAGGGTGAAAGTGTTTGTGGAGGTGCTCTCTAACACATGCATGCACACACAAACACTTCTTAAGTACAAACAGTCCTAACAAATTACAGTAACACTATATGTTGTGATCTTTTCTTTTTCTTTCTTCTTACAAAACTTAGAACCTTATTTGACCTTTAAATCAATCCCAGAATCCATGGATACCTTGCTAGGAAGACAGTCAAGGTCTTAATCAATCTCAGAATTTAGAAAAGTTTTTCGAGATTGAAAACCTCCAAGTGAGATTCCAACTAGGTCAAAGGTTTAGTTTTACAAGAAGTAGAAACACAAAGCATTTATTGTTGATTTCAAAGTAAGCAAACGTTTTATAGAAAATAATCAACAATATATTTCTCAAGATGAGAAATAAAGAATGAAACTAAGTGTAATGTAACATGAATAACTCAGATCTGAAATTTCTATGAAATCAGAAAGTAGATCTAAGTAAAAATTTAAGTTGAAAATAAGATCTAACGAACAAGAGGTTAGAGCAGTAATTACAAACTCAACTCAAACTCTCAATCACTCAAGAACACTCAGGGTAGTGTTTTGGATATGGAGTTTTGAAGAAGTGTTTGAGTTTGGATGGAAGAGGCTTTGACGAACTGGGTTAGGGTTTCTAACTCTCTCTCTTCTCTCTGTTTTCTCTCTTCGCTCTCTTCTCTCTCTACTCTCTCTACTTCTCAGAAAAATGAAAATGGCAAAAGTCTTCGAAGTCTGAGAATAGGGTTCCTTTTATAGGGTGAAGAGAAGGTTCGAGAGACTGGATCAAAACCAAGGTCCAGGATTAAGTCAAGTTAAATTGACTTAGATCGAAGGGTTCTAAGAGTGCGGTGCTTAAACGATACCTGATTGGTTTAAATAATTATACTGGGATTCACCAAGACAACATGCATATCGTCGATAACCAATGATCCAATGGGTTTCTTCAGCCAGTATTCCATTAAGGAACGCAGATTTGATATCCATTTGGTACAGTGTAAAATGCATGTGGCAAGCTATAGCAAAAAGCAGACGAACAGATTCTAAACGTGTAACAGGAGCAAAGGTCTCGTTAAAATCAATTCCTTCTATTTGAGAGTATCCTTGAGGAACTAATCTAGCTTTATTTCTAATTATTATCCAATTTTCATCAGTCTTATTTTTTAAAATCCAACGTGTGCCAACAACCTTTTTGTGATCAGGACGTGGAATAAGATACCAAACATCATGAATGACAAATTGTAAAAGTTCTTCCTACATAGCAGAAATCCAGTGAGAGTCATTCAATGCCTCATTTACATTCTTTTGTTCCACAGGGGAAACAAAACATGCATAATGTGCATAATTTCTTAGTTGGGATCTTGTACGCACTGGCTCACTAGGGTTACCAACTACGTTATTTATGGGATGATCTTTAGAAACCCAGTTAGGTACTTCAGGTGTCTCAATAGGTAATGAATTATCTATTTCATAGGAGTCATTTTTTAAAATATTTGTAGACTCTTCCTCAATAGTAAATTCACCAGTCTTGCTTTCTACAGTAGTGTCACTAACAATTACATTTATGGATTCCATCAAGGTTTTAGTGAGAAGATTATACACTCGATAAGCTCTACTGTTAGGCGAATATCCTAGAAATATGGCTTTATCTCCCCGGCTCTCAAATTTGGATAAGTGTTCCCTATCTTTGCATACATAACAAGTACTGCCAAAGGTTCTAAGATATTTGAGATTAGGCTTTTTATTGTACCAAAGTTCGTAAGGGGTTTGTTTGGAATTATTTATAAGATAGACCCTATTTATAATGTGACACGCAGTACGAATAGATTCTACCCAAAAATATTTAGGTAAATTCTTGGCATGTAACATAACGCGTGCCATCTCTTGAAGGGTACGATTATTTCTCTCCGCAATACCATTCTGTTGAGGAGTCTTAGGAGCACTGAACTCGTGTTTATAACCATTATAGTCACAGTATTATATAATACCAGTGTCTTTGAATTCACCACCTCTATCACTACGAATTCTATTCACTTGAGTATCCTTTTCATTTTCAATCCTAAGAAGAATTTTTAGGAAGGTTTGAAATGTTTCAGACTTTTGTTTTAAGAAGGCTACCCAGGTAAATCTAGTGAAGTTATCAACCATAACAAGGATGTAACAATGTCCATCGAGACTAACAGTTTGGGAGGGACCCATTAGGCCCATATGGATGAGTTCTAATGGATTAGAGGTAAGAATATCTTTAACTTTCTTATGTGGTGCCTTAAAAATTTTACCTTCCTGACAGGAACCACCGATAAGATTGGGTATAAGTTTGATTTTAGTAACTCCTCTAACTATTTCCTAAGAAGTCAGTCTATTAAGGTTATCGTAATTTATATGACCCATTCTGTTATGCCATATCTCATTGTCATCCATTCTAGAAAAATTACAGATTTCAGAATTGTTCATGACAGTGTAGCAATTGTCAGGAGTTCTGAATCCAGTAATTATGCATCCACCTTTTTCATTTAAAATTTTGCAATTGTTCTTTGAAAAGGTAACAGTATGATCTGAGTCACAAAATTACGATATGCTAAGTAGATTTGCCTTAAGACCTTTGACAAGAAGAACATCTTGAAGAATAGGAAGCCCATCTTCTTGGAGAGTTCCTTTGCCTATGATTTGAGATGAAACTCCATCACCAAAAATGACTTTACCACCAACAAAGCTGGTTTTGTTTAAAAGTTTAGTTTGATCACCAGTCATATGCTTAGAACATCCAGAGTCTAAATACCAACCAGATGATGTGTGTTCAGCTTTTAAAGCAGTAACAACAACATTACACTTCATATGAGGTAATAGATCATCTTTTCTAACCCAAATTGCCTTAGTTTTCATCTTGCGCTTATTAGCTCTCAATTGATAAAATTTGCGAGCTTTGGATTTTTGCTGAAAAATGTTTTGCGCATGATTTTAAATTTTTTGAAAGACTTGAGCATTTGGTTTAGGAAAGTGCTTAGGATTCCTTCTAGGAAATGTTCTTTTAGGTTTGGTCTTTCTCTTTCTATAATTAGAGTTTCTATCTGGCTGTCTAGGAAGTATATAATTGTTTCGGTTCCTCCTAGAATAGTTAAAGTTTTGATAGATATGAGGATTATAGACAGGTTTAACTAGTCTCCAAGCATAGCAACTATCAAAAGAGTGACCATATATGTCGCAGTAGGAGCAATAAAGATTGCTCAGAATTGGGTTTCCTTAGGAAAGTCTCTAAACAAAGTTTTTGAAGAGTTTTGAGGCTGAACTCTATTCCTAGGTGTGACAGTCTTGAATACAGACTCACTCTTCCTAATAGAAGGGCAGACGTATTTAGCCTTAGGTGAACTTTCATGTTTAGAGCAACTTGATTCCCCAATGTTAAAATTTTGATGTTTTGAATCAAACTCAGTTTTTAGAGAATGAAAGTCTGGGCATGTTTCAATAGGTCTTTTGCCTCCTGACACAAACTTGATTGGTTCAAAAGATTTTGTTCGTGTTTTTAAATTGAGACAAAACCCTATTCCAGTTCGATCATCAGAATTGGTTTTTGATTCAGCAACAAATTCATCAAAACATTTTGAATTATTTTCAAATTTTGTAAATTTTTTGAAAACAGTTGCTGTCTTTTCTTTAGTTTGCTCCAATTCTAACAATGTCCCTTTGTATTTTTTCTCCAGAGTTTCATTTGTTTCTTTTAAATTTATGAGTTTTTCATCAAACATTTTGATTTCGCTTTTATGAGTCAAACATTGGGTAGTATACTCTTCGGCATTTAGTTTGACCATTAGGCTTAGATCTTCCAACTTTTTGGTAAGTTCTTTCACATTTTTTTCTAGTCTAGCGCTTTTCTTGAGAGTTTTAGCATAAAGTGTGTGAATGTCTGGGAGGTCTTCATTGTTCGAGTCACTAAGTGTGGTCTGTGGAGTGACCCCTAAAGATTCATTTTTTAAACTCACACACCCATTGACATCGTCATTATCGCTATCCCTTTCACTCACACACCCCGAAGTAGAACATGCAACATTCTCAGTAATCAAAGCATCTAAACCAGTATAAACATGATTCTCAATAGCAGGAGTAGAGTTACTAGAAATATTTTCATACACAGGCATAGGCACATCATCATTATATATGATCTTGGCAAAGAAAGACATGCAAGGGTCAAAAACATCAGATGACTCAGGTTCCTTATGTTCAGAGTCACTTGAATCATCCCATGTTTTGCAAATGTTAGCTCTAGTATGTTTGTTTAGAGTGTTCAAGTTAACTCTACAGTCTTATGCAATGTGCCCCAGTTTACCACATCTTTAGCATTCAGTCTTCTTAAGGTCCCTATTAGGTCTAATATCAGAGTCCTTGTGATTTTTGTAATGGTTTTTCTCATGAGGTCTGTGATTAGAGGAAGTTGGATAATTTGAATTGCCTTGTTTATTTGCCACTTTGTTTCTAAACTTAATGATTTTCTTAAACTGTTTTGTAATTAAGGCAATCTGATTGTCCAAACTCTCTATATTGCATTCCTCATCAGAATCATAAGTGGGGAATATAAGCTCAGGCTTAGTTAACTTAGAAGAGAAGCTCAGATTGGAACTAGTCTGTTTCCTATGAGTTTGTGTCAATTGTTTCTTAAATTCTAGTTCCATTTCCACAGTTCTTAGTTTACTACTGAGTAATTCAGGAGTGATATTTTGATCACACATTTCCTCAATATCATATCTTTTGTTATCAAATTTCTGTGGTAATGATCTTAGAATTTTAGATACAATTTCATATCTGTCATAAGTCACCCCATTAGAATGCAGTTTGGTCACAATATCAGTCAGGTTCATATAGAAGTCATCAAATGACTCAGTCTCAGACATAATTAATGAGTTATACTGCTGAATAAGCATTTGAGTTTTAGCAGCCTTAACTCTAGTGTGACCTTCGTGAGTAGTAACCAAGGTGTCCCAAGCTTCCTTAGAAGTGGTACAGGATGAGATTCTTTTGAACGCATGTTCATTTATGGACATAAATATGGCATTATTTCCTTTGTTATTATTTCGAGAAACTTGTTTCTCTTCTTGAGTGAACTCACTTAATGCTTTCTTAACCCTCTCATTACTTCCTTCGGTGGCTGGTTTAGTAGGAAAAGTGTAACCATTTACAACAATGTCCCAAACATCATCTCCCAGAGTTCCTTGAATGAAAGCAATCATCCTTAATTTCCAGTAAGCAAAATTGGTTCCATCAAAGATTGGAGGTCTGGTCTAGTTACCAAATCTTTCATTTTTCTCGTCCATATTTGATTTTCAGAAAACAATTTCAGAAACACAGGATCTCTTTTGAAAGCAGTTTACCAAGCTCTGATACCAATTGAAAAAAAATGTTACTAAGGCCGTTTATAAAAATAAACTATTTAAGTAACTCCGATCTATTTTTTTAGGAAACTCTTTTCTTAAAAACCAAACTTTTTGACCTCAAGATGTGTTTAACAATTCAGTATGTATGAGATCTATTCAAGACTTGAATAACAGGTTTATAAAGTAGTTTAAAAAACTTAAACTCAGCACAACCAAGAATGAGATGAGGATATGTAGAAAGATTATGTTCACATTGTTTTTTACATTGTAAAACCTCACCAATTGAGGAAACATCCACGACTCCCTCTACGGAATAAAATTAAAAATCCACTAAAACAAATATATGAGTTACAAACTATATAACTAACATGCAAATAACTCAGACCTATATAAGTTTATGAATGTACCCTCTGGTGTCCTTATAACTTCTTTGCAGTTCTGATTGTAGATGTAGTTCTCCCAGTTTGTTAACTTCTGATTTGTTCCCGCACTTTACGTCGACTCTTTGTTCACAAGATCTTATTACCAACACTTTTCGTGTTGTAGGGTGAAAGTGTTTATGGAGGTGCTCTCTAACACATGCATGCACACACACACACACTTATAAAGTACAAACAGTCCTAACAAATTACAGTAACACTATATGTTGTGATCTTTTCTTTTTCTTTCTTCTTACAAAACTTAGAACCTTATTTGACCTTTAAATCAATCCCAGAATCCATGGATACCTTGCTAGGAAGACAGTCTAGGTCTTAATCAATCTCAGAATTTAGAAAAGTTTTTCGAGATTAAAAACCTCCAAGTGAGATTCCAACTAGGTCAAAGGTTTAGTTTTATAAGAACTAGAAACAGAAAGCATTTATTGTTGATTTCAAAGTAAGCAAACGTTTTATAGAAAATAATCAATAATATATTTCTCAAGATGAGAAATAAAGAATGAAACTAAGTGTAATGTAACATGAATAACTCAGATCTGAAATTTCTATGAAATCAGAAAGTAGATCTAAGTAAAAGTTTAAGTTGAAAACAAGATCTAACGAACAAGAGGTTACATCAACAATTACAAACTCAACTCAAACTCTCAATCACTCAAGAACACTCAGGGTAGTGTTTTGGATATGGAGTTTTGAAGAAGTGTTTGTGTTTGGATGGAAGAGGCTTTGACGAACAGGGCTAGGGTTTCTAACTCTCTCTATTCTCTATGTTTTCTCTCTTCGCTCTCTTCTCTCTCTTCTCTCTCTACTTCTCAGAAAAATGAAAATGGCAAAAGTCTTCGAAGTCTGAGAATAGGGTTCCTTTTATAGGGTGAAGAGAAGGTTCGAGAGACTGGATCAAAACCAAGGGCCAGGATTAAGTCAAGTTAAATTGACTAGATCGAAGGGTTCTAAGAACGCGGTGCTTAAACGATACCTGATTGGTTTAAAAAATTGTACTGGGATTCACCAAGACAACATGCAGATCGTCGATAACCAATGATCCAAGAGCTAAAAACATACGCGTTTATAACTCAGTAAAGAAACACAGTCGCAACCAATCAGATGAAGATAGGTGTTGGACAATAAAAAGATATGAAACGCGCATCCTAAAGTAATTAAAACCAAGCCCTAAAGTTTACTCCGCTTTCGGACTCTACCCAAGGTAACATTAGGCCAATATACCCAACAACTTATATTTACAAATTGACCACAAAAACTTTTAAATCAAGTTTTAATTAAGAAAACTTTTTTAAAAAATGTTTATAAAATCCCAAAAAATTATTAAAATTCAAACTTAGGGATTTAAACACACTCAACATATACACACACATTATTATGCAGTATGATATGCAATAAATAGATTCTACTGTATGTGAGTGTTGGCAATTATTTCTTGATCACTACAAGATAGAGAGATGAAGTAGCAAACCAACTTCTGAGGTTCATTGGTTTCTAGGGAGGACATAATTTTGTCACAATTTCCAAACTAGATGAGCACTTATACAATATAGACTCAAGTGAGTCAAAAGCATAAGGGCTTCAATCTCCCCCTTTGGAAATATGAGACAAAATCTCCTTTGAGTCATCCAGGACTCGTAGGGCAACAAAAAAAATAAGAAAAACTTATTCCTATCAAAATTCTATCTACCCAATACCTAGAAACCAAAAAGTACATAACTCAACTAAGTAAATTTGAATACCCTATTACAACTGTTGAGAGTAACTGTATAAAAAGAACCTGCAATAGATCACTGAGATCAAGCTATTTAGCATAAGTAAGAATTGAATAGACTCAAATTTCTCCCCCATTTTGTCTCAAATGGACAAAGGGAAAAACTTGGATAAACAGCAAAGTTATTAGTCAGCATAAACCATACCAATAGATTTATGTAAGGAAATGAATCTATTATAATCTAGAGGTTTGGTAAACATATCTTCGAGTTGTAGATCAGTAGGAAGATAATTGATTTCTAATTCCTTAGATACAACAAATTCGCGTATAAAATGATGTCTTATTTTAATATGCTTTGTTCGCGAGTGTTGAACAGGGCTTTTAGAAATATTAATCGCTCTTTGATTATCACAATAGAGATGCAATTGGTTTTCTTGAATACCATAATCACTTAACATTTTTTTAAGCCACATTAATTGAGCACAACAGCTGCCAGCGGCTATGTATTCAGATTCAGCTGTCGAGAGTGATGTGCAGTTTTGTTTTTTACTACTCCATCCTACCAAGTTATTACCTATATAATAACATGCTCCTGATGTGCTTTTACTATCATCAGTACACCCATCCCAGTCAGCATCAGTGTACCCAATTATAGTGCTTGGTGTGTCATTAGTGTACCAAAGTCCTAGATTTAGAGTGCCTTTTACATATTTAATGATCCGTTAACAACATTCAAGTGGCTCTCTTTAGGGTTACTTTGATATTGAGCACATACACACACAGCATACATAATATCAGGACGCGAGGCAGTAAGATATAGTAAGGTTCCTATCATACTACGATATAGAGTAGGATCTACAGATTTTCCATTTTCATCTTTAAAAAGTTTTAGCGTAGTACTCATGGGCATTTTAGCATCTTTAGCACTCTCGAGGCCAAATTTCTTTACTATCTAGCATACTTGGATTGCGATACAAATAATCCTTCTGAATTTTGTTTGACTTGGAGGCCTAAGAAGAATTGTAGCTCCCCCATAAGGGATATTTGAAATTCCTTATGCATAGTTTCAGAGAAGGATTTGACTTCTGAGGGAGAAGTTGATCCAAATATAATATCGTCAACATAAACTTGAGCTATAGTGATATGTTTGTCAAAATGTTTGACAAAAAGAGTTTGGTCATTTCCGGCTCTTTTGAAACCTTTATCTTAAAGAAAACTGGAAAGACGCTCATACCAAGCTCTAGGAGCTTGTTTAAGGCCATACAAAGCCTTTTTCAGACGAAATACATGATTTCGATATTTAGGATCAATGAACCCTTTAGGTTATTCTACATAGGTTTCTTCAGCCAGTATTCAATTTAGAAGCGCAGATTTGATATCCATTTGGTACAGTGTAAAATGCATGTGGCAAGCTATAGCAAAAAGCAGACGAACAGATTCTAAACGAGTAACAGGAGCAAAGGTCTCGTTAAAATCAATTCCTTCTACTTGAGAGTATCCTTGAGCAACTAATCTAGCTTTATTTCTAATTATTATCCCACTTTCATCCGTCTTATTTTTGAAAATCCAACGTGTGCCAATAACCTTTTTGTGATCAGGACGTGGAATAAGATACCAAACATCATGAATGACAAATTGTAAAAGTTCTTCCTGCATAGCAGAAATCCAGTGAGAGTCATTCAATGCCTCATTTACATTCTTTGGTTCCACAAGGGAAACAAAACATGCATAATGTGCATAATTTCTTAGTTGGGATCTTGTACGCACTGGCTCACTAGGGTTACCAACTACGTTATTTATGGGATGATCTTTAGAAACCCAGTTAGGTACTTCAGGTGTCTCAATAGGTAATGAATTATCTATTTCAGAGGAGTCATTTTTTAAAATATTTGTAGACTCTTCCTCAATAGTAAATTCACCAGTCTTGCTTTCTACAGTAGTGTCAGTAACAATTACATTTATGGATTCCATCAAGGTTTTAGTGCAAAGATTATACACTCGATAAGCTCTACTGTTAGGCGAATATCCTAGAAATATGGCTTTATCTCCCCGGCTCTCAAATTTGGATAAGTGTTCCCTATCTTTGCATACATAACAAGTACTGCCAAAGGTTCTAAGATATTTGAGATTAGGCCTTTTATTGTACCAAAGTTCGTAAGGGGTTTGTTTGGAATTCTTTCTAAGATAGACCCTATTTATAATGTGACACGCAGTACGAATAGATTCTACCCAAAAATATTTAGGTAAATTCTTGGCATGTAACATAACACGTGCCATCTCTTGAAGGGTACGATTCTTTCTCTCTACAATACCATTCTGTTGAGAAGTCTTAGGAGCACTGAACTCGTGTTTATAGCCATTATAGTCACAGTATTCTATAATACCAGTGTCTTTGACTTCACCACCTCTATCACTACGAATTCTATTCACTTGAGTATCCTTTTCATTTTCAATCCTAAGAAGAATTTTTAGGAAGGTTTGAAATGTTTCAGACTTTTGTTTTAAGAAGGCTACCCAGGTAAATCTAGTGAAGTCATCAACCATAACAAGGATGTAACAATGTCCACAGAGACTAACAGTTTGGGAGGGACACATTAGGCCCATATGGATGAGTTCTAATAGATTAGAGGTAAGAATAGCTTTGACTTTCTTATGTGGTGCCTTAACAATTTTACCTTCCTGACATGAACCACGGATAAGATTGGGTATAATTTTGATTTTAGGAACTCCTCTAACTATTTCCTAAGAAGTCAGTCTATTAAGGTTATCGTAATTTATATGACCCATTCTGTTATGCCATATCTCATTGTCATCCATTCTGGAAACATTACAGATTTCAGAATTGTTCATAACAGTGTAGCAATTTTCAGGAGTTCTGAATCCAGTAATTATGCATTCACCTTTTTCATTTAAAATTTTGCAATTGTTCTTCGAAAAAGGTAACAGTATGATCTGAATCACAAAATTGCGATATGCTAAGTAGATTTGCCTTAAGACCTTTGACTAGAAGAACATATTGAAGAATAGGAAGCCCATCTTCATAGAGAGTTCCTTTGCCTATGATTTGAGATGAAACTCCATCACCAAAAATGACTTTACCACCAGCAAAAGCTGGTTTTGTTTAAAAGTTTAGTTTTATCACCAGTCTTATGCTTAGAACATCAAGAGTATTAATACCAACCAGATGATGTGTGTTCAGCTTTTAAAGAAGTAACAACAACATTACACTTCATCTGAGGTAATAGATCATCTTTTCTAACCCAAATTGCCTTAGTTTTCATCTTGCGCTTATTAGCTCTCAATTGATAAAATTTGCGAGCTTTGGATTTTTGCTGAAAAATGTTTTGCGCATGATTTTGAATTTTTTGAAAGACTTGAGCATTTGGTTTAGGAAAGTGCTTAGGATTCCTTCTAGGAAATGTTCTTTTAGGTTTGGTCTTTCTCTTTCTATAATTAGAGTTTCTATCTGGTTGTCTAGGAAGTATATAATTGTTGCGGTTCCTCCTAGAATAGTTAAAGTTCTGATAGATATGAGGATTATAGACAGGTTTAACTAGTCTCCAAGCATAGCAACTATCAAAAGAGTGACCATATATGTCGCAGTAGGAGCAATAAAGATTGCTCAGAATTGGGTTTCCTTAGGAAAGTCTCTAAACAAAGTTTTTGAAGAGTTTTGAGGCTGAACTCTATTCCTAGGTGTAACAGTCTTGAATACAGACTCACTCTTCCTAATAGAAGGGTAGACGTATTTAGCCTTAGGTGAACTTTCATGTTTAAAGAAACTTGATTCCCCAATGTTAAAATTTTGATGTTTTGAATCAAACTCAGTTTTTAGAGAATGAAAGTCTGGGCATGTTTCAATAGGTCTTTTGCCTCCTGACACAAACTTGATAGGTTCAAAAGATTTTGTTTGTGTTTTTAAATTGGGACAAAACCCTATTCCAGTTCGATCATCAGAATTGGTTTTTGATTCAGCAACAAATTCATCAAAACATTTTGAATTATTTTCAAATTTTGTAAATTTTTTGAAAACAGTTGCTGTCTTTTCTTTAGTTTGCTCCAATTCTAACAATGTCCCTTTGTATTTTTTCTCCAGAGTTTCATTTGTTTCTTTTAAATTTCTGAGTTTTTCATCAAACATTTTGATTTCGCTTTTATGAGTCAAATATTGGGTAGTATACTCTTCGGCATTTAGTTTGACCATTAGGCTTAGATCTTCCAACTTTTTGGTAAGTTCTTTCACATTTTTTTCTAGTCTAGCACTTTTCTTGAGAGTTTTAGCATAAAGTGTGTGAATGTCTGGGAGGTCTTCATTGTCCGAGTCACTAAGTGTGGTGTGTGGAGTGACCCCTAAAGATTCATTTTTTAAACTCACACACCCATTGACATCGTCATTATCGCTATCCCTTTCACACACACACACCCCGAAGTAGAACATGCAACATTCTCAGTAATCAAAGCATCTAAACCAGTATAAACATGATTCTCAATAGCAAGAGTAGAGTTACTAGAAATATTTTCATACACAGGCATAGGCACATCATCATTATATATGATCTTGGCAAAGAAAGACATGCAAGGGTCAAAAACATCAGATGACTCAGGTTCCTTATGTTCAGAGTCACTTGAATCATCCCATGTTTTGCAAATGTTAGCTCTAGTATGTTTGTTTAGAGTGTTCAAGTTAACTCTACAGTCTTGTGCAATGTGCCCCAGTTTACCACATCTATAGCATTCAGTCTTCTTAAGGTCTCTATTAGGTCTAATATGAGAGTCCTTGTGATTTTTGTCATGGTTTTTCTCATGAGGTATGTGATTAGAGGAAGTTGGATAATTTGAATTGCCTTGTTTATTTGCCACTTTGTTTCTAAACTTAATGATTTTCTTAAACTGTTTTGTAATTAAGGCAATCTGATTGTCCAAACTCTCTATATTGCATTCCTCATCAGAATCATAAGTGGGGAATATAAGCTCAAGCTTAGTTAACTTAGAAGAGAAGCTCAGATTGGAACTAGTCTGTTTCCTATGAGTTTGTGTCAATTGTTTCTTAAATTCTAGTTCCATTTCCACAGTTCTTAGTTTACTACTTAGTAATTCAGGAGTGAGATTTTGATCACACATTTCCTCAATATCATATCTTTTGTTATCAAATTTCTGTGGTAATGATCTTAGAATTTTAGATACAATGTCATGTCTGTCATAAGTCACCCCATTAGAATGCAGTTTGGTCACAATATCAGTTAGGTTCATATAGAAGTCATCAAATGACTCAGTCTCAGACATAATTAATGAGTTATACTGTTGAATAAGCATTTGAGTTTTAGCAGCCTTAACTCTAGTGTCACCTTCATGAGCAGTAACAAAGGTGTCCCAAGCTTCCTTAGAAGTGGTACAGGATGAGATTCTTTTGAACTCATGTTCATTTATGGACATAAATATGGCATTATTTCCTTTGTTATTATTTCGAGAAACTTGTTTCTCTTCTTGAGTGAACTCACTTAATGCTTTCTTAACCCTCTCATTACTTCCTTCGGTGGCTGGTTTAGTAGGAAAAGTGTAACCATTTACAACAATGTCCCAGACATCATCTCCCAGAGTTCCTTGAATGAAAGCAATCATCCTTACTTTCCAGTAAGAAAAATTGGTTCCATCAAAGATTGGAGGCTAGTCTAGTTACCAAATCTTTCATTTTTCTCGTCCATATTTGATTTTCAGAAAACAATTTCAGAAACACAGGATCTCTTTTGAAAGCAGTTTACCAAGCTCTGATACCAATTGAAAAAAATGTAACTAAGGCCGTTTATAAAAATAAACTATTTAAGTAACTCCGATCTGTTTTTTTAGGAAACTCTTTTCTTAAAAACCAAACTTTTTTAACACAAGATGTGTTTAACAAATCAGTATGTACGAGATCTATTCAAGACTTGAATAACAGGTTTATAAAGTAGTTTAAAAAACTTAAACTCAGCACAACCAAGAATGAGATGAGGAGATGTAGAAAGATTATGTTCACGATATTTTTTACGTGGTAAAACCTCACCAATTGAGGAAACATCCACGACTCCCTCTACGGAGTAAAATTAAAAATCCACTAAAACAAATATATGAGTTACAAACTATATAACTAACATGCAAACAACTCAGACCTATATAAGTTTATGAATGTACCCTCTGGTGTCCTTATAACATCTCTGCAGTTCTGATTATAGATGTAGTTCTCCCAGTTTGTTAACTTCTGATTTTTTCCCGCACTTTACGTCGACTCTTTGTTCACAAGATCTTATTACCAACACTTTTCGTGTTGTAGGGTGAAAGTGTTTGTGGTGGTGCTCTCTAACACATGCATGCACACACACACACACACACTTATTAAGTACAAACAGTCCTAACAAATTACAGTAACACTATATGCTGTGATCTTTTCTTTTTCTTTCTTCTTACAAAACTGAGAACCTTATTTGACCTTTAAATCAATCCTAGAATCCACGGATACCTTGCTAGGAAGACAGTCAAGGTCTTAATCAGTCTCAGAATTTAGAAAAGTTTTTCGAGATTGAAAACCTCCAAGTGAGATTCCAACTTGGTCAAAGGTTTAGCTTTACAAGAACTAAAAACAGAAAGCATTTATTGTTGTTTTCAAAGTAAGCAAATGTTTTATAGAAAATAATCAACAATATATTTCTCAAGATGAGAAATAAAGAATGAAACTAAGTGTAATGTAACATGAATAACTCAGATCTGAAATTTCTATGAAATTAGAAAGTAGATCTAAGTAAAAGTTTAAGTTGAAAACAAGATCTAACGAACAAGAGGTTACAGCAGCAATTACAAACTCAACTCAAACTCTCAATCACTCAAGAACACTCAGGGTAGTGTTTTGGATATGGAGTTTTGAAGAAGTGTTTGAGTTTGGATGGGAGAGGCTTTGACGAACAGGGTTAGGGTTTCTAACTCTCTCTCTTCTCTCTCTTCTCTCTCTACTTCTCAGAAAAATGAAAATGGCAAAAGTCTTCGAAGTCTGAGAATAGGGTTCCTTTTATAGGGTGAAGAGAAGGTTCGAGAGACTGGATCAAAACAAAGGGCCAGGATTAAGTCAAGTTAAATTGACTTAGATCGAAGGGTTCTAAGAACGCGGTGCTTAAACGATACCTGATTGGTTTAAAAAATTGTACTGGGATTCACCAAGACAACATGCAGATCGTCGATAACCAATGATCCAAGGGCTAAAAACATACGCGTTTATAACTCAGAAAAGAAACACAGTCGCAACCAATTAGATGAAGACAGGTGTTGGACAATAACAGGATATGAAACACGCACCCTAAAGTAATTAAAACCACACCCTAAAGTTTACTCCGCTTTCGGATTCTACCCAAGGTAACATTAGGCCAATATACCCAACAACTTATATTTACAAATTGACCACAAAAACTTTTAAATCAAGTTTTAATTAAGAAAACCTTATTTAAAAAATGTTTATAAAATCCCAAAAAATTATTAAAATTCAAACTTAGGGATTTGAACACACTCAACATATATACACACATTATTATGCAGTATGATATGCAATAAATAAATTCTACTGTGTGTGAGTGTTGGCAATTTGTTCTTGATCACTACAAGATAGAGAGATGAAGTAGCAAACCATCTTCTGAGGTTCTTTGGTTTCTAGGGAGGACATAATTTTGTCACAATTTCCAAACTAGGTGAGCACTTATACAATATAGACTCAAGTGAGTCAAAAGCATAAGGGCTTAACATGTCTCTCAAGGAATCACATGATAAGATGCTCTCACTTTCACTAAGTTCTCAGCACGTAAACAATATTGGGCTAAAAAGTCTCTGCTCAACGGTGAACCCGATATACCCTGAATCACATCAGTAAAAGTCCCCACGCACCGGGATCCAATATAACTAGATAACTATACTCTCTCAAGTCTACTTCATAAAAATATCACCGCGAGCTTAACCCCCTTTTAAGAAAGACATCGTAAAAATATACAACCTGCCCTGGAACAACAAATACGATAGTCTTGTTGTAACTTCCCACCATCGCTCAACAGTTCGTACCCAGGATAAAATCATACCTAGAATATCACCTCTTAGAACGAGATATTCTCATAAAATATTTATCCTCTAAGTGTCCATACCGCTCCCTTGCATATGGAACTAAAGCGTGCCCCTCTACTCCATAGTAAATATACACACTCTATAATGATATTAACGATACTGATACGTCGCAAATATTGCGTATTTCAACCCTCGAACCTACACATTTTAGCCCCCCCGGGTGCCTTAATCTCTATATTTAAGCCTGTTAACCAAACAACCTCGGTTTATATTGTCAACATGCTATATGTATAATTGGGCTTTTGTAGGTATTTAGGTACTAAGTATGAAGTTCGGACGCATTCCGCTCATATTCTCTACGCAGTCTCAAGTTCAAGGGCATTTTAGTCTTTTCACATCTGCGGCACCTGGCCCAACATCTTCACGGAAGTTGTATCCCTCCTCACAAGCTTTGTGTGGCCATGAACGGTGTGCAAATCCGATCCCTAATGAAGAAGTTACGGCATTTCTAGCGGAAGAGAAAAATAAGCCAACCAAAACAGGTGGAATAAATGCAGACATGTAGTCATAGATCGATCGATCAAAAGCATCGATCGATCGATCCTTCAGTTTTGTCCATCTTGGGGAGACAATGGGCTATGATTTTTACCATCGATCGATCGATCCTTTTGAACGATCGATCGATCCCCTATTTTCTACAGATATTTTTCCTTTTCTTTTATAATTTAATTATACTTACTATATAAACCTTTTTGTTGTAAATATCAGATATCTTGTGATATAATTCATTTTAGATAGTTTAGGTTAGGGTTCTGGAGGTTTGAGAGATCATTTCTTTATTTCTTCTTGGATTGACACCCAATTGGGTTTGTAATTTGCACTTTCATCTTCCATCTCCATTAATATAGTTTGCATTTCCTTATTTTTTTTCTTTATTTACTTGCTTTCAATTACTTGCTTTGTAGTGTAGTTTTACCTCTTTCCTTTATTGTGTTTTTAATATGCTTTCTAACTAAGTTAGTCTAGGTTGTGCCGGATTGAACTCATTCTGGTTTAACCTATTGCTTTGCTTTGGTGATGGAGTTTACGGGTCTATTTTGGGTACGTTGTCCTACTTATTACGCCTAGGGGATTTGATGGGGCATATCATGTGTGTTCCGTGCTTACGACCTTGCGTGCGTAATTTCTGGGGTATTTATTGACGCTAAAATCGTATTAGGCTTTTATGAGGAATTAGGGACCTGACAACCCTTGATTCAATTAACTGTCGAAACGAGATGCATTTGTAATAACTCGTCGACCCATGTAACCATTTTATACTAATTAACTCGGGTGAGGAATATTCGATGCAACCTATAGTTTTTACTTGCTTTGTTAATCTAGTTTCAATACACTCGCCTAGATTAATCATTTCCCTGTTTGAATCTTTTCCTTTTTCTGTATAATTATCATTTACACTTTTATTTAGGAGTATTAAATCCTATAAATTCTAGCCACTCGTCTCTGGGATATTTTCGATACCCGACTTACCGCTATACTCACCCGTTTAGTGTAGTCGTAATTTAGGTTTTTGTATTGAGGATGTGAAACGAAAAAAATAATCGGCGCTTGATGCCCGTCACTTTTCACCCTTAATCAAAATGGCGCCGTTATCGGGGACTAGTTTGTTAGAACTTCTTTGATTTAGTAGTTCTTAGTATTTTCTTTCTATTTGTATTATTTGCAACATTTTTGTAGGACTTCTAAATTTGAGCGCCAAGAAATGCTTGAATTTCCCACGCGCATCTACTTTGTGGAATTCGCCATTTCGAGCCAGGGGTAAGCATGTCTTATTCCAATTCTATCGGTAATCATTATTATAATTCTCAAAATGCTCGTAATCCTATGACTTTCGGTCAATACTTAGAGTCCCAAAAATTTACAAATTAAAAAATTACTTTGGGCGAGTATAACGAAAGTCAAAACTTGGGTTATTGGAATTTTGATGATGATGATAATGATTTTGGGCCTTTACCTCCTTATAATAAGAATTTTGAAACGAATTGCAATATTTTTCAAAATTCCTATCATAATGAGTTTCAGTATAAGTTCGATGGTAATTTTCAAAGTTTGCATTTTCAAGAATCCGCGCCTTGGCCTATGACTTTCGGTGAGGGCTTGCGTATGCTTGAAAATGAGAAAATTGAAAATTGTTATCGGGAAGAAAATCATTTGTGGGAACATGAATTGGATTTATTATTTGAATCCGACGACGATTTCTCTTCCGAGACTTTTGAAGTCAACGAATGTTTTGAACCAAATGAGGATTCTATGCCTACTTTGGAACAAACCATTCTCGACTTTGCCCATTGCGTAATAGATATTGAAAGTAAGGATGAAAATGACGTAATATCTATTTGCAATGAAATTATTTCTTCTTTGTCCCCCAAAGAAGAACATTTCATTAAAAATGATCTTATTTCCTTCGAAACTCAATCTTCAAGCGATGAAGATTCATCTCTTGAGTTTGAATTTCTTTCCTCCCCATTTTCATTTTCTATTATCACACCGTCACAAGTACCCGATGATTCGGTTTCAAACTTTAATGTTTTAAACCTTTTTGTTGATGAGGAGTACTTGCTCGAGTCACCTTCCACGATCGCATCTTTGCCTTTGTGTGCGCCCCCTCCCATTCCAATTTCAAAATCCTTGGGAGGATATTCGGCTTTTCTCGATCCCCACAAGTTTTTGTCACTCGTTCAATCCGAATCCCCCATCGTCCCTCCAAAACTTTTAATTGATGATGGTTCCTTTATTATACCTTACACATGCCTTCCGTTGTTCAAATGGAATTCATATTTTTCGAAAGGTATGCTTGTATGTGAGGGTACACCGGTTATCCTCCAGAGTCAAATCATTTTTGCGGTGGACCCTCAACTATTTAGACTTCTAGTGTACAGTTAGTGTGAAGCCTAAATAGTAGGTTGTATATAGTTAGATTTTTATTCCTTCTTTCTTTTTATTTTTTCTTTCCTTTTTAATTTAGTCCAATGTAATTAGTTAAATTTTTGTTAATTGTTTTTACTATGCTTGTTACTAACTTGTTTTGTAGAATCATCGGCCTCGCATTTTCCGGAGACCGCTCTATTTTGGGTAATATCGCTCTTTTCCTTCTTTAACTTGGTTCTTAATTAACATTTAGGACAATGTCAGGTTTTAAGTTAGGGGGTGTGGGATATTCTATCCATTCATTGGTAGTGTCCATGTTTTTGCTCACATGTTAGTTAATAAATTTTCTTTTCTTGTAAAAAATTTGAAAATTCCAAAAAGATTTTCTTTCTTTTTTCTCCTTTTTTGGGCATTTTACCTTTGTTTTCGATGATAAATTTCAATAATTGCCGGATCCAATTGACAACTCAATAATGCATGTTCTCGATTTTAAAAGTTATTAGACTTTAGTCTTCGATCATTGATATTATGAATAACTTCATGAATTAAACTTTAATCCCATGAGCACATGCACTTGTATCGTTCTATTGATTTGGTTTAAGATTTTTATAACTCGGTAATCTTTTGTTGCATTGTATATACTTACACCGAGTAAGCTTTGTACCTTTCGTCGTTTGTGAGTGTATACACTATTCTTTCCTCTTTGAAAACGTTGAATTCGTCGTTAATCTCTCTATTCTTTCATTCGATCGTTCATTAATTGAGTTTATATCTTGAAATGTGTTACTTGATCATGATTTTCATATATTGTTTTGACTCGAGAATTGCGTAAACTTTATGAAATGATCGTAGGCCATCTTTGTTATATCACCCATATTAGCCTTGACCTCACCTTATGTGTTTCCCCTCGTCAACCCCTTTGAGCCTAAATATTAGCCTTTCATTTCATAACCCAAATCCAATACCAACTCCAATTTGGAGTTTTAAACCATACATACACTTTCCATACCTTTGTTTGGAATGTTTCTTGGGATTTAATGGTGTTGTTTTCTCGTGGTTGCAATTTAGGCATATGAGAGTGTGAAAAGTAAAGAAAAGTAAAGAAAAAAGAGAAAAAGAGAAAGCAAAAAGCAAAAGAAAACAAAAAAAATGATAAAAAGAAGAAAAGAAAAGAAAGAGAAAGTTGTATATGTTGTATATAGTTCAATAAGATTTGATTGCTCTTCCATTGTTATATTTAATGCTTATTTCTCGCATTTTCCCATTATCCCAAGTTTTCATCTCCAAACACTTTGAATCCATACATACATATCCTTCATTTCGTACTCTAGCCTAGCCTACATACAACCCTATTAAAGTCCTATGTGATCTTAAGTAGATGTAATTCAAAGGTTTAAATAGTTTTGATAATCTGTGAAAATGAATTTCGCCTCCTTTTATAAGCGGTATCTTTCATTGAGATTACAGTTTTTATTTCCTATATAGCGTTCTTCAATTGTGACATGTGCGGCCTAGTTTCCATTTATATTTACTCTTTATGCCCGCATGTTCCGTGTGTTACCTCCCTGTTTCAAGTGAATTCATTTGATGAGTGTAATGCCCGGTGAGGATTGAGTATATGCTTGCTTTATTTAGTATCCGGTTTATATAAGTTTTTGCCAAATCACACTTTGCATGTGCTCACTCCCCTCCCACATTTTAAGGTTTCGATTCTATGAGGTGCATTCTATAATGTTAATGATTTCGGACTTTTGTTTGAATTCATTCAATGTGCTAATAATGTGTATGAAATCTTTTTCGCTATTATTGGTCTTTTCGCATGTTGGTTTGGGCATATTCTGAGGAAACCATTTGATGTTTGTGGGTATCATCCCTGAAAACCCTCACGAGATGACACTCATCCACTAGGTTAACCTTGGGGTTTAACGGCTTATTGCATATGCTAAATGCAATCGAATCTCCCGCGAAAGTTGCCTTATGCTTTTATACCATACCTTTGTACTATCTACTACTTTTGGTTTGCTTGTAGTTCTTGTTGCATCCTATTTCATTGCTAGGGACTAGTAATGTGTAAGTTAGAGGGTGTGCTACGATGCAAATATTTTGTATTTCATCCCTCGAACCTACGCATTTTAGTCCCCTCAGGTGCCTTAATATCTATATTTAATCCAGATAACCAGACAACCTCGGTTTATATTGTTAACATGCTATATGAGGTAAAATTGGGCCTTTGTAGGTATTTAGGTACTAAGTATGAAGTCCGGACCCATTTCATTCAAATTTCGTATGCAGTCACAAGTTCAAGGGCATTTTAGTCATTTCACAGCTAGGGCACCTGGCCCAACATCTGCACGGAAGTTGAATCCCTCATCGCAAGCTTTGCGTGGCCGTGAACGGTGCGTGAATCTGATCCCTAACGAACAAGGTATGACATTTCTATCGGAAGAGAAAAACAAGCCAACCAAAACAAGAGGAATAAATGCATACCTGTAGCCATCGATCGATCGATCAAAAGCATCGATTGATCGATCCTTCAGTTTCGGCCATCTTGGGGAGACAATGGGCTATGATTTTTTCCATCGATTGATCGACTTTTGATCGATCGATCGATCCCATGTTTTCTGCAGATATTTTGCCTTTTCTTTTCTTTTATTTTTCCTTTTCTTTTTTAATTTAATTCCTCTTACTATATAAGCCTTTTTTGTTGTAAACATCATATATCTTGTGATATAATTCATTTTAGATAGTTTAGGTTAGGGTTTTGGAGGTTTGAGAGCTCATTTCTTCATTTCTTCTTGGATTGACACCCAATTGGGTTTGTAATTTCCACTTTCATCTTCCATATCCATTAATATAGTTTGCATTTCCTTATTTTCTTGCTTTGTAATTTAGTTTACTTGCTTTCATTTACTTTCTTTTTAGTGTAGTTTTATCGCTTTCCTTTACCGCGTTTTTAATATGCTTTCTAACTAAGTTAGTCTAAGTGGTGCCAGATTGAACTCATTCTGGGGTAACATGTTACTTTGCTTTGGTGATAGAGTTTACGGGTCTATTTCGGGTGCGTTGTCTTAGTTATTATTCCTAGGGGATTTGACGAGGCATATCATGTATGTTCCATGCTTACGACCTTGCGTGCGTAATTTCTGGGGTATTTGTTGACACCAAAATCGTATTAGGCTTTTATGCGGATTCAGGGGCGTGACAACCCTTAATTTAATTAACTGTCGAAACGAGAGGCATTTGTAATAACCCGTCGACCCATGTAACCATTTTATACTAAATAACTTGGGTGAGGGATATTCGATGCAACCTATAGTTTTTACTCGCTTTGTTAATCTAGTTTCAATACACTCGCCTAGATTAATCATTTTCCTTTTTGAATCTTTTCCTTTTTGTGTATAATTATCTTTTACACTTTTATTTAGGAGTATTAAATCCTATAAATTCTAACAACTCGTCTCTGTGGATATTTTCGATACTCGACTTACCGTTATACTCACCCATTGAGTGTAGTCGTAATTTAGGTTTTTCTATTTAGGAGGTGAAACGAAAACAATGATCAGCGCTTGACGTGCGTCGCTTTTCACCCTTAATCGGATACCTCTACAAAACTCGTTTCTCATGTGAATGTAGTACTAATAAAATGACTGTGGTTCGCTCGTGTCACACAAAACAGACCCCAATCACCTACGGATAAAACTCATACTTTTAATTATCAAAATCACTCACAGTTCAAATGGTTCCTAGATATAACACCCTCGTCCCAAAAAAAATAGAAACTTCTTATAATTGTTACCCCTACTAGGCATCTCGTTCCTGTCCCTTAATTCACTGGGGATAAAATTCACACATGTGTTCCTACTCTTTACACATAAGACACATATCTGTGTCATTACCCTTTCCATAGACCCATCGGCCATGTCGGGGTTATCCTTCTCACAGACCTATTAGACTTGACCCTAATTGCTACCCCCATTATCCTTTTGGCTCTGCTGGCCCTATGGGACTCGTTGCTGGTCTTGACGACCATAAATAAATCAACCGTCACCTGGTAGGAATTGTATTTATCTCAATTATTAAAATGAGTTCTCCATTGGGTATCCTCTCCTATGGATCCTCACGAAAACTGCTAAATACAATCTTGCCCTTCGATTATGTTCTTCAACTCTCTTGGCTCCCTTATCATGAAATTAACGACAACGCTACCCATCGTTCTATCCGGATTTCCCCATATATGCTTGTATATTCCACCCATGAGTCCATTATTAACTTATGAGCCTTTTTTATTCTCCGTATCCGCCTCATTGGGTACGAAGTTTGCTAAACATGTCAACTCTCCTTCATGACCGACCACTGTATGGACCTTTTGAAACAAGTATGGAAATCTCTTTTGCCTCTCTATTTAAACAGTTTATGAGAGAATTGTGGTCGAACCTCACCCCAAATTCCTTATTATTCATGGTATCTCTCCATGGTTGTGGTGACTGACTCCTACCACCACAACACAGCTCCTCTGAGCTAAAATTTTGCCCAAAATTAAATCCTTGGTGCCACTGCACTCCACCCTGCACAATTACCTTTGGATTTTCTCCTTACATTGACATGGTGACTTCTATCACGGTCACCGTTCCTAGAATATTCCATGGCTTCTGCTGAGCTCTCCCCCTAATGTCTTTCAAACGGCCCTCACTGGTCATCCAAAGTTGTTCGGTATACTAGCCCAATTGAACTCGTATTTGAATCGTATCAACTATACTTAATAACATTAGAACATAAGTTGCATACGTAGAGGAATACAACAATCCTCTAATAAGGCTCTATATCAAAGAACGCTACGCTGAAATGTAATAATATGCACAGATCCTAAGGGATCTAGAACCTGATGCTCTCATACCATCTATGACACCCCGCCTACTAAAATACCGGGTGGCTAACCTGTGATCAAAATAAAATGTTGGTCTTATATGGATCATTCTTAGCATCATTGTCGAAAATGTTTTTAAAGTTACTAATTACCTAGTAATTTAACTAGACCGGTGCCAAATTTTATCTTTCATCAATTCACAACATGCGAAAATAAATAATAATAAATCATCAACACAAATTGATAATTGAATCCAATAGAAATGAATAATTTAAATAAATATGACTGAATCAACTATCAGTTCGATAATAAAATATAATAGTAAACTGAAACCATAACTTGGATACACAAGGTCAAATAAATAACCGAATACTAAATTTGAGGGCGACATGCCCAAATGAGTACTGAAGTAAGGATCCTACACTAGGAATAAATGAGTGAAGCACCTAAAGAAAAGTCCTGCAACTTCCACATGAGCTGCAGCTGCGCATCCTTAGATAAAATCCTCCAACTGGGCGTCCCTATGGTTGGACACCTAAAAGGATTTAAAAAATATTTTGACATGGGTTAGAGCCTAAGTAAAATATTTTGAAAATATTTAGCAACCATTAAATTGCAATAATTAAATATGCATGCACACGTTTTATATTTAAGCTAGTGTCGCACTCTCTTGGGGTATAACTCACCCCTCATCTAATGTGAGCACCTGAAGCTTGCCTTCTAGCCTTCCTAGTTCATCTATCCCACCTAACTAGCCATATCACACCTCTTTCTACCACACTACTCTAACCTGAGTATTCTTACTTTTATTATTAAGTTATTTTCTCATTAACTTATTAATTTGTTCAACTATGTTAATCATATAACATTAACCCGAGTTATATAGGAAACACCTTTTTAATCACATCACTTTCACACTAGTTATATGAGATAAACATTCACATTTATGTATTTATCCCGTATATAATTATCTACTCATATTATATACGTACTAGTATACTACAACATTCACACACATGTCAAGTATATATATGCATCCTCCCGAGTAAGGACTCACCGGTTGTTTTCTCTAAAATGCTATCACCTCGGGTATACTCAATCCACTCGGATACCCCGAGACGCTTAACTCACCGAATTAGAAAAACAAATAAGCATAGCGGAGGCAGTCATAGTTCCCCGGGTGAGAGACTGAATCATATCTAAGACATATCACCCCCAAAAGAATCACAACATATAAATATTGGACACAATGACTTGGGGATTATACTTTCCCTGCTCCTCAATCCAAGGGATTCACCCACATCACAGAACCTCCTACGATAGCACTAGAGGGGTATGTATTCCTATAAATATCATTGACATCGGTATCTATAACACACACACACACACACACACACACACACACACACACACACACACACACTGTCACACTACTGTATACATATATTTAATAAAAGTCTGGCAAACCAATGCCTAACACCCGTTGCACTAGCCCAAATGCCCAAGTCTATATCCCGAATTGTAATTTAATTAAATCACACCTTAATTAATTTCATTAAAGCAATGTCACCCAACTACAAAACCCAGACTCACTCGTTCGATCCGTATTTTCACCCTTAAGAATTTATTACACAAAATTCCACTATTACGGTTAACACCCCTCATTAAATTTTATATTCGATAATTTATTATATGTCTCTATAATAAATTAAACTGGCAACCCCGTGCCTAACTCCCATCGCACTAGCCTGAAAAGTATTTGCGTCAAATCCCCGACTGTAACACCCCGTATTTTTGAGGATATAAAAATTAAATTAAAATTAGTGATTTGGAGAATTTATTTAAGTTAGAGAATTTATTTAATTGGAGAATTTATTTAATGTGGTGAGTTAGATTTGATTAATTCAAGTTGATATTTATTTTTACGTGGGACATATTGTGAAGAGAAATAAGAAAATTTATATAGAGTACCTCGGATGATAATTTAAAGGTTGCGGTTGATTTCGAATATGTTGATATAGTCGAAAAAGAGTAGCCGATGTAGTAATTGGGTCTCAGGACATTTTTAGACATAGCCATGCTCACACGGGGGTGTTCGGGTCATTTGGGCTTGGCCCATTAGTCTAAAAATGGGATTTATATTATTAACCTACGTTAAGTAATTAGAAACAACCATAACTCCTTTATAAAGCCCTAGAGCGACAGTGAAGAAAAGAGGGAAAATGTAGGGAGGTTTCTTGGAGCCAAACTAAGAAGGATTAGGGGCATACTTTGTTGAATCGCTATCTACATCAAAGGATCAGACCCGACGATTCAATGGAGGCAAGTGGTTAATTTTGCTTTTGATATAAATTTGTGATATTCGATTCAAATCATAGTGGTGTAATTGATAATCCATTTTTGGGAGGGTATTGATATAAAAGGGAGCTTTTGATGATTTAATCATGTGTGGAGATTGACATGAAATTGGTAGTGCTATATGATTATATTGTAGTAACTGAAATTATATGATCAACCCAGTAGAGATTGTTGTTTAATTTTGAATTTAGAGAATTGAATTTATCAATGATTGAATGAAATTCGAATAAAACCCAATTTAGAATTTGATGGAGTTTGGTTGAAATCAATTGTATTTAAGGGATAAGATGATGTTTAGAACTTGACTTAAGGGTGTACTATGTTGAGAATAATTGTATTGAGGTTTGGGGAAAACAGAGAACTCAAAGATTTATTAATGGAGGAAAAACGAGTTGGAGAAGTAGGAGAATCAAACTCAGGTACAGCGACCTAGTTCGGGGGCCAGGCCAAACCATTTCGGGGGGTCTATTGTGCCGAAACACTTTTAGGGTTAAAAATAGAGGGATATAAATGTACGTTGTAAAATATATGGGTTGGAAATCTTGCTAAAAATATTGTATGGGATTATTTGACCTCGACGAGAAAGGGTAATTAGGTGGGGAATTTGTACGAGTTGAAAATTAATTAGTGATCGATTTTATTAATAAAGTAAGGGAAATGGAATTTGTGGGATTTAATCAACGAGTTGAGTGGATGTGTCCGGGTATCGTATTTTAACTAATCAAATAAAATAATGGAGTGACTATGACTTTTTGAATAAATGAGGAAAACGATTCGGAAAAATACGATAAGAAATTAAGTTGTGAATTAATAATGCTACATATGGTATTTGGGTGCTATATATACACTACGTATGACACAAATATTATAGGTTGATGGCATACCTATATTGATGTTATATGTACATATCCATAGGTTGTGTCCTTACCTCTTGGTTGATTGATTATGTGTAAACATACCTAGGCTACTTGCTATCATGGGAGGTTACGCGTCGTGAACAGTCTTATTCTGATGAGCCCATTGGGTGGATATTGACTTGTACCTCAGAACATAGAACTTAGGTATTGAACACCTCTTGTGTGAATAAGAGTGTGACCGATCATTTGGGTGCATAGATATGTGCGAAGCTCAAAGGCATAGAATTATGATCTCCTCCAATATATATGATTTGATTTATGGTTCGTGGGAGATTATCCAAACCGATGTTCTTATTTAGTACGTGATGTACCGGGACTTGATAGCAGAGTAGGCCCGCACTGCAGGTTTTCCACTTGGGTTGGCGTGTACGTATATATATGGTATAAGTTATATGTGCATATATATAAGGAGTAAAACTTATGTATGTCATAACATTGAACTATGATGTCATCTATATGAGTTATTCCTGCACTTCCTATTTTTCCCCACAAATTTTTTATTTCCCTCTCTTTTGACACACTCTAATTTATTTCCCCCATTTCTTTCAAAATTCAAAAATAAGGATATAATTGTATTTTCTTCAATCTTGAAAATAAAGGGTCCAGATTTACTCTCCCAAATTCATTATCACGCCCAACTTTCATCTTTCTGCCCAAAGAAGCCTGGTAAATTCAGTTAATTAAACGCACAAGGCTCGAGGTCTTTTATAATAGAGCCCAATGCTTGTGGTCATTCATCTTGAAAATCTTTTTCTAAACCTCTCTCTACCGAGATGTGAATGTGTGGAAAGATGCCCTCTCATGTTACGAATACGGCATAGAATCAGTGAACAAGCTCAACTTGGTGTCTCTGGATGACTTCTACTATAATGAACTTCCTCCTCTCATCCTCAAACGAAACTCTAATCCACACATCACCACTCCACATGTGGAAGGTCATGTTGCAAATGGAAGGTCACATGTTGCAAATGGCGTCCGCGTCAGTTGGATTTTGTATCCTCAGTGGACAAGTCTATAAAGTCTTTCAAATGTATACCTCATGATGTCTCCAAAGTTGTTTTTGAGCTCACCATTTTGAAAGGCATTGGTCCCGACACCGCCTCTGCTATTTTGCAAGTTTCTCTCTCCTCAAGTTTTTCGAGTTTCATTTATTTTGTGACTTTTGTGAGATTTTTTTTAAGGTCAAGTTTCATTTATGGGGTTTGTATTCATGTGTTTGATGGTGTGACTGAAGTGTAAGAACTCTGCGCATTGTATTCATGTGTTTTGATATTGATTTTGATTTCGATTATGGATAGGTACTCTGTTGGATTTGTTAGGTAGTTATATATGAAGCTGGGTTTAGTTAGAGAGAAGGAGGTGTTGGGTTAGGAGTGGGTTTGGGACTACTAGATCTTGAGTTAGTCGATGAAGGGGGTGGTTTGCAGTTTGGTGTGTGGTGTTTCATTATTCTTTCGGTTTTCATTTTTTATATTATTTTTACTATCATCCTTATATTTTGTCATTAACAATCAACTGCTGGAGCAACTGTACCATCCTTTAGAACACAAGAAACTAATAAATTCGCACCTATAAAAGAATAGAACCATTTTTTGTGTTTTTATTTGTTATTTTATCTATTTATGACATTTTTTTATGTTTGTACTCTTTTAAAAAAAACAAAGAGTTGCTCAGCCCACTACGAACAATTCAAAAAGTTTATTTGATTTATTTCTTTTAAAAAGTTTATCTGATTATGTTCTTTTAAATGTGTTTTATTTAAAAATTATTATTTTTTATGATATACCAAGTAGCTTTTGTCTCTAAAACAGATGTTTAGTAAATACTCACAATCAGCTTCTTCGTTTATTATTTGTTTTAAGATGCTCACTATTCACAGTGGAGGTACACTACCAGGTGAACCATTTGTATTTCTACATTTTTCTCTTTTTCCATTGATTTTTAATACATAACTCTATTACTTCCTATTTTTATTTCACCAGAGCACGAGCCATCGCCAAGAAAAGGCAACTGGACTTCATCTTTGGGGACCAAACTACCACAGTTTCGTGTATGTCAAAGTAAACTTTATTGGTTGCAAAGATTGAGTTTGGAATCAGATACTTTGATGGTCTTTTTTTAATTTTCATCAATGATTTGTGTTGTAAAGGGAAAATGCATATTTTGATAAATGGGGGTATATTTGGATGCAAGTTTTGCATGTGGGAATTCAATTGTGTAGTTGGACTCTTGCTCTATTGTTTTTAAGTTCTCAATTATAGCTTGATGACATGGTTTTTCCCTTTTAAGTGGATTCATCTATATTATTTGGGATGCTTGATTCATTTATGTTTTTCATTTAATCTGACGAAACATATTCATTTTATATCTCTACACCTTATGTGTTGCTATTGAATACCCTAAGGAGTTGAAAGAATCATAAGGTGAAATTCACAAATTGGAGAATCAAGTTGATTCTTTGAATTTGATTATTTTTTCACATAGGAGGAATATGTTTGAAGGGTTAAAATAAAGGTTTCTTTAAAGTGTGTCTAACGTTACTTTCTTGAATTAACTAACTAATGGTTCTGAGGTTTTTTTTGTTTTCCTATGATTTGTTCGATCATGTGAGTGTGGAATTTCTTACTTAAACAAAATCATGGATGGTCAATTAAATATAATATTCCAAGCAACACAAGCAATACAATTTTGATAATGAAAAATAATTTTCATCTTATATGTTCTTAAGGATAATTTTTATTGGGTTTTTATAAAGGTTCACTATATCTTTATTTTTTTTCTTCTTACTATTCATTTGTAATTCCATATCATATTGGTTAGAATGATCTATATAAGCTAATATCATTTGTGATAAATATAAGGTTCTGAACAATTAGATGTATGGTGTAAAAAAGTTAAGCTACATGTAACAGTTGTGCACTTATATATATTGGGGAACGCTGGATAGATGTTTTATTGGGGATTGATATTTTTGTCCTTTTGCAATTACATAGATTCGAAAATTACATCGTTTAGCGATTAAGTACCTTGACAATTTTTATCGTGCCTTCAGGCATGGGTATCCGTTAGTGTATATATATATATATAGAGTGTGTGTGTGTGTGTGAATAATTCTACTACGAGTGCTTTAGTAGACATTGTAGATAGTGATATCTAAATTTATTTCGAAATGTGAGAACTTTATAGTTTAGTCGGTGACATTAAATAAATCCTAAGGGATTGGAAATTTAGTATCGTATTGTATGGACAATACGGGTGAGTACAATATAATATTAGGCGGGAAAAATGTCTGAGACTAAGAATATTATATAAGACTTAATTAAAGATGATTAATTAAGTTAATGAGATAAATGATGTGTGAATCAACTGTAAGATTATTCGGGTTAGAGTAGTGAGTCGAGAAGTATCAATAACAAGGCTAGTTCGAAGGGATAGTATAACCAGGAGGGTTACGAAGAATCTCTAAGTGTGCACTTTAGATGAGGGGTGAGAATTTCCTTAAGGGAGTGCGACACTAACTTAAATATGAAGAGCATTCATGCATTTTATTTATTGCAACATTAATTACTTGCTAAATATTTTCAAAATGTTTTGGGTTCTAACCCTAGCTGCAAATATTTTCGAAACCGTTTAGGTGTCCAGCAACAGAGACGCAAGACTTAATTATCTATTCCAGGGATACGCAGATAAGTCATATGTGTATGCATGCAGGAGTTGGAGTAGATGCTTCTTTTATTTTACCCCTAGATTAGGAATCTTATCTCAATATGTTAGTTTGTGCGTGTTGCCTTCAGGACTTATTCAGATTATTTCAGTTCATATTTTGTATTGAAATTCGTTTGTAGCTGTTGGATGTTTTGGATTTGGATTTTATAGCCGATGGTTTATTCGAAAAGTCATGTTTTATTCAGTATTATTTTAGACAATGGTTGTGTGTATGGTTTAATTTATTTTGTTTCCGCATGTTGTTATCGATTTAATGAAAGATAAAATTTGACACTTGCACTAGTAATTAATATGGTTTCGATCGTGATGCTAAGAATGATCCAAATGAGAATCCTGTTTTTATTTAATAAATGACTGATCACCCGATATTTAATTGGACGGGGTGTCACAGATGGTATCAGAGTATCAGGTTCTAGTACCCTTAGGATCTGTGCATCTTTTTATGTTTTAGCTTAGCGTTCTTTGATATAGAGCCCTATTGTAGGATTGTTGTATTCCTCTACATAATGAGACTTATGTTCCTCTGCTATTAAGTATAGTTGATGTGATCCAAATACGAGTTCGGTTGGTCTTTGTACACCAAAAAATATAGGATGACCAGTGAAGACCGTTGGAAGAACTATAGGAGGAGAGGCTCGATGTAACACCCCATAATTTTGAGGATTAAATATTTAATTATTTTGGGAGTTATAAAAATATTTAAATTGGAGAAACTTAAATTCATGAGTTGGAGAATTTATTTGAGTGAGCCGAATTATTTATAATTGGCGACTTTTAAGTTTAATTGTTTGAAATCTCGTGTATCACATTTTGAGGTCAAAATTGGAAAATGTCAAAAGGTATTTCGGATGGCAATTCTGAGGGTGCGATTGAGTTCGGATGAGTCGAGATAGTCAGAAAAGAGTACCCCGGGGTAGTAATTGGATCTCAGGGTATTTTTGGGCATAGCCGGGCCACACGGGGTGATTTGGGCTATTTTAATTAGGCCTATTAGGCTAAAAACGGGATTAGTGTTTTAAGACCTAAATCTAAGAAAGGAAAACAACAGAAAACACAAGGGAGAACCTAGGGTTTGAGAGGGAGTTGGGGGAGAGAAAATCAAGAGGCAATTTGGGGATTTTAGAGCCAAATTAAGGGACTAATTGGTGTGTTCTTCATCAACCATTCTACACCAACGGAATCAGACCCTACGAACAATTCAAGGCAAGTGGTTAACTTGCCTGTGACAACGCGCTCCAAATAATAACGGGTGGCCAGCCCTATACTACATAAATCAGGTATCTCAGATGGTACAGTCTCAACATCAACAACTAAACACTATAATATAAGGCTAACTACCCACAATTATTTAGTGCGAATTGCCAAAAATTTGAAAGTTTTATTTTTAACAACAACAACAAAACAAATAATGCACACAACCAACAATATACATCTAACTATGATGAGTGAACTGTGCATGCTCCAATAATGAAAGAGTACAATACATTGGACAATAAAAATCTCAACAATGTAATACCCGAATATGCTGTCGGGCAACAGACAATACAATAATCTGATAAATAAACTATGAAAGTGTTAATCTACAACACTTGAATACTAACTCAATACAACTGAATCCTAATCTAGATGTACAATAGATAGGAGTCGACTAAAGCAAAGTGATGCAACAGTCCGCTACTGCTACAGCTCCACAAATCCTGAATGGAGGAATATCAAAGGCGTTCTTGCGGAGGAACACCTGAAGTAGTACAATATATATACATGGAGGAGGAAAATATAAACGGGTCAGAACCCGAGTTGTGAAAAACAGTTTATAGCAAGTGTAATAACATGCATAATAATTATAAATGCATTATTACATTATTTAGTTGGAATCGAACACACCATAACAAATCAACTCACCTCTCATCTAAAGCGCGCACTAAGCGTATGCACGTGTCTCCAAAAGGATGTCCGATTCTAATTTAGGTAAGAGGATTCTAACTTAAACCCAAAAGAAGTATTTAAGTGAAACCGTCTAACCTATGTCCCAATTCTACATTTATTTCTCTACTTTCTTTAAGTTATATACGTTAACTATAATGTAATTGTTATAGTTATCTTTATAATGTTCATTTGTTGAACATATAAAGTTACATGATCCAATCATGTCCACATCATCACAATACATCAACAATCTCATTTACTAGAATTTATATTCTAGTGATGCCCATATAAGGCATGAAACCATAAATATAATTATAATAGTAATTATATATGAGTTATTAGCATCATGAATATAAAGACTAAACTCCTCTCGATTCTCAACACGGCACTGCATTTCGTGCGTGGGACGTCTCGCCGAGGCGAAATTCAAACAAGGAACCCCCCCCTTACACTACTCCTGACCGTATTAATCCTCGAGGCTCATTATGCCCTCAATGCAAGATGCATGTAACCCAAATTTATTATCCAATTTTAATTAATTAATATTCCCAATTCTCAACAGTACACGGCGTTTCATGCGTGGGACGTCTCGCTGAAGCGAAATCTAAACAAGGAACCCCCCGTTACACTACTCCTGGCACTGTCGATTGTCGGGATAGGTGATATATATATATAATTAATTATGAGCATTAAGGACTAAACTTATCCCTAAGTTCCAACATTACACTGCGGTTCATGCGTGGGACGTCTCGCCGAGGCGAAATCCAAACAAGGAACCCCCCCGATACACTAATCCTGGCAATGTAGGTCATTGAGGTCCATTATGCCCTTGACACCCAAATACAAACACAAGCAATAATAACCATCCAACCGAGCTATAACTCGAAGGACGCAGGCTCACATGCTATCATCTTCCAGCAGCCCATATACGTAGCAAACTGGGGCCACCTGGTGGGGTTCAACGACACCCACCTCGTGATCAACTCACGCACACGACGTCCGGGAAGCGGTCATAACTCCTAACCGGCAGGTGAGAGCGACACATACCCACGACCTCTCACCCCCAAAATAATAAATATATATATATATATATATATATATATATATATATATATATATATATATATATATATATATATATATATATATATATATATATATATATATATATATATATATATATGTCATATGATGACCACCATGGACGACTATGACCTGGGGAATATCCACATCCTGCTTTTTGAGTCACGATGCTCACCCACTACGCACGAAACTTCCCAATGATAGCAAGGAGAGGGTATGCCTAACATGTATATACACCATCATATAAGGTATACATACATCCCACATAATAAAGATATACCATTATATAAGGTATACCTGCAATAATATATTCATTTTCATTATACGCTCTTAGGCGCAATTGAATTTGTGTCATTGTTTAGTTTTAGTATATCTCTCTCCTGATACACTAATCGCTAAAACTCACACATCTTCCCCACTTAGTATACACCATAATTTCTAATCGGTATTCCTCAAATTTAGTCTATATGACTCCAATAATTTCTTATAAGGTAAACTCACTAAAAGTCTCGAAAACATACTTCAAATGTCTCCTATAGAGATCCCCATTCGATATCCTCGAACAAAACGGGCTGAAATTCTCCTTAGAAAAACAATCCCACAAAAGCCCTGTTTCCGAATCGATTCGGGCCAATTCCGAATCGATTCGGCCCAGCGAATCGATTCGGCCAGGAAGGCGAATCGATTCGGGTCATCAGACCTGGGACTCTATCTCAGGACGAATCGATTCGGCTGGGGTCCGAATCGATTCGGTCACTCAGACCTGGGCACCTGCATATTTCCGAATCGATTCGGCTAGGGGGCCGAATCGATTCGGCCCTGCTGAACCTCGAAAATGGCTACTTTTTAAGTAAGCCAAAAAATCCCAAAATTCATTTTAATCATAACTCGGATTTTATTTCTACGAAACCAAAGTTTTCCCATCTCCTCGTGTTCTTTAGATGTGCTAACACCCTATTTGGGAATCCACTAATATTTATCTCCAAATAATTTTAACCTTAATTTCTGACTAACGATTTCGATCTTGGACAGCTTTTCGTAGAAAAATCATTAAAAATCCAAAAAAAATTAGAAAAATACCCAGTCAGCGCTCACGCGACCGTATCGAAAAGATCTACAATTTTCATTTTTTGACCAAGAGCCGAATCGATTCGCATCATGGCCGAATCGATTCGGAAGTGACGCTGAATCACTATTCATCATCTTCTCCAAAATTCTAAAATTCATTTTAATCATTTCCTCTCCATTTCTCTTCAACCCAATCACATATATAGCATCAATACTCATCCAAGAACACATTTAAACTAATTTCTATCATTCAATCCAAGATCTACATAACAAATCTAAGATTTTTCCCAAAAGTTAGGTTTTAACAATTTAAACCTAAAACCCAAAATTCAATCCACAAATCATGCAATAAATGGTACACAACAATTATTTAGCAAGTTTAATCACTTGCCTCGGGTTCGTAGGGTCTGAATCCGTCGAAAAATCCTCTATCTCACTCTTTCTCCTTCCTTTTCTTCTTCTTTCTTCTTCTCTCCTTCTTTCTTTCTTTTTCTCTTTCTCTCTTTTGGAGAAATGAATCTCCCGTAGGCTTTTTAAGCCTAAAACCCAAGATACACATCTTTAAATGATAATACACACTTTAAATGACTCGGTGACTTTAATTCGAGTCAAACGGTCCTAATTTATTTCGGAACCCAAATAGACCCCAAGTACAGTCATTTCGACTTTCTCGACCCTTTCGGACACAATGGTACCCTCAGAATTTCCATTCGAGACACTTTTTGACGACTCTAAATTTGGACCTCAATTGCCAATTTGATTATTCTCCAATAAAATATTATTTATTTCTCCCAAAATAAAATAATTATTGCTCCGAAAGTCTTGGGTTGTTACATTGCCGTGATCTTGAATTTTGATATCCAATTCATATTCAAGTGATATGTAATTTGAAATTCATTTTTGGGTATAAATGGGTGAAAATGGGGTTTTGTTAATGGAATACTTGGCTGAGATTCAAAGTAAGAAATAGGTGTATTATATATATCTATGATTATAGATATCTGATTTGAATGAGAAATCGGAATATAAAACGGTGGAATTTGAATCTGGAATTAGGGATAATGGAGATTTATGGAAAAACCCATTTCGGAATTTGTGAGATAAGTTGAGAAATTTATATACTAGAAGGTGTATATGATGTATAGGGTCATAGTTCAACATGTTTATGTGGTGGGATGACTTGATTAGAGGTTGAAATTAAGGTTTACAAGCCTTGGAATTTGTTAATGGTGGAATTCAGTGGGGAAGAAGGGTTTCCCAGGGATGATCGATCGATTGATCGAGGGGCATCGATCGATCAACGATGGAGAAATCTTGGCAGATCGGGCTGTTTTGTTACCCTTATTTTATTTTTTTCGATTTTCTCTTGGTATAATTTTAAATGGGGAGAAATTTAGATAAAACCCTTTTGAGGCTTATTTATTTAGTGTCAAATAAATACAAGACATGGCTCCTAGCGATTATAGATAAAAATAATTGGGATATTTGGGAGGGATAAATGCGTGACACATTAGGGGCGAATATGTGGGAATTAAATTATGAGATTTAAGTATGGACCAAGTGAGCGAGTCTGGGTATGTTGGTTAAGTGACACCAAAGTATGAAATTATTATTGAGAGAATAGGTTAATTTGGAATTAGAATATAGACTCGGGAAATATTAAGTTATGGGCCAAGTGAGTGAGTCCGGGTATGATGGTTGGGCGACACTAAGTATTAAATTAATTACTGAGAAATAAATTATATGAGAGTCGGACCACAGACTCGGATTAGTATTAATTAATTAATGTGTAAATTAATTATATGAGAGTCGGACCATAGAATCAGATTGGTATTAATTAATTAATGTGTAAATTAATTAAATGAGAGTCGGATCATGGACTCGGGTAACTGTTATATAAATTAATGAATGAAGTATTTATATTAGAGTCGGACCATAGACTCGGGGAAAATATTATATTAATTAATATGTGAATTAATTAAATTAGAGTCGGACCATAGACTCGGAATAATGATAATTTAATAAGTGAGAAATTTATTTCGTTGAGTCAGGCGAGAGACTCGGGAAATTACAGGCTAGTGTTACGGTTTGAGAGTACACGGTGAAGTCGGGTTTATTTTATATATATATATATATATATATATATATATATATATATATATATGTATGTATATATGTATGTATATATTGTGTGTACTA
This sequence comes from Sambucus nigra, assembly GCA_949130495.1. Lineage (NCBI taxonomy): Eukaryota > Viridiplantae > Streptophyta > Magnoliopsida > Dipsacales > Adoxaceae > Sambucus > Sambucus nigra. The sequence goes on from OX422221.1 coordinate 354,633,924, forward strand.
TTAAATATCAGTGATTAGATATTTATTTTAATTATAGTCTAGTGCTATCAAGGGAGGTTGCGCGATGTGGGTGAATCCTCTAGCTTGAGGAGTAGGGTGAATATATCCCCGGGTCATAGCGTCCGGTATATGGGTGAGGGGCTTATCTCACTTTCAGGGAAGGAATATGACCGCCTACACTTCGTTTATGTTTTGGGCCAGGTTGGTGAGCGATCCCAACTTGGGTAACTAGGTTATGTGAGCACACTTAGTGAGATGGTACTTTAGAGGGAATCATCTGGCGAGGGTATACTCGTAGGGATGGATATACGTATGTTATATGTGTGGATGTTTTAGTAAAGGTATGTATATAATGGTATTCAATATTATATGCGGGTAATAATACAGTGTGTTATGTATTTACTTTATATAACTTGTGACACGGTTATATGCTACTATTTAAGAAGGAATTAATTAAGTTGATGGTGAGATAACTTATAATATTCAGGAATCATTATACTCGGGTTAGAGTAGTATGGCAAGGGGAGGTTATACCAGGACTAGTTGGACGGGGTAGTACAACTAGGTGGGGGTCAAGGTAACTGTTAGATGTGCACAATAGTGGAGGGGTGAGAATGTCCACAAGGGAGTGCGACACTAACTTAAATATGAAGTGCATTCATGCATTTTAAATTACTGCAGTTAATTCACTTGCTAAATATTTTCAAACTGTTTTGGGTTCTAACTCTTGCTATAAAACTATTTCAAAACCTTTTAGGTGTACATCCACAGGGATGCCAGGATTGATATTCTATTCCATGGACACGGATCTGCGGTATATGTGAATGCTAGCAGGAGTTTGGATTAAATGCATAATTCATTCATTCCTAGAGTAATAATCATTTATCAGTTTCAGTTTTATTTAGGGCATGTCGCCCAGACCTTCAATTCAGTTTTTAGATTTGTTTTATTCCGGTGTTGGATATTTGTATTGGATTATTTCGCTTTGGTGGACGGTGGTTTATTTGGCAAGTTGTGTAATTAATTATTCTGTTGAGTTTCATTCAGTTATGTGAATGGTTCATATTTATTTCCGCATGTACTATTTTATTTAATTAAAAAGTTAAAATTGGCACCAGCTTTTGGAATACTATGTGGTTAGTAAGTTTTAAAAAGTTTTCGACAGTGATGCTAAGGATGAACCAACTGGGATTCCTGTTTTAATTTGGTATAGGACTGATCACCCGGTATTTTATTAGGAGGGGTGTCACATTCGACGGAAACCACAGAGTTTTTTTGCGACCAATGATTGCGATAGAAGTCACCTTGATTATTATTCAAGAAGATGACGATAGGATAATTATATGGAAATAGTTTTTCCAGGCACTGTCGTAGATGACGGTGGTGCAAATTGTAGACTCACCCACTGTAGTCGACAAGGGGTGGGGAGGTCGAAAGGACTCATTCGAAGTGCCACTTATAAAATTTAATTGGCTTTTGGACATTTTAGAATGGATTAAATATATAAGGTTAATAATTTTGAATTAAAGGATAGTAATATGCATTAACTTAGGCTCCAAGCTAGAGCCTGATAAAGTGGATATATAAGGAATATTATGGATATAAAATGAGGAATATGGGTGATTGATAGAGTGGATATATAAGTAAGTGTGATTGGACAATGGAAGGGGATAATCCGAAGGCAATTGTGTAGGGTGGAGTGCAACTACACCTAGGATGAAACTTCAAGTGATTTTTTTTGCTAATAGGAGTATCATAAAGTGACGAGAGTCTATCACCACATATAAAGAAGTGTATATGGAAATAAAATGAGGAATATAGGTGCAAGTAAATCGTAAGACCTCCCATCTCCTATTTTAGACAGAGATACAAACATAGTTTCAAAACAATTTATTAGTGGGTCAGATTAAGGTCAATCGCTAGAGAGAAGCTAACTTGTTTAACGAAATTTGTACTCGAAGGAGAGAATGCAGAGAAAATAAAGGGTCCGTAAGTTGATAGTGGACTCATCAGTAGAAGACACATGCATGGATTGGAGATTCAGATATAATGACTAGGGCCGATGTCATCAAGGTCGTATGTTTAGAAGTTTAGATCAATGCTTCCATGAGGAAGGAGCCAAGAGGGTTGGAGAATCTAGTCAAAGTTGAGTACTAGATTAAACGGTCCTAGTGAAGTACCGTAAGGGGGTATGCCTAGTAAAGGACCTAGTCATACGATTTAGACAAGGTAAATTCCTACCAAGTGACGATGGATACAATCAGGGACATGGAGGCCAGCAACGAGTTCCATAGGAATAATAGATCCAAAAAGGACAACTGGAGTAGCAATCGGGGATAAGATTACCAGGTTCGAGAGAAGAACATCCCAACTTGGCTAGTGGGGGCCGGAGATAAAGGGAAGACATAACAAAGTATCCTACATGTGGAGTGTAGGGCCACCTATATTGAACATATCCACATTAAGGGAGTGAGACTAGTCAAACTAGGAAGTAGATGGAAACGGTGCATGTGGGGCACAATCGTCGGAGGAACGATATTTCTTGGTGAGGAATTAGTCTAAGAGAATTAGGTCCAGATTTTTACAACTCAAGAATGGTGGGTTTAGTCAGAACTAGTAGGGTCCTTAGCAGTAACAACTTTTCGTTCTTTAGGGCCGTCAAAGACAAGGGAAAGACAGGGATGGTCAGTGTAACACCCCGTAATTTTAAAACTTAAATGGCGCATTTCAAATTAAACGTCAAAAAGGTAATATATATATATATATATATATATGTATATATATATATATATGTATGTATATATATATGTATATATATATATATATGTATATATATGTATATATATATATGTGTATATATATATATATATATATATATATTATGTTTGTCAATTAAAAGATGGACTATTTAAAGTAAAAGATCCTTGGTCGAATTTGTATTTTATATTAAATATTTATTATGGGAATCCAATTTTTTTTACATTAAAAAGTTCTTAATTTTTAATCTTGTAAATCCACTGTTTTATTTTTTTTGGCATAATGAAAAGATAATCCCTTTGTGAAAGGTTAGTAGTAACATTACATTTATATATTTTTATTTAGTTAAAACCCACTTGGGGTGAGAGAGAGAGAGAGAAAAAACACAGCCTATTTTCCCCCATTTTCTTTCTTGCACGCGTGGCTTTCTTTTTTTGGGGAGGAGCTGATTCGTTTTTTTATTTTTTTTCTTATTTTTTTTCCTCAATTGTGTTGGCTTATCATAAAAGTGGGTTGCTTTCCCACTTTGCTGCGACGCGCAGGGATAAGGGAGGACTGCCTCCAAAATTTTGGGGACGTAAAGATGATGATTTGGATAATGGTACAATTTTTTTTTTTTTTATCAATTTTTAAGATTTAACAATTTATGGGACTCTTTTATTCAAACCAATAAAAGGAACTTTGACCCATTTTTTAAAGAATCAGATCACTTTTTTTTCCAAACCCTCTTCTCTCTCCCTACATAAGGCAGTATGTTCATACCCTTATATTTCAACTCCAAACCTCCATTAAACAAAACTTCAATCATATTTTGGGAGGTCTAAACTACATATTTTCAAAAAGGCCCAAGAACGAAACTTGCTTATTATTGCGAGACGAATGCAACCCAGTATTCATAATTTTCATCCGACTTTTCCAAACATGAATAATCCACTCCTTTTATTTATTATTATGCATTACAAGTGTCGCCTAAACCCTTGGCTAGCCACCTCATTGTCTAGATTGCGCGAGGGTGTTACGAAATGGTATCAGAGCATGGTATTAGGCCTCGTAGGATGTGAGTCTGTCTTAGCTTCCATGTTGCTATCTTTGATTCCTTTGATGATCTGTACTCTTAGTTATTTTGAGTATGATGTTGTCTTGTTCATATCTTTTCAGATGGCGAACACAAGGAGAGATGGAATTAGAAGAGAGGATTTTGTTTCTAGTCCCATGGCTCAGGAGCAGTTTGTTTTGGATGACAAGGAGTTTGTGGTTATCATTCATGAGGCCACGACGGATGGTATGGAGATAGAGAGACAGAGGTGGTTGACTTTATCGGGGCAGGAGTAGGGTACACACTCGTTTTAGCTTGGGATAGGGAGAGAACCAGCTTCCATAAGGGAAATCCTCCCACCTTTGGAGGGGGATCCGACCCAACGGTTGCTCATCAGTGGGGGAGAGATATAAAGAGGCACTTGAGGATGGTGAAATTCACAAATGTGCAGAAACAGTTGTTGGCTACTTTTAAGCTAACTCGAGATACGCTACGGTGGTGGGAGAGTTTCACCACATGACACACCCCAACCCAGTTACTTACAATTAAGTCTGAAAGTCAAAGTGAGTCAAACCATAATTAATCTAACCAAACCATAAACACGGGTTTTAATTTCAGAGTCATCCTAGTAAATCAATATAACTGAAAGTCTTTTTACAACATCAGAGTAGTCATGTCCATAAGGACTTTCTTGAAGGATAAGTTAACTTAATTACATCATTTATATTTACACAAAATCATTGTTTCTCCCGTTCCTTACTAACCCAACCCGATTTCCTAGATTTGTCAGTGACATCGCGTTACCTGAAAAAATGTGAACATAGGAACCATGAGCAAAATAGCTCTGTGAATGCATCACTACTATACAAACTGCATGAATTTAATGCAATAAATAATGTCCATATAATTATGTATTAACTTATCCGGCTCATTCATAATGAATGACGAACTTTTTCAAATCATGATTCACATATCCAGTCTAAATAGATAATTCTCCCCCATTCCTGGTCAAGGAGTAACCTCCCATGTCATTAATAGACAAATCTCCCCCATTGTCATTACCCTTGTCATTAATAGACAAATCTCCCCCATTCCGGGTCGAGGAGTAACCTCCCATTTCGGTAAACCAAAATGAACAATTTTTAATTCATAAAATTATGATCATATTCGTAACAGTATACAAATACATCATTCCAGTGAGTACACTCACCTTGGGTTGTCAATTATGTATTTATGTTTCCTTCGGGTGGAGCTGAACTGGGTTGATTATACCTTACACCTGTCAATCCAACTAAATCAGTATTGAATCTCAATCATAGGTATTATGCTAACATAATTATGTAAATTTCCATGACTATACAACAATAATATAATTCCACTTGAGTCACATTATATGAAATATGAGTAGAGACAAAATAATAGTACACATGTTGATAAAGTTATGAACATTCAACAGTTGGAAATACCTCATAAGGGATTTATAATTAAGCCCAAGTAAATATGAAAAATACTTCTCAATGTATGTACATATGAAACATGTACTCAAAATACTCTTTAGAAATAGGAGACAACAATATTCTTTCATGGGGTATTCAGTATGGCCTTAAATTATTGCCTTCTATGCACAACCATCCTATATTCCCAAATTATATAAATACAGGTGTCCCACCTTATCAATATGAAAACATATATGAATATAATTTGCAGTACAAGTGACGGTGTAATTTTTATGGCTTCCTAGAGCAAGTTATGACCATTTCTTTACAACACAAGAAATCTGCCCTACAAGCTCCTCTATTGTTCCTTCGACTTCTAAGAATTTTCATAATTTTTCTACATCATAACTTTCCATGATTTTCAACCAATTTTCATTAAACATACTTAATAGAAAAATAACAAGATTTGCGATTAGGATTACCTTTAAGACTTTTACGTAATTTTTAGGGATTTTTCTACACTTTTTCTACTCACTTTTCCTTCCTAAACTCCCAAATTCTCTTTCCTCAAGGTAAAACCCTTTCATGGGTGATTTTGGATAAAGGATAAGGTTATTTCAAGGGTATAAGGTCGGCCAATGCTGCCTCCCATGCCAACCAATCAAATCAAACCATTTGGTGTAATAAAAGACAATTTACCACTTAAAGGGAAATGACTGATTTGCCCCTTGTTCGTAAATTTGGCCTAACTTCTTACGCGTACATCCGTTTGATGCCCCGTTTGTTGTGTTACAACCTTAATTCATATGTCTAGAATTATATAGTTTTAACCACAAGTCAATTGTTATGTTATAAAGGTCAAAACTAGTCTTAAACAGGGACATTTCTACCGAAATTAACAAAATTTTGTGTTTATACATAACTTGACATTTCACGATTTATGAAAGTAGGATTAGACTAAACATGATGACTTAACATTATATATACTAATAACATATTATCTATATCGTATAAGAAAATCATGATTTAAACATAATTTATCATAATTATATCCGGTTGTTACAATTCACCCCCTTAGAAAATTTCGTCCCCGAAATTTAATATAAAGGTCACTTACCAAACAAATGGGGATACTGTTTCTTCATGCTATCCTCCATTTCCCAATTTTCTTATTTAACTCCATGGCTCATCCACATAACTTTAACTAAGTGAATAACTTTAATCCTCAATACCTTCTCCTTACGATCAATAATTTCCAATGGTTCCTCAATGTACGATAAGTCTTCCTTCAGTTCAATTGGTTTAGTTTTCAACTCATGAGATGGATCCGCCAAATACTTACGAAGCATAGATACATGAAACACAACACGTAAACAGGATGAATCTGGAGGTAATGCTAATCTATATGCCAGGTTCCCAATTCTTTCCAACACCTCATATGCTCCAATGTATCTTGGACTTAGTTTCCCCTTCTTACCAAATCTCATAACGCCTTTGCATGGTGAAATACGCAGGAATACAAAATATCCCTTCTGAAATTCCAATGGATACTTCCACTTATCTGCATAAGTCTTTTGCCTACTTTGTGCTATCTTTATCCATTCCCGAATCATTTTAATCTTTTCAGTCGTCACATCTATTAATTCAGGACCCAAAATTTTCCTTTCACATACTTCATCCAAACACCAAGGCGTTATACATATCCTCCCATATAAAGCTTCATACGGAGCCATACTAATGATGGACTGATAACTATTATTATACGAGAATTCCATCAATGGAAAATGATCATACCAACTACCTTTGAAGTCAAATACACAAGCTCGTAACATATCTTCTAATATTTGATTCGTCCTTTCAGATTGCCCATCAGTTTGTGGATGAAATGCAGTACTGAACTTCAACTTGTGCCCATGGCATTCTGTAAACGAGGCCAAAACTTATAAGTGAATGTTGGATCTCTATCTGATACAATTAACACTAGTGCCCCATGTAAACGGATAATCTCATCAATGTACATACGTGCGTACTTGTCAACAGTGTAGGTGGTCTTAACTGGAAGAAAATAGGTCGACTTCATCAATCGGTCTACAATCACCCAAATAAAATCATGCCCCTTTGGTGATCGGGGTAATCCCGTAACAAAATCCATCGTTATATGCTCCCACTTCCATTCTTGAATAGACAATGACTGTAATAATCCCGTCGGCTTCTGATGCTCTGCCTTTACTTGCTGGCATACTAAGCATTTAGCTATGAACTCTGCAATCTCACGTTTTATATTGTTCCACAAGTAATACTCTTTCAAATCTCTGTACATTTTGGTACCTCCCGGATGCATAGAGTAAATAGAACTATGTGCCTCTTCTAATATATCCTTCTTTAAGGGTGGATCATTCGGTACACAAATCCTATTTTTATAACACAACGATTCATCATTCTTAATCTCAAAGTCACTCTCTTTACCCTCCTGAACTTCTTGTTTGTTCTTCTCAAGGAACGGATCATTGATCTGTAATTTTTGTATGCGTTCGGTCAATAAAGGTCTCACTATGACGTGCTAATAATCCTCCACTTTTTGAAAAATTCAATTCAATCCCCATCGATGCCAAGTTAAGAATATTTCCAACACGCGCACATCGTATGCAACCAAGATTCCCTGATGATTTTTGACTCAAAGCATATGATACTACATTGGCCTTACCAGGATGATGATGGATGGTACAGTCATAGTCTTTAATCAGCTCTATAGGACACCTCTGTCTCAAATTCAGTTCTTTCGATGTAAACAAGTATTTTAAACTTTGAGGATCCGTAAATATCTCACAAGTTTCTCCATACAAGTAAGTCATCACAACTTTAAAGCAAAAACAATGGTTGCTAGCTCCAAATCGTGTGTAGGGTAGTTTTGTTCATTGGTCTTTAATTGTCTGGAAGCATATGCTATTACCTTCCCATTCTTCATAAGAACAAATCCTAACCCCTGAAATGAAGCGTGTGTATAGATTACAAAAGACTCATTCCCACATGGAATAGTAAGTATAGGGGTTGAAACCAACCGATTCTTTAATTCTTTAAAACTCCTCTTGCATTCTTCATCCCATACAAACTTCACTTCTTTACGAGTCAACTTTGTAAATGGTAATGATATTGCTGAAAATCCCTTAATGAATCTGCGATAGTAACCTGCCAATCCTAGGAAACTCCTAATTTCTGTCACATTCTTAGGACTTTCCCATTCAATGATTGCTTCCACCTTCTTTGGATCAACATATATCCCATTTCCTGAGACAACATGCCTTAAAACACAATTTCATTCAACCAAAACTCACACTTGTTGAATTTAGCAAATAATTTCTTCTCTCTCAAAATTTGCAATACAAGCCTCAAATGTTTCTCATGTTCCTCCATGCTACGCGAGTAAATCAACATATCGTCTATGAATACAATCACAAAAGAATCAATGAAAGGGTGGAATACCCGGTTCATCAAATTCATAAAAACTGTTGGGGCATTAGTTAATCCAAATGGCATCACCAAAAACTCATAGTGCCCATGTTGAGTCCGAAAAGCTGGTATGGAAATAGCTCTACCCTTTACCTTCAATTGGTGGTAACCCGATCTCAAATCAATCTTCAAAAATATTGTGGCCCCCTGAAATTGATCAAACAAATCATCAATACGAGGTAGAGGTTACTTGTTTCTAATGGTCACCTTATTCAATTACCGATAATCAATACATAATCGCATTGTCCCATATTTCTTTTTCACAAATAACACTAGGGCTCCCTATACTGAAACACTAGGCCGAATGAAACCTCTGATTATCATATCTTGTAATTGCACTTTCAATTCCTTCAACTCTGTTGGTGCCATTCTATATGGAGCAAGGGAAATCGGAATAGCACCTGGAATTAATTCAATTTAAAACTCTACTTCCCAATTGGGTGGCAATCCTGGCAATTCCTCTGGGAAGACATCAGAAAATTCTCTAACTACTGGTATATCTTCAACTTTAAGTGCTTCCTTACTAACATAAAAAACATAAGCTAAATACCCTATACAACCTTTACTCGATAACTTTCTACTCTTAATTACTGAGATAAGACGATTATGGACAACATTCCTTTCTCCTATAAACTGGAACTCGGGTTCACCAGGAAGATAAAATGTAACTTCTTTTCGAAAACAATTAATGGACACATGATACGATGATAACCAATCTATCCCCAATATAATATCAAAATCCTTAATGGCCAACGGTAGCAAGTCAACATAGAAATATCGCTCACCCATTCGTAAGACACAATCTTTATAAACGTGCTCAACCAGAATCACACTTTCCATTGGGGTAGAAATATATAAGGTATAATTGAGAAATGAACATGTTCTATCCAAATATGAAACAATATGTAATGCCACAAATGAATGCGTAGATCTAGGATCAATGAGTGTATATAAATCTTTGTTTGCAATAGAGAGCTTACCTGTAACCACTTATGGTGTAGCATGGGCATCTTGCAGCGTCATCGAAAACACTCTTCCTCCTGCCCTTGATTCAGTTGCTTGTCTTGTATCCCTTCCCCTGGTTGCATTCCCTGGAGATGATCCTTTATGAGGCCCCACACTACTAACTGAAACCGCTCTAGATAACATAGGACAATTCTTTCTCAGATGGCCCTTCTGATGACAGTTAAAACATTATATATTCAGTATCTTTGGGGAATTATCTTTATATGACCCGATGTTCCACAAAAGAAACAAATATTCGGATAGCCTTGCCCTAAAACTCCTGAACCTCTCCCACCACTAGCTTCACCCCTTTGTAAACTACTTCCCATACTTCTACCCTGCTGAAATTTTTGCCCTCCATGTCTCGAATATTCTGTATCACTACCTTTTTGATAATTCGGGTTGAATCTACTTCTTTTTACGCCTCGTTGTCAATTTCCTCTCGCTTCATTCACGTCCTTTTTTACTAGCATGGCTTTGTTCACCAAGGATGAATAGTTAGCAGTCTCTAAAGTCGACAATCTAGATTTAATGACTAACTCAAGTCCATCGAGAAATCAGCTGTACATATCTTCCTCATTCCATATAAACCTTGAAGCAAACTGAGATAAGGATGTAAGCTTAGCTTCGTATTCCCTAATAGTTATGCTTCCCTAATTCAATATGAAATATTCTTTCTCCTTTTGTTTTGGATACATTGGGGGGAAATACTTTCCATACAAGGCTTTAACAAAAGCATCCCATGAGATCACATTCCCACCTTCTGGAGTAATCAACAAATGTTTTATGGTATCCCACCAGTACTTAGCTTCTCCTTTCAGCATATACACTGCCAAGGTCACCTGTTGATTTTCAGGCATCCTCATTACCCCAAAGATCAATCTCTTTAACCTAGACTTCTGCCTCTCACTACACCAAATCTGCCCATTTGTCAAGGTCATTGACCTTGACAAATTCACCTTGTTAAGGTCAATGACAGTGACATTTCGAGGCGAGACAACTTTTTTTGTCACGGTCATTGACCTTGACAAAAAACTCGCGTTTTGTGTCACGGTCGTGTCAAGGTCAATGATCATGACACGTTTGTCACGGTTTATAACCATGACAAAGCAGTGACCCCAATTGTCACGGTCAATGACCGTGACACGTCCATGACAACTTTTGTCGCGGACTTGTCACGGTCAATGACCGTGACAATTCTGGGCAGAATTTTAAAAAAAATATGCTGGGCAGTATGGCCACCGCCACTGCCCAGCAGTATATTTGTACCTGTTATAGCAACGTTGTACCTGTTCCAAACATCATATATCCAACACAAACTAAAGATAATGCAAATATATATTCATGACGATATAATCCAAATATTCAAAGTAAAAACAATATACATGACGATATAAACCAAATTTAATTAAAATGGACAAACTTAAAAATAATGTTACTATAGTTGGATAAAACTGAGGAGGTGAGTAGGTCACACGACATACGAATTGACGCACCCACTAATATATGTCGTGCCTCATTGTTCGCGCAACCACAATAGGGAGTTCTCCTTCCCGGTTATGACATGCGTGACGAGCACCTTGGACTCCATCTCTTGAAGCACACGTCCATGGACTATTCCACCCTCGACGATATTCGGGTCCCTCAACCCCCGCCCTATCCGCTGGCCATCAAATACGTCCAATATGAACACGCTAGGCCAACCAATTGTCGACAATGGTCTGTTGGAGGGCGTCAAATAGGGAAGTGGATCGTCGAAGTACGAACGTGTCGGTGATGAAGCAACGAGGTCCACATCCTCGTCATCCTGCGCCTCGTCCTCCCGCACCTCCTCCTCCACTGCCTTCTCCTTCCCTTTCCCTTTCCCTTTACGGTCTCCACCCAACGTACGCTTCATGAATGCGTACATATCTTGGACCGTCGCTTCCAAACGGGACAGCTTCGCGTCGTGTGAATCCACCCTTCGAGCCAACCCGGTGTCGCTCGTCTCCAATCCGATGATCCTCGATTTGGACACCCGCGAGCTCACTCCCCTTGTCCTCCCTTTGCGATCAGAGCCAAGCACTTGGCTGAGTGCGTCTCTGGACTAAGATGCCTTGTCGGCATCAGACTGCGACTCATGCACTTCCTTAAGCTTTGCCTGAAACGACAAAAAGCACATGATTAGTAAAATAAGTAAACTAAAAAATTATAACGTAATTAACAATAATTAAACTGTCGGATTACTTACAATTGTGGCCGCGATGCTCGGGGACACCTCTTTGTCCTTCCCCTTCTTCGTCCGAAGAGCCACATAAGTATCGAGCCTATGTGGCTTACCCCCTGGCCCACTCCCTACCCCCTGAAATAAAATAGAGTAAAGTAAAATTAGTAAAATTAGTAAAATTAATATCCAATAATATATTTCTGTAGTTATAGATAAATTAAATCTTACCTGCATCCTATGCTCCACCTCAGCGTAAGAGGTCCGGCCGGAGTAGTGCACGTCCGTCTTTTTAGCCCGATTTTCCCTCCCCGATTGGCGAGATGCCAATTGTCGATCCTCGATCTCATTGTCAATGAACTTTTGCCATTGTGCCAATGAGATCGGCTCCTTGGGCGGGACGGATCCGCGCCATTGTAAAATGGACTCTCGTGTTTTTCCAAAGTACCGTGACCGCATATTTTTCTTCCACGTCTTGTGTTGCTCCCTCAACTGCTCCAAGACGGAATCGCGTAGCTTTGGATCCAAGTTGAATTGTTGTTGTCCAACAAATACAATGTTAGTTGCGAATAAATATAAATATAAATATAAATTGAAATATTCATATAAATATTACCTGTAGTGCCGCCCAAACAGCTAACTTGAGCTCATACGGCACCTCCTTCCAACTCATAAACCCCGGGCCGATGACCGTCTTTAGCAGCTCGAGGGATCTCGCTAAAAGCTCCGACTTTTTTTCGACGGTAATCCCAAATTTTCCATATTTGGGGAGCCTAGCGGCGGAGGAGCCCTCGTCGCCTCCGCTACCACCGAACCCAGACGACATCATCATAAACAACATCATCATCTTCGCCTTAACATCTGAAGGAGACATTTTTGCTGTAAAAAAAATGTTATTAGTACAGATAAAAAAAAATGTTGATAGTACACATTTCGTTTTACCTAATTGAATTAATTGAATTAATAGTACAGATAAAAAAATGTTCCATCTATATTATAACGTATGTGTAAGTTCCGCCAATACCATTTCGTTTCAATTTTGTAATATTATGTTTTTTCCAAATATTTAAAGAGTTATTAAATGGGTGCCCCACCCCCACCCCCACCCACCGCCACACACACACGCACACCTACGAACCTACGTGCACACACACACACACACACACACCCCACCCCCACCCCTACCCACCCCACCCCTACATATATGTTAGTTGATGCCATTATATTTTTACCCTAATTAGATTCTAAGGTTATCTCAATTTATATTTTAAGTTCGTATCCATTTGTGATGTTCAAGTAGTTTGAAATGTTGGAATTATATACTATTACTTTGACCGTTAGTTTGTGCACCAACTAAATTGAACATCACACACACACACACACCCCACCCCACCCCACCCCACCCCCTGCCCCCCTCCACCACCCCCTCCCCCACCACACACCACCACACACACACACCACCCCACCCCACCCCCTACAAGTCTAAGGATGTTCTTGATTAAACATGGGAAATCTCATATCGTTTGCAAAAAGTTCATAGATTCTTAATCCCTAGGGTTATGGATATTAAATTTCTTTCACAATCATGTTATAAATAATTAAATTTGAGTGCAATCATGATTATTTAGTGGAATGAATTGTGATTAAATAAATAAAGGATATAAATTAGACGGTTATAAATTGGGATTTCCTAGTATTTACTTTGAATCCAGTTTATTTATTTATCTTTGGTCCCTAGTATAGTCATTGCCCAAGTAGTTGGAGCGAAACTCTATAAAACCCTAGTTTAGCTAAAGCCCGTGAATTATACATATATATATTGTGTAAGCGAGGATTTTAGCATAAGAATCAATTGTGGAGGGTTAGAGAGGGAGTGAAAAAAATTATACCTATTCACACACACACACACACACCCCACCCCACCAAGGGCGGACCTAGGTGGTCCCGAGAGTGGGCGGCCGCCCACCCCTTGTTTTCGGAAATTTTTGTACAGGTATGCGCAAAAAAAATAATGTTGGGGCCTATGTGTAAACTCTAGGATCGGAAGGTGTATCTGTTTATTAGTGTTTTAAAGCTAAGGGGCAGAGTATGTAATTTATTATACTTAAATAGAAAAACACGGAAGAAACATTTTACCAAAACCCTAAACAGAAGAGTAGAAGTACCAGGAAGAGAATGTTTTTCAGGTAAGTTATTTGTTAAGTATATAAAACTTTTTTATTCAAATGTTTAATTTTTTTAAATTAAATGTTAAAAAGTATTTTTGTATTCCTTCAAAGGTTCAAATCATTCAATGTTAGGAGTATTTTTGTGTTCATTTGTAAATATTTAGGAAACTAACACTATTCAATGTTAGGAGTATTTTTTTCTCAAATCTTTAAATGTTATAAATATTTAGTGGTATGTTAGAAATTAGGGGTATTGTATTTTTGTGTTCAATATTTAGGGGTATCGTATTTAGGGGCAATGTTAGAAATATTTAGGAGAATTTTCAAATTTCAGTGTTATTTTTTCAGTTAATTTTCAATATTGAAGTATAATTTTCTTATAATTTCAATGTTAATCCTAAAAAAATTGCCTTTGGGGCTACCGCCCCTGAACCCCTACATTGCTCGAAAAATTTCGCACCCCCTTACTAAAAATCCTGGGTCCGCCACTGCACCCCACCCCACCCCCTGCCCCCCTCCACCACCCCCTCCCCCACCCCACCCCACCACACACACACACACACACCACCCCACCCAACCCCACCCCCTGCCCCCTCCACCACCCCCTCCCCCACCACACACCACCACACACACACACACCCCACCCTACCCCACCCCCTGCCCCCTCCACCACCCCCTCCCCCTCCCCCAAAACACACCACCACACACACACACACACCTCACCCCACCCCACCCCACCCCCTGCCCCCTCCACCACCCCCTCCCCCACCCTGCCCCACCCGGCCCCACCCCGGCCCACCCCCTGCCCCTCCACCACCCCCTCCCCCACCCTGCCCCACCCCAGCCCACCCCCCACACACGCACACACATACACACATATATATATATACACATACACACATAAATATACAGACATATATATATATAAATGGAAGAGAGAGAGAGAGAGAGAGAAATTGGACCTGAGAGAGAGAGAGAGAGAGCAGCGTCGAGTCGAGAGAGAGATAGAGAGAGAGGGAGGGAACGATGGGAGGGAAAAAAGAAGGGGGAAAGGGTTTTTGCTGGAAAAGTTGTCACGGTTGTGTCAAGGTCATTGACCGTGACAAGCCCGTGACAATTAAATTTATCATGGACTTGTCACGGTCATTGACCGTGACAAGTTCTTGTCACGGTCGTGTCAAGGTCAATGACCGTGACATAAAACGCGTGTTTTATTGTCACAGTCAATGACCTTGACAAGGCTGGCCTGCTGAAAGGTGACAATTTACCCATTTTGGTGTAGTGTCTATCGGATCAATTTCTTCTTCAAACGATGGTGGGTTCATCTTAATAAATTTCTCATATGAATTACTCCTTTCTTCTCAATGTATCACCTCCTCAGCCCTAGCCAATCCTTGTGCCTTCAGTTTCCTGGTCTATTGTTCTTCCACCTGAGCCATAAATCTAGCTAGTTGCTCTGTCATTAGAGTCATAGCATGTGCTATTTTATGCATGTCTGTCAATTATTTCGGGTCAGGTTCTACATTTCCATGAACAGGTTGCTCAACCTCCGCCTCTACTACCATATTTGAAGCCTCATCTTCTATTCTCACATTTAAATTCCCTTGTTCCATTCTTTTATATCTAAAATGAATCAAAGATATAGCAACATGCATATATACATATTTTTCCTAACATAATCGTTAGTATCAAATAAAATATATTTCTAACATTCACTGCCAAATCTAAACTCTTCTCACTCCAAAACCTCTAAAACCCAGGCTTTGATACCAAAAGCTAACACACCCCAACCCAGTTACTTATAATTAAGTCTGCAAATCAAAGTGAGTCAAACCATAATTAATCTAACCAAACCATAAACATAAGTTTTAATTTCAGAGTCATCATTGTAAATTCTTATAACTGAAAGACTTTTTACAATATCAGAGTAGTCATGTCCATAAAAACTTTCTTGAAGGATAAGTTAACTTAATTACATCATTTATATTTACACAAAATCATTGTTTCTCCCGTTCGTGGCTAACCCAACCCGATTTCCTAGATTTGGCAGTGACATCGCGTTACCTGAAAAAAATGTGAACATAGGAACCATGAGAAAAATAGCCTAGTGAATGCATCACTACTATACTACTGCATGAATTTAATGCAATAAATCATGTCCATATAACTATGTATTAACTTATCCGGATCATTCATAATGAATGACCAACTTTTCTGAATCATGATTCACATATCCTATCTAAATAGATAATTTTCCCCCATTCCTGGTCGAGGAGTAACCCCTTGTCATTAATAGACAAATATCCGTTATTCCGGGTCGAGGAGTAACCTACCATTTCGATAAACCTAAATGAAAAATTTTATATTCATAATATTATGATCATATTCGTAATAGTATACAAATACATCATTCCAGTGAGTACACTCACATTATCAATTATGTATTTATGTTTCCTTCGGGAGGAGCTGAACTGGGTTGATTAGACCTTACACCTGTCAATCCAACTAAATCAGTATTGAATCTCAATCATAATTATTATCCTAACATAATTATGTAACTTTCCATGACTATACAATAACAATATAATTCCACTTCAGTCACATTTCATGAAACATGAGTAAAGACAAAACATCGGTACACGTGGTCATAAAGTTATGAACATTCAACCATAGGAAATACCTCATAAGGGATTTATAATTAAACACAAGTAAATATGAAAACATACTTCCCAATGTATGTACATATGAAACATGTACTCAAAATACCATTTAGAAAGAGCAGATAACAATATTCTTTCATGGGTATTCAGTATGGCCTTAAATTATTGGCTTCCAGACTCAACCATCCTATATTCCCAAATTGTATAAATAAAGGTGTCCAACCTTATCAATATGAAAACATATATGAATATAATTTCCAGTACAAGTGACGGTGTAATTTTTCAAGCTTCCTAGAGCAAGTTATGACCATTTCTTTACAAGACAAGAAATCTTCCCTACAAGCCCCTCTATTGTTCCTTCGACTTCTAAGAAGTTTCATAATTTTTCTACATCATTAATTTACATGATTTTCAACCCATTTTCATTACACATACTTAATAGTACATAATTAAAGTTTCATAATTTTTTGACTTCATTTGCTATGTCAAAAGCTTAACAAAACGCAGGGCATACCAAAATGAAATATACAAACAACAACTATATACCAACTTGCAACCACCACTAAGACCTAACCACAAGGATTTAAATTCAAATTCTAGGATATGATATGAATATATAGTGTAATTCCATATCCAATTTTAATTTCTCAATTCCAGTAATCACACAGAAGTATATGCAAGCATGAATGCAAGGGGTTTCAATACAAGGCAATTTTAAGGGTTTATACATTCAACTTAACTTAAACTTGCATCTAACCATACCTATATATAAAGGGATGAAATTTTAGTAAACAAATGATGATTTCTATCATATACATCATTGATATAAGAAAAATAACAAGATTTGCGATTAGGATTACCCTCGGGACTTTTACGTAGTTTGTAGGGATTTTTCTACACTTTTTCTCCTCACTTTTCCTTCCTAAACTCCCTAATTCACTTTCCTCAAGGTAAAACCCTTTCATGGATGATTTTAAATTAAGGATAAGGTTATTTCAATGGTATAATGTCGGCCAAGTCTACCTCCCATGCCAACCAATCAAATTAAACCATTTGGTTTAATAAAAGACAATTTACCGCTTAAAGGGAATTGACAGATTTGCCCCTTGTTCGTAAATTTGGCCTAAATTCTTACTCGTACATCCGTTTGATGCACCGTTTATTGTGCTACAACCCTAACTCATACTTATACAATTATATAGTTTTCACCTCAAGTCAGTTGTTATGTTATAAGGGTCAAAACTAGTCTTAAACAGGGACATTTCTACCGAAATTAACAAAATTTTGTGTTTATACATAACTTGACATTTCACGATTTATGAAAGTAGGATTAGACTAAACATGATGACTTAACATTATATATACTAATAACATATTATCCATAGCACATAGTCTAATCATGATTTAAACATAATTTATCATAATTATATTCGGGTTGTCTCACCACATCTAAGGGTAGGGATCGATTGAGTTATGGAGAATTTATGATAAGGTTTAACAACAAGTACTTTCGGTATGCCAATAGGAGTGAAAAGAAGAGGGAATTTATGGACTTGGAATAGGGTTCAAAGTCAATTTTTGAGTATGAACAAGAGATCACTAATTTATCTTAGTTTGTACTGGAGGAGCTCAATACTAAAGCGGAGAAGATGGAGTTCTTCATTAAGGGATTGTCTTGGTCGATTAGGCAGATGGTGTTGGGGAATTCGGCATACACTACTTATGCTTAGGTGGTGGATGTGGCTATGTTTCTATGGAAAAATAAAGCTAATTATCAAAAGAAGTTGAGAAAGTGACAAGAGTCAAATGGACAAGGAGGTGAGAATAAGGGTTGCAATGACCAAACATGGAAGAAACAGAGAAGCAATCGGGCACGGGAAGGTCAAGGGGAAGAACGAGCAACTACTAGACGTTCCAAACCTTTTAAAGGTTATTTCTTTGTTTGTGGGAAAGTAGGACATCCAGCATCTAGGTGATACAAGAGTGCGGGCTAACAAGGCCAAGCGAAATAGGAACAACTAGGCCAAGGTGCACAAAGTAAACAAGGTCAATGAGTATAGGGTCAATAAGGACTGATGCCTCCAGTCTTGGGATGAGAAGCAACCAATATCGGTTATGAGAGGTGCTACTTACTTCTGCCTTGGGATGAGCATGCGTCATAGGAGCCATAACGTGGCTAGTAGAGTTTCGTACGTAATTATTTTCTAATATATATATATATATATATATATATATATATATATATATATATATATATATATATACATATTGTATTTTTATTGAGGGATTATGTCCTGGTAGGATTGGGTGTATGGGCGCCTAATCGTAGTACGCTATGGGTAGGCATATCTAAGCGTTATTTTAAGTTATGCATTTTCGCTTCGTCGATTTTCGAGGACAAAATTTCTGTGCTAGTGGGGAAGTATGTAACACACCATAATTTTAAAACTTAAATGGCGCATTTTGAATTAAATATTAAAAAGGTATTTTATATATATATATATATATATATTATGTTTGTCAATTAAAAGGTGGACTATTTAAATTTAAAGATCCTTGGTCGAAATTTTATTTTATATTAAATATTAATTATGGGAATCCAAATTTTTTTTAATAAACCTTAAAAAGTTCTTAATTTGTAATCTTGTAAATCCACTGTTTAATTTTTTTGGCATTATAAAAAGATAATCCCTTTGTAAAAGGTTAGTACTTACATTACCTTTATTTATTTTTATTTAGTTAAAACCCACAAGAGAGAGAGAGAGAGAGAGAGAGAGAAAATGAAGCCTATTCCCCCCCTTTTCTTTCTTGCGCACGTGGCTTTTTATTTTGTAATGGGCTCATTCATTTTTTTTATTTATTATTTTATTTGGTTTTCCTCCCTTGTGTTGGCTTATCATGAAAGCGGGATGCTTTCCCACTTTGCTGGGATGCGCATGGATAAGGGAGGACTGCCTCCAAAAATTTTGGGGCATACAGATGATGATTTGGATAATGGTACTTTTTTTTATCAATTTTTAAGATTTAACAATTGATGGGACTCTTTTATTCGAACCTATGAAAAGGAACCTTGACCCACTTTTAAAAGAGTCACGTCACTTTTTATTTCCAAACCCTCTTCTCTCCCTACACAAAGCTTTTCAACTCCAAACCTCCATCAAACAAAACTTCAATCATATTTTGGGAGGTCTAAACAACATATTTCCAAAAAGGCCCAAGAATAAAACTTGCTTATTTTCGCGAGACAACCACAAGCGAGTATTCAGAATTTTCCTCCGACTTTTCTAGGCATGAATACGCTATTCCTTTTCTTTATTATTATGCATTTCAAGTGTCGCCTAAACCCTTACTAATGTGTTTTTTATTCAAATTAATTAGTTACTTAATTAGAGAAAGTGGACACTTAATTTTGGGACTGTTTTTATGAAACTTTTAAATATGAATAAATCTTTGAAACCCTTGGGTGCGTAGGTGAGATTATTGGGTTTTCAGGGTTTTGGGAATAGATTCTCATGTAGAATTTCTATGGGATTATTTATATGATATGTGGGATGCGTATACACCTATAAAAATTATGTGACTTATAAAAGAGGACAATTATGATGAGTTGAATATTTTTGGCATGTTGATTAATTTAAAAAAAATTATGAAAAAAATTATGTTGAAAATCGACAACGATATTATTATTGGAATTTAAATTAATCGGGGCCTTTATGTTTGAATTGCTATGTTGCTCATATAAATTATGCGTTGTGTGATTTATTATTAGTCACTTTTGTCTTCGCGGGGATGGAGGGCTCTCAGATAATATATTGCTCACCCCATTTTTTTAGGATGCTTACTAGGTATGGGACTAGTGGGTAGGCCTTGGTTAAAATTTACACTTTCTAGATATGGGACTAGTTAGTGTAAATTCGTAGGGATTTATATTTTGGGGTGGGCAGATTTTTATACTTTATCGTCATTTCGTTAACCTACGCATGAGACTAAGATGTAATAAATATTGGTGACTCATCCTATATGTAGGATAGGACGTATGTGTACTTTGGGTACCCTTAGGTATGGGACTAAGGGGTATTTTTTAGGATCTCACATCGATAAAAAGGGTGGGGTAATTTGGTAATTGAGAATTTGAGAAAATGAGAATTTATGCCTAAGATAAAAATGGGTATTAAAGTTGGCGGAGACATAATGTGTTAGGTACCAACAATTTAAAGGGGTCAATGGACAATTTATGTCGTGTCGTGTGTGGAACCTTGTCATAGGGAGGGGTCGACAGTTTAAATAGATCACATGCCATTGACAAGGGAAGTGTAAAACTTTTGTGGGAGACCACCCGTGGCGGGGAGACCGTTATAATTATACTAATAATAAATTTGAGGAGAATGATAAATTGGGTTAATCTAATTAAATTGTCAACTTAGGGCTTAATTATTTTAAATCATATTGGTGTGCTTTGTGAATAACAATTAGTGAGGGTAGTTAGTGATTTGTGCCATCACGTTTAATTATATTCCATTTAATTAAAATACTCTATTGTGATATTTATCATGTATAATGATGTTGTCTGGGTTCACGAACTTTAATTGAGGGGACTAGTGTGTATTCATGCTCGGGGCTCTGACATCGTGCGTTGACTATTTTTTTTCGGATAAGTTTTGGAGAAGCTGCATAGGATTTGGAGATATTCATTTGGAGGTGCAGCTAGAGTTTAATTACTTTACTGCGTTATTTAGTTTACATTTTCTTTTCCATCATATTTCATTATGAGACTTCAATTTGGTTTTATTGGGCCATTCGATTCCAGAGTTCTTTAGGATTTCAGTTAGAGTATTCACAGTTGGTTTATTATTCAGATTTTAATTAATTCATTATTGCAGATTGGATTTATTTGGAGTTTTAACATGTAATGGATTTCTTTTATCGTAATTTTGGTTATTATTATTTGGTATTGATTCAATTATTTATCTTGTGGATTGATTTATTTATGTCTCATATCTGTCTCATGCTAAGAATGGTATTTATTTAGTGACCCCCGGTATGGTTCGGCGACGGTGGTTAGCCACCCCATTGTCTGGATTGCTCAAGATGTTACAGAATGGTATCAGAGCATGGTCTTACGTCTCGTAGGTTGTGAGTCCGTTTTAGCTTCCGCATTGCTATCTTTCATTACTTTGATGATATGTACTCTTAGTTATTTTGATTCTTATGTTGTCTTGTTCCTAAATTTTCAGATGGCGAACACAAGGAGAGCTGGGAATAGGAGAGAGGATTTCGTTTCTGGTCTCGCGGCTCAAGAAAGGCAATGGCAGTTTATTTTGGATGCCAAGGAGTTAGCGGCTATCATTCGTGAGGCCACGGTGGATAGTATGGAGATACGGAGACAAAGGTGTTTGACTCTACTGGGGCATGAGCAGGGTACACCCATTTCAGCTTGGGATAGGATGAGAACCATCTTCCATAAGTTCAATCCTCCCACCTTTGGAGCGGGATTTGACCCAACGGTTTATCACCAGTGGAGGAGAGATATGGAGAGGCACTTGAGGATGGTGGACTGCAGAGATGTGCATAAACAGATGTTGGTTACTTTTAAGCTAGCTGGAGATGCGCTACAGTGGTGGGAGAGTGTCACCACATCTGAGGATAGGGATCGATGGAGTTATGGAGACTTTCTGATAAGGTTTAACAACAAGTACTTTTCATATGCCATTAGGAGTGCAAATAAGAGGGAGTTTATGGACTTGGAATAGGGTTCGAAGTTGATTGTTGAGTATGAATAAGAGTTCACTAATTTATCTTAGTTTATACTGGAGGAGCTCAATATTAAAGCAGAGAAGATGGAGTTATTCATTAAGGGATTGTCTTGGTCGATTAGGTAGATGGTGTTGGGGAATTCGGCATACACTACTTATGCTCAGGTGGTGGATGTGGCTATGTTTCTATGGCAAAAGAAAGCTAATTATCAGAAGAAGTTGAGAAGGTGACAAGAGTTAAATGGACAAGGAGGTGAGAATATGGGTCGCAATGACTAAGCATGGAAGAAATAGAGAACTAATCAGGAACATCAAGGTCAAGGGGAAGAGCGAGCAACTACCAGATGTTCCGAAACTTTGAAATGTGAATGCTTTGTCTGTGGTAAAGTAGGACATCCAGCGGCTAGGTGTTACAAGCGAATGGTCCAACAAGGCCAGGTTGTTGGAAACGATGATCCCCAAGTTTAAAATCTTTAGTTTTAATTTCCTTTTAAATGCGGAATAAAAATGGTTCAACACAACAATTTAATTTTTCAAATTTTCTTTGATTTTCTTTTCTTAAAAAGATGAAAAATTAACGGAAACACAAATTTTAATTTCTAGAAAAAAACAAAATTAAAATTAAACATAAATTAGTGAATTATGGTGAACACACACACACACACAAAATTCACACCTGCCAGTATTAGGATTTTCTCACAAGCAAAACTAACACATGACGTTGACTATTAGAAATTTACTTTTAGACCACAATTAATTTAACACAACTCCTAAAATTTGCCTACACAATATTTTCAATATTACCAAATTAGGCCAAACCAAATTTTAGCAACTATAAATTAGTGACTTGAATTAAATCAACCTAAGTTTCACTCAAACTTATTTTAGCACCAAATTAAACAAGAGAAGTGAATTAAATCATATTTTTTCTTTTAATCCAAAGCATGCGTTCTTGGTGATTTGCAAGATAAAATAAATTCACAACCACTACGATGCGATGTACGAGGAAAAACCCACAACGGGATAAAAACCTCAGACGACCCTAGCCTTAAGTCCACTAAGTACGAAATTTTACAAGTACAAAACAAATGACTTACTAAACTCGACTCGACTCCCTTCAATCCCTGATGCATCTTCTTGTACCAACCTCTGCTTAGACGACAATCCCGAAATCCACTGGAACCTTGGAATCCACCAATGACTCTTTTAGACAACCGTCAACCCTTGCACAATGTCGTTCACAGTGTGAGTATGTCACAATAAAATAATGAACTTCTTATGTATGGGATGTAGAAGTAAACCCAATCAAACTCTTCAATTCGGTAGAGTAAGACCCGGTGCCCAACACTCTCCAAGCAAGTATATAACAATAGGAACTTGGATTAAACTTAAACTAATGGGTGTAAGTATTTTTGTAGAAATTAATTCATGGATACTCAAAAACACTAAACAATTAACTTTTGAACTAATAAATTTTTCTCTCATTAATTTTTCTCTCAAAATGTGTTTAGAAAAGTCAAAAGTTTCTTTTCCAATGTTGGTTCCCGCACATATTAATTTTGGAAAAGTTAGTGGGAACAAAAGAGTGGGATAGTGGAGAAAAGCTGCCAAAATGTTTTCCCACCGAAAATATCGTTCGAATGAAGTCTCGTTCGAACGACATTCTAACGAGGTTCCTGTGTCCAATAGGGAAAAGTCGTTGGCAAACTCGTTCGAACGAAAATTTTGAACAAAGTGACAGAATGTACATTTTTCAATTTAAGCCCAAAAACATTATTTTAAATAAAAATTACACCCATTAAAAATTATTCCAAGTCTCATACAAATATATGAAAGAATTCATACCTTTGGAGACTTGAAATATGATGTTGATGACATGAAACGTGGCACTAAAACTTGGCAATGATATTTACTTAAAAATAAGGCCGCTCATCTTTAACTTTACACTTGTCATAGGCTTGAAAGATTATCATGAACTCTATCTATGACTCAAGTGTTTTTGTCTGGAATTGATCCAACACTACATAAGACTCAATTGGAGACTTGTGTCCTTACAAATCTCCCCCTTTGGCTATTCCAAGACAAAAACAAAAACATAATCCTAAAGGGACATCAAGCTCTACTAGACTCAAAAACTTCCCACCCAAAATAAAAAAATACAAGCTTGACTCAAAACCCAAGGATGAATAGCTTTGCCGATGAAAGGTTGCCGCAAAATAAAAGTCCTGCACACTTAAGCAAACATTAACGCATAGGTAATATCAAAATTTTAAATGCAATTAAAAAAAATACCCCCCTAAATTAATTCTCCCCTAAGTTATCTACCTATGATCTACCTAAGAAGGACGCGACTCCCCCAAGTTAAATCTCCTAAACTAAAGGTTTAGAAACCACTTCTCCCCCTTTTTTGTTTAGGAATATACAAAGTATGGGAAAGAAATTAAACATGATTGAGCATAAAGTGATAAGACCATGAAAGCATATGAGCAACAAAATCATAACTAATCCATACAAATAATAAATGATACCAACTAAGATGAAAAAAAAACATGATACCAATTTGATACAAACGATACTAAGCATGTGATATCAACCAAAATATGCAACAAGATAGATACCAATTATGAATTAGAAGCATGGATGGACTAGAAAGAAAGGCAAAGACAAAAAATATTACCATATATATGTAGACATAATGAATATCACTAACGCACATGCACATATGTATAGGTATAGACACCAGACATGACATAAAATACATTAAGATTTTCACATTCGTATGGAAAAATGTGTCCAAAAACATATGGTAAATGGAAGTGCAGGGGTGTGAACTTGAAACAATTAAATTTCGATCCAATCACTTAAAACATGTCCACGGAGTTCTCATTTAATTGAAAACTTTATCACATTTGAATATAACCTCGTGTGACAATATAAATTGAACTCAATGAACAAATATACACAATGCACATAAGCCTAGAATTTTGATGATTCTACAAACCAACAGAGTCATGACAATGAAAGCGCAACTAGGATCAAAGGACATTGTGCAAAACCGATGATATACCATCCAAACTCCCTCAAAATATGCATATAAATATGGAATGACTATATCAACTAAACAAAATAGGCCTTGGCAAATTATTTTTCTTTTAGGCCTTTGGACCACGTATTTCTTTTAGGTCCATTGTAAACAGTGGTTTACTCGCAAAGGATAAATTTCCTTTCAGATCCCTTCCCCGTGCACATTCATATAAAACATTTTTTATACCACACAAATCTCACGTGCAACGGATTAAACATGCACAAGTCCTCCTAGGTCATAAAATATGTAGATAACAAGATTGGTAGGAGAACATCTCACTTAGCTCAAATATACATATGACATTTAAATTTTAAATGAGCTCGTGCATGTATGAATTGAGGCATATAAAAATATAATCCATTAAGCAACACAAAATCCAACTACTCCATGCATGGGTGACAAAGAATATTTTAAGGATTGACAATCGTAACCAAAAGATCTAGCCACATGGAAGAGAATAGGAAAGGATTCAAACACAAGTATATGCCCCATAGAGTGTGTCAAACTAAAATACATAGAAAAAATATTTTGGAGTTTTTGAAATTTTTATCTAAACAAACTAAATATTTACTCAAAAGACAAACAAAAATTATTTGTATATTTTCGTTAAGCCTAAATTACTCACAAAATAAAACACAAATGACAAATAAAAATCTTCTTGTATTTTTCATTTAATGCAAACTAAAATGAAAGAAATATAATACCAAAGATAAACAAACATCATAGTTATATCATGAGATATATGATAAAGCAATGACTAGAAAATGATAAGCAAGCATACAATTAGCATGATAATAGAGCGTGAAGCACAAAAGATAAAGCATGCAAACAACTAACACTTTCAACCTTTGGATTTAGCAAGGAAGGTATCGTGTGAAAGTAAATGAGAATAAAAAAATCCTATCTTGTAAAGCTACCAAGTCGGATCTCCTAACCCAAACTAACGATGAATGATGATCTCGGGATATAGGAATCTTGGCAACCTCAGTTGCCTTACGTTGGGAATTTCTAGAAAATCTTTTAAGATCAAAATAAAATTTCTTAATATGACCTTTCGACAATAGTGTGAACAAGTAAAAACATGTCGAAATTTGGTACCTAAGGATTGATCTCTAAAGGCTTTCCTAGGTGATTCTCCTAAAACATTTGTTTTGGCTTTATGAGTTGACTCAATACAAGTATCGAAGCCCAAACCACACGTATTATTTTTAATTTGGACCATTCCTAATATTTTATCTAATTTCTCCGAATGACACTCCAAATCAAATTTGACTTTACTAGAGTCTTTTAATTTATTTTCTAATTCTAAAATGTGAGACTCCAATAAAACTTTGTGCTCTTAAAATTCGAGAAGCTCCTTTTTCAAGGATTCCATCAAACCTATAAGGCTATCTCTCTCACCTTCTACATACTCAAGATTCTCTCTAAGAGATCTTTGTAATACACCGTATTTTTATGATATTTATTTATGGGATTAATTGAATTAAATGTGTATTAATTAGAAATTAATCCGGATAAAAATACTAGCGAGATGAGAGTTGGTATTTGATTTTAATGAGTATATATGGCTATGTATGAATATTGAATCATGAAATTGTCGTGAGAATTGAAATACGGCAATTTGGAAATTTTGTTGGGACGCGTGTGACAGTCGCGTCAGGAATATATTATTTTAATTAAAAAGTAAATTTTATGTGTATTAACCGTATGGTCGTTTTGAGTGCGCCAACGCGTCCGGAAGGGTCGAAATAGTCAGAAAACACTAGCCGGGGGTTTAGTTTGGGTCCCGGGGCATTTTTTGGCCATACCGGCAACGTAAAAGGGTAGCTTGGTAATTTTAGAATTTGGGGAATTTAAACCCACGAAAATTAAAGTTAAAAATCTGACTTAGTCTTAACCCACTAATCCATTTCCAACCCCAATCTAGGTAGTGGGATACGGGAGAAGTTTAGAAACCTTAAACTTGCCAA
Organism: Sambucus nigra; assembly: GCA_949130495.1. Lineage (NCBI taxonomy): Eukaryota > Viridiplantae > Streptophyta > Magnoliopsida > Dipsacales > Adoxaceae > Sambucus > Sambucus nigra. Next base: position 354,661,504 of record OX422221.1, read on the forward strand.
ACCAACCTCCATCTCCATTGTCATCCTTAGAGAAAAGCTGGTAGAGAGAGAAAGAAAGGAAAATTCTGCAGAGAGAGAGAGGGAGAACAAATCAACCTTCATCAATCCAACACCAAATTCAGAGAAAGATTAGAGGCAAGTGGTTTAATTTCATTTTTGCAAAGAATGCTTCTTCCATGTGTAGGAAATTCATATAATTGTATTGTTTTTGGGAGATTTATAAAACCCATGAAATTGGAAGTTATGAATTCAAATTTTAATGTAAGATTGCATGTAGAATTGTGTAGGGTGATTATTCTGATAGAATTACATCTTTTATATTATCAAAAAATGGATTTATTTATAACTATGGAAGACTTTAAATTCTAGGGTTCATGTTCTTGAAAATTGGGGAATATTAGAGAGATTTGATAATTTGATGTTGTTTGGGATGATTAGACCCCATATAAAGGTTGTAATACGAATTTAATATGTTTAGGGATGATTAGAAACCTTAAAACCTTGTTGGAATACCATTTAGATGAGATTAGAGGTGAAGAAAAGTTGGAAAACGTAATAGGAATTTTCTGGGCTCAAACTGTCACCTCGTTAGAAGACCTGCCCAGGTCGTTCGAACGAGCTCGTTCGAACGAGCTCGTTCGAACGAGCTTCTAACGAGTTGACAGTTTGCCTTCTAACGAGAGGGATGTTCGTTCGATGCCTTTCGTTCGAACGAGATCTCGTTAGATACCCAGTTCGTTCGAACGAACTCTCGTTCGAACCAGCCTCGTTCGAACGAGACTTCTAACGAGCTGACAGTTTAGGCCTTTTTGGCCTGTTTTGATTTCGCGTGTCCCGTAACCTTGTTTAATTGTAGAGATAACATTCCCTTGATGATAAATGGATATAGTTGGGTTATTTGGGATATATTGAGGAGTAAAACCTAAAAGTGTGATTTGAGTTGAATGGAAATTGTGAAATAGGACGTGAGTGACTATTACGATGCGAGAAGTATTGACGGCTTAAATAATTGAATTAACCGGGAACATATGAATTGTGTAACATTATAAGTTGGTACGAGAATGAGAAGTGTACCACAAATAAATTACGGTGATTACTAAGAAGTGTGTATACTTAGTATATGTATATGATTTTATATGTATGACATACCTACCATACTTGCTATCACGGGAGGTTTACGTTCGCTTAGGGCCATCTACTCCTTGTGCTGCCCGGATTTAGATTGGTACCTCGAGAACATAGTTCAGAGAAGGACTTATTGGGATGTTAATAAGTCTGCTGATCGTGGGAGAGTAGGTATGTGCGTGACCCATGTGATGTGACTGTGTTCGCCTCCATTGTTTGTGATTTGCTATTATCTGAGAACGATTCCTGAGAGATTCGAAATGCGTGATCCTTATGTACGTGATGTACCGGGATGGATAGCAGAGTATGTGTGCACCGCAGCTTAGTCTCAGGTGCTTGTATTGTATATTTATGGCGTGACTAATCTACACTTAAATTAATGAGAACCTTCATGTTTGTATTGTGAGTATAAATACAGAAACGCTTTGGGTAACTCTAACGGGATAACCTGTAATGAATTGTATTGCTAATAATAGAGAATCCGAGTTTAAGTAAAGCCCTCTATTTAGTTGATAACGCTAGAATGTATAATAAGAATCGAGTAGTAAGGGGTAGAATTTGTTACGGTTTGGTTAGATATGTATGTTACTTAGATGGGTACGGTACGTTAGGACTGCATAAAATTAGTCGAGAGGTGAGTATTTCATGTGAGTTCACGTCCTAACATGTATTTTGCATTCATTGTTTTAATGTTATTAAAGCACTTGCTATTTTTAAAATACTCTTTACTTTCGGGCTCTGACCCGTTTGCTTTCAAATTTATTTTTGTAAAAACCATTTTAGGTGCCCAGCCACAAGGACACCGTGCTTAGGATCCTCATTCAGGTGACGAGTTGTAGCTGTTTGTGGAAGTTACAGGACTTTGCTAGTAGACGCTTCATCTATCTTGACTCTATATTCAGCTTTCATCAGTTGTAGGGCATGTCGCCCATTTCTATTAGAAGCATTTCCTATTTCAGATTTTCAGACATTTGGCATGTAATTAATTCAGTATACATTGTTTTACTCATTTCACAGTTGGAATTGTTGTGAGGAGTTTTCCTCTGTACTTATTATTATTTTGTTGGTTATTCTAGTTATTCTTTCATTATCCTTTTACTGTATGTTAATCAGATTTAATCTAAAGTTTGGCAACTCACTTTTTAAATACTAGGTGGTTAGTAATCATTAAAATGTTTTCGACAGTGATGCTATTAACTGAACCAACTTGGCATTTTTTATTAATTTAATAAAGGAGTAACTACCCAGTATTTAATTAGACGGGGTGTAACAATCTTTCTCATGACCTAAGGTCTTCAACCAACACACTATCATCAACGACCTTGACATGCTCCCTTAAACTAGCTTTTAACTTCAAATTTGCTCTTTTTAATTTAATAGATTCTTCATATAATTATCTAAATGCAAATTGAAGTTCACTCTCATCAACCTCTTCATCATTTTCACTCTCTCTCTCGTCTCCACTCTCACTACCATCAAATTGTAATACCCCGCACTTTTATGGGAAATTAAATCCAATAATAAAGTGTAATTTGGGAATTTAAGAATTTTTGTGAATAGTAAATTTTTGGAGTTTTCAAGGATTAGATGATTTTCGATGGGTGTAATATTTACTTTTTGGATTAAGTAAGTAAGTCGGAGTATTTTAATTATATGTCGCAGTCGGGTAAAGCGATAGAGGATAATATTTTCATGGAAATATCTCATTAAGTTGTGTTGGGTTGAAATAGTGAATTGCGATCAAGTACCTCGGATGGAAATTCCGATTGCGCGGTTGGTCTCAGAATAGCCGAGATAGTCAAAATAGAGTATTCGGGGGGTCATAATTGAGTTTCAGGAATTTTTGGATTAATAGGGTCTCGCAATTGAGTAAACGAGTCATTGTTGGGTTAATAAGGGATAAACCCTTATTTTCTCTCTTATAAGTCACGAGAGAGAGAAAGAGAAAGAAATAAAAAGAGAGAAAAGAAGAGGAGAAAAAAGAAAGAGGAGAAAAGATGAGAGAACAAGGATTTCCAGGCCAAACTTCGCCAGATTCGATTCGAGGTCGTCTGATTTCATCCTCTAGGCAAGTGTATACTTGCTTTATTTCATTTTATGCATTTATTTCATATTATAGTTGGTAAACTATATGATTTTGGGTTAGAGGTTAAAATAAATTTGGGAAAATTTGAATATGATTTACATATTGATGTAATGTAAACTCTTAATGATTTCTAGTGTTAAATCCATGTTAATGAAGTGAAGAAAGGGATTGAAATGGGTTAAAATGATATGTTGGGGCTTTAATGGTTTTAGGGTTTAAATCTAAGAGAAATAGTTTAATACCACAAATAAATTGATGTGTTAGTTATAAATCGGTTCTAGGATGATTGTGGTGATGTTGGTTGAGATTAGAAACCATAAAAATGGAGGTTGGGTTGATATTTGGAATTTTGGAGAAGATGATGAATAGTAATGCAGCGGCCTTTCCGAATCGATTCGGTTCTTGGTCAAAAAATGAAAATTGTAGATCTTTTCAATACGGTCGCGTGGGCACCGACAACGTATTTTTTTATTATTTTTTTACTTATAATGATTTTTCTACAGAAGGTTTTCCGAGATCAAAATCGCTAGTCAGAAATTAAGGCTAGAATTATTTGGAGATAAATATTAGGGGTTCCCAAATAGAGTGTTAGGACCTCTAAAGTACTTGAGGAGATATGAAAACTTTGGATTCGTTGAAATAAATCCGAGTTATAATTTAAATGGATGTTGGATTGAGTTTTGGGTTTTTGGGATATATATAAAACCTAAGAAGATTTGTAGATTTCGGACCAGCCGAATCGATTCGGTATGAGACAGTAAGAAAGTAGAACCATTTTGAATCGATTCGGACAGAACGAATCGATTCGATGGCCAACGAATCGATTTGGACAGGCCGAATCGATTCGGTTCTGGGAGATTTTTAAGGTTTTCTCCTTTAAGTTTAGGGAAATTTAAACTATGGCTTTGAAGATTATTATAGGGGATTCTAGATATGATATTAGGACTCCTATATAATGGTATTGAGGGTTATTAAAACCCAGGATGAAACAAGGAACCTCAGATTAATTTAGTGTACGATCTGGGGTATGGATTTAATGAATGCTTGGGAATACTTTTGGCTTTAGTATCGTGAGTGTGCGATTACTTAAATGCTATTATTAGTGAGAATCTTTGGGATTATTGGACATCGTTATGTGTGATAGGCAATTATAGCCATTTATATTTGTTTGAGGAACTATGTGGATGATATATATACTATGTGAGTAAAGTATATATATTATATGGTACGGATATGTATATATATCTATGTGTGGATGGTATATATATGTCATGCATACCCCCTCTAATGATATCATTGGGAAGTTCCGCAATGAGGGTGAGCACCCTGGCTCGATGAGCAGGGTGTGGATATTCCCCAGGTCATAGCGTCCATTGTGATATTGTGTGATTTTCATTAGGGATAAGACGTGGTGGGTATGTTTCATCTCATTGCCGAGGAGGAACTATGACCACTTCCCAGACGTTGTGTGCGTGTGTTGGCCGCGATGTCGATGATATTGAGTCTGATCGCTGGTCCCCAGGATGGTATGTGAGTGATGCCCTGGAAGATGATAGCATTGAGAGACCGCATCCTCGAGTTATAGCTCGTTGGGATGGTTATTGTACTTGTGTGATAGTACATTACTTATGTATGAGAACAAGATATAATATCTCTATGAGAGTAAAGAGATAAAGTGAATATGAAATGAAAAAGAATGAATTCTCGTTCCGGGAGATATTTCTGGAAGTGTAACATGATACGAATGTAAAATTGAGTATGAAAGTTAAAGATGAGTATGATAATGAATATAAATATGTAGTATATACATATATATATATATATATATATATATATATATATATATATATATATATATATATATATATATATATATATATATATATATATATATATATATTATACGAGTCTTATATTTACGTCATGTGCTGAGGGTCTAATGGATCTCGACGATCGACCTTGCCAAGTAGTTGGGTATCGGGGCCTTGTTTGGATTTCGCTCTGCGAGATACCCCACTCACGAATATGGCATAGCGTTGAGACTGGGGAGAAGTTGAGCCCTTAGTACTTGGGTTGTTTGGGATTTCTAGAGTTGGGGGTGACGGATTAGTTAGACAGTGTGGCTTGACTAGGATGTTTAGGGGGATGCGCTAGGTGTGCACTATTAGAATAGAGGTGAGGGGTATCTCATGGGAGTGCGATACCAATTTAACTATGAGATAAAAACATATTTTTAAAAATAAATCATTTATTCACTTGGTAAATATTTTCACAACTTGGTCTCTAACCCGTTTCTATATTTTTTCCTCTCATAATATATATTATATATATAGGTGTCCAGACACAGGGACACCTGGATGATAATTCCTTCGAGTCAGACGTGTGCTGCGGCAACTCTGTATGCATGCAGATTTTCTATAGAAGCTTCTATCCTTGTAATCTAGATAGGAGGTATTGTATAAACATTCGGGCTAATAACCCAACTGCTTTTATTTACTCTTTTACCACATTTCTGTGCGTAATTCAATTGGGTTGTATTACTATTACCGAGTGTTCGGTTATTATATTTCTTTTTACTTCCATTTATATAAACTGTGTGAATGTTTTATTTGTATAGTTTGTTTAAAAAGATTAGTTAAGTAAAATTTTGACGCCAACCTAATAGGTCATTAGTAATTAATTTGGTTTTCGACAGTGATGCTGAGAATGATCCATATGCGACTCCTGTTTTAATTTGATATAGGAATGATCGCCCGGTATTTTATTAGGCGGGGTGTCACACAATTTTTTTAGCTTCGCAAACAAAGGCCTTGGAAGTGTCATGAATTTGTATATCTTCATGGGAAGATTCATTATCGGTTCTCACATGACTTGCCATGAACGCGACAAAGTTGCGCTCAATGGGGGAAGTGGGTCCCTCTTCCTTATCACTATCACTAAGGGTAGCATTATATGAAATTGGTTGTTTACCTTCTTTCCTTAGTTTAGTGGGGGCATTCAAAATCCCTTTGGCCATAACCCTAACAACCATAGCACCTATTAGACTCATCCATACTAAGGTTTTCATTAAAAGTTTTAGGGAGCTTTTCGGCTTTGTCATGCTTAGAATTTTCAAATTTCTTAAAATCATTTTTAAATTTATCTTTGTTAAATTTAAGAAATTTATGAAACTTCCTAGCAAACATAGACATATTTTTCGAGGCACTATCACTCTCATCAACCACAACTTGTTTTTCCTCCTTTCGGGCATTCAAAGCAATGCCCTTATCAATTTTCTTTTCATTTTTGGAGGGGAACATATCCAATTCATAAGTATGTAAATCACCTACAAGTTCCTCAAGTTTGGTAGAGTTCAAGGTGGGTAAATAATTTAAAACGGTCACTTTAGGGACAAATATCTGTGGTAGGGACCTTAAAATTTTCTTTACAACTCAGTTGTCGGGTATTTTCTCTCCTAAATTAAATGAAGAATTTACTATATCGGAGAGTCTAGAATAAAACTCATCGAATGTTTCTTTTTCATTCATTTTGATGGTTTCAAATTAAGTGGTGAGGTTTTGGAGTTTCGAAGCCTCAACGACACTAGTTCCCTCATGAGTGAGTTGTAATATATCCCAATCTTCCTTAGCGGTTTCACACGTCATGATGCGTCGGAATTCATCCGGTGTGACTGCACTAAACAAGGCATTTAAACCTCGGGAATTAAAATTTTCAAGTTTAAATTCATTCTCACTCCATCTATCTGAGGGTTTGGGAAAACGCTCATTTTTTACTAAATATGTCGGTGTGGACCACCCATTAACAACTGACAACCAAACCCTCTCATCGATAGACCTAAATGACGATTTCATACGCACTTTCCAATACGCGTAGTTGGAACCATAGAAAATAGGAAATCTTAAAAATGGGGAAAATTCCATTTTTAGTCAAAAATATTTAAAAGGACCTTCACATAATAAATTAGCGCTCCGGCTCTGATACCACTTCTTGGGAACGATGACCCCCAAGTTTAAAATCTTTCACTTTAATTTCCTTTTAAACGCGTAATAAAAATGGTTCAACACAACAACTTAATTTTTCAAATTTTCTTCGATTTTCTTTTCTTAAAAAGATGAAAAATAAACTTAAACACAAATTTTAGTTATTGAAACAATAAAATTAAAATTAAACCCAAATTAGTGAATTATGGTGAACACACACACACACACACAAATTCCACACCAGCCAGTATTAGGATTTTCTCACAAGCAAAACTAACACATGACGTTAACTATGAGAAATTTACTTTTAGCCCACAATTAATTTAACAAAAGTCCTAAAATTTGCCAACACAATATTTTTAATATTACCAAATTAGGCCAAACCATATTTTAGCAACTATAAATTAGTGACTTGAATTAAATCATCTTAAGTTTCACATAAAATTATTTTAACACCAAATTAAACAAGAGAAGTGAATTAAATCATATTTTATCTTAAGCATGTGTTCTAGGTGATTTGCAAGATAAGATAAATTCACAATCACTACGCCACGATGTTCGAGGAAAAACCCATAACGGGAAAAAACCTCGAACGACCCTAGCCTTAAGTCCACTATGTACGGAATTTTACAAGTATAAGACAAATGACTTACTCAACTCGACTTGACTCCCTTCAAGCCCCTGACGCATCTTCTTGTACCAACCTCTGCTTAGTCGATAATCCCGAAATCCACCGGAACCTTGGAATCCACCAATTAAGCTTTTAGACAACTGTCAACCCTCGTACAATGTCTTTCACCGTGTGAGAATGCCGCAGCAAAATAATGAAATTCTTCTTTATGGGATTAAAACCTGATGCCCAACACTCTCCAAGAAAGTATATAACAATAGGAACTTGGATTAAACTTAAACTAATGTGTGTAAGTGTTTTTGTAAAAATTAATTCATGGATACTCAAAAACACTAAACAATGAACTTTTGAACTAATAAATTTTTCTCTCTTTAATTGTTATCTCAAAATGTGTTTAGAAAATGTCAAAAGTTTCTTTTACAATGTTGGTTCCTACACATATTAATTCTGAAAAAGTTAGTGGGAACAAAAGAGTGGGATAGTGGAGAAAAACTGTCAAAAACTGCCAAAAAGTTTTCCCACCGGAAATCTCGTTCCAACGAAGTCTCGTTCGAACGAAATTCTAACGAGGTTCCATTGGCCAAAAGGGAAAAGGCGTTGGCAAACTCGTTCCAATGAAATTCTCATTTGAACGACAAACTCGTTCGAACGACAAACTCGAATGAATTGACAGAAAGTACATTTTCGATTTAAGCCCAAAAACATTATATTATATAAACATTACACACATTAAAAATTATTCCAAGTCTCCTACACATATATGAAAGATTTCATACCTTTGGAGACTTAAAATATGATGTTAATGACGTCAAACGTGGCACTGAAACTCGATAATGATATTTCCTTGGAAAGCAGGCCGCTACGTCTATAACAATACACTTGTCATATGCTCAATTGGAGACTTGTGTCCGGAATTGAGCCAACACTACATAAGACTCAATTGGAGACTTATGTCCATACACAAGCAGTACAAGACCAACAAGGCCAAGGTGCATAGGGTCAACATGGTCAATGAGTACAGGGTCAGCCAGGACTGAGGCCTCCACTTCTCACAACAGTAGGTGTTCAGGGAGCACCAGCAGCACCGACAGCGTTATATGGTCATGGAAGTGGCCGCAGCACCAACCAATATCGGTTATGGGAGGTGCTACTTACTTCAGCCTCGGGATGAGCAGGCGTCGTAGGAGCCACGATGTGGCTAGTCGAGTTTCGGTACGTAATATTTTTCTTAGATACTTATATGTATATAGGTGATATATAGGTGACATATATATATATATATATATTGTTTTTTTATCGAGGGATTACGTGCAGGTAGGATTGGGTGCATGGACGGCTAATCATAGTACGCTATGGGTAGGCATATGTAAGTGTTATTTTAAGTTACGCATTTTCGCTTCGTCGAATTTCGAGAACGAAATTTCTATGCTAGAGGGGATGTATGTAACACCTCGTAAATTTAAAACTTAAATGGCGCATTTTTAATTAAACGTGAAAAAGGTATTTTATATATATATTTTATGTTTGTCAATTAAAAGGTGGACTATTTAAATTAAAATATCATTGGTCGAAATTGTATTTTATATTAAATATTTATTATGGGAATCAAAAATTTTGTTTTTTGAATAAACATTAAAAAGTTCTTAATTTTTAATCTTGTAAATCCACTGTTTAATTTTTTTGGCCTTATAAAAAGATAATCCCTTTGTAAAAGGTTATTAGTTACATTACCTTTATATATTTTTATTTAGTTAAAACCCACTTGGGGTGAGAGGGGGGGAGAGAGAGAGAGAGAGAGAGAGAGAGAGAGAGAGAGAGAGAACACATCCTATTTTTCCCCCTTTTCTTTCTTGCGCACATGGCTTTTTTCTTTGGGGGGGGGGGGGGGAGGGGCTTATTCGTTTTTTTATTTCTTATTTTATTTGATTTTCCTCACTTGTGTTGGCTTATTAAGAAAGTGGGCTACTTTCCCCCTTTGTTGGGACGTGCAAGGATAAGGGAGGATTGCCTCCAAATATTTTGGGGCGTACACATGCTGATTTATATAATGGTACAATTTTTTTTATCAATATTTAAGACTTAAAAATTAATGGGACTCTTTTCTTCAAACTTATAAAAATGAGCCTTGACCCACTTTTTAAAGCATCACGTCACTTTTTGTTTCCAAACCATCTTCTCTCCCTACACAAGGCATTATACTCATACCCTTATACTTCAACTCCAAACCTCCATTAAACAAAACTTCAATCATATTGTTGGAGGTCTAAACTACATATTTTAAAAAAGACCCAAGAACGGAACTGTGACAACCCGCTATCCAGAATAAAGGGTGGCCAGCCCTATACCCCGATAAAACAGGAAATCATTGATAAATATCATTCTCAGCATCACGACAATGCAAAGTATAAGGAATAACCACTCTATATTCCAGAAAACGGGTTATCAAAAACTTTGATTTGAAATAGAAAGAAAACATTTTCAACAACCCATAATAGAAATAGAGGGTGGAAACCCCCACAAACGTAAGTAAGAAACCCAAAAGATACAAGGGACCGGATGAAACGTCGGTCAATAACAACCATACAACATACAATTAGAACCAAGTGTTACATAATAGATCCATTATACAATTACAACGGTTTGGGCAACAAGCCCGAATAAACTGAACATAACTAGAAACATAAATGGAGGCGTCTACACAAAACTCCCGTGAAACCCGCACAATGTCACGGCTCCTCAAAACATAAGGAAGGAAGGGTCATTACTGGCGACCGTGCGGCGGAACACCTGAACGGATCATATATATATATAGATACAACAAGAAAAGAAAACCGGTCAGGGCCGGGTATATGTGATCAATAGATAAATGACAGGTATGACAATGATGCACAATGATCAAGGATGATAGTCTAGCATGGTAACATCATATAAGGAACTAAAACTGATAAAGGGCTATATAGAGTGAGATTCATGTTAAAACAGAATTAAAAGTACTTGTGAGCCTTTATCATCATACATCATATTTCAATTTCAATCTTCTTTTCCATTCCTTATCAGGAATATAATTATCATCATGTGCTCTATATGGCACTAAACTCAATAGCATGCTCTTTGTGGCATAAATTTGCTCTTTAAGGCATTCATGTTCCATCGAGTCCAACTCGATAATTAGAATAGTCATAATTATAAATATAACGATTCTAAGACCGCCCGTCCGGGTTTCCCCACTGTGCGCGTCCCTAAATAACCATCATCTTCCAGGGCCTAACATAAGACAACCTGGGATCCTATCGAAAACGTCGGGAAGCGGCCATATGCCTGCGGGATAGTCAAGACCACACCCAGAATCTCCTACCCATCGCAGAAAAATAAAATAAGCGCTCATATGGCCTAGGACTATATCCACCCTGCATTCATTAGCCAGGGGGCTTCACCTCTCGCACGGACTTCCCTTAAGATGGTATTTAGAGAGGTGTGTAACATCCATTTTATTTATTTCCATTTTATGACTTAGTAAATTATCATTTACCTTATCAACTTCCCATTATAAATAAATGTATAAACTAAATCGGGACTATACATATTACGAACCGACATAACATCCTCGATAAGGAAATTCCGACTCCAAAGTTATTTCCGAAGCCTCCATTAGGCTTTTATATAAACCCTCAAGTCAAATCTAACTCGAGTTGAATTCTAAAGTCTCCAATTTGACCTTAATATATTCTAGACCCTTATAAAACTACACGACGAAAGTAATGCCTAAACATCACTTTAAATTCCCCCTTAAACGAACCCTAGATGAACCCTTTCGAGTCTAGAATGTCGACCCAACTCAACTAGTACTCTAAACCCTATGTTTACTTCATTTAAGAAGGTCCCTAATCATTAGTCCTAAAGAAAAGGGGTTAAAAATGAAAAAAAAAAAAAAACTCAAAAAGTGCAGGGCTACCGAATCGATTCGCCCCCTTGGCCGAATCGATTTGGCCAGAAAATTTGAGTTTCTGAAAAGTAGCCGAATCGATTCGGATGGAAACCGAATCGATTCGGTCAGAAAGTTTGGGTTTCTGCATAACTGCCGAATCGATTCGGATAAATTCCGAATCGATTCGGTTCACAAGACCTGGGTACTGGACTTAACCGAATTGATTCGCCAAGGGGGCCGAATCGATTCGGGCCTGCGATTTTGCCAAGAATTGGCTATGGAGTCTTGGACTCCATATTCTACCCCAACTCCAATCTCTTCAAACCAAACTTATATACCAACACTAAAATAACATCAATGATACTATTGATCATCTAAAATCTCATGAGTCATCTTTGAGTGGATCAAAACCCAAAAATACATAAGAAAACCCTAAGTTTGCTAAACTAAAATCAATACACCATTACCACAACAAATCATTTATCTCAAGACACAAATAGCAAGTGAAAACTTGCCTTGATTCAGCAACTTTGCAGAATTCTTGGTGTAGTAGCAAGAGCCTCTCTCAATCTCCAAAGCTTTCTCTACACTTCTCTATCTCTCTTTGGTTTTGGAAGGGAATTAGGGTAATTAGAAGACTAAAAAGGCTTAATTCGTGGCTTAAGGCAATTGTCCCACTTAATTAACTAATAGTGCGATAAAATAATACGCAACTGCATAATTAAAGCACAACCAGTCAAAAATGACCAAAACTATAAAATACAATATGGTACATTATTTGACTATTTCGCACATTCTGGAATCGACTGCAACCTCCAAATTATCATTTGGACATTTTAAAATTCAATTTAGGTTCCGGTCTCATAATTAAGCCAAATATCATTTTAAACACGGATGATATTAATAAGCACGACTTAGCAATATTTCCCATGACTATGATATGTATGCAAACTCACAATAAATATCAGCTTTTCTACTTTGAATCAACATTCAAATCATAACCCAACACTGGTCTCTAATTACTATACTAAGTAATTACTATAAAATACGGTCTCATAAGCGAGGGTTATTACATACTCCCCCCCTTATGAGGGAATTTTGCCCCCAAAATTCAGGCATACCTCATAAGAGAAGATGTGGATATTTCTCCCGCATCTCATCCTCACGTTCCCAAGTTGATTCGCTTGCATGATGATGACTCCAATGAACTCTCACTAGGGGCACCACACGAGATCTCAACTTTCGCTCCCCAAACTCAAGGATAGCAACCTGTTGTTCTTCATAAGAAACATCGGGCTGCAACTCGATATCTTCGAAAGGAATGTGCCAAAGGGCACCTTCACACCTTCTATACTTCTTCAAAGAGGAGACGTGAAATAAATCATGGATTTGTTGTAAAGGTTCCGGCAAGGCAAGTTGGTATGCTACGGGACCAACCTTAGCAATTACCGGGAAGGGTCCAACAAAACGGGGTGCAAGCTTTCCTTTCTTCCCAAAACGTTTAATACCCTTCATTGGGGACACTCGCACTAACACTTGGTCTCCAACTTCCAATTCCATATGTCTCCTACCCGCATCGGCATAACTCTTTTGACGATCTTTGGCTATCCGTATGCGATTTTGAATAAGCTCAATCTTTGAAGAAGTATCTTGGATCATTTCAGGTCCAAGGAACTTATTATCACCCACTTCTAACCAACAAGCGGGCGATCTACAAGGCCTGCCATACAGAGCTTCATAAGGTGCCATTCCGATAGTAAATTGGTATGAGTTATTATAAGCAAACTCAACCAATGGAAGGTATTGTTCCCAACCGCCTTTAAAGTCAAGTATGCACATACGAAGCATATCCTCCAACATCTGGTTTACCCTTTCGGTCTGACCGTCTGTTTGAGGATGATAGGAAGAGCTTAACTTCAACTCAGTCCCCATTGCTCCTTGGAAACTTTGCCAAAAGTGGGACACAAATATCTTATCTCGGTCGGAGATAATGTTTAAAGGTAACCCGTGGAGTCTGACGATCTCCTCGATGAACAATTGGGCATAACGAGCAGTATCATAATCGGTGCGCACGGGTAAGAAGTGTGCCGACTTAGTCAAACGGTCGACAATCACCCAAATTGAGTCATGACCCTTTTGCGATTTAGGTAAACCCGTAACAAAGTCCATCGAAATGCTCTCCCATTTCCATACGGGAATCTCGAGCGGTTGTAACAAACCTGTCGGTCGCTGGTGGTCGATCTTAACCAACTGACAAGTAGTGCATTGAGACACAAACTCTGAGATATCCCTCTTCATACCCGCCCACCAATATAAACGACGCATATTCTGGTACATCTTGTCCCCGCCTGGATGTACCGCGAACTTGGACCCGTGGGATTCTGCCATCACTGTACGTCTCAAATCCCCATCGTCGGGAACCACAAGTCTTCCATGGAAGCGTAGTCCACCCTCAGAACCAATTGAGTATGACTCCGCTCCCTCAAACAACAGCTGGCGTGTATGGTCTTGACAAACTTTATCTCTTTTCTGAGCTTCCACAATCTTTGCTATGATCGTGGGAGTAACCGTCATCACAAAAAGGAATGCTCTCACCCCTGCATCCTCCAGGCTGAGTTCCTTCCACTTAGCTTTCCACACCTCAGCTAAGTCTCCATCAGGCTTCCTACTCAAGGCATCTGCTACCACATTCGCCTTTCCGGGGTGATAATTAATATCAAATTGGTAGTCCTTCACAAACTCCAACCAACGACGCTAGCGCATATTTAAATCCTTTTGGGAGAATAAATATTGCAGCGATTTGTGGTCGGTGAAAAGACTAAACTTTTCCCCCAAGAGGTAATGCCTCCATATCTTCAAGGCAAATACAACGTCGGTGAACTCCAAGTCATGCACTGGATAGTTCCTCTCGTGAGGCTTCAACTTACGAGAAGCGTACGCAATAGGTTGTCTCTCTTGTTGAAGAACACCTCCTAATCCCAGAAGAGATGCATCGGTGAAGACGAGATATTCCAATCCTGGCTTTGGCAATGCCAGGACTGGAGCCGAAGTCAGTCTATCCTTGAGCTCATCGAAAGCCGCTTGACATGAACTGTCCCATGCAAATCTTACTCCTTTCCGGATTAAATTCGTCAACGGGCTAGCAACCTTGGAAAAACCCTTAATGAATCGACGGTAATAACCCGCCAAGCCCAGAAAACTATGGACTTCAGTGGGCGTCGTGGGCTGGCCCCACTCCTTCACCGCGATCACCTTACTCGGATCCACAGACACGCCTTGGGATGACACCACATGCCCCAAAAATTGAACTTCCTTCAACCAGAAGCCACACTTCTCAAACTTTGCATACAATTGATGATCCCTCAATCTCTGCAGGACCAACCGCAAGTGAGCAGCGTGATCCGACTCTGTCTGAGAATAGACTAGGATGTCATCGATAAAGACAATGACAAACTGGTCAAGGAAATCCCGGAATACCCTATTCATAAGGTCCATAAACACTGCAGGGGC
This sequence comes from Sambucus nigra, assembly GCA_949130495.1. NCBI lineage: Eukaryota > Viridiplantae > Streptophyta > Magnoliopsida > Dipsacales > Adoxaceae > Sambucus > Sambucus nigra. The sequence continues at coordinate 354,676,761 of OX422221.1, forward strand.
ATTGGTTAGCCCAAAGGGCATAACCAAGAACTCATAAGATCCATAACGGGTCAAAAAGGCCGTCTTAGATACATCTTGCTCTCGTATCCTCAATTGGTGATACCCCGTCCTCAGGTCGATCTTGGAGAAGTAGGAAGCTCCCCTAAGTTGATCAAACAAGTCGTCGATGCGAGGTAAAGGGTATTTATTCCGGATGGTGACTTTATTCAACTCCCTATAGTCCACGCATAACCGGAGAGACCCGTCTCTCTTCTTCACAAACAATACCGGAGCGCCCCACGGTGAGGTACTACGCCTAATAAAACCCTGCTCCAGTAGCTTCTGAATCTGATCTCTCAGCTCCCTCATCTCCACAGGAGCCATTCGATAAGGGGCTTTGGTGATAGGCCGAGTTCCCGGCATTAAGTCAATCACAAACTCTATTTCCTGACTTGGAGGTAATCCCGGTATTTCCCGAAAAATATCTTCAAAGTCCCTAACGATTGGAAGAGAATTTAGGGGAACCACGACATCTCTAGATGCATCTTCCGTAATACAAAATAGATAAGCACTAGTGCTCCCTTCCATACAAGGCATAACTACTAGGAACATCTCTTGTCCCGGAACCGCAAAAACTATACTCTTCCCGAAACAATTCACTATAGCACGGTACTTCACTAGCCAATCCATACCCAAAATTACATCGTACCCGACCATATCAAGGATGAGTAAATCGGCCTCAAAACACAAGTCACCAAGATTAATTCCTACGTTTTTACATACGAAGAAAATCAATGAACCATCGCCCATAGAGGATTCAACACTAGTGAAGGTACTTTCAGCAGATTTGATCAAACTTGTAGTCTGGGCAAAACTTCTAGAAATAAAGGAGTGTGTAGCACCCGTATCAAATAGGATTCGACCCGAATGCCCATGAATGAGAAACTTACCCTCGATCGCTGGTGGTGCAGGAGGAGCTGGAGGAAGCAGAGCCTCCTGAATATGGTAAACCCTTCCGTACTGCAATTGCCCCTGTTGAGGAAGAGCAACCGGATTTGGCGCTTGGGGCGGAAACTGTACATACGGCTGCTGTGGGGCCCTTGGAAGATGCCCTCCAACCAACTGAGGACATGCCCTTTTATAGTGACCCATCTCCCCACATTGGAAACATTTATTTGTTGTATTATCCTGATTCCTGCCTTGGTTATTCCGGAATGGCCCCGCACCTCGGCCTTGTTGGCCCCTACCTCCATTTCCACCTCTACCACCCTGTGGTTGCTAACCACCTTGACCCTGCCTGTTATTATTGTTGCCACCAGCATTAAACCCACCGAAACGTTGATGCTTGGACGAATCCCCCTGCTGAGGATCCCTCTCAACCTGCTTGTTCCCCAAGGATTGGGACGAAGAAGAGGTTCCCCCTCCGTTCCCAACTCCTCCCTGTCTCACCGTTTGCCCCGCAGTCACAACCTTTTTCTTGTTTTGCACAAACAATCTATGCTCTTGACAGTGAAGTAGAGCATCATTCATCACATCACCAAAAGTCACCAGAGATGGGTTTCCCAGCAAATTTTGTTTTATTCGCCAATGCAAACCTCCCATAAACTTGGAGATCCTCTTTGCTTCTGGAGTTACCTCATCCGGTAAAACTGGCTAACCGGGTAAACTCCTACTCGTACTCGGCCACCGACCTCTCCCCTTGTACCAAATCCTGAAGTTTCCTCTGCATTTCCCTCTGAACTGCGGGAGGGAAATACTTTCCATCAAACAAAGCCCAAAAATTTGTGATGGACATAGTATCCCTTTGTTCGGGTGTCGTCATTGACTCCCACCAGTGCAAGGCCGGTCCGACAAGCTTGAAAGTAACAAGAATTTTCTTTTTCTCCTCACTACATTCCACCATTCTAAGATGGCACTGCATATCTCTCTTCCACTGGTTCGCCTTGATAACATCCGAACCTCCCTCGAATTCCGGGGGATGTCCCTTAAGGAAAGACTCCCTCACCCGTTCCCACTGAGAAGGTCCCGTAGGAACTAGTGCTTCTTGTCCCCTCACTGGAGCTTGTGGCATTTGTTGGGCCACCGCAGTCATCGCGGCGTTGACAGCTTGGGCCACAATATTTGCCACTTCAGCGGCACTGATATTCCCCTGCTGCGGTGGAGGACCAAACTCATCCTCAATAACCCTATTACGTCTAGCGGGACGTCCTCTCTTCGGCGGCATCTGAGATAGATACGAGATAGAGTTAAAACATAATATAAGACAATCTATTTAGCAGAAGATCGCATACATAGGCAACAAAACAATCCTAACATTAAGTTCTATATCAAAGAACGCTACGGTAGAACATGACAAGTCCGCATAGATCCTAAAGACTCTATAACCTGATGCTCTGATACCATCTGTGACAACCCGCTATCCAGAATAAAGGGTGGCCAGCCCTATACCCCGATAAAACAGGAAATCATTGATAAATATCATTCTCAGCATCACGACAATGAAAAGTATAAGGAATAACCACTTTATATTCCAGAAAACGGGTTATCAAAAACTTTGATTTGAAATAGAAAGAAAACATTTTCAACAACCCATAATAGAAATAGAGGGTGGAAACCCCCACAAACGTAAGTAAGAAACCCAAAAGATACAAGGGACCGAATGAAACGTCGGTCAATAACAACCATACAACATACAATTAGAACCAAGTGTTACATAATAGATCCATTATACAATTACAACGGTTTGGGCAACAAGCCCGAATAAACTGAACATAACTAGAAACATAAATGGAGGCGTCTACACAAAACTCCCGTGAAACCCGCACAATGTCACGGCTCCTCAAAACATAAGGAAGGAAGGGTCATTACTGGCGACCGTGCGGCGGAACACCTGAACGGATCATATATATATATAGATACAACAAGAAAAGAAAACCGGTCAGGGCCGGGTATATGTGATCAATAGATAAATGACAGGTATGACAATGATGCACAATGATCAAGGATGATAGTCTAGCATGGTAACATCATATAAGGAACTAAAACTGATAAAGGGCTATATAGAGTGAGATTCATGTTAAAACAGAATTAAAAGTACTTGTGTGCCTTTATCATCATACATCATATTTCAATTTCAATCTTCTTTTCCATTCCTTATCAGGAATATAATTATCATCATGTGCTCTATATGGCACTAAACTCAATAGCATGCTCTTTGTGGCATAAATTTGCTCTTTAAGGCATTTATGTTCCATCGAGTCCAACTCGATAATTAGAATAGTCATAAATATAAATATAACGATTCTAAGACAGCCCGTCCGGGTTTCCCCACTGTGCGCGTCCCTAAATAACCATCATCTTCCAGGGCCTAACATAAGACAACCTGGGATCCTATCGAAAACGTCGGGAAGCGGCCATATGCCTGCGGGGTAGTCAAGACCACACCCAGAATCTCCTACCCATCGCAGAAAAATAAAATAAGCGCTCATATGGCCTAGGACTATATCCACCCTGCATTCATTAGCCAGGGGGCTTCACCTCTCGCACGGACTTCCCTTAAGATGGTATTTAGAGAGGTGTGTAACATCCATTTTATTTATTTCCATTTTATGACTTAGTAAATTATCATTTACCTTATCAACTTCCCATTATAAATAAATGTATAAACTAAATCGGGACTATACATATTACGAACCGACATAACATCCTCGATAAGGAAATTCCGACTCCAAAGTTATTTCCAAAGCCTCCATTAGGCTTTTATATAAACCCTCAAGTCAAATCTAACTTGAGTTGAATTCTAAAGTCTCCAATTTGACCTTAATATATTCTAGACCCTTATAAAACTACACTACGAAAGTAATGCCTAAACATCACTTTAAATTCCCCCTTAAACGAACCCTAGATGAACCCTTTCGAGTCTAGGATGTCGACCCAACTCAACTAGTACTCTAAACCCTATGTTTACTTCATTTAAGAAGGTCCCTAATCATTAGTCCTAAAGAAAAGGGGTTAAAAATGAAAAAAAAAATTCAAAAAGTGCAGGGCTACCGAATCGATTCGCCCCCTTGGCCGAATCGATTCGGCCAAAAAATTTGAGTTTCTGAAAAGTAGCCGAATCGATTCGGATGGAAACCGAATCAATTCGGTCAGAAAGTTTGGGTTTCTGCATAACTGCCGAATCGATTCGGATAAATTCCGAATCGATTCGGTTCACAAGACCTGGGTACTGGACTTAACCGAATCGATTCGCCAAGGGGGCCGAATCGATTCGGGCCTGTGATTTTGCCAAGAATTGGCTATGGAGTCTTGGACTCCATATTCTACCCCAACTCCAATCTCTTCAAACCAAACTTATATACCAACACTAAAATAACATCAATGATACTATTGATCATCTAAAACCTCATGAGTCATCTTTGAGTGGATCAAAACCCAAAAATACATAAGAAAACCCTAAGTTTGCTAAACTAAAATCAATACACCATTACCACAACAAATCATTTATCTCAAGACACAAATAGCAAGTGAAAACTTGCCTTGATTCAGCAACTTTGCAGAATTCTTGGTGTAGTAGCAAGAGCCTCTCTCAATCTCCAAAGCTTTCTCTACACTTCTCTATCTCTCTTTGGTTTTGGAAGGGAATTAGGGTAATTAGAAGACTAAAAAGGCTTAATTCGTGGCTTAAGGCAATTGTCCCACTTAATTAACTAATAGTGCGATAAAATAATACGCAACTGCATAATTAAAGCACAACCAGTCAAAAATGACCAAAACTATAAAATACAATATGGTACATTATTTGACTATTTCGCACATTCTGGAATCGACTGCAACCTCCAAATTATCATTTGGACATTTTAAAATTCAATTTAGGTTCCGGTCTCATAATTAAGCCAAATATCATTTTAAACACGGATGATATTAATAAGCATGACTTAGCAATATTTCCCATGACTATGATATGTATGCAAACTCACAATAAATATCAGCTTTTCTACTTTGAATCAACATTCAAATCATAACCCAACACTGGTCTCTAATTACTATACTAAGTAATTACTATAAAATACGGTCTCATAAGCGAGGGTTATTACAGGAACTTGCTTATTTTTGCACGACGAACGCAACCGAGTATTCAAAATTTTCATCCGGCTCTTCCAGGCATGAATACTCTATTCCTTTCCTTTATTGTTATTCATTTCAAGTGTCGTCTAAACCCTTCATAATGTGTTTTTGATTAAAATTAACTATTAACTTAGTTAGAGAAAGTGGACTCTTAATTTTGGGACTGTTTTTAGGAAACTTTCAAATATGAATAAATCTTTGAAACCCTTGGGTGAGTAGGTGAGATAATTGGGTTTTTAGGGTTTTGGGTATATGTTGTCATGTAGAATTTTATGGGATTATTTATATGATATGTGCGACGCTTATACACCTATAAAAATTATGTGACTTATAAAAGAGGACAATTATGACGAGTTGAATATTTTTGGCATGTTGATTAATTTAACATTTTTTATGGAAATAATTGTGCTGAAAACCGATGACGATATTATTATTGGAATTTAAACTAATCAGGGCCTTTACGTTTGAATTGCTATTTGCTCGTATAAATTATGAGTTGTGTGATTTATTATTAGTCACTATTGCCTTCGCGGGACGAGGGGCTCTCGAATAGTAGTTTTTTCACCCCATTTTTTAGGATGCTTACTAGGTATGGGACTTGTGGGTAGGCCTTGGTTAAAATTTACACTTGCTAGGTATGGGACTAGTTAGTGTAAATTCGCAGGGATTTTATATTTCAGGGTGGGGAAAATTTTTATACTCTATCATCATTTCGTTAACTAGGATTGAGACTAGGACGTAATAAATGTTGGTAACTCATCCTATATGTAGGATAGGACGTATGTGTACATTGGAGACCCTTAGGTATGGGACTAAGGGGTATTTTTGAGGATCTCACATTGATAAAAAGGGTGGGGTAATTTGATAATTGAGAATTTGAGAAAATGAGAATTTATGCTTAGGATAAAAACAGGTATTAAAATTAATTAATCTAATTAAATTGACCACTTGGGGATTAATTATTTAAAATCATATTGGTGTGCTTTGTGAATAACAATTATTGAGGGTAGTTCGTTATTTGTGCTGTCACGTTTAATTATATTCCGTTTAATTAAAATAATCTATTGTGATAGTTATCATGTATAATGCTACTGTCTAGGTTCACGGGCCCTATTTCAGGGGAGTAGTGTGTATTCTTGCTTGGAGCTCTGACCTCGTGCGTTGACTAACTTTTTTTAGCATAAGTTTTCGAGAAGCTGCATAGGACTTTTGGAGATATTCGCTTGCAGGTGCAACCGAAGTTTAATTATTTTACTTCTTTAATTAGTTAACATTTTGTTTTCCGTCATATTTCATTATGAGACTTCAATTGGGTTTTATTGGGCCATTCGGTTCCAGAGTTGTTTAGGATTTCAGTTGTTGTATTCACAGTTGGTTTATTATTTAGATTTTAATCGACTCATTATTGGAGATTCAATTTATTTGGAGTTTTAGCATGTGATAGATTTCTTTTATCACATTTTTTGTTACTGTTATTTAGGATTGATTCAATTATTTATCTTGTGGATTGATTTATTTATGTCTCATATCTGTATCATGCTAAGAACTGTATTTATTTAGTGACGCCCCACGTGGTTCGGCGGCAGTGGCGGCCACCTCGTTGTCTGGATTGCGCGGGGTGTTACAGCCAGTTGGGTTAGGACTAAAGACAGGGAGTTCTCTAGAAGTTGTCTCAGTTGTGGAGAGACAGGCCACAGGAAGAAGTCTTGCCAAAATGAGGCAGTGGACAACTACGGGATGAGATCCTGGATGTACAACCATTGCAGTAAATTTTGGATCAGTATCGGCATTAGAGATTACCTTCAGGGACCCAATGATCGAGTGAGGCTGATGACTTGAGAGGTGTCTTGTGGGTGCAAAGTAGGAACACGTATGAAAATCTCGACGGTAGTGAATTGGGGGATAGGAACGGGATGCCCAGTAGAGACAATAATTATAAGAAGTTTTTGGTTCGATTGGGACGAGGGTGTTGAGTCCAGGAACCATTTGAATCGCCAGTTCTAGTGACAATTGAAAGTATGAATTTATCCCGAGTTGATTCGGGTCTATTTTGTGTGACACGAGAGAGTCATGATAATTTGTTAATACTAGATTCGTATGTGAAACGAGATTAGTAGAGGCGTAGTGTAATGACCCCACTTTTATATGCTCATATATATAGGTCATTTTTACACTCATGTGTTACTTATTGTCTTATAAATGTTGTATTATTAAATAAGTAGTATTATTAGCTATGAATATAACAAACCCCATTTTTAAATAAGAAGAATCAACTGTAAATTGGATCAAATCAAAGTCTGTTGACATATCTTAAGGTAAATAATAAGTTTTGGGGTAGAAAATATGACTAAAATAAAAATATAAAAGGTAAATTTTGTAAATAAAATATTTTCAAGGACCTCTAAGATATATTAAAAATATATAGTGTGAATTTACCAAAATACCCTTCGTGTATAAAATGACCCTTATACCCTTATCACATTTCCACCACATGCTGGTCACCTCCACCTTACACGTGTCGTCTCCAGAGAGAAATTCAAAACACTTGTCATCATTTTGTGATATTAACATTGCAAGACCACTCTGAAATGCGACACCTCGGTGTTGAATCACCATTGCAAAAAGGCTAGGCATTAGACACGTGTTAACATCTTAATACTTTTGGAAACCTATAAATAGGGCCTTAGGGTTCATTTGAAACTCACACCAATTCCTTGAGAATTATAGTAAGAAAGAGTGATAGAAATCTTAGTAAATATCTTAAGAATGAGTTTTGTAATTCCGAAGAAAGAATTCCTTTCGTAGGTATGATTTTATTTAAATGTCGTAATGCATTTTTATAGTTTTAATTTCGTATTTTATAACTTTACTTAAGTAGTTATGCTGGTAAAATACACTAAAGACTCCACTATTGAAAACTTAAAATTTGGAAACAATCTAAATTTAGTTTATTTTCAAAATATGTAAACTTGTTCGAAAATATATATATACACTTTTTGTAAGTAATTGCTCGTTATTATGGAATCTCATTGAAGTAATTCCAAAGTCAGTCCCGGTGAAATTTTGTCTTGTTGAGATGGTATTTAAGTGGTTCCCCTGTGACCCTCCATCTCTACTGGGAATAAATCCGAAAATGTTCTGTCTAGATGAGATGGTATGTAAGTGGTGCCCCTGTGACCATCCATCTATACTGGGAACCGACTAATTAGGAAGAACTATGAATTGAATTCTTCAATTTCGATTAATGAATATAAAAAAAATTGAGAAAATGGTTTTTAGTAACCTTTAATAGCAAGTACTATAGAATTAAAACACAATATTTAGAATTGGGCTTTATTTAGAATACGTAATTAAACCTTTATTGTATTTATTAGATTAGCGTGTGATCCAAGACTCAATATCTATATTTTCAAGCCTCTATTTTAGGTGAGTACTCTATGTCATTTCCTGCACATTTAAATTATATGATATTGTGCAAACTATGTATTTTGTGAACTGCTTTTATTCTCAAAATGCATCTGATATCGATGATTGATTCATTTGTGATATGTTTATATCTCTCCATATAGACCTACTGATTGAAATGAGTATTGAAAATGAGATTGAATATTGGAAATAAGATTCGTCCTAAGGGACCTCTCTTACTAACTGACCTTCCCATCTGGGTTATTGCTCGTGTGCCCTAAATAAGGCGTTGTGACAAACTAGTTCGATTAACCTTCAACTACCGGGGTATAATACGGTAGAAGAATACGGTATTAGAGTGTTCTTGGCCATTAAAATGATATGACTGAAAGAAAAATATATCACATTTGATTTGTTGCATTCTTCTTATTCTGAGCTATCCAATTGTGATATATATACTATCATTTCAAAATATATATCTATTTACTGAAAGTTACTATCCATATATGTATATGCCTTCTCGTTTGACTTGAATAGGTATCTATTTTCTGAAAACCTTGGAATGTCGGGAGATTAATCTTATTCATTTTTAAGCTGACGTTGTATAAATAACGATTTTTCAGGAAATAATTAGACGGGAGGATGGAGTGTAGAAGGACTGTGTTGAAGATTTGTCTTAAGGAGCTCTTTTGTTATACTTTTAAATGAGGTAGAGCATGTTTGGATCTTCATTAATAGGTTTTTAATTTTGGCATAAGTTTTAATTCGTTCATACTTTTAATTTATATGAAGTTTCCATTTAGAAAGCTTTGATGACGTAATTCCATTTTTTCAATAGTTTACGATTCATGACCATGTGAATGTATTTTCGTTGCATTTATTTTATGAAATATTTTAAGGCCAGGATATTGAATGCCTTGGTGGCATGTCAACACTCATTACCTACTACTATTGTGTTGGGATCGTGATAGATGTGGTATAAGAGCATAGGTTATGAACCCATAGACTACTGAATATAGGTTTTGAACGTTATATATTTCATGTTTCCATCCTTAAGAGATAGTATTAAATATCTAATTTATGTGATAACCCTCCCTATGTGTTATATTATTTATAATTGGTCTTTTAGTTTTCAATCTTGATATAGTATAGTAGAACTTACATTTTGCCATGGCTGTAGAAAAGGACCAAGAGAATATCATTTATGGGAACTAGTGATTCAAGTATTGAAGGACTGGAAGGAGCATACAAGGCGATCGAAAGTTTAGCAAAGATTGTGGAGCATCGGGCGAATAATGGAGTACCAAGGAATCCTGAACTAAGTAAATGTACTATTGAACAGTTCAAGAAGTTGATTCCGCCATCTTTTAAAGGGACTCCTAACCCCACTGAAGAAGAAAGTTGGGTGATGCAAATAGAAAAGATACTCAATTTTCTTAAGTGTACTGATGAACAAAGAGTTTTATTTGGAACGTTTATGTTAGAAGGTGAAGCCGAACATTGGTGGAGAATGACTAAGAGAATATACGAGGAAAGGAATAATACCATATGTTAGAATTATTTCTTAGTGATATTCTACAAGAAATACTTTCCTGAAATGGTACAAGACCAAAAAGCAGACGACTTCATGAGTTTAGTTCAAGGAAATATGATGATTAGTCAATATGAGACGAAGTTTACCGAGTTATCCCATTTTGCACGTCATATTGTGATAACTGATGTTTTAAAGGCCAAGAAATTTGAACGTGGGTTAAGGTTGAATATTCGTAGTCGAATTTCCATCCTGAAGTTGACATCATATACTGATGTGGTGACTAGAGCAACGATAGCCGAGAAGGACAGTGAAGAATATAATCAGGTTAAAGAGGGGAAGAGGAAGTTTGGGGAACAAAGAGGAAGGAACCCCAATAATAAACCTTTTAGGACTATACCCAATATAGGGTGACCTTTTATGAACAAACCCTTTAATGTTGATAGATGTCAACGATGTGGTAATATTCATAGAGGGCAACCATGTTACCTGGAGATAGGAAATTTCTTTGGGTGTTGCCAAAAGGGACATAAAATCAGAGATTTCTCTAACAAAGGGAAGGGGCCAACAAAGAATGTTAATGACAATAAGGATCATAGCAGACAAGGTAGAATTTTTAATCTTTCTGATACAATGTCTTCTAATGCAGTAGTGTCAGGTACATTTTCTATATGTGCACAACATTTTCAAGTTTTAATAGATCCTGGTTCTACCCATTCATTTGTGTCTTTATGTTTTGTTAATCGCTCTCCTAAAATTCTTGAACCCTTAAATCATAACATACACGTTTATACTCCTTCTGGTGATTTATTGACGGGTACATTAGTATATAAATCTTGCCCTATAGATGTCAGTAGTCATAAACTATTTATCAATTTGATAGTCTTAGACATAAGAGATTTTGAAGTCATTTTGCGGATGGATTTCTTAGCATCATATCATGCTAATGTAGATTGTTTTGAGAAGAGAGTTACTTTCCAAATTCCTAGCCAGCCAAAATTCAGTTTTGAAGGAACTGGCATCCTATCTCCACTGTGTATTATCTCTGCAATGCAAGCCTGTAGTTTTCTTAAAAAGGGGTGTCAAGGATTTATTGCAAGTGTTATTGATTTGCAAATGAAAGAGCCTAGTTTAGAAGATATTACTATAGCCAAACATTTTCCAAATAGTTTTCCAAATGATTTACCCAATCCACCTCCTAGTAGAGAAATAGAGTTTACGATTGACCTTATTCCTTGAGCGATACCAATATCAAAATCACCATATGGTATGGCACCTTTAGAATTAAGGGAATGAAAAGTTCAATTACAAGATCTGTTAGAAAAGGGTTTTATTATACCAAGTATATCCCCCCGGGGTGCTCCAGTGTTATTTGTTAAAAAGAAGGATGGGATGATGAGGTTATATATAGATTATTGTGAACTGATCAAGGTGACCATTAAGAATAAATACCCCCTACCTCGTATAGATGATTTGTTTGACCAACTACAATATTTTCTAAGATTTGCCTTAGGTTAGGATATCACTAATTGAAGATTAAGGAAGATGATATTTCAAAATCAGCCTTTTATAATATATATGGTCACTATTAATTTCTTATGATACCATTTGGACTTACTAATGCACCAGCCATTTTTATGGATATGATGAATAGATTATTTTGGAAATATTTGGATCAATGTGTGGTTGTTTTCATTGATAACATCCTTATTTATTCCAAGAGTATTGAAGAACACGAGAAGCATTTAGAGATAGTATTATAAATCCTTAGGATGGAGATTATAAGCGAAATTAAAGAAGTGTGAGTTTTGGATGCCTAGTGTTTATTTTTTAGTACATGTCATTTCCAAGGAGGGAGTGTCAATTTACCCTCAAAAGATCGAGGCTATACTAGATTGGCCAAGACCAACTAATGTAACAGAGATTCGTAGTTTCCTTAGATTAGCAGATTATTATCGAAGATTTGTTGAAGGATTTTCTATCATTTCCAAACCTCTATCTAAGTTAACACAAAAGAAGGTAAAATATGAATGGTTTGAGGAAGTTCAGAATAGTTTTTAAGAACTTAAGAACCGTTTAGTAACTACCCCAATTTTGACTATTCCTTCCGGGATAGGAGGATTGGTGATTTATAGTGATGCTTCAAAAAATGGTTTGGGATGTGTGCTAATGCAAAATGAAAATGTAGTTGCTTATGCCTTGAGACAATTCAAACCACATGAACAGAATTATCCAACCCATGACTTAGAATTAGCGTCTGTAATTTTTTCTCTTAAGATTTGGAGACACTATTTATATGGTGAGACTTATGAGATTTATACCGATCATAAAAGTTTGAAATATATATTTACTCAGAAAGAATTGAACATGAGATAAAGGATGTGGTTAGAATTGATGAAGGATTATGATTTAAATATTCATTATCACCCAGGGAAAGCAATTGTAGCAGCTGATGCTTTAAGTAGGAAGTCTACAACAAATTTAGCATGTCTCATTACAAATCAGGAGACTTTGTTAAGGGATTTGAGAAGTATGGAAATAGATGTATGTATTTATAGCAAAGAAGTAATAATCGCAATATTACAAATACAACCCATGTTGATGGAAAGGATACAATTGCACAAGTAAATAACCCACAACTGAAGAAGATTAGAGAAGAGGTTATTGAAGGGAAGAGAATTGAATTTATGATACGGGATGATATATTGAGGTTTGGAAATAGAGTGTGTGTTCCACGTGATGCTTAAATGAAGAGGCAAATTTTGGAGGAAACTCATTGCTCGAGATTTACGTTTCATCCTGGAAATACCATGATGTATAGAGATCTTCGAGAAGTATTTTGGTGGAACAATATGAAAAGGGAGATAGCAGAATTTGTATCTCACTGTTTGGTTTGTTAACAAGTAAAAGCTAAACATCAGAAACCATCGGGATTGTTACAACCTCTACCTATCCCTGAATGGAAATGGGAACATATTACCATGGATTTTGTGACAGGTTTACCAAGGAGTTCAAATGGTAATGATTCTATTTGGGTAATTATTAATAGGTTAACTAAAGATGCTCATTTTTTTCCACTAAGATTACCCATTCATTAGAAAAGTTAGCCAAGTTGTATGTGCAGGAAATTATTAGGCTTCATGGAACCCCAATTTCAATTATTTTTTATCGTGACCCTACATTCATTTCTCGCTTTTGGAAAAGCCTACAAGCAGCCATGGGAACAAAATTGAATTTCAGCACCGCTTTTCATCCTCAAACAGATGGATAATATGAGAGAACCATTACAACCTTTGAGGATATGCTTAGGGCATGTGTACTTGATTATAAGGGGAAATGGGATGATCATTTACCATTAGTGGAGTTTTTCTATAATAATAGTCATTAAGAAAGTATTAAAATGGCTCCATATGAAGCACTATATGGTAGAAGGTGACGTTCTCCTACATGATGGGTAGAATTTGGAGAAAGACAATTGTTAGGACCAGAATTGATTTAGATCACAACAGAGAAAATGACATTGATACAAGACCAACTTCGAATCGCTCAAAGCCATCAAAAGAGTTAGTTTGACAATCGACACCGACAGTTAGAATTCCAAAGAGGAGATTATGTGATCTTGCTAGTATCACCTTCAAAGGGAATAATAGGATTCGGGAAGAAATGGAAGTTGAGCCCAAGATACATAGGACCTTTTGAAATCCATGAAAAGATAGGAGTTATTACGTATAAAATATCCTTACCACCAGAACTCTCTAGTGTACATAATGTGTTTCACTTATCAATGATAAAGAAATATGTCCCAGATCCCACACATATCTTAAGTCACAAACCTCTTCAAGTTAGAGAAGATTTGTCATACATTGAGCATCCGGTAGATATTTTGGACCATAAAGATCAAATATTACGAATTAAGGTAATTCCACTAGTCAAAGTAATATGGCGTAATCACTCAGTTGAAGAAGCAACATAGGAGGAGGAAGATGAAATAAAGGAGAGATATCCATACTTGTTTGTAAATTAATATGAGTCAAGTTTGGGGACCAAACTTTTTATAAGGAGGGTAGGATGTAATGACCCCACTTTTATATGGTCCTATATATAGTTCGTTTTTACACTCATGTGTTACTTCTTATCTTATAAATGTTCTATTATTCAGAGTGCGCTTATGTTCAAACAAAGAAATTATTTAATTAAACTCAGTTTTTCAATTAAATCCTAAAATAAGCATCTAGGTGTGATTAGAGATAATATAATCATGCAAGAACATTCAGTCATAAACAAACACATAAATGAGGAAAAATCCCCCAAAGGGGCAAAACTTTTGTTTTCACTATATTTTGTAAAGAACGGTTTACACGAATTATAATGAAAACAAGAATGACATACGAAATACCCTCAGGTGTCGGTTCCGATGTCTTCGGCTGGAATCTCTAGTAAGAACTCCATATGGCCAGCAATGGAAAAGAGACGGATTTTCCACAAAGTTACTCCAGATGAGTAGAACGATCCATTGAGGGTTTAGAGATTCACACAAATGATAAAGGAATGATTTGTGAATCAAAAGGATGTTTGGAACATCAAAACTTGAAGTCTTTTTATGATTGGACTCTTCAAAACGTTTTCCCAAAGACTTAAAATGAACAGCTCCGAAATTACCCTTATAAAGAGAGTTTGAGGCGGTAAAAACAAATCTAGCAGATCTGGGTCTATCAGCGGAGGCGGTCCGGATCGCCCTGGGGACCCGGTCCGGATCGCCCTGGGGACCCGGTCCGGATCGGTGACCAATTTCAAATAGAGGGATCCTTTAGAGATGTGGTCTGGATTATTTTCCATAAAAAGGTCCGGATCGGTGAAATGTGGTCCGGATCGTTTTCCATAAAAAGGTCTAGATCACTGCCAAAAACTATCCAGAGCCTTTACCTTTGGCGGTTCGGATCGCCTGGAATACCCGGTCTGGATCGGCCTGGAAAAATCACCAGAAACTAAAAGTTGTCTTCTTGTAATTCGGATCCGTCTTTAAGGAAAATATTAGCATGAACATTCTTTATGGTGTATCGGTATATGACATACAAAAATAAGATGGACATTTATAAAATTATGTCCTTACAAATCTCCCCCTATGTCTATGTCGGTACATACATAAAAACATCTTAATTATGTTATCTCACTAAATACATATGACATATAATTTAATATCCCTGAAAAACCCTCAAACTGGAAATACTAAGAGACATGTCTGTAATACCCCGTATTATTATGGTTTTTAAAATTGGGGATTTATTAAATTTAATTGAGATATATTTTAAATATTTACTATAAAATTGGGGATTTATTAAATTTAATTGAGATATACTTTAAATATTTACTAACATGAAGAGAGTTAGTAATTATTGGGAATTTGTTGAATATTACTGAATAAGTAAAGTAATATATGAGATTGATTTTATTAATATTGTCACGAGTGAATAATATGGCAATTATGGAAATTTAAGTCGGAACACGCCTTTGTCTTGTCGGAACTAAATTATTATTATAAAAGTGAATAAATTATAAGTCACCCGTATGATCATTTCGAGTGAGCCAAAGTTTTTGGAAGGGTCGAGATAGTCAGAAAAGTGTACCCGGGGGTTTAGTTTGGGTCTCGGGGCATTTTTAGGCCTAATTGACATCCCGGGAGGGTATTATAGACATTTTGTATTTTTGGGTAATTAAACCCATGAATTTTCTTAGGATATATCAGTCATTAGGATTTTTATTCTAGGGTTATCAAAACAGAATAAGAGAACAACCATTAGAGAAGAAGGATATTAATCTTATTCAGCTTTTAGCTGACGTTGTATAAATAATGATTTTTCAAGAAATAATTAGACGGGAGGATGGAGTGTAGAAGGACTGTGTTGAAGATTTAGCTTAAGGAGCTCTTTTTTTATACTTTTCAATATAACGTTTGTTTTTATGAGATAGATCATGTTTGGCTCTTCAGTAATAGGTTTTTAATTTCGGCATAAGTTGTAATGTGTTCATATTTTTAATATATATGAAGTTTTCTTTTTAGAAAGCTCTGATGACGTAATTCCATTTTTTCAATAGTTTACGATTCATGACCATGTGAATGTATTTTCGTTGCATTTATTTTAAAAAATATTTTAAGGTCAGAATATTGAATGCCTTGGTGGCATGTCAAGACACTCATTCTCTACTACTATTGGATTGAGGTCGTGGCATGTAGTTGATATTAATATAGCTTGGTTATAATTACCATGGGATAGTGGGGTTCTTCGTTGTTACCCACTACAGAGCGAGGGTAAAAACTAAGAGAATAATTGCATTATATGTGGGATTACTACTTTCGAGAGTTATTGGAGTAGGTAGATGATTTTCCATGTTTTGACGGATTAGAGATGGCTTGGGGCTATAGTAGTATATATATATTCACCGTTGAGTCAACGGGCCTCTCTTTAGTTCCATTTGCAAAGGAGAATGTGTGAATACTGAGGGAATATATTTTATGAGGATAGTACATTTTTAGAAGTGATATTCGAGGTATACTTTTATCCTGAGTAAGAACTGTTGAGCGATGGTGGGCAGTTATAGCAAGGCTATCGTTTTCGCTGTTCCAGGGCAGGATGTATATGTTTGCGATGTCTCACTTGAAAGAGGGTAGAGCTCGTGGCGATACTATTATTAAGTAGAATTTAGAGAGTACAGTTGTTTAGTTACATTGGGCCCCAGTGCGTATAGATTTTTACGGATGAGATTTAGGGTAGGTAGGGTTTAACGTTGAGCGGAGAATTATAGCTCATTGTTGTTTACGTGCTCAGAACTTAGTAATGGTGAGAGAACCATATCGCATGACACCTTGAGAGATATGTACATAGACGATTTGATTTAGGTGTCGAGAGACAGAATTGTTGATATGTTAGCTATGTACTCTGGATCCACAAATTTCGATGATCGACAATGCTAGGGAGTATTGCATTGGGGGGAAGTTCTTTTGAGCTTCTTTGCGGGATGTTGAACGCATGGGCTTTAATAAACATTGGAAGTAACGAGACATTATTAGATGCTATTGGATCGGTTATAAAAGTTAAATTATTAAACCTGTAGAGAAAACCCTTAATCTGAGAGCTATTACAATATATGGCCAGTGGAGCCGGGTAGTGCTGGAAATGAAGCACTGAGAAAACTTTTGCACCACAAGTTAATGGGTGGGGAACTATCGAGAAGAATTTAATCGCAAATTATGGGGTAATCGAGAATACTTGTATTATATAGCCATGCCAAGAATGCGGAGCTGGGCTTGAGATGAGTATATTACATCCGAGATGTTAGTGATATTTATGTTGGGATATTTGGGCTATAGTATATAGTTGTGGTAAGACTTTGTATTCGCTGATCAAGGTATGAATTTTTTTTGCTAGGTGTCACTTGAAAAAGGGACTAGACTATATATACATGCATATATGTTATCGGTTGTTGCATAATAGACTTATAAGAATATGTTATATTGCTGATGTGATTCAGGACATATTGGCTTATTTTCGAGCGGAGAGATATAGCTCGTTATCGTTTTAGCGCAGAGAAACTAATGATAGTAAGGGCATCGTATTGTACATTGTCTTTTGTAACATGAGAGTGGATGAGTATACTTTTATGTCAAGAGATGGGAATTTGGGGGTGAAAGCTATGGACTAAGGGCTTAATGTATCTCAGCAACCGACAATGTTGGGAAGTAGTGTATCGGGGGTTCCTTGTTTGGATTTCACTTGCGAGACGTCCCACGCATGAAACATAGCACAACGTTGGAAGATGTTTGGTGATTAGGCATAAATTCTTCCGATTTATTCCTTTAATTCAGAGTCTTTTAACACCTGGGGCAATGTAAAATTCATTGATTTATCTCATATCTGTGATACTAACAGCTTCTCACAAATACCCCAATTTTTGTGTATCTCTCATAAATATTGCAGGCATTTAACGTATGAGAGAAAGAAAGAAATTGGAAGAAAAGAAAAGGAGAAAATTCAAAAGGGCAAAAGAGTATTTTTCAATTGGAATCCGAATGAGGACCCAAAATGAAAGTTGAAGACCTCGAGTCTACAAGCATGTAGGAAGAAACGGCGTCCAAATTCGAGTCCCGAAGAAAAAGTTATGATCCTTGAAAGATGAGAGATAATCATGAGAAACTGAGGAGAAAATGAAGAGAAATTGATCCAAGGACCCGGATCGATCCGGATTATATCAGAAACGAACCGATCCACCCCCTTGAAGTCCACTGTATAAGATTTATAAAGCGGACCGATCTGGGTTCCATAAAAAATGAATAGGTACGGACCCTTAAACTCACTGTCTAACTTTTCTGAAGCGAACTGAACCGATATAATGAGAAAATGAACCGATTCGGTATACATCGGACCGAACCGAAATATCAGGCCGGACCAGTCCAGAGGTTTAATATTATAATTATCCAATTTTCCAGCTAGAGTCTTGCATGGGTAAAACTCTTGTAATTTTGAAGGTTATTTATTCAAAATGACTCCCAAACATGGGAGAGCTTCTTTTTACATAGTTCTAGAGAGAGAAAGTAGAGAAGAAGCCTAGAAGCTTACAATTTCAGCTCTTAATTCACAATTACAATTTCTGCAATAAAGTTGATTTCTTTCTCTTCTCTACTGTTTGATTTCAATAATTCTTGCATAATTAGTTTATTCCGAGTAGATATCACATCTTTATTTTTCTTTAGAAGTAATTTCATCATGAGTTCAGTTGCATGCACCCTAGAAACACTAGTTTTAGTTAATTGCACCATGCTAGGCTAGACTTTTAGGGGTTGGGATGCATGAACCCAATCCGATGTGGTTTGCATGTGTGTAAAATTAGTTCCCTGAATTAAGTAAATGATCGAATCGTGGTGTGTGGTGATCACAACTGTTCTAGGACTTTTGATCTCGTTTGCCCTAGGTAACCGGGATGCTTAAAAGTGCAACGTGCATGTAGCTACTACGACACCAATTTATTCTCACTTTTGATTATGTATGGTGCGGTCTAGCATCCTCATATATATATAATGCTTGATATTAGTAAAGATTGGATTTAATTAATTATTTAATTCATAACTAGTTTTATAGCCGGTAAACGTACTAGGGTCGGGGGATTGCATTTTAACCTATTTTTCCCATTCATACTTATTAAATCATAAGTAGCTTACTCTTGCATGTTTGTTTTCCTAATTAGTTTAATTAATATTCATTTAGTTGATAGAAATTTTACCGCTTCGATCATCTTTTTTGTTTATTTTTAGAGTCGGGTTAGGGTTAACCGTCTTACCGTTCGTCGTCATGAGTATTCGTCCTCTTTACTTATGGATTCGACACTATCTTACCGGGTTTATTACTTATGCGACAGGCTTGCACTTGAGCCTATATAAGCACGCACTTTAGACACTTTTTAATCCGCGTTAAGTTTTTAGCTCCTTTGTCGGGCATTTAGGTAGACTGTAGGTTAGATCGAGTTAATTTAAAACTTTGACCAAACATTCATTAAAATCCAAAAAAATTCAGAAAATATAAAAAAAATCCAAAAAGATACAACATTTATCATAGTCCTTTCATGTAAAATCGGCAACAAACTCCTCAATCAACTCCAAATCACATTTGTAAGAATTCATTAGTCGTGTACGATCCAGATAGCCCACATACACCTGACGTTCCTCAGTTTTGGGTTCCACAACCTACACCGCCAAAATCCATAGCAATTCACACTTCGAGTGATCCTTCGAATTAACCTTCGAGTTCCCCTTCAGGTTACACTTTAGGTTACACTCCAAACACATCGAGTGAGGATACTGAGTCACTTGAAGAGAGAGACATGTGTGACCAAACTAGTCATGGTATGGGTGAGGGAGAGGCACCGTATCTCCCTTTGAGAGAATTCTTATATCCGTAGCGATCAGTCACTCCGGGATGCATTCTACTCCTGTACCATGCAGGACAATTTCACTTTAGGAATGGGATGATCCAAATACTTCCCACTTATCATGGAATGGAGTAGGAGAAACCATATCTCCAGGTGTTCGAAACTTTCATCGATCAAACATGCATAAAGCATGTAATCCGCCTTAAGCTTTTTTCGCTCTCTCTAAAGGATAAAGATAAGACCTGGCTATGGTCTTTATCTCCAAACTCGATTACATCGTGGAATGAGTTGCAATCCAAGTTTCTCAAAAAGTCCTTCCCTCTGCATTGAAGAAACTCCATTAAGGCTCAAACTCAAACTTTCCGACAACTAGAAAATGAGCCATTCGATCGATGTCATAAGAGTTTTAACGAGTTAGTCAATTAATGCCCTCACCATGGTTTTGATAAACAGCAACTTATCTCTTTCTTCCATAATGGGCTAAGTATAAACTGCAAATAACTCATTGAAACGATGTGTGATGGGCCCTTTATCGATCTAGATGCTAATGATGCTAAGATCCACCTTAAGTATGTCGCCGAGACTACTCAAGCGTGGGACACATCTGACCCTAATGCACAAAACTGGCCTCGAAAAGCATCCACCACTCCTTCTACATCCGGTATGTACCATGTAGACAAAGATACTTTGTTAGACCATCGACTTGAGCAATTTGAGAGGTACATGAGAGAAATACTCGAAGTACGGGTAAGAGAAGCAACCGGCTCCATCCTCTCCCCCATAGAAAAGGTGTGTGATATTTGTGAGGCGGGGCATTCAATAGAGGAATTCCTAATGATACCCGCCTAAAAGTCATGCTTCAGGAGCAAGTTAGTGGAATAGGAGGATTTAAGGGTAATTTAGGTGCCCCGCAGAAGAATTCTTACAACCTTTTATGGAAAAACTATCCTAGTTTTAGCTACGGGCAACAACATGCTGCGTTGAATCCTAATTCACATGCTTCCCCTCCTCCACCCCCACACTTTCAACAAGCACCACATATTCAAGGCTATGAAAGCACCACCTCTCAGACCGTATATCACTCCATCGCGGAGAAATCTAGAGGATACTATAAACCAATTCATCCAGTCCCAAAATGCAACCAATGGTAAGTATGATTGCATGTTCACCGACATAAATGGGAATATCTCTAGGTTGCATTAATCGTTGAGTATCCAAGAGAAGGGTATGCTTTCGATTCAAGGAAAAATACCTCCTCAAGGTTAAACCAGTGTTATATCTACATCCATAGAGAATCAAGAACAATGCCAATCCATCACCACTCTACGCAGTGGGAGATTTGTTGATTTATCACCTCCCCCACATGACACACCTAAGGATAAGGAGGTTTCTCCCGGCATAAAAGAGGACGAAGATGCCCTCTTGAAGGACAGTGAAAATGACGACACTAGTGAGCCTGAAGTCATAGTGAAACCACCCACCGCCGCACTATTTCCTCAACGGTTGGTTCCTACCCAAAAAGTAAACCCCCATGATGATGTGCTAGAGGCCTTTAAGCAAATCAATCTGAATTTACCTTTCCTTAATGCCATAGAGAAAATTCCCGCCTACGCTAAAGTTCTCAAGGATTTATTGACGGTGAAAAGAAGGCTAAAGGTAAAGAAGAATGTATTCCTTGCACAAAACATGAGCTCTGTTTTACTCAATGATCTCCCACCAAAGTTCAAAGATCCGGGTGCACCTACCATTTCCTGCATCATAGGAGATAACCGGATTGAAAAGGCCTTACTCGATTTAGGGGCAAGTGTCAATATCATCCCCTACTCCATTTATAAGAAACTTGATTTAGGTGACCTCAAGCCCACAAAGATCACTCTCCAACTTGTGAATCGTACCATGAAGATACCAAGATCTATTATTGAGGACTTGACAGTCCAAGTTGACACCTTCTACTTCCTGATAGATTTTGTCATTTGGGACATGAAGCCCTCCTTCACTCAAGTAACCATGTTCCTATTATCCTTGGGTGCCCATTATTAGCTACGTCTAACTCCTTGATTAACACTCGAAATGGGCAAATACAACTCACGATCGGGAACATGACCTTAGAGACAAACATCTTCAACATCGCCCAACATGTGGGTGATGAGGACAATTTTCACGCAGTGGATCTTATTGAGGATATCGTAAAGGATCACGTAGAGGAAAATTTTAATGGAGATGCCTTAGGAGCATGCCTTATATAGAGCAATGATAGTGAGGGAACGTACACAGACTTCGAGAGGTAGATAGAGGAGTTGATAGTGATTCTTGATGAGAGAGCATCGGATGAGGACGTGAGAGATGAAAATTGGGTTTCTAGATTCGAGGAACTACAACCAAGGGAGCGCGCACAGTTCCCTCCGATGAAAAATTTCCTACCCTCGAATTAAAGAAATTACCCTCCAATGTCAAATATGCTTATTTAGGAGAGGATGAGACATTTCCTGTTGTTGTCTCCTCTAGCCTAGATAAAGAGCAAGAGGGTAAATTGCTGGAAATTTTGAAGAAGAACTAAAGTGCTTTTGGTTGGTGCATAGTAGATTTGAAAGGTATAAATCCCTTGATCTGTACCAATAAAATCCACCTCGAGGAGGACATAAAGCCATCGAGGGAAATGCAAAGAAGGTTGAACCCTACCATCAAAGAGGTAGTGCGACCTATAATTATTAAGCTATTGGATGTCGGGATCATCTACCCAATCTCGAATAGAAAATGGGTGAGTCCTATACAAGTCGTCCCAAAAAAGTTGGGTATGACTGTGGTTAAGAATGCTAAGGGTGAGCTAATTCCCCAACGTACCACCACCGGATGGCGTGTTTGCATTGATTATCAGAAACTCAATGCAGGCACAAGGAAAGACCATTTCCCTTTACCATTCATCGACCAAATGCTAAAGAGAGTAGAGGGACACCCATACTATTGCTTCTTTGATGGTTATTCCGGATATAACCAAATAGAGGTAGATGTACTTGACCAAGATAAGATGACTTTCACATGTTCTTTTGGAATGTTTGCCTACAAACATATGCCATTTGGATTGTGTAATGCACCCCACAACTTTTCAAAGGTATATATTGAGTATCTTTAGCGACATGATTGAAAGAGGACTTGAATTTTTTATGGATGACTTCAGTGTTTTGGGCACCTCTTTTAATCTTTGCTTAGAAAATTTAGAGAAAGTACTTGCCCAGTGTGTGGTAAAGAACTTGGTACTGAATTTGGAGAAGTGTCATTTTATGGTCACCGAAGGAATAGTTCTTGGTCACATCGTATCGTCCAAAGGAATTTAAGTAGATAGGTCTAAAATTGATGTCATAACTAAGTTACCCCCACCAAAATCACTAAAAGATATGAACTCTTTATTGGGACATGCGGGGTTTTATAAAAGGATTATCAAGGACTTTAGCTCCATCGCTAGACCCTTGAGTAACCTTCTTATGAAGGAAACCCCATTTGAGTGGAATGAAGCATTCCAATGTGCTTTTGATAAAATGAAAAGCATGCTTATTTCTTCTCCCATCATGTAAGCTCCAAATTGGTATTTAACATTCAAGCTTATGTGTGATGCTTGTGATTTCGCGATAGGCGTTGTTTTGGGCCAAAGGAAAGAAAAGAAAGCTCATGTCATCTACTACGCTAGCCGAACTTTAACTAGATCGTAATTTAATTAATCCACCACGGATAAATAATTACTAGCGGTAGTGTTTGCCCTAGACAAATTTCGATCGTACCTCATCGGTTCCCCCATCACATACTTCATCGACCACACAACACTGAAATATATCCTTACTAAGAAAGATGCAAATCCGCGCCTCATAAGGTGGATCCTACTCCTACAAGATTTTAATCTCTCTATTGAAGATAACAAAGGAGTAAAAAATGTAGTTACCGATCATTTGTCCTGGCTTTCGTCTGATGTGCCTAGTGATACCTTACCCATAGATGAGTATTTTCTGGATGAGCAGTTATTAGCTACCTCTTCTCTCCCATGGTTTACAAACATAGTTAACTATCTTTTCACAGGAGCCATCCCTCCCGATTGGACATCGCAACAGAAGAATAGGTTAATTACTTGGTCACGCATGTTTTTCTATGACGATACATTCCTCTTCAAATATTATGTGGACCAAATCATACGACGATGTGTACCAGAAGATGAGATACCAAAAGTCATCCAATTCTAACATTTGGAAGCTTGTGGAGCTCATTTTTGACTAAAAAGACGGCCGCTAAAATCCTTCAAAGCGACCTCTATTGGCCCACAATGTTACGGGATGTTAGAAACTGTTGCAAATCTTACGATAGGTGTCAACGGATAGGAGTTATCACTCGACGAGACATGATGCCACTAACCCCCATACTCATTATTAAGATTTTTTATTATTGGGGTATTGACTTCATGGGCCCTTTTTCCCCGTCCTTTGGGTTCCTATAAATCCTCATTGGGGTAGACTACGTTTCTAAATGGGTGGAAGCTATAGCTACCAAAACAAATGACAACAAAGTGGTGATAAAATTCTTGCAAGAACACATACTCTCTCTCTTCGGTGCTCCGAAGGCGATAATTAGTGATAACGGCACGCATTTTTGCAATACGCCATTTGAGAAGCTTATGAGAAAGTATGGTGTCATCCATAAAGCTGGAACGACTTATCACCCACAAACGAATGGGCAAGCTGAGTTAGCGAACCGTGAAATCAAGAATATCCTTGAGAAAACCATTGATCCTAACTAGAAAGATTGGTCCCTTCGATTGAACGATTTGGTATGGGCTTATCGCACCGCATAAAGGAACCCCCTCGGGATGTTTCTATTTCGCTTTGTGTATTGCAAGACTTTCCATCTCCCCATGGAGCTAGAACACACGGCTTATTAGGCCATTAAGAGATTGAACTACAACATGGATAAAGCCGGTGAAGTTCAAAAGCTTCAATTGAATGAGTTGTAAGAGATACGCAATAATGCGTACAAGAACGCTATGATATCCAAATAACGGATGAAACTTGTACATAATAAGATTATCCGATGCAAGGGGTTTCATTACGGATAAAAAGTGCTTCTCTATAACTCCAGACTTCATTTTTTTCGCGTAAATTATGATCTAAATGGACTGGCCCATTCGTCGTGAAGAAGGTATTCCCCCACGGAGCTGTGGAACTGGAAGATCCAAAGGGGGATATATATTCAAAGTTAATGGGAAACGCCTAAATCCATATTTAGAGGCCTGTGTGGATGAAGTTGACACCATTTGTTTGTCGGAACCCGTTTACGGGATTGAGTGAACTGTAAAATAGAGGTCGTCGTACCCCTGACGCTTGTGGGGTGAATTCTTGTGTATAGTAGTTGTGAGTCGGTTAGGGTAGTTAGATTCCATAGGTTAAGTCACGAGAGGTTAGGGATGAGAGCACCAACAAACATTCCAAGAAAGCATATAAGGTCCGGAGTAAGCGTTGGAATGTTTTAGGTCGATCATGTGCAGGAATAATGGTAGGAACATCCGAGGTTTGAGAGAGAATATCATTCAAAGTTGGGGGGAAAATTAGCCTTTCTGGGAACCGGATCGGTCCGATCTTAGGGACCCAAATCAGTTTATTTTTGAAAACTTCGAAAGTAAAAAAAAGACCCAGTCCGATTCGATCCTGGGAACCTATATCGGTCAGATTTCTACAACTTCTTATCTTCCCTAGGTTCACCCCCCTTTTCACCCAATCCCTCCATTTCCCTCCCAAATCGTCCCCTTCCACTCTCCCCATCCATTCTCCCTCCAAACCCATCCCCCCTTCCCTCATAAACCTTTTCCTTCCAAAAATAACCACCCACCTCCTCTCCCCATCTATAAATACACCCCTTTTTTCCACCACCACTCTCTCGTCACTCTCTTACTCTCTCCCTCTCACTATCCCATAAACCCAATTTTCCTTTAGTCAACATGGCCAACCAAGCCCTTCCCCAAAAATATGACTCCTTCAATATTTTCAACGACGGCGGGGTCGCAAACCGCTCCTTTCAAGAACGAGTATGGTGTGAGCGCTTCTTCATCCCATATCGCAAACTACACATGGAGCGCCAGTGCTCTGGCCCGAGATGCCCAATTCCAACATCAATCTCTTTATGGTGAAGGATTGGTGTCATTTCCTCAATGAGCCACACGGAGCGGTGTGGGTAGCCTAAGTACGAGCTTTTTATGGATCCCTAGTCCGCACCGGTCATAACGTCTTCGAGGCTTATGTGGGCATCATTTGCATCCCATTATCCTTGGTCATTCTCATCCACAAATTAGCAACAAAAGAAATTCCAAGCCCTTTCCCATACACATATCTCAACCACCTCCCTCCCCTTGATAAGGACATGTGCATGTCCCGCATTTCTCCTGGCACACCATGGGTTACCGAGATATTCCCGGTGGGTCGGCTAAGCGACAAAGTGCACCTCACCTTTAAAATTATATGCGCAAATATACTCCAAACTTCCAATGACTCGGTCATGCGCCTGCATCACCTCTTTGACCCCAACACCCCGATCCACCTGGCCCAAACCATTTATAAAGACATATTTTATGTTGTCATGGACCAAAAGGGTACAACCCCTCTCCCGTATGTTCGGTTCATCACTTCCATCCTAGCGGACGCCGGTATTGAGCCTCCCACCGATTTTACTCACCTTCCTATCCCTCTTGGGCAGGGCACATGTATAAAAAGTCATAAGCAATGGGAGATTCAACGGGCATGACAGGATGATTCAGACGATGATGAGAGTGATGATGACGAGGGTGATGACAATGAGAGCGAAGAGGAAGAGGAGGAGGCAGAGTCGAACATTGTGATGGGCGAGGGTGAGGAGGAGTACGATGAGGATGCCGATTCCGATTATATGTCGGTAGAAGATCTCACTGCCCGAATTGGCTCTCTTGAGGCGCATTTTGAGGGGTTTATAACTAAATATCGTGAAGGCTGTCGCGCATATCAACGTGACACTAGTATAATGGCGCGTCTTCAAGATGAGATGTATCGTTTGTCTATGGGTACACCACCACCTACATATTTTTATGACCCATATGATCCTAACACACCCAGTAGCTCCTGCCCACTGCCCCAATGAAGACCTTGTATGGTGTTTTATATGTTGGCTGTTTGTGTTGCTTTTCGGATTGGTTTGTAATTGCTGGTTGTTTTTATCCCTATCTTTTGTAACACATGTTTTGCTAGTTCTATAAAAATCTACATTTTCACTATTTGTTTCACACTTTTAATTCGCTCTTAGTTGGAATTTTATCCTTTTTGCTTGAGGACAATGCAAAACTCTAAGTTGGGGGGGTGACAAGTGCGTATTTCTAAAACTTCACAAATTTTTAAAAATGCCCCAAAAAATTAGAAAATTTCCAAAAAAATTGAAAATTTTTGAAAAAGCCAAAAATATTTTTCGTCAAAATAAATGAAAATTGGAATTTAAAAGCTTCAAAAATGTCAGAATTTTTTTGTCTCAAGTTGTAAAAAAATCAAATGCACAAAACCGAAATTGACCAAAGATGGAAATTGAGCAAAAATTGACGACTTAATGAATAAGTGTGGAGATTAACCAACCCGGTGAAAATTCGAGCCTATCCCTTTTTGTAAAGTTTTTAAATCAATCTGAATTAATGGAGAACTCAAAGTTCATTTCAGCATTCCAAAAAGTCGTTGAGGATCTCAATACCTTTGCTTTGAACGGTTACAGGAAATGTGTGCAATCTTGTCACGAAAACCACGCTAAATATATCTCTAAACTTAAATTAATTTCGATATGCATATGGTAATGCATTTAGCAATTTGGACAATGAAGTAGGCCTTCATTTGAGACCCAAAAATATTGACCAGAAAAAGTAATGAAAATTTCATCCCTTTTGCAACCCCAATTGAGCCTAATATATGTTTTCCTTTCGTTTGATAACCCAAAAAACCCAACTGACCCGAAATTGTGAAAAACAAATATTCAAAAATAAAGTCTGGAAAATTCATGAAAGGGGGCAAGAAAAATAGAAGTATGATCAACAAAAATAGCAAGAAACTAGAAAAAATATATAAAAAGAAGAGAAAAATGAGAAAAAGGCCCGAAAAGGCATTAACGAACATCATAAGGAAATTTTCCAATTTTGAAATTCCCAACCATTTTCATTTTACCCAAATACACGTTAAAACCAAGAAAGTCCTAACTGAGTCCGGATTGCAAAATTGAGTACGGCGTGGAGGGTTAAAACATAAAAAGATAATAAAAGAGATTAAAATGGTGTGACTAAGAGATGATGTGTCCCATTTCCTAATGACCATAATACGATGAAGAAATCTTTTCACCTCAAATATTCAGTTTTTTAAAATTGTATGCGTGACCTTTTGTCCATTACATTTACTCCTTATATCACGCATACCGAGAGAAAACAACCACATTTCGAGTGATTCGTTTGTGAGATAATCCGTGAGATTTTGAAATCAAAGAGAATTTTTGGAAAGTGGCGTGATGATCAATCGGTGGAAATTTGCAGTTTGATTTTTGACGTCGTACACACACACTATGATTTGAGACTTGTGAATATAATTTTAAGGTGACTATTTTTTCGGGGAGTTTAAACTGCCCAATTTTTAGGTATTTTGAATTTTTTTTGAGTCAAAAATCGAATTTCGTACTCACTACAAACCCTCACGAGACACAACTCGTCCTACTAGGGTAACCTAGGGGTTTAAAGGCTTGTTGCATATGCTAAATGGAACCGTTTACCCGCGAAAGAGGTATTATATCCCTAGTTAGAGTTTGACCATGCTTTTGATTCTTTTACATTGCTCGAGATGATCAAAGTTCAAAGTTAGGGGGGTTGAGTAGGCATGAACTATTCCGATTTATCCCTTTAATTTAGAGGCTTTTATCACCTTGAGCGATGTAAATTGCATTGATTTATCTCATTTCTCTCATACTAACATATTCTAACAAATACCCCGAGTTTTGTGTATTTCTCATAAATGTTACAAGTATTTAATTCATGAGAGAAAGAAAGAAATCGAAAGAAAAGAAAAGAAGAAAAGTCAAAAGGGCAAAAGAGTAATTTTTAGCTGGAATCCAGACGAGGACCCAAAATGAAAGTTGAAGACCTCTAGTCTACAAGCACGTGGGAAGAAACGGCATCCAAAATCGAGTCCCAGAGAGGCTTGAAGATGAGAGATAATCATGAGAAAATGATGAGAAAATGAAGAGAAATTGATCAAAGGACCCGGATCGATCTGGATTATATCATAAACAAACCGATCCGGCCCCCTTGAAGTCCACTATATAAGATTTGTGAAACGTACTGATCTGGGTTCCATAAAAAATGAACCGGGCAAAACCCTTAAACTCACTGTCTAACTTTTGTGAAGTGGACTAATCCGATATAAAGAGAAAATGAACCGATTCGATATACACCGGATCGAACCAAAATATCAGGCCGGACCGGTCCGGAGGTTTAATTTTGTAATTATCCAATTTTCCAGCTTGAGTCTTGCATGGCTAAAACTCTTGTAATTTCATAGGTTATTTTTTCAAAATGACTCCCAAACATGGGAGAGCTTCTTTTTACATAGTTTTAGAGAGAGAAAGTAGAGAACAACCATAGAAGCTCATAATTTCAGCTCTTAATTCTCAATTACAACTTATGTAGTAAAGTGGATTTCTTTCCCTTCTCTATTGTTTGATTTCAATAATTCTTTCATAATTAGTTTATTTCTAGTAGATATCACATCTTTATTTTTATTTAGAAGTAATTTCATCATGAGTTCAGTTGCATGCACCGTAAAAACCCTAGTTTTTGTTAATTTCACCATGTTAGGGGTTGGGATTCATGAACCCAACGTGATGTGGTTTGCATGTGTGTAAAATTAGTTCCCTGAATTAAGTAAATGATCGAATCGTGTTGTGTAGTGATCACAACCATGGTAGGACTTTTGATCTCGTTTGCCCTACTTAATCGGAATGCTTAAGAGTGCAACGTGCGTGTAGCTACTACGACATCACTTTATTCTCACTTTTGATTATGTATGGTGCGGGCTAGTACCCTCATATACATAATGCTTGCGATTAATAAAGATTGGATTTAATCAATTATTTAATTCATAACTAGTTTTATAGTCGGTAAACGTACTAGGGTCCGGGGATTGCATTCTAACCTATTTTTCCCATTCATACTTAGTAAATCATAATTAGCTTACTCTTGCATGTTTAGTTTCATAATTAGTATAATCAATTTGCATTTATTTGATAAAAAATTTCCCACTTCGATCATCTTTTTCGTTTCTTTTTAGAGTCGGGTTAGGGTTGATCGTCTTACCTTTCGTCGTCACAAGCATTCATCCTATTTACCTGTGGATTCGACCCCATCTTACTGGGTTTATTACTTACTCGATAGGCTTTCACTTGGGGATATATAAGCATGCACTTTGGACACTTTTTAAGTCGCGTCATTTGGTCAGTAGGACATAGGTTTTGTACCTTGGTTGTTATTCGTTTATGTTGTTGTAACTGTGAGCTTAAAGTTATATTACGGTATAAGGCTAAGTGGAGGCAGTTAGAATTTATGCTGTGAAAAGCATGGGTATAGGGTGTATGGGCGCCCTGGGTAAGTAATTTAATTTTAATATAACCTGCGATTAGAAGCGGTAGGAATATGTGTAGCGATCTTAGGAATATGTGAATAAAGGTATATTTGAGACTTGGAGTGATAGACGTATCCGAATTTCGAGGACGAAATTCCTTTGTAATGGGAGAAGTATGCAACACCCTCTATTTTTTAGGATATAGAAATAAAATTAAAATTAGTGATTTGAAGAATTTATTTAAGTTAGAAAATTTCTTTAATTTGGAGAATTATTTACTTTGGGGAATTTACTGAATTCGATGAGTTAGATTTCATTAATTCAAGTTGATATTTATTTTTATGATGGACATATTGTGAAGAGAAATAAGAAAAGTTATATATAGTAACTCAGATGATAACTTAGAGGTCATGGTTGATTCCGAATAGGTTGAGATAGTTAGAAAAGAGTATCCGGGGGTAGTAATTGGGTCTCGGGACATTTTTAGACATAGTCGGGCTCACACGGGAGTGTTCGGGTCATTTGGGCTTGGACCATTAGTCTAAAAACGGGATTTATATTATTTAACCTACGTTAAGGAATTACAAACAACCATTACTCCTTTAGAAAGCCCTAGAGCTACATAGAAGATAATAAGGAAAAAGTAAGGAGGTTTCTGGGAGCCAAACCAAGAAGGATTAGGGGCGTACTTCGTCAAATCGTCGTCTACATCAAAGGATCAGACCCTACGAATCAATAGAGGCAAGTGGTTAATTTTTTGTTTGATATAAATCTGTGATATTTGATTTATATCATAGTGGTGTAATTGAAAATCCATTTTTGGGTGGATATTGATATAAAAAGGGGTTTTGGATGATTTAATCATTTGTGGAGATTAATATGAAATTAGTAATGCTATATGATTCTAGATTATAGTAACCGAAATTATATGATTAACCTAGTAGAGAAAGTTGTTTAATTTTGGATTTAGTGAATTGAATTTATCAATGATTGAGTGAAAATGAAATAAAACCCAATTTAGAATTTGATGGAGTCTGGTTGAAATCAATTGTATTTAAGGGTTTAGATGATGTTAGAACTTGACTTAAGGGTGTAATATGTTGAGAATGGTCGTATTGAGGTTTGGGGAAAAATTAAAGAACTTAGAGATTTATTAATGGAGGAAAAATGAGTTAGAGAAGAAGGAGAATCGAACCTAGGTACAACGACCCCGTCGAACCGGTTCGGGGGGTCTGTTGTGCCGAAACACTTTTATGATTAACAATAGAGGGATATCAATGTACGTTGTAAAATATATGGGTTGGAAATCTTGCTGAAAATATTGTATGAAATTATTTGACCTCGACAAGAAAGGGGAATTAGGTGGGGAATTGGTATGAGTTGAAAATTAGCTAGTGATCCATTTTATTAGTAAAATAAGGGAAATGGAATTCGTAGGATTTAAACAGTGGGCCGAGTGGATGTGTCCATGTATCGTATTTTAACTAATGAAATAAAATAATGTAGGGACTATGAATTTTAGAATAATGGAGGAAAACGCTCGGAAAAAATACGATGAGAAATCAAGTAGTGAATTAATAATGCTGCGTAGGGTATTTGGGTTCTATATATACACCACGTATGATACAAATATTATAGGTTGAATGTATACCTATATTGATGTTATATGTACATATGCATAGGTTGTGTGCTTACATATTCGTTGATTGATTATGTGTAAACATACCTAGGCTACTTGCTATCACAGGAGGTTTCGCGTCATGGATAGTCTTATTCTGATGACCCCATTAGGGGGATATTGACTTGCACCTCAGAACATAGAACTTAGGGATTGAGCACCACTTGTGTTAATAAGGGTGTGACCAGTCATTTGGGTGCGTAGGTATGTGCATATCCCAAAGGCCTAGAACTATGTTTTCCTCCAATATATTTGATTTTGACTTATAGTTCGTGGGAGATTATCTGAACTGATGTCCTTATTTAGTACGTGATGTACCGGAACTTGATAGAAGAGTAGGCATGCACCGCAGGTTCTCCACCTAGTGGTGTTGTGTACGTATATATATATATATATATACGAGTGAATTATTTTACTACGAGTGCTTTAGTAGACATTGTAGATATTGATATCTAAATTCATATCGGTACGTGAGAACTTTATAGTTTAGTTGGTGACATTAAATAAATCCTAAGGGATTGGAAATTTGGTATCGTATTGTATGGGAAATGCGGCTGAGTACAGTATAATATTAGATGGGAAAGAGGTCTAAGACTGAGAATATTATATAAGACTTAATTAAAGATGAGTAATTAAGTTAATGAAATAAATGACGTGTGAATCAACTATAAGATTACTCGGGTTAGAGTAGTGAGTCAAGAAGTATACATAACAAGGCTAGTTATACGGGGTTTATAACCAGGAGGGTTAGGAAGAATTGTTAGGTGTGCACTTTAGATCAGGGGTGAGAATTGCCTCAAGGGAGTGCGACTCTAACTTAAATATGAAGAGCATTCATGCATTTTATTTATTGCAACATTAATCACTTTCCAAATATTTTTTAAATGTGTTGGGTCCTAACCCTTGCTGCAAATATTTTCAAAACCTTTTAGGTGTCTAGCCACAGGGATGCCAAACTTAATTATCTATTCCAAGGATACGCAGCGCCGGCATATGTGGATGCATGCAGGAGTTGGAGTAGATGCTTATTTTATTTCATTCCTAGATTAGGAATATTATCTCAATATGTTAGTTTGGGTGTATTTCCTTCAACAGTTATTCAGATTATTTTAGTTCAGATTTTGTATTGAAATTCATTAGTAGCTGTTGGATATTTTGGATTTGGATTTTATAGCCGATGGTTTATTTAGCAAGTCATGTATTATTCAATATTATTTTAGACAATGGTTGTGTGTATGGTTTAATTTATTTTGTTTCTGCATGTTGTTATCTGTTTAATGAAAGATAAAATTTGACACTTGCTTAATTAACTATTAGGTGACTAGTGATTAATATGGTTTTGACAGTGATGCTAAGAATGATCCAAATGAGAATCCTATGTTAATTTAATAAAGGACTGATCACCCAAAATTTAGTTGGGCGGGGTGTCATTAATGGTATCAAAGCATCAGGTTCTAGTGTCCATAGGATCTGTGCGGCTTTTTTCTTTTCAGCTTAGCATTCTTTGATATAAAGCCCTATTATAGGATTGTTGTATTCCTCAACGTAATGCAACTTACGTTCCTCTGCTACTAAGTATAGTTGATGTGATCCATATACGAGTTCAGTTGGGATTTGTACACTAAGCAATATAGGATGACTAACGAAGACCGTTGGAAAAATTGCAGGAGGCGAGGCGAAACAGGCAGAGTACTTTTGCGATCGGTGATTGCGATAGAAGTCACCTTGATTATTGTTCGAGAAGATGATGATAGGATAATTATATGTAAATAGTATTTTTCCCAGGCACTGCTGTAGATGATGGTGGTGCAAATTGTAAACTCGCCCAATGTAGTCGATAAGGGGTGGGGAGGCCGGAAGGACTCATTCGAGGTGCCACTTATAAAATTTAATTAGATTTTGGACATTTTTGAATGGTTTAAATATGTAAAGTTAATAATTTTGAATTAAAGGGAAATATAGTAATATGTGTTAACTTAGGCTACAAGCTAGAGCTTGAGAGAGGGACTATATAAGGAATATTATGGGTGATGATAAGGATACAGGGAAGAAAGGAAGTGTGATGGGCTAATGGAAGGGGAAAATTCGAAGGCAATTGTGTAGGATGGAGTGCAGCGACACCGAGGATTAAACTTCGACTGAATTTTTGTTCTAATTGGAGTAACATAAAGTGATGAGAGTCAGTCGCCACATATAAAGATGTGTATATGGAAATAAAATGAGGAATATGGGTGCAAGTAAATCGTTAGACCTTCCATCTGCTATTTTAGACAGAGATGCAAACGGAGTTTCAAAACTTTTTATTAGTGGGTCAGATTAAGGTTAATCACTAGAGAGAAGCTGACTTGTTTAACGAACTTTATACTCGAAGGAGGGAATGCAGAGAAAATAAAGGGGTCCATAAGTTAATAGTGGACTCGTCAGTAGAAGACACATGCATGGATTGGAGATATGGATAGAATGACTAGGGTCGATGTCATCAAGGCCGTATGTTTACTTGTTTAGATCAATGATTCCATGAGGAGGGAGCCAAGAGGGTTGGAGAATCGAGCCGAAGTGGATTACTAGATTAAATGGTTCTAGTGAAGTACCATAGGAGGGTATACCCAGTAAAGAACCCAATCATATGATTTAGAGCAGGTAAATTCCTACCAAGTGACGATGGATTCAGTCGGGGCCATCGAGACCAGCAATGAGTTCTATAGGGCTAGCAGAGCCAAAAAGGATAACAGGGGTAGAAATCGGGGAAAAGACTACCAGGTCCGAGAGAAGAACATCCAAACATGGCTAGTGGGGGAAAGAGATAAGGGGAAGACATAGCAAAGTGTTCTATGTGTGGAGTGTAGGGCTACCTATATTGAACATAAACACATTAAGGGAGTGAGACCAGTCAAACTAGGAAGTTGAGGTAAACGATGCCAGTGGAGCACAACCATCGAAGGATCAAGATTTCTGGTAGAGGAATCGGGATAAGAGAATTAGGTCCAGATTTTTACAAATCAAGAATGGTGGGTTTAGTCAGGACTAGTAGGTTCCTTAGCCGCAACAACTTTTCATTCTTTAGGGCCATCAGAGCCAAGGGAAAGACGGGGAAGGACATTAGGTTCAGGACTAGAGACAGGGAGTTCTCTTGCAGTTGTCTCAATTGTGGAGAGACGGACCAAAAGAATAAGTCTTGCCAAAATGAAGCAATGGTCAACTACAGGATGAGATCCAGGATGTACAACCATTGGAGTAGATTATGTTCAGGGACCCAATGATCGGGTGAGGCAGATGACATAGAGATGTGTTTTATGGGTGCAGAGTAGGAACACATATGTAGATCTTATTGGAAGTGAATTGGGGGATAAGAATGGGATGCCCAGTAGAGACAATAATTATAAGAAGTTTTTGGTTCGGTTGGGGTGAGGGTGTTGTGTCCAGGAACGATTTCAATCGCCAGTTCTAGTGAAAATTGAATGTATGAATTTATCCCGGGTTGATTGGGGTCCATTTTGTGTGACACAAGTGAGTCTTGATAATTTGTTAATACTAGATTCATATGTGAAACGATATTAGTAGAGGTGTAGTTGATATTAATATAGCTTATATATAATTACCATGGGGTAATGGGATTCTTTGGTTTTACCAAATAGAGAACGAGAGTAAACACTAAGAGAAGAATTTCATTATATGCGAGATTACTAATTGCGAGTGTTATGGGAGTAGGGTAGATGATTTTCCAAGTTTCGATAGATTAGCGACGAATTGGGGCTATAATAGTAGATATATTCACCATTGAGTCAGCGGGGCTCTCCTTAGTTCCATCTGCAAGGGAGCATGTGTGAATACTGAGGGGATATATTTTATGAGGATAGCACATTTTAATAAGTGATATTCGAGGTATACTTTTATCCTGAGTAAGAACTGTTGAGCGATGGTGGGCAGTTACAGCAAGACTATCGTTTTCGCTGTTCTGAGGCAGGATGTACATGTTTGCGATGTCTCACTTGAAAGAGGGTCGAGCTCGTGGCGATATTATTATTAAGTAGCCTTCAGAGAGTACAGTTGTTTAGTTACATTAGGACCCGAAGCATATAGACTTTTACTGACGAGATTTAGGGTAGGTCGGGTTCAACGTTGAGCGGAGAATTTTAGCTCATTGTTGTTTACACGCTAACAACTTAGTGATGGTAAGAGCACCATAACGTATGACACCTTGAGAGACATGGGCATAGACAATTTGATTTAGGTGTCGGGAGACAAAATTGGTGATATCTTAGCTATGTAATTTGGATCCACAAATTTCGATGATCAATAATGCTAGGGAGTATTGCATTGGGGGAAAGTTCTTTTGAGCTTCGTTGCGAGATGATGGACGCATGGACCTTAATAAATGTTGGAAGTAAGGAGACATTGTTGGATGCTAGTGCATCAGTTTTAAAGTTAAATTATTAAACGTGTATATAAAGCCTGTAATCTAAGAGTTATTACAATATATGGCTAGTGGAGCCTAGCAGTGCTGCGAAGGAAATTATGGGGTAATCTAGAATACCTGTATGATATAACCACGCCAAGAGTGCAGAGATGATCTTGATATTAGTATATTACGTCCGAGACGTTAGTGATATTTATGCTGGGATATTTGGGCTATAGTATATATTTATGGTAAGGCTTTGTGTTCGTTG
The DNA here is from genome assembly GCA_949130495.1 of Sambucus nigra. Classification (NCBI taxonomy): domain Eukaryota; kingdom Viridiplantae; phylum Streptophyta; class Magnoliopsida; order Dipsacales; family Adoxaceae; genus Sambucus; species Sambucus nigra. The sequence goes on from OX422221.1 coordinate 354,713,700, forward strand.
TATCAAGGTATGAATTATTTTTGCTAGGTGTCACCTGAAAAAGGGACTAGCCTATATATACTTGCATATATGTTATCGGGTGTTGGATAATAGACTTATAAGAATATGTTATATTGCTATACGTGATCACGATGAGTAGGTACATTTACTAATGTGATTCAGAACATATTGGCTATTTTCTAGCGGAGAGAAATAACTCGTTATTGTTTTAGGGCAAAGAAACTAGTGATAGTAACAACGTCGTATCGTATATTATCTTTTATAATATGAGAGTGGACGAGTATACTCTTATGTCAAGAGACGAGAATTTTGCGGTGCGTGCTTTGGATTGAAGGATTAAAGGATCTCAATAACCGACAATCTTGGGTAGTAGTGTATCGGGGGTTCCTTGTTTGGATTTCGCTTGCGAGACATCCCACGCATGAAACTTAGCGCAACGTTGGAAGTTGGGAGATGTTTGGTCTATAGGACATAGTTTTGGTACCTTGGTTATTATTTGTTTATGTAGTTATAACTATGAGTTGAAATTCATATTACGATGTAAGGCTAAGTGGAGTCGGTTAGCATTTATGCTGTGAGTAGCATGGGTATAGGGTGTATGGGCGCCCTGGGTAAGAAATTTAATTATAATATAACTTGCCAGCAGAAGGGGTAGGAATATGTGTAGCGATCTTAGGAATATGTGAATAAGGTCATATTTGAGACTTGGAGTGATAGACTCATACTAATTTCAAGGACGAAATTCCTTTGTAAGGGGAGAAGTATGTAACACCCTGTATTTTTTAGGATATAGAAATTAAATTAAAATTAGTGATTTGGATAATTTATTTAAGTTAGAGAATTTATTTAATTTGGAGAATTATTTAGTTTGGAGAATTTATTTAATTCGTTGAGTTAGATTTAATTAATTCAAGTTGATATTTATTTTTATGTGGGACATATTGTCAAGAGAAATAATAAAAGTTATAAAGAGTAACTCGGATGATAATTTAGAGCTCACGGTTGATTCCGAATAGGATGAGATTGTCGAAAAAGAGTACCCGGGGGTTATAATTGGGTCTCGGGACATTTTCAGACATAGTCGGGCTCATACGGGGGTGTTCGGGTCATTTGGGCTTGGCCCATTAGTCTAAAAACGGGATTTACATTATTCAACCTACTTTAAGTAATTAGGAACATCCGTAAATCCTTTAGAAATCTCTAGAGATGCAGAGAATGAAAGAGGGAAGAAGTTGGGAGGTTTCTGGGAGCCAAACCAAGAAGGATTGGGGGCGTACTTCGTTGAATTGTTGTCTACATCAAAGGATCAGACCCTACTAATCAATTGAGGCAAGTGGTTAATTTTTCTTTCAATATAAATATGTGACATTCGATTCATATCATAGTGGTGTAATTAAAAATCCATTTCTGGCAAGGTATTGATATAAAAAGGGATTTGGAATGATTTAATCATGTGTGGAGATTAATATGAAATTTGTAATGTTATATGATTCTAGATTGTAGTAACTGAAATTATATTATTAACCCATTAGAGATTATTGTTTAATTTTGGATTTAGAGAATTGAATTTATTAATGATTGAATGAAAATCGAATTAAACCCAATTAAGAATTTGATGGCGTTTGGTTGATATCAATTGTATTTAAGCGTTTAGATGGTGTTTAGAACTTGACTTAATGGTGTACTATGTTGAGAATAATCGTAGTGAGATTTGGGGAAAAACCATAGAACTTATAGATTTATGAATAGAGGAAAAACGAGTTGGAGAAGAAGGATAATCGAACCCAGGTACAGGGAACCAGTTTGGGGGCCAGGCCGATCCGATTCGTGGGGACTGTTGTGCTGAAAGACTTAGGGTTAAAAATAAAGGAATCTCATTGTACATTGAAATATATATGGGTTGGAAATCTTGTTGAATATATTGTATGGGATTATTTGACCTCGACGATAAAGGGGAATTGGGTGGGGAATTCGTACGAGTTGAAAATTAATTAGTGATCTATTTTATTAATAAAGTAAGGGAAATGGAATTCATAGGATTTAAACAACGGGTCGAGTGAATGTGCATGGGTATCATATTTTAACTAATGAAATAAAATAGTGGAGTGACTGTGACTTTTCGAATAATGGGGGAAAATGCTCGGGAAAAATATGATGTGAAATTAAGTAGTGAAATAATAATTCTACGTAGGGTATTGGGGTGCTATATATACACTACGTATGATAAAAATATTATAGGTTGTAGGTATACATATATTCACGTTATATCTACATATGCATAGGTTGTGTGCTTACTTATTGGTTGATTGACTATGTGTAAACATACCTAGGCTACTTGCTATCATGGGAGGTTTTACGTCGTGGATAGCTTTATTCTGATGAGCCCATTAGGGGGATATTGACTGGTACATCAGAACATAGAACTTAGGTATTAAGCACCACTTGTGTAAATAAGGGTGTGACCGGTCATTTAGGTGCGTAGGTATGTGCGTAGCCCAAAGGCCTAGAACTATGTTCCCCTCCAATATTTGTGGTTTGATTTATGGTTCGTGGGAGATTATCCGAACCAATGTCCTTATTTAGTACTTGATGCACCGGGATGTGATAGCAGAGTAGGCCCGCACCGTCGATTTTCCACCTAGGGGTGCCATGTACGTATATATATCATATAAGTGATATATATATATATATATATATATATACGTGTGAATTATTCTACTACGAGTGCTTTAGTAGACATTGTAGATAGTGATATCTAAATTTATTTCGGTATGTGAGAATTTTAAAGTTTAGTTGGTGACATTAAATAAATCCTAAGGGATTGAAATTTTGGTATCGTACTGTATGAGCAATACGGGTAAGTACAGTATAATATTAGACGAGAAAAAGGTCTAAGACTCGAAATATTGTAGAAGACTTAAATAAAGATGAGTAATTAAATTAATGATATAAATGACGTCTGAATCAACTGTAAGATTACTCGGGTTAGAGTAGTGAGTCAAGAAGTATACATAACAAGGCTATTTAGATGGGTTAGTATAGCCAGGAGGGTTAGGAAGAATCGTTAGGTGTGCACTTTAGATGAGGGGTGAGAATTTCCTCAAGGGAGTTTGACACTAACTTAAATATGAAGAGTATTTGTGCATTTTATTTATTGCAACATTAACCACTTGCTAATTATTTTCAAAATGTTTTAGGTTCTATCCCTTGCTGCAAATAGTTTAAAAACCTTTTAGGTGTATATCCACAGGGACGCCATACTTAATTATCTATGCCAGGGATACGCAGCGCCGGCATATGTGCATGCACACAGGAGTTGGAGTAGATGCTTCTTTTATTTCATTCCTAGATTAGGAATCTTATCTCAGTATGTTAGTTTAGGCGTATTTCCTTCATGACTTATTCAGATTATTTCAGTTCAGATTTTGTATTGAAATTCATTAGTGGCTGTTGGATATTTTGGATTTGGATTTTGTAACCGATAATTTATTCGGCAAGTCATGTATTATTCAGTATTATTTTAGACAGTGGTTGTGTGTATGGTTTAATTTATTTTGTTTCCGCATGTTTTTATCTGTTGAATGAAAGATAAAATTTGACACTTTCTTAATTAACTATTAGGTGACTAGTAATTAATATGGTTTCGACAGTGATGCTAAGAATGATCCAAATGACAATCTTACTTTAATTTAATATATGAATGATCACCCGATATTTAATTGGGACCCTTAATTTAATATATTTCTCATCAATTAATTTTATCTAATTGGTGCCACTCAACGAAAATACTCGGACTCCCTTACTTTGTCGTAATTTAATTTTTTAGGATTTATCGCTCAAAGTCCTGTTAATAAGTTCAACACCCTTATTACTGTTGATATTCCTTAATACCCAACTCGCAATATCCTAGGTTTTAATCTCCATTTAATTTTTCTCTAATTAAATCCTTAAAAGAAAATTTTCAAAAGAAGTCAAGGAAAAAGGACGACACTATCCATAATTTTCCACTGTCATTTGAACGACATGCAAGGTCATTCGAATGACCTGCATTGTCGTTTGACATTGCGTTGCTTCACTTCTTCTTACTTCGGATGCTTTCTTCCATTAACGACACTCCCAAGAATTTCTTTCTCAACCCCGACTTAAATTTCAGCTGCCCCATCACTATTTCTTTTTATATTACTCATTCACATCATGCATTGATCCTTTACACGACATTAATTTACCATAACAGTTATCAAATCCCAAGATGGGTTACTCACGGATTTTCCCACTATGTTAAATATATTTTCCATTCTCTAGTCTAAATTAATCATCACTAACCACTAGGATCGCAATATCATTTTACTTACATCAACACTAAGTCAGGTTATACAATTAATTGCAAATCAAATCAACTAAACATGTATGAATCATCAAAACCTATTTTTACACGTTAACCCACTTCCAAAAATTGAATTCAATTAAACCCACCATGATCAATTAAATTGAAATCAAGTTTAACTACTTGCCTAAATAAATTCGTATGGTCTATTTCTTTTGCTGTAGACGAAGATTTGACGAAGAACACACCCCTCTTCTCTTGGTTTGGTTCCCAAAAGCTGTCCCAATTTCCCCCTCTTTTCTTCTCTATAAAACTAGGGTTTTCTTATTGACTTGTGTCTTCCATAAACTCCCTAATGTAGGTTTTATATTCCAAATCTAGAAACTAAGCCTATGGTCCAAGCCCAAATGACCCGAACACCCCCATGTGAGCCCGATCATGCCTAAAAATGTCCTGAGACCCAATTACTACCCCCGGGTACTCTTTTTCGACTATCTTGACCTATTAGAAATCAATCGTGCACTCAGAATCATCATCTGAATTACTTTACTAAAATGTCTAGCCTCTACCTCAAATTACGACACATGTAATTTTTTAAAAAAGGAATTAATTAATTCTTAATTCACTAATTCTATTAAATCCTCTTGATTGATTAAATACTATATCACCAGATTAATTAAATCCCATATCCTTAGAAATATGGGGTGTTATAAACTCTATCAATTTGTCTTTGTAAATGATCCATTTTCTAATATTTATAAATTTTATACCCACCTAATTTCATATATTAAATTAAAGTTCTCATCTAAGACTCGATTATAGGGGTATATTCTGAAATATATGAGATTTCAACAATGTCATCTTTTTCAATACCTACCATTGTTAGTGCAAGTTTTTATGTGAAAAGTTTATATCCCATGCAAATTAAAATAATGGGACGGATGAGGTGAATTTTTTTAGCGTTGCTCTCTATATCCTATAAAAATCATATCCATTAAAAAGTTTATATCCTTCCAAAATTATATCCCATTTTTGCTAAACGATTGAAAGGTTCAGCAAAAATATCACTTTTCCTTGAGAAATTATGATATAGGTGCTCCCCTCGTATTCAATAAATAAATAAATGATAAGATAGATGGCCATGTGGACAGATTAAAATTGAGGAAGCATTTAATGCATGGTATTCAATAAATAAATGAATGACAAGATAAACTGTATGTGGACAGATTAAAATTGATGAAGCATTTAGTATATTAATTTTGGTATTAATTACGGCGTTAATGCTTCTAATATTACCATATTAGAGAGAGAGGGAGAGAGAGAGAGAGAGTGAGAGAGTAACCGAATGGTTTTTTAGGGGCATATAGATACCACCCCTTGGTAGTAAATATACATACATATAAGTCCAACTAATTTGACAACGTATAAATAAAACCTTTGACTGGTTAAGTTTCTAATGTTAAAAGGTAAAATCACAAAGATACCCTTATAACTATTTTGAGAACACATGAGAAAGAATCTAAGATCAGATCTTAAATCTTTTCATCTCCGCTTTTCCCTCCTATTTGGTGAGCTCATCATTTTCTATTTCCATAATTTTTGGGATGCCAAGTGACTAATCCTTTTTCTCTCCATTGCAACATTCTTCAATCAAAATGAAGGTCCATCGCATTGCAAGATTTTGAATTGAAAGAATTGGATAACAGTGAGCACATTGCAAAAGTTTCACAAATTAAAAGATAACCAAACGCATTTCAAAGACAAGGTATTGAACGATTTTATGATTCTCTAATTTGGGACATTATTTACATGCATGTTGGTAAAAAACAAATAGGGTTTTTGATGAAGTGTTCATAGATATTTTTTTAGTGTGAAAGAAAACTAATCTAATAGCACATTTTATTGTTTCATATGTTGAATGTTTGATAAAATAGATGACTATATCAATCTTTGTAGTGAAAAAAAAATCATGACATAGAAACTTTTTTTCAGAAATCTATGAGTTTTTATTGTAATGTTATCATTATCTTAACACACACACACACACACACACACACACATATATATATATATATATATATATGCAAATCTAAGTGTGTTTATTGTCATATATGCGATAGTGGGTAAATACATATCTATGTTTATAAATACCTAGTGTTACAAAATATTTGAATTAATTTGAGGATAATTCGTAAAGTATCTTGAAGTGTAAAATGTATCTTTATAAATATACAAGCTTGTTGTTTTAATGTTTTATTTCAAAAATGTAATGTGACTATTGTCTGGTCGTAGAGTACATGAGGGTTAATTGACATGGTATATACATTGGTTGGTATCAATCAAATTTAAATTTGAAAATATGTCACACCCTTAAAAATACAAATGGAGTTGTGCATATTAAACCACTTTATGAAACAAAATTTAAGGGAATATAAATGCAACCCCTTGATATTAAGTATATATACATATAGGTCTAGCTTATTATGAAATCTATAAACAAATTGGAACAAAGGAGTGTTGTTTGAGATGGTATATGCATTGATTCGTTCATAATACAATTGTATTTGTCAAATATACATTGTGAAAAATGTTTCTTGTTAATGTTCGAAAAGAAGATAAGGTATTGGGATTGTTGTTTTTGTGAACTTTATATTTCGTCAATTTTAAGTTATGAACTAATTGATAACATATGTCTTACTATCAATTAAAAGTGTTTTCTATATTGTAATGTGTTTAATGCAAATTTGTAATGATTAGAAATTGTTTTAGTAGATTAGCATTCATTATATAAATAATGAAGTGTATAATACTATAATTCGGTGACAACTTTGGATAAAAACAGATGTATGCCGAGTAAAATTGTATGATTATATTGTATTATTCTTATGACTATACATTAGATACTTTATTATTTGCAATTTCATTCTAATTGTGTCACCGTTATCTAAAGTCCTTTCTAGTTATTTTGTGTACAATTAGATGGCTGGAAATAATGATGAAATGCAACTAGCAAAAACGAGAGAACATGACCAGTTTCGATGCAGTTTGGTAGCTTTCAACACATTTATGCGAGATAACAAGGCTTTTTTCAAAGATAATGTAATACCTCATACATTTTAGGATAATTAAATTACATGAGTGGGTGTGATTTAATAATTTGAGAATATAAAGTAAATAGTAAATATTAATTTGCATGTGACGGATTAATATTTACATGTGTTATATTTACTTACAGGAATAAGTAAATGAGATGGACTATTTGTATTTTAGGTTGTAGGTGAAGAAAAGTGACGAGTGATGTAATTATATTTGAAAAACGCGTGTGGAGATGTGTTGGGTTTAAGATGTAATTTTTTTATAAGTGACTCAGATGCGAATTTCAAGCGCATAGTTGGTCTCGGAAGGGCCGAGATAGTCAGAATAGAGTACCCGGGGTAGAGTTTCGGTTTTGGGGACTTTTTGGAATAGTAAGAACTCGCATTTGTGTATACGAGTCAATTTTAGGTTTAATAAATGGATAACCCTTATATTTATCTTATAAGTCACAAGAGAGACAAAAGAGAGAAAGAAAAAGAAAGAAAGAAGAAAGAAGAGAAAGGAAGGAAGAAAAGGGGAGAAAGAGGAGATTTTCGGCCAAGCTCTAACGGATTCCGGCATGAGGTCATTGATGCGACTTAATATTTGTCTCAAAAGTGCGTATTTATCTAGGCTCAAGTGCAAGCCTTGTCGCTCAAGTAATAACCCGGTAAGTAGGGATCGTCTCCACAGGGATCAAAATTGCCAAACAATAACAAGAAAAATTACCAAACCTTGAAATGATTTCTTGAAAGAAATAAAAAGATGATTGATTTTTTTGGGAAAATTTCTAAAAATTTACTTATGAAAAACAATTGGAAATTAACAGCAAAATTTGGGTTAAACAATTTAGAGAAAATTAGGGTAGGGTACAATCCCTCAATCCTTAACAAATTATTCTTTAGAATATTAAAATTATAAATCAAAATTCTTGATTAAATCCAGTCCTTATCATCACTAAGCATTACATATATGAGGTTCAAGACCGCATCATATGAAATCAAAGATCAATATAAGGCGGTGAACGACAAATTATACATACAAAGCATTCTTAAACATCCCAAGTACCTAGGGCAAGAGAGATTAAAAGATATGACAATGCATATATGATTTTCATTCACGATTCAACCAACATTTTCATTTATTTTCTAATTTTCCATACGAATAATTTGTATTAGGATTGAGTTCATGTACCCCAACCCTTGAGAAATTAGCTACTCATGATTTGGTTGAAAAATAAATTCACATATGAAACTATGAAATTGCAGAACATTGTAAGAAAATTTGCAGAAATTAAACAAAAGAGAATAGAATGATATTACTTGAATTCAGCACAAAAACGGAATTGAGATTCAGAATACAACTAGGGTTCATGCAAATCTTGAAGGAAATGGAAATTTGATCTAAAAATCTGATCTAAAAACTCTCTCTAAAATTTCTAACCCTAGCCTCTCTCTAGCCTCCTCTCAAATGATGTAGGTCATGGGCTTTTATAGCACAAAATCTCGAAATTGACAACCAATAGTGCTTGTGGAACAAGTTTTCCAAGAGTTGCACTGCATTAAATGCATAATTAATGTCAGAAATCCGCACATCTAGACTCTTCATTATCACGCAACTTCAAAACATCGTAACTTCTTCACCGTAGCTCGAATTGAGGTGCCGTTTTTTCCAGTATTCTTGTAATTTAGAGATCTTCAACTTTCTAGTTGGCCCCACCTCCGGACTAAGGCTGCAAAATTACGAAAATGCCCTTCAACTCTCCATTTCTAGGTTTCTTTCACTGTTTTGCGTTCTCCTTCGCACTAACTTGCGTGAAATACCTGTAAAACACATGAGAAATACACAAAACACGAAATACTTGCCAAAAAAGGTTAGTAGCATAAATAAGAGACAAATCCAAGCTAAATACACTACACGGGATCATAAAAATACCGAAATTAAGGGGATAAATGTGAAGAATATGTGCCTAATCACACCCCCTAACTTAGAACTTTGCGCGTCCCGAGCAATGTATATGAATACTAACCAAAATTCTACTCTTGAAAATTCCTTTATTAAAATAAAATTCCACTTTCGCAGGCAAGCGATTGCATTTAGCGTATGCAACAAGCCTTTAAACCCCTAGGTTACCCTAGTAGGACGAGTTTTGTCTCGTGAGGGTTTGCAGTGAATACACCCACAAAATTCTTTATTGACTCAAATAAATATTAAAATACTTAAAAATTGTACAATTTAAACTTTTCAAAAAATAATCACCATAAATTCATATTCAAATGTCTCAAATCATAGTGTGTGTGTGCAAAGCCAAAAATTAAACCTCAAACTTCCACCGATTGAGCATTACGTTACTTTTCGAAAATTCGTTTTGATTCAAATTCTTACGGATGCACTCACAAACGAATCACTCGGATTGTGGCTATTTTCTCTCAGTATGCATGATATAAAGAGTAAATATAATGGACACAAATTCATGCATACAAAATTGAAAAGAAGGAAATTTATGGTGAAAAGATCTCATCATCGGATTACGGTTATTAGGAAATGGGAACATCACCCCTAATTCACACCATTTTAATCTCTCATATTATCTTTTCATGTCTTAGCTCTCCACGCAGTAATTAATTTTCGCAATTCGGACTCAGTTAGGACTTTTTGGGTTAAAAGGTGTAAAGCGTAAAAATGGGAATGGATGGAATGTTCGGAATTGAAAATTGTCCTTATGATGTCCATTAGTGCTTTTTTTGTTTTTTCGGGCATTTACTCATTTTTCTCTCTTTTTTTTTTTTTTTTAGAATATATCTATTTTTTCTTGCCCCTTTTTGTTGCACACTTTGGACTTTATTTGATGAATTTTTTTCAATTTTCACAATTTCGGGCTATTTGGGTTTTTCGGGTTTTCAAACGAAAGGGAAATATTTATTAGGCTCAACTTGGGTTGCAAAGGGATAATTTTGTTTTTCACAACTTTTTATGGCTAATATTTTTGGGTAACAAACGAGGGCCTACTTCATTGTCCAAATTGCTAATCACATTACCATATGCATCTCGAGATTAATTAAGTTTAGAGATATATTTAGCACGAATTTCGAGACAACATTTCACACATTTCCCATAACTGATCAAAACAAAGGATTGAGATCATCAACGACTTATTAAAACGCAGAAAAGAACTTTGAGTTAATCATAAACTCGGATTGATTTAAAAACTCATAAAAAATTGATAGGCTCGAAATCTCACCGGGTTGGACTAATCTCCACACTTATTCGTAAAGTCGTCAATTTTCTTTCAATTTCCATCTTCGGTCAATTTTGGCTTAGTGCATTATGAATTTTACAATTTGAGACTATAAATAGAATAAAGGTGATATTTTTGAAAATTTAAATTCCAATTTTTATTTATTTTGAAAAAAAATTTTGGCTTTTTTTTTTATTATTTTTTTTTAAACACACTTGGAAAGAACATGTGATCGAATCAATGAATCTAAACAATAAATGGGAAGAATATCCCACACCCCCTAACTTAAATGTTGCATTGTCCTCAATGCGAATCAAGAACACAACATAAAGAGAGGAAAAGAAAGATATTACCCAAATGGAGCGATCCCTGATGAGTGCGAGTCCATTGAATCTACAAAACATGTTAGAACCAAGCATACCAAAAAATAACAATACTTGAACTAATTACTCTAAATGCAACAAGATACTATATAACACTTATACATGACTCAAAAATTCAGCAAAAATCACCCCATACGCGTCGGGGGTGCGACGACCTCACCTCTCTTTGTTCATTCAATCCCCATAAATGGGGTCCGACAGCCAGATTATGTCGGCTTCTTTAACCATGGCTTCCAAATAAGGCTTGAGACGATGCCCATTGACTTTAAAAGTGGTTCCCCCTTTTTCATCCATTAGCTCAACGGCTCCATGGGGAAACACTTCTTTCACAATGTAAGGACCAGACCATCGAGACCGCAATTTACCGGGAAACAAGTGCAACCTCGAGTTGTAGAGGAGTACTTTCTGTCCCAAATGAAACTCTTTCTTACGAATGATTCCGTCATGAGCGCGGTTCATTCGGTCCTTGGAAATTTTGGCACTTTCATACGCATCATTGCGCATTTCTTCCAACTCATTCAACTGAAGTTTACGTGTTTCACCGGCTTTATCCATTTTGAAGTTCACCCTTTTGATAGCCCAATACGCTTTGTGTTCGATTTCAACCGGAAGATGACAAGGTTTGCCATACACAAATCGAAATGGGGACATCCCAAGGGGATTCTTGTATGCGGTTCTATAAGCCCAAAGAGCATCAGTCAACCTAAGAGACCAGTCTTTCCTATTAGGATCAACTGTCTTCTCTAAGATATTCTTGATCTCCCTATTAGCAAGCTCGGCTTGGCCATTCGATTGGGGGTGATAGGAGGTGCTAACCTTGTGGACAATTCCATACTTTCGCATTAGTTTATCCATCGGCCTATTGCAAAAATGAGTTCCATTATCACTAATTATGGCCTTAGGCATACCAAAGCGAGAAAGTATATTTTCTTGAATAAATTTGATCACCACCTTGCTGTCATTCGCCCTTGTAGCTATGGCCTCTACCCATTTTGAGACATAATCTACAGCGACGAGAATGTATAGAAAACCAAAAGAAGGGGGAAAGGGCCCCATGAAGTCAATTCCCCAACAATCAAACAACTCCAAGACTAAAATAGGGGATAATGGCATCATATCACGGCGAGTAATAGCTCCCATTCTTTGGCATCTATCGCAAGTCTTACAAAAAGCATTCACATCCCGGAAGATTGTGGGCCAATAAAGACCACTTTGAAGGATTTTCGCAGCAGTTTTATTTTTAGAAAAATGACCGCCACATGCTTCCGAATGACAGAATCGAATCACCCCTTGGATTTCCTCATCGGGTACACATCTCCGGATAATTTGGTCAGCACAATACTTAAACAAGTATGGATCATCATAAAAGAACATGCGTGACCAAGTAATGAACCTCCTTCTCTCTTGCGGATTCTAACTAGAGGGAACAACTCCGGTGACAAGGTAATTGACAATATCCGCAAACCAAGGGAGAGAAGAGGTAGCAAATAGATTCTCATCCGGAAAATACTCGTCTATGGGAATGGGATCAATAGGTACGTCGGACGAGAGTCGTGACAAATGGTCAGCAACGACGTTTTCTACTCCTTTCTTATCTTGAATCGAGAGATTAAACTCTTGTAGGAGTAGGATCCACCTGATTAAACGAGGTTTGGCATCTTTCTTTCTCAAGAGATATTTCAATGCTGAATGATCAGTGAAACAAAGGATAGGCGACCCAACAACGTAAGAGCGAAATTTGTCGAGAGCAAAAACGACAGCTAGCAACTCTTTCTCTGTAGTAGAGTAATTAAGCTGAGGGCCAGATAATGTTCGGCTAGCATAGTAAATAACATGAGCTTTCTTGTCTTTCCTCTGTCCAAGAACAGCCCCAATCGCGAAATCACTTGCATCACACATAAGCTCAAAGGGAAGCGACCAATTCGGAGCTTGCATGATAGGTGCAGAAATAAGCATGCTTTTGAGTTTATCAAATGCTTCTTGACATGCTTTACTCCACTCAAATGGAGTGTCCTTCATGAGAAGATTACTCAAAGGTCTAGCGATGGCGCTAAAGTCTTTGATAAACCTCCAATAAAATCCAGCATGGCCTAGAAAGGACCTCACATCTTTAAGTGATTTTGGCGGGGGTAGCTCAGCTATTACTTCAATTTTTGTTCGATCAACTTCAATTCCCCTAGATGAGACTATGTGGCCCAAGACTACACCCTCGGTAACCATGAAATGGCATTTTTCCCAATTGAGGACTAAGTCTTTTTCCACACATCGGAATAGAACTCTCTCAAGATTAGCTAAACAATGGTCAAAAGATGAGCCGAAAACGCTGAAATCGTCCATGAACACCTCAAGACCTTTTTCAATCATGTCGCTAAAGAGACTTAACATGCACCTCTGAAAAGTAGCCGGCGCATTACATAACCCAAATGGCATACGTTTATAGGCAAACGTACCAAATGGACATGTAAAAGTCGTCTTTTCTTAATCAAGAACATCCACCTCAATCTGATTATAACCGGAATACCCATCTAGAAAACAATAATAAGGATGGCCCGCTACTCGTTCAATAACTTGATCGATAAATGGTAAGGGAAAATGATCCTTTCGAGTTCCGGCATTGAGCTTTCGGTAGTCAATGCAAACGCGCCACCCGGTGGTGGTGCGTTGAGGTATTAATTCTCCCTTAGCATTTTCAACCACTGTCATCCCTGATTTCTTTGGAACGACCTGAATTGGGCTCACCCATTTACTATCCGAAATGGGATATATAATTCCACCATCTAACAATTTGATTATTTCCGCTCTTACAACATCTTTCATTGTTGGATTTAACCGCCTTTGCATCTCACGAGATGGCTTCACTTCTTCCTCGAGATGGATTTTATGGGTACAAATCAAAGGACTTATACCCTTCAAATCTGCTATGGTCCATCCAAAAGCACTTCTATGCTTTCTCAACACATCTAACAACATACCTTCTTGCCTTTTTTCTAGATGGGAAGACACAACAACAGGAAATGTATCATTCTTACCTAAAAAGTCATATTTGACATGAGAAGGTAGTTTCTTCAACTCAAGACTAGGAAATCTATGTTCAGAGGGGACCAAGGGTGTCTCCCTCGGAGGCAATTCTTCATACCTAGAAATCCAGTCAACCGCTCTTAAACTCTCAAAACTCTCTTCCTCTTGTAACCACATTTTTAACTCTTCCACCTCTCTCCCAAACTCAGTATAATCACTCATTTGAGCATCACTTTGCCCTAAGCACACTTTCAGAGCATCTCCTCCTATGATTTTTTCAATATTTTCATCCACCACTTCTTCAATAAGATCCATTTCAAGAATCTCATCCTCATCACCCATTTGGTTAGCGACATTGAAAATATTTTTCTTGAGAGTCATGCTTCCAAAAGTGAGTTGCATTTGGCCATTCCGTGTATTGATCAAAGCATTAGCGGTAGCTAAGAACGGTCGGCCCAATATAATTGGAACATGATTTCTCATATGGGGAACAGGCTCGGTGTCCCAAATAACAAAATCAACGGGGAAGTAGAACGTATCCACTTGAATAATTACGTCTTCTACAATCCCACGATGCATTTTGGCTGTCCTATCCGCTAACTGTAGAGTGATTCGGGTAGGTTTTAAATCGCCTAAATCAAGCTTCTTATAGATGGAGTATGGGAGGATGTTTACACTCGCACCTAAATCAAGCAACGCTCTTTCCACTCTCATTTCTCCAATGATACATGAAATGGTAGGTGAACCTGGATCTTTGAATTTTGGTGGAAGATCATTGAGAAGAACTGAGCTCACATTTTGTGCCAAGAAAACATTTTTCTTCACCTTAAGACGTCTCTTGACAGTCAAAAGATCTTTAATAACCTTCGCATATGCTGGAATTTGTTGAATAGCATCAAGGAACGGCAAGTTCAATTTTACTTTCTTCAACACATCCATCACCTCGATACGCGAAGCACCTTTCTGGGGTGACTCTAAGCGTTGAGGAAATGGAGCAGCAGTAGGCGACTTGACTTCAATATCAGGCTCAACCTCCGCATCTTTCAATGACTTTTCTAAGGAAGGTTCTTCAGACTCGGAAATTTCAGATTCCTTCGCAATCTCGGGTTCGACTCCATCATCATTCACCTTTGGTAATTTAGGTGCTAGATCAATTACGCGGCCACTACGAAGAGTAGTAACAGCTTGGCATTGTTCTTGCAATTCTGATGATGTGGAGCAAACCGTGGTTTGACCTTGAAGAGGTGGTCTTTGGCCTTGGGCTGGAAGTTTACCCTTCTCTTGAGTATTCACCGCAAACTGCAACCTAGAGATGTTAGTATGCATTTCAGCGAACATTCGCTCAAATTTGGCATCTCTTTCTTTTTGGGCTTGGATGAATTGATTGAAATTATCCTCATGAGATCTCCTAGGTGGAGGTACATAAGGACCAGGAGGTGGTACTTGCATAGGGTTTGCCACTTGCTGAAATTGAGGGGGTTGTGGTAGAGTCATCTATGGGTTAGGAACCATCCCACCTTGGGGTTGTCCATAATTAAACCCGGGATTCCTCCACGATTGATTATATGCATTCCCTTGCTGAGCATTATAATTCCCTCGAAAACCTCCTATTGCATCAACCTGTTCAGTGTACATGGCCTTGTATGCAGGTATGGTAGGACATCCTTCGGTAGAATGGCCTGCATTACAAATGGCACATACCTTCTCCATCCCAGTTTTTACGGGTCCAGACACATCTCTCAATCGCATATCTAGCATTTCTCTAAAGTTCTTTTCCATTTGATCAAGTTTTAGATCCAACAAAGTGTCCTTGTCCACGTGATAAATACCGGATGCAGCAGGCAAGTTGGACACTTGTCGATTTCTATTTTGACTATTTGGATCAGAAGTATCCCATGCTTGGGTAGTTTTCGCCACATATTTCAAATGAGCCTCAGCATCGCTCGTACTTAACTCCCAAAAAGGTCTCTCACACATGGTTTGAACAAGTTGTTTAGACGCTACAGTAAGGCCTTGATGGAAAAATGAAATCAGATGATGAGTTTTAAAACCATGATGGGGGCACGCATTAACTAACTCCTGGTATCTCTCCCAACACTTATCAAAAGCCTCATTCTCATTTTGACGAAAAGCTTGAATTTGGGCTTTAACAGAATTGGTTTTGTGTTGTGGAAAAAATTTTGAGATAAACTTGTTTTGCATATCTCTCCATGATAAAACAGAATTTGGGGGAAGGGTCCATAACCAAGTTTTCGCTTTATCCTTTAAGGAAAAAGGAAAGAGATTTAAACGGATTACTTCTTGTGGACAAGTTTGGTCTCCAAATGTTTCACACGTATCTTCAAACTCTCTAATATGGAGATATGGTTTTTCCGAATCCATCCCATGAAATGTAGGAAGAATTTGGATCATTCCATTTCGAAAGTGGAACTGACCGGCATTATACGGGAATAAAATGCAACCAGGGTTAGCAGTTCTCTCCGGAAACAAAAGATCTTTCATGGGTTGATATGGTACATCATCCTCTCCAGCACCAACACCGACACTACCATGATCCGACATATTGCTACCGAAAGGTTCAGAATTCTCACTCAAGGTTTGACTCAACGAACGACTTGTGATGGAATTATTAGGGGAAGGAGGTGGAACCCAAAACGGCAAAGACTCAGAATTTTCAGATCCGGCTTCGGCAATAGGATTTTCGTGAATTTGGGTGGGAGATGAATTCTGCATATAAGATCACAAGAGAAAAAATGAAATATATATATATATATATATATATATATATATATATATATATATATTTTATATGAAATCACTTGTAGATAACAATAACTTTCTTGGAAATTTAACAATTTTGGATCCCCGGCAACGGCGCCAAAAACTTGACGCGACTTAATATTTGTCTCAAAAGTGCGTATTTATCTAGGCTCAAGTGCAAGCCTTGTCGCTCAAGTAATAACCCGGTAAGTAGGGATCATCTCCACAGGGATCAAAATTGCCAAACAATAACAAGAAAAATTACCAAACCTTGAAATGATTTCTTGAAAGAAATAAAAAGATGATTGATTTTTTTGGGAAAATTTCTAAAAATTTACTTATGAAAAACAATTGGAAATTAACAGCAAAATTCGGGTTAAACAATTTAGAGAAAATTAGGGTAGGGTACAATCCCTCAATCCTTAACAAATTATTCTTTAGAATATTAAAATTATAAATCAAAATTCTTGATTAAATCCAGTCCTTATCATCACTAAGCATTACATATATGAGGTTCAAGACCGCATCATATGAAATCAAAGATCAATATAAGGCGGTGAACGACAAATTATACATACAAAGCATTCTTAAACATCCCAAGTACCTAGGGCAAGAGAGATTAAAAGATATGACAATGCATATATGATTTTCATTCACGATTCAACCAACATTTTCATTTATTTTCTAATTTTCCATACGAATAATTTGTATTAGGATTGAGTTCATGTACCCCAACCCTTGAGAAATTAGCTACTCATGATTTGGTTGAAAAATAAATTCACATATGAAACTATGAAATTGCAGAACATTGTAAGAAAATTTGCAGAAATTAAACAAAAGAGAATAGAATGATATCACTTGAATTCAGCACAAAAACGGAATTGAGATTCAGAATACAACTAGGGTTCATGCAAATCTTGAAGGAAATGGAAATTTGATCTAAAAATCTGATCTAAAAACTCTCTCTAAAATTTCTAACCCTAGCCTCTCTCTAGCCTCCTCTCAAATGATGTAAGTCATGGGCTTTTATAGCACAAAATCTCGAAATTGACAACCAATAGTGCTTGTGGAACAAGTTTTCCAAGAGTTGCACTGCATTAAATGCATAATTAATGTCAGAAATCCGCACATCTAGACTCTTCATTATCCCGCAACTTCAAAACATCGTAACTTCTTCACCGTAGCTCGGATTGAGGTTCCGTTTTTTCCAGTATTCTTGTAATTTAGAGATCTTCAACTTTCTAGTTGGCCCCACCTCCGGACTAAGGCTGAAAAATTACGAAAATGCCCTTCAACTCTCCATTTCTAGGTTTCTTTCACTGTTTTGCGTTCTCCTTCGCACTAACTTGCGTGAAATACCTGTAAAACACATGAGAAATACACAAAACACGAAATACTTGCCAAAAAAGGTTAGTAGCATAAATAAGAGACAAATCCAAGCTAAATACACTACACGGGATCATAAAAATACCGAAATAAAGGGGATAAATGTGAAGAATATGTGCCTAATCAGTCATCGGATTTATCCAATGAGGAAAGTGTTTAACTTTCTTTAATTATTTTAGTGTGTTGATAATCCATATTATAGTTGGTGTGAAAACTATAAGATTTTAGGTTTCAGATTCTTGCATAAAAATGGGGCTTTGGAAAATGATTTCATATAATTTGATGTGATAACAACTCCATATGAAATATGAGTTTAAATCTATGTTAATGGTGAAATTTTGAAGAGAAATTGGAGGAGTTGAATTAGGGTTTAATTAAGATAGGGCTTAAATATTAATTAACTAGATGAACCCCAAGAATAAACTAATGTGTTGGGTGTATCTAAGTGTGTAGATGTTTATAGAAATGGTTGGTGAGGGTAAAAAACATGAATTTCGAAGTTGGAGGAGAAGAGGAACTCCCGAACCGATCACATCCGGACCGATTCATTTTTGGTATTATCAATTCGATTTGTTTCTTTGGAACCGGATCGGTTCATTTTTAGGCCATGGGTTTTTAGAGCTTTTCTTGGACTAAAAGGGATTGGAGAAGAATTCCTTTTGGAGATGAATAGTAGGCGATCCAATATAGAGTGTGAGGACCTCTAAGTGATGAAGTCAGTGATGTATAAATCTTGGGTTAGTGTGAATAAGATCTGGGGTATGAATTTAAGGAGTGTTTTGGGATGAATAACACTCGGGAGATTATTTCGGAGGCTATACATATGTCCGTATGCGTGTAGAATATATATACCGATAGTATATGTGAATAATATCCGAATGTGCTTGTAGGATGAAATTAGAATATTGGCTAGTAGTGATAAGCTAGAATATATATTTATGTGAGAATTGTATCATAAGTGAGTGAATACTGATGGGATTAATATAAGTTGTGTGTATACTTATAAATTATCGCGAATTGATATATTCGAGATTATAGGCTAATGCCACGAGAGATACGCATGGATAGCCGGATTTGATGATATATATATATATATATACATATACGGGTATAGAGACGGTATACATATATGATATGATTATGAATACATATATGTGTGAATGATATATTTATGTGAAGCATACGCCTCTAGTGCTATCATGGGAAGTTGCACGATGTGGATGACGCCAGGTCATAGCGTCCATTTTTATATTGTGTGATTTTTATCAGAGGTGAGACGTGGTGGGTATGTTTCGTTCTCATTTTCGGTGAGAAACTTGACCGCTTCCCATACATTATGATTTGGTTTTTACCAAGTCGATATGAGAGTGCGACCGCTGGTAACTAGGGATGGTATGTGAGTAATTCCGTGGAAGCTGATAGCATTGTAGAGACTGTATCCATTAATTTAAAGCTCTGAGGGATGGTTATTATACATATATAGTGTGTGATATATAAGTATGGATATACTTCATGTGTATAGTATATTGTGTATATATATGAAGATGTGAATATATATATATATATATATATATATATATATATATATATATATATATATATATATATATATATATATATATATATATATATATATATATATAGACAGAATAAAGAATAAAATGTGAAATAATTTTTGGATCATCCGGGAGTATAAAATCCAGAATAAAATATGTGATATACTTATATAAAGATGAGAATATTATATACGAGGTTAATAACCCTACGATGTGAATAGTGTAATAACTAATGAAGGTTATTCAAAATGAATGGATACATGATAAGCGAGAAATTTTAAGGTTTAAGCTCGGCGAAAGCTTGGAATAATTTACGCGGGACTTGAGATAGCGTATGATGATTTATTTCCTATGAGAGTTTAGTTAGGCATGATAGCTTAACTAGGGTGTTTTAAGATACATGCGTTATGTGTGTACTGTTAGATGAGAGGTGAGGGGTATCTCATGTGAGTGTGACACCAAATTAAATATGGAGAATGTCATATTTTGATATTAAGGTATGTTAAGCACTTACTAAAATATTTTTCAAAACCCGGTCTCTGACTCGTATCTATATTTTCTTTTTATTCTCCTTTGTTATACTTTTTAGGTGTCCAGACACAGGGACGCCTGGATGATTATTCTTTTGAGTCGACGTTGTTGCCGCAGTTGTGGATGTTGGCAGGAATTTGTATAGATGCTTCTCTCCTTGTGATCTAGATAGGAGGTACTGCGAGTTATATTCGGGAATGTTGCCCAATTGTTGTCTTTTCATTTATTTACGGCATTTTTATCTTTCGCCTATTCGATATGGTTGCATATATGCTTTACCGAGAGTATTCTTCTATTGTTTATTTATTTTAGTTAATTGTATGGATGGGTTTATTGTGTGTTTTAGTTAAAAAGATTAGAAATTTTAAAATTTGATGTCGGGCCTAATAGATTATTAGTAATTAAATGGTTTTCGACAGTGATGCTGAGAATGAAACCATATGAGATTCCAGTTTAATTTTATATAGGCATGATCACCCAATATTTTATTAGGCGGGGTGTCATAGATGGTATCAGAGCATCAGGTTCTAGTGTCCTTAGGAATCTGTGCGGACGTGCTACGTTTCCAACGTTGCCTTTTATTTGATATAGAGCCCTATGCTTAGGATTTTTTATTCCTATGGTGAGATTTTGTTCTCCTGCTATATATATTATGGTAAATCTTATATGAATTTGGGTGTGTTTGTATGCCTAACAACAAAGGACGGCCAGTGAGGGCCGTTGTGAGAACAGTAGGAGGCGGGTTGTAGAATATTTTGGGGATGATGATCGTAGTCGAGGTTACCCCTATTTTTGCTCGGGAAGATGGGTCTGTAAGGACTGCTAGGGTGCAATATATATATATATATATATATTCAAGTACTACTATAGCAGAAAGTGGTGCTTAATTAGACTCACCCAGTGTGGTTAGAATGGGAGAGAGCTGAAGGGGTCTTTGAAGAGGACCACCTATTGGAATGTTGGTAAATGCGAAAACTATGTGTTTATCCAATGGATGTAAGATAGACAAAGGCTTTGGCATATAGTAGAGTGTAGTATACCCGAAAGTGAATTGGGGTAAACAAATTTCTCGGCTTTAAGGAGTAGTGTTGTAATGGTGGGAGTCGATCACCATATTTTGAAAAGTGAAGTATTATGCCAATGGAAGGATCTTAGGTATGGTTTAACCAAAAGTTCCTTCATCTTTTATTCAGAAAGAGATGTGGATGAAATTTTGAACTTATCATAGGATGGCTGGACAGAGACCTTTTCTAACGAATTTATACCCAATGAGGTAGGTATAATGGAGAAAAGAGTCCTTAAGTAGCTGATGAACTCACGAAAGGAGTCACCAACACTTAAGGGAAATTTTACTTGGAATGTCAAAGAAGATTGAGACTATGTCGCATTTTGACAATGAGGTTATGAATACTTATTTGTGAAGGGAGCTAAAGGAATTGGAGAATTTAGTCAGAGGGTAAGACTGGATGTAGCGATGATAGAAAAACACCGCAGTGGGGAGACCCATCAGGGGACCCATTTAAATGATTCACATAGCTGAATTCCTACCGAGTGACGATGGATTCGGTCGAGGCTGTTAAGCCATAAATGTGTTCCTTAGGGCCAGCAAAGCTAAAGGAATAATGAGGGTGGCCGTTAGGGTCGAGCCTACCAGTGTCCGAGAGAAGGACAACCCTAATACGGCCAGTGTGATCGGAGACAAGTGGATTATATGGAGATATATTTTTATGTGGATAGTAGGACCACATACATTGATTTTACCCAAAGCAAGTAAAAAGGGACAAGAGTATAGTGCCTAGCAAGGGCAATGATTAAGCTAGTTTAGATCGGTTCGGACATGCGTGTTATATCCGGGAACCATTTGAGCAGCTAGGGCGATATGGAAAGGTAGAAGCATGAGTTTTATCCTCGGGTGAATGAGGTGTGCTTTTTGTCACATGAGCAAGTCACGATATTTTGATTAGCACTAGGTTCGCATGTGAGACTAGTTTAGTGTGTATATAGATAACATTGTTGTGTATGTATATTTACATGGTATAACGGGGTTATTTTTTATTTCATTTGTGGGTAAATGGGTGTAGTCATAGTTAATATATTTTACTGGAATTACTGATTTTGGTGATGTGTTATACGAGTATGATCTTATCCTGGGTACATATTGGTTACAAATGGTTGGAACGATAGTGGGCTGATATTGCAAGGCTATCGTGTTTTCTGTTCCAGGGCAGGATGTGTTGTTTTAGCGATGCCTCACCTAAAAGAGAGTTTATCTTGCATTCATATATTATGTTGGAGACTTTGGAAAGTATAGTTGTCTCGAGATATTTGATCTCGCTGTGTAGGGACTTTATCGATATGATTTCGGGTACGTTGGGTTTATTATCGAGAGAAGAGATTGACCTCGATATTATGTCTAGTTCTCGGGACTTGGTGATAGGGAGAGCACATTGTTATATCACTACTTTAGAGATGTGGGAGTTGAGATTTATATTTATTTGTTTGGGGAGAGAATTTTGAGAGTCCCGATTATGTGTTTGAAGTTTATGGAATTTTATTACCACCAATGTTGATTGTTAGTGCATTTGGGGAAGTCCCTTATTTGAGTGTTATTGCGGGATGAGATACACATGAACCTTAATGAACGTCCTGAGTAGAGAAATGTTGATGGATGCGAGGGCATCAGTTTTGGATGTTTATTAATGGAAGTGTAGAGAAAACATTATGAGCTGAGAGTTATTATATAGTACAAGGCCATAAAGTCGGTAGTGTTGTGAGAGAGCACTGTAAAAAAAATCTTCTCACCACGAGTTGAAGGGTGGAACGGCGTTAAGGAGAATTAAATTTTAATTTATGGGGTGATTGAGAATACCCATGTGTTATAGCCACGTCGAGAATGCAAGGTCAGTTTTGAGGAAAGTGTGTGACGTTTCCAAGGTTGTGTAAATATGAACCGATTATAGGGTGTATGGATGCCCAGGTTAGCTGATTTCAAATCGTCCGAGATGGGAGGACGTAGGAATAAATTTGTGAAATATATGCATGTGGGGCAGTTATAAACAAGCTAGCATGGCATGATGGGTTTAACGTCATCCGAGAATGACGATAATCTATGTATATGGGTGCAATGAGAGTTGGCACAGTCGAGATGGGTTGAAAGGCTGTGGGAAGCCATTTATTCGGATATCTCTTGAGAAGAGAAAAATCCCACTATTGTGTGATAGTGGAGTGGAGTCCTACTCAGTTGAATGTTGAGAGTGGCTTGCACGTATATAGAATGTTGATGTTTAAAAAGTAAGGGGCCCAGAAGTATGCCTTCTGGGAAAAAGTGCACAGGCCGTAATTTTTGGTATACTCTGGAGAAATAATGGGAGTATAAAGTACCACTTAATGTGAGATATTATAAGTTTAAGATATGTTGATATTATCTCCAGGTACACCACTCATATATGGAAATAGGTTAGTTCGAGATGACAAGACAGAAATTTGGTATTAAGCCGACGATTCCAGTGACAGAATGGGCAGACGGGCTGGTAAATTTCATTAATAGATGTGCTCAAACCTTTTTTTGAAAAAAAAGCATATCACTGGTGTAAGGTACCGCTCAATATTGTTGTGAATTAGGATGAGATCCTTGAACCCCAACTCCTATAAGGATTTTTGGGAAGTAGTGGGGATGATGTTTTGTTTTGGGTAAGTCATGTCACCTATGGGTCGATGAGTAGATGGGAGGTGATTGACAACTAGTAAAGTGGTATGAATGCGATCCGGAGTCACTGCGGTTATTTTACTACAGAAAATCAACCTAACTTGTAATTGAAGTAAAGGATGGTACAGTCATTGGGGGAGAAATTATCGATTGTTAGAGTCACTCGTTCCTATTTGTCGTGGAAGGGGTGCTTATTGAGGTTTTGTGTGGAAATTCCAGGACATTTTCCCTCTGGTTGATTAGAGGTGAGAGGATAACTAAACTTTTGAATCGGACGTGAGTTAGAGTCTGTTGTTGAGAGGGACATTACCACAAACTGTTGGGGGGGTGACTTTTAAGCGTCGTAAAAGTTATGTCGCCATGAAATGATATTTGAAGGACTGATAGGAGTGGTAAGATGTTCTTGTGGTTTCCCTCCCGATGGGAATTTTGTGTTGGGATGGACACTAGAATATGGCACTTAGTGATGTGTGGCCTTCCAATAGAATTGAGGCGATAGATCTAGTGATTTATAGGCTCGTCTTATTTGGATTATTATATTACACTTGTCGTTATTGAGGTGAGAGTTTATGACGGATGGAGTGTATTAGTATGAAGAGAATTAAACAAGCTTGTCGTGAAGGTAGGGCTATAGTGAGTAAGCCTTTATACAATTGGGTACCACTAGTGGGTATATGGTGGAGTGACCCTTACATTAGTATGATTTGATTTTGGGTACTAAAGGGTGTTGTGTGTGGCTCAAGATCCTAAGTTTGGTACGGGTTTAGTCCGAATTTCGAGGAGGAAATTCCCTTGTAAAGGAGGGAGAATGTAATACCCCGTACATTTATGGATAATTAAATTACATGAGTGGGTGTAATTTAGTAATTTGAGAATTTAAAGTAAATAGTAAATATTAATTTGCAAGTGACAGATTAATATTGACATGTTATATTTACTTACGGGAATAAGAAAATGAGATGGGCTATTTGTGTTTCCAGTCGCCGGTGAGTAAAAGCGACAGGTGATGTTATTATATTCGGAAAACATGTGTGGAGATGTGTTGGGTTAAGACATAATTTTTTTTATAAATGACTCGGATGGGAAATTTGATTGCATGGTTGATCTTGGAAGGGATGAGATAGTCAGAATAGAGTACCCGGGGTAGTTTTTGGGTTCCGGGGACTTTTTGGATTAGTAGGGACTCGCATTTGTGTATACGAGTCAATTTTGGGTTTAATAAGGGGATGACCCTTATATTTCACTAATAAGTCACGAGAGAGAGAAAGGAGAGAAAGAAAAATAAATAAAGAAAGAAGAAAGAAGAGAAAGGAAGGAAGGAAGAAAGGGGAGAAAGAGGAGATTTCTAGCCTAGCTCTGACGGATTCCGGCACGAGGTCGTCGGATTTATCGAACGAGGAAAATGTTTAACTTGCCTTAATTATTTTAGTGTGTTTATAATCCATATTATAGTTGGTGTGAAAAATATAAGGTTTTGGGTTTGGGATTCTTGCATAAAAATGGGATTTTTGAAAATGATTTCATATAATTTGATGTGATAACAACTCCATATGAAATCAGAGTTTAAATCAATGTTAATGGTGAAATTTTGATGAGAAATTGGAGGAGTTGAATAAACTAGGGTTTAATTAAGATAGGGTTTAAATCTTAATTAACTGATGAACCCCAAGAATAAATTGATGTGTTGGGTGCATCTAAGTGTGTAGATGTTTATAGAAATGGTTGGTGAGGGTAAAAACCATAAATTTTAGAGTTGGATGAGAAGAGGAACTCTCGAAATGATCACGTCCGGACCGGTTCATTTTTTGTATTATTAGTTTGGTTCATTTTTTTGGAATTGGACCGGTTCATTTTTGGGCCATGGGTTCGGTTTGGTTATAACAGAAAAATTTGAGAACTTCCTTTATGGTTGTCTTTATTCTGGTATCTCCAACTGGATTAGGATTTTTTCTTATTATCGTTAAGGAAGCTCTTGGTTCCTCCTAGAAGATGAATAAGAAGGAATGAGATGGAAATGGGTGAGCTAGGCCAAGAACTTCCATGCATTTTCTTGGACTAAAAGGGATTGGAGAGGAATTCCTTTTGGAGAGGAATTCCTTTTGGAGATGAATAGTAGGCGATCCAATATAGAGTGTGAGGACCTCTAAGTGATGAAGTGAGTGATGTATAAATCTCGGGTTAGTGTGAATAAGATCGGGGGTATGAATTTAAGGAGTGTTTTGGGATGAATAACACTCGAGAGATTATTTCGACGGGTATATATATATATTCGTATGCGTGTAGAATATATATACCGATAGTATATGTGAATAATATTAGAATGTGCTAGTAGGATGAAATTAGAATACTAGCTAGTAGTGACAAGCTATTATTCGAGAATATATATTTATGCGAGAATTCTATCATAAGTGAGTGAATACCTATACGATTAATATAAGTTGTGTGTATACTTATAAATTATCGCGAATTGATATATTCGGGATTATAGGCTAATGCCACGAAAGATAGGCATGGATAGCGATATTTGATGATGATATATATATATATATATATATATATATATATATATATATATATATATATATATATACGGGTATAGTGACAGTATATATATGATATGATTATGAACTTATCTGTGTGTGAATGATATATTTATGTGAAGCATATCCCTCTAGTGCTATCATGGGAAGTTTTAAAATGTGGGTGAGTCCCCTGGCTTGAGGAGCAGGTTGCGTATAGTCCCTGGGTCATAGCATCCATTTTTATAATGTGTGATTTTTAACAGGGGTAAAACGTAGTGGTTATGTTTCGTTCTCATTTTTGGTGAGAAACTATGGCCGCTTTCCATACGTTGTGATTTGGTTTTTACCAAGTTAGTGTGAGAGTCCGACCGTTGGTAGCCCAAGATGGTATGTGAGTAATTCCCATTGAGTTAAAGCTCTGAAGGATGGTTATTATACTTCTATAGTGTGTGATATATAAGTATGGATATACTTGATGTGTATAGTATATTATATATATATATATATACGGATAGAATAAAGAATGAAATGTGAAATAATTTTTGGATCATCCGGGAGTATGAAATATGTGATATACGTATATAAAGATGAGAATATTATATACGAGGCTAATAACCCTAAGATGTGAATAATTTAATAACTAGTGAAGGTTATTCATAATGAATGGGTATATGATAAACGAGAAATTTTATGGTATAAGCTTGGGAGAAAGCTTGGAATAATGTACGCGAGACTTGAGATGGCATATGATGATTTAGTTGCTATGAGAGATTAGTTAGGCGGGGTATCTTCACTAGGGTGTTTTAAGATGCATGTGTTAGGTGTGAACTGTTAGATAAGAGGTGAAAGGTATCTCATTTGAGTGCAACACCAGTTAAAATATGGAGAATATCATATTTTAAATATTGAGGTATGTTAAGCACTTGCTAAAATGTTTCTCAAAACCCGAGCTCTGACCTGTATCTATATTTTCTTTTTCTTCTCCTTTGTTATACTTTTTAAGTGTCAAAACACAGGGATGCCTGGATGATTATTCTTTTGAGTCAGTCATTGTTGCTGTAGATGTGGATATTGGAAGGAAATTGTATAGACGCTTCTCTCCTTGTGATTTAGATAGGAGGTACTGCGAGTTATATTCGAGCATGTTGCCCAATTGTTGTCTTTTCATTTATTTACAGCACTTTTATCGTTCGCTTATTCGATATGGCTGTGTATATACTTTACCAAGAGGATTCGGTTATTGTTTATTTATTTTAGTTAATTGTTTTGATGGATTTATTGTGTGTTTTAGTTAAAGAGATTAGAAGGTTTAAAATTTGATGCCGGGCATAATAGGTTATCTGTAATTAAATGGTTTTCGACAATGATGCTAAGAATGAAACCATATGAGATTACTGTTTAATTTGATATAGTACTAATCACCCAATATTTTATTAGGCGGGTTGTCACAGATAAGCATATTAAATATTGATGGACACGCCTTTTTGGCCAATGTTCAAAGCATTTTACAAAGGAAAGGTCACAGAGTTTTTTGTGAAGAAGTACGACTCGAAAATAATCTCGATTATCTAATGTTACAACAAGGATACCAAGAATTTTTTGTTTGGAAACTCGTCAATTAATCTACCCCCAATGAGAATAACAACTTTATCTGTTCTTCCTCAAATGGTGCAGCAATATTAGTTGCGAAAGAAAAAAAATTATACTACTCCATTCGTTGATAGATATTTCAAGGGCGCAAAGAAGATGAAAAAAACATTGGCAGAAAAGGGGCTTAAAAAATCATTGTTAGGTGTGCATTATGAGGATGTTTTGGACACGGTTCGTTTACTTCCTCTTCATTTCTGCATCTGCATTTTGTTCCCAAACACTAGTTCATTTCTTGCTTGGTATTACAAGGACTATATTGAGGATGTCGAGGATATGAAAAAATATAATTGGGCATCTTTCGCACATGACAACCTATTCAAGCTAATCGAAAACTCGATGAATACCACTAGCACCATATCAGGATGTCAATTTCTATTACCTGTAAGATATTTTTTTTCCTAGTGCATTGGTTTTTACTAGAACTTTTAGTAATAAGCAATGTTCTTATTAACGTAATTACTTTTTTTATAGTTCTTGCTCTATGAAATATCAAATTTGATTAATCCCTTACTTAGAATCAATGAGAGGCATCCTAAATTTCTCCGATGGAATTTACAGGAGTTATATTTGGTGATGGATAATGTTAAATTGTCGATGTTTGAGAAATATTAACTTGTTTATTGTATATTAATAGCCCATAAATATTAACACATTCATCACATTTTGTTAACTGACAATAGTGAAGATAAATATTATTAGCTTTGATATCCCAACATTTACTTTGGGTATATCATAAATTCAGACACCACCACCGAGAAGAGTTGAAATTGAGATATTGGATGATTTGATGGATATCAAGTCAGATAACACCATTGATCGGAGAAGATTCCATGCTATGTTGCCATATGAAGAGAATTTAATTAATGTGTTATTTGAAGAAAGCCCTGATTGTATCATTGAAACGTAAGAGGGGGACATAAATTTCAGAATTTTTAGGGTTGTTAATGATAAATTAAAAAATTGAGAATGCTTCATGAAGATGTAAATGAGGGGGAGAAAAAAATTTGAAAAATATGTTGTCCAAATTGAAAATCTGTTGCATTGTGAGAAAGATGAATTTGATATTGAAGAGGAAATTATTGCACTCAAAATTGAGAAACAATTATTGGAGAATAAAGTAAGTGCGCAAAATGAACAAATATCATCTCTTAAGATAAGCCTGAACGAACAATTCAAAAATGTAGACAATTCTATGTGACGCGCAACAGAGATATTTAGCATCTCGAACGTGAGAACATGTAACTTCGTCAAGATATTGATGCTTTGAAAATCCAATGTAGTGGGAATAAGTATGATGGGAAATAGGTTGACGAGGGGGTTTTGTACTTGAAGGATTTAGAAGATGAGAACATCCAAATGATAAATGAGATTGATAGTTTGAATGAGAAATTAAAATTCAAAGATGATCAACTGTTGAAAAAACAATCATGGTGGGATAAAGAGAAGAGAGACCTCACTGATTTGAGCAAGAGGAATGAAAAAATGCAAATAAACTAAGGTCATTGAACAGTGAACTTCGACATATATTAGACGAAGTCCCCACGGAATCAATGAGTGGTAAAACACTCTCCATTTATAAGAGAGAATAAAAAAGACTAAGGATCGAATCCCATCAATACCACGGCCTGATTTTGATTTCAGGGTTGGTGACTGACGCAAAATAGTGTAGCATACACGACAGGCGACGAAGATACAAAAAATGCACGAGGAAGATGATTTTGTCAGAAAATTTAGTACCTGTAAGTCGCCAGATACGCCATTTGGCATGACCACATCGGGTGAAAAAAATTCAGAGATCAACCTACTTCTTGTTGAAGATATTGTTCTATCAAATCGTAAGCCTATAAAGGAAATGAAATTTCTTTTAAACAAAGGTCCAGTTTTAATGCATATCAAGAAAGAATGTAGATATAAATTACAATTTTTTTAGGATAAGAGCAGTGAAATGTATGAGTTTAGTCTATATTTCGTTTATTAATAAATAATATGAACAGTGTACTAATAAGAAGTATTGTATGTCGGTCAATGTTGTGGCGAGGAGACTCATCATTAGTGTCAATTTTAAGCAGGGATATTTTGGATATATTTGAGCCTAGTGCCATATCAAACATAGTAAAAGTATCTAGCACTGTAATTTTAAAATTGAAGGAATAATTCTTAAAGGATTTAAATGATTATGTTCATAATATGAAAATTGTAATCACGGTCATCATAGCAACTTCGTACTTTGAATCATGATCAAATAATAATTCAATACGTTCTCTTATCTAGTCGACAGTAATATATCTTCAATTTATCTGATAGTATATGCTATGAAAACCAAATACCCCATTTTATCACTTAGTGATCATTATGTTACCAATTAGAAGAGTAAAATTGTGCAATACTATATGAGTTGAACCACAAGTGCCTCATTAGCATTTTACATTATCGATCGATCCTCATTAATCCACGGCTAAAAAAATTCTTTTTTTATAGCACATGCTATATGTTCAACCAAAAAATGTTAGTCTATCGACATGGTAATGATGTATCTAATCAACAACAAAATTGTTAATATAAATTCATTATTTATATTCTAACTACCACTTGTTAAATGAGATATTTTTCTCTGAAATTTGATATGTTGAATTTCTATTTAGTATATATGATATACTCAGTGATAGATATCAAAAACATATATATATATATATATATATATATATATATACTGCGACGTATCTGGTCAACAGGTAGTTATGAATCCATTTAGTAAGTCACAAGGTATCTATTCAACTCCACAATCGTTGTATCTATTCATTACACATGTTCTCCATTTCCAGTTTCAAAAAGATTTTTATTTCTCTGCAATAGGTATGCTTTTATCTTTTTCAACGGGTAATGATATATCTTTTCAACACTACATATGTTCTACACTTCAAGTTGATAAAATATTTGTTTTGTTCTGAGATTGGTATCTGTTAAAATAATAATTTGTGTATCTTTGTTGCACCTATGTTATCCAATTATAGTTCTTAAATGAAATTTTTATAATGTAAATTCTAAAAATATTCATATCTTTTAACACCTAATGTTTGCTATTTTGTTTTACTTACATTTATTCAACAGATAATCAACAGCTTTAGGGAGATCATGAAAATGACACACAAGAAAATGAAAGTTGTATCACCTCCTTTCTTCATGATGTCTACACAATGTTGGAAAGTCGTCCAATTAAATGATAAAAATGAAATCAAGACAACCATCGAGGACATTCTTATGCATGTAGCAGGAGACTGTGACATGGTTTTTTTTTAATGAGGCATGAGTTAAAATTTCATTGGACACTAATTTATATGGACAAAAAATAAGGAAAGTCCATTCACTACAATCCTTTGTGGACACAAATAAAGGATGGGTTCGATGTTTGTTTCAATGATGCTACGACTTAAGTATCAAAATGAAATACAAGTATTTTTATTTGTGAACGATCTAATTAACTTCTATGACAGCAATTTTATATAATGACTTACCTTGGGAATTTGAGGGAGGAGGCAGATGACTGGTTGGAAAAGGGCTCGTGGATTAAAAATTTTAAAGAAAGGATCCATCGAAAAACAACACAAGACCCTCTGACTTCAAGTGAAAAATTGACATTATACTGGAGGAAGGGGAATGCATTTCACTATCCACTCGTGCGAGATCAATAGTTTGCACAACAATTGGATAGGTAATTGACAAAATTTTACCTTGATTTGATAAAATTATGCATTTCATATCAAAATGATGCTGATAATATCTTATAATTTTTAATTTATATAGCTTGGACTGTGGAGTTATTGTCATCCTACTTGAGAGGCTACTCACGAAGTTTTCGTATTACCAACATGATAGAATAAGGATGCAATGTATGAAATGTGTGGATATTTTATTGAATATTTACCACGGCACCCAAAACATGGGATCATGAATGACTGGAACTTTATGAAGTCAACCTTTTTTGTTTGAATATAACATGTTCTGTTAGGAAGTTGAATTAAAATGGATCAAACGTCTTAGATTTGAATTTTTTTTGTTTTTAGCATAAATATTCCTTAAAAATGTTGGGCTATGTATGGAGTTGTTGGGATATTAAAAATGAATTTTATTTTGGTATATGTATCCCTATTTATCTATCCATTTTTGTGGCTGTAAATAGTTGCTCTATGGAATATATTCAATATTTTTTATATTGCGTTAAAGAATGAACTAGGCTATGTACTTTGATCTGGTATAAGTATCTATGCTTTTAGATTTGGTCTAGCCAGATTATATTATGCACATTATTGGGTTAAAGAATGAACTCGCTATTTACAGACCATTACTTTTTGTGTTTTGTGTAATTTGGTATGTAATGAACCCAAATAATGGACCCGGTATCCACAATGAATGATTTGAGGACATTTGATAAGTTACATAATGAAAGATGAACATTATCACTTTGTCTAAAGTTTTCCCAATTGGATGCCATATTACATTGCATGTGGTATATAACTATGTTGAATGACAATGAGGTTAAAGTGTCTCAATTTATATGAAATGCTTGGACAATTGATCGCATGATTTACAATGGCACCGGGAACATGGGAGCGCGAATGACTCGAACTTGATGAATTCAATCAATATTTTTAAGATACCATGTTCTATTATGGAAGTCGAATTACATCAGATCAAACTTATTATCTTTGAATGACTTCTTAGATTTGAATTATTTTATTGTTTGTATTATATTTATTCCTTAAAAATGTTGGGCTTGCTTTCAAAATAAATGCACTGTGGTATGTATGGAATTTTTGGGTTATTTGTAATGCACTTTAATTTTGGTATATGTATCTCTATTTATACGAGTGGGATACCAAATTAAATTATTATCATTTAGTTATTTATCTAATTTTGTTGGTCTAAATAATTGATCTAGGGAATGTTTTGAGTTATGTGATATTGGAAATTCACTTAATTATGGTGTAACTAAAATTTGGTTGTACAACTGGTAATACCAGAGTATATTGTGAATGTAATGCCTCGACTCAGATTTATGGGTAACCCGTGGGTCAACCCGATCTGACCCGAGCGTTAGGTGTGAAGTGCAATGAAACAACGTAATTAATGTTGCTAGTCCAGTTTTATTTTAATTTACATTTCACTTGTTAGCATGCGATTCCAATTTTCAAGATAAACTACGTGAAGGGCCCTCAGGGGGAACCCCGAAGTCCAAGTGAGCAGAGCTACTAATGTAAACATAAATAAAGTATACTTACCTGTAAAACTCCCTCAAAATATGGAATCGCTCCCAACGTGACGTAACAAAGTGTGTACATGAGCTTATGCCTAGTGGGATTTATACAAACAGTATAGGACGAACGGCAAAGAGGAATACTCACACGCTACAAACACAAGCATGCGAAGATATATATATATATATATATATATATATATATATATACCTTTGAAAACACACATGCCAATGTATTAACCATTTTACTTCCGAAAACCTTACTTATCAAGATTAATTGACCTTAATCTTATTAAGGGCTTTCATTATTCATACTTAACATTCCCACTTTATTTAACACACCCGGTTCGACGTTTGAAACCCTTTCACTTAATTTATCAAAAACCCTTTCCTTTACCGGAAATTAACCCATTCATTCATTTGAATGTACTTTAATATTTTCATTGAAAATCACCATTTCAACACACACATTCTTCGGGTTCGAAAATACTTATTTACCATTCGAAAATCCTTATTACAATACATTCTTGTGTTAAATATGGGTTTCACTATTTAGGTTGATTAACCACCCATTTATCCACTTTCTTTAACATTTTTTCCTCATCTTATGGAACTGTCAATTAGAGAAATACCAATAAAATTCTTCTTCAACATATATGATGATAACATCATTCCCGTCACATCCCTATCAGGATCAAGAAAACAATTTGATTGTGAACCAACGGAATAATCCAATCTGAATGTACCTTCAAATCAGCATATCGAGATAATAAGTGGTTAACTATAACTTCAAATGATGTATTCTTGTTCATTGCCATAACTATTATGGAAGATTTGTACTTGAGTCTTCCAACAATTATATCATTCATGAAGAGAAAAAGGAAATTTACGGTCCAAAACTTGAAATCAGAAACCCATTTGTTATGTGACCTAGAAATTAGTTGTTGTTGGCGATGCAAAAATAAGATTTTTAATTTTAATTTCAAATGGGTTGTTGCAATCTCTCGGCTTTAACAGGTGAGATGTTTGTTCTAAAAGAAATCTCCTCGTTTGTATGATAGAATTTGTCCCACGTTTATATGGTTATTTTTGTCATTTTCTTTGTAAAACAAAGTATAAGGGATTCTATTTTGTTTAAAATAAGGGGAACATGCAGGGTAGTAGGCCAAACTGTTTAAAAACATTTTGGAAGTGTTTGTTTATAGAAAAAATATTAAAGAGGGGGGCATATATAGTTATCTAAATTTTTATTGAATGAAATGACTTAATTATTAAAGAGGGGCCATATATAAAGAGGGGGCCATTTGATTGGCGTGGAATAATTTTCCATGGAAAATAGTAATTTTAGTTCAGTTTTACTTATGTAGTGCTTGATTTCAAATACATTATTTATAAACAATGACCATAAATATGAAAAATGTTTCATAGTTTTATCATTTTTCATGGAAAATGTTTCTTAATCAAACCACAAAGAAATGATTTCCATGGAAAACTCCAAAAGTAAAGACCATATCAGTGTTATATTTTTCCATTCATTTTCTAACTTATCG
Source organism: Sambucus nigra (assembly GCA_949130495.1). Taxonomy (NCBI): domain Eukaryota; kingdom Viridiplantae; phylum Streptophyta; class Magnoliopsida; order Dipsacales; family Adoxaceae; genus Sambucus; species Sambucus nigra. The sequence continues at coordinate 354,748,650 of OX422221.1, forward strand.
TGAAAGTGTTTAATTTCCAGTTCTTTTCCAACTTTGTTATCAAACACACCCTTAGTTTTCAATTTATAGTGATAAGTAATTGTTTTTTTAACATATTAATTTACATATAAGACGTCCATCCTTTTTGTGATTTGAGAAAATTTTGGTGTTCGAAAATTATCAGTAGGTGTCAGCTTTAAGTTGCTTCTTTGAGAAATATTATTGATTGCAATTGTTGTTTGTATTATGAATAGCTAAATACATAAAAAAAATATGGCTATTGAATGACAAATAAATATTCATATACACTTTCTCATTGTCAATTAACTCTGACATCACTCATGTCCCTCTTTACATGTGCACCCATTCAATGTGAGTCATACGTGAAACACAAATTAACTCTGACGTCGCTCATGTCCCTTCTTACATGTCCATCCATCCAATGTGAGTCACATGTGAAACGCACGTGAGTGTCAACTAGTCTTATATAGGAGTGAGTTGCCTATATGGCCCTTAAAGTATATAGATAGTTTCTATGGAGCCCTCAAAATATTGTATGTTCCTATTAAGCCCCTAAGGTATCTATATGGTGTCAGTTTGGCCCTTCCATCCATTTTGATCGTTAACTTTAAGGGAACTTGGGGGTAAAATGGGTATTTGGGTCATTCATATTTAAAAAACAATTTACATAGTTTTTAAATTTTGTTATAGGATCGGATCCGATTCCTAGTGGAACCATGAACTAAATCAAAAAATCATTTTTTTAGAATGGGGACCGAACCAATTGCCTAAAAAACCAATCCAAACTAAACCAATACATCCGGTTTGGTTCCGTTCATTGTTTTTTCAATTCCTATGTGCACCCCTACTTCAAAGTACCATTTTTATCACATCTCTAGGATTAATCCTCCCATTTATAATTTATATAAAAATTAATGTAAATATAAAAATAAATAATGAAACAATTATTGTTGGTTTTACGTTAAAATCAATTTTAGTCATGGCACAATGATTTTTTTAGTTTCAGAAGGCGATCATATTATGAAACAAGAGTGTTTGAACATCAAACTTTTAAGATTCTTATCTCAATGTATAAAAATCCAAAGCTTATTAATCAAAATCCCATGTATGAATTATTCAATGAAATTAACAAATATAATTTTTTCTAAGAATTTATAAAATTATTTAAGGATAATTAATATGAGGGTCAAGGTCATGTATTTAAATTTGACAACATACTTTAACATTCTTACATTTCCATTCACTCAATTTCTAAAATTAATCCACCTATTCATAAATCCTATAAAAGAAAAAAGTAATAATTTTTGTTGGTTGAAGATCAAAATAAAATTTATTGAAGGCACGGTAATGTTTTTAGTATCAGAAGGAGAAACATGGTTTGAACATGAAACTTGTAATATTTTTATTTCAATGCAAAAAGCTCTAAAAATTATGAATCAAAACCCCAAACCTTCCTTATTCAATTAAATGAACAAATATCATCTTTTAATAATTTGCACAATTGTTTTTTAGTATGGATTTGATGCTTGAAATAACAAATTTCAGTTTTCAGACCATATTTTTACATTCTCAACATAAATCTCAAGAACATGGTTTCTAACATGGATTATACAATTTTACTAAATCAATTAGTATTTAAACATTATCGAAATATAATCCTATTATTATCATATAAATCCAAATAGGAAGAGTAGGTCATAGTTTTTACCTTAAATTAACAAATTTGATGAATTGTGTAGGCTTGATTATGATTATTTCCTCTTGATATTGCTTTACCTCCTCCCAATTTTATTTCCTTGCATAGACTTCCTTCGTCTCTTTCTTAGCCTCTTACCACTACACCAAAAACAACAATTTGGCACACCCTTATATTAAAAATCTCGCAGAGTTTTAAACTATGTCAAATTCTGGCACGATTTAATGACAATCTGGCACACTTTAAAACAGTACCAAAATTTGGCACCGTTTTAAAGTGTGCCAAAATTGAGTACACTTACTAAAATATAAAATACCCTCAAAACAATTAACCCTCTCAATTTTATGAGTCTCACTCTCACTCTCCTCTCTTAAACTCCTGCTCCCGCCCTCTCTCTTTCTCACGCTCAAGCAAATACACTGAAGTTCATTTTTATCTCTTTAGATGTAGTCTTTCCTTGTTAGTACACTGAAGTCTTTCGATCATAAGTGAATTCAATTGGAAGTTTTGAACTTTTATCTCCAACTTGGGACTCAATTTCTTAGATCTCGGACGTGAGGTCAGTTTTAATACTCAGCTCTTTAATTTATCTATTTGTTAGGTTTTGTTTAACTTAAAGCCCTTGTTAATTGGAGATTTGGAGATATTTTATGCAAATGGTGTTTCATTAATGATGGATTTGGATTTTTGTAATTTATATTTTTGACTTATTTGACTTGTCATTAACGCTTAACTCCTTATTTGTATCGAGCTGATTTGATAGAGGTTGAAGTGGATGTCATGGGTTTGTAATTTCATCTTCTGCTAGTGATTTTTTAAATGTTACTTACATTTTGAATTCATTTAGTTTTGATTTTTTAATGTTGTTGTCCTTTAATTCCATTTAAAAGTATAACTAACCCTAAAATATTATTTTATCTGATAAAAACAAAATAAAATTTTGAGATTCAGATTTTGATTAAAATATTGCTGATACATGGTCTTTATAAGTGAAATGGTTTGAAATACAAAAGGAAGAAAAAACATGAGTAAATTGGTAGTTCCCCGATGTGTTTTTTTCTATATAATGATGCAAAACTGAGAAGTGCCTAAATATGGTGCCAAAAAATTGATTTTTCTGTTTTGATTCTCTAAATGAACTAGATAGATTTATTCTAATGTATTTTCAGTTAAAAAAGAAGGTGTGGTTGCCAAATAACAAATAATGGGTTGTATCTATTATCTTCAGCGAAATGTGTTGCCAACTTGTATTAAATATCTTTATAGGATATAATAGGGATCAAAAAGATAAAAGTGTTGTTCAACTAGTATATGATCACTATCCTCTCTGAGAACAACACTTTATTTTTCATTATCAATAGCTTACATGGCTTGATTGGCATTATTTGGTACGTTGGGTAGATGCGAAATCTTTGGTAATTATATCAAATGATGGATTGTATTTCATTCCCTTTTAAGTTACTTGAGTGTGTAAATTTACCTTGAACCGTTAAAGTTTCTTTTAGTCATTCACATGCTTAATGATGTTTGTTGTGTTGTCAAGTTGATTTTCTTAGAGGTTAGAAATCAAATAGAGTTGATATCTCATTACAACCTGAAGAGTTAGAACTTATGGATAATACTTTGTCTACCAAGTAAGTGGAACTCCCATACTTCATATTATTTCATTGTTAGATATTATTTCTGGGTCGATTTTACACTCTATTTGCACAATTATTAGGAGGCTCAGGAGGAGGAGAAGTTGCGTAGTCAGCATAAAGATTTCAGTGACATGGTTGTTGAGGTATGTTTCATCACCATATTTTTGTGTTTTTTAAATCTTAAAACATTTTATTATGGTTAGTTTGAGTTTGAATCTACATCTGAAGCAGATATTGAGTTTCGATTAGCATGCCATTTAAAAATAATCTCACAATCGATCAACTGGCCAAAGAGATTACATCCGAAGGACGGGTGCAAATGTATCAAGAGTACACGGAACAAATGCGAACACCACTTCAACGCGGTTCTGTCATCCCGTTTATCTCATGGATAGGGTTAGCACTAAGATCATGTTACACTGATAGCTGTACTTAATTATCATATTATGTGGCATTTTTTACAAAAAAAATATTTTTACTGAATATTTATTTGTGAAGTGAAGAGGTTTGATTAAACATTTGGATTGGTGCTTTCATATTTTTGAACTCTTCTCAGATTACGCTACTGAGGTATGATAATAAATTAAGTCGATCTTTAATCTGTTCTCGTAACATATCACAATATGTTGGTGTGTTTATTTTTCTATCAATTGATGGTTAATTTCTTATTATATGTCGTTTTGAAATATGTTGACGTGCTCTACCATTCATTTTATTTTCATATGCGCATGTAACATATTTTGGGTCAGTTGTTTCATTAAACAAGTGATGTTGTGGACAATCCCAACGGTAAGTTTAACTCGAATGCAAACTGAGAGAATATATGACCTATAACCGCATTGCATACGATTCTGTAAGATCAGCTTGTCAAGTACTTTTGATTTTTACATGATATTGTTGATATGCATTAACTTTATGTTTTTTCTCAATTGTTTTTTAGCAATTGGTATCTTAACATGATATCAAATATATGGTTTTCTAAGGTCATTTGTTCAAGTCTCCTCATATGCAAGCTTGTTGGTCATTCAGTTAGTAATTTTGTATAATTTATGTGGTGTCCCGTCACAATTAGGGGTATTGATAGATATGAGCTTGATAACAATAGTAATCTTATTTGTACGATAAAATCATTATTTAAGGGTCTACCTTAATTTGTAGATTCAATTGTACTTGTACAATGGTGCAATTCAATTAAAATTTTAATTTTCTATTAGCAGGGTGTAATACTCCTTACTTTTGAGTAATTATTTTTATATTACATTTCCATGTGTATTAGTTATATAAAATAAAGGAAATTGAAGTAAATATTTATTTAATTAACTTAAGAGTTAATATTTATGAGTATTGCATATTTACCTTTATGCGAATGTAAATAGTTTAATATTAAGCATATGTTGAGTCGCTGGGCTTAAAAGTGACGGTTATGATTTATATTCCATTTGGGTTATAATTAGAATATTAATATGACTTTGAAATAAAAATATAATGAACGATGTCCTGGATGACAGTTTAGAGGGCACGGTTAGTCCGGGAAGGGTCGAGATAGTCAAATTAAGTGTCAGGTATGTTTTTGCGTTCCGGGGTACTTTTGGTTAGTTATGACTTAAATATGATGTTATGAGTCATTTTAAGTGTGTAGCAGCATTTAATGTTGGACTTAATGTATTTTAGTTATATTTAGGTATTTAAGTCTTGCAAGAGCATTTATGTCTCATTTGTGTATTTTCTAAACCTAGAAGTCAGAGAGAAGTGAGAGCTTGAGAGAAGAGATTGTTGGTTTGAGCTTGAAATCGCAACTACGAAGAGAAATCAAAGGCTACAATCTTGAGGCAAGTTATTCGACTTGCAATACCTTTTGACTATGTTGAATAAATGGTGTAAATAGTTATTGTTCTTAAGATTGAACCCATTTAGAGTTTTTATTGAGTTTGTTGTTCAAATCTTTACCTATATAAGTTAGATATAATTTTAGTGTTGTATATTGTTAGGTGATCACATAGATATGATTTGTTGATAATATTTGTGGATGATAGTTGGTGTAGAGGGAAGAAGAAGAATTGAAGATTTAGGTTTTGTAAGAAAAATGGGGGATGACCAAATTATCTGGTACGACCGGTCGGCCGCGGCCAAGACACCGGTCGATCGGGCCAAAGGGGAAAAACCTACTGGTTGGCTAGCAAGGAAAAATCCAAATTTGCGGTCGATCGGGGGTCAGGGGCCGATCGACCGGTACTCTATTTTCAGCCCAAGAATGGGAGTTTATTTCTACTCTTTTCTTTTGGGTTTAAGGTTTATGAACGTTCTCTTAGGATGTATTAAGATGTAACATGACCTCATATAAGGAGAGTGGTACTCTAGAATAGTACGGGAGTGTTCGGGTTTAATTCGAGAACTATTTATAAGGGTATAATGTCTCATTTCGTCTAGTAAACGAGAGTAGGACTAGTATCGAGTCGGGTAGTGTATGTTGGACCTTCGGGGGATACTGTGATAACAAATATCTCTTGTAGACAAATTGTATGTACATATGGCTTCAGAATTTAGGGACCGTATGTTTAACTTAATATAGTTTGTAATTTTGGAACAATTTACACATACCTCTCAAAATTCTATCATAGGGGAATACGCATTAGAGGTGAATCCCCTGGATAATAATGCATGAAGAGTATAGTCCTCAGGCCATGCTACTGGTTGTTACATTGTATGATTATATGGTTCGAAGTGAGGTAATTTTGGGTATGGTTATGACTCATTGTCGAGGGTATATGTCCGCTTCCCACGCATTGCGATTTAGGATGCCCAGGTGGTCTTGGTTATAGGCCCTGGAAGATGATATTATTTAGGGGCGCATCTAGTGGGGTGACTCCCGGAAGGATGGTCATAGAACCGTTATTATTATGACTGTAATTGTTCTCACTGAAATGGTATTTCACATGAATGATTAATTGATTTAAGGAAACTGTAAACCAACTTTAATTGCCTATGGTCCCTAATGATTATTGACTTGCGAATATATATATTCAATTGGTAAACTTGGCTTGTGGAATATAGTTAGGTTACTCCTATTAAGTAGATGGGTAGTTTAACTTAATATGAATTGTACGCATTAGGATGTGCACTTAGAAGAGAGGTGAGGATGATTCCTTGAATGAAGAGCGAGTTTTATTTGTTTATGAAAGTAGCATTCATAATTGTAATGCCTTTTATTCACATGTATATCATATCAAACTGTCCCTGGCCGATTTATATTTCTTCTTCTTGTGTGGTTCTTATATATGTTCAGGTGCTCTATTGCATGGGTTCCTGCTTTGACTTTCCTTCCTAGTGTCAAGGAGCTATGGCATTGTTGCAGATGTTGTAGGATTTTTGTAGTAGACGCATTATTTCTTTTGATACTCTAGCCATGATCCGTCTGTATATTCGGGCGTGTTGTCCAAGTTTAGTATTTGTACATACTGTCATACTTGGTGTAATCTTTTGTATTTAGTCTGTTAACCTGCAGCTTATTTGGTTATGTTGTGTAGAAATGTTGTTAAACTGTTATTTATATATATATATATATATATCAACCTTTTGTATAAACTGAATGATGGAAATTTCTTTTATCCAATTTGCAAAATTTTATATGGCACCTGTTTTCAAAAATAATTGGTGGTTGTCTTGTATTTTTATTATGCAACACTGATGCCAAGAATGGACCATTTAAGATTCATGTTCTATTGGATTGATTGGCTGGCCACCTCTTATTTTAATAAGTGGGGTGTCACAAATGGTATCGGAGCATCAGGTTCTAGAGTCCTTAGGATCTATGCGGACTTATCACATTCTACCGTAGCATTCTTTGATATAGAGCCATATTATTAGGATTTTTTTGCTTATTTGTGTTTACGATTTTCCCGTAAGGATAAATTATTTTAACTGTATATTGATTCAGTTGCTTTTTATCTCAGATGCCGCCTAGACGAGGTCTCCCGACAAGGGTAAATCGAGTAGAAGATGATGTAGAGCCCCCACCACCGCACGACACTATAAATGCGATGGAGGGGCTAATATTGTAGCCCAGACGGTAAACACTGCAATGACCGTTATGGCGCAACAATTTCCCTAAGCCCGACAATCGGTAGCACCGGTGGCTTAAGCCCATACGGGACCTTCCGCATGGAAAAAAGTTAGATAATCCTTCCTGAAAAGTCACCCTCTAGAATTTCAGGGTGGCGCTGATGTGATTGTTGCAAATTAATGGAAGAAGGATATTCAATGCCATCTTCGCATGGTGGAGTGTAGCGAAGAGAGGAAACAGATTCTCACCACTTTTAAACTCATGGGAGCAGCTCTCGAGTGGTGGGAGTCGGTGACCACTCCAGAACAGAGGGATACCATGACTATCTCGGCATTTTGGACTTTGTTTGATAAGAAGTATTTTCCTCCAGTAATCCATAAAGAGATGAGGAGGAACCTTCAGGACGTTGTTCAGGGAGAGCGAACAGTGGCGAAATATGAAGATGAATTTACCCGTTTGGAAAACTTTGTGCCAGACGAGGTAAATCCAGAAGAAAGAAGGATTTCAAAATTTGTTGGGGGGGTTGAGTTGGAGGATAAGGCAGCATCTGTTAGGGAACCCGACTTTGAAAACTTTTGGAGATATGATGAATGAATCTTTACTTCATTGCCAGGATCACTGCCTTCATTTAAAGGTGAGTAAGAAGGAAGTGGATTCAATTCAATCTAGTAAACAAGGAGGAAATGGTGCTGGTGGAGCACTACCACCATCACCGCAGTCTGGGAATAAATGGAAAGAATAGGCCCGCCAACAGGGGGACTCGGCTAAGAAGCAACACTTTAGGGGTTTCAATTTTAGTAGAGTTGTTTTTAGGCACGGTCAGGGTGCTCAGCAACAGCAGCAGTTGGGCCAACCGGACAAAGATGGTAGAGGGAATAATGGGGGTCGAGGCCAGCAGGGCTAAGGTGCAGGGCAGTTTTGGAACAACAACCGAGGCAGACATCTGGAGGGTTTTGCGGGTTGTTGTTTTTAGTGCTATGAGATAGGTCACATAAAGAGATCTTGTCCACAGCTGAACAGGGGGTAATTGCTAGGAGGCCCTCAGAATCCACAGGCACAACAACAACCTCCAGCACCTATTCCATCCATCCCATTGCAATAGGGAAAACTTGAGTTTGGATGTATGTACAATATCCAAGACGCTTTGTTTCCTTCAGCGCCGTTAGCAACGCCAGCTATTGAGGGTAAGTTTCCCATCTAGGGGCTTGTGGGTCGAGTGTTATTTGACACTGGCGCCACACACTCATTTATTGCTAGGCAATTTGATCTTTCAACGGGATTATTTAAGTCTGCCGAGATTACTTTCACAAACGTAGAGTCTTTAATGGTAGATGGCTCACTTATACTTTTTATTTTTCATATGGTGGGAATAGACCTTGGTAGGCTGAGTTTTGAGGCCGACGTACTCATCCTGGATATGGTTGGGTATGATGTTATTTTGGGAATGGATTGATTAGTGAAGTATCGGGCCATGGTAAATTGTTATGGGAGGAGTATAGTTTTTTCCATTCCAAGGCAAGAAATGTTTTTGATGGCTATCCCTCTTCCGGAGGGATGTTTAAGTACCCACCTGTATTGTATGAAGGAGGAGACTTTACAAGAAATCGTGATTTCCTTAGACTCGATTCCAGTTGTCAGGGAATTTGAAGATGTCTTTCAGGAGATCCAGGGCTTAGCTCTTAGTCGTGAGGTTGAGTTCGTAATTGACCTAGCGTCAGAAACCAGGCCAATTGCGCGAACTCCATATCGAATGACTCCTTTAGAAATGAGGGAGTTAAAGGATCAAATTCAGCAACTGTTGTGGCAAGGGTTCATTCGACGTAGTACATATCCATGGGGTGCCCCTATACTATTCGTAAGAAAGCGAGATGGTTCACTCTGAATTAAATAAGATAACTATCAGAAATAAATACCCGTGACCTCAAATCGACGATTTGTTTGATCAATTAAGAGGAGCGTCGTAGTTCTCTAAAATAGATTTGAGGACAGGTTACCACCAATTGCAAATTCAAGAGCAAGACGTGTCTAAGACCGCATTCTTGACGAGATATGGGTCCTATGAGTTTTTGGTTATGCCTTTTGGACTAACAAATGCTCCCGCGGTATTTATGGACCTTATGAATCGAGCATTTCGGGATTTTCTGGATCAATTTGTTATAGACTTTATTAACGACATTTTATTCTATTCTCGAACTGAAGCTAATCATGATAAACACTTGTGCTTAGTCCTTCAGACACTGTGGGATCATCAGCTTTATGCCAAGTTTGAGAAATATGGCTTTTGGTTGCAGGAAGTGCAATTTTTGGGGCATATCGTGACGGTTGAGGGTGTTTCCGTGGACCCGAGAAAGGTTGTAGCGGTGAGGGAATGGGATCGTCCCATGACACCAACAGAGATCCGTATCTTTCTGGGTTTGGTAGGATACTATCGCCTTTTCATTAAGGTTTTCTCCAAAATTGCAGGCCCTTTGACGAACTTGACCCGAAAAGGAGTACAATTTGTTTGGGATGACTCCTATCAGCTAGCTTTTGACGAGCTGAAGGATAAATTAACTTCTGCTCCTGCACTCTCATTGCCAAAATCGGGAGTAGACTATTTGGTATTCACAGATGCTTCTCTATAAGGATTATGGGATGTGTTACAGCAAGAGCATAGATCCATTGCGTACGCGTCTCGTAAGCTTAAACCCCATGAAAAGAACTACCCCTCGCATGATTTAGAGATTGCCGCATTGGTGTTTTCCTTGAATATATGGAGGCACTACCTCCTGGGTGAGAAATTTAGTCTTTTCACGGACCACAAGTCGTTATAATATTTGTTCTTGTAAAAATATCTAAATATGCGGCAACGACGGTGGTTGGAGTTCGTAAAGGACTATCAATTCGATATTGACCACCACACATGCAAGGAAAATATGGTAGCTTGTGCATTGAGTCGAAGACCTGGGGGAAACTAGCGGAAGTGTGGAAAGTTAAGTGGAAAGAGCTTGGCTAGGATGATGGTGTAGCTCGAGCATGCATGTCAGTTTTACTATTACATCGCTATCGTGATACGAGTTATAAAAGTGCAAGGAAGGGATAAAGACTGTCAAGACCGGGTACGCCGACTGTTGATCGAGGGAGCGGAGTCCTACTCTATTAGTTCTGAGGGTGGGTTGCATTTCCATGAGAGACTTATAGTCTCGGATGAAGGATACCTAAGATGTGTTGTCATAACGGAATCCCATGGTTCAAGATTTACAGTGCATCCAGGCGGGGACAAAATGTACCAAGACATGCGTCGTCAATATTGGTGGGCGGGGATGAAAATGGACATTTCTGAATTTGTCTCCCAATGTGCCACTTGTCAATTGGTAAAGGTGGACCACCAGAGGCCAACTAGATTGTTGCAACTGTTGGAAATACCAATGTGGAAATGGGAAAGTATATCAATCGATTTTATTACGGGATTGCCAATGTCGCAAAAAGGCCATGATTCTATTTGGGTAATAGTCGATCGTTTAACAAAATCGGCACACTTACTATCGGTACGGATGGATTACAATACGATGCGTTATGCCTAGCTCTTTATTGCAGAAATTGTGAAACTTCATGGGGTGACGATCAACATAGTTTCAGATCAAGAAAAAAAATTTGTGTCCCATTTTTGGCGAAGTTTCCAAGAGGCAATGGGGATCGAATTACGGTTAAGTACATCATAACATCGACAAACTGATGGGAAAATGGAGAGGGTCAACCAAATGTTGGAAGATATGCTTCGCATGTGCATACTCGATTTCAAAGGAGGGCGAGAACAATACCTTTCGTTGGTCAAATGTTCATACAATAATTATAACAATTCGTGATAGGCATGGTGACATATGAGGCATTGTATGGACGACCATGTCGATCACCTACTTGTTGGTTAGAAGTAGGAGACAATAAGCTCCTTGGACCTTAAATGATCTAAGACACCTCTTTGAAGATTGAGCTCATTCAAAATCGCATACGAATTGCGCAAGATCTCCAAAAGAGCTATGTCGATGCAAATCGAAGGCACGTGGAATTGAAAGTAGGGGATCAAGTTTTAGTGAGGGTGTCCCCAATGAAGGGTGTGATGCGATTCGGGAAGAGAGGCAAACTTGCGCCACACTATGTAGGTTATTTTCCCATTATTGCAAAGGTAGGCCCCGTCGCTTATCAACTTGCATTGCCGAAACACTTACGGCAAATTCATGATGTATTCAATGTCTGATCTTTAAAGAAGTAGAAAAGATGTGAAGGAGCACATTGGCATGTTCCATTAGACGATATTGAGTTGCAAGCCGATATTTCATATGAGGAACAACCGATTGCCATTTTAGATCACGGTGAGAGTAGACTAAGATCAAAAGTGGTGCCTTTGGTTGAAGTCCAGTGAGGACACCATGACGCCAAGGAATCGACTTGGGAACAAGAGGAGGATATTCGAGAAAAGTACCCACACCTATTTTTACCAGGTACGCCTAAATTTTGAGGGCAAAATTCCATTGTAGGGGGGAGTATGTAATACCCCTTACTTTTGAGTAATTATTTTTATGTTAAATTGCCATGTGGGTTAGTTACATAAAATAAAGGAAATCGAAGTAAATATTAATTTAAGTAATTTAAGAGTTATTATTTATGAGTATTGCATATTTACCTTTACGTAAATGTAAATAGTGTAATATTAAGCATATGTTGAGTCGCTAGGAATTAAAGCGACAATTATGATTTATATTCCATTTGGGTTATAATTAGAATGTTAATAAGACGCTGGAATAGAAAATAATTAACTATGACTCGGATGAGAGTTTAGAGGGCACGGTTATTCCAGGAAGGGCCGAGATAGTCAAAATAAGTGCTAGGTGTGTTTTTGGGTTCCGGGGTACTTTTGGCTAGTTATGACTTAAATATGATGTTACGAGTTATTTTAAGTGTGTAGTAGCATTTAATGTTGGACTTAATGTATTTGAGTTATATTTAGGTATTTAAGTCTTACAAGATCATTTATGTCTCATTTGTGTATTTTCTAAACCTAGATAGGTGAGATCTTGAGAGAAGAGAAAGAGAATAGATTGTTGGTTTGAGCTTGAAATCGCAACTACGAAGAGAAATCTGAAGCTAACTTTGTATGGGGAAAAGCCTTTTGTTTGCCTCGCAAGGGAAAATCTAAATTTGCGGTCGACCGAGAGTCAGGGGCTGATCAACCGGTACTCTATTTTCATCCCAAGAATGGGAGTTTCTTTCTACTCTTTTCTTTTGGGTTTAAGTCTCAGGAACCTTCTCTTAGGATGTATTAAGAAGTAGCATGACCTCATATAAGGAGAGCGGTACTCTAGAATAGTACGCGAGTGTCCGGGCTTAATTCGAGACTATTTATATGGGTATAATGTCTCATTTCGTCTAATAAACGAGAGTAGGACTCGTATCGAGTCGAGTATTGTGTGTTGGACCTTCGGGGGCTAGTGTGATAACAAATATCTCTTGTAGCCAAATTGTATGTACATATGGTTTTAGAATTTAAGGACCGTATGTTTAACTTAATATAGTTTGTAACTATGGTACAATTTACACATACTTCTCTAAATGCTATCATAGGGGAAGTACGCGTTAGAGGTGAATCCCGTGGCTAATAATGTAGGGGGAGTATAGTCCTCAGGCCATGATACCAGTTGTTATATTATATGATTGTATGGTTAGAAGTGAGGTAATTCTAGGTATGGTTATGACTCACTGTCGAAGGTATATGGTCTCTTCCCATGCATTGCGATTTAGGATGCCCAGGTGGTCTCGGATATAGGCCCTGGAAGATGATAGTATTTAGGGGCGCATCCAGTGCGGTGACTCCCGGAAGGATGGTCATAGAACCGTTATTATTATTATTATTATTGTAACTGTTCTCACTAAAATGGTATTTCACTCGAATGATTAATTGATTTAAGGAAACTGTGAACCAACTTTAATTGCCTATGGTCCCTAACAATTATTGACTTGTGAATATATATATTCAATTAGTAAACTTTGTATGTGGAATATAGTTAAGTTACTCCTATTAAGTAAATGGTTAGTTTAACTTAATATGAATTGTACGCGTTAGGATGTGCACTTAGAAGATAGGTGAGGATGATTCCTTGAATGAAGAGCGAGTTTTATTTGTTTATGAAAGTAGCATTCATAACTGTCATGCCTTTTATTCACATGTACATCATATCGAACCAGGCCCTGACCCATTTATATTTCTTCTTCTTGTGTAGTTCTTATATATGTTAAGGTACTCCGTCGCATGGGCGTCTTCTTTGACTTTCCTTCCTAGCATTAAAGAGCTACGGCATGGTTGCGGATGTTGTTGGATTTTTTTAGTAGACGCATCATTTCTTTTGATACTCTAGCCATGATCCGTATGTATATTCAGGCGTGTTGCCCAAGTTTTGTATTTGTACATACTGTTATACTTGGTGTAATCTTTTGTATTTAGTTTGTTAATCGACAGCTTATTCGGTTATGTTTGTAGAAATGTTGTTAAACTGTTATATATATATATATATATATCAACCTTTTGTATAAACTGAATGATAAAATTTTCTTTTATCCAATTTGCAAAATTTTATATGGCATCCGTTTTTAAAATTAAATGGTGGTTTATCATATTTTTATTATGCGGTTGTGATGCTAAGAATGGACCATTTAAGATTCCTGTTCTATTGGATTGATTGGCTGGCCACCTTTTCTTTCAATAAGCGGGGTGTCATACAGGGATCACTATACTGTATGAATCTATACATATTTATCCATTGCATGAATGAAATTCAAAAAAATTAAAGATGATTTCCAATGGTAAGAAAAAGTGTGGTTCTCTTGGTAAAACTTAATGTTTGGCTATTAGTATGGGTTTGTCACTGTTTTTCGATGAAAAGAGTGCCACATGAATCTCACTGAGTGTGATAGTAAACTGATGAATGAAATGTTAGTATGAGGGAGATGAGTTTTAGTGCAAGATTTTTCCATTCTAGCTCCGTGGGGCCTCTCTAGTAGTCATTAGTCGTTTTTCCTTTGGGGTGAACCATTCCATGTGGCCCCGTTCTCTGCTACATTTGGCGACTTACTTAGGGTGCAATACATACCAAAAGGTTAGATGAAGGAACTCGAATAAGAGTATATACCCAACCCAACCTCCTGTATAATTTATTCACATTTATGAGGTGGCTGGATGCGCAAGGGTAGTCCACGTTATGAGACCTTAATCGGGATGAATATTAGAAAAAAGAGTTTGCTTGTTCTTATTATAGTAGCTAGGAGGGTACGCTTTAAAGGAAATTTTGTATATGGATCAATTCGACGATTTGAATCTGAAGTCAGGAAGGAAGAATCCTATACCGGCTATCTCTGCTCCATCAAATCATGTGGCGTCCTTGATTCGCCCATGGTTGCTTAGGCACCTTCATATATAAGAACCCAGTACTTCCTTTGTGATTTTTTTCTTATTTTGAGGAATAAAATTGAATTACTTGGACCAAGTTCAAGGATACCTCTGATTGATTTTGAGGATTTTCACTCCGTATTTAAAGAGGAGACAGGGTTGGCTTGGTGACCCATACTAACAGAGTCCTTTGTGTTGGTGATTTTTTCCCACTTTTTTCGAATGAAGATCTCGTGGACCTTCTGAGATGGTTGCATCGTCTTGTTTGGGTTTATTTGAGTATGAATATGTTAATCCCATGTGGGAAGCTTTTGAATCCGATTACGAGTTGATGCTTTAATGTGTTGTGCTGAAGTTTGAAGTTCTCATGGAGGCCCCACTGAGTTGTGGCATCATCTCCCCCTACGATGAGTTTGGTGTGCTAGATCTCATCATAAAAAAATTCAGGATCGAGTTTGGGTTCTCATTCGGTTCTCTGATTTGTCTAACAAGTTTGATTCGATAAACTTTTCATATCACGTTCCTGAAATAAATCATGTCAGTTACTGAAAATAAACATCTTGGAGTATTGGTTTGCTAAGCATTCTTGTGAAAACTTTCAGGATTTATTAAACTGAATCTTATATATTTATAATGTTTACTAGGGACTTCAGAAGAGAAACGAGAATATAAGTTAAAATCACTTCCAAATTGATATTAACTAAATTCCTCTGCATGGCTTTAATTTCACTGGCCTCTGATTCATGAGACATGGTATTGTAGAAGTAATTATTTAACTAGAGGAACTTTATAGTTTTCTTTTTAGTGATGTGTGACACCCCGACTAATTAAATACCGGGTAGCTACTCCTTTATTAAATTAATTCAAAATGCCAAGTTGGTTCAGTTAATAGCATCACTGTCGAAAACATTTAATGATTACTAACCACCTAGTATTTAAAAAGTAAGTTGTCAAATTTTAAATTAAATCTGATTAACATGCAATAAAATAATTATGAAAGAATAACATAACCATTCACCATAAAGAAGCAATAGAATAACCAACAAATAATAATAAGTCTGGAGGAAATACTCCTCACAACAATCCCACAACTTAAATAAAAAGAACAGTGTACCCTCAATTAATTACATGCAAAATCTGAATAACTGAAATATGAAATGTCTCTAAATAGAAATGGGCGACATGCCCTACAAATGATGAAACTGAATATAGAGTCATGACTAGAAAAGGAGGCGTCTACTATCAAGGCCCTATAACTTCCACAACAGCTACAGCTCGTCACCTGAATGGAAATACTATGCATGGTGTCCTTGTGGCTGGGCACCTAGAAGGTTTTTACAAAAAAATAGATTTGAAAGCAAACGGGTCAGAGCCCGAAAGTGGAGAGTATTTTAAAAATAGCAAGTGCTTTAATAACATTAAAACAATGAATGCAAAAAACATGTTAGGACGTGCACTCACATGAGCTCCTCACCTCTCAACTAATGTGCACTCCTAACGCATCCATATCCCGTACTAGTTATGCTACTAACTAACTAGTATAATACAAAACCTGGCTTCACTTTATAGGTTTAAGGGTTTATTCATGTCATTAAAGTATACCATGTATGTGCCTTAATTCCCTAATAACAACCTTGTAATAACCCTCGCTTATGAGATCGTATTTTATAGTAATTACTTAGTATAGTAATTGGAGTCAAGTGTTGGGTTACGATTTGAATGCTAAATCAATGTAGAAAAGTCAACATTTATTATGAGGTTGCATACATATCATAATCATGGGAAATATTGCTATGTCATGCTTATTAATATCATCTGTATTTAAAATGATATTTGGCTTAATTATGAGACCGGAACCTAAATTGAATTTTAAAATGTCCAAATGATAATTTGGAGGTTGCAGTTGATTCCGGAATGTGCGAAATAGTCAAATAATGTACCACATTGTATTTTGTAGTTTTGGGCATTTTTGACTGGTTGTGCCTTAATTATGCTATTGCGTATTATTTTATCGCACCATTAGTTAATTTAGTGGGATATTTGTCTTAGGTCACGACTTAAGCCTTCTAAGTCTTCTAATTACCCTGATTTTCCTTCCTAAACCAAAGAGAGAAAGAGAAGAGTAGAAAGAAAGCTTTGGAGACTTGGAGATTGAGAGAAGATTTGTCACTACACTAAGGAATCTGCAAAGTTGCTGAATCAAGGCAAGTTTTTACTTGCTATTTGTGTCTTGAGATAGATGATTTGTTGTGGTAATGGTGTATTGATTTTAGTTTAGCAAACTTAGGGTTTTCTTATGTATTTTTGGGTTTTGATTCACTCATTGATGATTCATGAGGTTTTAGATGATCAATAGTATCATTGATGTCATTTTAGTGTTGGTATATAAGTTTGGTTTGAAGAAATTTGGGTTGGGTTAGAAAATGGAGTCCAAGACTCCATATCCAATTCTTGGCAAAATCGCAGGCCCGAATCAATTCGGCCCCCTTGGCGAATCGATTCGGTTAAGTCCAGTACCCAGGTCTTGTGAACCGAATCGATTCGGAATTGATCCGAATTGATTCGGCAGTTATGAAGAAACCCAAACCTTCTGACCGAATCGATTCGGTTTCCATCCGAATCGATTCGGCTACTTTTCAGAAACTCAAATTTTCTGGCCGAATCGATTCGGCCAAGGGGGCGAATCGATTCGGTAGCCCTGCACTTTTTGAAATTTTTCTTTTTCATTTTTAACCCTTTTCTTTAGGATTAGTGATTAGGGACCTTCTTAAATGAAGTAAACATAGGGTTTAGAGTTCTAGTTGAGTTGGGTCGACATCCTAGACTCGAAAGGGTTCATCTAGGATTCATTCAAAGGGGAATTTAAAGTAATGCTTAGGCATTACTTTCGTCTCGTAGTTTTGTAAGGGTCTAGAATATATTAAGGTCAATTTGGAGACAGTAGAATTCAACTCGAGTTAGATTTGACTTGATGGTTTATATTAGGGCCTAAAAGAGGCTTGGTGAATAACTTTGGAGTTCGAATTTCTTATCGAGGATGTTATGACGGTACGTGATACGTATAGTCCCGGTTTAGCTTATACATTTATTAAAATGGGAAATTGATCAGGTAAATGATAATTTACTAAGTCATGTAATGGAAATAAATAAATGGATGTTACACACCTCTCTAAATACCATCTTAAGGGAAGTCCGTGCGAGAGGTGAAGCCCCCTGGATAATGAATGCAGGGTGGATATAGTCCTAGGCCATATGAGCGCTTGTTTTATTTTTTCTGCGATGGGTAGGAGATTCTGGGTGTGGTCTTGACTACCCCGCAGGCATATGGCCGCTTCCCGACGATTTCGTTAGGATCCCAGGTTGTCTTATGCTAGGCCCTGGAAGATGATGGTTATTTAGGGACGCGCACAGTGGGGAAACCCGGATGGGCGGTCTTAGAATCGTTATATTTATATTTATGACTATTCTAATTATCGAGTTGGTCTCGATGGAACATGAATGCCATAAAGAGCAAATTTATGCCACAAAGAGCATGCTATTGAGTTTAGTGCCATATAGTGCACATGATGATAATTATATTCCTGATAAGGAATGGAAAAGAAGATTTAAATTGAAATATGATGTATGATGATAAAGGCTCACAAGTACTTTTAATTCTGTTTTAACATGAATCTCACCCTATATAGTCCTTTATCAGTTTTAGTTCCTTATATGATGTTACCATGCTAGACTACCATCCTTGATTATTGTGCATCATTGTCACACCTGTCATTTATCTATTGATCACATATACCCGGCCCTGACCGGTTTTCATTTCTTGTTGTATCTATATATATATATATATATAATCCGTTCAGGTGTTCCGCCGCACGGTCGCCAGTAATGACCCTTCCTTCCTTATGTTTTGAGGAGCCGTGACATCGTGCGGGTTTCACGGGAGTTTTGTGTAGACGCCTCCATTTATGTTTCTAGTTATGTTCAATTTATTCGGTCTTGTTGCCCAAACCGTTGTAATTGTAATGGATCTATTATGTAACACTTGGTACTATTTGTATGTTGGATGGTTACTTTTGACCAACGTTTCATTCGGTCCTTTTGTATTTTGTGGGCTTCTTATACGCTTGTGGGGGTTTCCACCCTCTATTTCTATTATGGGTTGTTGAAAATGTTTTCTTTTTTTATTTCAAATCAAAGTTTTTGATAACCCGTTTTCTGGAATATAGAGTGGTTATTCCTTATACTTTGCATTGTTGTGATGCTGAGAATGATATTTATCAATGATTTCCTATTTTATCGGGGTATAGGGCTGGCCACCCTTTATTCCGGATAGCGGGTTGTCACAGATGGTATCAGAGCATCGGGTTCTAGAGTCTTTAGGATCTATGCGGACTTGTCACGTTCTACCGTAGCGTTCTTTGATATAGAACTTAATGTTAGGATTGCTTTGTTGCCTATGTATGCGATCTTCTGCTAAATAGATTTTCTTATATTATGTTTTAACTCTATCTCGTCTCTATCTCAGATACCGCCGAAGAGAGGACGTCCCTCTAGACGTAATAGGGTTGTTGAGGATGAGTTTGGTCCTCCACCGCAGCAGGGGAATATCAGTGCCGCTGAAGTGGCAAATATTGTGGCCCAAGCTGTCAACGCCGCGATGACTGCAGTGGCCCAACAAATGCCACAAGCTCAAGTTAGGGGACAAGAAACACTAGTTCCTACGGGACCTTCTCAGTGGGAACGGGTGAGGGAGTCTTTCCTTAAGGGACATCCCCCGGAATTTGAGGGAGGTTCGGATGTTATAAAGGCGAACCAGTGGAAGAGAGATATGCAGCGCCATCTTAGGATGGTGGAATGTAGTGAGGAGAAGAAGCAGATTCTCGTTACTTTCAAGCTTGTCGGACCGGCCTTGCACTGGTGGGAGTCAATGATGACACCCGAACAAAGGGATACTATGTCCATCACAAATTTTTGGGCTTTGTTTGATGGAAAGTATTTCCCTCCTGCAGTTCACAGGGAAATGCAGAGGAAGCTTCAGGATTTGGTACAAGGGGAGAGAACGGTTACAGAGTATGAGGAGGAGTTTACCCGGTTAGCTAGTTTTATACTGGAAGAGGTAACTCCAGAAGCGAAGAGGATCTCCAAGTTTGTGGGAGGTTTGCATTGGCGCATAAAACAACATTTGCTTGGAAACCCATCTCTGGTGACCTTTGGTGATGTGATGAATGCTGCTCTACTTCACTGTCAAGAGCATAGACTGTTTGTGCAAAACAAGAAGAAGGTTGTAACTGCGGGGCAAACCGTGAGACAGGGAGGAGTTGGGAACGGAGGGGGAACCTCTTCTTCGTCCCAATCCTCGGGGAACAAGCAGGTTGAGAGGGATCCTCAGCAGGGGGATTCGGTAAAGCGTCAACGTTTCGGTGGGTTTAATGCTGGTGGCAATAATAACAGGCAGGGTCAGGGTGGTCTACAACCACAAGGAGGCCGAGGTGGAAATGGAGGTAGGGGCCAACAGGGCCGAGGTGCGGGGCAATTCCTAAATAACCAAGGTAGGAATCAGGATAATACGACAAATAAATGTTTCCAGTGTGGGGAGCTGGGATACTATAAAAGGGCATGTCCTCAGTTGGTTGGAGGGCATCTTCCAAGGGCCCCACAGCAGCCGTATGTACAGTTTCCGCCCCAGGCGCCTAATCTGGTTGCTCCTCCTCAACAGGGGCAATTGCAGTACGGAAGGGTTTACCATATTCAGGAGGCTCTGCTTCCTCCAGCTCCTCCTGCACCGCCAGCGATCGAGGGTAAGTTTCTCATTCATGGGCATATGGGTCGAATCCTATTTGATATGGGTGCTACACACTCCTTTATTTCTAGAAGTTTTGCCCAGACTACAGGTTTGATAAAATCTGCTGAAAGTACCTTCACTAGCGTCGAATCCTCTATGGGCGATGGCTCATTGATTTTCTTTATATGTAAAAATGTAGGAATTAATCTTGGTGACTTGTGTTTTGATGCCGATTTGCTCGTCCTTGATATGGTCGGGTATGATGTAATTTTGGGTATGGATTGTCTAGTGAAGTACCGTGGTATAGTGAATTGTTTCAGGAAGAGTATAGTTTTTGCGGTTCCGGGACAAGAGATGTTCCTGGTAGTTATGCCTTGTATGGAAGGGAGCACGAGTGCTTATCTATATTGTATTGCGGAAGATGCATCTAGAGATGTCGTGGTTCCCCTAAATTCTCTTCCAATCGTTAGGGACTTTGAAGATATTTTTCGGGAGATACCGGGATTACCTCCAAGTCGGGAGATAGAGTTTGTGATTGATCTAATGCCGGGAACTCGACCGATCGCCAAAGCTCCTTATCGAATGGCTCCTGTGGAGATGAGGGAGCTGAGAGATCAGATTCAGAAGCTACTGGAGCAGGGCTTTATTAGGCGTAGTACCTCACCGTGGGGCGCTCCGGTTTTGTTTGTGAAGAAGAGAGACGGTTCTCTCCGGTTGTGCGTGGACTATAGAGAGTTGAATAAAGTCACCATCCGGAATAAATACCCTTTACCTCGCATCGACGACTTGTTTGATCAACTTAGGGGAGCTTCCTACTTCTCCAAGATCGACCTAAGGACGGGGTATCACCAATTGAGGATACGAGAGCAAGATGTATCTAAGACGGCCTTTCTGACCCGTTATGGATCTTATGAGTTCTTGGTTATTCCCTTTGGGCTAACCAATGCCCCTGCAGTGTTTATGGACCTTATGAATAGGGTATTCTGGGATTTCCTTGACCAGTTTGTCATTGTCTTTATCGATGACATCCTAGTCTATTCTCAGACAGAGTCGGATCACGCTGCTCACTTGCGGTTGGTCCTGCAGAGATTGAGGGATCATCAATTGTATGCAAAGTTTGAGAAGTGTGGCTTCTGGTTGAAGGAAGTTCAATTTTTGGGGCATGTGGTGTCATCCCAAGGCGTGTCTGTGGATCCGGGTAAGGTGATCGCGGTAAAAGAGTGGGGTCAGCCCACTACACCTACTGAAGTTCGTAGTTTTCTGGGCTTGGCGGGTTATTACCGCCGGTTCATTAAGGGATTTTCCAAGGTTGCTAGCCCATTGACGAATTTAACCCGGAAAGGAGTAAGATTTTTATGGGACAGTTCATGTCAAGCGGCTTTCGATGAGCTCAAGGATAGACTGACTTCCGCTCCAGTCCTGGCATTGCCAAAGCCGGGATTGGAATATCTCGTCTTCACCGATGCATCTCTTCTGGGGTTAGGAGGTGTTCTTCAACAAGAGAGACAACCCATTGCGTACGCTTCTCGTAAGTTGAAGCCTCACGAGAGGAACTATCCGGTACATGACTTGGAATTTGTCGCCGTTGTATTTGCCTTGAAGATATGGAGGCATTATCTCTTAGGGGAAAAGTTTAGTCTGTTCACCGACCACAAATAGCTACAATACTTATTCTCCCAAAAGGATTTGAATATGCGCCAGCGTCGTTGGTTGGAGTTTGTGAAAGACTACCAATTTGATATTCATTATCACCCCGGAAAGGCGAATGTGGTAGCAGATGCCTTGAGTAGAAAGCCTGATGGAGACTTAGCTGAGGTGTGGAAAGCTAAGTGGAAGGAACTCAGCCTGGAGGATGCAGGGGTGAGAGCATTCCTTTCTATGATGACGGTTACTCCCACGATTATAGAAAAGATTATGGAAGCTCAGAAAAGAGATAAATTTTGTCAAGACCATACACGCCAGTTGTTGTCTGAGGGAGCGGAGTCGTACTCGATTGGTTCCGAGGGTGGGCTACGCTTCCATGGAAGACTTGTGGTTCCCGACGATGGGGATTTGAGACGTACAGTGATGGCAGAATCCCACGGGTCCAAGTTCGCGGTACATCCAGGCGGGGACAAAATCTATCAAGATATGCGTCATTTGTATTGGTGGGCGGGTATGAAGAGGGATATCTCAGAGTTTGTGTCTCAATGCACTACTTGTCAGTTGGTTAAGATCGACCACCAGCGACCGACAGGTTTGTTACAACCGCTCGAGATTCCTGTATGGAAATGGGAGAGCATTTTGATGGACTTTGTTACGGGTTTGCCTAGATCGAAAAAGGGTCATGACTCAATTTGGGTGATTGTCGACCGTTTGACTAAGTCGGCACACTTCTTGCCTGTGCGCACCGATTATGATACTGCTCGTTATGCCCAATTGTTCATCGAGGAGATCGTCAGACTTCATGGGGTACCTTTAAATATTGTCTCCGGTCGAGATAAAATATTTGTGTCCCACTTTTGGCAAAGTTTCCAAGGAGCAATGGGGACCGAGTTGAAGTTAAGCTCTTCCTATCATCCTCAAACGGACGGTCAGACCGAAAGGGTAAACCAGATGTTGGAGGATATGCTTCGTATGTGCATACTTGACTTTAAAGGCAGTTGGGAACAATACCTTCCGTTGGTTGAGTTTGCTTACAACAACTCATACCAATTCACTATTAGAATGGCACCTTATGAAGCTCTGTATGGCAGGCCTTGTAGATCGCCCGCTTGTTGGTTGCAAGTGGGTGATAATAAGTTCCTTGGACCTGAAATGATCCAAGATACTTCCTCGAAGATTGAGCTTATTCGAAATCGCATACGGATAGCCCAAGATAGCCAAAAGAGCTACGCCGATGCGGGTAGGAGACATATGGAATTAGAGGTTGGAGACCAAGTGTTGGTGCGAGTGTCCCCGATGAAGGGTATTAAACGTTTTGGGAAGAAAGGAAAGCTTGCACCACGCTTTGTTGGACCTTTCCCGGTCATTGCTAAGGTTGGTCCCGTAGCATACCAACTTGCCTTGCCGGAACCTTTACAACAAATCCATGATGTATTTCACGTCTCCTCTTTGAAGAAGTACAGAAGGTGTGAAGGTGCCCTTTGGCACATTCCTTTCGAAGATATCGAGTTGCAGCCCGATGTTTCTTATGAAGAACAACCGGTTGCTATCCTTGAGTTTGGGGAGCGAAAGTTGAGATCTCGTGTGGTGCCCCTAGTGAGAGTTCATTGGATTCATCATCATGCAAGCGAATCAACTTGGGAACGTGAGGATGAGATGCGAGAGAAATATCCACATCTTTTCTCATGAGGTATGCCTGAATTTTGGGGGCAAAATTCCCTCATAAGGGGGGGAGTATGTAATAACCCTCGCTTATGAGACCGTATTTTATAGTAATTACTTAGTATAGTAATTGGAGTCAAGTGTTGGTTTACGATTTGAATGCTAAATCAATGTAGAGAAGTCAATATTTATTATGAGGTTGCATACATATCATAATCATGGGAAATATTGCTATGTCATGCTTATTAATATCATCTGTATTTAAAATGATATTTGGCTTAATTATGAGACCGGAACCTAAATTGAATTTTAAAATGTCCAAATGATAATTTGGAGGTTGCAGTTGATTCCGGAATGTGCGAAATAGTCAAATAATGTACCACATTGTATTTTGTAGTTTTGGGCATTTTTGACTGGTTGTGCCTTAATTATGCTATTGCGTATTATTTTATCGCACCATTAGTTAATTTAGTGGGATATTTGTCTTAGGTCACGACTTAAGCCTTCTAAGTCTTCTAATTACCCTAATTTTCCTTCCTAAACCAAAGAGAGAAAGAGAAGAGTAAGAAAGCTTTAGAGACATGGAGATTGAGAGAAGATTTGCCACTACACTAAGGAATCTGCAAAGTTGCTGAATCAAGGCAAGTTTTTACTTGTTATTTGTGTCTTGAGATAGATGATTTGTTGTGGTAATGGTGTATTGATTTTAGTTTAGCAAACTTAGGGTTTTCTTATGCATTTTTGGGTTTTGATTCACTCATTGATGATTCATGAGGTTTTAGATGATCAATAGTATCATTGATGTCATTTTAGTGTTGGTATATAAGTTTGGTTTGAAGAAATTTGGGTTGGGGTAGAAAATGGAGTCCAAGACTCCATAGCCAATTCTTGGCAAAATCGCAGGCCCGAATCGATTCGGCCCCCTTGGCGAATCGATTCGGTTAAGTCCAGTACCCAGGTCTTGTGAACCGAATCGATTCGGAATTGATCCGAATCGATTCGGCAGTTATGCAGAAACCCAAACCTTCTGACCGAATCGATTCGGTTTCCATCCGAATCGATTCGGCTACTTTTCAGAAACTCAAATTTTCTGGCCGAATCGATTCGGCCAAGGGGGCGAATCGATTGGGTAGCCCTGCACTTTTTGAAATTTTTCTTTTTCATTTTTAACCCTTTTCTTTAGGATTAGTGATTAGGGACCTTCTTAAATGAAGTAAACATAGGGTTTAGAGTTCTAGTTGAGTTGGGTCGACATCCTAGACTCGAAAGGGTTCATCTAGGATTCATTCAAAGGGGAATTTAAAGTAATGCTTAGGCATTACTTTCGTCTCGTAGTTTTATAAGGGTCTAGAATATATTAAGGTCAATTTGGAGATAGTAGAATTCAACTCGAGTTAGATTTGACTTGATGGTTTATATTAGGGCCTAAAAGAGGCTTGGTGAATAACTTTGGAGTCCGAATTTCTTATCGAGGATGTTATGACGGTACGTGATACGTATAGTCCCGGTTTAGCTTATACATTTATTAAAATTGGAAATTGATCAGGTAAATGATAATTTACTAAGTCATGTAATGGAAATAAATAAATGGATGTTACACACCTCTCTAAATACCATCTTAAGGGAAGTCCGTGCGAGAGGTGAAGCCCCCTGGCTAATGAATGCAGGGTGGATATAGTCCTAGGCCATATGAGCGCTTGTTTTATTTTTTCTGCGATGGGTAGGAGATTCTGGGTGTGGTCTTGACTACCCCGCAGGCATATGGCCGCTTCCCGACGATTTCGTTAGGATCCCAGGTTGTCTTATGCTAGGCCCTGGAAGATGATGGTTATTTAGGGACGCGCACAGTGGGGAAACCCGGACGGGCGGTCTTAGAATCGTTATATTTATATTTATGACTATTCTAATTATCGAGTTGGACTCGATGGAACATGAATGCCATAAAGAGAAAATTTATGCCACAAAGAGCATGCTATTGAGTTTAGTGCCATATAGTGCACATGATGATAATTATATTCCTGATAAGGAATGGAAAAGAAGATTTAAATTGAAATATGATGTATGATGATAAAGGCTCACAAGTACTTTTAATTCTGTTTTAACATGAATCTCACCCTATATAGTCCTTTATCAGTTTTAGTTCCTTATATGATGTTACCATGCTAGACTACCATCCTTGATTATTGTGCATCATTGTCATACCTGTCATTTATCTATTGATCACATATACCCGGCCCTGACCGGTTTTCATTTCTTGTTGTATCTATATATATATATATATAATCCGTTCAGGTGTTCCGCCGCACGGTCGCCAGTAATGACCCTTCCTTCCTTATGTTTTGAGGAGCCGTGACATCGTGTGGGTTTAACGGGAGTTTTGTGTAGACGCCTCCATTTATGTTTCTAGTTATGTTCAGTTTATTCGGGCTTGTTGCCCAAACCGTTGTAATTGTAATGGATCTATTATGTAACACTTGGTACTATTTGTATGTTAAATGGTTACTTTTGACAAATGTTTCGTTCGATCCTTTTGTATTTTATGGGCTTCTTATACGCTTGTGGGGGTTTCCACCCTCTATTTCTATTATGGGTTGTTGAAAATGTTTTCTTTTTTTATTTCAAATCAAAGTTTTTGATAACCCGTTTTCTGGAATATAGAGTGGTTATTCCTTATACTTTGCATTGTTGTGATGCTGAGAATGATATTTATCAATGATTTCCTATTTTATCGGGGTATAGGGCTGGCCACCCTTTATTCCGGATAGCGGGTTGTCACAAACCTTTTATTATGTGGAGTTCTCATTTTCATCTCTATTAAAATAGCACAAGTATACACATCGTTACTTTACTAAGTATTTCATTGAACATTAGTTGTATATTATTCACATCATAAATATACATTATAGGCACCCCTAGTCTAGGCTACGGTGCACATACTCTGCTATCTCATCCCGGTACATCACGTACATAAGGATTACAAATTCCGAATCTCTCAGGAATTGTTAGAATAAGCACAACACACAAAAATGGAGGCGAACATAATTCAACATATCCATGGGTCACGTACATACCTACGCTCCATAGTCAGCTGACTTATTAACTCACAAATAAGTCATTCTAGTATTATGTTCTTAAGGTACCAATCTAAATCCCCCCGTAGGCACACAAAGATTAGTTTGCCCAACACAAACGACGACCTCCGTGATAGCAAGTATGGTAGGTATGTCATACACATAAGTCATATACTAAGCATTCACACGTCTTAGATATCTTAATATTAATAAAGGTATATTCTACATCCCTATATCATTATTCCAATTTTATGCATTTTAAGTCTTCCGATAATATATAATGTAGACTGTCGACACATCTCACATCCTAGTTTCTTATACTTAAAACCTATCTCAAAGAGGTTACTAAGTCACCTATTATTTCAACATTTAATTTCATTATTCTTAAGGTCATTATTTCTGCCACAAACCTCATTTCATCAAATCATTCGAATTTACTCTTTTAATCCTACTATTATCTCACTCGTCGATCTTTATTGGATTTTAGACAACTATCCCAAATTAAATTCTAATTAAGGTTTGATTTCACAACCATACCTACTGGTCTTCCTTAAGTCTAAGAATACTCACAAAGTCTCCATCAATAATTTTCTAGGGTTAACATCCTTAAAATTTTAAACGGGAAGATTTTACTCATTCTGGGAAGGTCGATCGATCGACCTTGTATGTTCGATCGATCGATGGGGGGTCGATCGATCGATGGGGGTCGATCGATCGACTGCTGAATGTCGATCGATCGATTGCACCAGATAGGTTACGGACTGCTTCGTTTTGCAGTCCTCAAATCGTCCCAAAAATTCATTACAATGCATGAAACTTCATTCTAACGTTATAATATCATCAATTAATCATCCTACAACATTGTTAACGTTCTAAAACTAATTAATCATCACCCAAAGGCCTTATTTAGATCAAAACATCCTCAAGAACCCTAGTTTTCTATTTCTTTCAAGAACAACAGTAATTCTCTTCTTTAATCCGTTTTTTAATCATCAAGTATTATGTTTTGGATTCATAATTCATCCAGAATATGTCTACATGCAATTCCTAACATGGTTTATAGTTTTAATCCTCAAATTCATGGGTCTATATCAATCTTCCAAGACAAAATTCGATAATTACACTAAACATGGAAGAACACATTCATTGAATCAATTGTAACTAAATCACTTGCCTTATGTTCTTCAGATTTGTTGTTGGTTGGATATGGTTGAATTCCTCTCTCTCTCTCTGCAGAATTCTCCTCTCTCTCTCTCTCTCTACAAGTTCTTCTCACAAGATGACAATGGAGGTGGGGGGTTGGTTTTTGGCAAGTTATAATATTTTCTTAACTTCTCCCGTAGCCCACTACTTAGATTAGGGTTGAAATTGGGTTAGTGGGTTTAATGATAAGTTATAATTAAAGTCTAATTTTCGTGGGTTTTAATTACCAAATTTCCGAAATTACCAAACTACCCTTTTGGGTTGCCGGTTTGGCCTAAAAATGCCCCGGGACCCAAATTAAACCCCCAGCTAGGGTTTTCTGACTATCTCGACCCTTCCAGACACGTTGGCGCACTCAAAATGACTATTTGGTCAAAAGAAAAATAATTTATTTTTAAATATCATAAATTCATTCTCGACGCGACTGACACGCGTGTCCCAATTAAATTTTCCAAATTGCCGTATTTCAGCCTCGCAACAATTTCAATATTTTTAATATTCATATATTGCCATTTATACACATTATAATCAAATACCAACTCACATCTCGTTAGTATTTTATCCGGATTAATTCTCAATTAATTCACATTTAATTTAATTAATCCCATAAATAAATATCGATAAAAATGCGGGGTGTTACATACTTCCCCCTAATAACAGAATTTCGTCCCGAAATTCGGAACTAAAAAGTACCTGGTAAAAACAACTCTGGATAACGTTCGCGCATCTCATCCTCGCGCTCCCATGTGGACTCCTTGGCATTATGATGCCGCCACTGAACACGTACTAACGGAACTATCTTTGACCGCAGTTTCCGCTCACTTCGGTCCAAAATAGCAATCGGCCACTCCTCGTAGGAGCTATCGGGCTGGAGATCGATGTCCTCCAAAGCAATGTGAGAATGAGCCAAATCATCTCTAAGATATTTCCTTAGCGAGGAAATATGAAACACATCATGAATCCTGTGTAAATTCTCCGGTAACCCAAGTCTATACGCAACAGACCCATTCCGCTCGATGATAGGAAATGGTCCCACGTATCTCGGTGCCAACTTCCCCTTCTACCCAAATTGAATAATCCCCTTCATAGGAGATACTCTGAGTAAAACCTGGTCCCCCCACTTGGAACTCCCTGAAGAACCTCTTCGCATCAGCATAGCTCTTCTGCCGATCTTAAGCACCCCGAATGCGACTCCATATCAATTCTATCCTTGCCGAAGTATCCTGAATCACTTCCGGCCCAAGTAGTTTGTTGTCCCCCACCTCCAACCAACATGCTGGTTAACGACAAGGTCTACCGTACAACGCCTCAAATGGAGCCATGCCAATGGTGAACTGGTAGGAGTTGTTGTAAGCAAACTCCACCAGTGGAAGATACTGCTCCCATCCACCCCCAAAATCAATGATGCACATACGCAACATGTCCTCCAACATCTGATTTGTACGTTCGGTTTGCCCATCGGTCTGCGGGTGATATGTCGTACTCAACCGCAAATCCGTGCCCATGGCCTCCTGAAAACTCTCCCAAAATTGTGAAACAAATATCTTGTCTCGATCAGACACGATATTTAGGGGCACACCGTGAAGTCTCACTATTTCTGCAATAAAGAGCTAGACATACTGTCCCGTAGTGTAGTCTATCCTTACGGGTAGAAAATGAGCAACTTTGGTCAACCTGTCCATAATTACCCAAATGGAGTCGTGACCCCTCTGTGACGTAGGTAACCCCGTGATAAAGTCCATGGAGATGCTCTCCCACATCCACATCGGGACCTCTAATGGCTGTAGAAGTCCTGCCGATCTCTGATGGTCCACTTTTACCAGCTGACAAGTGGCACATTTAGAAACAAACACGGCGATATCTCTCTTCATCCCGCTCCACCAATACTGATGTCTCATGTCTTGGTACATTTTGTCCCCACCGGGATGTACCATGAGCCGTGCGACTCTGCCATTACTTCGTGTCTCAATTCCTCCCCTTCCGAAACTACCAGTCTCCCATTGAAGCGTAATCCCCCGTCTGAGCTAACGGTATAGGACTCGGCTCCCTCTGCTAGTAATCGAACTATCTACTCCTGACAGAACGAGTCATTTGTCTGTGCCTTTACCATCTTCGTGACAATCTGCGGTGTAACAGTCATCATAGACATGAACGATCAGGCCACTGCATCCTGGTGTCCCAACTCTTTCCACTTTGCCTTCCACGCCCATGTCACCTCATTTACTGGTCTACGGCTCAACGTGTTTGCTACCACGTTAGCCTTCCCCGGGTGATATTGGATATCAAACTGATAATCCTTAACAAATTCAAGCCACCTTCGCTGCCGCATATTCAACTCCTTCTGCGTGAATAGGTACTGCAAGAACTTGTGGTCCGTGAACAATCGAAACTTCTCCCCCAAAAGATAATGTCTCCAAATTCGTAGGGCAAATACAACTTCCGCTAACTCCAAATCATGAGTGGGGTAATTCTTTTCGTGAGGCTTAAGCTTACGGGACGCATAAGCTGTGGACTGACTCTCCTGCTGCAATACACCTCCAAGTCCTTGTAATGACACATCGGTGTAAACTAGATACTCAACTCCCGGTCTCGGAAATGCTAACACAGGTGCCGAGGACAAATTGTCATTTAACTCATCGAATGCCAACTGACAGGCATCACTCCAAATGAACATTAGTTGTATATTATTCACATCATAAATATACATTATAGGCACCCCTAGTCTAGGCTACGGTGCACATACTCTGCTATCTCATCTCGGTATATCACGTACATAAGGATTACAAATTCCGACTCTCTCAGGAATTGTTAGAATAAGAAAAACACACAAAAATGGAGGCAAACATAATTCAACATATCCATGGGTTACGTACATACCTACGCTCCATAGTCAGCTGACTTATTAACTCACAAATAAGTCATTCTAGTATTATGTTCCTAAGGTACCAATCTAAATCCCCCCGTAGGCACACAAAGATTAGTTTGCCCAACGCGAACGACGACCTCCGTGATAGCAAGTATGGTAGGTATGTCATACACATAAGTCATATACTAAGAATTCACACGTCTTAGATATCTTAATATTAATAAAGGTATATTCTACATCCCTATATCATTATTCCAATTTTATGCATTTTAAGTCTTCCGATAATATATAATGTAGACTGTCGACTGTAAGGACATTTTTCTCATGTCCAACATGTTACATTTATGTATGTCGTACGCCGCTACATTTGCACGTCACCTCACAATCTCACATGACGGCCTCTATCCGAATTCCGGGAATCAAGCATTCAACATCTCCATTAATGTGTCCCACATCTGCCTCAACGACTTCACGTTCCAAGATTTTAGGGACTTAATGCAAGTGGTACGCAAGGGAAGTCAAAACAGTGAAAAAAAGGCAAGATAGGAGTGTTCAAGGGCATTTTCGTAATTTTACATCCATAGTTCAGAGGTCTGGTCAACTAGAAAGTTGAAGATCTCGCCGCAACGAAGATACTAGAAAAAACGTCACCTCAATCCGAGCTACGGTGAAGGAGTTATGGCCTTTTGAAGATAGAGAAAATTCCTTAAAGAATGCTGTTTTTTTTTTGTACGCTGGATAGAATTTTAGAGTTTTAAGAACATGGGACTCTTCATATTTTTTCCTATAAATACCAACTTCGGGGGAGTTGTTTTGCAAGACTTTAGGAGACGAATTTGAGAGTCCAAATACATCTAGTCTTCATATTTTTGAGTCCCAAGACTCATGTTTTGATTCACACATTCTTGCCAAATATTTGTGAATCCTTTTGCAACCCAAGAACACAACTTTGGTTTGTTCAACCCTTGTGGAGGAGACCGTTCTTCTTCTTCATTGCAGCCCTACTGGAAAGGGATAATTCCAGCCGCGACTACAGAATCCGATACCCGAGGGTAATTCTTAGTCAACTTGTATTTTCATTGTAATCCGATTGTAAGCCGTTTTCTTACAAATTATAGTGAAAATAAATGGTTTTGCCCCTGAGGGGGATTTTTCCTGAAATTGTTTGTTTTTATCATGCATGCTATATTTTATTTGATAAATCATCTAGATGCATGTCTTAGGGTTTAACTAAAATTTGGGATTAATTAAAATTGGTTTTTATTTGAGAAGTCGCAATATTTCCGCTGTAGCTACTCTCTCAAATTGGTATCAGAGCGGGTTACGCTAATTTATCGCGTGATCTTGATTTTTCAAGGATTTATTTTTTTGATACAATTTGACTTCTCACGTCGTCAAATTGGTATCAGAGCCTGTTGCACTAAGTTATTGTGTTTTGATTTTGATTTTGCACAAAAATGGATTTTGATGGTTTTGATGATCTTCGATGTCAAATTTTTGAAAAATTTTGGAAAATTCACACGAACTCTTGTTTTAAATTTTCTGTTGAAAACGAATCTGAGAGGTGTCCTTATTGTGAGGGTGTTGGTCACACGTTACATGAGTGTACCACAAATTTAAAGAAAAAATTGAATAAATCGATTTCTCATGTTTCTACCCTTAGTGATTGTGATTCGAAAGAAGAAGTTTTTTATGCTTCTAGGCGAGAGTTTCCCATCCGTGTGATTAGTGATGATAGTGAAAGTGATGGGAGTGTGGATGAAAGTGAGGAGGAAAGTGTAGATGAGCATGACTTGCAAACTGCTTTCAATGAACTTTATGCTGAAACTTTGAAAACAAAGAAAGAAAATTTGAAATTGAAAGCTCAATTGAAAGAGTGTGCCATAAAAAAAAATTATTTTTTAATTAAAGAACTTAGGGCACATGAGAAAATTTTGAAAGAGAAGCTTGAGTACGTCGAGGGTGAGAGAGATAGTCTTAGAGGGTTGATGGAGACTATGAAAAAGGAGCTTTTAGAGTTTGAGGATTCTAAACTAGTACTTGAATCTAGGATAGGTGAACTTGAGTTGAAATTGAAAGATTCAAGTAAAGTGAAATTTGATTTGGAGTCTAGGTCTGAAAAACTTGATAAGATTTTAGGCACAGTCGAGATCAAAACGGATAGGGGTGGGATTGGTCTTGAAAAATATGTTGCACCCATTCCCACACGTGTGAGAGAACCTCCTAGGATCATTAGGAGAGACCCACCTAGGCAAATTCGGAGAGAGCAACCAATAAATTTGAGGAGAGGGCGACCTTTAGGGAACACAAATCGCCCGATTTACTCTTGCACACATTGTGGTAGGCAAGGTCATCTTAGGAACTTTTGTTATAAGCTTATAAATGGACCTAAGAAGGTTAATGAAAGAATAAATTCGATTCCCAACACCCCCACACCTCGTTACACAGCTATTTGGGTTAGAAAATCGGATTTAGAGGCTTATGGTTTATTTGTCCACGATTCCCGTTTGCTTGCACGTAATTCACCCCATGTGAAATCTTTTGGTTAATTGTGATTGCATGTTTGTCATACACTAGTTGTGGTTTCATGATATATTTTTACTAGTGTGATGACTTGTACTTTTTGTATAAATTCTTGTTTTTGAATTTTTTTTGAAAAATACAAAAAGATTTTATTTTGATAAAATTTTGAAAAATCCAAAAAGATTTTTTTTTGTTTACACCGTTTATGGATGAACACTTAGGATGACCGAGTCACAACATCATTCCATTTTTTTCATGTGACTATTTGGTAGTGTTTTAAGACAATAGGTCAATTCATCCATGTGCTTTATAATGTTTGGAGTCATTAAGATGTAATTAAGTGTTACTTCCTACATGTTTGACTCACTTTATCCTTTATAGCACACATGCACGAATTTGTTTGATTATTGTGCTTGTCTTATCACATGTTGGTTGGGTGTTTTCACTTCAATCCTTTCCTTAAAACAAACCAAGCGCGATATATTTTGGTAAGAAAATTGTGCATATAAGAACCGTTTTGTGAGTTTGTGTGCTTTGTTTACAAACGGGGAGGGGCTGCGAAAGGTGATTATCTATCCTTTGCGCAAAAGCCACCGTTAAAAAGGATCTAAAAAATGGAGGAATTTTAATATCCGAGGTCCAAAGAGGTTAAAAGAGCCCGAAAAAATTTAAAGGCAATAAAAAGATATTCATGCCAAAATATGGGCCATTTAGGTTTTTGCACCAATTCTCCAAAGTTTGAGAATTTTGATTACCTCTAAAAGAAAATATATATGAGGGAGTTTGGTTGGAGATTTTATAACGGGTTTGCACGTCCTTGAAAATGCGCTTTATAGTTTTGGACGTTATTGGTGTGGAAATCACTTTGACTTTGATTTGTTGATTTGCATAAGACGATGTCATTTAAATTCAACATTTTTTTACACCTAAGGATACTTTTGATGCTCATTCGTTAGGGGTACACATATGCATCGTGCACATATGATTGATTGAGTTGATTTACCTATCGAATGTGTTCACACCCATTCATTCCATTTCCATGACTTGGTTGTTTGAGTCTAAATCCATGGTGTGATTTTTGTATCATGTTTTACATTTTTTTTAAATGGTATCTATTTTTTTTGTTTTGTATGAAAAATTTGAAAAATCAAAAATAGTGTGTAAAGATTTTTTTTAGCATCTCCTTGCAAGAGCACGTTTACCATATTGATTGATGCCTTGATTTGTATACCGTGACACCCCAATTTTGCTTATTTGATTCATTCTTCTCATCTGTCTATTTGGGGACATCATAAAAAGGGGGAGAAAGAATTATCATATTATGGAGGAGTTTGAATTTTGGGGGAGTTTTTGAGATTTGACTTATGCTTATCATATATTAGTATCTAGGTTTATCTCATTTCAAACTCGATACGTCACTTGGTATTTTTCTTTTTCTCATGTGTGTAGGTACTCTATTGATTATCTCTGAATTGCACACCCTGATGAGAAAAGATTTCAGATTCCTGAAGATTTGAAGAACAAACGATGAAGACTTATTCATTTCTATCTTTCCAGTTTTGGGTTCATGGGAGGGTAGATTTGTATAGGCAATTTCATATATGATAATTCGGATTTTTTATGTATGTACCGGCATAGACATAGGGGGAGATTTGTAAGGACATTTTTCTCATGTCCAACATGTTACATTTATGTATGTCGTACGCCGCTACATTTGGCACGTCACCTCACGATCTCACATGACGGCTTCTATCCGAATTCCGGGAATCAAGCATTCAACATCTCCATTAATGTGTCCCACATCTGCCTCAACGACTTCACGTTCAAGGATTTTAGGGACTTAATGCAAGTGGTACGCAAGGGAAGTCAAAACAGTGAAAAAAAGGCAAGATAGGAGTGTTCAAGGGCATTTTCGTAATTTTACATCCATAGTTCAGAGGTCTGGTCAACTAGAAAGTTGAATATCTCGCCGTAACGAAGATACTGGAAAAAACGTCACCTCAATCCGAGCTACGGTGAAGGAGTTATGGCCTTTTGAAGATAGAGAGAATTCCTTAAAGAATGTTGTTTTTTTTTGTACGCTGGATAGAATTTTAGAGTTTTAAGAACATGGGACTCTTCATATTTTTTCCTATAAATACCAACTTCGGGGGAGTTGTTTTGCAAGATTTTAGGAGACGAATTTGAGAGTCCAAATACATCTAGTCTTCATATTTTTGAGTCCCAAGACTCATGTTTTGATTCACACATCCTTGCCAAATATTTGTGAATCCTTTTGCAACCCAAGAACACAACTTTGGTTTGTTCAACCCTTGTGGAGGAGACCGTTCTTCTTCTTCATTGCAGCCCTACTGGAAAGGGATAATTCCAGCCGCGACTACAGAATCCGATACCTGAGGGTAATTCTTAGTCAACTTGTATTTTCATTGTAATCCGATTGTAAGCCGTTTTCTTACAAATTATAGTGAAAATAAATGGTTTTGCCCCTGAGGGGGATTTTTCCTGAAATTGTTTGTTTTTATCATGCATGCTATATTTTATTTGATAAATCATCTAGATGCATGTCTTAGGGTTTAACTAAAATTTGGGATTAATTAAAATTGGTTTTTATTTGAGAAGTCGCAATATTTCCGCTGTAGCTACTCTCTCAGTCGACACATCTCACATCCTAGTTTCTTATACTTAAAACCTATCTCAAAGAGGTTACTAAGTCTCCTATTATTTCAACATTTAATTTCATTATTCTTAAGGTCATTATTTCTGCCATAAACCTCATTTCATCAAATCATTCGAATTTACTCTTTTAATCCTAATATTATCTCACTCGTCGATCTTTATTGGATTTTAGACAACTATCCCAAATTAAATTCTAATTAAGGTTCGATTTCACAACCATACCTACTGGTCTTCCTTAAGTCTTAGAATACTCACAAAGTCTCCATCAATAATTTTCTAGGGTTAACATCCTTAAAATTTTAAACGGGAAGATTTTACTCATTCTGGGAAGGTCGATCGATCGACCTTGTATGTTTGATCGATCGATGGTGGTCGATCGATCGACTGCTGAATGTCGATCGATCGATTGCACCAGATAGGTTACGGACTGCTTCGTTTTGCAGTCCTCAAATCGTCCCAAAAATTCATTACAATGCATGAAACTTCATTCTAACGTTATAATATCATCAATTAATCATCCTACAACATTGTTAACATTCTAAAACTAATTAATCATCACCCAAAGGCCTTATTTAGATCAAAACATCCTCAAGAACCCTAGTTTTCTATTTCTTTCAAGAACAACAGTAATTCTCTTCTTTAATCCGTTTTTAGATCATCAAGTATTATATTTTGGATTCATAATTCGTCCAGAATATGTCTACATGCAATTACTAACATGGTTTATAGTTTTAATCCTCAAATTCATGGGTCTATATCAATCTTCCAAGACAAAATTCGATAATTACACTAAACATGGAAGAACACATTCATTGAATCAATTGTAACTAAATCACTTGCCTTATGTTCTTCAGATTTGTTGTTGGTTGGAGATGGTTGAATTCCTCTCTCTCTCTCTGCAGAATTCTCCTCTCTCTCTCTCTCTCTCTCTCTCTCTCTCTACAAGTTCTTCTCACAAGATGACAATAGAGGTGGGGGGTTGGTTTTTGGCAAGTTATAATATTTTCTTAACTTCTCCCGTAGCCCACTACTTAGATTAGGGTTGAAAATGGGTTAGTGGGTTTAATGATAAGTTATAATTAAAGTCTAATTTTCGTGGGTTTTAATTACCAAATTTCCGAAATTACCAAACTACCCTTCAGGGTTGCCGGTTTGGCCTAAAAATGCCCCGGGACCCAAATTAAACTCCCGGCTAGTGTTTTCTGACTATCTCGGCCCTTACGGACACGTTGGCGCACTCAAAATGACTATTTGGTCAAAAGAAAAATAATTTATTTTTAAATCTCATAAATTCATTCTCGACGCGACTGACACGCATGTCCCAATTAAATTTTCCAAATTGTCGTATTTCAGCCTCACGACAATTTCAATATTTTTAATATTCATATATTGCCATATATACACATTATAATCAAATACCAACTCACATCTTGTTAGTATTTTATCCGGATTAATTCTCAATTAATTCACATTTAATTTAATTAATCCCATAAATAAATATCGATAAAAATGCGGGGTATTACATACTTCCCCCCTAATAACAGAATTTCGTCCCGAAATTCGGAACTAAAAAGTACCTGGTAAAAAAAACTCTGGATAACGTTCGCGCATCTCATCCTCGCGCTCCCATGTGGACTCCTTGGCATTATGATTCCGCCACTGAACACGTACTAACGGAACTATCTTTGACCGCAGTTTCCGCTCACTTCGGTCCAAAAATAGCAATCGGCCCCTCCTCGTAGGAGCTATCGGGCTGGAGATCGATGTCCTCCAAAGCAATGTGAGAATGAGCCAAATCATCTCTAAGATATTTCCTTAGCGAGGAAATATGAAACACATCATGAATCCTGTGTAAATGCTCCGGTAACCCAAGTCTATACGCAATAGACCCAATCTGCTCGATGATAGGAAATGGTCCCACGTATCTCGGTGCCAACTTCCCCTTCTTCCCAAATTGCATAATCCCCTTCATAGGAGATACTCTGAGTAAAACCTGGTCCCCCACTTGGAACTCCCTGAAGAACCTCTTCGCATCAGCATAGCTCTTCTGCCGATCTTGAGCTACCCGAATGCGACTCCATATCAATTCTATCCTTGTCGAAGTATCCTGAATCACTTCCGGCCCAAGTAGTTTGTTATCCCCCACCTCCAACCAACATGCTGGGGAACGACAAGGTCTACCATACAACGCCTCAAATGGAGCCATGCCAATGGTGAACTGGTAGGAGTTATTGTAAGCAAACTCCACCAGTGGAAGATACTTCTCCCATCCACCCCCAAAATCAATGATGCACATACGCAACATGTCCTCCAACATTTGATTTGTACGTTCGGTTTGCCCATCGGTCTGCAGGTGATATGCCGTACTCAACCGCAAATCCGTGCCCATGGCCTCCTGAAAACTCTCACAAAATCATGAAATAAATATCTTATCTCGGTCAGACACGATATTTAGGGGCACACCGTGAAGTCTCACTATTTCTACAATAAAGAGCTGGGCATACTGTCCCGTAGTGTAGTCTGTCCTTACGGGTAGAAAATGAGCAACTTTGGTCAACCTGTCCATAATTACCCAAATGGAGTCGTGACCCCTCTGTGACGTAGGTAACCCCGTGATAAAGTCCATGGAGATGCTCTCCCACATCCACATCGGGACCTCTAATGGCTGTAAAAGTCCTGCCGATCTCTGATGGTCCACTTTTACCAGTTGACAAGTGGCGCGTTTAGAAACAAACACGGCGATATCTCTCTTCATCCCGCTCCACTAATACTGACGTCTCATGTCTTGGTATATTTTATCCCCACTGGGATGTACCGCGAACCGTGAGCCGTGCGACTCTGCCATTACTTCGTGTCGCAATTCCTCCCCTTCCAAAATTACCAGTCCCCCATTGAAGCGTAATCCCCCATCTGAGCTAACGGTATAGGACTTGGCTCCCTCTGCTAGTAATCGAACTATCTGCTCCTGACAGAATGAGTCATTTGTCTGTGCCTTTACCACCTTCGTGACAATCTGCGGTGTAACAGTCATCACAGACATGAACGATCGGGCCACTGCATCCTGGTGTCCCAACTCTTTCCACTTTGCCTACCACACCCCTGCCACCTCATTTACTGGTCTACGGCTCAACGCGTTTGCTACCACGTTAGCCTTCCCCGGGTGATATTGGATATCAAACTGATAATCCTTAACAAATTCAAGCCACCTTCCCTGCCGCATATTTAACTCCTTCTGTGTGAATAGGTACTGCAAGGACTTGTGGTCCGTGAACAATTGAAACTTCTCCCCCAAAAGATAATGTCTCCAAATTCGTAGGGCAAATACAACTGCCGCTAACTCCAAATCATGAGTGGGGTAATTCTTTTCGTGAGGCTTAAGCTTATGGGACGCATAAGCTATGGCCTGACTCTCCTGCTGCAATACACCTCCAAGTCCTTGTAAGGACGCATCGGTGTAAACTAGATACTCAACTCCCGGTCTCGGAAATGCTAACACAGGTGCTGAGGACAAATTTTCATTTAACTCATCGAATGCCAACTGACAGGCATCATTCCAAATGAACGGCACACCCTTACGAGTCAGGTGTGTCAAAGGACCCGCTATCTTTGAGAATCCCCGAATAAACCTCATGTAGTATCCTGCTAAGCCCAAGAAACTATGGATCTCAGTCGGTGTCGTGGGCTGTCCCCACTCCCTCACCGCGAATACCTTCCCAGGATC
Source organism: Sambucus nigra (assembly GCA_949130495.1). Classification (NCBI taxonomy): domain Eukaryota; kingdom Viridiplantae; phylum Streptophyta; class Magnoliopsida; order Dipsacales; family Adoxaceae; genus Sambucus; species Sambucus nigra. The sequence goes on from OX422221.1 coordinate 354,788,608, forward strand.
AACAGATATCCCCCAGTCCGAAATAATATGCCCCAAAAACTGAACCTCCTTCAACCAAAACCCACACTTCTCATACTTTGCATACAGCTCGTTCTGATGTAGCGTCTGCAAAACCTGCCTCAAATGCTCGGCGTGATCCTCCTCTGTCTGGGAGTAAACCAGAATGTCATCAATGAAAAAAATGACGAACTGGTCTAGGAACTCTCTGAACACCCTATTCATCAAGTCCATAAACACGGCTGGAGCGTTGGTCAAGCCAAAAGGCATAACCCAAAACTCGTAGGAACCATATCTCGTTAAGAAAGAAGTCTTCGAGACGTCCTCCTCCCTAATACGCAACTGATGGTATCCCAATCTCAAATCAATCTTTGAGAAGAAAGAAGCTCCTCTCAGCTGGTCGAATAAGTCATCGATTCGGGGCAACGGATACTTATTCCGTATCGTGACCTTATTCAACTCCCGGTAATCCACACACAACCTCAATGATCCATCCCTCTTCTTAACGAACAACACAGGGGCATCCCACAGCGAAGTACTCCTCCGTATAAACCCCTGACCCAACAACTTCTCAATCTGATCCCGTAACTCTCTCATCTCAGCTGGAGCCATACGGTAAGGTGCGCGGGCAATAGGCCGAGTGCCCGATGTCAAATCGATCACAAAATGTATCTCTCTACTCGGAGGTAATCCAGGTATATCCTAGAATACATCGGCAAACTCTCGAACAACCGGAATCGAATCAAGTGGTATCACCACTTCCTTAGAGGTCTCCTCCTCTATATAGTACAAATGAGTGGACGATCCTCCCTCAGGACGAGGCATCACCACTAAAAACATCTCCTGCCCGGGAATGGAAAAGATAATACTCCTACTAAAATAGTCAATCATGGCTCGGTACGCAACTAGCCAATTCATACCAATAATGGCATCATACTCGGTCATCTCTAACACTAACATATCCGCGGGTAGAGTAAGCCTCCCGATCTCTATACCCACGCCCCTACATATAAGGGAAATCATGGAACCCCTACTCAGTGGTGAATCTACACAGGTAACCGTGCTCTCGGCGGTGTCTAACAACCCAATGGTGCGTGCAAATCTCATAGCAATGAAACAATGTGTAGCCCCGTGTCAAATAAAATACGCCCCAGAGTCCCCTGAATAGAGAACATACCCTCAATGGCTGGTGGATCCTGTGGGGCTGCGACCTGCTGGAGCTGATACACTCTCCCATACTGAAGCTGTCCCTGCCGAACTGGAACTGCTGGAATGGGTGGTAATGCTACCATCTGTGGTGGTGCTGGGAGGGTGGCGGGAAACATAGGCCTCTGCGGCTCCTGTCGAGCACCCTGCTGCTGCTGCTGTGGGGCCCTGCCCCTATCAGGACAATCCTGACGTTTGTGGCCAATATTACCACAAATGAAACACTTCCCCTGGAAGTTTCCCCCTCGCTGCCCCTGCTGACCACGGCCCTGGCGACCGTTACCATTTCTTCCCTGGCCTTGCTGGCCCTGCTGAAACTGTTGTTGACCATTCTGACCCTACTGGCCCTGATGGCCATTCGGACCCTGTTGGCCATTCCAGAATCCCACCTGGCCGTTCCTGAAACCCCCTGATCGAAATCTCTTAGAATCCCCCTGCTGGGAACCCTGATCACCCTGCCTATACTGACCCTGAGCTGATTGTGCCCCGCTGGCACCATTTCCCCCTGTCCTGCCCTGATGGCTGGACTCTCCTGATCGCTTCCCCTCTGTCAAGTGAAAGCGGTGGTCCTGGTAATGGAGCAGTGCTGCGTTAACCACATCAGAATAAGTGGCTAACGATAGATTGCCCAAAAAGTGCTGACGGATCCTCTAAGTCAATCCATCCATAAACTTTTGGATCTTCTTCCCTTCCATCGAAATCTCATCAGGGACAATGTTCAGAAGATTATTGAACTCTGCCTCGTACTCCGCTACAGTTCTCCCCTCCTGCTTGAGGTTCATTAGCTTCCTCCTCATTTTCGTGTAAACAGCTGACGAAAAATACTTGCGGTCGAATTGCACCCAAAACTCCAGTATCATGAGAGCATCTCTCTCCTCCATGGTGGTAATAGACTCCCACCACTGCAGTGCAGATCCCACTAGCTTGGAAGTAGCTAGTATCTGCTTCTGAACATCGGTGCACTCATACATCCTCAAGTTCCTCTGAATGTCTTTCCTCCACTGACTTGAAAACACAACATCGGAGCTACCTGCGAACTCCGGTGGGTGTGCTTTCTGAAAAGCATCACGTACGCGTTCCCAAGCAGACGGGTATGCATGTTCCTGGACCGGCATGGCTACTGGAACCTGGGGTGGTGCCTGCTGTACAACGGCGAGAGCGGCATTTACCGCTTGGGCTACAATGCCTACAACCTCTGCGGCATTCATGGTGCCCTGTCCTGAAGCTGGCTGGGGCTCTGGCTGTGCATTCCTAGGAACCCGTGGTGCACGTCGTGGAGGCATCTGAAATAAGAGTAAGGTCTATAAGTTCGCAGTTATAAACCCCAAATAGTTGAAGAGCAAAGCATACATAAAAGAATACAACAGTCCTAAAATATAGGGCTCTACATCAAAGAAAGCTCAGCGGAAACATAATAAGCCGTACAGATCCTAAAGGACACTAGAACTTGATGCTCTGATACCACCTGTGACACCCCGACTAATTAAATACCGGGTAGCTACTCCTTTATTAAATTAATTCAAAATGTCAAGTTGGTTCAGTTAATAGCATCACTGTCGAAAACATTTAATGATTACTAACCACCTAGTATTTAAAAAGTAAGTTGTCAAATTTTAAATTAAATATGATTAACATGCAATAAAATAATTATGAAAGAATAACATAACCATTCACCATAAAGAAGCAATAGAATAACCAACAAATAATAATAACTCCGGAGGAAATACTCCTCACAACAATCCCACAACTGAAATAAAAAGAACAGTGTACCCTCAATTAATTACATGCCAAAATCTGAATAACTGAAATATGAAATGTCTCTAAATAGAAATGGGCGACATGCCCTACAAATGATGAAACTGAATATAGAGTCAAGACTAGAAAAGGAGGCGTCTACTATTAAGGCCCTGTAACTTCCACAACAGCTACAGCTCGTCACCTGAATGGAAATACTATGCATGGTGTCCTTGTGGCTGGGCACCTAAAAGGATTTTACCAAAAAATAGATTTGAAAGCAAACGGGTCAGAGCCCGAAAGTGGAGAGTATTTTAAAAATAGCAAGTGCTTTAATAACATTAAAACAATGAATGCAAAATACATGTTAGGACGTGCACTCACATGAGCTCCTCACCTCTCAACTAATGTGCACTCCTAACGCATCCATAGCCCGTACTAGTTATGCTACTAACTAACTAGTCTAATACAAAACCTGGCTTCACTTTATAGGTTTAAGGCTTTATTCATGTCATTAAAGTATACTATGTATGTTCCTTAATTCCCTAATAACAACCTTTTATTATGTGGAGTTCTCATTTTCATCTCTATTAAAATAGCACAAGTATACACATCGTTACTTTACTAAGTATTTCATTGAACATTAGTTATATATTATTCACAACATAAATATACATTATAGGCACCCCTAGTCTAGGCTATGGTGCACATACTCTTCTATCTCATCCCGGTACATCACGTACATAAGGATTACAAATTCCGAATCTCTCAAGAATTATTAGAATAAGCACAACACACAAAAATGGAGGCGAACATAATTCAACATATCCATGGGTCACGTACATACCTACGCTCCATAGTCAGCTAACTTATTAACTCACAAATAAGTCATTCTAGTATTATGTTCTTAAGGTACCAATCTAAATACCCCCGTAGGCACACAAAGATTAGTTGGCCCAACACGAATGACGACCTCCGTGATAGCAAGTATGGTAGGTATGTCATACACATAAGTCATATACTAAGAATTCACACGTCTTAGATATCTTAATATTAATAAAGGTATATTCTACATCCCTATACCATTATTCCAATTTTATGCATTTTAAGTCTTCCGATAATATATCATGTAGACTGTCGACACATCTCACATCCTAGTTTCTTATACTTAAAACCTATCTCAAAAAGGTTACTAAGTCTCCTATTATTTCAACATTTAATTTCATTATTCTTAAGGTCATTATTTCTGCCACAAACCTCATTTCATCAAATCATTCGAATTTACTCTTTTAACTCTAATATTATCTCACTCGTCGATCTTTATTGGATTTTAGACAACTATCCCAAATTAAATTCTAATTAAGGTTCGATTTCACAACCATACCTACTGGTCTTCCTTAAGTCTAAGAATACTCACAAAGTCTCCATCAATAATTTTCTAGGGTTAACATCCTTAAAATTTTAAACGGGAAGATTTTACTCATTCTGGGAAGGTCGATCGATCGACCTTGTATGTTCGATCGATCGATGGTGGTCGATCGATCGACTGTTGAATGTCGATCGATCGATTGCACCATATAGGTTACGGACTGCTTCATTTTGCATGAAACTTCATTCTAACGTTATAATATCATCAATTAATCATCCTACAACATTGTTAACGTTTTAAAACTAATTAATCATCACCCAAAGGCCTTATTTAGATCAAAACATCCTCAAGAACCCTAGTTTTCTATTTCTTTCAAGAACAACAGTAATTCTATTCTTTAATCCATTTTTAGATCATCAAGTATTATGTTTTGGATTCATAATTCGTCCAGAATATGTCTACATGCAATTCCTAACATGGTTTATAGTTTTAATACTCAAATTCATGGGTCTATATCAATCTTCCAAGACAAAATTCGATAATTACACTAAACATGGAAGAACACATTCATTGAATCAATTGTAACTAAATCACTTGCCTTATGTTCTTCAGATTTGTTGTTGGTTGGAGATTGTTGAATTCCTCTCTCTCTCTCTGCATAATTCTCCTCTCTCTCTCTCTCTACAAGTTCTTCTCACAAGATGACAATGGAGGTGGGGGGTTGGTTTTTGGCAAGTTATAATATTTTCTTAACTTCTCCCATAGCCCACTACTTAGATTAGGGTTGAAATTGGGTTAGTGGGTTTAATGATAAGTTATAATTAAAGTCTAATTTTCGTGGGTTTTAATTACCAAATTTCCGAAATTACCAAACTACCCTTTGGGGTTGCCGGTTTGGCCTAAAAATGCCCCGGGACCCAAATTAAACCCCCGGCTAGTGTTTTCTGACTATCTCGGCCCTTACGGACACGTTGGCACACTCAAAATGACTATTTGGTCAAAATAAAAATAATTTATTTTTAAATCTCATAAATTCATTCTCGACGCGACTGACACGCGTGTCCCAATTAAATTTTCCAAATTGCCGTATTTCAGCCTCGCGACAATTTCAATATTTTTAATATTCATATATTGCCATATATACACATTATAATCAAATACCAACTCACATCTCATTAGTATTTTATCCGGATTAATTCTCAATTAATTCACATTTAATTTAATTAATCCCATAAATAAATATCGATAAAAATGCGGGGTATTACATGATGTCAGGCGGAGACAATAGTAGAATGAATTAAATTTATCTTAGTTTTACTAGTGACACAGTTTCTTCTTACTTTAGAGTTTGGTTGGCAACGATGTGTGTAGCACTTGGAATCTTTATGGGTTCAAAGGTTATGTAAAGCTTGGTTGGAAATAATGTGTGTATCACTTTATTGAAATTGACTTATTCTTAGGTTCGTCATTTAGGTTCATATAATACATGAATGGGTCTAGGCTGGTAATCCAAATGAGGGTGCCACTTGGCTCCGTATATAACGGCTATCTGACACTTAGCACTGGATAATTTTAATACCAATCACTAGAGGAATCATCATAGGCATGATCCATAGTTTACTTGAAATATTAGATCAAATAAAGTAGGTTGGTTCTTCTGAAGGACATGATTTTGATGTGATTATTGGAATCATCCCCACCATGAAGGCCATCCAGGCTGTTGTAACCTTAGGTACTGGTGGTTCTTTGGGTCTTGAATGCCCAAGTGTGGATATAGGAAAATCATTTGCCAATGCATGCTCAGTACTAATGGAAAACAACAAAGAAAGGAGTATAGCTTTTGGTGCAGCTAGTGCAGCCGCTGAAATAGCTTCAGGTGATTTGCATTAGCAATAATCACTTTTTTAAAAATGTTATTTGATGTTGTTTATATCATTTCTGTTGAATGACTTGATTGATATAAGATTATAGTATGTTGTAAATTTAATGGATGATAAATTCTTATCACACCCCACCCTGAACCTTCTTATTATGATACCTATAACCAGATTTCTATTTTTGATAATATATTTTTGAATTCCACCCAGTAGCCATAAACCTTTAGAGGCTCATCCCTCAAAATAATAATGCTTGTATTTTTTTGTTAAACCATATAAAAAATAATTATAAGATGTCAATATTCTTAATTTGGATGGAAAGTTCCTGATTATGGTTCAAACTACCTATAATCATAGTTTTACTTTAAGGTTCAAGTGTTCTGACACCCTTCAGCATTAAGTGGTTACTAAGGTCAGGGATATAATAAGGTCTTTTTTTCATATTAGCACTGGATTAGTTTATTACCCTTGACATTAGATCACTTTTGTCATTGTCGTATATTAGTGTTATGAGTTGTGGCTCGTGTTAGAGTATCCAACCCTAAATTGTATGGTAATGGACGGAGATGACCATTTGCTAGAACTTATAAATTGTTTGGCTTTGGTTGCTATGGGAACTAAACTATTGTGGTATGTGGTATATATACGGTATAACATATGCATAGTGCTTCAATTAATTGTATTATTGGGTGTAAGGTAGTCTAAAATATACTTCATTACTATAAAAATTGTTGAGTATGTATTTTTCTTTCTTTTACAGAGCTACCTCTATCTATTCAGCAAAACTTGAGTTCAAATAAAGAAGAAAGATTTATTGAAACTACACATGTTACACCAAGTTTAAACTTTCAACATATTCTAAACTAAAACATATTAAACTAATTAACTAAACTTTCACAAACCTGAAATTACACATATTAAAATATGTAATAGAATTAATCAGTTACAACGACGAGTCCACGAGATCATTTGAGCTCGAAGCATTATGTGGTGAACCTGGTCTTCCTTAATAAATGGCAAGTTTCCTGCATTTTTGCGAATATTTGATATTCTCATTGGTCCAATAGCGAATTTAAGAACTCATTTTTCTATTTGTCCTAGTAATTGAGACAATTAAAGAAAAATTAGATCAGGAGTTGAGATATTAATTAAAATTTGTGTTATTGTTTACTTTGCAGAGGTCAAAAGTGTGTTTGATCCTTGTGATGATGAGAATGATGACATTCAATATTATAGTGTGAGCTTGGGAGCTGATTATGTCCAAAGAGATGATGATTCAGAATCTGATAGCGAGGTGAAGCATCAAAACTAGTTTTATTTTTTGTTGAGCTTAAGATAAAACACAAACTTGTTAATTTCATACATTACATTATGAGTATTTTTTACTTAGGGGTCTCGCTAATGGTCAAAATTAGACTTTGGTACCTCTTTAGTACATTTTTTATCATCTAATATAAAATATTCCCCAGTGAAGGTTTAGCTTAGAAATTCCAAAGCCTAAAAGACAATTATGTCAACGAGGTAGCCAAGTCAAAATCACCCTTACATTATAGACATGTAATGATTTTTTAACTCATTTCAAGTTAGCCAATCAGAAGATGAGCAATACATAATCGTACAGAATATGAGCTTTCTGATATGGACCTTTTGTATGCCGATGGTATTACTTCTTCCAATGGGATTGGTTTCATGGAATTTTTATTTCCCAAGTCTGTGCACAATATCTTCACGGACCCTGCTGATCAGAATGATCCACTGCTGAGGTAAGTCTAAATGTTTGGTGCATTTGTAGCCACATGTTCAATGGATACCTCTCACTTCAAGACTGGATTTAGCAAACATCTTAATCCCTATCACTGAACAATTTATCATTTTTCGATTCTGAAATTAGAAACTTAGTGTATCAGGCTTATTGGTACTAAAATTTTCCACTAGAAAGAAAACGGTATGCAATTCACATCTATCTCAACATGAAACTTTGGAATTAGTTATGTAAAACGCGTACCTGTTACTTTCTTTATTTCACCAACACTTTATGCATATTTTAGTCTTTTTCAGGCTCAAGTCATTATGACTATACACACAATTTTAGTGTGAACCATATGCATAACTCACTTCTATATCACTGATTTGTAATTATTTGGAAGAAATCTGAAGTCCCTTCTCACATGTATTAAATTGAATAAGAAAACCTATCAATTTCAAGTAAAAAATGATGGTATAAAGCTCATATGAAAAAAATAAACATTAATTACTCTTTTGTGTTTGTTTGTTTGTTTGTTTTATAGGTTGAAACTCATTGGAAGTTCTATGGTTGTGTATGTAGAGGCGAACCAGTGCTACTTGATAAATGAGGAGTTAAACACGTTAGTGTTGCTTGAAGAGAAGACCATGGAATTTGAGATAACTGAGATGAATTTCATATGTATTGACATGAATTAAGATAAAATTCAAATTCCCTCATGTATTGAGATGAATTTTATATGTATTGACATGAATTTTCTATTAATGGAATTTGAGCCACTAATTTTTAGTGGGCTTATTGTATGTGTATTAGTGTTATTGCAGACTATTTGTATTGTTGTTGTATTATTTTTACCATGTTGGTTTTATATTATTATTGAATTTTTTTATTCTAAAATAGGTACATAAAATAGTGGAAATGTTATTGATTTTTTTTGGTAATATTATTTATAATTAATTTTTTTCTTTGATCCAAAAATTTGGCACATTTTAAAACTGTGCCAAAAGTGAATCAAATTTTAGCACAGTTTTGAACTGTGCCAAAAGTGTACCAAAATGTACTCAATCTGGCACAGTTATAAAGTGTGCCAAAAGTGTGCCAGAAATATCAAATTCTATCACGGTTTTAAAGTGTGCCATAAGTGTTCCTGTTTGGTCAAATCTGGCACACTTTTACACCGTGCCAAAAAAATGACCATTTTGGAACACCTGATTCTGGCACAGTTCAAAACCGTGCAATATTTGATTTGACACGATTTTAGGTGTAATGTACTCTTACCTCTCTCTTACTATAGCGTTTAGTATAGGCTTAAGATTGTAAAATGATATTAGGGTTAGCCATTAGGTTTTATCTATATCGTAATTCATGTCATTTGGGTAAACCCTATTTTTACATAGGCTTCTAAGTCCCCAAACCAAATATAAATGTAAGGACATTTTGTCCATTATCTATTTGTATGTCATATGTCGTTACACCGTTGATGAAATTGAAGATCGCATCTATATCGACGGATCCAAATATCAAAGCTTCATGAACATGGAATCAATTTTCTGCATATACCGGACCAGTTCGGCCCTGTTTAAAACGAACCGATCCGCCCCGAACCGGTCCGCCCATTTTGGAAAAAGAACCGATCCACCTCCGGACCGATCTGCCTCAAGTCAGACCGATCCGCTATGCTCCAAACCAGTGAACCTCGGATCGAATGCAAACCGAAGAGGCCATGTTCAAAAACGAACGGATCCGCTATCGGACCGGTCCGACATCAGAAGCGGACCAATCCGCCTGAGATAAAATCAAACGGATTGTGCTGAGATTTTTTCGGCCCAGGTTTTCTTATTTAAACCAACTTCGGGGATTTGTTTTGTAAGACTTTCATAGACGGTTTTCAGAGTCCTAAATACTCTAAGTCTTCACCTTTTTGATTCCCAAGACTCATGTTTTGATTCACACAACTTCTCATACCTTTGTGAATCCTCTTTGTAACCCAAGAACACAACCTTGTGTTTGTTCATTCCTTGTGGAGAAGACCGTCCTTCTTTTTCATTACTGCCCTCCTGGAAAGGGAAAGTTCCAGCCGCCGACTACAGAACCGACGCCTGCGGGTATTTCTGTGTCACTTGTGTTTTTCATTGTAATCCGTGTAATTGTATTTTACGAATTACAGTGAAAAATAAAAGGTTTTGCCCCTTTGGGGGATTTTTTCTCACATGTGTGTGTTTGAATGTTCTTGCATGTTTTACATATTCTTCAATCACACCTAGATGCATGTTTAGGGTTTAATTGGGTAAAACTAAGTTTAATTATATAATTTCTTAATTTGAACGACGCGCAACTCTTCAATAAATCAGTATAAACTCACCCTAATGATATATATAACCTATGGGTACATTGTTTTAATCATTTTCATCCTTATTTGATCTCCTAAAAGTCCAATACAAATATATAATTCCATATTAATCGAATTAAACAAAGTAGAATCACCAAATAAACTAAATATCAAAAACAACTAAAAAAATGGGACACTCACGTAAAATTTATTTTAAGCTAAGTTATTTAATTTACACATGTAAATTAAATATCTCGATTTTAATTATTTCTAACTATAAAATTATTTTATTATTATTTTTTTCTAATTGTTGTTTTCTGAATTAATTATTTATTTAAAATTTGGGGTATTACACTTATATGTGGGTTTATTGGATATTTTACATTATGTAGGATTATACATTATATATTCCATGGCATGTTCTTTTCAGTTGATTGTATTTCTTATTACAAAAAGATTTTTGATACAGTCATGACATATCTTGTATAAATCTAATCACTATTTAAATCATTATTCCTTTTGTTGGAATATGACACATAATTTATGGGATAGTTTCTATTTTTCTAATTCTTATAATCTTAGAAAAATATTGTATTGGGAATACATGATCACACCTTATTTCAATTTATATTGCATTGCACATTGAGGTGTATATGCTACTGTTCATTAAAAATAATTATTTGTCTTTGTTTTAGGAGAAAGTCACCACATGCAAAACAAATTTGAACTAAGGTAATATCTCAAATGTCTTTATCAATCCAAAATTATGTAACATAAATTATATGAGACTAAAGTTTTTAATCAAAAACATTTACTATGGTGGGAAAAGTTGTTGTTGAAAATGATCCTTAAAAAGATTGTTGGAGACTTAAATAGAGTCAAAGCTTTGCATTATTTATTTTATGATTCGTTATCTTAATTAAACTTGAGCTTGATTTTAATCCCTCAATTATGTTTATTTTTTTGTTTTTCCCAAACGTGATATGATTTTATGTCCTTGGTTGATATATCCCATCATGTTATGAGCCTTTAGTATAACATTTCTTGATTATGAACAGTTGTGATAAACTCAAACATTTTGTAAGTAGGATAATTATGTTTATAGTTTTTATTACCCAAAAATGGCTTAGGATTTGTTCTCATATTTCATATCTTTGTGGTTATCTCCTTATAAAACCTTTTAATTAGACTTAGGTTGTGTAATATTTTGATTATCTAATTTTCTATCAAACTATATGCTCTATTGAGTGCACATTACTCATTATGTTGTGTATTCTAATTTAATTTAGCCTAATTTGTTTCTTTAAACTCTTTGTTGCCTTCAGTTATTTCCTTTGCTTATATCATGAAAAAAGGGCGAGAAGTTTTTAGTAAGGGGATGAATTAGGTAATGTAGATGCCTTATCAAGGGGGGATTTATGATTGGGAAGTTGTATGTTTGTTTGAAAGAGATATGTCTTTACATCATTACTTATACATATTATTGTTTTACAAACTTTATCATAGTTGTAGGTTTTCATAACAAATAGGTAATTTTATTAGTTTGCCAATGTGTGGCTGATAAAAAAGGATTCAAGCTCTACCTGGATGTTTGAGACAAGTATCCTGGATCGTTGGGATTCAAGTAAATGTAATATCTACCTATTGTAAGTAGATGGCATAACATATACTTTGGTTATAAAATAATAATGCAAAATAATTTTCAAAGCCTTATTCTTTTCTGGTTTACCCTCATTAAATGTTATAATACTTTTATGCATGAAAACTGATTTGAAATAGACATTTTTGTGAAAGTATGACTCTGGTCCCGACCTAGTTTCGTTGGAGGTTCACTTCAACGAAGGATAACTTCACTTTAGCGAATGGATTTCCATTTCCCGTGACTTGAGTCAAATTCTCAGAGAATTTTCCTCTATCTTTTCCTTAACATGGTGTTTCATAAGTGAAGATTTAACGAAGCACACCTTCGTTTCGACGAACTTCTCATTTCGTTGAATATTTTTCTAGAAAAATTGAAGATCTTCTTGAGTCTCGTGCAAATGTCAATTTTTTGAGATGTTATGTCTCATGATTAGACTATTTAATTTAATCGCTCTCTTACACATTGAGGGAATAATTGGATGAGAAGTTGCAGGTTATCTGTTTTGACGTAACACATTAAATTAGTTTTTTTGAATAAAAAATAAATTATTGTTCCTTGTTTTAAAATCATTTTTTCTCATATTCTCGAGAGAAATTTCTTTCTAAGAGAGATAAGCTTGTGTTATTAAGCTTATTCTTCTCTTCAAACACTATAATAAGCTCTGGCCACTTTAGAAAAAGATCTACAGAGTTTAATCTTGTTCATATTTTCTCTCTCGTTTCTTTTCATTTAATCACCTCCCTCTTCGAGGTTCATCAATAACAAGGTGGAAGAAAAAAAATTTAAGCCTATACATATTTCATCACCCAAACACGTTTTAGGGTCTTTTTTCCTAAGAGGGTTTTTGTAATATTGTGGCTCATTTTTGGGTTTCAAAATCCTGGAAATCAAGATATCCTTCAATTATAAAGAAGACATTTTTGAGTTGTTATAAGAGGAACATTGTTGATTATAGATTAAGATATAGGATATGTTGAAATCCACAAGGATATCGTAGAGGTTTCTGACTCACTAAGAATTAGTGAGTAAAGTTGAGGTGTCAGTTAGCATACAAGGACTATAAAAAAATTATTTGACCCCTATGTAAGTGTAATACCCCGCACTTTTATGCATAATTAAATTTCATAAGTCAGTGTAATTTGGTAAGTTGAGGAATTTTAGTGAATAGTAAATTCTGGATTAATAAGCGTTAGACGATTTACGACTCATGCTACATTTACTTTGGAGACTGAGTAAATGAGTCGAAACATTTTTATTACATGTCGCACTTGGGTAAAGCGACAAAGGATAATATTTTAATTGGAAAACCCGTATCGAGATGTGTTGGGTTTAATTAGTAAATTTCAGTTAAGTGACTCAGATGGAGATTTTGAGAGTGCAGTTGGTTTTAGAATGGCCAAGATAGTCAGAATAGAGTATCCGGGAGCCGTGTTTGGATTCCGAGAATTTTTGGACCAGTAGGGACTCATAATTGAGTAAACGAGTCATTTTTGGGTTTATAAGGGATAAACCCTTATTTCTCTCTATATAGGGCACGAGAGAGTGGGATAAAAGAAAGAAAAGGAGAGAAAAGAAAGAGGAGAAGAAAGGAAGAGAGAAAGGAGGAGAGAAAAGGAGATTTCGGCCAAACTCCGCGGGATTTGACTCGAGGTCATCGGATTTTATCCACGAGGCAAGTGTTTACTTGCTTTATTCCTTTAAGCATAAAATCTCATATTTTAGTTGGTGTATAAAACTATAAAGATTTTTGGGTTGGGTTTTTCATGAATCAAAACGGGGTTTTCGGAAGATTAACGAGTAAACCCCGGACAATAATCGATTTAAGAAACTTAGAAATTAATTAAAATTTGTTGTTAATTCTTGGTTCTAGGGTTATTAGAACCTATTTTATTTAAGTATATATAGTTGGTTGAGGTTGGAGGATGAGGATGGATATAAAAGCTTGGGAGAAGCTTTAATGGCCGAAACATCTTCTCCGAGAAGAAGCTGCCACGATCAATCGATCGATCGGCGGCCAAGGGTCGATCGATCGACCCTTCGGGATTTTTGGCAATTTCGGCTAGTTAAGTTTAAATGGGATAAATTCCCAAGTTAATTAATCCTGGTTTGTTTATTTGAGGAAACAAGTATCCAACCATGGGAATGTATTCCTAGTCAATTAAGGGAATAAATTTTGGACTAGGAGGGTGCAATAAGTGTGTGGCACTAAAAGTATATTTTTGAGGAAAATAAATAAATTGAGGAATTAGACAATTGGGGTTCCTAAAAATAGTGTGGGGACTTCCAAATTATTAATTGAGTGAGGTGTACACCTTAGGTTAATTGAAGGTAAAACCCATGGCTTACTAATTTAGGGGTGTTCGGGATGAGTTACAATCGGGGCAGTATTTCGAAGGGTGATTATATATATATATATATATATATATATATATATATACATAATATATATATATATATATATATATATATATATATATATATATATATATATATATATATATATATATTATGCATGTTAGAACAATATTTATATACCTCCTATATGTTTGAGTAAAGCCTAGGAGATGGGCAGGATGGAATAAAGGATATGGGCTAGAGATTTTGAGAAGCTATCCTGTGTCAGTTGACGATTATTAGTATAGGTAATGCGATACTTATGGGACTTAAATAAGTTGAGAAAATACTTATTTAATTAGTAGGAATTGGTATAGTTGGAGAATATATATAAATCCTTAAACGTGATTAAGGTGCGAGTCATATTTCAAGTGAGAGAATACTTATCGGTTTAGTATTTTAAGTTTGTGATTACTTATATATACTATTACGAACGGGAACATTCGGGATTATTGGCTATCGCTATGTGAGTTTGGAAATTATAGCCATATATATATTGGGAAGCGATATTATAAATATATGTACGGAAGTTGTTAAAGTATATATATGCAATGATATGAATAAATATATTTGTGTGTGATTGGTATATTTATATCTTAGAGGCTGGTTCCACGAGCTTTCCTTTGGCGTAGGGTTGGAACAGCTAGATTATATATTTCTCTAGTGCGAGTCGGGTAGGTTGCGCGATGTGGGTGAATCCCCTGGCCTGAGGAGCAGGGAGAGTATATCCCCCGGTCATCTAATCTCACGTTCGAGTGCGATGTGTGTGTACTCCACTTGCAGAGGGAATATGACTGCCTCCACCGTTATGTATATTTTTACCATAACCATGAGTGAGTCTGGCTTGGTACCGAGGTATAGTGAGTAAACTCGGATTCGGATAGCCACTGTGAGACTGCATCCTCGAGTTATAGCTTGGTGGGATGGTTATTATGCTTGTGATTGTAATAAGTATAATTATATTCATTGAGATATGATACATATAAGGTTAAAAGAATGATAAGGTATTATTCCCTTTCCGATATATATATATATATATCCGTATTTACATGAATATGAATCAGAGGTTATAGTGAGAACTATATATTTATATATGAGTTATGTATATGCGCTTTGTGCTGAGGGTCTAATGGATCTCGATGATCAACATTGCCAGGTAGTAGTGTATCAGGGGGTTCCTTATTTGGATTTTTCTTCGCGAGACACCCCACGTACGAACATAGCGCAGTGTTGGGAATGGGGAGAAGTTTAGCCCTTAGTACTCGGGTTAATTAGGATTTTTAGAGATTGGATTAAACGGATTAGCTAGGCAGGGTAGCTTAACTAGGTTGTTTAATAGGTATGCAATAGGTGTGCACTATTAGAAGAGGGGTGAGGGGTATCTCATGGGAGTGCGATACTAATTTAAATATGAGGTAAAGTATTTTTTTTTTAAATATAGCATTTATGCACTTGCAAAATATTTTCACAACTCGGGCTCTGACCCGTTTATCTATTTTTTCCTCTCTTTTTCTATATGTGTGTGTGTGTGTGTATATATATATATAGGTGTCCAGACACAGGGATGCCTAGATGATGATTCCTTCGAGTCAGACGTGGGATGCAGTAGCTGTGGATGCATGCAGGTTTCTTTTAGACGCTTCTATTCTTGTGATCTAGATAGGAAGCATTGTAGTATCACTCTGGCCGAAATCCCAATTATATTTATTTATTCTTTTACATCCTTTTAGTGCGGCTTTGATTTGGTTGTTAAACTGAGTGTTCAGTTATTTTATTTCATTTCAGTTTCATGTATATAAACTGTGTGGATGTTTTATTTAAATGCTTTATTTAAAAAGATTAGCTAAATAAAATTTTGACGCCAACCTAATAGGTTATTAGTAATTAATTTGATTTTTGACAGTGATGCTGAGAATGAACCATATGAGACTCCTGGTTTAATTTAGTATAGGATTGATCACCCGATATTTTATTAGGCAGGGTGTCACAGTAAGTCTTACAATGTTTTTAGTGAGATTGTTGCTTTGACTAAGGATTTTCTCCTCACAGTGCCGATATTATGTTTTGATTTACTTTTTTCATGTGATTTATTATTCGTATGCTTATAAGAATATTAAAATATGAAGTGTATAATGAGTATATAGTAAATGTTGTTACATAGACCTTTAGGGTGTGCTATTTATTCTCGCACAATTAAAATTTAAAAATAATTATAATTGGTGGTTCTTTTATAATTTTCACTTATCGGTTGGCCATCCTGATACGCCGAAGATAGGGCGTGTCGATCAATTTCTACCATTCTCATCATCATCATCACAATAATAATAATAATAATAATAATAATAATAATAATAATAGTAATAATAATAATAATAATAATAATAATAATAATAATAATAATAATAATAATAATAATAATAATAATAATAATAATAATAATAATAATAATAATAATAATAATAATAATAATAATAATAAGAAGAAGAAGAAGAAGAAGAAGAAGAAGAAGAAGAAGAAGAAGAAGAAGAAGAATAAGAATAAGAATAAGAATAAGAATAATAATAATAATAATAATAATAATAATAATAATAATAATAGTAATAATAATAATAATAATAATAATAATAATAATAATAATAATAATAATAATAATAATAATAATAATAATAATAATAATAATAATAATAATAATAATAATAATAATAATAATAATAATAATAATAATAATAATAATAATAATAATAATAATAATAATAATAAGAAGAAGAAGAAGAAGAAGAAGAAGAAGAAGAAGAAGAAGAAGAAGAAGAAGAAGAAGAAGAAGAAGAGTTAAAATACTGCAAATGATTTAATACATCCACGCCATGCACTGATATAAATATAAATACTAAGATAAACCAATATTATATATTCATGCTTCATAAACTAAAATAGCGTCCATAACCTCAATAAAATAAATATACAGTGTCTCAATCTTACAAATAGTCTCAAATAGGAATAGAAATAAAGTGTGGACCAACATGGTTAATAAATAAATCTATGACTCATATAAGTAAAAACATTTGAATGAACTTCATATTTAATAACAACCTAAACTAGGAAACAAAGATAATGATCCCGAATGAAGGCAACTCTGATTGCTCAGCCTTGTTGCTCCTACATATGAACGCCTGGAAAATGTTTTTAGAGTACATGTGTTAGATCCTGAAATGTGCAAGAAATGGCTTACAATATCAAACATAAATAATAGGAGATTTATTCATGGAATGAAGCTAATCTCTCAGGAACTCACACGAAAATATAACTCACCCTTCTACATGAGTGACCTAACCTATTAAAAGTGTCCAATACTTCCCCATAATTCATAGCTCGTTAGTCTCACCCTGAGACTTGAAAGTAAGATATCTCGTAGCTACAACATAACAATCTTCCTAACCAACTTCTAAGGATTTTGTCCTACCTACCTATCAAGTGTCACTCGAATAAATAGATATGCGTCATATCAATACAATATCACATGTGACACAATCCCGTATAGAAATATGTTCCTCGCAAGACTAGATATATATTACACATCTATAAACCGCATGAAAACATTAATCTTATGGATATTCGCATTCCTATATATGTTAATCCATAGGGATCCCAAACCTAATGGATTCAGAGCATGCATCACACAAACTAATGAGGCGAACGCAACATAATCACACTATCAGGTGGTCACATACTAAACCGTGTGATTGATTATGTCCTCATGCCTACTCATCGTGAGACGATGACCAAATAAATGCAAGTTCTAAACAATCGACCTCTACACAACATGCAACATTAAGTAGGGGTGTAGTACTCGATCCCTCAATCCAATAACATCATATTCCCCCAGTAATAGATTCCTCATGAGTGAAACCTATTGGTATGTTTTCAACCAAATAAACAAGCATACACATAGTTCAATTGTACATTTGAACTAATATAATATTCTTGTAAATCACGTATAACGTATAAATTCCCAAATTAACATTCCCAATACATATAAGTAGGTCTACTAACTAAAACTCACAAATAGGACTTAACTAATGTCCCTACGTCCATAAGTATATAAACCAAAATCCAATTACCCTTAACCCAAGGTATCCATTTAAAACCCTACCAAAAACCTAAGTAAGCAGCGTAACATGTGGCCCAATTGGTTAGACATGCGAGGCACGACTTCAAATTTCGTAGGCAGGCTCCCCCGTGGCCCTGCTTTAAATGATGAAATTTTTATATTTGGTCACTCCCAACCTCTAACTTCGTAAATTCAAGTATAATATCTGCCACTGGTGGTCTTTAAACGTCTGAAATAGCCTCTAATAAGTCCTAAATCCAGCAATCACAAAATCAAAGTCTAATACTTTAAGATCGTTACCTAATATGATTTCAACAATATAAGGTCAAAATAATCACTTTCAACATTTTTAATTGTATAGGTTTTGGCTTGCTAACTAAATTTGGGCGACGGACCCTCCAGACCTCCTGCGGTGAGATTTGTAGGAGGGACCCCTCTAGACCTCCTGCAAAGAAGTTTCAAAGATGATTTAGGCGAGGGACCCCTCCAGACCTCCTACAATGAGATTTGGGCGAGGGACCCCTCTAGCCTTCTTGTAATGGGATTTATGGAAGGGACCTTCCACCCCTCCTGCAAAGAAGTTTCAAAGATGATTTAGGTGAGGGACCCATCCAGCCCTCCTATAATGAGATTTGGGCAAGGGGCCTCTCCATCCCTCCTACAATGAGATTTGTATGAGGGACCCTCCATCCCTCCTATAAAGAAGTTTCAAAGATGATTTGGGCGAGGGACCCCTTCAGCCCTCATCCAAGATGATTTGGACAAGGGACCCTCAAGCCCTCCTGCAAATAAGTTTCAAAGATGATTTTGGCGAAGGACCCCTTCAGCCCTCTTATTATGAGATTTGCAAGAAAGACCCCTCCACCCCTCCTGCAAATAGGTTCCAAAGATATTTTTGAGAAGGAACCCCTCCAAGACCTCCTTCAATACCAAAAGGTAGTTTGGTCGAGGGACTCCTTTCCCCCAAACTAAAAGAAGTTGAAATGATACCTGGGCAGGGGAGTCCACAGACAATGAACCCTCTACCAAGACCAGCTAAAGAAAGGAAAGCCTAATAAGGAGCCCATAGTAAAGGACTCCTCTAGAAAAAGGTTCAAATAGTATTTATTTTACAGTAGGAGAATCTAATAAGTGACCCTCTTAACAGAATAGCCCAGGATGAGGGGCTCCAACATGAATAGCCCCTTATCATTTAAAGCAAATCCTTTTATATAATAAAAGTACTAACACTTATTTTCTTGTACAGGTAGCCTAGTAGAGCAGGCATGGCTCAAATAGGCCAGTTGGGATCTCTTGGGAGTTTTGGCTTGGCGACTGACGAACAAAGTTTGTTGATCAAGCTCAACCACTTAGCACTTTAAGATTGAGAAAATACTAGTAGAAATACGATAGGGTTTACTCAAAGTACTCACACAATTCACATTCAATCATAACTAAAATTAGCAACCACGAGGTTGCTCACCAGAAATGAACTTTCTTTATAAAAATGATTTTAAAGAAGGGGGTCCTCAAGACCCCCTCCCCAAGTTTACAAAGTATGTACCATAAGTTACTGTTTTATAAGATATTTACCAAATCAGATATACTGTCTCCATTAGGATACATGTTTACTTTTTGACTTTGGCTCATACCAAGTGGAACCTGTTAGAGGGGAAAGGCGGATGCACACTGGTAGGGACAAATTCAGACCTTGCCCCTCACCAACCCTCTCAATTTTGGCGCCCAAAAGTGCCAAATTAGCCCTAGTGCTCAAGTATAAATAGGACCCCTGAGCAATGTTAAGCAATAATCATAACTCAAGTCATAGTGTTAATCTGTCAAAATCACACCAAAACCTCCTAGTATTCTCTCCCTTCTCTCTCTATTGCTAATTGTTTTGTTCTTTAACTCCCCACTGACGGCCATCACTCTCAGGAGTTTCTCTTAGGAAACGTTACCATTATTATTTTGAATTTTATCTTCTTGCAGGGACTGAGTTCCAGCTCGAGTTCCATTTTTACCAAAGGAGAAGGTTTTACCAGAAGCTGCTCTAGAAGTTCTTGAGAACCTTGAAGGCAAATTTCATTGAAGTGGGTCACACCTCACCCAATTCAGTATTTTACCAGACCCCAGTCACACTACCCTCCTACGTTAATTTTAAGGATTATTTATAGAATCCGATTTCACCATTATTAAGTGTTTTCCATCATCCAAGCATCTTTTAATTCATAAGATTCATCACTATGAGTTAACCTTTAATATTTTTATTGATTTCGCATTCGATTGTATGGATTTACAACATTAATTCTAATTGTAATATAGTTAAGATAGATTTATCAATACTAAGTCTTCTAATCACTATTAACCCATAACCATAAATTTCTCAATACCATATCAAGCCCTAAATTCTATCCCCAGTCCCCAATTTGACACACTATGGGCCTTTGAACCATCTTGGAGCCCAGTAAAAACCAAATATATAACATAACTTAAAATAATGTATGCACTTAATTATTTTACATAAAATAACATATATAACTACTTACACAGATTTAATAGTAAATAAATACACAGAATAAACATCATTAATCATATAATTTTAATGACACATAATTTATAAACTTATTTTTACCATTTCACACAAGTAATAACTATTCCCATTAATTTATTCCCAACATTAATGATATATACTACCAAATAAAAATACGATTTATTCCATTCTCCCCCTAAAAAAGTTATTGTGTCCTCATAATTTGGTGTGTACCTGACTAGAAGAGTTCTAGATATTTTTCTCACATGTCATCCTACATCCCCCACGTAGACTTCACCTCACTGTGGTGCCCCATTGGACTGCACCAATAGAATAAACTTGGAGAGAACAATATGATCCCTACGATCCAAAATAAAAAAAAAATTCTCCTCGTAGCTGGCATCCGGCTGAAGCTCTACCTCATTGGGATGAATTTTCTAGTATGACAAGTCATCTATAATGAATCTTTGCAACATTGGGACATAGAATACACCATGCACCTATTGTAGGTAATCTAGTAAGGCTAAATGATATGAAATTGTACCTATACAATCAATAATCGTGAATGGCCCCATATATCGTGGAGTCAACTTCCCCTTCCATCAGAATCGCATCACTTCTTTCATGGAATATACCTTTAGTAACACCTAATTCCCAAATACAAATGCTAGGTACCCCCTTCCCATGTCTTCATGACTTTTCAAGTTACCTAAGTTGTCCCCATCATGTCCTTGATAAGTTTCACCTTCTCTGAGGTATCCTAAATGAACTATTGTTGAAGAATCTTGTTCTCCCCCACCTCCATACAAAAAATGGGAGAAAGTCAAGGCCTCCAACAGTGCCATGCCAATCATTTATTGATGAGTGTTGTTGTAAGAAAATTTGACCAATGGTAAGTACTACTCCTAACTACCATTAAAGTCCAAAATTCAAGCCTATAACGTATCCTCCAACACCTGGTTTACCCACTATGTGTGTCCATTAGTCTCTGGATAATAAAATGTAATCAATCACAACTTCTTACCCATTGACAGCTTAAAACTCCGTTAAAAGTGGGTGGTAAAGATCTTGTCCATATCGAAGACAACATCAAGTGGCACACCATGTAGTTCACAATATCTGACAAGAAAATCATGGCATACTTCTCTAAAGTGAAATATATCTATACTATAATAAGTTGATCTACCTTAGTCAAATGGTCCATGATAACCTAGATGGAATCATGTCCCCTCTACGATATAGGCAACCCAATAATGAAGGCCATGGAAATACTCTCCCATTTCCACACTAGAATCTCAAAAGGATGTAGAACACCCGTTAGTCTCTCATAATATACCTTCACCATGTGACAAGTCATACACTTGGACAAAAATAATTCAATGTCCTTCTTCCTCTATCTTATAAGGGTCCTATGTCAATGCCTTCATAACTTGGATAATGATCTCAGGTTTGATTCTACATTCGCCTTACATGGGTGATACTGTATATTAAACCTATAATCCTTCACGAACTCCAACCAATGACGTTGCCTTATTTTTAACTCTTTCTGTGTGAAAAACTATTTCACGCTCTTATGGTATGTGAACAAATGAAACATATCCCCTAATAAATAGTGCCTCCAAACCCGAAGGAAAATGCAATAGTTGTTAACTCCAAGTCACGGGTGGGGTGACTCCCCTCTTAAGGCTTAAGATTCTGGAAAATGAAAGTTGTCGACCTCTACTCTTGAATCAAACCAACCCCTAAGTCCCTATAGTGACATGCCGGTGTAAACCATGTAGTCCACCCACCATGAGGTAAAACAAGTACTGGAACTAAAGTCAACTTAGTCTTAAACTCATCAAAAATCTGCTGGCAAAATGCATCTCATATGAAACGTACTCTAACAACCCCTTATTTGTCACATACTGGTTGGTCGTATGTGATAGGGCGTGTTAATCAATATATATCATTCTCAACATAATAATAATAATAATAATAATAATAATAATAATAATAATAATAATAATAATAATAATAATAATAATAATAATAATTGTAGCGAATTTAAACCATCCATAACATTTGATAATTTAAAATAATAAGTATTTGGATAACCAAATGTCTCAACATCCAACATAAATAAATAACATCGTCTCAACTCCTGTAATAATCTTAAATGAATAAAAAAATCGGGACCAACATGTTTCATACAATCTATGAAATAATAGAGTCTAAAACTGAAATTACTAAAAGAAACAACAACTTACACAAGTTGAAATAAATGAGTTGGAGTTATAAAGTGGCAAGTCTAAATTGTTCAGCCCTGCTACTCATGTCTATGAATACCTAGAAAACATTATGTACATATATTGGGTTAAATCCAAAAAAGTTTCAAGAAATATCTATAATACCCCCTATTTTGTGGCTCTTATTTATTATTTATTAATTAGGTCATAAATTAATAAATGGATTAATTATTACTTGTGTCATATGGTAATAATAAAATGCATAATTTAGATAATAACCAAAATTTCCATGTTATGTGTTTTTTGTGTTGTATGTTATAAATAATTAATTGGTGATATCAATTATATGAGATCGGACTATGTGTTGATGTGCATAAAATAATTAAGTATGTATTTTATTTACGTTATGAGGTATTCCCATGTGTTGTATGGTATTACCATTTTAAACCATTCTAGAGTGACAAGGAGGCCTAGAGATGTATTTTTAATGCCTTAGGCTGGGATTAGGGAATAGGTATACCTTTGGTCTAAATTCTGAACTAGTGTGGGTAGTATATTGGCTCATTTGGAGGGACAAATTTGTACTTTTAATGACCTTCGGGACTATAGTTAAGGGGTGTTAAGCCTCATTAATTGATTGGTTTAAACATAAAACACAAACCCTAAGTAGCTAAGAGATTTGGAGAACTTGAGGAGAACTATGTATTTGATTTGGGATTAGAGTCATGTCGTGGGATTAATCTTCTATCTTAATCATATTATTATTGGGTTTAATTGGGTTAATGTATTGGACCATTAATAGGTTTGAAATTTGACTTCAAAATTGGGACTTATATAGAGAACCATTTCTTAATTCGTTTTTGTTTATGATTCTGATGTTAGAACTCACTTTTATAATTGAATTATTTATGGTAATGTAAGCCTTACGTTAATTTGATATATAAACCTCAATCGCATGTTTATTTGAATGTGATAATTACGCAGATAAGCAATGAACTTTACTTGCTTTTCCACTTTGGTCACAACGTCTTTTTGGCAAATATTACAATGAACTTTCATTTTGTTGCGAGACTATAAGGACAAATTTTCGATAGACTCAATTTGTATATATTTTGGCTTATTCCGTCTTTGGAAAAAACCTTTGAGTCATAGGTCAGTACTTGAATGTGTTGACCATTCAAGACAATAACATGTTTGATTGAAGACGTAGTGACGAAGTTTCAGAGACTACATCATCATGTCGTGTTTAGTGACACCTTTCGTCTTCAAAATCCGAGGAATCTCATAAACATATTGATGCATTTTTGTTTGATTCTTGGATATCATTGGGGGGGTATTTAATTTGTTTGAGGCTTTTTTCATAAAGGATTTTTTTACAAGAAAAAAAATTCTTTTGAACAAAGTCGTTCCACTGACTTTATAGTCTTCATTCGAACGAGATGAAGTTGTTCGTTCGAACGACCTTCAAATAAACATCGAACGAGATTTCTCTGTTAACCAAACAAATATTGTTTAAAGCTCGCTAGAATTTGGTTCGAACGAGATGAGATGTTAGTTTAAACGAGTTTGATTTTAGTTCGAATGTAATATGTTATTTCATTCGAATGAACTATTATTTTCGTTCGAACGAGATTTTGCCACCTCGAAAATTGTGTTTTCTATAAAGAAGCATGCTGGGAACTTTTTATGTTAAGAATTTTGGAAAAAATACTTTCTAATCAAAATTCAAATGACTCTAAATCCTAGTTTCACCCGAAATCTTTGAGATCCAATTTTCAATCTTTATGTTAGCTTGAGATCTCTAATTTGTGGGCAATAAGAAAGTTTATACTCTTCATATATGTTGAATATTTGTTACCTGCATTAGACTCCATATTGTTTGTTGTTCGCACAGGGTGGACTCCATGTTTGTGGTGTTATGATGAAAAAGTGGTGGACTCCATGTTCTAGATCCGTAGACGATGGTTGAGCCTTATTGGTAGACACAGAATCATGTGTTAACTCATAGGTTGTTGCAGTTAAGCGGGTGGACTCCTGCATGTCACTGTGCATTGGTTGAGGAATGAAAATCATCAAGGCTTGTGAGGATGTCGAGTATATGTTATAAGTCTAATGTCGTGTCCTTGTAATTCCATACATTGTGAATTTTTGTGGCTGGGTCGTTCGAGGTTTTCCTGTTCTGGGTTATCCTTGTACATCAGCTCGTTATGTGATTTATCTTGTTTTATATGTTGTCACCTAGATGCATGCTTTAGGAAAAGGATAAAATTGGTTAATATGTCTTAACACAACAATCGGTTTAAAATTGGTGAAAAGTGTAATTTGGATTAATTTGGTTTAAGTTAAATATTTAATTTTAAAAAATTAAAAATTGGTTTTTATTTTTTCCACTCTGTATACTCCATATTAGCTCGCTTTCTCAAATTAGTATCAGAGCGGGAACACTAAGTTTTTGTTTTATATCCGTGTTTAAGCATGAATTTATTTAGTTTTTAATCGGAGGGTCAATCGTTTTCTAGACCACTTGTGTTTAATGGATCTAATTACGCACACTGGAAAGTGCATATGAAATCAGCACTTAAGTCGTTAGATGAGCGGGTATGGAAAGTTTTAATTAAGGGTTGGTCCCCACCAACAACCTTAGTTGGAGATTATAAGATTCCCAAAACCATAGAATTGTGGACTGAGGAAGAGCATAGGTTAGCAAATTACAATTTGCGAGATTTAAATGCTTTATTTTGTGCAGTCACATCGAATGAGTTCCATCGTACCACGACATATGAAATGTCTAAAGAGGCTTGGGATGTACTCTAACTCACCCATGAAAGTAATAGTGTATTTAAGGCTTCCAAACTCCAAAATCCCATCACTCAGTTTAAAACCAATAGGATGGAGGAGAGTGAATCCTTTGATGATTTCTACACTTGATTGTCTGATATTGTGAACTCATCATTTAACTTAGGAGAGAGAATATTCAAAACTCGTGTAATTAAGAAAATCTTAAGGTCCTTGCCTGAAAGATTTAATTCGGAAGTGATCGTTTTTAATTCATTGGGTACTGTAGACTCTAGAAAACATGAAGAGCTTGTAGGTAACTTTAAACTTATGAGCTTGACATGTTTTCCTCCAAAAAGATGAAGAAAGGTAATGGTATTGCTTTAAAATTCTAAAGGAGGAAACACATGTTTTGAATGATGAGTCTGACATCAATTCTGATGATTTTCCCATGTTTCCAAAGAATCTTAAAAAAATTCTCAGGCTAGAAAAAAATCAAAAGATGTAAAGAAGTTTGAGAAATATAAGTATAATAAGGCCGATCAATTCCCTAGAAATTGTAATGATAATTTTAAGAAGGACGAGTCGGATAGATGCTTTTGGTGTGAGGTTTATGACCATAGGGTATCTGGGTGTCCTACTAAACTAAGGAATGAGGGAAAGAAATCGAGGGTGAACAATGCCACCCTTAGTGATAGTAATCCAAAAGAAGAACCCAATTCCACCATTTAGCGTAACTATACCGCGTTCATGGCTAGTCAAGGGAGCCTTGATGAAAAATATTCCCATGAAGATAATTCTGAGCATGACTCTTCTGAGGCCATCGTTTGTGATTACCAAGTGTGTAATGGTGGAGAAGAAGAAGAGAGTTAACTCCAACTTTCTTCCCGTGAGTTATTTGCAAAAATGACAAAATTGAAAAATGCAAACTTAAAGTTGGAATCTAGGTTGAAATAATGTGTCGTGGGTAATGATGAGAGTGATTTGATTAAGGATCTTAGGGAACATGAGAATAATATTAGGGAAAAGCTCTCATTTATTGAGGAAAAGCAAGATAGCCTTCGGGGATTAATGGAGATTTTAAAGAAGGATTCCCTAATTCTAGATAAGTCTCATCATTTGCTCTAGTATAGGATTGTGGAGTTAGAAGAGACATTGAGAGACTTGAGTAAAGTAAAATTTGATTTAGAATCTAGGTCAAAAAAGGGGGATAAGATGTTAGGCATTATCCGAACCAAAGATGACATGTGTGCAATTAGCTTCGAAAATCCAAATGTATCTACTCCCAAATCCAAAACCATGCTTTGGAGAAAGTCCACCACTTCTAGGAACGTTAGGAAAGGTGAGCCCAAGTTTAATATTCCTCATTTCTACACATGTACATATTGCGGTGGGAAAGGTCACCTTAGACATTTTTGCTTTGATATTAGAAATGGCCCTAGAAAGTCTAAGTCCGGAGTCACCGGTGTTCCCAACACACGAGATCATCTTGTTTTAACTATGTGGGTTAGATAATGAGATTTGGAGGCTTTACATGTTATTCTAGAATGCTTGCACTTGATTGTTCCCATACTAAATCTAATGGTTGATTATGTTTGCATGTGAACATGCACTAGCTTATGTACTTCATTTTATATGTGTTTGCTAGTTGTATGTGGTTTGAGTCATTTGTATTTAATTTTCCCTTTGGGGGTCATATAGATAAGATACAAAAAGATTATTTTTTTTCCTTTGAGTTGTTTGTAATATATTGGTATCATTTTTAAAATGTTTAAATACTCAAAAAGATTTTTAGTTTATGTGTAGTTTAGTTTTACACATTTTGTGTGGCATATTGGTGTGATTGAGTCCACTTCATTCGATGCCTCCATGTGGTTAGGACATATGATTATGATTTTTAATACTCAAATTGTTCTTAATCATGTTTGTATGAAGTTGTTCGACTTTGATTTTCTTAATGGATTCACTTTGTATATACCTCCACACATAAATGCACTAGCTCTTTTGGATTTTAACTTCATATGTCATATATTAGCTAAATCAGATGTTCTCTCATCAATATTGACATCTACATATCTTGTGATTATGGGAGATTTGTTCATGTAAGAACCGTTGCTCGTGAGAAAGTTGATTCTTATTGAATATATGAGGATGCACGGGAAAGGCCTGTGAAAGGAGAAAATCTCTTTTGCGGGAAATCCACTGTTGGCAAGAACCTAAAAATTAGAGGCAAAAAGAAAAGATTAAAGGCGAACATGCTTGCTTGATTGATTTTTAAATAATGGCATCTTGAAAAATATGATATTTGTTTAGATTTTTAGGGTGCTATAGTTGAAGATCAACGTATTTTCACAATGAATTCTATTTGTGCTTAACATGTTATGGCACTATTAATTTGTAGAATCCTCAAAATTCTAGGCTTGTGTGCATTGTGATTGTTTGTTCTTTGAGTTCACTTTATTTGTCACTTGAGGCTAAACCTTAGTTTGACATTTTTGAGTGATTGGGTTATAATTCATTTTTTTCTAGTTCATGCCCATTCCCTCCATTCCGCATATTTATACACATGGATATTATGCTGGTGTGTAAAGCTTATGTATTTTTTATCAAGTTTTGTTCATTTATACCTCTATATATGTGTCTGTGTGTAAGTGGTATATTTTGCATATTTATATATGGTATAATCTATTTTGAGCCTTTACATTTGCATCTAATCCATATTTTCCATGCACTTTATCTTTTATTCATATTGGCAAGCTATATGATCATATTGGTATCTTTTATTGCTTGTTTACATTATCCCATGCTTCATTGTGTATTTAAGTTGGTATTATTTATTAAATTAATATTGGTATTGATTGATCTTTTTTTTGGTAATTAGAAAGTATATTAGAAACAAGAGAAATGTACAAAAGAGAGGGGGTAAAAGCTTAAACAAAACAGGAAGGAGAAAATAGCGTTTATAAACTAGGCAACAATGCATAAGAAGAAAAACATATCTCCAAAAACTCCAAGCTAGGCCCCACCTATCTATTGAGCAGCTGATCTTCATCTAGACCCCAGTTCATACAAATAATCTAATTATTAAAGTTTCTTCAAGATTTGGCCCATTAAAATGATTTGCATCTAGTAAAGAGTGTAATTTCCTCCATGACATTAGAAATGCTACTAGGATGGTGGTTAAAAATTTTATTATTCCTTTCAATCCAAAGGTAGTAAATGGTTGCATTTAAGGTTGATCTTTTGACTTTGTCAATTAGGCTTCCCCCCCCCCCCCCCCAAACTTAGCTATAGCTTCCTGGACAACTTCATCCCAATTGGTGGCTTCAACGATGGAGGAGTTCCTGAATTATACCTCCTTCCAAATAGTTTTAAGATACTGATCAATTAAAGAATATATGGTCTCTATTTTCTTTTACATTATTGCATAGGGCATAGAGATTGTTATCTGACATTTCCCAGCTGTATGTCTTGTCCTTAGTGTTAATGGCATCATTGCAAACTAACCATAGGATGAAAGCACATTTAGGGATATTACTATTGTTCCATACCAGCTTACACCAACCAACAGCAATAGCATGAATTTGGATAGAGTTCCAGGCAGATGTAGTGGTAAATTGGACATTAGGCATTGTCATCCATAAAGTTTTATCTTTATTAAGGGGGTTAATTTGAAGTAGGATAGCACGCTTGATCTCATTAAGTTACGAAGTGAGAGTAGATGGCTAAGACCAATCATAGTTGGAGATAAAATCATCCACTTTAACTTTTTTATTGTTAGCAACATCATAGATTGTTTTATCACCATAAAGAAGCCAAAGAGGGCCATTAGTATGCCAATGGTCATGCCAAAAGAAATTATCTTGTCCATTGCCAATAATTGACTTTACAAGAGGTTTTCTAAGGACATTTTTCTCATGTCCGAAATGTTTCATTTATTTATGTCGTACGCCGCTACATTTGGCACGTCACCTCACGATCTCACATGACGCCCTCTATCCGAATTTTGGGAATCAAGCATGCATTATCTCCACTAATATGTCCCTCATCTGCATCAACGACTTCACGTTCCTTGATTGTAGGCTCGTAATGCAAGTGGAACGCAAGAGAAGTCAAATCAGTGAAACAAGGCATGATAGGGATGTTCAAGGGCAAATTGGTAATTTTACAGCCACCGTCCGGAGGACCGGTCAACTGGAAAGTTTAAGAGATTGCCGCAACAAAGATACTGGAAGAAACGGCACCTCAATCCGAGCTACGGTGAACAAGTTATGGCCCGTTGAAAATGGAGATATGTTCATTGAAAATTCTGGGAATTTTTCTAAGTGTTTAAGCACCTGTTCCCAGCACACTTTCCCGAACCCAGCTTGGAACCGGTTCGGGGGGGAGAACCGGTTCGCAGGGGTACCCGAACCGGTTCGAGGTACCTGTACGCTGGATAGAATTTCAGCAGTTTAAAATCGTGGGTCTCTTCATGTATTTCCCTATAAATACCAACTTCGGGAGAGTTGTTTTGCAAGACTTTAGGAGACGAATTTGAGAGTCCAAATACATCTAGTCTTCATATTTTTGAGTCCCAAGACTCATGTTTTGATTCACACATCCTTGCCAAATATTTTTGAATCCTTTCGCAACCCAAGAACACAACTTTGGTTTGTTCAACCCTTGTGGAGGAGACCGTTCTTCTTCTTCATTGCAGCCCTACTGGAAAGGGATATTTCCAGCCGCGACTACAGAATCCGATACCCGAGGGTAATTCTTAGTCAACTTGTATTTTCATTGTAATCCGATTGTAAGCCATTTTCTTACAAATTATAGTGAAAATAAATGGTTTTGCCCCTGAGGGGGATTTTTCCTTAATTGCATGTGTTTGAATGTTCTTGCGTAGATTATCAATTTATTCAATCACATACTGCTGCATGTTTAGGGTTTTTTTGTGTTAAAAGTGTTTTATATATAATTTGATCATTTGAATGCGAGCACACGCGTTCTTCAGGTTTAGCTATACTTTTGAGTTTCATGAGTTTTTAATAGGTTCATGAAGCATCAATAGGCATAGGAATGTGCCATAAACTTCCACCTCTCAATTTGTAAGTATGGAACCATTTCACCCATAGATTATCCTTCTTGCAATAGAGGTTCCATAATAGTTTGAGGATAAAGGCTATATTCCACTCTTGGATGTTCTTTATGCCCAGGACCCCTTCATTCTTTGGGAGACAACTATTATTCCATTTGACTTTATCACCCACCTTCTTCATTTCTGGACTAGTCCATAGGAATCTTCTAAGAATCGTGTCAATAGAACTTATAGTCTTCTTTAAGATGATGAAAAGGCTACACCCATAGACTTTCATACTGAATTGAATAGAGTTAACCAAATTTAGCCTCCTAACATAGCTGAGAATCCTATTAGTCCATCTCTTCATTCTGCAGGTGATCTTGTCAATCAGTTCCACACAATCACTATGCTTAAGTTTTGTGGAAACGAGGGAGACTCCCAAATATTTTATTGGAATCTAGCCATTTTGAAAGTTCAACAACATAAAACACATGGTCTTATCTGAAAAAAAAAAATCCAACAGAGAAGAATTAGATTTTAGTTGAATTTGCCATGAGGCCAAACATGGCACTGGAGTCATAAAGGGCAGTATTGATGATGACAATGGATTAGATGTCAGGACCTGCTAAGAGAAAAAGATCATTAGCAAAGCATAAATGGTTTATCTTTAATTCCTTGCATTTAGGATGAAAACTAGAATTTGGAAAAAAATTTGAAGGTCAAGATGACCATCAAAAACTTCCATGACGAACATGAAGAAAAAGGGAGATAGAAGATCTCCTCGTATCAATCCTCTCTTAGAGTTGAATAAGCTATGGATGGATACCTTAATAATGATAGAGAATCTAGTAGTGGTTATGCATTCCTAAATCACCTAATGAAAATTGGAGGGAATCCCATATGGCAAAGGATAGAGAAGAAGAAGTCTTAATTGACAGTGTCGTAGGCTTTAAGAATGTCAATCTTCATTGCACATCTAGGAGGACCATGGTTCCTGTGGTAATTTCTCATAAGGTCTTGCATAAGAAGGATGTTGTCCCCAATGTATCTTCCCTGGATAAAAGCAGATTCTTTTATTTATCAGTTGTGGGATGTAAGGCTTTATCCTATCAACCATAATTTTGGAAATGAATTTGTATATAGTGTTGTAGTATGCTATAGGTCTAAAGTCCTTCATGGAGGTGGGGGTTTTTTTTGGGAATGAGGACAAGATTTGTACAATTCCACTGTCTCAGCATCTAAATGTTGTGGAATAAAAAAGCAACAGCCTCAATGATTTCCTCACCCACAATATCCCAATTCTTAGTGTAAAATTATGTGTTGAAACCATGAGGGCTAGGATCTTTGTCACAACCAAAATTAAAAAATGATTTCTTGATTTCATCATGGGATATAGGCATGGTCATACTGTTGGATTCATCAGGAGAGAGTTTTATAGTATTGGCATGGTGGAGGATATGGTTTGGGGTGGTTTAAAAGGTTATGTTAAGAAGGTTTAAGAAGAACTTAACAACTTCATTTGCAATAGAGGTGTGGTCCTCTACCTTTTTCCCCTCTTGGGTTTGGATAGTCAATATTTTCTTCCTTCCAATGTTCCCTCTAACTTTGGAGTGGAAGAAACTAGTGTTCATGTCACTCTATTGAAGCCATCTAGTTCTGCCTTTCGGTTTGAGGAAAGCCTCTTCAGCCATTCTACATTCTGCATAATCAATGTTTGCCTTCTTCTCATCAACTTGTATAATAGGAATTAGACCATCTCTATCCAAAAGAGTTTGGATATACTTCAAATATTTCTTGGAGATAATAACGTTTTGTGAGATATTTCTGTAGAAATTATTTTTGAAATTTTTAAGGGAAACTTTAACCATTCTCAATTTAAGAGAAATTTTGAGCATAAGGATGCCATTAACTCTAGAACTCCAATTGTCAAGAAGAATGGTTTTGAAATCTCTATGCCTCATCCAATAGTTTAAGAATTTGAAGAGTTTAATAAGATTAAGAGGTTAGGGAATGATGGTGGTAATGATGTGTGAATGGTCAGATATGCCTTCGTATGGTCAGATATGTATTGCTTTATCACTATTTGGATTATTTTTTATTATGTTTCCATGTTGTGTTTGTTGCACTTCACACCATTGCATGATATTATTCTTTCTTCCTTAATTTCAATTGGTATCATATGTTCTCACTTTTGGAGGATATATGTTTTATGGGGGAGATATGGTGTGTTATACACTCTTTCTTTGTCTATTCCTGAATAAAAAGGATGAGGAATGTGTGACACCCCGCCCAATTTAATATCGGGTGATCAGTCCTTTATAAAAATTTAAACAGAATGTTCGGTTGGTTCATTCTTAGCATCACTATCAAAAACATTGACTTTATTAATCACCTAATACAAATAAAGCCAGTGCCAAAATAGTTTCCTTTTTAAAATTGTAACCAAAAATCATATTCATAAAGTCCAAGAATTTAAATATAATCCATTCACCATTCAACTGAATAAAATAAATTATAAATCTGAATCACGTAGGGAAAATGGAATCCCTGACTCTCTCCCATGTAGTAGGGAAAATGGGAACAGGTGTTGCCACCACTACTGGTGCCTGTGGTGGTGCCTGCTGTACCACTGCCGGTGCTACATTTACTTCCTGTGCAACAATGGTAGCATTTTCTGTAGCATTCATCAAGCCCTGAGTTGGAGCTGGCTGTGGCTCTAGATGAGCGTTTCTTTCCTTTGGTGCACGTCGAGGAGGCATCTGAGAAGAGAAAGAAGTTTATTAGTCCACAGTTATCGTTAAATCTCAAATAGCTGAAGGCGTGATCGCATAAATAAGAATACAACAGTCCTAAAGATAAGGCTCTATAACAAAGGACACAAATCTGAAAGCACAATAAGCCGCACATATCCTAATGGACTCTAGAACTTGATTCTCTGATACCACCTGTGACACCCCACCAAATTTAATATCGAGTGATCAGTCCTTTATAAAATTTTAAACAGAATGTTCGATTGGTTCATTCTTAGCATCACTGTCAAAAACATTAACTTTATTAATCACCTAATATAAATTAAGCTACTGCCAAAATATTTTCCTTTTTAAAATTGTAACCAAAAATCATATTTATAAAGTCCAAGAATTTAAATATAATCCATTATCCATTCACCATTCAACTGAATAAAATAAATAATAAATCTGAATCACGTACCGAAATAAATATGACAGGATAAAACATTCAAGTTCAAAACTTTGAACCACATATTCATAGTAAAACTAAATCCAACTAAAATGAATAGAAAGTAAATTAAATACAATCTCTGATAAAATGTCTGAGGAATGGGCGGCACATGCCCTAAATGAAAAGTCTAGATGAACTAAGAGAAATGATAGGAGCATCTAATGCAAATACCTACAGCTTCCACATTAGCCGTAGCACGCCAAGCAATCCAATTCTCTAAATCTGGTGTCCCTGTGACTGAGCACCTAATATAATACATATATATATATATAGCAAGAGAGAAAAGAAATGCAAGAGACGGGTAAGAGCCCGGTGTGTAAAAATATGTTTTAGCAAGTATTTAAAACTACCTTAAAGTAAGTATTATGTGAATGTTAGATTCGTGCTCTCACCTGAAGTTCTCACCTCTCTTCTATTGTGCATTCCTATCACATCTTCTATTAAGTACTAGTAATTCTATCCAAGTTAACTAGTTCAAAGTCACGTAACACTATCTACATTCAACCATAGTATTTCCATATCGCCCATACAATACCTCATAAGTAGTCTATCACATTTTACTACCTTTCATGTTCACACTTAGAGTATTTAAATTTTTTATCTCATTAAGATTGTTTCAAATGTCATTGTTGCCATAACTACTAGTTTCTCTTAGTAGAATTTCTCATAAATACACACACACACATACACACACACACACACACACACACACACACACATATATATATATATATATATATATATATATATATATATATATATATATATATATATATATATATATATATATATATATATTCATGACCTGCACCCTCGGTTTAAATTTCCATTAGTGCTACAAATAAAATGATCTTGCACCCCCCGAGTTATCACCCATTAGTGCACTTTATACAATATCCTTGCACCTCTGGGTTATCACCCATTAGTGCACTAAATAAAAACCTTACACCCCCGGGTTATCACCCTTTAGTGTATTAAACAACATAACTTGCACCCCTGTGTCATCACCCATTAGTGCACTTTAACAAAAATATCAAATAATAGGCATACACACATCCTATTAAAATTTATAGGTATTCTCCCAACCTAGTTGCATACTTACCATACGTATTTTATTCTCATTGTTACGTATTGTATAATATTATTAGATTACCACAACTCTCTCGTAATCTTCAAGGTAAGTCTTCTTCCCGAAATATTTAAAGTATAAATCTCACACACATTCTCCTAAACCTGTCTCGTTTTAAATTTATTAACTGGCAGTTCCTCTCACTCCAATAAACTGAAAATTCCAAAACTGGATTCTAAGAAAATTCCCAGAATTTACCTCGTCGCTCGAACCACATGGCAACATCCTTTGAACAACTGCACATATCGCTCGAGCGACTTTGCGCGACATCACTATCTCGCTCGAACGACTACGCGTGACAACGCACGAGATGCATTGTTTCGTCTCTTTGCCCAGATTTCAGCATTTTTCCGCCATTAACACCTCTAAAACCTCTACTGTTCATTCCCAAACACCCAAACAGCAAACACAATCGATGCTTTAACATATTTAGATGATTTCTAACAACCTAGAATCACTAATTCTTCACAATACATCAATTAAATACTCAATCCCCAAATTAAACCATTAAAACCCTAGTTCTTTCAATTTCAATTCAAGAACTACTATAACTTATATTTGTTCATGGAAATTATTATAAATTCATGGATGATATCCTATCTACATGAAGGAATTTAATCTTTTATAATCTCAGACCCAATATGAATCAAATCATCAAGTTTTCATCAAAATTAAATATCATAAATTGATGGGTTATCACCTATTCTAATCCTGAACATAATTATTACTAAATACGAAAGTAATAAAGACTTGCCTCGAATCAACCTTTTGATATCTTAATGTTGTTGGTATGGGTGTGTTCCTCTTCCTTCGATCTGCACGATGGTGGTGGTGGTTGTGCAAGGTGGAGATAATTTGACCTTGCTTCTTGGAAGTTGTTCTCCCTCACACACTCTAT
This sequence comes from Sambucus nigra, assembly GCA_949130495.1. NCBI lineage: Eukaryota > Viridiplantae > Streptophyta > Magnoliopsida > Dipsacales > Adoxaceae > Sambucus > Sambucus nigra. The sequence goes on from OX422221.1 coordinate 354,824,849, forward strand.
GGTCGTTCCTTACTCTTGTATATCTTCACCCAAATGAACCTCTTGTGGATGATATAATAAACTCCCAATTTTCGTCCATTTAATTTCACAAAAAATCAAAATTACAAAATTACCCCTATGGGGTGCCGGTTTGGCCTAAAATCTTCTGGAGTCTAAATAAAATAACCGGGTAGTGTTTTCTGACTATCTCAACCCTCCTGGACTCAACGGCGCATCGAAATTACCATAAGAGTTAATTAAAAATAATTTACCTTTATATTTCATTCAATTAGTCCCGACACGACTCACACGCGTGTCCCGACTTAATATAACAAATTGTTGTATATTTCACTCTTGACAATTTTTTAGATTCAAGAATTCCATCTTACTTGCTCACTCGGCAATATTCAATAATTCTCATTAATAAGTATTAACCCTTGTCACGCTAGTAAATTTTATTTTTAAATCTGGATTAATCACCAATTAATTCTCGCATATTAATTTAATTAATCCCACAATAATAATTAATCACATAATTATTTAAGTTCTCAAAAATACGGGGTGTTATATACTTCCCCCAAAATAACGGAATTTCATCCCGAAATTCGAAAAGTAAGGCATACCTGGTACAAATAAATATGGATACTTCTCACGCATATCCGCCTCTCACTCCCAAGTGGACTCCTCCACATTGTGATGCTGCCACTGAACCCGCACAAGTGGAACTACCTTTGACCTCAGTCTCCTCTCACTGTGATCTAGGATAGCCACTGGCCTCTCTTCATAAGAACTTTCGGGTTGCAAATCTATTTCCTCTATCGCGATACGAGTGTGGGCCAACTCATCCCGAAGATACCTCCTCAGTGATAATATGTTAAACACATTATGAATACGGTATAAGTGCTCCGACAACCCAAGTCTGTAAGACACTGGTTCGATCCTCTCGATAATAGGAAATGGTCCTATGTATCTCGGAGTCAATTTCCCCTTTTTCTCGAACCACATCACCCCCTTCATAGGAGATACTCTCAACAAAACTTGGTCCCCCACTGTGAACTCTCTAAAGGACCTCTTAGCATCGGCGTAGCTTTTCTGTCTGTCTTAGGCTACCCGTATGTGACTTCGAATCATCTCGATGTAACCTGAATTACCTCAGGCCCAAGTAACTTGTTGTCTCCCACCTCTAGCCAACAGGCTAGAGAACGATAAGGTCTCCTACATAATGCCTCAAATGGGACCATGCCAATCGTGAACTGATAGGATTTGTTGTAAGCAAACTCCATAAGTGGAAGGAACTGCTCCCAACTTCCCCTAAAGTCAAGGATACACATGTGCAACATGTCCACAAGCATCTGATTAGTATGTTCAGTTTGCCCATCGGTCTGCGAATGATATGCCGTACTCTACTGCAACACGGTACCCATAGCCCCCTGGAAACTCTCTAAAAAACGATACACAAATGTCTTATCTCTATCTGACACGATATTAAGAGGCACACCATGCAGTCTTAATATCTCTATAATAAATATCTGAGCATACTTTCCCGCTGTATAGTCTGTCCTTATGGGCAAAAAAGTGGCTACTTTTGTTGATCGGTCCATAATAACACATATAGAATCGTGCCCCCTCGGCGAAGTAGGTAAACCAGTAATAAAATCCACGGAAATTCCCTCCCATTTCCACATAGGGATCTCTAATGGCTAAAGTAAACCTGGTGGTATCTGATGGTCCACTTTCACTAGCTGGAAAGTGGCACACTTGGATACAACACTGCGATATCCCTCTTTATCCCACTCCACCAGTACTGCCACCTCAAATCCTGGTACATCTTATCCCCGTCGAGATGTACCATAAATCTAGACCCATGTGACTCCGTCATCACTGCATGTTGAAGGTCCTCCCCCTCTTTGAGTCTCCCGTTGAATCATAAGCCTCCCTCAAAACTTACCGAATAAGACTCGGCTCCACCGGCTAAGAGCTGTTTAATCATTTCCTAAAAAAATGGTCTACCGCCTATGCCTGGACCACCCTCATCTCTATTTGCAGTGTGACGGTCATAACTAGCATGAATGATCTGGCCACAGCATCCTGGTTCCCTAGATCCTTCCATTTTGCCTTCCACACCTCGGTCGTCTCATCTACGGGCCTATGGCTCAACGCATTTGCAATTACGTTAGCCTTCCCCGGGTGATAGTGTATCTCAAACTGATAATATTTTACAAACTCTAACCACCTGCGTTGATGCATATTCATCTCCTTATACTTGAACAAGTACTGTAGTGACTTGTGGTCTGTCAATAGGCAAAACTGTTCAACCAAAAGGTAATGTCTCCAAATCTTGAGTGCAAACACGACTTTCGCCAACTCTAAGTCGTGTGGGGGTAGTTCTTCTCATGATGCTTAAGCTTTTCAGAAGCATAATCTATAGCCTGATCCTCCTGTTGAATCACACCCCCAAGTCCTAGTAAGGATACATCAGTGTAGACTAAATATTCCACTCTCGGCCTGGGCAGTGCTAACATCGGTGCTGAAGTCAGCTTGTCCTTTAGCTCATCAAAAGCCAACAGACATGCATCATTAAAGATAAATGGCACTCCTTTGCGAGTCAAATGATTCAATGGACCCTCTATCTTCGAGAATCCCCGAATAAACCTCCTCTAGTATCCTATTAGGCCTAAGAAACTACGTATCTCCGTCGGCGTTATGGGTTGTCCCCACTCCCTCACCGCTGAAACTTTCTCTGAATCTATGGATATCCCTCTATCCAAAATATGTGTCCCAAAAACTGAACTTCCTTCAGCCAAAATCCACATTTCTCATATTTTGCATACAACTCGTGCTGACGCAGTGTCTGCAAAACCTGCCTCAAATGTTCGGCATGCTCCTCTTCCTCCTGAGAGTAAATTAGGATGTCATTTATGAAGACAATGATAAAATGATCTAGGAACTCTCTAAACACCATGTTCATCAAGTCCATAAACACGGCTGGGGCGTTGGTTAGCCCAAAAGTCATAACCCTAAACTCGTAGGAACCATATCTGGTCAAGAAGGCAGTCTTCGACACATCCTGCTCCCTGATCTGTAACTGATGGTATCCCGACCTCAAGTAAATCTTTGAGAATAAAGTAGCTCATCACAACTGGTCAAATAAGTCATCGATTCGGGGAAACGGATATTTATTCCATATCGTGACCTTATTCAACTCATTATAATCGACACACAATCGTAACGATTCATCTCTCTTTTTAACGAATAGTACTGGGGAACCCCAAGGTAAATTACTCCTACGATTAAACCCCTGACCCACCAGTTATTCTATATGTGATCCCATAACTCCCTCATCCCCGCTGGAGACATACGATAAGGTGCACGGGCTATCAGCTGAGTGCCCGGCGTTAAATCTATAACAAAGTATATCTCTCTACTAGGTGGTAGTCCCGAAATATCCTGGAACACATCAGTGAACTCTTGAACCACCGGTATCGAATCAAGAGGTATCACCACCTCCTTAGAGGTCACCTCCTCTATACAATACAAATTCATGGAAGATCCTCCCTCAGAATGAGGCATCGCCACTAGGAACATCTCCTGACCAGGTATAGCAAAAATAATACTCCTATTAAAACAATCGATCATGGCCCTATATGCAACAAGCCAATCCATACCGATAATCACATCATACTCGGACATCTCTAATACAAGCATGTCAGCAGGTAAAGTAAGTCTCCCAATCTCTATACCCACCCCTCGACATTTAAAGAAAATCAATAAGCCACTACCTAAAGGCGAATCTACACATGTAATAGTACTCTCTACTGTATCTACTAATACCAAAGAACGTGAAAACCTCGTGGTAATAAAATAATGTGTGGCCCCGTATCAAATAAAGTACGCCCCAAAGTCCCCTTAATAGAAAACATACCCTCAATCACGGGTTGAGCCTGTGGGACTGCGGCCTGATGGAGGTTATAGACCCGTCCATACTGAAGTTTCCCCTATTGCACCGGAGCTGCGTGCAAGGCTAGAGCTGGTAGGATGGTGGGAAAGATGGATCTCTAGGGCTCCTGGCGAGCACCCTGCTGCCGAGGGACCCTTTCCCTATCGGGGCAATCTTGCTTCTTATGGCCAGTCTTGCCACAAGTATAACATTTACCGGCTATATTTCCTCCTCTCTGTCCCTAGTAACCTCGGCCCTGCTGGTCGTTGCCACCCCTACCTTGGCCCTGATGGACCTGTTTTCCTCCCTGCTGTTGGCCCTGGTAGCCCTGTCTGAAGCCCCCGTGACCATGCCTGAAACCCCCTGAACGAAACCTCTTAGCAGAATCCTCTTGCTGGGGACTCTGTCTCTAACTCTGGTCAATTAGTGCCCCACTAGCACTACCTCCCCCTGTCTTGCCCAACTGGTTGGGCTCTCATCCCCGCTTGCTTCCGTTAGCATAGAAGCGGTTGTCCTGATAATGCAATAATGTTGCATTAAGGACATCTGTGTAGGAATGTAGGGAAAGGTTACCCAAAAGGTGATGTCGTATCCTCCAAGTCGAACCATCCATGAATATCTGGATTCGTTTCTCCTCAGTAAGCACCTCGCCCGGTACCATATTAGTCAATCGCGTTAACTCCTCCTCATATTCCGCAACTATCTTCCCTTCCTGGGTGAGGTCTAAAAGTTTTTGCCTCATCTTAGTCTTAACGGCAGAAGGAAAATACTTGTGGTCGAACCGCACCCAAAAATTGGTAATTGGCATCAAATCTCGCTCCTTTGAAGTAGTAGTGGACTCCCACCACTGTAAGGCTTCCCCTGTCATCTTAAAGTTAGCCAAAACTTGCCTCTGTACCTCAATGCACTCGTATATACGAAGGTGTCTCTATATATCCTTTTTCCACTGACTCGACATCACTATATCATAACTGCCTGAGAACTCTGGAGGATGCGCCTTCTGAAAGGCATCCCTGACTCTCTCCCATGCAGTAGGGAAAATGGGAACAGGTGTTGCCGCCACTACTGGTGCCTGTGGTGGTGCCTGTTGTACCACTACCAGTGCTACATTTACTTCTTGTGCAACAATGGTAGCATTTTCTGTAGCATTCATCAAGCCCTGAGTTGGAGCTGGCTGTGGCTCTGGATGAGCATTTCTTTCCTTTGGTTCACGTCGAGGAGGCATCTGAGAAGAGAAAGAAGTTTATTAGTCCACAGTTATCATTAAATCTCAAATAGCTGAAGACGTGATCGCATAAATAAGAATACAACAGTCCTAAAGATAAGGCTCTATAACAAAGGACACAAATCTGAAAGCACAATAAGCCGCACATATCCTAATGGACTCTAGAACTTGATTCTCTGATACCACCTGTGACACCCCACCAAATTTAATATCGAGTGATCAGTCCTTTATAAAATTTTAAACAGAATGTTCGATTGGTTCATTCTTAGCATCACTGTCAAAAACATTAACTTTATTAATCACCTAATATAAATTAAGCTACTGCCAAAATATTTTCCTTTTTAAAATTATAACCAAAAATCATATTTATAAAGTCCAATAATTTAAATATAATCCATTCACCATTCAACTGAATAAAATAAATAATAAATCTAAATCACGTACCGAAATAAATATGACAGGATAAAACATTCAAGTTCAAAACTTTGAACCACATATTCATAGTAAAACTAAATCCAACTAAAATTAATAGAAAGTAAATTAAATACAATCTCTGATAAAATGTCTGAGAAATGGGCGACACATGCCCTAAATGAAAAGTCTAGATGAACTGAGATAAATGATAGGAGCATATAATGCAAAGACCTACAGCTTCCACATTAGCCGTAGCACGCCAAGCAGTCCAAGTCTCTAAATCTGGTGTCCTTGTGGCTGAGCACCTGATATAATACATATGTATATAGCAAGAGAGAAAAGAGATGCAAGATACGGGTCAGAGCCCGATGTGTAAAAATATATTTTAGCATGTATTTAAAACTGCCTTAAAGCAAGTATTATGTGCATGTTAGATTCTTTCTCTCACCTGAAGTTCTCACCTCTCTTCTATTGTGCACTCCTATCACATCTTTTATTTAGTACTAGTAATTATATCCATGTTAACTAGTTCAAAGTCACGTAACACTATCTACATTCAACCGTAGTATTTCTGTATCGCCCATACAATACCTCATAAGTAGTCTATCACATTTTACTACCTTTCATGTTCAGTCTTAGAGTATTTAAATTTTTTATCTCACTAAGATTGTTTCATATGTCATTGTTGCCATAACTACTAGTTTCTCTTAGTAGAATTTCTCATAAATACACACACACACACACACACACACACACACACACACACACACACACATATATATATATATATATATAGGGAGAGGTTCAAAAGTGAACCAAAAGAATGAAGTTTTTAATGAACGTACTAAGACATAAAAAATTGATCCTTAATTTCTTGTTGTAATTGGTCCGCGCCATCAGGGAGATTGAAAAATTATACTTTGCCGCTGGCGCGGACCAATTATAACAAGAAATTAAGGATCAATTTTTTAATATCTTAGTGGGTTAATTAAAAAGTTCATTCTTTTGGTTCACTTTTGAACCTCTCCATATATATATATATATATATTCATGACCTGCACCCCCGGTTTGAATTTCCATTAGTACTACAAATAAAATGATGTTGCACCCCCGGGTTATCACCCATTAGTGCACTTTAACAAAAATATCAAATAATAGGCATACACACATCCAATTAAAATTTATAGGTACTCTCCCAGCCTAGTTGCATACTTACCATTCGTATTTTATTCTCATTGTTACGTATTGTATAATATTATTAGATTACCACAACTCTTTCGTAATCTTCAAGGTAAGTCTTCTTCCCGAAATATTTAAAGTATAAATATCACACACTTTCTCGTAAACCTGTCTTGTTTTAAATTTATTAACTGGCAGTTCCTATCACTCCAATAAACTGAAAATTCCAAAATTGGATTCTAAGAAAATTCCCAGAATTTACCTCGTCGCTCGAACCACATGGCAACATCCTTTGAACGACTGCCACATATCGCTCGAGCGACTTTGCGCGACATCACTATCTCGCTCGAACAACTACGTGTGACAACGCACGAGATGCATTATTTCGTCTCTTTGCCCAGATTTCAGCATTTTTCCACCATTAACACCTCTAAAATCTCTACTGATCATTCCCAAACACCAAAATAGCAAACCCAATCGATGCTTTAACATATTTAGATGATTTCTAACAACCTAGAATCACTAATTCTTCACAATACATCAATTAAATACTCAATCCCCAAATTAAACCATTAAAACCCTAGTTCTTTCAATTTCAATTCAAGAACTACTATAACTTAGATTTATTCATGGAAATTATTATAAATTCTTGGATGATATCCTATCTACATGAAGGAATTTAATCTCTTATAATCTCAGACCCAATATGAATCAAATCATCAAGTTTTCATCAAAATTAAATATGATAAATTGATGGGTTATCACCTATTCTAATCATGAACATAATTATTACTAAAATACGCAAGTAATAAAAATTTGCCTCGAATCAACTGTTTGATATCTTAATGTTGTTGGTATGGGTGTGTTCCTCTTCTTTCGATCTGCACGATGGTGGTGGTGGTTGTGCAAGGTGGAGATAATTTGACCTTGCTTCTTGGAAGTTCCTCTCCCTCACACACTCTATGGTCGTTCCTTACTCTTGTATAACTTCACCCTAATGCGCCTCCCGTGGCTGATATAATAAACTCCCAATTTTTGTCCATTTAATTTCTCAAAAAGTTGAAATTACAAAATTACCCCTAGGGGGTGCCGGTTTGGGCTAAAATCTCCCAGAGTCTAAATAAAATACCCGAGTAGTGTTTTTTGTCTATCTCGACCCTCCCGGACACAACGGCGCATTCAAAATTACCATATGAGTTACTTAAAAATAATTTACCTTTATATTCCATTCAATTAGTCTCGACACGACTCACACGCGTGTCCCAACTTAATATACCAAACTGTCGTATATTTCACTCTCGATAATTTATTAGATTCAAGAATTCCATCTTACTTGTTCACTCAGTAATATTCAATAATTCTCATTAATAAGTATTAACCCTTGTCACGCTAGTTAATATTTCTTTTTAAATCCGGATTAATCACCAATTAATTCTCGCATATTAATTTAATTAATCCCACAATAATAATTAATCACATAATTATTTAAGTTCTCAAAAATACGGGGTGTTACAAAATGGTATCTTTCACTTTAGTGTTAGGAGGAGATCTTTATCTTGGGGGAGACGTCTTATCTAGAAGGGGTTCGTTAGACATAGGGAATTTTATTCTTATGCAGTTTATATTACTATACATTCAAGTTGCATTTGAAGGTGTGTTTAAGTGTGAAGATTTACAAGCATGCGGAAACATTTACAAGCATGCAAAGATACTCAAAGTACCTATTAACTCTGTACTTTTTTTCCTTTTGGGGTTGGGGATTGAATATTTTAGATGAGATTGACGGCCCATATATTTTTATACTGTGTTTTGTCTCGGAATAGCCAAAGGGAGAGATTTGTAAGGACAATTTTTCGATAAAGTCAATTTGTATGCATTTTGGCTTTTTCCATATTTGGACAAAACCTTCGACTCATAGATTAATACTCAAGTGTGTGGATCTTTTAAGCCTCTGATGTGTTTGATTGAAGTTGTAGCGTCGAAGTTTAAAAGACTATATCATTATGTTGTGTTTAGAGCCATGTTTCATCTTTAAAATCCAAAGAATATAAAAAAGTTATGGATGCATTTTAGTTTGATTCAATGATATTATTGGTGTGTGTTTTATATGTTTGAGGCTATTTTTCATAAAATATTTTTTTATAAGAAAAAAAAAATTTTGAACAATGTCGTTCGAACGACTTTAGAGTCTTCGTTCGAATGAGAAGTAAATGTTCGTTCAAAAGACCTTTAAATGAACATTGAACGAGATTTTCTATATTAGCAAAACAACGCTCAATTTCAGCTCATTAGAAGTTGGTTCGAACGAGATGGGTTATTCCTTTGAACGAGTTTAGTTTTGGTTCGAATGAGATATGTTGTTTCGTTTGAACGAATTCCTATTTTCATTCGAACGAGATTCTTCCGCCTTGAAAATCATGTTTTCTTTAAATAGGCATGTTGGGATTTTTTAAGTTAAGAATTTTGGCAAAAATAACTTTCTAATCATAATCCAAAGCCTCCAAACCCTAGTTTTACCTGAACTCTTTGATATCCCAGTTTCAATATTTATGTTAGTTTGAGATCTCCAATTTGAGGTCACTAAGAAATTTTATACTCTTCATATATGTTGAATATTTGTTTCGTGCAATGGACTCCATACTATTTGATGTTTACACATGGTGGAGTATGTGTTTGCGTTATTGTCATGAAGAAGTGGTGGACAACGTGTTCCAGATCTGTAGATGGTTTCTGAGCCTTATCGATGGACAACGAGGCATGTGTGGACTCACATGTTGTGTCAGTTGAATGGGTGGACTCCTATGTGTCACTGTGAAAAAGTTTGAGGACCGAAGAGCGTCAAGGCTTTCGAGCGCGTCGAGTATGTGTTATAAGTCTACTTTAGTGTCCTTGTAATTCCATACATTGTGAATTTCCATGATTGGGACATTCGAGGTCTTTCCCATTGTCGATTTTCCTCATACATTGGTGTGTTGTGTGATTGATCTTATTTTATCTGATATCACCTAGATGCATGCGTTAGGATAAAGATAAAATTAATTAATTTATCTTAACACATAAATCTGTTTAAAATTAGTGCAAAGTGTAATTTGGGTTAATTCTATTTAAGTTTAATACTTAATTTGAAAAAACTAAAAATTAACTTTTATTTTGACCACTTCTTATATACTCCCTTTTAGCTCACTTCTCTGAGACACTTAACACCGTTAACTAACATTAATGGAGAAGCGTTGTATCATTCACATGGACTAATTATGTGTCACCCATGTAAGCTAAAACTTAAAAAAATAACAATAAAAAATCTGATTCGGCAACTAGCTCAAATAAAACTTTTAAAAAAATATATATATATATATATGAGAGATGCCAACTCCTCCACCCTCAACCCCGGGCGCCGCCACCAACATCCCATCATCAATGAAACCTACTCCAACTTCCCCTACCTCCACCTAAAATTGGAGACGAGATAATCAAATCTAGTAGAAAATGTTCGAGTCCCATGAGCCTTGAAAAATGCTAGTCATCTCTACAGTTAACTACAAAATTGAAGCATTTGTTTTGATATTTATAGAACATAGACTTTCGTTAGCATCAAAACTTGTTATGATGTCAAGTGAAAACCTCAAAGTTTCTTTACAAAAATTCCACAAAGATCTCGTTCCCTCTTTGAATTCATATATTGGAAGAGTAAGTGGCGATTACGAAGCCCAATCGCTAGAGACATTGGCATCTTTAATTCTTTAGATATCTTCGAGGACTTAACGGATATTTGAGGTTCTAGTCTAAAAAATTTTGGACATGTCATTTGTTTGTTGAAATCTATTTACACTTCAAATAAATAAAAGGTGGTCATTTGGTTCCTATAAATTGGATATTCAACGTCTCAGGACCCTAAGGGCTACGACAAGATTGGGGGTAGTGGTTTTTGTTTTTTTAAGTTTTTTTTTCTTTTTTTATGTTTTATTTGAGTTGGATGACAAATTCTATTTCTTTTATTTTTTAAGCTTTACCTTACATGGGTACACTACCACGGCATTAGTTCAAATGGAAGACACATCACCGATCCATTAGTGTTAGTTAACGGTGTTAAGTGCCTAACAACAAAATGAAAATTTAATGTTATATCTCCTAAAGAAAAGTTTAGTGACAAAAGTGAAAAATAGTTAAAGTTCGTTGCATATCTACATAATTAACCATATTTTAATCAATTGAGTGTAGACGATAAAGTTAGGTTTAAAATGATATTTAGCACTTTTAAACTTTAATTCATATTAGAATGATGTTAATCTTCGTGGAAATGTGTTAAGATCATGAATATATAGGTTCTATGGTTGGAGATTGGGTTTTAGTAAGTGTATTGAAGTTTTGCGTCAGTTTCTATTGAGTTTAGAGTCCCATTCACGTTTTTGGAGGAAGGACCTGTGACTGGACCAATTGGAACGATCTGGGTTTGAGCTGGATCGATCCGGCCTCGGGAATTTGTTAGGATGGGCTGTTTTTAGGGTTTTACAGTTTCGGTTGCTTTTAGGAGGTTTAGTAAGGTGCATATATATATATATATATATATATATATATATATATATATATATAGAGAGAGAGAGAGAGAGAGAGAGAGAGAGAGAGAGGATTAAGTGAGGACCTCAGTTTGAGGATCGCTGGAACGGACCAATTTTGATAAAATAGTAAAAAATATATTTTTGGACTATTTGTTATGGCTTTTAAACATTTTAGTAGGACCAAAAAAAATTAGTTCAAAATGATTTTTTTTGCGATTTTAACAAATTCAGTCAAACTTTGTTGGTTTTTAATAACTTAAAAACTGACAAAGTTTGACCGATTTTTTTAAAATAGCAAAAAAAATCATTTTCGGCTATTTTTTTATGTCCTACTGAAATGTTTAAAAATCACAAAAAAAATTAGCCTAAAAATATTTTTTTTACTATTTTAAAAAAATGGTCTGCATTTAGGGTCCTCAAACTGGGTACTCATGAGATCCTCTCTCTCTCTCTTTATATATATATATATATATATAATCTGATAACCTGGGAAGAGGATTTTAATTCGGGAAGTGAGATTCAATAAACCTTTAATTTGATGAACAAATCGGCGCTTAAGGATTGGGATCATTCTAGTGTGCTTAAGAGTATGCGTTATCATGTATTTATATACTATTGTGTTTGTATAAATTGTTTATTATGTGAGCATACCATTTAGGACTCTGTAATACCCCGTATTTTTGTGATATTTATTTTATGGGATTAATTAAATTAAATGCGTATTAATTGGAAATTAATCCGGGTTCAAATACTAGCGAGATGCGAGTTGGTATTTGATTATATGTCCATATATGATTATATATGAATTTTGAATTATGAAATTTGTCGTGAGATTTAAATACGACAATTTGGAAATTTTGTTGAGACGCGTGTGACAGTCGCGTCATGGTATATAATTATGATAATTAAAAAGTGAATTTTATTTCTATTATCCGTATGGTCATTTTGAGTGTGCCAACGCGTTCGGAAGGGTTGAAATAGTCAGAAAACACTAGCCGGGGGTTTGGTTTGGGTCCCGGGGCATTTTTAGGCCATACCGGCAACGTATAAGGGTAGTTTGGTAATTTTGAATTTTATGGAATTAAAAGATACGAAAATTGGGAATTAATATCTGATTAGGCATTAACCCACTAAGCCCACTAATACCCAAATAGGCTACGGAGGTTATTGAAAGTTGTTCCTAAGAATTTCTAAAGCACAAACCCTAGCCACCATTAACTTTGGAGAAGAAAGCTTGTAGAAAGAGAGGAGAGGAGAAATCTGCAGAGGAGAGAGGTCTATTCATCAAATTCGTCATCAAATCCAGAGTTACCATTAAGGCAAGTGGTTTAATTTCGTTTACTTCAAAGAATGCTTCTTCCATGTGTAGGAATTTATTAAAATCATTTTGTTCTTGGGAGTTAATGAAAACCCATGTAAATTGGAAATAGAAAGTACATTTTGATGAGGAAATCGTATGTAGATTGGTGTGTAATGATTATTCTGATGATATTACAATTAGTAGGAAACCAAAAACGGATTTAATCCAGTTCTTTGATGATTCATAAATTCTAGGGTTCATAGTTTTAAAATTGGGAAAAAATATGTAGAGATTTGATATTTGAATGATGTTAGGATGAATTAATAACCCCAAACATGTCAATATGTGAACTAAGTATGTTTAGGGACGATTAGAGACCTTAAACAATTGATAGATTGAGGTTTGGATGAGATTTGGGGAGTAGAGAAGTTGGAAAAACGAAACTCAGAAATCTGGGCTCGAATTTCGTCGCTCGTTAGAAGACCTGCCCAGGTCGTTCGAACAACCTCGTTCGAACGAGCTTCTAACGAGTTGACCATTGACTTCTAACGAGGGTGAAGTTCGTTCGATGAAATCGTTCGAACGAGATCTCGTTAGAAAGCCCACTTCGTTTGAGCGAGATCTCGTTAGAAGACTCAGTTCGTTCGAACGAAGTCTCGTTCGAACAGCCTCATTCGAACGAGACTTCGAACGAGTTGAAAATTTAGGCTTTTTAGCATGTTTTGATCCTGAGTGCCCCGTAACCTTGTGTATAGGTAGAGATAGCCTTTCCTTGATGAGTAATTGATATATTTGGGATGTTTGGGATATAATGAGGAGTCAAACCTAGAAGTGTAGTTTGAACCTAAGGAAAAATATGAAGTAGGATGTGAGTGTCTATTACGATGTGAGCTATTGATGGCCTAATTAATTATATTAATCGGGAACATATAAATGGTGTAGTATTATATGCCAGTACGAGAAGAGATATGTACCAATATATTATGGTGATTACTAAGACGTGTGCATACTTAGTATATGTATTGATTTTATGTGTATGACATACCTGCCATACTTGCTATCACGGGAGGTTTGCGTTCGCTTAGGGCCCTCTAATCCTTGTGTTGCCCGGATTTATACTGGTTACCTCGATGAACATAGGTCAGAGAAGGACTTATTGGGATGTTAATAAGTCTGCTGATCGTGGGAGCGCAGGTATGTGCGTGACCTATGTGATGTGACTGTGTTCGCCTCCATTATCTGTGATGTTGTTATCTAGTGAACTATTCCTGAGAGATTCGGAATATGTGATCCTTATGTACGTGATGTACCGGGATGGATAGCAGAGTATGTGTGCACCACAGCTAGTCTCGGGGTGCTTATATTGTATAATTATGACGTGAATAATATACACTTAATTAATGTGAACTTTCATGTTGTTATTGTGAACATAATTATGGTAATGTAGTGAGAGAACATAACGGGTTAACTGATAGTGAATTATGTTACTAATTGAGAGTCTGAGTTTAAGAGAAGCCCTCTACTTATTTGATAACGCTAGAATGTAATATGGGGATCGAGTAGTAAGGGGTAGAACTTATTACGGTTTGGTTAGATGTGTATGTCGTGTAGATGGGTACGGTACGTTATGAGTGCACATGTAGTCCAGAGGTGAGAATTTCATGTGAGTGCACGTCCTAACATGTACTTTGCATTTAATGTTTTAATGTTATTAAAACACTTGTTGTTTTCAAAATGTTTTCCACTTTCGGGCTCTGACCCATTTGCTTTCAAATCTATTTTTGTAAAAACCATTTTAGGTGCCCAGCCACAAGGACACCATGCTTAGGATTCTCATTCAGGTGACGAGTTGTAGCTGTTTGTGGAAGTTACAGGACTTTGCTTGTAGACGCTTCATCTATCTTGACTCGATATTCATCAGTTATCAGTTGTAGGGCACGTCACCCATTTCTTTTAGAGATATTTCATTTATTTCAGTTATTCAGACTTTTGGCATGTAATTATTCAGGATTCAGACTTGTAGTATTATTTCCATTTGTTGGGATTGTTGTGAGGAGTTTTCCTCCGGATTTCTTATTATTATTGTTGGTTATTTCATTACTTCGTATGGTGAATGGATTATGTTGACTCTTCCATTATTCTTTCATTGCATGTTATCCATACTTAACTTAAAATTTGGCAACTTACTTTTTAAATACTAGGTGGTTAGTAATTATTAAAATGTTTTCGATAGTGATGCTATTAACTGAACCAACTTGGCATTTTGTATTAATTTAATAAAGGAGTAGCTACCCGGTATTTAATTAGTCGGGGTGTCACAGGTGGTATCAGAGCATCAGGTTCTAATGTCCTTTAGGATCTGAACGGCGTATTATGTTTTCGCTGAGCTTTCTTTGATGTAGAGCCCTATATTTTAGGACTGTTGTATTCTTTTGTGTATGCTACGTTCTTCAGCTATTTTAAGTTTATAACTGCGAACTTATAAACTTCATTCTTATTTCAGATGCCTCCACGACATGCACAAAGGGTTCCCAGGGATGCGACGCCAGAACCACAGCCCGCACCAGCTCAGGGCACGTGAATGTCGTCGAGGTTGCAGCCATTGTGGCTCAGGCAGTAAATGCCGCACTAGCAGTAGTTCAGCAGGCACCACCTCAGGCGCCGATAGCCGCGCCAGTTCAGGCTCATGCATTCCCGTCTGCTTGGGAACATGTACGTGATGCTTTTCAGAAAGCACACCCTCCGGAGTTCGCAGGTAGCTCCGATGTGGTAGTTTTGAGTCAGTGGAGGAAGGACATCCAGCGACACCTGAGGATGTATGAGTGCACAGATGTCCAGAAGCAGATACTAGATACCTTTAAGATAGTAGGGTCTGCACTGCAGTGGTGGGAGTCTATTACCACCGTAGAGGAGAGAGACACTCTCACTATTCAGGAGTTCTGGGTGCGGTTCGACCGCAAGTACTTTTCGTCAGCTGTTCACACGAAAATGAGGAGGAAGTTGATGAGCCTTCGACAGGAGGGTAAGACTGTGGCCGAGTATGAGGCAGAATTTACTGATCTTCTGAACATTGTTCCAGATGAGATATCGACGGAGGAGAAGAAGATACAGAAATTCACGGACGGGTTGACATGGAGGATTCATCAGCACTTGTTAGGGAACCTCTCGTTAGCCACTTATTCTGATGTGGTTAACGCTGCACTGTTACATTGCCAGGATCATCGCTTTCACATGACTGAAGGCAAGAGGTCAGGAGAGTCCAGCCATCAGGGCAGGACTGGGAGAAATGGTGCCAGTGGGGCACAATCTGTTCAGGGGCAGAGGCAGGGTGATCAGGGTACCCAGCAGGGAGATCACAAGAGGTTCAGGTCAGGAAATTTCAGGCACGGACAGGGAGGTTTCCGGCAGGGCCATCAGGGTCCGAACGGCCATCAGCACCAGCAGGGTCAGAATGGTCAACAGCAGGGCCAGTGGAGGAATGGTAACGGCCACCAGGGTCGGGGACAGCAGGGACAGAGAGGGGGAACTTCCCGGGGAAGTGTTTCGTTTGTGGCAAGACTGGCCATAAACGCCAGGACTGTCCTGATAGGGGCAGGGCCCCGCAGCAGCAGCAGGGTGCTCGACATGAGCCACATAGGCCACTTTTTCCACCAGCCCTCCCAGCTCCAGCCCAGGTGCCAGCTCTTCCATCCATTCCAGCAGTTCCTGTGCAGCAGGGACAGTTACAGTATGGACGTGTCTATAACATCCACCAGGCAGCAGCTCCGCAGGCACCACCCGCTATTGAGGGTACGTTTCCTATCCATGGTACTATGGGTCGGGTTTTGTTTGATACGAGGGCAACACATTGCTTTATAGCTACACATTTTGCGAAAGCCTTAGGGTTGTTAGCGACGGCAGAGAGCACAGTGACGTGTGTAAACTCACCATTGGGGAGTGGGTCACTTATTTTCTTTATATGCCGGCGAGTGGGGGTAGATATTGGTAGTCTGGTGTTACCTGCAGATATGTTGGTATTAGATATGCATGTTCACGATGTGATTATCGGTATGGACTGGCTCGCTGATTATAGAGCCATGATTGATTGCTTCGGTGGGAGCATTGTTTTTGCCATTCCGGGGCAAGATATGTTTGTAGTGGCGATGCCTCGCCCAGAGGGAGGCTCGACCGCTCATTTTTATTACCTAGAGGAGGATACCTCTAAGGAGGTTGTGATTCCTTTAGATTCGATCCCAGTTGTCAGGGAGTATTCTGATGTGTTTCAAGGAGATACCAGGCCTACCCCCCAGTCGAGAGATAGACTTTGTTATAGACTTATTGCCAGGTACGAGACCTATAGCACGCGCACCGTACCGTATGGCTCCAGCTGAGATGAGGGAGTTGCGGGATCAGATTGAGCAGTTGTTGGGTCAGGGGTTTATATGGAGGAGTACTTCACCGTGGGGTGACCCTGTGTTGTTCATAAAGAAGAGAGATGGTTCACTAAGATTGTGTGTGGACTACCGAGAGTTGAATAACGTCACGATACGGAATAAATATCCGTTGCCTCGAATCGATGACTTATTCGACCAGTTGAGAGGAGCTTCTTTCTTCTCAAAGATTGATTTGAGATTGGGATACCATCAGTTGCGTTTTAGGGAGGAGGATGTCTCGAAGACTGAGTTCTTGTCGAGATATGGTTCTTACGAGTTTCGGGTTATGCCTTTTGGTTTGACCAATGCTCCAGCCGTGTTTATGGACTTGATGAATAGAGTGTTCAGGGATTTCCTAGATCAGTTTGTCATTGTCTGCATCGATGATATTCTGGTTTACTCCCAGACAGAGGAGGAGCACGCCGAGCATTTGAGGCAAGTTTTGCAGACACTACGTCAGAATGAGTTGTATGTAAAATATGAGAAATGAGGGTTTTGGCTGAAGGAGGTCCAGTTTTTGGGACATATTATTTCCGATCGGGGAATATCTGTTGATTCGGGGAAGGTATCCGCGGTGAGGGAGTGGGGACAGCCCACGACACCGACAGAGATTAGTAGTTTCTTGGGCCTAGCAGGATACTACAGGAGGTTCATTAGGGGATTCTCGAAGATAGCAGGTCCTTTGACACATTTGACTCGTAAGGGTGTGCCATTCATCTGGAGTGATGCCTGTCAGTTGGCATTCGACGAATTGAAGGATAAGTTGACCTCAGCACCTGTGTTAGCATTGTCGATACCGGGAGTTGAGTATCTAGTATACACCGATGCGTCCTTGCAAGGACTTGGAGGTGTATTGCAGCAGGAGAGTCAGGCCATAGCTTATGCTTCCCGTAAGCTAAAGCCTCACGAGAAGAATTACCCCACTCATGACTTGGAGTTGGCGACAGTTGTATTTACCCTTCGGATATGGAGACATTACCTTTTGGGGGAAAAGTTTTGATTGTTCACAGACCACAAGTCCCTACAGTACCTATTCATGCAGAAGGAGTTGAATATGCGGCAGCGAAGGTGGCTTGAGTTTGTGAAGGACTATCAGTTTGATATCCAGTATCACCCGGGGAAGGCTAACGTGGTGGCAGACGCGTTGAGCCGTAGGCCAGCAGATGAAGTGGCAGAGGTGTGGAAGGCCAAGTGGAAGGAATTGGGACACCAGGATGCAGTGGCTCGATCATTCATGTCGGTAATGACTATTATGCCGCAGATTGTCACGAGAGTGGTAAAGGCACAAGCAGATGACTCGTTCTGTCAGGAGCTGATAGTTAGATTACTAGCAGAGGGAGACGAATCCTATACCGTTAGCTCAGACGGGGGATTGCGCTTCCATGGGAGATTGGTAATTCCGGAAGGGGAGGAATTACGACACGAGGTGATGGCAGAGTCGCACGGCTTACGATTCGCGGTACATCCTGGTGGGGATAAAATGTACCAAGACATGAGACGTCAGTATTGGTGGAGCGGGATGAAGAGAGATATTGCCGAGTTTGTTTCTAAATGCGCCACTTGTCAGCTTGTAAAAGTGGATCATCAGAGACTGGCAGGACTGCTACAGCCGTTGGAGGTCCCGATGTGGATGTGGGAGAGCATATCCATGGACTTTATCACGGGGTTGCCTACGTCACTGAGAGGTCACGACTCCATTTGGGTGGTTGTGGACAGGTTGACCAAAGTCGCTCATTTTCTACCCGTAAGGACAGACTACACTGCGGGACAGTATGCCCAGCTCTTTATTTCAGAGATAGTGAGACTTCACGGTGTGCCCCTAAATATCGTGTCTGACCGAGACAAGATATTTGTTTCACGGTTTTGGGAGAGTTTTCAGGAGGCTATGGGCACGGAATTGCGGTTGAGTACGGTGTATCACCCGCAGACCGATGGGCAAACCGAGCGTACAAACCAGATGTTGGTAACATGCTACGTATGAGTATCATTGATTTTGGGGGTAGATGGGAGCAGTATCTTCCACTGGTGGAGTTTGCTTACAATAACTCCTACCAGTTCACCATTGGCATGGCTCCATTTGAGGCGTTGTACGGTAGACCTTGTCGTTCCCCAGCATGTTGGTTGGAGGTGGGAAACAACAAACTACTTGGGCCGGAAGTGATTCAGGATACTTCGGCGAGGATAGAATTGATTTGGAGTCGCATTCGGGTAACTCAGGATCGGCAGAAGAGCTATGCTGATGCGAAGAGGTTCTTCAGAGAGTTCCAAGTGGGGGACCAGGTTTTGCTCAGAGTATCTCCTATGAAGGGGATTATGCGTTTCGGGAAGAAAGGGAAGTTGGCACCGAGATATGTGGGACCATTTCCTATTATTGAGCGGATTGAACCGGATGCGTATAGGCTTGGGTTACCGGAGCATTTGCATCGGATTCACGATGTATTTCATATTTCCTCGCTAAGGAAATATCTTAGAGACGATTTAGCTCATTCTCATATTGCTTTGGAGGACATCGATCTCCAGCCGGATAGCTCCTACGAAGAGGGGCCGATTGCTATTCTGGACCGAAGTGAGCGGAAACTGCGGTCAAAGATAGTTCCGTTAGTGCGTGTTCAGTGGCGACAACATAATGTCGAGGAGTCCACATGGGAGCGCGAGGATGAGATGCGCGATCGTTATCCAGAGTTTTTCTTACCAGGTACTTTCTAGTTCCAAATTTCGGGACGAAATTCAGTTATTAGGGGGAAGTATGTAATACCCCGTATTTTTGTGATATTTATTTTATGGGATTAATTAAATTAAATGCGTATTAATTGGAAATTAATCCGAGTTAAAATACTAGCGAGATGCGAGTTGGTATTTTATTATATGTGCATATATGAGTATATATGAATTTTGAATTATGAAATTTGTCGTGAGATTTAAATACGGCAATTTGGAAATTTTGTTGAGACGCGTGTGACAGTCGCGTCATGATATATAATTATGATAATTAAAAAGTGAATTTTATTTCTATCATCTGTATGGTTGTTTTGAGTGCGCCAACGCGTCCGAAAGGGTCGAAATAGTCAGAAAACACTAGCCGGGGGTTTGGTTTGGGTCCCGGGGCATTTTTAGGCCATACCGGCAACGTATAAGGGTAGTTTGGTAATTTTGAATTTTGAGGAATTAAAATCTACGAAAATTGGGAATTAATATCTGATTAGGCATTAACCCACTAAGCCCACTAATACCCAAATAGGCTACGGAGGTTATTGAAAGTTGTTCCTAAGAATTTCTAAAGCACAAACCCTAGCCACCATTAACTTTGGAGAAGAAAGCTTGTAGAAAGAGAGGAGAGGAGAAATCTGCAGAGGAGAGAGGTCTATTCATCAAATTCGTCATCAAATCTAGAGTTACCATTAAGGCAAGTGGTTTAATTTCGTTTACTTCAAAGAATGCTTCTTCCATGTGTAGGAATTTATTAAAATCATATTGTTCTTGGGAGTTAATGAAAACCCATGTAAATTGGAAATAGAAAGTACATTTTGATGAGGAAATCGTATGTAGATTGGTGTGTAATGATTATTCTGATGATATTTCAATTAGTAGGAAACCAAAAACGGATTTAATCCAGTTCTTTGATGATTCATAAATTCTAGGGTTCATAGTTTTAAAATTGGGAAAAAATATGTAGAGATTTGATATTTGAATGATGTTAGGATGAATTAATAACCCCAAACATGTCAATATGTGAACTAAGTATGTTTAGGGACGATTAGAGACCTTAAACAATTGATATATTGAGGTTTGGATGAGATTTGGGGAGTAGAGAAGTTGGAAAAATGAAACTCAGAAATCTGAGCTCGAATTTGGTCGCTCGTTAGAAAACCTGCCCAGGTCGTTCGAACGAGCTTCTAACGAGTTGACCATTGACTTCTAACGAGGGTGAAGTTCGTTCGATGAAATCATTCGAACGAGATCTCATTAGAAAGCCCACTTAGTTCGAACGAGATCTCGTTAGAAGACTAAGTTCGTTCGAACGAAGTCTCGTTCGAACAGCCTCGTTCGAACGAGACTTCGAACGAGTTGACAGTTTAGGCTTTTTAGCCTGTTTTGATCCCGAGTGCCTCGTAACCTTGTGTATAGGTAGAGATAGCCTTTCCTTGATGAGTAATTGATATATTTGGGATGTTTAGGATATAATGAGGAGTCAAACCTTGAAGTGTAGTTTGAAGCTAAGGGAAAATATGAAGTATAATGTGAGTGTCTATTACGATGTGAGCTATTGACGGCCTAATTAATTATATTAACCGGGAACATATAAATGGTGTAGTATTATATGCCAGTACGAGAAGAGATATGTACCAATATATTATGGTGATTACTAAGACGTGTGCATACTTAGTATATGTATCGATTTTATGTGTATGACATACCTACCATACTTGCTATCACTGGAGGTTTGCGTTCGCTTAGGGCCCTCTAATCCTTGTGTTTCCCGGATTTAGACTGGTTACCTCGATGAACATAGGTCAGAGAAGGACTTATTGGGATGTTAATAAGTCTGCTGATCGTGGGAGCGCAGGTATGTGCGTGACCCATGTGATGTGACTGTGTTCGCCTCCATTATTTGTGATGTTGTTATCTGTGAACTATTCCTGAGAGATTCGGAATATGTGATCCATATGTACGTGATGTACCGGGATGGATAGCAGAGTATGTGTGCACCGCAGCTAGTCTCGGGGTGCTTATATTGTATAATTATGACGTGAATAATATACACTTAATTAATGGGAACTTTCATGTTATTATTGTGAACATAATTATGGTAATGTAGTGAGAGAACATAACGGGTTAACTGATAGTGAATTATGTTACTAATTGAGAGTCTGAGTTTAAGTGAAGCCCTCTACTTATTTGATAACGCTAGAATGTAATATGGGGATCGAGTAGTAAGGGGTAGAACTTATTACGGTTTGGTTAGATGTGTATGTCGTGTAGATGGGTACGGTACGTTATGAGTGCACATGTAGTCGAGAGGTGAGAATTTCATGTGAGTGCATGTCCTAACATGTACTTTGCATTTAATGTTTTAATGTTATTAAAACACTTGATGTTTTCAAAATGTTTTCCACTTTCGGGCTCTGACCCATTTGCTTTCAAATCTATTTTTGTAAAAACCATTTTAGGTGCCCAGCCACAAGGACACCATGCTTAGGATTCTCATTCAGGTGACGAGTTGTAGCTGTTTGTGGAAGTTACAGGACTTTTCTTGTAGACGATTCATCTATCTTGACTCGATATTCATCAGTTATCAGTTGTAGGGCATGTCGCCCATTTCTTTTAGAGATATTTCATTTATTTCACTTATTCAGACTTTTGGCATGTAATTATTCAGGATTCAGACTTGTAGTATTATTTCCATTTGTTGGGATTGTTGTGAGGAGTTTTCCTCCGGATTTCTTATTATTATTGTTGGTTATTTCATTACTTCGTATGGTGAATGGATTATGTTGACTCTTCCATTATTCTTTCATTGCATGTTATCCAGACTTAACTTAAAATTTGGCAACTTACTTTTTAAATACTAGGTGGTTAGTAATTATTAAAATGTTTTCGACAGTGATGCTATTAACTGAACCAACTTGGCATTTTGTATTAATTTAATAAAGGAGTAGCTACCCGGTATTTAATTAGTCGGGGTGTCACAGACTCGTGGGGAATTTATCAGTTGGGTTTTTTATTTAATCGATTGTGACCAAGTACCGCACTCCTTGCTTATAACATAAGACTTTGTCAAGGTCGATAACGATTGTGTTCCACACTCCTAGCTGGTGACAAAGGAATTTATGGAGGTCGGTATATTTTAAATCATATATACGATCGGTTTACGCCTTACGACGTGATATGCGGATGACCCGATGGATGAGTTTTAGTATGGAACTACCTGGCGGTCTGATCACATGGTGATCCCCCATTCTTTTGTGTGCATGTGTGTGTGTGCCTGTGTGTGTATTTTAAATCCGTTAGGTGAGGGACTCCTACAGATTTACAATAGAATCATGAGAAGTTTCCTTGAAGGTAAATGCCTTTGTGTGGTTAATATGAGACTTATATAAATGTATGATATTAGTCTTATGATTGACACTATATTTAAAAGGCCCTATGTCATATTTATCTGCTTTATTATGAGATTGTGTATATCTTATTTTTCAGGTGGCATGAGTGGAGGTTGGTACTGGATCGCATTCTTTACATATATGATATAGTCCAATGATGGAAACATTTAATTAAAGGCATTAAGATAAGTTAATGTGTTATGATATGAGATTGTGTGTATCTTAAAGAGTAAGGGTTGATATTGAGTTGTATTATGTATATGTGTAGTTAGTTGTAACCCATTTTAGTATATTAGTATCAATTGTTCACTTATTTTTGGGGGGGTAAATTAAGTCTATATATAAGAAAGAACTATACATTGGAAGATCCCAAAAGAAAAAACATAATCTGCCAAAGAAGAACAAGCAATCAAAAGAAGTACCCTACACTAGGTTATAGAAGCAACAAAAGACAATATCAATCCATAAGGCTATAAGGCAAGCTCCATGGTTGTAGGCCATCGAATCGTTGTAGTTCCTCCTCGATTTCTTCATATTATGAGCCTTAGCAAGGACCATTGAACCAATATCTTGAATAAGTTGAGAACTGGTTTTAGCACATTATTGGTGTAGTATCCATCTCTCTCCGTCCAAATACAATATGTGGTGGCATATAATGATATGGTTCTCACTTTAAAATAAAATTATTCTTATAAGCATCCATAGCAGCAGCTTCAATCTCATAATCCCAGCTCCCCAATTGCCTATAAGTTTGGTTTCATATGTGAATCTCTTCCCAGACCTGAGAGGTGTAGGGATAGTGGATCATCAGGTGGTTAATGTCTTATATCTTATTGCTACATAAGAGGCAAGTAGCATCCTCAATATGTCCTCAAACAAGCATTTTGGATTTGGTGATAAGAGTTTTTCTACAGATAAGCAATAGAATGAATGCACATTTTGGGATGTTTGACTTATTCCAAACAGCCTTATACCATTGGATATTAGGTTAGGTTTACCTCATCTTCTCATATAAATAGTTCGTAGAGAAGGACCCATTGGCATTTAGAGTTCATGTAACTTTATCCGTAGATAAAGGGTTGAAGGTTGGTAAGATGTTCATAATATCATTTAGCTCCTATGTGATAATATAGGGTCATAACCAGTTAGAACCATTAATAAAGTTGGCCACTTTGGCTTTGGAGTTACTAGCAGCATCATAAATTGTCCTACCACCAAACAGGGGATGAAGAGGACCAAGTTTGTGCCAATTATCATGCCACATAAATGTGTCGTGTCCACTGCCAATGATTACTTTCATGAGAGGTCTGCAGTCTTCTCTCAATTTGATGATCTTCTTCTATCTCCATCTTGAGTCGTTGGGTATGTTAATCTCCCAAATGCTTCTTCTTTTAATCTCATAAGTGTTACACTATTTAACCTAAAGGTTGTCATTCTTCTCTAAAAAGGTTCCATAGATGCCTCATAACTATAGCTTTATTCCACACATCTAGGATTTTTTATACCTAGGCCTCTTTCTTCTTTTGGCTTCCATTTATCCTCCCAAGCAACCTTGGCCCCACAGTGGTTAAGTTCTGGACCGTTACATAGGAAATTTCTAAGAATATTATCCATATCCTTCAAAATACTCTTAGGCGGGGTGAAGATGCTAGCCCAATACACCTGGATGCTGAACAGGAAATGGGTGATTAGTTGATGTCTTCCAGCATAGCTGAGGAGTCTAGAATTCCTACATTTGACTTTACTAGTGATTCTATCAATAGGACAGTACAGTCATCATCCTTTAGCCTAGTGGAGATGGGGGGCACCCCCAAATATTTAAAAGGTGGGTTGTGGATGGCAATCCCCAATCTGTCAGACGTGGGAATTATATCCACCTCCAGACACCAGCACAGTAGAGGTTGCTTTTATTCAAGTTAGGGTAAAGGCATGATAGATCAGCAAACTCATCAATAATGCCTTTAATATAGCAAATAGATTTCGTATCCCCTAGCAGAAGATGACCAAGTGAAGGCCTTCATGACTAGGAGAAAGAGGTATAGAGACAGAGGGTCTCCTTTCCTAAGGCCTCTTATGCCTGGAAAGAAGCCATTGGACTCTTTATTGATGTAAACAGAGAACCAAGTGCAAGTAATTAAGCTTTGATCCAGTAGAGCATAGTGGTAGAAAATCCCACCTATTTAAGAACTTTAAAAATAAACTTCTAGTCCATAGTGTCATAGACCTTATAATTGTCAATCTTGAGAGTGCATCTTAGGCTAACAGTGTCCCTATGGTAATTTCTCCTATTCTCTTAAAGGAGCAAGAAGTCATCTGAGATTGATCTACCTTGCACAAAGGTTGTCTGCTGACTACTAATCAAGTGAGGCATGAGGGGTTTAATACATTTAACCAAGATTTTAAAGATGCATTTGTATATAGTATTATAATAAGAGATAGTCCTAAAGTCTCTCATAGAATTCATATTCTTGACTTTGGGAATGAGGGCAAGGATGGTACTATTCCACTGTCTAAGCATGTGGCCAATAGTAAAGAAATGTTGCACAACCTTCCCCACATCCTCTTCAATTATGTTCAAGTTCTTCTTGAAGAAGCCAGTATTAAAGCCATCGGGACCAGGAGATTTATTATTAAAAATGGAGAACATGGAAAGTTTAATCTCATTAATGGTAAAAATTGCAATTATGCCATTAAGCTGAGCCTCAAGGATATTTTTAATAATGAAGTTGTTGGAGAAATCAAACCTCATCCCACTCCTCTGAGCAAGCGCACTTAGATAAGTGAAGAAAGAAACAGATTTATTTGCCACTGCCTCATTGCCTTCCACTAGCACCCCACAACCATTATTTATGGAAAGTATCTTATTTATCAAATTATTCGCATTGACTTTTTTGGAAGAAACTCGTGTTCATATCCCCTAATTGGAGTCGTTTAATCCTTGATTTTTGTCTAGAGTAAGCTTCTTCAGCATCTCTGAACCAACTATACTTATTCATCATCTCATGTTCATCATCCTTCAACTAGTGGTTAGATCCATCACTATCAAGGTTAGTTTGTAGTAACTCAAATTGTTGTTTAGCCTTGACACCCTAGTGGAGATATTTGAATAGAACTTAATGTTAAGATCGTCAAGGGTTGCCAATGCAAAAAGTTTGCCATGACTCTTTAAGTATCCCAATAAAATCCTCATGCTTCATCCAAAAACCATATAATTTAAATGTTTTTGGTTTAGAAATGGAGGGAGGTATAATGGTAGTTGGCTTTGGAGTTAGGGAAAGAAGTACTCCATTTGGTATTGTGGGGAACACAATCAATCCTAGTTTGAATGTTAGCATCACCACTACCTTATAATTCCAAAAGAACCAAAGGCCATTAGAGGTCATGTCATCTAATTGAGTATCAAAGATACAGTTATTAAAGTCATTGGCAATCTTGTAGTCCATATTAAGGTAGCCATTTTTCTCATTTGATCTACGAGCCGTGTGGAAATCCCCTATGATAATCCACTCCTTAACATGAGCTTAAGTGTGATCGGCTCTCAAGAAGCTCGAAAGGGGAGATCTATTAGAAGGTAAGCTATGGCTATAAATAAAGGTGGAAAGGTAGGACCTGTTAGAGCCCACAAACTTAGTGTTATAAAAAGTGGTTTTTAATTCTTAGCTATAAGCTCAACCTTAAAGATGTTAGGATCCCATCCTATGACTCTGGCCATACCCCCAATGGTCGGATGGTTGTGAATGGAGTCCCAATTCCAAAAGTAGTTATTAGTGATAATTGTCATGTGGTTGTTTTTTACCTTGGATTCAAGGATACAAATGGGTGAAAGCTTATTAGATGAGATTAACTTCCTAATCTCAGCTTGTTTAGGGGGGGGGGGGAATTAAGCCCACTAATGTCCCATGAGGCAATAAAGGTCATTTGGAGTATATATGCTTCAATCCTAACTTCTTCTTGCCCTTGCCATTACTAACAAAAGGCTTATTTGTATGTAACTATTTGACAACCAATTCATCCATAACTTTCACTTTGAGGCTAATGCCCAATGGAACTGGAGTGGTTTCACTATCACATTCCAATAGGACATATGGGTCAGATGTTACAATGGGGGTTAAGTGGTTCATTAGTCCTAGACTTTGGCATAAGGGATTCAACATGGGTTGGGGCCATGGGTGTGGTAAATGGTGTTTGGCCATGTGATTTTCTCCTGTTATTTTTATTGAACCCATTTATTTTTATCCTTCACACGCTTTGACTCAGTAGGTTTAATAGTGATCACATTAGGTAGTCTTTTATTATCCTTCTCAACAAGGTTGTTTTTAGGGCATTTGGCATAAGAGTGGCCAAAATAGATGCAATGGCTACAAGAGAGAGGCATATATTGGTATTCAACTCTAATATTTATAGTTGTCCCATTTTCAATAATGAGTTCAATAAACTTAGGGTACTTGGCTTGGGCCTGCAATTCCACGCATATATGAGCATAACTGATCCTCCGCATTTCTTTAATAAATGAGTTAGCATAGAGAGGTACCCCAATAGAACTATCCACGTATCTAAGACCTTCAATAGTCCAATATTGTATTGTTACGTCGTGGAACATTACCTAAATATGTAATTTCTTAATGGATTCTTCAGAGAAGCGGCAGTCGGCCTTCCAGTTTTTGCAAAATAATGGCATTCCCCACAAAATGCCATGTCCCATTTTCTAGAACTTCATCTCTTGCAGTAGTTATTTGAAATTTGAAGAGGAAGTATCCTCCATCATTCGCGATGACCTTATTAAGGTCATATTTATCCCAAAGCCTATGAGCAATGTTGTTTACCAAGGTAAATGGAAACTTCCTTCCAAGGAATATGCCCACAGCAATGTAGTCCCATTGGGAGTAGCCAAGTTTGGCCACCTCAATTGGTGGTTTGACCTGGACTTTGTCATTAAGGAAGGTAGGTAGGCGGTAGGGCAGTTTGAACTTGGGCTCCTTCTTGTCAGACACAACCAATTTCCATGTTTTGTTAGGGGGCACGTGGTTATGTGAAGGTGGCATTAGAACTGGGTGGCTATTATGGGCAGGAGTGTTACTAAACTTCATCTCAAATATAGTGTTAATAGAATAAGTTTTATTAGCACTCATTATCTAACAGTTGCCTCGTAAATCAATGTTAGTGCCATGAAGGACATTATTACCAGGAATTTAGGGTCGAGGCTGCCTAGAGTTAGCTATGTGGGTTTTAGCACCACCATTTCCACCACCAATGGGGAACCTGAATTGTTTTGTCATTATGAGTGTAACCTTTACTTCGAAGGAAGCTTAGGTAGACATTTTTCTCCTTATTCAGCTAATTAATCCTGATACATTGGGGTTAGATATACTCAAGCTTTCATCTGAGGTAATCATTTGACCATCTTCCAAGTCATCATCATTTATAGCATCATCATCATCAATGGAGGGGGTTTGTCATCCAAAAGAACTAGTGGTTTTAGAGTTGGGGTAGCCTTCAAGGCACCATCAGTAGTCATGGGAACAGGCACCGTGTCAAATGGTGTTGACAACACACTAGTAATAATAGGGGTTATGGAAGTAGCCCAAAGGGATCCACTACCCATCTTGGCAGGTTGAAGGTTGGGTGAGGTCATGGGGGATTTTGAGGGTAGGGGAGGAGGTTGGAGAGTTGTATAGGTGGTGGTTGTACACGGCTAGAGAAGTAAGTTTTAGAGAGAAAGGAGAGCATATTTAGTTTTGTGATGTTTACTTATTAGTATAGTGGTAGAGACTTAATATTATTTTGTATGCCTTGGATTAGGATACTCGTATAGTATTTCACTTATGAAGGCATGGGGTATCTCTTGCATGTGAGTGTTGAGAGGCTAGCAGGATCGTAAATGAGTTTCGTGATTATTACTTCATTGATACCGTAAGATATTTCTTGAAAATTTAGGGCGTTGACCCAAAACTATAAAAACCTTTTCCCCTGTGTATTATTGTTGTTATCTACAGGACTGGGCAGTTAGACTTGTAGTGATTGGAGATCCAGTTTATCATCCTTAGAGTAGGATTTATTTTTTCATTTCATTTGTCTTCCTAGTACTTGTTTCCAAAATTTTCTTTATGAACCGAGGTGGTTCTTTTTTCATTTACATTTTAGTTGAGACTATTGTACAAACAAAATTTATTATAGTGCATCCAATTTTATTAGAGTTTTATTTTATTTAAGTTCAATTATTCATATTATTTTTCATTATCATTATTATGTTGTGGTTGGTTTTTCTTTACCGTCATCTTTATTTACGTTGATTCTGAGAATGATATAAATTGTATAGCGCTCACTTATCTTTTACGGGTCAACCTGGTCAACTTCACGTGGTATAATAGGGGTGTTACAATATCGATGAAGTATTAATTATGCGACTCATTTTCATAATCATGCCAACCCGTCAACATTAACATGAAAGAGATACCTCACCCCTCATCATGAGTGAAATAGCTACACAAGTGTCCCAACCCAAGACATAACTAACTACAAGTCCCCACTAACAGACTAAATATTAAAGTGTCGCATACAATCACAACTAAATCAGAATACAACTAACTCATACGTGAATAATATAATCGAGTCCAATCCCCACTCATGTCAACCGAGTATAAAAATACACACGACCTCATAAAATATAATAACATGACATAGTGTATATTTATAAAAGTGTATATCCATTAACTATATCAAAAATTATTATTATTATTATTAGTCTCATAACAACCACACCAAGTCATCAACCTTTGGGGACCTTTTTGTACCTCTATTAGAAAACCTATAAGACTGTAATACCCCATAATATATATATATATATATATATATATATATATATATATATATATATATATATATATATAGAGAGAGAGAGAGAGAGAGAGAGTGTGTTATATATGCTTAAGTGAATTGTAATGTTATAACATACTTATATGCATATATAAATAAATTGAAAATTAAGAAATGATAAAAAAAACTAATAAATATTTTAAACATGACTGCATATTATTGGAGACTATGGAACGGTACGAGGTTCAGTATTGAGGGTTCCTTATTTGGATTATCCCTTCGGTGTCGGGTCCAATGACTACAAAGTAGTCAATTATAATGTCGTGTTACAACAAACCAATTAATTTTAATTCACATAAATTATGACAAATTTGGCTAATATTTCGTGTGTGATATTTATTAATAATTTTCATAAGGAGGATGGATAAAGAGGGTTGGTTGTATTTAAAATAATGTTTTAACTTACAATAAGGTATTTTGCTCCTATTGGGTAAGTATAATGAATTGGGGTATTTTTAGACCAGTTAAGAGTTAATTTGGGCAAGTTACTTAAGACCATATTTTAGGGCCAGTTCCAATTTCGTTTTTAAGAGGTAGTATTGAGCCATTAAGAGGATCATTTAATACAAAACACAATTTAGGGATCTAAGAGTTTGTATAAAAGAAGGCTATAGGGAAAAGAGAGAATTTTAAAAGATTGGAGCCCAAAATTATACATCAATTTTGGAGGCAAGTTTGATCCGATTTCTTGTATAATTATATTTGTTATAGATTGTGCCTATTCATTTGAATCAAAACCCTAACTAAGTGATTAGAATATGATTTAAATCAAGTAAATTCATAATTAACCCAATTAGTAAATAATTAGGATTGATTTAGCATCATTTGGATTGAATCCTCCATAAAATTGATGAGGTTTGAATAGATCATAAATAGGTTCTGATTTATTAAATTTATCCATTCAAAACTCTAGGATCTTATGCCTAATATGTAGAGAAATGAAATTAAATTATTATAAATGTAATACCCCGTATTTTTATGCTATATTAATTTGGGGATTTATTGAATTTAATGTGAGTTAATTATTTAATAAAAATATCCAGAAATTAATTATGTTATAATTATTAACGTGACGAGAGTTAGTAATTATGGGAAATTTGTTGAATATTACTAATGAGCAAAGTAATATATTATATTGGTTATATTGAATGTCATGAGTGAGTTAAATGACAATTTCGGAAATTTAAGTCGGAACGTGCTCGTGTCGCGTCGGGACTAAATTTTGATAAATAAAAAGTGAATGTTTTATAAGTTTCCCGTATGGTCGTTTTGAGTGCGCCAACGCGTCCGAAAGGGTCGAGATAGTCAGAAAAGTGTACCAGGGGGTGTAGTTTGGGTCTCGGGGCATTTTTAGGCCTAATTAGTACCCCGGGAGAGCATTTTAGTCATTTTACATATTTGGGTAATTAAACCCACGAAATTCAGCAACCTATATCAGCCATTTAGGTTAGTTATTTAGGGTTAGAATATTCAGAATCCTAGAACGGCTATTGGAGAAGAGAGGAGAGAGCCCTCAAGGCAATTCAAGGCCAAAAAGTCACCGGTTTGCACCGCCGCCACCACCAACGCGTAGATCGCGAGAAGAGGAACGCAACCATACCAAAATCAACCGTAAATCAGAATACCAGAAATCCCAGGCAAGTGTTTATCTTGCTATTTTCGTTGGTGCAATCTTCATATTAGTTTAGGAATGATTAGAGATGAAAAATATGGAAGAAAACCCAAATTGTGATAGGAATTTGCATGTAGTAAAGACTTAAACCTTATTCTGGAAGTCTCTTGTGTTGTAGAAAGATAACCCACGAAATTTTGGTGTAAATAAGAAGGAAATTCTGGGATTAAACATATTAGAATCATGAGTTAGAGATTTTTAGGGTTCTTGAGTTTTAAATGAATTATGGCATGATAAATCCATGTTTAGTAATGTAAATTGATATGTTTTACGTTGAATATACCTGTTATGATGATATAAGGTTAGTAGTATTAATTCTGGGACGATTGGAACTTGAAAACATGGATTTGGTGTAAATTTGGAGATGAAACCCGTAACTGCAATTCTGCAGATTTTCGCAGACCTGCTTGATTGATCGATCGAGCCTAGAGCTTCGATCGATCGAAGGTTCGATCGATCGAGCCCCAAACCTCGATCGATCGACCCCTCCTGGCAGACTCTTATTTCCCTTTGTAAATGATTTAACAATCGAATTGTCGTGATATAATTCTTGGGCATTCTTAGTATAATGATTTGGGAGACATAGAGGACCAGTAGGGCGTATAAATAAATGTTGGGATCATTAATATTCGACGAGAATTGTATTTATGGGATATTTACTTTAGGGTTAGTAAATTGATATATTAAAGGGTGAGGCGCGTAAGAGAGTTACGTTGAAATGTAATAATGACACCTACTGAATTTTCTACTTGGAAGAATAAAGTTCCACGAGTGTCACGAAATAAGTGAGAAAACCCTTCGAGGTAAGGTTAGAGATGAAACCTTATACGTAATACTAATAATGTGAAATTAAGGATAAATGTTGTAATTATGGGTGAGGAGAGGAACCTATATTAAATTGATAAAAGTGGTATATTTATATGATTGTGTGTACATATATTATATACATGTGAAAAACATACCGCGCTACTTACTATCCTTGAGGTTACCGCGCGGGGACAGTCTTATCTCGATGGGACCTTTATGGGGGATATTGAGTTGTACCCTAGAAGATAGATATTCTTGGTACAGGCTATCTAATCGATAGTTCAGACGGTCCTAAGAGACGCGAGTATGTGCCATCCTCTTAGAGAATTGGAATCTACGCTTCGCCTCGATATTGTTTGTGTATGTGTTAATACAATTCGAGAGTGATTCCGAATTTGTATTCCCCTTTATATGAGTGGTATGGGGTTTGGATAGTAGAAGTATGCACGCACCATAGTTTTATGTGGGGTGCTGTTATTTTTTATATATTATACGAGTAGTTAATATATATATGAGATTTGGAAATTTGAAACTGCCTACTGTGATTTGATAAGTAGGACATGGTTGATGACTCAGATGGTAAATACTTATTTTGTGAAAGTATAATATGACACTGGGAAATTTTATAAATTAATAAAGCTAAAACGAGAGTTGTGCTACTAATTGAAAGTATTCTTTTCAAACAATGATATTGTTCGGTTTTGAAATCTTATGAGTAAGCTAAGATAAGCTAAATTATTGGGAAGGTTAGTATGATAAAATGATAAGATAACCCGTTGGGAAGGTTAGTACGATAGGCGTGCACATTAGAAGAGAGGTGAGAATTTCTCAAGAGAGTGCCGCTCTAATATGTTGTTGCATTGGCCTGTATCAATTTAAATACTTGCTAAACGTATTTTAAATCAAACACACTTTCGGGATCTGACCCGTTTTTCTCTCTCTCTCTCTCTTGTATATATATGTATGTATTACAGGTGCTCAGCCACAGGGGCGTCTTGCTTAGGATCTCTTGGAAGGAACGCGCTGCAGCTTAGGTGGGAGTTGTAGGTCTCTTGATTAGACGACTTCGTTCATTCGGATCCACTCTTAGTACTTTCATTTAGTTGAGCATGTGTAGCTCTTTCCATTATTCCGTTGTTATTGGACATGTGTATTTCAGTTATTTCCAGTACTGTTACAATGGGTTTTATTCAGTTTGATTGTGTTACTTTATATTTCGCATGTTGACATTCGATTGACGAATGTTTTAAATTAATTGGACTATGTTGCAGATATTTTAATGTGGCGTGATTCTTACTTATTGATTGTTGTAAAAAACTAAATAAATGATTTTCTTTAAATAAAATTTGGAATGTATGTATGAAAATGGTTTTGACACTTAGCTTAATTATTTAGGGTGTTAAATTGGAAAAATATATTTTATCGACAGTGATGCTGAGAATGAACCAACTGTTTACCTTGATTTAATTTAATAAAGGAGTGATCGCCCGGTATTTAATTAGGCGGGGTGTCACAGGTGTTATCGGAGCATCAGGTTCTAGTGTCCATAGGATCTGTACGGCTTATTTCGCTTTCAGCTTAACGTTGTTGCTATAGAGCCCTATTTTTAGGATTGTTGTACTCTTGCTTCTACGTTTAAGTCTTCAGCTATTTGAGATTTGATAATAACTGTAGACTAATAAACTTGTTCATGTTTCAGATGCCTCCGAGACATGCTCCGAAGGATAGGCGTGCCCAGGCCGAGCAGCCAGCAGCTCCGGCACCAGGCACAATGAATGCAAATGAAGTAGCCGCCATTGTTGCTCAGGCGGTGAATGTCGTGATAGAGATGATTCAGCAGGCTCCACCCCAGGTTCAGGCAGTGGCGCCAGTACCAGCACAACTTCCATCTTCATGGAGAGGGTTCGGGATGCTTTTCAGAAAGCGCATCCCCCTGAGTTCTCTGGTAGCTCCGATATTGTCACAGTTAGCCAATGGAAGAAGGACATCCAGCGGCACCTCCGTATGTATGAGTGCACTGATGTGCAAAAGCAGTTATTGGCCTCCTTTAAGATGGTGGGAGCCGCATTGCAGTGGTGGGAGTCCACTACCACATTGGAGGAGAGGGACACGATCCCTATTCAGTTGTTCTGGGAGTGATTTGACCACAAGTATTTTCCACCCGCCGTTAAGACTGAGATGAGGCGGAAATTACTAAATCTGAAGCAGGAGAATATTATTGTAGCTGAGTATGAGGAGGAGTTCACGAGACTTCTCACCATTGTTCCAGATGAGGCACCTACTGAGAGCAAGAGGATTATGTTGTTTGTCGACGGGTTAGCTTGGAGGATCCGTCAGCACCTTATTGGAAATTTATCCCTGAGTACTTTCACTGATGTACTCAATGCAGCGTTACTACATTGCCAGGATCACCGCTTCCATCTGCAGGGAAGTAAGAGAGCAGGAGAGTCCAGCCAGCAGGGCAGGACCGGGGGTAATAGTGCCAGTGGGGCACCATCTCATGGACAGACTCGTCAGCACGAGCAGAGTTCCCATCGGGGGGACCCTGCTAAGCAATTTTGTTCAGGTGATTCTAGGCAGGGATATGGGGGCTATAGGCAGGGCCAGCAGGGCCAGCCTAATCAGCAGGGCCAGCAGGGCCAGCAGCGTGCTAATCAAGGCCAACAGGGCCAGTGGCGGGGAGGCAACGGCCATCAGGGCCGTGGACAGCAGGGACAGAGGGGAGGAAACTTCAAAGGCTGATGTTTTGGGTGCGGTAAACATGGCCATAGGCGTCAGGATTGCCCAGAGGGCGATAGGGCCCCATAGCAGCAGGGAGCCCGTAATGAGCCGCAGAGACCACTTTTTCCACCTGCCCTCCCAGCTCCAGCCCAGGTGCCAGCCCTACCAGCCATTCCAGCAGCTCCAGTGCAGCAAGGGCAATTACAGTATGGACGTGTCTATAACGTCCACCAGGCAGCAGCTCCACAGGCACCACCCGCGATTGAGGGTATGTTTCCTATCCATGGTACTATGGGTCGGGTTTTGTTTGATACGGGGGCAACACATTGTTTTATAGCTACGCATTTTGCGAAGGCCTTAGGGTTGTTAGCCACAGCAGAGCACACAGTGACGTGTGTGGACTCACCACTGGGGAGTGGGGGTAGAGATCGGTAGTTTGGTATTACCTGCGGACATGTTAGTCTTAGACATGCACGATCATGATGTGATTATTGGTATGGATTGGTTCACAGCTTATAGAGCCATGATTGATTGCTTCGGTGGGAGCATTGTTTTTGCCATTCCGGGGCAAGAGATGTTTGTAGTGGCGATGCCTCGCCCAGAGGGAGGCTCGACCGCTCATTTGTATTACATAGAGGAGGATACCTCTAAGGAGGTCGTGATTCCCTTAGATTCAATCCCAGTTGTCAGTGAGTATTCTGATGTGTTCCAGGAGATACCAGGCCTACCCCCAGTCGAGAGATAGAATTCGTTATAGATTTATTGCCTGATACGAGACCTATAGCAAGCGCACCGTACCGTATGGCTCCGACAGAGATGCGAGAGCTACGAGATCAGATAGAGCAGCTGTTAGGTCAGGGCTTCATTCGCAGGAGTACCTCACCTTGGGGCGCTCCAGTTTTGTTTATAAAGAAGAGAGATGGTTCACTGAGATTGTGTGTGGACTACCGGGAGATGAACAAGATCACGATACGGAATAAGTATCCGTGGCCTCGAATCGATGATTTGTTCTACCAGTTGAGGGGAGCAACTTTCTTTTCAAAGATAGATCTGAGGTCGGGGTACCATCAGTTACGTATTAGAGAGCACGATGTTTCAAAGGCTGCCTTCTTATCGAGATATGGGTCCTATGAGTTCAAGGTGATGCCGTTCGGACTCACAAATGCCCCAGCCATTTTCATGGACTTGATGAACCGAGTATTCAGAGAGTTCTTGGGTCAGTTCATCATCGTCTTCATAGATGACATCTTGATATATTCACACTCCGAGGAGGAGCATGCCGAGCACTTGAGGCAGGTTCTTCAGACTCTACGAGAGCATCAGTTGTATGCTAAGTACGAGAAGTGTGGATTCTGGTTGCGAGAGGTACAGTTCTTGGGGCATGTTGTTTCTGAGCAAGGAATAGCAGTTGACCCGAGTAAAGTGTTAGCGGTGAGGGAGTGGGGACAGCCCACGACACCGATGGAAGTGCGTAGTTTCTTGGGGTTAGCTGGTTACTACAGGAGATTCATTCGGGGATTCTCTAAAATAGCGGGTCCATTGACCAATCTGACTCGCAAGGGAGTACCATATGTTTGGGATGACGCTTGTCAGTTGGCTTTCGACGAGCTGAAAGACAAGCTTACTTCAGCGCCAGTCCTTGCGTTACCGCAGCCGGGTATGGAGTACCTGGTTTACACCGATGCGTCCTTACGGGGACTTGGGGGAGTACTTCAGCAGGAAGAGAAGGCTATAGCTTTTGCCTCCCGCAAGCTTAAGCCGCATGAGAAGAATTACCCCACCCACGACCTGGAGTTAGCAGCGGTCATTTTTGCATTGAGGATATGGAGACACTATTTGTTGAGAGAGAAATTCCGTTTGTTCACAGACCACAAGTCATTGCAGTACATGTTCACTCAGCGAGAGCTGAATATGCGTCAGTGCAGATGGCTAGAGTTTGTGAAGGACTACCAATTCGATATATAGTATCATCCGGGAAAGGCCAACGTAGTTGCTGATGCGTTGAGTCGTAGACCGGTAGACGAAGTAGCTGACGTCTGGAAAGTAAAGTGGAAGGAGTTAGGCCACCAGGACGCAGTAGCCCGTTCTTTCATATCCGTGATGTCAGTCACTCCCGAGATTGTTACGAGGGTGATACAGGCACAGACCACAGACCCGTTTTTCCAGGAGAAGATTGTGCGACTTCTAGCCGAGGGTGCTGAGTCCTATTCTGTTAGTTCTGATGGAGATTTGCGGTTTAATGAGAGATTGGTGGTTCCAGAAGGAGCAGAATTACGTCATGCAGTGATGACTCATTCTCATGGGTCCCGATTTGAAGTACATCTGGGAGGCGATAAGATGTACCAGGATATGAGGCGACAATACTGGTGGAGTGGGATGAAAAAGGACATTGCTGAGTTCGTGTCCAAGTGTTCTACCTGCCAGCTGGTAAAAGTGGACCATCAGAAACCGTCAGGATTGCTTCAGCCATTGGAAGTACCCGCATGGAAGTGGGAGAGTATTTCCATGGATTTTATTACAGGGTTGCCCACATCACAGCGGGGCCACGATTCTATCTCGGTGATTGTAGACCGTTTGACCAAGGTGGTTCATTTTCTGCCGGTACGGACAGATTATACCATGGGTTAGTATGCTCAGTTGTTCATCGCTGAGATTGTCAGATTACACGGGGTGCCCCTGAATATTGTGTCAGATAGAGACAAGATTTTCGTGTCACATTTTTGGGAAAGCTTTCAGGAGGATATGGGTACTGAGTTGAGGTTGAGTTCAGCTTACCACCCACAGACAGATGGACAAACAGATCGTACTAATCAGATGTTAGAGGATATGCTACGCATGTGTGTTCTCGATTTTGGAGGAGGTTGGGAGTCACATCTTCCACTGGTAGAGTTTGCTTATAATAACTCGTATCAGTTCACGATTGGAATGGATCCATTTGAGGCTTTGTATGGCAGGCCTTGCCGTTTCCCAGCTTGTTGGCTCGAAGTGGGGGATAACAAGTTGCTAGGACCAGAAGTGATTCAGGAGACCTCCGCGAGGATTGAGATGATCAGGAGTCGTATTCGGGTAGCCCAGGACAGACAGAAGAGCTACGCCGATGCGAAACGGTTCTTCCAGGAGTTTAGTGTGGGAGACCAAGTGTTATTACGTGTATCTCCTATGAAGGGAGTGATGAGGTTCGGGAAGAAGTGGAAGTTGGCTCCGAGGTACGTGGGACCATTTCCCATCATCGAGAGGATTGGGTCGGTTGCATACAGGTTGGAACTGCCAGAATATTTACATCGCATCCACGATGTATTCCACATCTCGTCGTTGAGACGATATCTTCGGGATGATATGGCCCATACTCACATTGCGATAGATGAGATCGACTTGCAGCCTGATAGCTCTTACGAGGAGAGATCGGTGGCTATCCTAGACTATAGTGAGAGGAGATTGAGGTCGAAGATAGTTCCACTTGTGCGGGTCCAGTGGGAGCATCATAATGTGGAGGAATCGACTTGGGAGCGCGAGGCAGATATACGCGAGAGATATCCAGAGTTGTTTTTACCAGGTATGCCTTATTTTTCCGAATTTCGGGATGAAATTCTGTTATTAGGGGGGAAGTATGTAATACCCCGTATTTTTATGCTATATTAATTTGGGGATTTATTGAATTTAATGTGAGTTAATTATTTAATAAAAATATCCGAAAATTAATTATGTTATAATTATTAACGTGACGAGAGTTAGTAATTATGGGAAATTTGTTGAATATTACTAATGAGCAAAGTAATATATTATATTGGTTATATTGAATGTCATGAGTGAGTTAAATGACAATTTCGGAAATTTAAGTCAGAACGTGCTCGTGTCGCGTCGGGACTAAATTTTGATAAATAAAAAGTGAATGTTATATAAGTTACCCGTATGGTCATTTTGAGTGCGCCAACGCGTCCGGAAGGGTCGAGATAGTCAGAAAAGTGTACCCGGGGGTGTAGTTTGGGTCTCGGGGCGTTTTTAGGTCTAATTAGTACCCCGGGAGGGCATTTTAGTCATTTTACATATTTGGGTAATTAAACCCACGAAATTCAGCAACCTATATCAGCCATTTAGGTTAGTCATTTAGGGTTAGAATATTCAGAATCCTAGAACGGCTATTGGAGAAGAGAGGAGAGAGCCCTCAAGGCAAGTCAAGGCCAAAAAGTCACCGGTTTGCACCGCCGCCACCACCAACGCGTAGATCGCGAGAAGAGGAACGCAACCATACCAAAATCAACCGTAAATCAGAATACCAGAAATCCCAGGCAAGTGTTTATCTTGCTATTTTCGTTGGTGCAATCTTCATATTAGTTTAGGAATGATTAGAGATGAAAAATATGGAAGAAAACCCAAATTGTGATAGGAATTTGCATGTAGTAAAGACTTAAACCTTATTCTGGAAGTCTCTTGTGTTGTAGAAAGATAACCCACGAAATTTTGGTGTAAATAAGAAGGAAATTCTAGGATTAAACAGATTAGAATCATGAGTTAGATATTTTTAGGGTTCTTGAGTTTTAAATGAATTATGGCATGATAAATCCATGTTTAGTGATGTAAATTGATATGTTTTACGTTGAATATACCTGTTATGATGATATAAGGTTAGTAGTATTAATTCTGGGATGATTGGAACTTGAAAACATGGATTTGGTGTAAATTTGGAGATGAAACCCGTAACTGCAATTCTGCAGATTTTCGCAGACCTGCTTGATCGATCGATCGAGCCTAGAGCTTCGATCGATCGAAGGTTCGATCGATCGAGCCCCAAACCTCGATCGATCGACCCCTCCTGGCAGACTCTTATTTCCCTTTGTAAATGATTTAACAATCGAATTGTCGTGATATAATTCTTGGGCATTCTTAGTATAATGATTTGGGAGACATAGAGGACCAGTAGGGCGTATAAATAAATGTTGGGATCATTTATATTCGACGAGAATGGTATTTATGGGATATTTACTTTAGGGTTAGTAAATTGATATATTAAAGGGTGAGGCGCGTAAGAGAGTTACGTTGAAACGTAATAATGACACCTACTGAATTTTCTACTTGGAAGAATAAAGTTCCACGAGTGTCACGAAATAAGTGAGAAAACCCTTCGAGGTAAGGTTAGAGATGAAACCTTATACGTAATACTAATAATGTGAAATTAAGGATAAATGTTGTAATTATGGGTGACGAGAGGAACCTATATTAAATTGATAAAAGTGGTATATTTATATGATTGTGTGTACATATATTATATACATGTGAAAAACATACCGCGCTACTTGCTATCCTTGAGGTTACCGTGCGGGGACAGTCTTATCTCGATGGGACCTTTATGCGGGATATTGACTTGTACCCTAGAAGATAGATATCCTTGGTACAGGCTATCGAATCGATAGTTCAGACGGTCCTAAGAGACGCGAGTATGTGCCATCCTCTTAGAGACTTGGAATCTATGCTTCGCCTCGATATTGTTTGTGTATGTGTTAATACAATTCGAGAGTGATTCCGAATTTTTATTCCCCTTGATATGAGTGGTATGGGGTTTGGATAGTAGAAGTATGCACGCACCATAGTTTTATGTGGGGTGCTATTATTTTATATATATTATACGAGTAGTTAATATATATATGAGATTTGGAAATTTGAAACTGCCTACTGTGATTTGATAAGTAGGACATGGTTGATGACTCAGATGGTAAATACTTGTTTTGTGAAAGTATAATATGACACTGGGAAATTTTATAAATTAATAAAGCTAAAACGAGAGTTGTGCTACTAATTGAAAGTATTCTTTTAAAAAAATGATATTGTTCGGTTTTGAAATCTTATGAGTAAGCTAAGATAAGCTAAATTATTGGGAAGGTTAGTATGATAAAATGATAAGATAACCCGTTGGGAAGGTTAGTACGATAGGCGTGTACATTAGAAGAGATGTGAGAATTTCTCAAGAGAGTGCCACTCTAATATGTTGTTGCATTGG
Organism: Sambucus nigra; assembly: GCA_949130495.1. Taxonomy (NCBI): domain Eukaryota; kingdom Viridiplantae; phylum Streptophyta; class Magnoliopsida; order Dipsacales; family Adoxaceae; genus Sambucus; species Sambucus nigra. The sequence continues at coordinate 354,866,014 of OX422221.1, forward strand.
CCTGTATCAATTTAAATACTTGCTAAACGTATTTTAAATCAAACACACTTTCGCGCTCTGACCCGTTTTTCTCTCTCTCTCTCTCTCTCTTGTATATATATGTATGTATTACAGGTGCCCAGCCACAGGGGCGTCTTGCTTAGGATCTCTTGGAAGGAACGCGCTGCAGCTTAGGTGGGAGTTGCAGGTCTCTTGATTAGACGACTTCGTTCATTCGGATCCACTCTTAGTACTTTCATTTAGTTGAGCATGTGTAGCTCTTTCCATTATTCCGTTGTTATTGGACATGTGTATTTCAGTTATTTCCAGTACTGTTACAATGGGTTTTATTCAGTTTGATTGTGTTACTTTATATTTCGCATGTTGACTTTCGATTGACGAATGTTTTAAATTAATTGGACTATGTTGCGGATATTTTAATGTGGCGTGATTCTTACTTATTGATTGTTGTAAAAAAAATGATTTTCTTTAAATAAAATTTGGAATGTATGTATGAAAATTGTTTTGACACTTAGCTTAATTATTTAGGGTGTTAAATTGGAAAAATATATTTTATCGACAGTGATGCTGAGAATGAACCAACTGTTTACCTTTATTTAATTTAATAAAGGAGTGAACGCTCGGTATTTAATTAGGCGGGGTGTCACAATAAATTGGGAGGTTATGGTTCTCAAGAGAGAAAATGGATTTTATTTGAGTTCTTGAACTATAATTGGGATTTTAACGATAGAATTGTGTTCCAGTCATGTTTTATATATGGGATCATTGTTTATGTGTTATATGAATCATATGTGAAGGTTTTCTGGTTTTTAATGGAAGTTTGAAATGAATTTTTTAAGTTGGAGAAGACAAAACATAATGGGGAAAAACACTGACGTGGTCGACGGATCAATGAAATCCATCCATCCATCGATGCTTCAGCTATTTCGACAATTTCGCTTATTGGTTAAAATTGAGGAATTTTTTATTTGGGGGTTTGTTTCTGGATAACCTATGACCTAACTTAACATATGTGACTGGGTTTATAGTATGAATAGGAAGACTCTAATTTAAGATAATGGAAGGATTTCTTATTACTAATAAATTGAATTAAAGTGGATAATTCTAGTTTAATACTTGAATTCTATGATTGAGATGGATACTATTTGTTGTGTTCTTTATGTAATGCATAACCTGCATGAATACTCGGGGTGAACATACTAAGGGTTCCATTAAGGGGTCACGTATGACGTGAACCGCTATGGTGCTTTGGTGAGTAGACGAGACGCCTTAGTTAATTTTTACCTCTAGGTCGCACGTCTAGGTAACCGCGTCCGAGATGGAATAGGGGGATATTTCCTTCATATGGTCTTGGTTATGGTAGGCTATATGATTGATGGGTACATTTTGTGATTCATCCCTTACATTGATGAGGTCTTAGGTTCGAGACGGCCAAAGACTATACATAGTACACGCGATTGATCCCCGAAGGAATTAAGGATAAGCCTTCATTACTTGGCTTACTTATTTGATCCTTAGACTTTAAGTTTATATTAATTTCTTTATAATGCTTGACTTTGATTAATGTATTGATATTTAGAATTCAATTGTTATTTTCATATGGGTACCTTAGATACACGTGATATTAGGATTACTGGGTGGGGTAAATCTAAAATATGTAAATTACTATAAGCAGATGCATAGTTATAACTCATTCTAACTTTTTTTATACTCTTATTCTTTTTAAACTTGCAGTTAACCCTTGTGGATTTTAATATTTCTAGATCGAGGTCCCCCGTTTGGTAGCCTTGATCGATACTGTTATTGTCACTCATCCTTTTGTTGCAGATCTTCTCTAAGATGTAGGTGTCATTAGCTTGCATGCCTGTTCTATTAGTTTATTTGTTTCTATTATAATATTAAGGAATGCATACTTGTATTCATATAATTTGTATGGATTATAGTTTGTTGTATTGGTATGTTAGATTTTTTACTTGTGTGGATGCTATCAGAGTTTTAGGATGTCTTTCATTGGTGATATTCAGTTTTGCTTTCATTTTATTTCTTTTCTTGCATACTTAGAATGTTAGTTAATTATTTAGACTCGTGTACTATTTTATTTATAACTGATCAGTCTATTTTTAAATATTATGGGATGTCACGGTTGGTATCAGAGCTTTCCAAGTTCTAGTGTCATAGGGGTTATGAGTACGTTCATCATTTTTTTGCATTATATTCTTTGATGACTTGGATACCTACATTTAGCATTTGTACTCTATGTTTTTCACGATTATCAATGCATTTTGGATTACTATCTTTCATATGGTGAACCGTTGGGGACGTCACGGCCGATAGAGATCGACTAGGAGCGCTGAGTCAGAGGCTAATGCACCTCAGCCACCACAACAACCATAACTAGCCACACCTCAGGGGCAGGTGCCAGCTATTACACTAACTGATTTGGCCGTTATTATAGCTCAGGTCATCGTAGTGACGATGACAACCCTCCAGTAGTAGTATCTGCCACCGTCGCCACCACTCGTGACCGCTCCTGTACCTACTCCTCGAGATACCACCTCTGCATGGGTACGTGCTATGATTGCCTTTAGGAAAGGGAACCCTCTAGATTTTGAAGGATCCTCTAATCCCATAGCGGTGATATAGTAGAGGCATGACATTGAGCAACATTTGAGGTTTGTTGAGTGTACTGATGTCCAGCAACATATGTTGGCGAGCTTTAGGTTGGTGGGAGATGAACTAGAGTGTTGGGAGATTTTTACCACCCCAGAGTACAGTTCTCATATGACTCTATCACAGTTTTGGGTCTAGTTTGAGGGAAAGTACTTCCCATATTCGCAGAAGAGGAAGTTGAGGCTCAAGCAAGAGGGTAGGACCGTTATTACGTATGAGTGAGATTTCACTCGTCTTATACATTTTTCCCCAGAGGTGGAGAGATCTGAGGATTTGAAGATGGATTGGTTTTTGAGAGGTCTGAACTGGAATATTAGGCAAGTTCTGCTGGGGAATCTGGTGTTCATGTCATTTTGTTACATTATGATGATCACCACGAGTTTTTAAGAGTGAGAGAGAAAAGGATCCTAAGAGGGAGAGATAAGGAGTCAGCCAAGGGGCGAATGTATTATAGGGTGAGGAGTCTTCCCGGGCACAGGATGGTTGTAGTCAGCATCAAAGAGGGCTAGTACATAGGGAGAGGCCCCTTAAGAGATTCATAGGTGATGACCATTTCTGACAGGGAGGATAGGGATAGGGTCATGGACACTCGAGCCAGGATCAGTTTGGGTATTTGGTTCAGTAGCATCAGGGCGATCAGAGCCAGAGGGGATAGGTCCAGGCACAGCACCAGTTTGGCAGGCCCTAGGGTCAAGAGGTGAGGCACCAGGATCACCAACGGGGTCACCTTTTTGAGTGGGTCCTGTTATGCATGTAAGGAGTTGGGCCACTCATTTAGGAAATTCCCTAAGGGCTTCATGCCGGCCCAGCATAGTTTCAACATGGTTCTTGAGAGACAAATGGGTTTTTTTTAGTTTTTGAACTATACTTTGGATTTTGACTATAGAATTGTGTTCCAACCATGTTTTATAATTGGATTCATTGTTTATGTGTTATATGAATCGTATATGAAGGTTTTCTAGTCGTTAATGGATATTTGAGATGATTTTTTTTTAGTTAAAGAAGATAAACCATGTAATGGAGATTTTTCAAGACACTTATGTGATCGATAAATTCATCCATCGATCGATGCTTCTAATATTTTGAAGACTTCTCTTATTGTTTTAATTGAGGGATTTTTTATTTAGGGATTTTTTTGGGATAACCTACCTAACTTAAGATATGTGACTTAGTTTATGGTATGATTAGGATGACTCCAGTTTAAGGTAATGGAAGGATTTCTTATTTACTATTAAATTGAATTAAAGTGGATAAATCTAGTTTGAGTCTTAAATTTCGTGATTGAGATGCATATTATTTGTTTTGTTTATTATGTAATGCATATCATATGTGAGTACTCATGGAAAACTTACTAAGGAGGGGATTCCCTTAGGGGCCACATACAACGCGGACCTCTATGGTGCCTCAATGACTACACGATATGCCTTAGTTAATTTTTATCCTTTGGTCGCATGTCTAACTACCCGTGTCTGAGATGGAATACGGGGATATTTTCTTCATATGGTCTTAGGTATGGTAGGCTACATGATTATTAAAAAGACGTGGTGATTTATCCCTTTCCTTGATGAGGTCTTAGGCTCAGGACGGCCTAATACTCTACATAGTATGCGCGAGTGATCCCCAAAGGTAATAGGGATAGGCCCTCATTTCCTTGTTTACTTGCGTGAACCTTAGACTTTAATATAATATTAATTGCTTTGCAATGCTTGAGTTTGATCAGTGTAATGATATTTATAACTCAATTGTTATTTTCATATGTGTAGATTAGAAATTTTAATAGGGATTCACTTGGGATTTGGAACTTTAGATGCATGATATTAGTATTGCTAGGTGAGGTAAGTCTAAAACATGTTAAAAAACTAGAGGCAGATGCATAGTTATGATTTATTCCAACTATTGTTGTACTCCTATTATCTTTAAACTTTTTGTTAACCCCCGTGGATTTTAACATTTTGGGACTGAGGTCTCCCGTTCCACAACCTTGATTGTTAGTGTTATTCTCACTCATCCTTCTATTGTAAATCTACTCTAGGATGTAGTTTGACTGCCTTCATGCTAGTTTTATCAGTTCATTTGTTTTCGTCATAGTATTGAGTAATATACATGTATTTGTACATTTTATATGAATACTAGTTAGTTGTATTGGTATGTTAGATTTTTTTTACTCATGTGGATGGTATGAGATTTCTGGAGATCTTTCGTCATTGATATTCAATTTTGATTTTAGTTTATTTCTTTTTCTCACATGCTTAGAGTGGTACTTAACTGTTTAGACTCCTATACTGTTTAATTTAGAAATTAAATATTTTGAGGTGTCACAATGAGTCCCTCATCTAACGGATTTAAAAGATATTAAGACAAATTTCCGAATCGAGTCAATTTGTAAGTAGTGGCTTTATTTCGTGTTTGGACAAAACTTGATTGAGTCATAGGTTAGGACTTGAGTTGTGTGTCCTTCAAGCCTATCATTTGTGATTAAAGACTATGCGGTAAAGCTAAAGCGACATCAAGATTACATTGGATTCCATGTCGAGTTTTCATCTTCAACATCTGAGGGATCTCATTGAAGTTGTGAATGCATATTAGTGTTTGATCCCTGGATATGTTTGGATGTTGTTTTATAAAAGTTTTTTTAGGCCTTTTCGTAAAAGAAATTGAATGAAAAATATTTTTTTGTCTTTAGTTTGTTCGTATGAGTTTATATACCTCATTCAAACGAGATGTTAATGTCTTTTGAACGACCTTCAAACGAACATCAAACTAGACATTTTTGTTGATCAAAGATATATCATTCGAAGCTCGTTCGAATGAGATTGGCATGTTCGTTCGAACAAAGTTAATATTTGTTCGAAAGAGATCAGATTTTTGTCCGAACGAACTATAGTTTTTTGTTCGAATGAGTTGCCTCAAAAAAATGTATTGCCTCAAAATTCGTGTCTTCTGTAAATACTCGGGTCTGGCATAAATTTCCTGACATGTCATTTGCAAAAATGTGTTTCCAAGATAAACCTTGTGCCCCTAAAACCCTAGTTTACACTCAAGTTTGAGATCCAAGAATCCTACATCTATATATTTTTTTAAGATATCTTAAGCATTTCACCACACATGTTTGATATTCATACTGTGAGTGTTTCGAGCAGTGGAGGCCATATTTATGTCGAGTGGTGGTTGGACTGGTCACGAAATAAGTAAGATCGGTGGGATACCAAAATGTGAGAATGCGCTTATATCATGTGGTTATTGTAAGTCATTCAACAGTATTGTTAAGAAGGTTACAAGGAACGAGGAAGTGCATCAAGTATGTGAGTAAGTCTAAGTTGTTATTGTAAATAGACCTATATCGTAGTAGACTTGTGTGGCTGGATTTTCCGAGGTTTTTCTCATAGTGGGTTTTCTCATTCATCATCGTGTTATGGTTTGCATATTTTATTATTGATTTACTCACCTAAATGCATGCTTAGGTCAAGAATAAAATTGGAAAAATTATTTTACAAAAAACTCTGGCTTTGTTTCGGTGCAAATTTTACTAAAATTGTGAAAAATTAAAATCTGGTGGTGTTTTTGTACAAACCCTAGGATGCACTAGCTTTCTCAAAAGATGAACACATAAAAGAATGGGGCATCAACACGCAGTCACACCATCGACTAGTCCCAAATAAAAACTCGTTTGATGGATCAAGCCATTTATGTCTTATCGTCGTGAGGCGGTGACCAACTGAATGCATGATAAAATATATATCAACCTACACACAACTTGATCATCATCCAGGAGTGCAATACCTAGTCCCAACTCTATTAAAATCCAACCACAACTTATAGATTCCCCATGAGCCAAAATACGGTATGTTTACATCCACGCACAATTTATATATATTCAACACAATTTATAAATCCAAGATTTCGCATTCTCTCAAATGTACGCGGTTTTCATCTAAATCCCCAACATTGGATTTTTCAAATCAATTAAAGGTTTATTACTCCTAAATCCTAATTAAACCAAACCTTTGGGTTCCCTTAATTATATATATATATATATATATAGGGAAACCAAGACATCAATTGAACACTAAAAGAACGAACCAAAAAAATAAATAAAAAATACGAGTATAAATTTATGTTGAAGCTCTTGTGACACCCCGCCCAATTAAATATCGGGTGATCAGTCCTTTATAAAATTTAAAACAAAATGTTCGATTGGTTCATTCTTAGCATCACTGTCAAAAACATAATAACTCATTTAATCACCTAATATAATTAAGCTAAGTGTCAAAACATTTTTCCTTTTTAATTAAAACCATTTAATTACCAACCCAAGAAATTAAATATAAACCATCCACGCATAATTAGTTAATATAAATACTGAATTAGAATCACATGGTGAAATAACTAAGACTGGATAAAACATTCCAGTTCAAAACTCCAAACCAAAACCATAGTAACGACAAATCCAAATGAAAATGAACGAAAAGTAAACTGAACATAATTTCAGAAAAACTATCTAAGGAATGGGAGACACATGCCCTAAATAGAGATTCTGTAAAGAATGGAAATGAAATGATGGAGGCGTCTTAATACGAAGACCTACAGCTTGCACAACAGCTGCAGCATGCCAAGCAATACAATCTCTAAGCCTGGTGTCCTTGTGGCTGAGCACCTGATATAATACATATATATAGCAAGAGAGAGAGGAGATGCAAGAAACGGGTCAGAGCCCGATGTGTAAAAATATTTGTTTTAGCAAGTATTTAAAATTTGCAATAAAGCAAGTATCAATTGCATGTTAGTTCGAACTCTCACATGAGATTCTCACCTCTCGTCTATTGTGCACGCCTAGTGTACATCTATCCCCACCTAGCCATTTGTAACACTTCTAAATAGATAAAAACTTACACTTATTGTTATAACTCGTAGTAGCATTTCGAAATTCTCAATTTCCCACGTTATTAATATCAGCATTTATTAATAAGTTCGGTTAAGTGTTATCACACTAAGTTAAGTATTCACAACTTATGTCACTTAAGATTATATTAACCCAATATCCTACAATTCCTCTCAGTAGGAATAACACTAGTATATATATAAATTTACCACTATAATATACATATACAAATACAGCACCCCTAGGCTAAACCTGTAGTGCATTGCATGCTCTGCAATCATGTCCCGGTACATCTCGTACTCTAATAAGGACTATTGGTTCGGAAGTTGCCCACTAACCATATAAACAAAACACACATCTTGGAGGGGAACATTGTTCACATATCTATGGGTCACGCATATACCTACGCTCCCATAGTCAGCTGTCTTATCAACTCACCAATAAGCCTTCACAGTACTATGTTCTGAGATACAAATCAATAATCCCCTCAGGATAAGACTGTCTCTACACCACCTCCCGTGATAGAAAGCAGATAGGTATGTCATACACATAATACTAGCAAGTAATAGGTATTCACACATTCTATTAATATTTATAGGTATTCTACCAACCTTCTTAAATATGTTCCATACGTATTTCATTCTCATTATTACGTATATCAAAGTATTACTAAATTATTACCATTCCTTAGTAATTTCCAAAGTAACTCTTCTTTCCGAATTAATTAAAGTATAAACTCACATACTTCCTCGTAGACCTACCTCGTTTTAAATCTGTTAACTGATAAATTTCTCTCACTCGTAAAGACTGGAAAATTCCTAAACTTCCCCTAAGAAATTCCTCGGAAATTCACCATGTCGCTCGAACCAGATGGCATGTCGTTCGAACGACTGCCACGTGTCGGTCGAGAGACTTCGCGCGAGATGTAATCTCGCTTGAACGACTTAGCGCGAGATACAATCTCGTTTGAGCGACTGCGGGGGTGATCGCGCGAGACTGCACTGTTCGTCTTCTACCTAGAATTTCAGCGTTTCTCCACCATTTTAACCCTAAAACCCCTAAGTCAACATCCCAATCTCCAACTAAACAGTTCCAATTCTAATCCTATCAATTATATATGGATTCTAACATCCTAGAATCATCAATTCATTACGAATCATCAATAAAATATGGAATCCCCAAATTAATTTACCAAAACCCTAGTTCTTCAAATTCATATTCAATAGCACAAAATTTCCATATTCGTTCTACACATGAGTTCATCCAAACGTGATTTCTATTATACATACATGAAGGGTTTCAATTTAATAATTCTCAGATTTAATCTACGTATCCTAATTCCTCAATTTTCATCACTTTTATGCACTAAAACATGATTATAACATCCCTACACTAACATGAGTATGATAATTGCTAAGGTACAACAAGTTATAAATACTTGCCTTGAATTTGTCATTTGATTTCTTGACGTTGTTGGTATGGTTGTCCCGATCTACACGGTGGTGGTGGTGGCTGTGCAAGGTGGTGTTATCTTGTCCCTTTCTCTTGGAAATAGCTCTCCCTCACACCTTCTATGGACGTTCTTACTTCCTGGCACTTTTTAATCCTAATTGGACTTTTCTTGGCTGATAAATAACTCTTAATTTTCGTCCATTAATTAGTCCCAAAAATACAATTTACCATAATGCCCTCTCGGGGTGCCGGTTAGGCCTAAAATTGCCCCGGGACCCAAACTAAACACCCGGGTATACTATTTTGACTATCTCGACCCTTCCGGACTCAACGGTGCACTCGAAATGACCATACGAGTTACTAAAAATAATTAATATTTTATTCCATTAAATTATCCCCGACACGACTTATACGCGCGTCTTACTGAATTTACTAAACTGTCATATTTCTTACTATTGACAATTTACCGAAGTGTATAGTTCCATATTACATATCACACAATAATATTCAATCAATAAGTATTAACCTTGGCACATTAGTTAATATTTATTTTAAATTCGGATTAATCAACAATTAAATCTTCACATATTAATTCAATTAATCCCACAATAATAATTAATCCCTTAATTATTTAAATCATAAAAATATGGGGTATTACAGCTCCCTCCATGCAAAGCACTTAATTTCTAATGAAACCCAGTAAGGCTAATTAGCGGGCCTCAACATCTCTGTGGCGAGGGTTCATCTTGTTTGTCCATTTCCTGTTTCGTGCCAAACTCTTCAAAAAACCATTAATAACCCATAAAACCTTCATTATAACTCCAAATTAAATTCTTATCAGTCCTACAAAATCCTAATTAAATACCTCACATGATTATGTTCAAACCTAAACAAAATTATAATGCTCAAAAATCCAAACTTTTAACATATCAAGATACATATTCAAATTCAGATTTAATTACACTATTAATTAAGGCTGTTTCATGGAAAGTTGTCATCACCATATAATTATCGGGAACATGTGTGTTTTAAATCATAGTCAAATATCAACACAAATTACCATCATAATCAAATATCAACACAAATTATCAAAGGATTCTCACCATAAAGCCTCACAAAATTAATATTTAACCCCTAAAAAATATTTTGCAACACCGATCCATATTAACCAAATACGAACATTATTAATAACTATATTTTTATCCTAAAAATGCTTATAATCCTAAATCAAATTAATAGCATTCAAATCATAAACAGGTTATAGATTATATGTGATAAAGCAAAAGATTTCATGTCTGGATATAAAGATGAGTGAATTCCTCTCTTCGATCTTTTTGTTCCTCTCCAAACATCTCATCAGGCTTAGAATTTTAGGGTTTATGTTTTGTGTGAAAAGTAATTAATTAATAAAGGTTAAAATGCCTAATTTTGGGCCTCCATGTTAATTAAGAAGACTCAATTTCATCCGAGATGCCCGAATTTATGCACTGCTTTTAACCTCATTAATAGAAAAGAAATAATGTGTTCTCCCGCTTAGGATATTCCTTGCCTAAAAAATTTGAAGTCAAAAATAATAAGGGGAGGAAGAATGGGGTACCTGAGGCAAAATACTTCACCCCTCTAATATCCACTCTAGAAGATGTACACTCAACCATGGAATTTCAAAACATTTTGTTTAAACCCGGGCTAATAAAAGTAAAAAAGGTCAAAAGGGGTCAATCAAGGTATTACTGGTTCCCCGGAGATAATAGGCACAATACCACCAATTTCTATCATCTCAAGGAAGCAATCGAATAGGTCATCAAGTGACTTACCTAAAGTAGTTTGTTTTAAATCTTGATGATAAGAATGAGAAGGGTAAAGAAAAGATAATAAATGTGAACATTATCTATAGAGGATTTGCAGGCAGTGGAAATTCATCCGCCTCATACAGAGCTCAACTTAAAGAAGTCAATCAATTTTTCATCACAAGCAACCTCCGTAAGGAGGTCCTCTTGATGATATTGACCTCACTAAGGTCCCAAAACCTCGTGACGACACATTAGACACTATGAGATCATATGATATAGTCTATATAGAAGACTACACAATGATAAGCCTCACCATAAGAGACATCATGCCTATCATGAAGCCACTTGTAGCCTTATATGGGGAAAGGACCTTCTCAAGGGGGTGTATAACTCTCTCACTAATGGAAAGGGCTGAAAATTGTTTTAATGCCATATGGAATAAATTTATATTTGTAAGATACCCTTAAATTACAATGTCACAATGGGAATACATTCCCTTAACGAGTTACATGCAGCTATTTCCACTAAAATAATGTTGACGTGTTTCCCCACTCCCTACTAGGTAGGACAAGTCTTTGGGGATCAGAAAATATCCTGAGAGTGTTCTAACATCATTATAAGATATAGAAGGGCCTTAGAGAATACACAAACCATGTATGTCATCTTGTAAGATCGAGTTGAAACCTCAAAACTAGATGTAAGCAAATATGAGGCCCACCACCATGATATCTAAACCTCAACAACAACTCGGGTGTAGGGGGAATATTGACCCTACACTTAACCAAGATTTTTTATGACACCCCGTATATTATAATACTGAGGTTGATCATGTGTAATTATTAAATTGCATAGGTTATTAAAATAATTAAATACCACCCTTAGCATGAAAATGAAAACAATAAATAAAGATGACAAAATAGAGTGTGACATGAATATCCTCAATATAAATAAAGATAGAAATGGAATCAATCACCACCACTAACAATAATTAATAAAATTGTAAGGTCTGACATCGTAATAACCCAAAAATAATACTGCCTGAATACATGCCAAAACTAAAGTCTTAAAACCTCGAATATAAAAATAAACCAAGTACAATGTCTACTGAGGTAAGAGATGAACCTCGCATCATTAAAATCATAAAGTAAAATACAAGGTCCAACAACAACGTCTCTGAAACTAGTGGTGACTAGGATGATGACTCAATGCTTGTGAGGGAGGAAGTTAAGTTGGATATTCCAGTAGAGCATCTAGAAACAACTCGACGGGTCTGGACCACTACAAGGTATAAAGCTAAGCAACCTAAATTATAAGGCTGACACTCATGTATATAAATAATAAATTCATATTTTGCTATTAAATGGACAATAACCCATCACACCATTACCAGTGTTATCTTTCATTATAAACCCGCATTTTAAAAACATAGTAGTTCCCATTAGTTAATAGATCAGTAGCATGCCCAATAACCCGTCGCGATATCACCATAAATAAACTGGGACTAGCCCCCAACTACCTAACTGGATCACTAGTACACCAAATATACCGTGACTACCCCTATTTAACTTACGGGGTCACTAGCACGTAATTCCGCCATTTTTATTGGTCATGGACTAAATTAATCATAACTAGCCCTCAACTAACTAACGAAATCACTAGTGCAATCCGTCATTTTTATCGGGCATAGACCAAAACCAATCCAATAAAGACACCCCCTTCCATGATAATAACTAAATAATCATAAAACCATTACTCCATACCCATATGCCTAAATCAAAATTAACCATTTATGGCCCTTTCTATAGAATTAGCCAAATAGGATAATCAATACTTTTAGGACATTCCTTCATATCATTCCAATATGGTTACATATGATGAAATTTTTAATTTTTGTCTTATATAATTTTAATCTCTTCAAAGGGGGAATATTACATAGGATTATGTTCGGGAAAACTAAGTCCATGCAGTCAACATTATAGTTTATTATTTTTAATTCTACTACTTCAGGGGAAGGTTGATCAATATGTGAAAGCCATCCTTCCCATAATGATCATCCTTCACAAGAACTAGTAGCATTCAAAATGCTAAATTGTAATGTTTAATGCATGGACTGCGTTTTCCCAAATATAATCCCATGTAATATTGCCCCTTTGAAGATATTGAAGTTGTATAAGACCAAAATTACAAATTTAATCATATGTAACCATATTGGAGTTGGAGGGAGAATAGCCGAATCTATGTCACGTGGATATCACATCATTTATCTTGGAAGATCACGAATATATAGGGGGATAAGTCCAAATCTTGGAAGATCACACTTGAGGGTTTATGACTTATGATTAAGATAAACATGAAGAGATATATAGGAGTATGGTCCTTAAGCTTATAAATAAGGGCGACATCACCCATTATAAGGGTATCGATTATAACTTGCACGTGGTGACTTGGACACTCAGCTAGCAACCCCTGCACTTCAATTGTCGTTGTTCTTCCTGAATAATAAACCAATCTCCATTACTTCCCTATGGACGTAAGCATATCTCTCTATTGAACCATGTACATCTAGTCTTCTTTGTTTCTTTCTTGCATTAATAATTTTTTAGGGGCCAATCTTTAATTACTACGCTTATTGTGGGTTAATATCCCATACATCGTTTGTGGGAAATCTCTAGTTCTCACCATTGTCAGTCATTTAGCCCAACAATAATCACGAGTGCAAATCATTATCGCCACATGCACGCGAGGAGACACTTCCAGTCTGAGATAGCAGTCGTCATGAGGGACCACGCTCCTATTAGTCTCCCTTCGTTTCCATGGCCTTCTAGGTCCAGGGGAATTCCCCCGATTCTCCAACAAATCATAGCTCTTATAAAACTAGGAGGGCCACTCATTCAAGGAGCCTTCACTTAACACAATGTAATTAATGGCGTGGTGACTAGTCTCCTAGGAAACATTCCATTAACCCGATCACCATCAGTTCAATCCCATTGAGTCAGTGCAAAGTAGCAACCTTGCCCGTCCATAGGCACTTGTAAACAATGTAAGGAGTGATGAGATCAAGGTGCTCATCTAGAAAGAATTTGAAGGAAGATTGAATCCAAATATGGCTCTTGAGAGTGCGCTTTTGTTCAAACAAAGAAATTATTTAATTAAACTCAGTTTTTTCAATTAAATCCTAAAATATGCATCTAGGTGTGATTGAAGACAATATGATCATGCAAAAATATTCAATCACAAATAAACACACAAATGAGGATAAATCCCCCAAAGGGGCAAAACCTTTTTTTTATTTTCACTATAATTTGTAAAGAACGGTTTACACGGATTATACTGAAAGCATAAGTGACATACGAAATACCCTCAGCTGTCAGTTCCGATGTCATCGGCTGGAATCTCCCGTAAGAACTCCATATGGGGAGCAATAGAAAAGAGTCGGCTTCTCCACAAGTTACTCCAGATGATTAAAAAAGGATCCTTTGAAGGTTTAAAGATTCACACACATATATGGGAATGGTTTTGTGAATCAAAAAGGCATTAAACCTTAAAAACTTGAAGTCTATTTTATGGGTTGTAAATCGCAGAAACGTGTACGAAAAAGACTTGGAAAAATGTGCTAAATGGGTAAAGATATTCATACAAAATCGAGGAGGCACCGTCGCTCGAACGATATAGGCATGTCGCTCGAACGAGACCACGTGTCGCTCGAACGAGATCATGCGACATCCTCATGTCGCTTGAATGATTGAGCGATGTCGTTTGAATGAGCTCAACGACCAAGAAAATATCGCTTCTACATTTAGAAAAATTTCTGCTTTATGTTAAAAATAAATCAGACTTCGAAAAATATTTTTAAAAACATTCCCAAATATTTATGCAAATATTAAAAACTCCAATAAACCATTTTACCAATAACGCGAAGTGGAGTAGTGGGAACGGTTGAGCAGCACGTCTCATGAAGCATGATGCACGTGTGAAGATGGTGGATGCATGGATTTGGATCAAGGCCATCGTGGATGATCATGTTGACGTGCCGAATGTAGAAGTATCAGACATATATACTGTGATCTAGGGCAAATAGAAGATTCCTAGATTCTACCCCGAATATTTATAAAATTATGTCTTTACAGCTCTAACTCCCAAAGACTGGGTTGGAAAAGCATTAGGGCATGGTTACTCATTCCAATTTATTGTTAAGATAAAGTCCTTCGAACCATCCAATTATTCATCTTTTGGCATAGAAGGTTTCTCTTCAATACAAGTAATGTTCCTTTAGTTCTTTCAATTTATCTCATCTTTTGATTTGTGATTCTATATTTTCTTAGTTAGAATTCCCTTTTATATGTTTTACCACACTTTTAACGTAGGAATGATTTCATGCATCATAGATTTCATATTTAGTAGTAGTTTCACCATGTTAGGCTAAATTTTTAGCGAGTTACATGAACCCAACCTAGGTAACACATATGGATTTAAAAGTGAATAAAAATGATTTATCATCCAAAGGTTTGAACTTTATCAAAACAAAAGTTGTAGGCCTTTTAATTTCGTTTGCCCTAGGTAACCGGAATGTCTAAGGGTGCGATTAGCGTTTTGATAATTTCTCATCCTTGTCAAATACAATTTTTGATTCGATAATGTGCGGCATTTAGTCATCATATGTCGAATGCTTAGAGATTATTTAATGTTGCTTTGAACGAAGAATTATCTTTTTGAAGCATTTATGTTCTATGTGCACACTGACGGTTCGGGGGAGTGGATCCTAACTCCATTTTCTCTCATATAGTCAAAAATATAACGAAGTTCATTTTTCATGCTTAATTAGTTTGCAATTTAATTCATATTGCATTAGTTGATAGGTTTAATCACCAACTCAACACCTTTTCCTTTCTTTTTTGTGTCATTATAGCATTAAGCGTCTTTCATATTCGTCATCACGATTGGTCATCCAATTCCATGTGTCCGATACCCGACTTGCTCGGATTGTTGCTTGCGCGACCGATTTACACTTGAACCGTATTCACACGCACTAGAGAAATTTTTTGAGTCGCGTCAAGTTTTGACACCGTTGTCGAGGATTAGGAAGACTCTTAGGTTAGGTCGATTTAACCCAATATACGACTCAAATTCTTAAAAAGCAAAAAAAAATCAAAAATCCCAAAAAAAATCAGAAAAGTAAAAAGCCAAAAAATATATATATAACATCTCTTAGGTCCTTTCATGTGAAATCCGCAACAAACTGCTCAAGCCACTCCAACCCGCATTCACGAGAATACGATAGTTGAGTACGACCCCGATAGTTCACACACTCCTAACGCTCCATAATTTTGGGATCCCCCTCCTATGCCACCCAACTCCATCACAAGTCACACTTCTAGGGTGTCCAGTGAGGACTTCAAGTCTTTTTGAGATAAAGACATTTCAGAGTACGCTAGTTATGGTACGGGTGAGGGAGAGATACTGTATTGTCCCATGAGAGAGCTCTTATATCCCGAGTGGACTATCACTCCGGGATGCATTCTACTTTCGTACAATGCGGGACAATTTCACTTTCGAAATGGGATGGTCCAGATTCTTCCCACCTTTCACGATTTGGATTGGGAGAAATTATACCTCCACATTCGTTAGTTCGAAGAGGCATGCGATACATTTAGCGATCAATCTCGCACTCAAAATGTCGTTCGCTTCAAACCTTTTCTTTTTTCCTTAATGGATAAAGCTAAGACCTGGCTTTGGTCTTTATCACCAAACTCTATCGAGTCATGGAGAGAGATGCAAGACAAGTTTCTTTTAAAATTCTTCCCCCAACATATAACAAATTCCATCAAGGCTCAAATTTAAACAACAAGAAAATGATCCATTTGATCGATGTTACGAACGTTTCAATGAATACATGCCCCTACCATGGTTTTGAAAAGTATCATCTCATATATTTCTTCCACCACGGGCTAAGAATATCTTCTAAACAACTCGTTGAGACAATGTACGAGGACCATTTTGGGGATTAGATACAAATGATGCAAATGCCCACCTTAAGTATGTTGCCGAGACTACTCAAGTATGGGACACATCCGATCCTAATGCCCAAACCCAGATTCGACAAATGTCCACCGTTCCTTTTGCATCCATACTCTATCATTTGGACAAAGAAGCTGAGTTGCAACTTCAAATAAACCAACGTGCTAAACAATTGAAAGACCTAGTCGAATTAAGTGCAAGAGAAATACCCGGATCCACTCAATCAAGAGAGAAGGTGTGTGCAATTTTTGAGGTGGGTCATTCAACAAAGGAATGTCCAACGATACCTGATAATACGCAAATATTTCTTATTTCATCTCTCGAACCTACGCATTTTAGCCCCCTCAAGTGCCTTAATCTCTATATTTAATCCCGTTAACCAGATAACCTCGATTTATATTGGTAACATGCTATATGAGGTATAATTGGGCTTTTGTAGGTATTTAGGTACTAAGTATGGAGTTCGGACACATTCCACTCAAGTTCCGTATGCAATCGCACGTTCAAGGGCAATTTAGTCAATTCACATTTTGGGCACCGAGCCCATCATCTTCACGGAAGTTGTATCCCTCCTCGCAAGCTTCGTGTGTCCATGAACGGTGCACGATTCGGATCCCTAACGAAAGAGTTACGGGACTTTTGGCGGAAGAGAAAAATAATGAAACCAAAAGAGGGGAGAAGAGAAGGAAAAGGAAGGCAGTAGGCTCACACCTGCTTGATCAATCGATCGATCAAAACCATCGATCGATCGATCCTTCACATTTTGCCTACAAATTTTGACAGTGGGCTTGGTTTTTGATCATCGATCTATCGACCAAAATGGGTCGATCGATCGATCCCCTATTTTTTTGAGATATTTTGCTTTTCTTTTCTTTCTTCTTTTCTTTTATCCCAACTTACTATATAACCCAATTTTGTTGTAAAATCAGATATACTTAGTTTTAGAAGTTATTTTAGGTTAGGGTTTGGTTTTGAGAGCTCATCTTCTTCTCTTCTTGGGGTGACATCCATTTAGTTTTGTAAGATTGAATTATTCACTATCATCTCCTTTAATATAGTTTTGTTCTTCATTTTCCTTTCTTTGTAAATTAGTTTCCATTCTTTGTAGTTAGTTTACTTGCTTTATTTATTGCTTTCCTAGTTTAATTGGTTGAATTTAGTTTAATTCATGTATTGCCCTTATATAAATAGGGTCGGGATTTCGTTCCGCCATTAACGGGTTTTGAGCTCCGAAAATTAGGTTTTGTGCAAAATTGCGTTTAATTGAACCGGCGCATATTAAAGTCGGATTATCATGCGTTTAACTTTCTTTATCATGCAACGTTAGTGTTTATAGTGATAATCCGAATTTAATCCACGTGTGACCAATTTTCGATTAAATGTTTATTCTCGCAACTTTGGCTTAAATTCCTTATTGTGTGATGTTTATGATTAATTGATAATGCTCGATTAAATAACTTTCGAGCCGGAATCTTGATTAGTAGTTGTTTCGAGCCGTATGGTTGGATGGTATCCCGATCCTCGCTTTTACTTTATTTAGACTTAACTTCTCTCTTTTCTTTTATTTACTAGCATACATCACCCTTTTTCACTTTTATTCCTGAATTAATAACCCAATTAAAATCTGTCGAACACTCCCTGTGGATTCGATACCCGACTTACCGCTATACTTGTATCGCAAGTGCAGTCGTAATTTAGGTTTTTGTATTAATGCGGTGAAATGAAAACTATGATTGTGTCCTTACACGAACACACTTTTCACGCTTAATCAAAATGGCGTTGTTGTCGGGGATGAGTTTGTATTAGACTTTATTTGATTTAGTATTTCGTAGTATTTTCTTTCTATTTTTATTATTTGCTAATATTTTGCAGGACTTCCACATTGGAGCACTTAGAAACGTTTGAATTTTTCCCGAACGCACCTACTTTGTGGAATCCGCCACTTCGAGCCATTTTGGGGGTAAGCATGTCTTATTCCAATTCTTTCGGTAATCATTATTATAATTCTCAAAATGCTCGTATTCCTATGACTTTTGGTGAATACTTAGAATCCCAAAGAATTTCAAATTCAAATATGACTTTGGGCGAGTATAACGAAAGTCAAAACTTGGGTTATTGGAATTTTGATGATGATGATAATGATTTTGGGCCTTTACCTCCTTATAATAGGAATTTTGAAACGAATTGCAATAGTTTTTAAAATTCCTATAATAATGAGTTTTCGTTTAAGTCTGATGGTAATTTTCAAAGTTCCCATTTTCATGTATCCGCACCTCGACCTATGACATTCGGTGAGGGCTTGCGTATGTATGGGAATGAGAAAATTGAAAATTGTTATCAGGAAGAACATCATTGTTGGGAACAGGAGTTGGATTTATTATTTGAGTCCGACGATGATTTTGCTTCTTAGACTTTCGAGGTCGAGGAATGTTTTGAACCAGATGAGGTTTTTGTGCCTACTTTGGAACAAACCATTCTTGACTTTGCCAATTGCATAATAGATATTGAAAGTAAGGATGAAAATGACGTAATATCTATTTTCAATGAAATGATTTCTTCTTTAGCCCCCAAAGAAGAACATTTCATTGAAAATGATATTATTTCCTTCGAAACTCAATCTTCATGCGATGATGATTCATCTCATGAGTTTGAATTTCTTTCATCCCCATTTTCATTCTCTATTATCACACCGTCACAAGTACCCGATGATTCGGGTTTCAAACTTTAATGTTTTAAACCTTTTCGTCGATGAGGAGTACTTACTCGAGTCGCCTTCCACGATTGCATTCGTGCCTTTGTGTGCGCCACCTCCCATTGCAATTTCAAAATCCTTGGGAGGATATTCAGCTTTTCTCGGTCCTCATATGTTCTTGTCACCCGTTCAATCCAAATCCCTCATCATCCCTCCAAAACTTTTAATTGGCGACGGTTCATTTCTTCCGCCTAACACATGCCTTCCGTTGTTAAAACGGAATTCATATTTTTCGGAGGGCATGCTTGTATGTGAGGGTACACCGGTTATCCTCCAAAGTCAAATCATTTTTGCCGTGGACCCTCAGCTATTTAGACTTCTAGTGTACAGTTAGTGTGAAGCCTAAATAGTAGGTTGTATATAGTTAGTTTTTTATTCTTTCTTTCTTTTTATTTTAGTCTAGTGTAATTAGTTAACTCTTTGTTATTTGTTTTTGCTATGCTCGGTACTAACTTGTTTTGTAGATTCTTTGGACTTGTTCTTATGGAGATCGCTCCATTTTGGGTAATATCGCCCTTTTCTTTCTTAAACTTGGTTCTTAATTAACATTGAGGAAAATGTCAGGTTTTAAGTTAGGGGGTGTGGGATATTCTATCCATTTCTTTGTTAGTCCATGTTTTTGCTCACATGTTAGTTACTTAGTATGCTTTTCTTAGAAAAATTCAAAAATTTCAAAAAGATTTTCTTTCTTTTTTCTCCTTTTTTGGGCATTTTGCCTTTGTTTCCGATGATAAATGTCAATAATTGCCCGATCTAATAGACAACCCAACTATGCATGTTCTCGATTTTAGAAGTTATTATACTTTAGTCTCAATTATTGATATAATGAATAAATTCAAATTAAACTTTAATCCCATGAGCACATGCACTTTCTTGCCTTTTTTATTTGGTATAAGATTTTTATAACTCGATAATCTTTTGTTGCATTATATATACTTACACCGAGTAAGCTTTGTACCCTTCATCGTTTGTGAGTGTATACAATATTCTTTTCTCTTTGAAAACGTTGAATTCGTTGGTAATATCTCTATTCTTTCATTTGATCGTTCATTAATTGAGTTCATACTTGAAATGTGTTACTTGATCAAGATTTTCATATATTGTTTTGACTCGAGAATTGCATAAACTTTCTGAAATGATCATAGGCAATCTTTGTTGTATCATCCATATTAGCCTTGACCTCACCTTATATGTTTTCCCTCGTTAACCCGTTTGAGCCTAAATATTAGCCTTTCATTTCATAACTCAAAATCCCAACCAACTCTAAATTGGAGTTTTAGCCCATACATACACCTTACATACCTTTGTTTGGAATGTTGCTTGGGAATGAATGATGTTGTTGTTTTGTGGTTTCAATTTAGGCACATGAGAGTGTGATAACAAAAGAAGAGAAAAGAGACGTGAAAAAGTGAAAAAGAGAAAGCAAAAAGTAAAATAAAACAAAAGAAAACATGATAAAACGAAGAAAAGAAAAGAAAGAGAAAGTTGTAAATGTTGTGTATATAGTTCAATAAGATTTTATTGCTCTCCCCTATGATATATCCAATGCCGTTTTGGAACTTTTTTTCCACTTTTAAATTGCCCGCATTTCCCCATTATCCCGAGTTTTCATTCCGAACACTTTGAATCCGTACATATATATCCTTCATTTCGTACCATAGCCTGGCCTACATTACAACACTATTAAAGTCCTATGTGATCTTAGATTGATGTAATTCAAAGGTTTAAATAGTTTTGATAATCTGTGAAAATACATTTTGCCTCTTTTAATGTGCGGTATTTTTCATTGAGATTACAGTTTTTCATTTTATATATAGCGTTCTTCATTTGTGACATGTGTGCGGCCTAGTTTCCATTTACTTTTACTCTTTATGCCCGCATGTTCCGTGTGTTACCTCCCTGTTTCGAGTGAATTTGCTTGATGAGTGTAATGCCCATGAGGATTGAATGTATGCTTTCTTTAATTTTTATCCGGTTTATATAAGTTTTTTCCAAATCATACTTTGCATGTGCTCGCTCCCCTCCCACATTTTAAGTTTCAATTCTATGAGGTGCACTCTATAATATTAATGATTCAAACTTTTGTTTGAATTCGTTCAATGTGCTAATAATGCGTATGAAATCCTTTTCGCTATTTTTGGGCTTGTCGCATGTTGGTTTGGGCATATTTGGAGGAAACCATGTGATGTTTGTGGGTATCATCCTTGAAAACCCTCACGAGATGACACTCGTCCACTAGGGTAACCTGGGGGTTTAACGTCTTATTGCATACGCTAAATGCAATTGAATCGCCCGTGAAAGTGACTTTTTGCTTTTATACCATAATTTTGTACTATCTCTTGCTTTTGGTTTGCTTGTAGTTAATGTTGCATCCTATTTCATTGCTAGGTACTAGCAATGTGTAAGTTAGGGGGTGTGATGATACGCAAATACTGTGTATTTCATCCGTCAAACCTACGCATTTTAGCCCCCTCGGGTATTGTATTCCCTATATTTATGCTTGTTAACAAGACAACCTCGAATTTCTACATAAACAAGTTTTGTTGGGGTTAATTGAGCTTTTATAGGTATTTGGATGCTAAGTGTGAAGTTCGGACGCATTCCGCTTGATTTTCAGACGTATTCGCAAGTTAAAGGGCATTTTAGTCTTTTCATAGCCTAGGCACCTGGCCCAATATCTACACGGAAGTTGTAGCCCTCCTCGCAAGCTTCACATGTCCGTGAACGGTGCGTGATTCCGATTCAGAACGAAGAAGTTACGGAGATTTTAGCGGAAGAGAAAAACAAGTAAACCAAAAGAGGAGAAAAGAGGAGGAAAAGGCATGCAGCTTGGCTCACCCCTGCTTGATCGATCGATCGATCAAAGGGATCGATCGATCGATCCTTCACATTTTTGAAATCGTGGGGAGATAGTGGGCTGATATTTTTCTTTTATTTTCTTTTCTAATTTAATTCCACTTAGTATATAAGCCTTTTTTTGTTGTAAATATCAGATGGATTGAAGTTTTAGATTAGATTTTAGAGAGCTTTAGCTTAGGGTTTGGGTTTGGGTTTTTGAAGAGTTCTTCTTCATTTCTCTTTGGATTGACACCCTTTTTGGTTTGTAAGTTGACTATTCATTCACCCTCTCCATTAATATAGTGTGTATTTCATTATTTCTTGCTTTGATTAATTAGAATTACATGCTTTCATAATTAGTTTACTTGCTTTCTTTAATTTCTTTCTAGTGTAGATTTACCCTCGTTTTTAACATGCTTTGTAGATAATTTAAATTAGGTTGTGTTTGCATAGAACTCACTCGAGTTGACGCGTTGCTTTGCTTTGGTGATGGTGTTTACGGGTTTATTTTGGGTGCGTTGTCCAAGTTATTGTGCCTAGGAGATTTGACGGGGCATATCATGTATGTCCCGTGCTTACAACTTAGCGTGCGCAATTTTAGGGGTATTTGTTGACGCCAAAATCATATTAGGCTTTTATGCGGATTTAGGAGCATGACAACCCTTGGTTCAATTAACTGTCGAAACGAGACGCATTCGTAATAACTCGTCGACCCATGTAATCATTTTATACAAATTAACTCGGGTGAGGGATATTCGACGCAACCTATATTTTTACTCGCTTTGTTAATTTAGTTTCATTTTCCCTTACCTAGATTAATCATTTCCCTTTTTATCATCTTTTCATTTTAGTTTGTAATTCAACTTTTACACTTTTATTTCTGAAGTATTAAATCATATAAATTCTAGCAACTCGTCTCAGTGAATCTTTTGATACTCGACTTACCGTTATACTTGCCTCACAAGCGTAGTCGAAATTTAAGTTTTTGTATTGAGGAGGTGAAAAGAAAACAACGACGCCTGACGCGCGTCGCTTTTCACCCTCGATCAATACCCGCCTGCAAAGTTATGCATCAAGAGAAAGTGGGAGTGATAGGAAATCTTAAGGATAATTTTAATTCCCCTCACGGGAATTATTATAACCCTTCGTGGAGGAACCATCCTGGGTTTAGTTATGGGAAACAACATGCTGAGTTGAATCCTAATTCACATATTGCCCCTCCTCCACCATCGCCTCCGCACTTTCAACAAGCTCCACACATGCAAGCACCACCTCTTACGTCGTATATCACCCCACCGAGGCAAACTTTCAAGGATAACATCAATCAATTCATGCAAGCCCGACATGTAACGATTGCTCAAAACACCCGGATGTTTTTCGAGATAAATGCTAACATTTCAAAGTTGCAAGCATCGTTGAGTATCACAAAGACCTCCCCAAGTTCAATTGAATGTTAGCTCTATACACTCAACGACCATCAAGAGCAATTTAGTGCAATTAACACTCTACATTGTGGGAGAGTAGTTGACTTGTCACCTCCTCCACGCGACGAGCAAAATGATAAGGAGATTTCACCCGGCACGAAAGAGGATGAAGATGTCTCCTTAGGAAGGAGTGGTAATAATAACACAATCAGGCCCGAGGTAGTTGTGAAACCTCCTATTGCTACTCCATACCCTCAACGGTTAGTATCCCACTCCAAGGAGACCACTCGTGATGATATTTTAGACGTCCTTAAACAAGTAAAGATTAACTTACCTTTTCTCGATGCCATAAGCAAATTTCCGCCTATGCTAAAGTCCTTAAGGACTTACTCATAGTGAAACATAGACTAAAGGTAAAGAAAAATGTGTTTTTAACAAAGAACGTCAGTTTTGTAGTGTTAAACGATCTTTCACCAAAATTTAAAGATCCGGGTGCATCGACCATTTCGTTCATCATGGGGAAGAATCAAATTGAGAGAGCGCTAATAGACTTAGGGGAGAGCATTAATATTCTCCACTATTCCATCTATAAGCAATTAGACTTGGGTGACCTTAAGCCCACAACTATGACTCTCCAACTAGCAGATCGTTCAGTGAAGATACCTTGGGGGTTGTTGAGGACGTGATTGTTTAAGTTGACACTTTATAGTTCCCGGTAGATTTTGTCATTTGGGATGAGGAGCCCTCGGCTTTACCGAGTAATCATGTTCCCGTCATCCTTAGCCATCCATTCTTAGCTATGGCTAATGCTTTAATCAACATTCAAAATGGGCAAATGCAACTTACATTTGGGAACATGACTCTTGAAACAAATATTATCAACATCACCAAGCCCGAGAGTGATGAGGGTGGATCGTAAGAGACGAATCTTATTGAAGAAACAGTATAAGAGCACGAAAGAGCCGTTAGGGGTATGTCGTGTTACGTCGGGTGAGAGTGACAATTCTGATAATGAGATAGTGATCGAGAAGACGTGTTATGTAACTGAAGTTAAGAGAGGGAGAAAAGATTTGGTGATGGAGCGAATGAGAGAGGATTTATAAGGTGAGAGAGAGTTAGGAGATATGAGCCTAGAGGACCGTAGGAAAGAATTCGGACCGGTGGATGAGAGCCTCACTATTGAAGTCGAATCACTATTGGACTCATGTAGCCACGTCAAAGAGAGTGAAATGAAAATAGGATAAATGGGGTTCTTCTTCATGATCATCCACCTGTACCATTTGAGTTCTCGGATGTGATAGAGGAGAGGACTCGAGTCTCATCCGATTTAGAGCCCAACCCATGCATTCCCGAAGTTAAAAGAGATCTAGGCTTAGCATGTCCCACTAATTTTGATCGAGATGTTCTCTCCAAGTCGGGAAAAGTATGCTACAATTCGATTGGGCACCACG
Source organism: Sambucus nigra (assembly GCA_949130495.1). Taxonomy (NCBI): domain Eukaryota; kingdom Viridiplantae; phylum Streptophyta; class Magnoliopsida; order Dipsacales; family Adoxaceae; genus Sambucus; species Sambucus nigra. The sequence continues at coordinate 354,891,285 of OX422221.1, forward strand.
AGGATCTCACTCACTTCAGTCATCATGAGCCTCAAGGTGTCCCCTTATCTATGGGGTTGGTCCAAACTTATTCCGACTATTGGTTTACGATGTTAGGACGGGGCAGACGAGGAGAATATTGGACTCCGTACAGGGGGGCGAATGAGATTTTAGGTGAGAGAGATATGTCATCGCACCCCAACGCGTATGGGGTAATTTTTGTTATATTTTTAAGTCATGTGTTGGTGTTATATAGTGTCTTTTTGCATTTTAATAATTTTCTTGTTTCATTTGTTGTACTTATTCTTTTTCTTCTTTAGATTTTAGTCTTTTTGATTGAGGAAAATGCAAAAGTCTAAGTTAGGCGGGGTGACAAGTGCGTCTTTTAAAAACTTCACAAATTTTTAAAATACCCAAAAAATAGAAAATTTCAAAAAAATCCAAAAAAAAATCGAAAAAGCCAAAAATATTTTTCTTCAAAATAAATAAAAATGGGAATTTTAATTTTAATTTTTCAAAAATGTCATGAAATTTTGTTTGAAGTATCAAATTGTTAAAATCCAAATGCACAAAGTCGAAATTGACCAAAGATGAAAATTGAGCGAAAATTGACGTCTTAATGAATAAGTGTGAAGATTATTAACCCGGTACGATTTCGAGCCTTTTAATTTTTTGTGAGTAATTAAATCAATCCGAGTTAATGGTTAACTCAAATTTCTTTTCAGCATTTAAATAAGTCGTTGAAGATCTCAATTCCTTTGTTTTGATTGGTTATGGAAAAGGTGTGAGATGTTGTCTTGAAAAGCGTCGTAAAAAGGTCTCTAAACTAATATATTCTTGAGACGCATATGGTAAAATAATTAGTAATACAGACAATGAAATAGGCCAACCTTTATCACCCAAAAATATTATATATAAAAAGTTGTGAAAAATTTTCCCTTTGCAACCCAATTTGAGCCTAATAACAATTTTCCTTTTCGTTTAATAACCCGAAAAACCCGATTAGCCTGGAATTGTAAAAATGGAAAGATTCAGAAAATGAAGTCCAAAAAGTGCATAAAAAGGGGTAAGAAAAAATAAAAGAAAAATGCTCAAAAAATGGCAAGAAAAGAAAAATGTGAAAAAAATAAAAAATAAAAAAGAGAAAAATGAGCAAAAGCCCAAAAAAGCACTAACGAACATCTTGAGAACATTTTCCAATTCCGTATTTTCCAACCATTCCCAATTTTAACCAAATGCACCTCAAAACCCGAAAATTTTAACCAAATGCACCTCACTAACGGACATCTTGGATGGTCAGGTTGACGTGCAGAATGTAGTGGTATAAGACATACATACTATGATCTAGGGAAAATAGAAAATTCTTAGATTCTACTCCGAACATTTATAAAATTATGTCTTTACAACTCTAACTCCCAAGATTTGGGTTGGAAAAGCAGTAAGGCATCGTTACTTATTCCTATTTATTGTTAAGATAAAGTCCTTCGAACCATCCAAAAGTTCTCCATGCCAAATATTTTAAGTTATGATTGGAAGGCAGATCCTTCCCATCGCATCAAGCAGTACTAACAGACCATGTCTCTTTAGAATTTTCACGATGCCCTAATGTGTTAGGTATTCCCATCTACTCTAGGGAATATAGGTCTAAAGTGGTTTGAGAAATTACCCCCTAAATTAATCTATTCTTTCAAAGATCTCGTTGAACGATTCTCCACTCGATTTGTTATTAGTAGTAAGGCCAATCAAAGAGGTTGATTCGTTGATCTATCTCAAGAAAAAAGAAGAAATGGTCCCTCACAAAGTATGCACAGAGATACTAGGAGGTATTTAATTAGATTGATGATTGCAATGATAATCTATATATCTCTTCATTCAAGTTTCACCTGAATTGATCGGATGATCTCTACCAGTCCCTGACGAAGAAACTGACCTATATAATGAACGATCTTAAGTTTCATTTTAAGAAGTATGCCAAGGTGAAGGATGATCTCATAAATGTAGAGGCCCCGGATGAACAAAAGAAGATTGAACCTAAGAGGTCCGCCAAAGGGTAAAATTAACCATCTTCGAACAATAAAAGATTCAGGACTGAAGCCACCAAAGGTCTCCCCAAATCTCAAGATAATAAGAACAGCTATAAGGCATTAGGGATGGTCTTTAAAGATCCCATCTATAATATTATCCCATAGATTAAAGACAAGGCCTACTTTAAGAAGCCTCCTAAGATGGACAGGGATCCTAATGATAGGGATGCCAACCTCATGTTCACTTATCACTAGGATCACGGGCAGCTTATAAAAAAATATAAAATGTTCAAGAAATATTTGACGGATCTCATTCAAGTCGAGCGTTTCAAGGAGTATATTAGTGCAGGGAAGCCAAAAGTTTTGACAAAGATCAGGTTTTTCAAAAGGCAGATGAGGATCTTCTCTCAACAGGCCTGGTCGCAGCCATTCACGGATATACTAATCTAGCTTAGTGCATTAGAAAGAAACTCAGGGAGAAAGTTAGAATTATCGCCAACGTTCCACAGGCTTTCCAAGTGGATTTTTCCAAACCCATCCTTTCCATGAGGGGGGGAAGAAAGATGTTGACAAGGTCATTATATTCACCGATGATGATCTAGTCGGTGTAATCCTTCCATATAAGGAAACCTTAGTCCTTACTCTGCGAATTGAAAACTTTGGTGTGAGAAGGATACTGCTAGATCAAAGGAGATTTTCGAAGATCATGTATCTAATAGTTCTCTATAAGATCAGCTTCAACATCAAGGAGCTTGATACTAACATAGGGACACTGATTGGATTTAATAGAGATATAAAAAAAACTGAGGAAGATCAAGATACTATTCAAGGTTGGCCCAACCAATATGGGGGTTGAGTTCCATGTTATCCGATTAGAGTTAACCTACAACGCCATAATGAGCAGAGGATGGCATCACGAGATGAAGGTTGCCTCGTATTTCCTTCACCAAAAACTCGTCACCAGGGGTGGTGAAGGTTAAGGGATATCAAGCAGGAGCAGCTCATAGTTATTTCGTGTTATCCTTCAAAGGGAGATAAAATCATTCCTAAAGCAGTCATGATAATGACAATTAAAAGAACGACCAACCCGAGTGACAACTAACAGGTATTTGGTCTGGGGTAAAAGAAACATGGTAGGCTCATGTTGAATGCATGATGGGGAAACTAATTTTTGTTCCTCTAGATTCGTCACAGTTGGAGAAGACATTCCTCGTCGGTTTAGAGTTTCCCAAGGATGAAGCATATCATCTCGTTCATAATGCAAATGCCTGTGTATGGAAACCATATGACCTTTTGGGAATAGACTCGGAAATCACTTGTCACCGACTGCACGTAGATCTAATTGTCAAGCTGAGTTAGAGGACTAGGCTTTCTCCCTCTTCTATTGAGAGGATGTGGGAGTCAACTCTATCTCATCCTTTCCCCCGAATGGTAAGAAGAAGATAAAAGAGGAGGAGTTTTGCATACTGAAATATTTGAACACTACGCTTATTACTCTTCTTCTAAAGTCCCTTGGAACCAATCGGTTTCCTGAAGCTTGACATAATGAAGGCGCTTTTAAGCCCTTCCCTAAATAAAGAGGGAATGACCAAGAAAAAGCTGAGGAAGTCAGCCTCAAAGAAGATAAAAGAAGCACAGATAGAAGTTGATAACCTTACTCCGGGTTGGCTCCATCTCAAAAGTCCAACTCCCGGACAGGATTTCTAACACTATTATTGTCAAAAAAAAGAGTGACAAGTGTACAGTATATGTGGACTTCACCAACCTCAATAAGCACTACCCGAAAGACAGCTTTCCGTTACCACAGATATATTAACACATGGATTTCATGGCCGAACATCAACATATGAGATTCATGGATGGATACTCCGACTACCACCAAATACCTCTGTTCAGCCCAAATCAGGAAAATACCATATTTATCACACCCTTAGGACTATACCGCTACAAGGTAATGCCTATCAATTTGAAGAATATTGGAGCAACCTATCAGCGTAATGTTCAAGAAGAAAATTACCTCTACTATGGAAGTATACACCGACGATGTGCTCATCAAAAGCAAGTAAGCAGCCGATCACATCAAAGACCTAATGAAAACCTTCAAGATCCTCAGAGGGTGCAGTATGAAGAACAACGCCTCTAAATGCATCTTTGGAGTTAGTTGTGGTAAATTTTTTGGATATTTGGTAACCCGGAGAGGTAAATAAGCAAATTCAAAGTAGATCAAGGCTCTGCAAAATATCAGAAGGCCGATTACTATCAGAGATATCCAGGTTATCACTGCAATGCTAGATGTTCTGAATTATTTTATTTCAAGAACCTTGGACAAGTGTCGGCCGAGGTAAGCCCCATCATCTTGATAGAGAAGTGCGATCAAGCATTGCAAGGAATTAGACGGTACTTGGGATCTCCTCCCTTGCTACTAACCCCTATGGATGGAGAAGATCTGTACATGTAATTAGTTGTCTCAAAGCTCGCGACTAGTGATGTTTTCATTCACTTAAATGATGGAGAGAAAATATCGATCTATTATGTTAAGCATACTCTTCTTGACATAGAAATCAGATATATGCCTATTTAGAAATTGATTCTGGCATTGGTAACCGTAGTCAGGAAGATGTGGAACTATTCATACCATTATCATCCCCACAGTATATCCTTTGAAAGATGCACTCAAAAAATCTGACTTTTAAATAGAATGACCAATTGTTCCCTAGAGCTAGTGCAGTTTGACATCAGGTATGAACCTAGAATAACGATCAAGAGTCAAGTCTTGGCAGACTTCCTAAAAAAAATTCAACACCATTAAAAGGTGAGGACGAGTAGTTAAATCCCATTCTAGAATCATTTGCAGTAAGCAAGAATGAATAAACCTAGAAATTCTTCGTCGATAGCACATCAAATGAAAGGGGCGGAGGAGTTAGTATAGTCTTTGTGACACCGCAAGGCGGTCTTTTTGATCAAGCCATTAGATTGGAATTCAAAGGATAACGAGGCAGAATATGAAGCCATGGTGCGTGGTCTTCATAGGGATATCAATCTAAACTCTCATTGCATTCCTATATTCGATCAATATAGAGTCTCACTGCATTACTATATATTGTGACTCTAGACTGATCGCAAACTAGCTTATTGGAGAATACAAGGCCAAGGACTCCAGAATGCTTGCTTATAGAAATAAGGCAAGAGGTCATCTTTAGCAGATTGAGTATTTCTCGATGGAGTAGCTCCCAAGTAACGACAATAGCCATGCGGATGCTTTTATTACTATAGCTTCGGTCATTAATAACGACCTCAAAATGGAGATCAAAAGGGAATACATAGACCGACTAAGCATTAAAGAATCGGATCAAGGCCTTTATGTTATCCAAGTGGATTTAGATTTGTCTTAGATCGATCCCATCTTATCCTACTTAAGGACCGACAATATTTCCCCGGATAGTAAAGAGGCACATAAGTTAAGGATCAGGTTAGCTAGATTTTTCCTTAACTCTATGGAAAACCTTTACTGGAGATCATTCACCGACCCTTAAGAATATGTTCACTCAGATCAAGTGGAAGGAGTGTTATGTGAAATGCATGAAGGCAATAGCAGAGCACACACAGGTGGGAGATCTCTCTCCAATAGGGCAATCGCCCAAGGATATTGGTGGGTCTTCATGAAAAAGAATGCTTTGAGATTCGTCCAAAAGTGAACTAAGTGTCAGTAATTTTCTCCGTCGTCAAGCAACCTACTGGATATCTAAATCCCCTCATCAATCCATAGCCTTTTGCTCAGTGAGGCATGGACATAGTGGGTCCATTACCTACCACACCAGGGAATCAAAGATATTTGATAACAGTGACCAACTAATTCACAAAGTGGGTTGAGGTTGAACCACTCACCCACATCAAATAAGAAAATTACTGGAGATTCATATAGAGGAACCTCGCCACACGATTTGGAACCCTAAAAGCCCTGGTTACAAATATTGGAATGCAGTTCGAAAATGACTCCTTTCGTGAATTATATGGGGAACAAGGAGTTAGAATCCACTATGCATCGGTAGTCTTCCCCCAGTTTGATGGAGAAGAAAAGATAACTAACAAAACTCTTTTATCAGGAATCAAATGCAGATTAGGGAATGATAAAGGACGATGGGAGGATAAACTTCCCTCCATTCTTTAGGCATATAGAATAATGCCAAGAAAGCCAACAAAAGAGAGTCCATACTCTCTTGCCTATAGAATGGAAGTTGTCATCTCTTTGGAGATTGGGATTTTAGCGCTCAGATCAGAGATCTTTGAAGATGGCCGTAATGATGACCAAATAACTCACGAGTTAGATATGGCTGAAGAAAGAAGGGGGCAAGCCCTGATTCATTTGGTCGCTTACTACCAAGAGTTAACAAGACAAGAAGGTCAAAGTGAGAGAATTCGTGCTTGGCGACTTAATGCTCAGATATATGTTACTCGCGGATAAGAAGCAATCATATGGGAAATTATTGTCAAATTTATTATATTACCATAAGTGCATGGTCTATTGTAATATAGTGAGTGTAAATATGGGTTGATCCCACGAAGATTTGATCAATATGTATAAATTATCGACCTTCCAAGTAGACAATATTGGTGTGGAAATAAGATTAGAGATAAATTAAAGTAAACAATAATAAATGAGTGAACATAAGGTATGTAACAAATATGGAGAAGTTTACTAGGATTTCAAATTTGTTTACCATTTTTACTATAATGTTATTAATTAGTCTAACTCGCAATTTTCTTTTATAACTCAAAATTGTACTAACTCTCGTCTCGTAAATTTTGGAAGATGAAAATGTTAAAGTTCAAATCAAATATTTTATATCTCTCTCACTCTTTTTGCAGATGCCAAAACTTATATTCCCTTAAAAAAAATAAAACTCACTCCAAAGCATGAAATGTCAAATGTAAACATGGACTATCAAACGACTTAACATAAGAATAATCCATCAAACATAAGCACACATAATCAAATATTGTGAATCTTGAATTAATATCAAAGAATTAAAATACCACTCTCATGACTATTTTAGTGAATACCGAATTTTTAGAACTTTTTTAGAACAAGTAGGGAATTTAAGTGAATTAGCACTAATTAAACATGCACTAAGTAATCATGGAAAATTTCACCTAATCCTATTAATTAATTTAAGCTACCATCATATTATTACACGAATATTTCAAGATGAAATAATAATTCTCATTAAAAAAAATCAACTTGTAAAAGTGGAGTCTCAATATTTTGATGCCAATACAAAAACTCTCCTCTGAAACTTGCACAGAAAAATTACCTCACAAACTCTCAAAAATAAAAATACAAAGTATAATATTTTTTGTGTTCCTAAAAATTAACTCTCAAACTTTCTCCCCAATTGCCCCTGCCAAGTCTTCTCTTATCTTTTGTGTAATGAACCCCATTTATAGCTGAAAATGAGTTAAAAAATAATTTAATTTGGTAAAACTTTTTTTTGAAAAAATTTCCTTAAATTATGGATATGGAGTTTGAGTGTTAGGGTGCATGTGGGAGGAAAATAAGTAAAGGGATAGCTTTGGGGTATATGTGGGGGGGAAATAAGGAAAGTGTTTTTTGTGTGTTTTTCCCTTTTTTCTTGCATTTTTGTCATTATTCACAACAGATTTTTCAAACTGGTTTTTCACCTTCAAAACTTCATATTTTGAAATTAACCCTCACTAGGAAGTTGTGAGTCTTTTAAAGATATTTTTGAAAAGCAATGGTACGACGTCAACGAACACTCGAGTAAATTTATAAAAAAAATAGTACTCTTGTGTCGACCATATCATATCATGACATATCCTAACCATCCTAACCAATTTTTGCATATCAACTCCTTTGTTCTTCAAACTCCCGAGGCTCCTGTAAAAAATAAAAATAAAAATAATTAATTTGACTTTAGGTCCATTATATTTTAAGAAATTACAAAATTACCCCTCTTTGCATTTTAGTCCCGAAATTCATATCTCGTTTATTTTTAACTTGGAATTAAACCAAACTTCAGTGAGAACTTCATATTGCCTAGATAAATATTTAAATTTATTAATACTCATAAAGTTTTTAAAATTATGATTTCATCCCTTGAAATTGTTAAAAATGTATTTTTAACTCGAATTATTTTCAAACTTGCATTTTCCTTCCAAATAGTAAAAATGAATGTAAAAGCTCGTTATTTATTATATAATTGTCCTAACTAGGATTAGATTTGGGCATAATTATTACAAAATAATATAATCATTAGAAACTGGTGTCGAACAGGTAGGGACCCTGTTGTGTTGTCTGAAAAGGAGGAGGATCATATCATTAAGAAGAATTATATGGAAGAGTATTCCCAAGGTCATGGAATCCCATGAACCTTAGAAAGTTTTATCAATAGATAGGAAGTCAAAGACACTGTTTCTTTATTTATGCACAATAAAATGATTGAAACTTGATCATTAAAATATTCAAACTTGTTGTCTTAAACCTTATTTTTTATTCAACCCACTCAAGCAGTCATACGACCACTTGTAAAAGGTTAGCTGCCTAGCAATCTGATAAAAATCCATGTAAGAACTGTATGGTACAACTCATATGTGAGTTGGTTGCCTATGTTGGGAACCAAAACCCCCCTGAGAAGTGACATGATCTAATGTAGATCGGCCTAAAAGAGGAAAAAATCCATTTGAGAAGTGGTATGATCTAGAGTAGATCGACCTAGAAGAGGCAAAAACCCATGTAAGAACTGCGTGGTAAAAACTAGACGTGAGTTGGTCACCTACGTTTGGCACCGAAACCTACTTGAGAAGTAGTATGGTCTAAAGTAAATCGGCCTAAAAGAGGAAAAATCCCATATGAGAAGTGGTATGATCTAGAGTAAATCGGCCAAGAAGATGCAAAAATCCATATAAGAACTACATGGTACAACTTAGATGTGAGTTAGTTGTGACAACCTGCTCATCAAAATAAGGGTGGCCAGCCCGATACTCAAATAAAAACAGGATTCATAGATGTATCATTCTCAGCATCACGACAAAATAATAAGTATGCGGGATAACCGCCCTATATTTTAGAAAAATGGGTTACCAAAAATTTTGGTTTTATAAATTAAAGAAAGAATTTAAACAACCCAATTGTAAAAGAAAGTGGAAACCCCAAAAGAACTTATATTACAACAACAAAAACAACAACAAGTATACAATAAGGGAACCGAATATGCTGTCGGTCAACAGTCTATACAAACCATGTAGAACAAGTTCATTAAGATACATAATACATTACATTAGACAATTACAAAAGCTTGGGCCACACGCCCGAGTAAATGACCCGATCGTAACTAGGATACAAAAATGAAGGCACCTACACAAAATATCCCATAATATCTGCAAAGCATCACGGTTCCCCAAAAACACCGGAATAGGAAAGTCAAAACGGGCGTCCTTACGGCGGAGCACCTGAGCGGATAGAAGATTCATGCACAACAAAAAATATGAACGGGTCAGGGCCCGGTTTTATATGATCACCAGATGAATAAATAGTATGACAGTTATGAACAATAATCATGATTGATAAAGATATGAATCTACCTACACAATTTAATGCATAAACTAAGGAAATTAAATGATCATAAGTTTAAATTCAATTATGCAAGAGTATAAGAATAATTTACATTCATTAAAAGCCTTAAATACTTTTTTACTCTGTTTCATTCCATAGTTTTGTTCCTTATCAGGAAACATAATCATAATTATATTCTCTTTATGGCATTTATTATCCATCAAGTCCCACTTGATTAAGAATAGTTATAATCATATACATATAACGATTCTAAGACCGCCTGTCCGGGTTTCCCCACTATGTGCACCCCTAAATGTCCATCATCTTCCAGGGCCTATCAACCAAGACAACCTGGGAACCTACAACGCAAGACGTCGGGAAGCGGTCATATGTCTGCGGGAGAGCCATAACCACACCCGCAATTACCTCACCATCGCAAAAAACATACAAATAAGCGCTCATATGGCCTAGGACTATATCCACCCTGCATTCATTAGCCAGGGGGCTTCACCTCACGCGCGAACTTCCCTTATGATGGAATTTAGAGAGGTGTGTTTAAGTAAATTATCACTTACCATATTCATTTTCAAATTTTACACATGCAGGTTTCATTTGTCCGAAACCATAGTCATTTACATTTTAGTAAATACATCATATTTTATCCAGAGCCATACGTACTTCATATCATCATTATAACCTCAATGAATGAATAAGTTTTCAATTTCATCTCCAAACATTGTTTTGTGGTGTTATTATAAACCCTCAAGACTATCATAACTCAATTGAGCTTCTAAAGTCTCCCAAATACGAGCTTACAACTTCTAGACTCTTAAGAATTAACTAAGGGAAAAAATTCCCCATCTTCAATTTGTACACCCCCGGAATAACCCCCATATAAACCAATTCTAATCTAGGGTAATGACCATACCATTCTAAGACTCTAGGACACTAAGTTTACTTCATACAAGAAGGTTCCTAAGTCCTAAGCCTAAAGAAAAAGGGTTGGAATTGAGTTAGAAAAATAACTCAAAACTACAGGAGTGCGGAATCGATTCGCCCTGGCCGATTCGATTCGGTCTGAAAATGAATCGATTCGGATCGGTCGATCGATTCGGAAAGATAAACCTGACTTTTTGCATAATTTTCGAATCGATTTGGACAGGTCAAATCGATTCGCTCCACTCAGAACTGTAAACTATCCCTCTAGCGAATCGATTCGCCCAGCCCAGAATTGCCTAATTTGGCTATGGAGTCTTAAACTCCAAATTTTCCCCAACTCATTTCTACTCAAACCAAGATCATTTATGGCCACAAACAAATCATAAATGCATCTAACAACTATGATTTACACCAATAAATATCCAAATCATCTTTCAAGGGTTCGAAACCTACAATTCCATTTAAAACCCTAAAATTATTAAACCATAATCAATCCACAATAATCAATGCACATTATTCATCTTAGATCACATATTAGCAAGTAGAAAACTTGCCTTGAGGTAGAAATATCATATTTCTTTGTGGTAGCAACAATCCCAATCCTTAATCTTCAATCTCTTTCTTTTTCTTCTCTTTTCTCCTCAATTCTCTTCTTCTCTCTCTCTCTCTCTCTAGGTTAGAAATACACTTGAGAGAAATAAGTGAAATGCAAGACTTAAATCGTGGCTTCAATCTAATTTCCCTACTTAATTGGTTAATACCGCATTAAAATGACTCACAAACACATTTAAGCTAAAACCAGTCAAAAGTGCCCAAAACATGAAATACAATATGGCACTTATTTTGACTATCTCGCCCATTTCGGGACTAACTACTCCCTCTAAATTGGAATCTGGCAATTTTATAAATCACTTCAAGTTCCGATTTCATTTAAACCATAAATGTCATTTTAAAGCATGCGACACTATGAAACGCACATAATGATATTTACTTACATATACAGTAAATATGCAACAATCTAGTAAATGTTAACTTTTAACTCATTCAATTAATATTTACTCCGTTTCTCAACATTTAATATAATTACCTCACATAGTAAATTGATATAAAATAAGTTCTCAAAAGCGAGGGTTGTTACATTAGTCATCTACGTTTGGCACCAAAACCCACTAGATAAGTGGTATGATCTAAAGTACATCAGCTTAAAAGAGGCAAAAATCCACTTGGTAAGGGGTATGATCTAGTAAATTGGCCTAGAAGAGGTAAAAACAACATAAGAACTGCAAGGTACAACTCAGACATGAGTTGGTCGCCTATGTTTGGCACCAAAACCCACTTGAAAAGTGGTATGATCTAAACTAGATCGGCCTAAAAAGGAAAAAATCCATGTAAAATGGCATGGTATGATACAAGATGTGAGTTTATCGCCTAGGTTTGACACTAAACCCATTTAAAAGTGGTGGTACAACCCTGCTTAAGGATGTCCGATCTAAAATTAGGCATATCATTTACTTATGGTCGACCTAAAATTTGGCATCATTTACTTATGCTTTGAGAGTAGTAATATCATTGACTACTTAAGGTCGACTAGGAATATAGCGAAGTCTTAAATGCAAATTTCATAAATATAGTAAAAATTCACTTTTAGTCTCAACTTATTATGCGTGTGTGCATAGACAATATAAATGTCCATTTCAAAAGATTTTATCATTAAGTTTCTTATCCAAAAGTTTATTTTGATTCAAATTTTCATGGGATGCACTCACAATCAAGCACTCATATGTGGTTAATTTTCTCTCGGTGTATGTGAACAAAAGAGTAAATTTCATGAATAATTTCTCATATACATAACGAAATACGGATTGTTTATAATAGATGAATACGATCTCAAGAACAAAAAATCGATTACTTTTTGAGAACTTTGAATCACACCATATATCATATCCATTTTCTCTCCACACTATAAAAAAAATACTTGGGAATTATTAGGATATTCTTTCGTTTGTATTGTAGGGTTGAATTTTATATAGAAAGAACGGATTTTGGAGTTCTTAAAATTTTCTGAGAATATAGAGATTATCGGTATTTTGACTTCTAGGCACTTTTTCTGTAATATCTTGCCCTAATGTTGCATCTAAATTCTGTAAAAATTGTAATATAGTGAGGTTCGATGATAATTATTAAAATTGTGGGTAAAAAATTGGAATTTGGAGAAAAAGAATAAGAAGGGTCGTTTGAAGGTCGTTAGAAGACAAGGATCAAATGATATTTAGGCCTCATTAGAAACAAGAGATCGAGCAAGCTTCGAATGACAAGCCATTATGTAACTTTCAGGGGTTGTTTGAAGGACGCTAGAAGTCACGGATCGAACGAGATTCCCTTATCATTCGAACAAGGACCAATATCATTCGAACGACAGATTTTAAAATTTGGTGTATTCGATTGTCCTTGTATGGTGTCACGTTACTGGTCCTTGGATCGTAGATCTGTCGAAATCTGGTGAGCCCAAATGGGTAAAAATGGGATTTATAAGGATTAAGGGTGATTTATAAGAGGTGTTAGGATCATTTGGATTCATTTTGGGTTATAAGAAAGGGAAAGAGAGAGGGGTGGGTCTTCCAACATTTTTGTGTGTTCCTCCACCTCTCTCCACCATAAACCACCATGCTACCACCACCCCTCCACCTTATATCCCCTTAATTCATATGTATGTCACCATAATTGTACCATATATATCCATTTCCACCATAAATGAGGAGATCTACGAATTTATGGAGTTATTGTTGGGGGGATATTGAAGATGAAAATGGAAGATTAATGGAGTTTGAAGGGGGTTCTTCTTGGAAGCTTGATGGAGCATGCTTTTAGATTTGGGCAACCTCCTTGAGGACATCTTAGGAGGTGGGGGGCTGCCATCTTCTAAGATCTTCCATGACTTTCATTGATGGTGCTTCAATGAAGTGGAAAAATCGTTCCTTAGTATTTAAGACTCTATTTGCATTATTAGTAGTTTGTTGTTAGATTACATAAGTAGAATGAACATGAATAAATAACGATTTCTAGTAGATTAATACTAAACAATTTTATGGAATAAAAATGTTGAGAAAATGTCATTTTGTTGGAAATAAGGATGAGTGAATACTTCAAAGTTTTGAAGTGTTAAAATTGGTATTTTATGAAAAAATAATGTTGATTTTGAAAAATGTTTGTGGAATAAAGTTTCTTACAGAAATAGAGATTTTAGGGAAAATGGACATTTCTTAAGTTAAAGAAACTAACATTGTCTTTATGTCTTGAAAGGCATAATTTTGCAAGTATTGAGAATTTCTAGAATGGAGGGTATGTTTAACCCATTTAATAGGATTTTAGGACTTAAAATCCATCTTCTCATGCATATAACTTCTAGTATTTTGATAATAAATATGTGAACAAATTTAAAGGATGTTTTGTTGGGTTTAAACAAAAAATAAGAAAAAATGGAAATTCTAATCTTCAAAGTGTGTGAAAAGGGGATTAAAGGTGAGATGAATATAAAGTTGTAAGACTACATTTATTGATAAAAGGGAAATGTTATTTTCTTATAAAAGTAGTCTTCAAGAGTAATTAGATTTCTTGAAAAAGAAAGTAAAGAAATCTTAATTTAGAAATATGGTTCGTAAAGGTGTTGGATAAGTGTGAATGGTTAACATTAGGAAGTTGGAGTGTGTAACCTATTAATGTTTTGAAAGATTAACTCTTATGAATTTATAAAGGAAATAATGGAATAAAGATGTTTCCAATTGAAAATAATCTTGCTCCAAAGGGTTAAAACTGTGTTAAGGTGTTAAAACTACTTCAGAAGTTAGTGTGGGTAACTTAATGGTGTTTCGAAAAATTAACACTTGTGAAAATGGAGAAAAAGGTGAGTTTGAAAATAAATGAGTAAAGTGGTAATTTTACATAAAGTGGAACATTTTTATGAAATAAAAATGTTAGAAAGGGTGTTACATATGATAGTCGTAATTAACATAATTTTTGGAATAAAAATCAAAGTTAAAGTGTAAAGGACATGAAATGATGATTTTCAAAGTGTTAACACAAGTTGGGGTGAAACCCTGGGTTTTGGCTTTGGCCGGATAAAAGTAAAGGAACTCGGATGACACCGAGAAAATTAAGGGGGGCCCGGATCCCTAGGGTGAAAGATCCAAAATACTAGCCAGAGCATATGGTGGTGTCGTCGGTAGTATGGAGCTCGCTAAAGTACAGGGTTATTGTAAGATTCGAAGATAATGATAAAGGAATAAGGAAAATGTCAAGAAATGAGTTATGTGGTGAAAACGTATTAAGACAACCTAACTTGAATGAACTAATAATTATTCAGGTAAAGGTTTAAATGGACAAGTAAATGTTAAATTTATTGATGTCCATACGGTCAAGAAAAAGGTATAGTAAGTAACAAAATGGGTGGTTAAGCAACCTAAGTGGTTTAACCCATAATTGACACAAGAGTGTGTTGTAAATGGGTTTTAAAAGACAAAATAAGTATTTTGTAAGTATTTTATACAAGTGAAGAAGAAAGAAAACTCAAAATCAAGAAAGAAAGAAAAGAATAAAAGCCAAGGGAAAAATAGTAATTTTAAATGAGGAATTCGGACACGAAACCTAAAGAAAAGTTTAAGACCTCGAGTTCACAAGCATGTAGGAAGAAACGGCATCCAAATTCGAGACCTACGTGAAAATTTATGGAGATTCAAATTTGAGAAGAAATTAAGATAAAAGGAAGAAAGAAAAATTCCAACGAACCGAACCGATAGCCATATCAGTGAATCGGTCCCCCTCACTGGAATGTGCAAACCGGGCCGATGAACAATATTCCAAACCGATCTGTTATACTCTATTAGCCGGGCCGGTTTACCCCATTAAAGAAGGAAAAATAGGACCGGTTCCACGGGGTGAATTTCTTTTTTTTATTCTTAAAATTAGAGTTGTGCATGGTTCAAACACTTAAAAACGTGATATTTATATAGTATTGTATCACCAGACATTAAAATTGATGTTTTTAGATAGTTTAGAGAGATTCTTAAAGGCAAGAACCCTAGGATTTATTTTGTTCAACAATTATTCATTTTTGGCATAGAAGGTTTCTCTTCAATACAAGTAATATTCCTTTAGTTCTTTCGATTTATCTCATCTTTTCGTTTGTGATTCTTTATTTTCTTAGTTAGAATTCTCTTTTATATGTTTGACCACACTTTTAACGTAGGAATGATTTCATGCATCATAGATTTCATGTTTAGTAGTAGTTTCACCATGTTAGGCTAAATTTTTAGTGAGTTGGGGTACATGAACCCAACCTAGGTAATTCATATGGATTTAAAAGTGAATAAAAATGATTTATCATCCAAAGGTTTGAAATTTATCAAAACAAAAGTTGTAGGACTTTTAATTTCGTTTTCCCTAGGTAACCGGAATGTTTAAGGTTGCGATTAGCGTTTTGATAATTTCTCATCTTCGTCAAATACAATTTTCGATTCGATAATGTGCAGCATTTAGTCCTCATGATGATGCTGAGATTTAGCACCACCGGATAAGTGATAGTAAGCTCAAATAGTAGCGGCCATGGCAGCCATAGAGATGTATAAGTGTATAAGTATGTAGAAGGGGATGAGTATAAGAGGTGCTAAGACAATGGTGTATAGTGGTTCAGCCAATTTGGCATACATCCACTGTGAGTGTGTGATCCACTAAGTATGGGCACTAATGGCCTTGGATACAATGCACATAACCCTCTCCCTCTCTCTACTGTTTTAGCTAGGGCTACAGTAAATTGATCGATCCCCTGTAGGGTTGTAGGTGACAGGTATATATAGGTCTTGGGGGGTGTAGTGTACCCCCCAAGTATGCATGGTGCATGTGAATGATGATCTAGCCAATCCCCTGTTGACACCTGTAGATGCCAAATGATGACATAATATTCCCTCACGTGAGGGTGTGATTTGGTTATAACGGTCTTCCACGTGCCATGTGAGCCTCACGCGCACTGTTCCACGCGTCTCCCAAACCACGCGCTGTCATGATGTCACCCTCGGTCTATGAGCCGAGGCCGAGGGCAAAGTTTCTTCCAGTAGTGAGCCTGGCCCAATTCTGGCCTCGTACTGTCGTACCCTCGTAGGGTCGTTTGGATCCTGGTGAAGGGTCGGCCCCTCGTAGGGTCGTCTGGAGCCTGGTGAAGGGTCGGCCCCTCGTAGGGTCATCTGGAGCCTGGTGAAGGGTTGGCCCCTCGTCAGGTCGTCTGGAACCTGGTGAAGGGTCGGCCCTCTGAGGGGTTGTATGGAGCCTGTAAGAGGGGTCGGCCCCTCGTAGGGTCGTCCGTTTGGAGGTTATCATCAGCCAGGCCGAGGATATAAACGGGTATATCAATCACCCCCCAGCCCTTAGCCATAGGTGCTGTTGAGATGGCTGAGGGATAGTGTTTTAAATGAGATACATGTATGATCAGTTAGGTGAGTGACACCTGGGCAGATACTCATTGCTGTTTCAGTTTCCAAGGCATGGCGTCTACGCACTGCGCTTGGGGCCTTGTGCCCTAATTACACCTTTCTTGGTAAATGGGTCCACTTATTACCAAAGTATTTAAGAGATTTTCAAACTCTCTCTCTTCCTTCTTCTTCTTCGCGCCTAAGCATTCTCTCTCTCTAGAATTTATCACCCTTCATCGCCATTTGCAGCCTTCAATTCCTCAAGTCTTAACAACGTTTTTGCTCTCTTTATCAGGTACTCTCTTTTGCCTTCATTTCTATTTGCTTTTAAGGGTTGTGGGGCTGCATTTTCTTTAGGTTGTGCCATAACCTTTTCCGGCGTCTTCTCCGATAACTGGTTCTTGGGTGTTCTTGACAGAAACCATTGAGTTCCTTTGATTTGATCCAAAAGTCCAACCTGGTCAATTTCCCATTTGTTTGTAGCTAAGTTAGCTAAGTTTAGTGTAATTTCTCCAAGTGTAGAGTCTTCCCTTTAATGCTTAGGAGGCTTTATAGCTTAGTATCTGAGTTCCCATCCTTGAGAGAGAAGCTCTTTGCCGAGATTAGACGAATAGAGAAAGAGGAAGAGAAAAGATGAGGGGACGACCTTAATTGGGTACGACCCATCTTCCCCATTCCTATTGCCACCATAAAACCATTTGAACCGTCTGAGTCTTGTGGGTCGTCATCTCGTCCAGCCGAGATTCCCCAACCAAGTGAGATGGATGAGAGAGCATCCTCGCCAACTGGTGCTGAAACTTCTGGTAGGAGGGAGACGTCTGACCTAAGCCCAGGCCGAGAGGCCGAGGGTACGGTCCCATCCGAGGCTGTTCCTGTGACAACCCTGTCTCCCCATGCCTTTCAGGTGGCTTTTCTCCAGGGCCCTCCGGCAGATGTCGAGGCCGAGGGGGAGGGGACTGAGGACGAGGACGATGATACAGATGACGAAGTTGATACCTCCCATGCCTCGTCTTTTATCTCCTCTGTTAGGGATCGCGACCTCCTGATATGGAGGCATGCTTATGGAGTGCCCCCCAGCATAACTATGAGGGTTCCCTCTGACTCTGAGAGGGTTTTTGATTGTGGAGAGGGGGAGGTGGCAGTTTACGAACAAATGCTCAAGGTGGGAGTCAGATTCCCTCTGCATACTGCCATCGCAGATATCCTGTCTGCCCTCGGCGTTGCCCCTTCTCAACTTCCCCCCAACTCTTGGAGGACGATCCTGGGCTATATTTCCTTGTGGAAGAATGCCTTCACCGACGAGCCCTCGGCTGACCTATTTTTGGGTTGTTACAACATCACCTCCTCGTCCAAACAGCCTGGATATTATCACCTGGGGGCAAGGAGGTCTGAGAAGAAACTCCTCCATGTGGAACAAACTTCCAACCATGATTGGAAAAAGAGGTTTTTCTTTATCTCTGGGGAGTGGGAGCCCGTTGCCGATAGTCTGAGGGTCCCCAGGAAGTGGTCTAACCCCTCCATGAAGGCCAGATCAGACCCTGGACTTAGCCTGGAGGAGAAGGACATTGTTGATTACCTTAGAGGGCGAGGGAGAGAGGGTGAGCTTCCCAAATTTGAAGACTTGATGACCCCTCGATTCCTCAAAGAAGTTGGTCTGAGGGTCGGCCCTCTGACAGAACTATGTGAGTTATACTGAACATTTTCCATTCTTCACCTGTTTTTTAAGTGTTTTCTCTTTAGATCTGCATTTTTCTAACGTGTCGTCCTTTTATCAGATCGTCCTGAAGGTACGTCAGATTATCTTTGGGAAATGACTGCTCCCAGCTTATTGTCAGGATTGGAAAAGAAGAAAGGAAAGGAGCCTCAGCAGGCTCCGAAGAAGACGAGGGCCGCTGGGCCGACGGTGGTGGAGGCGACCGCCGATAGTAATAAAAGGAAGGAGCCTGAGGACCCTGTTGACCCTCGGCCTGATTCTCGGACTAGGGCCAGGGTCGGAGCCTCTGAGGGGACGACCTCTTCGTCCAGTATGGGGGCCTTCTGGTCTCAAAACCTGGCGCATCTGAGGGCCGAGCCCTCGTCACTCATTGCAAATCTGAGGGCAGCCAAGGCCTCAATGTTCTCTGCACCCTCGGCTGCTGACTACGACTTCTTGTCAAAGATGCCTCCAGCCAAAGTGTACGACTATGGTTTGCACTCCCTTGCACAGGTATTGGTTCTGACCCACATCTTAAATTTCATTCTTTCACCAACTGTTTCTTCGGCCCCTCTTGACATCTGTTTATTTTTTGCGCAGCCTATTTGTGCCTTCACCTCAGCAACCAAGTGGATGGCCGAGAATCAGGTGAAGTTCCATGAGGCCGAAAGGGCTATTCAATATGAGGCTGACTTGCAGACAGAGCTCGAGACTGTGAGGGTTGAACTGGAGAGTGCTAAGACTGAGCATGCTAGGGTCCTGGATGAGCTGACGAGGCAGCATGATGCCGACCAGCAGGCCAAGGACTTACTCAGTAAGGAGAAGGACACGGCCCTGATCAACATGGAGGCCAAGCACAAGACTGACCTCGAAGAAGCTGTCAGAAAAGCCGAGGCCAATGCCGTTGAGGCTTACAAGGCTTCTGATGAGTTTCAGGGCTTCGGCCTTGAGTATCTGGAGAGGGGGATCAGGACGGCCTGTCGATGGGTCGACCTCAGATTTGGCGACATTGTCTCCTCGGTCTGCCCCTCAATTGATGCATTCGGATTGGACGACCCTCTGATCGCCGAGGCTCTGTCCCAAGTAGAATCCCAAGTGCAGGTTGAGGGGGTCGGCACGTCTGAGGATCGGCCAGTTATGGTTGTTGAAGAGGCCTCCTTGGTGGATGTTGAGGCTCTACCCTCTGACATTGTCCCTTAGGGTGGCTGTCTGTAGCCCATACCTTCATAATGTATTCACCATTTTTGTGCTCTGCTTTGTAAAACACTTAGATATTTTGTATAACACTTTTATTAATACCATCGTCTTCTTCTACTATCTTCCATATTTGCTGCTTTTATGGTTTGCTGTCTTTGTTAATGCCACTAACCTTTCCCTTGTCTTTCTTGAGGAGAGTGGTGGGGTCGTCCCCTCCACTGGCCCTCATCATAATCGAGGGTCCAACTCACCAATTTAATGGTTTTAATGAAGTCTACCCTCGTCTCTCTTGAGGACAGTGGTGGGGTCTTCCCCCCCCCCCCCCACTGGACCTCATTATAGCCGAGGGTTCAACTCACCAATTTAATGGTTTTCAACAAAGTCTACCCTCGTCTTTTTTTAGGACAGTGGTGGGGTCGTCCCCTCCACTGGCCCTCATTATAGCCGAGGGTTCAACTCACCAATTTAATGGTTTTCAACAAAGTCTACCCTCGTCTTTCTTGAGGACAGTGGTGGGGTCGTCCCCTTCACTGGCCCTCATTATAGCCGAGGGTTCAACTCACTAATTTAATGGTTTTCAACAAAGTCTACCCTCGTCTTTTTTAAGGATAGTGGTGGGGTCGTCCCCTCCACTGGCCCTCATTATAGCCGAGGGTTCAACTCACCAATTTAATGGTTTTCAACAAAGTCTACCCTCGTCTTTCTTGAGGACAGTGGTGGGGTCGTCCCCTCCACTGGCCCTCATTATAGCCGAGGGTTCAACTCACCAATTTAATGGTTTTCAACAAAGTCTACCCTCGTCTTTCTTGAGGACAGTGGTGGGGTCGTCCCCTCCACTGGCCCTCATTATAGCCGAGGGTTCAACTCACCAAATTAATGGTTTTGAACAAAGTCTACCCTCGTCTTTTTTTAGGACAGTGGTGGGGTCGTCCCCTCCACTGGCCCTCATTATAGCCGAGGGTGGTTTTCTATAGATGTTTCCATGCGTGCTAGAGCTGACAACAACAGGATGAGGGAAACACTGATATTTCTTATTAATTTTCCAAAGTGTTCTGTTGAAGCAACTCTCATTACAATTATGGCCTTTCAAGACCTTACAACACTACTGATAGTATTTCTTCAAATGGTCTGCATTCCAGGGATTGGAAAAAGGTTCCCCTTCTAGGTTTTCTAGTCTATAGGTCCCAGGGACAACTTCATTGATGACCCTATATGGGCCATGCCAATTAGGATGGAGCTTGTTGGGCTTTTGCCAAGTCTTCTTGAGGACCAAGTCCCCCACTGCAATAGGCCTCTGTTTCACCCTCTGATTGTAAAACCTTGCGGTCCTCTGCTGGTATGCGGCCTGCCTTAACTCCGCGTCCTCCCTCCTTTCCTCAATCAGGTCCAAGTCGAGTCTTCTCTCTTCCGCATTTCCCTGGGGGTCGTACATTTGGACCCTATTAGTAGGAAACTCAATTTCAGTGGGGATGACGGCTTCTGAGCCATAAGCTAGCATGAATGGGGTCTCCCCGGTAGAAGTCCTCACTGTCGTCCTGTATGCCCACAGTACGGCATATAACTCCTCGACCCACCTTCCTTTTGCCTCCTCAAGCCTCTTCTTGATTCCATCTAGGATTGTCCTGTTTGTTACTTCGGTTTTCCCATTGGCCTGAGGTCGGCCTGGGGTGGAGAAAAATTGTTTGATACTTAACCTCTCACAGTACCTCTGTAAAGAGGCATTCTTGAACTGAGTCCCGTTATCTGAAATGAGGGTGTTGGGCAGACCATATCTGCATATCACATTTTTCCAGATGAACTGGAAGGTCTTCTGCTCTGTAATTGTGACCATCGGTTCAGCCTCCACCCACTTTGAGAAGTAGTCAATCGCTACAATGAGGAACCGATAGTTATTGACTGCTCTTGGTAAGGGCCCTACCAGGTCAATCCCTCACACTGCGAATGGCCACGGAGATGTAATGGAGGTAAGAGGCTGATGGGGTTGATGAGGGATGGTAGCAAATCTTTGGCATTTATCACACTTTTTTACGTATGCTGCGGCGTCTTTCCCCAAGGTCGGCCACTAGTAGCCTTGGGTGATCACCCTCTTCGCTAAGGATCTACCCCCGATGTGGCTTGAGCATGACCCTTCGTGCACATCTTGCAAGATGGGAGGGACTTCTGAGGGATGCACACACCTAAGTAAGGGGAGCAGAAACCCCTTTTTGTACAGCGTGTCCCCGATGACAGTGAATTTGGCTGCCCTGTATCTCAGCTTCTTCCTTTCTTGCCTTGCTTCTGGCATCTCACCCTCTTTAATGTATCTGATCAGAGGGTCCATCCATGAGGCTTCTTGAGAAACATTTAGGTAATTGCCAAGTGTTCCCTCAGGGTCTTCAATAGTTGGTTGAAGTAAAATTTCCACTGGGACCGTCCTCCTGATGTCTGCCCTAGTTGCCGAGGCCAATCTCGCAAGGGCATCAGCACGGCCGTTGTCGAGCCTAGGTATCCTCTTTAATTTTACTTCTCTGAAGCCTTTCAGTAGTGACCTCACCTTCTCAAGGTACCTAGCCATCCTCTCGTCCTTAGCCTCGTAGGCTCCTAGTATCTGATTCACTACAAGCCTTGAATCACTATGGACCAAAATCTGGCCGACACTAAGAGACTTGGCCAAGGAGAGGCCTGCTACTAAGGCCTCATATTCAGCCTCGTTGTTGGAGGCTTTGAAGTTGAACCTCAGGGCGTACTCGACGTCTGTGCCATCGGGTGCTGATAGTATCAGTCCAGCTCCACTTTCGCTGTCACAGGAGGACCCGTCATTGAAGAGGCTCCACAGAGTCTTTCCCTCTGAAAAATTTCCCTCAGAGAGGGACCCCTGTCTAAAGATGTATCTTCCCTCTTCGTTTTCAGTCGCTTTCCTTCTAGAATTGCTTGTCTCAGCCCTATTTGCGGGTGTGTCAGCGGGTCTGTCTTCTGTATCCGTCTTCCCGAGGGTCTCACCCTTGGCCTCATCATCTTCCCAAGTGAACTCAGCCACGAAGTCTGCCAATGCCTGGCCCTTAATGGCCGTCCTAGGTTGATACACAATGTCAAACTCCCCCAGCTCTATAGCCCAGGCCATCAACCTACCTGATTTTTCTGGCTTGTGTAGGACCTGCCTAAGAGGAGAGTCGGTGAGGATGACCATTATATGGGACTGGAAGTACGGCTTCATCTTCCTCGAGGCATGGATCAAGGCGTAGGCCAACTTCTCCATCCTCGGGTATCTTTACTCTGCCCCCTGGAGTGCCTTGCTGTTAAAATACACAAGCTTATGTATCCCGTCTTCGTCTCTCACAATGGCTGCACTGATAGCCGACTCCGAGACGGCGAGGTACACATAAAGTCGTTCACCCTACACGGGTCGCGATAGCAGCAAGGGAGACCCTAAGTATGATTTAGGTCCCTGAATGCCTCATCACACTCTTCACTCCATTCGAAGGCCTTCCTAAGGATCTTGAAGAATGGCAATCACTTGTCTGTGGCCCTAGACACGAACCTGTTCAAGGCAGCAACTCTCCCTATGAGCCTCTGAACGTCTTTAATGGACTTCGGGGTCCTCATTTCAATAAGGGCCTTTATCTTCTCAGGATTGGCCTCGATGCCTCTTTGGTTGACAATGAACCCCAAGAACTTCCCTGCTCCGACCCCGAAGACACACTTGGCCGGATTAAGCTTCATCTGGTATTTTTCCATCGTATTAAATGTCCTCTCCAGGTCTGCTACATGGTCCTCTCCGAGTCTTCAGGGTTCATGAAAATCTGGTTATACCCTGAGTAGGCATCCATGAAGCTCATGAGCTCATGGCCTGCGGTAGCGTCTACCATCTGGTCGATGCGGGGGAGAGGGAAGTTGTCTTTGGAACAATGCTTGTTAAGGTCTGTGAAGTCCACGCACATTCTCCACTTGTCGTTGGCCTTTGGTACAATGACTGCATTGGACAGCCATTCAGGGTAGATGACCTCTCTGATAAATTTAGCGTCTTCTAATTTTTTGACCTCGTCCCTGATGACCTCATATTTTTCTCTGGAGTAAATTCTCCTCTTCTGCTTCACCGGCTTCACTCCCTCTACCACATTGAGCTTGTGGCATATGAATTCAGGGTCAATCCCTGGCATATCTACATGGCTTCAGGCGAAAACGCTTCGCCTTCTCCTCAACAGTTTAATGAGGTCTTCCTTGATGTTGGGCTTCAGAGACTTGCCAACTTGGACGATTTTTTTCGTGTCATCCTCATCGAGGATGATGGATTCTACCTCTTCCACAGCCTCTCCTTTCTTCAGCTTCGTTTCATCTCTGGGGTCTAGAGTATTAATATTATAAGTGGTTGTAACCCTCTTGTGTGCCTCCCTTTCTTCAGCGGAGTTGTAGTAACATTCTCTCGCTATCGTCTGGTCTCCCTGAACTTCCCCCACCCCGTAAGGGGTTGGAAATTTGATCATCTGATGGACCGTAGACGGCACGGCTTCAAACCCCTTGAGGGCCACACGCCCCAGTATGATGTTGTAGGCTGAAAACACCTGCTCATCCATCACAAAGAAACTGACCTTCTTGGTGAGCCATCTCGGCCACTCGTCCCCCATCCTCACATCGGCCTCATATACCCCCAGGGGGTGAACCTTTTCCCCACTGAACCCAATCAATGGATGATGGTAGGGGACGAGTCTAGCACGGCTGAGACTCAAGGCTTTGAAGCATGGCCAAAACATCACATCTGCAGAACTACCCCCGTCTACCAAGATCCTCGGCACCTCGCATCCATGCACCCTGGTAGTGATGACGAGAGGGTCCTCATGTGGGTCTAAGAGTTTAAAGTCCATTCTTGAAAACCCCACTATCAGTGTGTCCATATCAACCTTCTTCCTCTTTTCTGACTTGACCTCCAGGGAGGTTGTGTGTACCGTCTTCGCCACTGCCTTGGCCTCAACCACATGGGCCTTCCTGTCGGCGACCTCAGACCCTCCTCCTGTGAGACCCCCGGAGATCATTACCACTCCGAGCGAGATCATATTAAGCCTCTTGATAGGGCCATGGCCGTCTCTCGGGGGGAGGTCGGGGTCGTCCTCATCATCAGAAGGGTCGTCCCCTCTTTTTTGAGGACCTTCTCTGCATGGATCGCCTCGCTTCATTCTGGGGTCGTCCCCTCGGCCCCTCTTGAAGGCACCTTTGTCGGCGTACTTTCTGAGCTTCCCTTCCTTCAGCATCTTCTCAATCTCGTCTTTCAGAGCAAAGCATTTGTCCGTTACGTGGCCGTGGTCTTAGTGAAATTCACACCACAGGTTCTTATTCCTCTTGCCGGGGGCTTCCCTCAGCTTCTCAGGCCACTTCAGGGACCGATCACTCTTAATCTCATTGAGAATCTGTTCACAGCTGACCGTCAGAGGCGTGTACCTAGCGAACTTGTCATCCGTGGACCTCTTCTTCCCCTCCTTGTTCTTCTTAGGGTATTTACTCCTACTAGCACCTCCTCTTTCGTCTTCATATTTTGCAGCCATCGCCTCTTCGGCGTTCATCACCTTTCCTACTGTTGATAACAGTTCAGCCATCGTCCTCGGAGGGTCTTCAGCAAGCTTCCATAACAGCTTCCCCTTTTGGATTCCTCCAATCAGGGCTGTCATAGCTATGCTCTCCTCATAGTCTTCCACCTCCAGCTTCTCCTTATTGAATCTGGCTATATAGTCCCTCAGACTCTCACTCTTCCCCTGCTTAACATAGATCAGGTGGGTGGTCTTCTTCTGTGGCCTCACCCCAAAGCAGAAGTTATGGATGAACAGGTCTGCCAACTACTTGAAGTTTTCAATGGAATTTTTTGGAAGAGACGTGTACCAGACATGCGCAGCCCCTATCAAGGTACCAGAGAAAGCACGACACCTCATCTCATCTGAGATAGAGTATATGTCTGCTGTCGATTGATACATCTCCACATAGTGGACGGGGTTGGTGCTCCCGTCATACCTTGGGGTGACCACGGGTGGCTTGAACTTTGATGGCGTGGGGAAGTTGACTATCTTTGCCACAAGAAGTGAGCCTATGTTGTACCCCCTCTGAAGAGGGTCTCGGCTCTTCAATATATCATCGATCTTATCCTCTAACCGCTTGATTGATTCATTCCAGGGCCTCACAGGGTCGGCCTGGCCGATGTTATCCCCTTCCGCCTCTCCGAGGTGGACGGAGGGTTCTGCTGCAGCAGGCCTGTGTCGGCTGTTCACTTCCCTTTGGTCGTCATCTCGTCCTCGGGGTCGGCCATCTGCTGCCTCCCTCCTGGATCTCACAGCGCTTCTTGGCCTGGACAACTGTTCCCGCAGGTCATTTACTGGGCCTAGCCTCTCAAAGGCCGACCCCCTGCTCAAGCGATCAAAAGCAGAGCCTCTTGGTCGATCATCAGGGTTTGGTCTCCCGCACTTTCCCCTACTGTCCTGGAGGGATCGCACAGTATTGTTGGAGACCTCGTAAGGTTCCCAGCACTCTATAGGAGCCTCCTCTCCCTCCAGATCTCCATACCTATCCTCAGGGCAGGGTTTTCTTGCCTCCCCAGGCGTAGACACCGGGGGTCAGCAACATCCCTACGCCGCTGAGGGGGTGGCAGGTCTTTGCGTGGTGCCTGAGGTGGTCCCCTGGCCTCATGCTGTCCTGGAGCTGCTGCCGGAGTAATCATCTCAGGTGAAACTCCTGGTGCCCTTAGTATGTTCTGGCTTAGAGCTGTGAACTGCTCCTGCATCATCCGCTGGCTTGCTGTCAGAGACTTTAAGGTTGCCGCTACATCAGCCATCTCAGACTGAGGCGGCGGCTGACTGGAACTGGGTCTTCCCCCCTCATCTGATGGGGGAAGTGGTGGTGGTGGCATCTCAGGTGCCATGTGCTTGAGCTATGAGAATTTGAACTGAAGAAAAGACTGGTAAGCTTGGGACCTTAGTGGGTCTCTTTCAATGGAGAAACACCTCCTCTCAGGGGGAGTGTCGGTTCACCACCAGAGTGCCCAGTCAGGTCAAGCTGTACAAAGGAAGAGATGTCTTCTCGATTCCCACAGACGGCGCCAAACTGATGATGCTGAGATTTAGCACCACCGGATAAGTGATAGCAAGCTCAAACTGTAGCGGCCATGGCAGCCATAGAGATGTATAAGTGTATAAGTATGTAGAAGGGGATGAGTATAAGAGGTGCTAAGACAATGGTGTATAGTGGTTCAGCCAATTTGGCCTACATCCACTGTGAGTGTGTGATCCACCAAGTATGGGCACTAATGGCCTTGGATACAATGCACATAACCCTCTCCCTCTCTCTACTGTGTGTACAAGCAGAGTTTTAGCTAGGGCTACAGTAAATTGATCGATCCCCTGTAGGGTTGTAGGTGACAGGTATATATTGGTCTTGGGGGGTGTAGTGTACCCCCCAAGTATGCATGGTGCATGTGAATGATGATCTAGCCAATCCCCTGTTGACACCTGTAGATGCCAAATGATGACATAATATTCCCTCACGTGAGGGTGTGATTTGGTTATAACGATCTTCCACGTGCCATGTGAGCCTCACGCGCACTGTTCCACGCGTCTCCCAAACCACGCGCTGTCATGATGTCACCCTCGGCCTATGAGCCGAGGCCGAGGGCAAAGTTTCTTCCAGTAGTGAGCCTGTCCCAATTCTAGCCTCGTACTGTCGTACCCTCGTAGGGTCGTCTGGAGCCTGGTGAAGGGTCGGCCCCTCGTAGGGTCGTCTGGAGCCTGGTGAAGGGTCGGCCCCTCGTAGGGTCATCTGGAGCCTGGTGAAGGGTTGGCCCCTCGTCAGGTCGTCTGGAACCTGGTGAAGGGTCGGCCCTCTGAGGGGTTGTATGGAGCCTGTAAGAGGGGTCGGCCCCTCGTAGGGTCGTCCGTTTGGAGGTTATCATCAGCCAGGCCGAGGATATAAACGGGTATATCACCTCATATGTCGAATTCTTAGAGAGTATTTAATGTTGCTTTGAACGAAGAATTATCTTTTTGAAGCATTTATGTTCTATGTGAACATTAACGGTTCGGGGGAGTGGATCCTAACTCCATTTTCTCTCATATAGTCAAAAATATAACGAAGTTCTTTTTTCATGCTTAATTAGTTTGAAATTTAATTCATATTGAATTAGTTGATAGGTTTAATCACCAACTCATCACCGTTGTCGAGGATTAGGAAGACTCTTAGGTTAGGTCGATTTAACCCAATACACGACTCAAATTCTTAAAAAGAAAAAAAAATCAAAAATCCCAAAAAAAATCCGAAAAGTAAAAAGCCAAAAAAATATATATAACATCTCTTAGGTCCTTTCATGCAAAATCCGCAACAAACTGCTCAAGCCACTCCAACCTGCATTCACGAGAATACGATAGTTGAGTATGACCCTGATAGTTCACACACTCCTAACGCTCCATAATTTTGGGATCCCCCTCCTATGCCACCCAACTCCATCACAAGTCACACTTCTAGGGTGTCCAGTGAGGACTTCAAGTCTTTTGGAGATAAATCCATGTCAGAGTACGCTAGTTATGGTAAGGGTGAGGGAGAGATAATGTATTGTCCCATGAGAGAGATCTTATATCCCGAGCGGACTATCACTCCGGGATGCATTCTACTTTCGTACAATGCGGGACAATTTCACTTTCGAAATGGGATGATCCAGATTCTTCCCACCTTTCACGGTTTCGATTCGTAGAAACCATACCTCCACTTTCGTGAGTTCGAAGAGGAATGCGATACATTTAGCGATCAATCTTGCACTCAAAATGTCGTTCGCTTCAAACCTTTTCTTTTTTCCTTAAAGGATAAAGCTAAGACCTGGCTTTGGTCTTTATCACCAAACTCTATCGGGTCATGAAGAGAGATGTAAGCCAAGTTTCTTTCAAAATTCTTCCCCCAACATATAACAAATTCCATCAAGGCTCAAATTCAAACATTCAAACAACAAGAAAATGATCCATTTGATCGATGTTACGAATGTTTCAACGAATACATGCCCCCACCATGGTTTTGAAAAGTATCATCTCATATATTTCTTCCACCATAGGCTAAGCAGAGCTTCTAAACAACTCGTTGAGACAATGTACGAGGGACTATTTTGGGGATTAGATACAAATGATGCAAATGCCCACCTTAAGTATGTTGCCGAGACTACTCAAGTATGGGACACATCCAATCCTAATGCCCAAACCCAGATTCGATAAATGTCCACCGTTCCTTTTGCATCCAGACTCTATCATTTGGACAAAGAAGCTGAGTTACAACTTCAAATAAACCAACTTGGTAAACAATTGAAAGACGTAGTCGAATTAAGTGCAAGAGAAATACCCGGATCCACTCAATCAAGAGAGAAGGTGAGTGCAATTTTTGAGGCGGGTCATTCAACAAAGGAATGTCCGACGATACCTGATAATACACAAATATTGCGTATTTCATCTCTCAAACCTACGCATTTTAGCCCCCTCAGGTGCCTTAATCTCTATATTTAAGCCCGTTAACCAGATAACCTCAGTTTATATTGGTAACATGCTATATGAGGTATAATTGGGCTTTTGTAGGTATTTAGGTACCAAGTATGGAGTTCGGACACATTCTGCTCAAGTTCTATACGCAATCTCACGTTCAAGGGCAATTTAGTCAATTCACATTTTAGGCACCTAGCCCATCATCTTCATAGAAGTTGTAGCCCTCCTCGCAAGCTTCGTCTGGCCATGAACGGTGCACGATTCAGATCCCTAACGAAGAAGTTACGGGACTTTTGGTGAAAGAGAAAAATAATGAAACCAAAAGAGAGGAGAAGAGAAGGAAAAGGAATGCAGTAGGCTCACACCTGCTTGATCGATCGATCGATCAAAACCATCGATCAATTGATCCTTCACATTTTGCCTACAAATTTTGACATTGGGCTTGGTTTTTTATCATCAATCGATCGACCAAAATGGGTCGATCGATCGATCCCCTGTTTTTTGAGATATTTTTCTTTTCTTTTCTTTCTTCTTTTCTTTTCTCCCAACTTACTATATAACCCAATTTTGTTGTAATATCAGATATACTTAGTTTTAGAAGTTATTTTAGGTTAGGGTTTGGTTTTTAGAGCTCATCTTCTTCTCTTCTTGGGGTGACATCCATTTAGTTTTTTAAGATTGAATTATTCACTATCATCTCCTTTAATATAGTTTTGTTCTTCATTTTCCTTGCTTTGTAAATTAGTTTACATGCTTTGTAGTTAGTTTACTTGCTTTATTTCTTGCTTTCCTAGTTTAATTGGTTGAATTTAGTTTAATTCATGTATTGCCCTTAGATAAATAGGGTCGGGATTTCGTTCCGCCATTAACGAGTGTCGAGCTCCGAAAATTAGGTTTTATGCAAAATTACATTTAATTGAACCCGCGCATATTAAAGTCGTATTATTATGCGTTTAACTTTCTTTCTCATGCAACGTTAGTGTTTATAGTGATAAACCGAATTTAATCCACGTGTGACAAATTTTCGGTTAAATGTTTATTCTCGCAACTTTGGCTTAAATTCCTTATTGTGTGAAGTTTATGATTAATTGATAATGCTTCATTAAATAACTTTCGAGCTGGAATCTTGATTAGTAGTTGTTTCGATCCGTATGGTTGGATGATATCCCGATCCTCGCTTTTACTTTATTTAGACTTAACTTCTCTCTTTTCTTTTATTTACTAGCATACATCACCATTTTTCACTTTTATTCCTGAATTAGTAACCCAATTAAAATATGTCGAACACTCCCTGTGGATTCGATACTTGACTTACCGCTATACTTGTATCGCAAGTGCAGTCGTAATTTAGGTTTTTGTATCAACGCGGTGAAACGAAACTATGATTGTGTCCTTATACGAACACACTTTTCACACTTAATCAAAATGGCGTCGTTGTCGGGGACGAGTTTATTTTCGAGTTTATTTGATTTAGTATTTCGTAGTATTTTCTTTCTATTTTTATTATTTGCTAATATTAACGCTTGAATTTTTCCCGCACGCACCTACTTTGTGGAATCCGCCACTTCGAGCTATTTTGGGGTAAGCATGTCTTATTCTAATTCTTTCGGTAATCATTATTATAATTCTCAAAATGCTCGTAATCCTATGACTTTCTGTGAACACTTAGAATCCCAAAGAATTTCAATTCAAATATGACTTTGGGCGAGTATAACGAAAGTCAAAACTTGGGTTATTGGAATTTGATGATGATGATAATGATTTTGGGCCTTTAACTCCTTATAATAGGAATTTTTAAACGAATTGCAATAGTTTCCAAAATTCCTATAATAATGAGTTTTCGTTTAAGTCTGATGGTAATTTTCAAAGTTCCCATTTTCATGTTGTAGACACCTCATTCCGTTACCCCCTAACTCTCCTTAGGTCCCTAGTACTTCCACTCATCACTGTAAACCCTGGTCACGTTTCGAGTACTGACCTAAAAGCCATCGGGCACTCCCCATCTCAGTTTAACCCAAAAGTCAAACTCTTCATCTCGACTGAGACTCAATGAATCTTCGAAGGTCACTGAATACCCTTTCCAACGATCCGCCCCGTGCGCGATTTTGACTTACCATGCGGGAGAACGATCCGTTTGCGTCTGAAACCTGACCCAGAGGCCATCGGGTGCTCCCGGGCTCTGTTGACCCAAGTCAACCATTCAGCTCGATCAAGGCTGAATGAATCTTCGAAGGGCACTGAATACCCTTTCCAACGGTCCGTCCCGTGCGCAATTTCGACTTTCCATACGGACGAACGATCCGTTTGACTGGGGGAAGCCATAGAGCGTTTCCCGGGCCCGGTTGACCAAAGTCAACTCTCTAAATCGGGTCAAACTCTTTGGAATGTAAAATTACATCCCCTAACCTTTCCAACGGTATACCCTGTACGCGATTCGGACTTACCATGCGGACGAACGATCCGTTTGCGTCCGCACGATTCCCCGTCCAATGGATCGACAAACGCTTCCGAGCCATATTTGACCCAAAGTCAACTCCCGAAATCGGGAGCGTTCCAAAGGACTTTTTAAGATATCTTAATTACCTTTCCAACGGTATGCTCCGTGCGCGATTCTGACCAACGATTTGCCCTCAGCGGCCAATTTTCCTAAAAATCTTGAGGCGCACTACCAAATGGCAGGTCCCAGACCCTGCCTATCGGCACCTGCCGATAGGTAGTGCCATGGAAATGCCGATCGGCAGACCCCTGGGCCTATAAAAGGAGGCCTTGGCCTCATTTTCAAGGGGAGCCCATATCTGATAGAAATCTCTCTGAACGAATCCCAGAAACCTCTCTCGAAGGCAGCGTGGTTTCAACTTCCAAATCCCTTTTTTCACTTCCACTTTTAATCATCCCTTTCATCAAACTTGATGAATTAACCACTCTCCATCATCATCCAAGCTCAAGGGATGCTCTCCAATGTTCAAGATCAAGCTCAAGATCTTCGAGAATGTCCAACTTTCTCAAACTCTCTCTTAAATTCTCTTGAATTCCCAATAACTTGTTTTCTTACTTAGCACTTTTATAATCTCATCTCACATACCATAAATACACTTTTTATCTAGTATTATTGCACATCTCTTATTTTCATATAAATAAAAACCCAATAAACAAGAAAAAGAGGGTTTGCTCATAAATTCCAAATGGGATTCTCATACTTTTTTCACACTTTTCTCACAACTAAAACACTTTTTCTACACACACACACACTTACAAATAAGAGATTTCTCCATTTTGGATTTATGGGTTAAACCCCACCCCTCACTTTACATGCGAACTACGTGGACTTTGATGCCTTTATAGGCTACGTAGGCGTCTCAGGGTAAAACCCGAGACTCGAGTCCTTTCTCTCACTTTTTCTCTCATTTTTTATTTTCTCTAAATCCATTTTTCTTACATTATTAGTCTTAGTGACGTATTACTCCATGTGCGTTATCGTTCCCTTGTAACGATCAACGTAGGGGTAGCCGCGTAAATCTTATTTTTCTAATATTACTTTTATATCTTCATACGGATGACTCGCTTTATCTTTTCCATGATACAAGTCGAAGATTTCAACCTCCATTCTATATATATACACATGCACACATCTCACGGGGGAAACATAAAGGAAAATAGCAAATATCCATGAGAGACCGAAAGGGAGGAATGGGTGCCTAACACCTTCCCATTTCGTAACTAAGCCTCCGAACCCTTTTCGAATCATTTTGGTTTCGCACGCACCAGTATGTCTTTGGAAGCCATCCTTTGAGGTGGCTTCCTCTTTTTCTTTTGTCTGTTTTGAGTAAAATAGACTGGAGACTCTGAATCTCTCTACATTTTTCACACCTCACAAAATCGACGTCGGCCAAAGTGCTCTCCCGAGAGGGGACGCGTGGTACCCGAAGGATCCTTCCTCCCTCCGCGGTGGGGATCGGGTATGGCCACAATGGCGACTCCGCTGGGGACTTTATTTATTTTGAAGGCTAGACTCTATTTACATGGATGCTATATTTGTTTATGTTTCCCCCCATATCTGCATGTTCCCCTTTTTCATATGTATCCCATGCTTATGCTTATGTTCACATACTTGTAGAAAATTCTCCATGTACACTTCACACCACGTGCACCTAGGATCACATGTATATCCCCATGTTGCACGCATCACCCATCCATACTTGGTGTACCTTTTGAGGTACTTGTACTTTGTTCCCGGTTTGGCATAATCAAAGAAAGGAATTCTCATCATAAGATACTAATAAGATAATCATGCATGATTCACACGACATCACTAAAGAGCATTGATATTGACCAAATTTTACCCAGTAACTGGAGGGTCACTTCGTGATGAGCGCTGGTCCAACAGGTCGCAGTTAGCCTAAGCGATATGACTCTCACCTTCCATTGGCTAAGTACCTTCAACGTATATCGAACGGTTCCCCCGCATCGTACCGCTTGACCGAAGTCATGACGGGAGGTATATCGCAAGGAATTCGTTCACGTACGCCGAGTATATAGAATTTGCTCTCACACGTACCGTCCCCACGAGGTATATGGTGAGGCAATTCACGTACACTCAGGTATGTCAAATGGCTTGTCCACACGTACCGATTTCCCGTAAGATCAAGACATATATCGTGGAAGCCACACCAAAGGGGGGAACCCATGCCGATTCACCCAACCAAACTGCATTCCCGCATATAGGTGTCAAACCTCGGACACGCACTTTAGATTGTCGGTTTCAACCCGAAACTCTGCCGAAATTCCGATTCGATCTTCCGCCCAATTTCTGCGCATTTTTAAAACGGGACTCTGTCCACGAGCCTGGTTACAAGTCCAAACATAGCTTTGCATGTATTAAAACCCCACTTTTCCAGGCTCGGGTCCCGTCCGGCATTGCATTTAGGAGAATTAAATACAAGTGAGAACATAATAATCATAATAATCATGCTGAGTTCCGTCTCCAAAAATATTTCTCCCTTTTTATCAAAAATCCAAAAATGTTTCTCCCTTTTTATCAAAAATCCAAAAATAACCTCTTCCCCTTTTCTCAAAAAATAAATCTCATCTTGCGCCTTCTTAGGTTGATCGCACGCCCTTGGCCTGGCTCCCTATTTGCTTAAGTCTTCAGTCAAATCACCTCGGAGTTTCATTCGTTCCTCTACTACTTCTTCCGAATCCAGAATCCATCCATCTTCCATGGAGAATGCAGATCAAGCACCAGTCATACAACCGGATCTGCCGACAGTCCTATCTCAGCTCGTGGCCAAGATTGACAACCTCCAAGCTGAGGTCCGAGAAATGCAACGAAACCAAGTTCCTATTCCTCAAGAGACCGAGGCCCTGTTCCCTCGTGCTATGGGTCCACCCGAGCCCATATGGGTCCTGGAAGAATATCAGAACGCTCCTCGCACCCCTCCTGCTAATGGGTCGTCGCCTGCTTAGCTTTCAATGCCAAATATTGCCCAGCCTATAGCTAACTTGCCTGTGGTTATTGATCCAAAGGAGGGGGAGTTGAAAAAGTCAAAGAACATCTTAAGATGCTCACCAAGAAGTTTGAGCAAGTCAGGATCTCTGGAAATTACATGGACTACACCCATATGTCTCCTTATCCTAAAGCAAGGTTACCCGAGAAGTTCAAGATGACAAATATCGAGAAGTTTGGAGGGAGTGGTCCCCCGATTGTTCATCTTCGCAGTTATCATCGTTCCATGACTCTCCTAGGGGCTTCTGAAGAGGTGATGGACCAACTGTTTCAACAAACTTTGAAGGATAGTTCCCTCCGATGGTTTTTATCTCTTGAGGAATCCAGAATCCGTAGCTGGGAGGATGTAGCCCGAGAATTCATGTCGTAATACAAATACAACGAAGAGCTCGAGGTCACCCGTCGTGATTTAGATTTGCTCAAAAAAAACTCTAGAGAATCAGTCAGTAACTTTATAGCCCGATGGAGGGAAAAAGCAGCTACCATGACCAATCGGCCATCTGAGGAAGAACAAGTCAACATAGTGAAGAAGAATTTCTTGCCCCATGTCCGAGCAACCATGGGAGGACAGTACTACCCCCACTTTCGAGCTCTCAGAGAATCAGGGGTAGAAATCGAGGAAAGTCTTGCCAAAATAGAAGTTGAACCGAAGAAGGTGTTCGGACAGTTCACCCCCAGAAAATATGACAAGCCTGCTAATGCTACAGTCTCAACCATCAACAATATCTCTCAACCAACCACATCATGGGCACCAGAAAGCCGCCCTGCTCCCGTCTGAAAAGAATAGACTGAGATTCATGCTCCCCTCTCCAAAGTTTACCAAGCCTTGTTAAGTCAAAACCTTATAAAGCCCCTGGATCCACGTCCATTACCCAATCCACTTCCCAAAAATTTCAAGACCGATGCTCATTGCGCCTTTCACCAAACAACTAGCCATACCACCGACCAATGCTTCCACCTTCGAAACATAATCCAAGATCTCATTGATCGGGGTACCATCGCCCCACCAGCCAATCCTAAACCAAACACTACTCATAACCCATTCCCAAATCACACCAATGCCATCTTCTTGAAAGAAAACCCGAATTTCGATCCGTCAACCCAGATCACACCCTTATACCCTCCTAAACCCCTTCAACTTTTCCCATATTTCCTCCTACACCCTACTAATCCCACTGATCAGGCACTGTCACTCCTTATCAGAGCGTACATCACTGTCCGGACCTGTTCTGAAAGTGGAAGTATGGAATTATCAGATGTGTTGAACCAAATCCTAGAGTTCGGGCTGAAATTGCCCTCACATATGATTATCGACTGCCATAGGTTCAGTACGTTGTTTTTGGAAGCACGAAAATGGTCCCGAGAAGCAGATAGGTGGATGGTACCAACCGATAAAGTCTGCTTAGATGATATTGTCCGGATCATGACCGAAGCATTCAGGCAAACCAACAATATTTGCAGTATCACCGAGTTATCTGGTGCTTTGAAGCAGCAAGGGCACCTGGTCCCTTCACCCTTACACATCCCCACATAATGGGAAGACCTATATGAGGAAGCCGTTGAAGTCGTGGAATGCATTGACTTCACAGGGGAAAACAGAATTGTTGCCACCGAATGGGGGGAAGAATTCGAAGATTCGAGCGAAGAATAAGTTTCAGAAAGAGCTGGCCCAGTAGCTGACCTATGTGGGATGATATCATTTGAAGAACTCCTCGGAGAAATAGATAAGGTGGCAGATCAACCTGAGATTGATGAGGAAACTGTATTTAAGTTTTTCCCTCCTTCAGTAAATCACATGACCAGATCTGGGAGACATTACCAAGTTCCCAACTCACTACCAGTAAATAATAAGGGGAAGGGAGTTGAAGACCTTCATATGCCGAAAATGACCCTCGAAGAGAGCAAGATCCTCGATCAACTGAAGAAAACTCTAGCTAACATCACTCTATGGGGGCTTTTCATGTCTTCCCAGCTGCAAAGAAATGCTATAATCAAATTACTCGCTGGACCTATAGTTCCTTCTTCTACCACACTAGAAGAAGCGGTGAACCTGGTCGGATCCTTAACCTCTACCCGAATGCTGTCCTTTTCTGAAGAGGAAATCCCTAAAATTGGGCCAAATCACAATCATGCACTCAACATCTCCGTCGAAATTATGGGGACGGTGGTACCACTTTCCCTCATTGACAACGGATCCGCTTTGAATGTCTGCCCACTGAGAACCTTCAAATGTTTAGGTCTGAAAGAAAGTGACCTCGCTCCAACCTCCGCTGCCGTGCGCGCCTACGATAATACTCGTCGTGAGGTGATGGGATCCATAAAACTTGTAATAGGGGCTGGTCCTATAAACCCTGTCGTCGAATCCCAAGTCATCGATATCCCAGCCTGTTTTAACCTGTTG
This sequence comes from Sambucus nigra, assembly GCA_949130495.1. Taxonomy (NCBI): domain Eukaryota; kingdom Viridiplantae; phylum Streptophyta; class Magnoliopsida; order Dipsacales; family Adoxaceae; genus Sambucus; species Sambucus nigra. Next base: position 354,928,513 of record OX422221.1, read on the forward strand.
CTCAGACGGCCCTGGCTCCACAGTATAAAGGGTGTCTCTTCCTCATTTCATCATAAATTGAAGCTCTTCGCCGATGGGCGAGTCATCACCATCTTGGGTGACGACGGTAACGCCGAGGGCACAGGCACCAGCAGTCCAATTCTTGAGGTACAGCATGGGTCAAATGATATGCTCCTATCAGGTTTCCGAGTTGAGCCATCCCTACTCTCGGCAAGGGATGGTTTCAAAGAAAGGGTTTGTCTAGAATATGACCCTCATGGAAATGTCAATGTGATTAAGATGTTCAGAAACGTGCAGTTCATGCCCGGACTGGGGCTAGGACAAAGGCATCAGGGGATACTTGAGACCATCGAACTGAAGAAAGCTTTCCCTCCTTGCGGCTTGGGATATCAACCATCAGAACCAGAGCTCAGAATGATCCGCCAGACTCGATCAAAGGGAGGGTTAGACTACGTTCGAGCTATCTCGGGTGATTCCTTAAATGAACGATTCATCAAAGAGGGCGAGGATTTTCCCTTTTACGGTTTTCCAGAACCATGGTACGACCGCACAGACAAGAAAATAAAGCCTGGAATGGAGATCTTTTTCCAAGATAGCTACCCATGGGCCGAAAGTTTCCAACACCGCGTACAACCACTTATCAAAGATACTGAAGAGACTGAAGAAAGGGACTCCGAAGATTCCTTCAACCTGCAGACACTGGGGTTGGCACTCTGCATGGTTCATTCAGGTGCTACATCAATGGACCCATCCCGTCTGATTAAAGTTGTTGATACACCTCTCCTCAACTGGCATGCTGCGCCAGTTCTACCTCTTGAAATCTCCCCCAACCCCAATGTTTACCCTATTTCTTATATTATTGTCCACCCTTGCTCAAATGTAATCGAGACCTCTTTTGACAAGGTTCTCAATGTTGTTTTTCCTATCAATGAAATAAACAAAGATTTTGAGTATCTTGTTGTGCCTTACATTAATTATTTAGATTCTAATCAAGGTTTTGATGATGATGATTTTGCAAATGAACAATTCTTAACTGATCTAAATAAGGTTAATAATAAACAACATAATCGCGTTCAAGTTAATGAAGAGGAGACTGTTGTTATTAATCTCGGTTCTAGTAGACAACTGCGCGAGATTAGGATAGGGGCCACCCTTGACGAGCATGAGCGCGCACAACTCGAAGAATTTCTAAAGGAGTTCGTGGATGTCTTCGCATGGTCCTACGACGACATTCCTGGTATTGACCCCGAAATAGCTCAGCACGAGATCCCCACTCTCCCAGATGCCAAGCCAGTTAAACAAAAATTAAGAAAACTCCGCACCGAATGGTTGCTTAAGGTCAAAGAAGAGGTGATCAAACAGTTGAACGTGGGTTTCATTCGAGTAATCGAATATCCCACGTGGCTAGCCAACATTGTACCTGTACCAAAATCAAGAGGAAAGGTTCGAATGTGTGTGGATTACCGAGATTTAAACAAAGTCTCTCCGAAGGATGATTATCCGCTACCCAATATCGACATGATCGTGGACAACACAACCAGTCATGCTCTCAAGTCATTTGTCGACGGATTTTTCGGATACAACCAAATTACGATGCACCCCGACCATCAAGAGAAAACCACATTCATCTACCCATGGGGAACCTTTTTCTACACCGTTATGTCATTCGATCTCAATAATGCTGGGGCTACCTACCAAAGGGCCGCTACAACCATCCTGCACGATTTGATTCATAAAGAGGTCGAGGTTTATGTGGATGATATGATTATCAAGTCCAAAACTAGAGAAGGTCGTGTTCCCGCTCTCCGGAAGTTCTTCAAATGAATGCGATAGTATCAGATGCGACTTAATCCACAGAAGTGCATCTTCGGCGTTACAAAGGGAAAACTCTTAGGATTCATGGTCAGTAAGAAGGGGATAGAAGCAGATCCTGCAAAGCTGAAGGCCATACTTGAGATGACACTTCCCCGAATAGAGAAGGAAGTCTGAGGTTTCCTTGGGAAATTACAATATATCAGCCAGTTCATCAGCTAGCTAACCTCCATCTATGAACCAATCTTCAAGCTCCTCCGAAAGGATTCAACCAAGGTTTGGAACAAGGCCTGCCAAGAAGCCTTTGATCGAATCAAACAGTACCTAACCCAACCTCCAGTTCTCATGCCACCACAGCCTGGTCTCCCTTTGCTCTTATACCTAACCATAACCGACACTGCAGCTGGGGCTTTGCTAGCCCAGTACCTTGAAGACTCCCGCAAAGAAAGAGCCGTTTATTATGCCAGTCGTAAATTGGCTGGGTACGAGGTCAACTACACTGCTTTAGAAAAAGCATGCGTCGCGCTTGGCTGGGTCACCCAAAAGTTGCGGCACTACATGCTCGCCTTCCCCATCAAACTTATATCCCGAATGGATCCCATCAAATACCTGCTCGAAAAACCCACCTTATCCAGCCAAATGGCCCGATGGTTGATGCTCCTAACCGAGTTCGATATCGTTTACGTCACACAGAAATCCGTTAAGGGAAGAGTCATCTCTGACTACCTCGCGGATTACCCCGTAGAAGAAACAGATGTCTGGATCTCCGAATTCCCAGATGAAAATGTCCTCTGCACCACTCAAGACTGCCTCTGATGGAAAATGTTCTTTGACGGCGCTGCCAATAAAAGGGGATATGGCATTGGGATACTTATGATCGCCCCAGAAGACTCCCACAATCCTATCTGTAAGGACAAATTTCCAATCGAGTCATTTGTTATATTGGCTATATTCCGTTGGACAAAACATTTTTGGGTCATACTGCATCAAGCTACATTCATCGCTAAGATTCAAGCATCGCATCCAAAGTTCATGCGCTATCAATATTCATGCCATGCTATCTATCCCACAAAGGTATATGACCAAAATACATTTTAATGTGTTGGAGTATTTTCACTAATCAAGAATTTCTCATATAAGAAATTGTTAGTAAATAAGCAAAACTAATATTGAAAAATCCTTGAAATAATTTTGAACAATTTGGGGAAAATTTTAATATCTCGTTCGAAGTGTAATCCAGGTCGTTCGAACGACCTGGATCTAACGACCTTGGCCAGCCTATACTGGTGCCTCGTTAGAAGTTCGTTAGAAAGGTTGTTCGAACGACCTCGTTCGAACGAGGTTTCTAACGACCTCTATCAATCTATACTGGCACGCCGTTAGATATCTCGTTCGAACGAGAAGTCGTTCGAACGAGTTTTGCCAGATTTGATTTTTTAAACTTATTTTTTATGCAGTTTTTTTTCCCATAACTTTTTTTCCCACTACTTGTTCAGTTATTTTCATATGGACGAAAATCAGTTTTATATGTTAAGGAAGTTCATTTTTCATTTGTGAACCTTTTCCACAACTTCCATCTTTTTGATAAAATCAACTCCAACATTTTTATCATAATTTTCACACAAAACCCCTCCATTCAAATTCACTTTTAAGAAGCAAGATTGCGGTGGATCTCTGCATTCAAGCTTTGAGGAGACGGTGGTTTTGGGCTTCGGTGGATACCGGAACACGAGGAGTGTTGAGCAACGCGTTGGATCTTCGCGGTCTACAACTTCAGAGGTCGAGGACGGCATAAGCGAGTCTTGAGTGAGTCAATGTCTATAAGTCTTTTGAGTCTCTTGTAAAACCTATTGTTGTAGTGGATTTTGTCTAGGCCCAGCCGTCCGAGGTTTTTCCCATTTGGGTTTTCCTCGTACATCGGCGTGTTGTGGTTGGGATTTTCGCATTTCATTTTATATAATCACCTAGATGCATGTGTAGGATAAAATGAATATAATTGGAATTTGTTCTTGCAAACTTGAGAAACTGCATTTAAATCAAAATTGAAGAATAACACTTTATAACTAATATTAAAATTGGATTGCGTGTGTGTATTCTACGAATTAAACTAAGATCATATAACCTTGCAACTTCAAATTGGTATCAGAGCTTGTTTCTAAAAGTTATTTAGATGAATCCTGGAGGTTATATTGATAGTTTTCGTCGAATAGACTACCGTTGTTTGATGGAACAAACTATACCTATTGGAAAGCACGTATGAAATCCGCTCTTAAATCTATTGATGAACGTGTTTGGGTCACTGTTGAAAGAGGATGGTCCCCTCCCTCTATGGTTGTTAATGATGAACGTATTTTGACTCCTGTTGAACAATGGAGTGAGGAAGATTTAAAATGGTGTAACTTTAACTCTAAATGATTGAATGCCTTATTTGGTGTCGTGTCTCCCGATGAATTTCATCGTATAATGACGTGCGAAACGTCAAAAGAAGCTTGGAACATTCTCCAAGTTACTCATGAGGGAACAAGTGTTGTTAAAGCATCTAAGCTTCAAAATTTAACTACACAATTTGAAACGATCACCATGAAAGAAACTGAAACTTTTGATGAGTTTTATGCTCGTTTATCTGACATGGTTAACTCTTGCTTTAACTTAGGTGAAAAAATACCTTAAAATCGTGTTGTTAAGAAAATACTTAGATGTCTCCCTAAGCGATTCATTCCTAAAGTCACTGTTCTTAATTCTTTAGGAAACCTAAATGCTTTCAAACTTGAAGAACTTGTTGGTGATTTGCAAACTTATGAACTTGATATGTTTCCTAAAGATAACAATGGGAAAGATAAAGGAGTTGCTTTAAAAATTAAGAAAGTCGATGTGTCTGATTCTGATGAGTCTGACTTTGATTCTGATGATATAGCCTTATTCGCTAAAAAATTTAAAAAATTTCTCAAATTTAAAAAACAAAACTCTAAATTTGAAAAACCTAAATTTGAGAATAAAAACAAAGGAGGAAATAAAAAATTCACTAATCAGGATTCAAAGAAGTTCAATAAAGACAACTTTAAGAAGGAAGATTCGGAGAGATGCTTTGAATGTGAGGGACGTGGCCATAGAGCTTTCGAGTGTCCCACAAAACTTAAAAGACAAGGAAAAGAAAAAGTTGTTTACAATGCTACTCTAAGTGACAGTGATAATGAGTCTGAAGACTCTGATGACTCTAACCCGTCTAGAAATAACTTCACTGCCTTTATGGCGAGCCTTGCTAGTAATTCGTGCGAGTCCTACCTTAATGTTGACAATTCTAAACAAAATCTAGAGGTTGTTTCCACTCATTCTACGAGTAGTGATGAAAAAGAGAGTGATAGTGATATAGACGAGAGTGAACTACAATCTGCTTATTCCGAACTCTACAATGAATCTCTTCGGATTCAAAAAGTCAACAAAAGATTAACTTTGAAAGTCATAACTTTAGAAAAGGAGTTGAAAGGCCTGAAGGAGAAGGAGGCTTTAGTTAGTCAACTCGAAGCTATTAAAATATCCCTATCTGAAAAGCTTATCGTGATTGGAAAAGAAAAATGTGACTTGATTATCTCCTTAGAAAGTGTTAACAAAGATCTTAATGAGTCTCTAGAAATTAGAACATCGCTAGAAGCTAAAATAGCCCAACTTGAAAAAGATCTTGAGTCCTCTCGTGAAGTTAAAGTCACACTCGAGGATAATTCAGGAAGAATGGGAAAACTATTTCTAGGTCCTGTTTTAGGATATAAGGAGAAAGGTTATCAAGAGAGAAAGGGTATAGGATATGAAGAAGGAAATTCTTCAAATGTCAAAACTGAACCTGTTGCTAAGTTTGTTACTAAATCTAAAGTTCCTAAAGTTAATCCCTCTAAGCAACCTTTAAAAGCCGGCCCAAAGCAACCCTATGTATGCTCATATTGTCACAAACAGGGTCATCTTAAAGACGTTTGCTACAAACTTGGAAAGAACCCTCAATTCACAAATTCTAAACAACCCTATAGCTCCTTAGCTAATCTTAAGAGTCAAGTCGAGTATCTAGTCAATACTTCTAAAAATCTAATGGAAGAGTTTCTTAGGTTTTCTAAAGTCCATGTAAATAACTCTAATTATAAGACTAGATCCAATCAAGGGAAGAAAACTACTCAAACTTGGGTTAAGAAAAATCAAACCAAGAAAGCTTTCGTTGCTCATGTTGCACTAAAGGCACAAAATACCTCTCAATGATATTTTGATAGTGGTTGTTCTAGACATATGACTGGCGATAAATCTCTATTTACCACTCTCGAAAACCATAAAGATGGAAAAGTAATTTTTGGGGATGGTAACAAGTCTCAAATCATTGGTAGAGGTTCTATTGAAATCTCAGGATTCCCTAAACTTAAAAATGTTCTTTATGTTGATGGTCTAAAGGCTAATTTGATAAGTATTAGCCAACTATGTGATGATAATCTTGATGTGAAATTCAGTCAATCGGAATGCATCGTTTATGATCAGTCAGGTGAATCGATTTTACATGGTGTTAGAACAAGTGACAATTGTTATGGAATCATTCCAAAATCTTCGTTAGTCTGCAATAATGTAAAAACCTCCTCTACCGACCTTTGGCATCAAATATTAGGTCATGTTAACTTTAGAGATCTTGACAGACTTGTGAGAAAAGAGCTTGTTCGAGGCTTACCGCCTCTAGAAAAGCCAACGTCCACCATTTGCGGACCGTGTCAATTTGGTAAACAAATTAAAAGTCCTCATAAAAAGTTAAACTCGATAACGACATCTTGTGTCTTAGAATTGATACACATGGACCTTATGGGTCCGACTCGTACCGAGAGCATAGGAGGAAAAAGGTACATCTTGGTTATGGTGGATGATTTCTCTAGATACTCTATTGTAGGTTTTTTAAGAGAAAAATCTGAAACAGTTGACTTTCTTACTGTTAAATGTAGAGCTCTCCAAAATCTTCACGGTGTTACCATAAAGCGCTTTAGGAGTGATAATGGAACCGAATTCAAGGAATCCGGTGTGAATGCCTTCTGTGATGAAATAGGTATAAAACATGAATTCTCGGTTGTTCTAACACCTCAAAAAAATGGTATAGTTGAACGAAAAAATGGAACGATCCAAGAAATGGCAAGATCTATGCTCCTTGGAACAAATGTGCCCCATAGGTTTTGGGCCGAAGCGGTTAACACTGCATGTCACACAGTAAATAGAGTCTATTTGCGTCCTAACACTAACACAACTCCATATGAATTGTGGATGGGTAAGAAACCAAATTTGTCCTATTTTAGAGTGTTTGGAAGTCCATGCTATATTCTTAGAGATAGAGAACTTCTAGGGAAATTTGACTCGAGGAGTGATGAGGGTATTTTCCTAGGATATTCTCAAAATAGTAGAGCATTTAGAGTTTTCAACTTAAGTAACTCTAAAGTAATGGAATCCATAAATGTTGTCATAAAAGATGATGCTCCGGCCACTCAAATTAATAACGAGGAAGATTTGTCATGTGAGTGTGATGTTGTGTCAAATGTTGAAAGTATTGATTCTCTAAATGATTTGGTTGTCCCAACTACCGAGAAAAAGGAAGTTACTCCTTGGGTGCGTAAAAATCATGACACTACACAAATTATAGGAGATCCCGAGGTAGGTGTCTAGACTAGGGCGCAATTAGAAAATGAAGTTACCTACCTTTGCTATACTTCTACAATTGAATCCAAAAACTATAAAGAAGAATTAAAAGATGAACATTGGGTTAATTCTATGCAAGAAGAACTGTTTCAATTTAAGAAAAATGATGTTTGGTAATTAGTCCCTAGGCCTTCTAATACCAATGTCATTGGCACTAAATGGATTTTTAAAAATAAAATGGATGAAAATGGTGTCATTGTTCGAAATAAAGCTAGATTAGTTGCTCAAGGATATACCCAAATAGAAGGTGTTGACTTTGAAGAAACTTTTGCTCCTGTTTCTAGGTTAGAATCGGTTCGTCTTTTACTCGCCATAGCATGTCACCTCCAATTTAAATTATATCAAATGGATGTCAAAAGTGCCTTTTTAAATGGTATTATTCAAGAGGAAGTATACGTTGAACAACCAAAAGGGTTTGAGGACCCAAAACATCCTACTCATGTCTTCTTCTCAAAGAAAGCTTTATATGGCTTAAAACAAGCTCCTCGTGCTTGGTATGAGAGACTCACCTCTTATCTCCTTTCTCGTGGATTTTTTAGAGGGGGAGTAGATATGACACTTTTCGTTCGGCGTGATGAAAAAGGTATCCTTGTTGCTCAAGTTTATGTCGACGACATAGTGTTTGGGTCTACGTGTGATAAACATACTCAAATTTTTTCAAAAGAAATGCACAATGAATTTGAGATGAGTATGGTAGGTGAACTTACTTTCTTTCTAGGTCTTCAAGTTCGTCAACTCAAAAGTGGGATATTTTTGTCCCAAACTAAGTATGCTAAAGACCTCGTTAAGAAATTTAAACTCGAATCCGCTAAACATGCTCGTACTCCTATGAGCTCCTCTATTAAACTTAGTAAAGATACCGACGGAAAGGATGTAGAGCATACTTTTTTTAGAAGTATTATAGGTAGTTTACTTTACCTAACTGCGAGTCGTCCTGATATTTCATTTAGCGTAGGAGTTTGTGCTCGTTATCAAGCCGCACCAAAAGAGTCTCATTTACTTGCTATTAAACGTATCATCAAATATGTTAGTGGGACCCTGTCTTTTGGCATTTGGTACTCTTTTGACACCAATGATTGTCTATCGGCATATTCAGACGCCGATTGGGCAGGAGATGTTGATGGATGTAAAAGTACATCTGGCGGTTGTTTCTATTTTGGAAGTGCACTTGTCTCATGGATGAGCAAGAAACAAAATTCTATTTCCTTGTCCACGGCGGAGGCCGAATACATTGCCGCCGGGAGTTGTTGCACTCAACTCATTTGGATGAAACAAATGTTGGAAGATTACGGTATTTCCCAAGGCACTATGACCCTATATTGTGATAATACTAGTGCAATTCATATTTCCCGTAATCCCGTTCAACATTCTAGAACCAAGCATATTAAGATCCGTGAACATTTCATTCGTGACTTGGTTGAAGAGAAAATTGTTTCTCTAAGCTTCGTTCCTACCGATCAACAATTGGCTGATATCTTTACTAAACCTCTAGATGCCCTTAGGTTTGAAAACCTTAGGAAATCAATTGGGTTTTGCTCCATTGATTGAGATCGAAGTCGTTTATCTAGTTTAGGTTGCTTCTCTTGTATATTTTTATGCCTATGAACTAGATTTCTTTTGTATATATTTTATTACAAAACTCAAAAATATTTTCTCTTTATTTTCAAGGAAAATGGGAATGGTTAGAAAAGCTCTCAAAAATTTTGTCCATATGGCTTCGTGGTCGATGTATTCAAATCCCTATCTTTTTCCATGTTCACGTGGCTTTCGATGAATAGTTAATCCATACATTGTTTATCTTGTGCACAATAATGCTCTTTTATGATATATAATTTTGTGATTTCCTCACATCTTTGCCTTTTACACACACCGTACACGGAATATTACGAATATCCTGTTCACATTGTTCTTGCAAAGTGAGATTTGGTGTTGTCTTCTCAATCCTGTCACATCCCTTATAAGCAATTGAAATTGTGCATGATCATCCGTTGCCCGGATTGAAACAAAATGATCATATTCTTCCGGTTGTTTTCCGTTTCAAGCAATGGAATCCGGCTGCGAAAAACATAAAAGTTTTTGCGTGAAAAGCCACCATTTGCATTCTCAGTTGTGTGGCTAAAATAGAAGCATTGAAAATGATATATTTGCTGCCAAGGCCAAAATAATAGGCTTGATTGATTCTCCAAAAAGATACATCTCAATCTATTGTTACTCAAGGGAGCTATAAGTTGAAGATCAACGGGCATGCACATTTCATCAATTTATTGCTTTCTCCTTGTGACTTTATTGGCGAGAGAATCATCTATATTGTATGCTTGATACATTCGTGGTTAAGTGTTCAACAATATTTCATTTTTGACACAAGGCTAATCTGAGTGAATATTGCACGTATATATTGTTTGGCATTACGCTCTTGTACAATGTTGTGGCTAAAAACTTTCACGCGTATTGTTCACACCCCTACATTCCCGCTCCCACTATTTGGATATGTTGCCTCGAGCTAGGATTAATAAACTCATTTTGGCATTATTCTGGCCATCCCAATTCCTGCTATTTTGGTAATTTTTATTATATTTTATGATATTTTTATTTTAAAATTTCTCATTTTCGCTAGAAATTCTCGTTTGAACGAGATTTCTAACGACATCCACAAGCCCCAAACTATCTCGTCGTTCGAAATATCGTTCGAACGAGAAAGTTCGTTCGAACCAACTTCTAACGAGGTATCTCACAAGTCCAAACTGTCTCGTCGTTCGAACCCCTCGTTCGAATGACCTGCAGTTAAAACGGTCAGATCCTCTTCCCCAAAACCTGCCACCTCTCCCATTTTTTCAAACCCACGATTTCCAATACCCCATTTCCCCTCTTTCCCTGTTTTCTCTCACCCCTCTCTTCCACTTTCCCCTCTCCTTGCCTCTCTCTCTCTCCCACGATTTTTCCTCATCCACGATTCTTACCACTCTCTTTCCCTTATTTCATCCTTCCTCCAACCTTCACCCATTCCCTCATCCACGAATTTGTGCTGCTTCTTCTCCTTCCATTCCAGGTATTTTTTTTCTCTTTTACTCTCTTACGATATATATCTACTTATATATATATGTATATATATATTATATAACTATTCTATAATCTATATTTCGATTTCTTCTGAAATCTCTACTATATATATCAATATTGATATACACACGCATATCATAACTATATCTATATATCTATATCTATATCTATATATCTATATATATATATATATATATATATGTATATCCATATACATATATATCTCTCTCTATATATATATATATTTATATATATATTTCTGCTGTTGGGGCCTATTTTCACAAATCGATTCTCAATTTTTTCCCAACTTGTCTATATATGCATGTGTATATCCCGCATATTTTTTGGGGTTGTCTTTCTTGTGTATTTGTATATGTTTCCCCTGATTAAAATATCTCCCATGAATATTGTATTTTTTTTAAATGCAAATTCAGTTACTATTCATGGAATTTATTTTAATCAAATTTTTTATTTTTCCTTTATTTTTTTTATTTCTAAAGGAGTATGGGAATTTTGCTGATTGGTTGTTCGTTTATTGGTGTAATCGGTAGTTCGGTTGGACGTTGTTCGGGTAGGTTCTTGTCTCTATAATTTTTCATGGCCCGTAACCGTCGCCCACGGCGCATAAGCGATTCCCCCGAGGAACGCACCTCGTCCTCTGAAGAGGAATCCCCTGCCATTCCCGACCTTAAACTGCGTTGGCGGTCCCTTGCCAAACATACCCTCTACCACACTCAAGGGTTCGCTACCCGTTCCATTGTTCGGGAGAAAGTTATTAGTCTCCACTCTCTCCACGGCACAACTGTGCATTCGTGGATTTCTGATTTAGGGTGGGACCCTCTCTTATCCCTCACGGATGTCATTTTTCCCGACCTTGTTCGGGAATTTTATTTTGGCCTGAACCACAGGGATACTCACCTTTACTCTCGGGTGCGTGGTCGAGAGATTATAGTCTCTCCCGACACGATCGCTCAACTCTTTCCCCTCCCTCGGGTCACTAATCCCTCATTCCCTTGGACATTCGATACATGTCCCGATCCCACTCTTGTCTTTAACACTGTTTTCAGGTTCCTCCCGTCCGGCTCTGTTACTATCTTCCATAAACACTTACACCCCGACTTTATGGTCCTAAATTGGATCGTCTGTGCTTGTCTTCTCCCTCGTGCCAACACCACTCAAATCACTAAACAGCACGTGGACCTTATGTTTGCTATAAGCATTCGGGCTCACATTGACCTCCCCTCCTATATTTTTAGTGTCATTCGGTCTGTTAGGATCCTTCCGTCCAGCCCCACCCGCCAAGCCCTCTCGTTTGCGGCGATTATCACTCGTTTTTGTCTTAACGTCGGTTGTCCCCATGTCTCCACCGATATCCCCACCACTAAATACCAAACCGTTGACATGTCCTCCATTAGCCGCTCTCGTGGTCATTTTCCACCAGATACTCCACCCCTCACCCCCTCCTCCTCTTCCCACTCCGCCGCTTCCTCTCACCCCGCCCCTAGTCGTCCCGCCCCCTCCCGCTCTGTCCATCGCCCTTCACTTTCCCATCTTCCCGCCCCCGTCGGGTCGGAGGATTTTATGTTTGTTCGTTCACAGGTTGAACAGTTTCAGGAGGATCGCCGTCAGGACCGGGCGCTTATGCAGGAGCTTATACTATCTATGCAGAAGGAGCGCGAGGCTCAAGCCCGTCGAGATGCCGCCCGGGACGAAGCCCAAGCGCGTCGAGATGAAGCCCAAGCTCGTCGGGACTCTCTCCTTTTAGAGCACCTTGATGCCATCCGCCGTCAGGAGATGCGCCGCGGGGCAGGCTCTTCTGGCACCAGCTCTCTTCCCGATGACACTACTACCGATGACCCTGCCTCCTGATGTGCTTGGCTCATTTCCTGTTTATTTTTGTTTGTGAGGCTGAGTGATTTATTAATCTCTTGTATTGGTTTCATTTACTTTCGTTATTTCATTGTATGAACCTTAACTCTTTCCCATTTCCCCTTACTTAATGCATTCTTAGTATGTCATTATTATTATTCATTATTTCTATTTCTTGTTATGTTGTCTATTCTCTTTTATATTGCAGGCCCCTAATCCCTTTGTCTTTTCCGGGCAAAAAGGGGGAGAAACTTTCATTAAAAGGACTACATATTTAGGGGGAGTTGGATAAACTTGGGTAAATTAATTGAAGTTAATATTCATTGTATTTAATAATAATGGGAGGTACTTATAATTGAATTTCGTAATTGATTTTAATGATTGACCATATGCCATAATTTAGGGGGAGTTAAACTCTTAACATTGAATATTGAGACATTCATGCACCTTTCACAACATATGCTATCACATTGTCTTACATATAACTTACTCTTTATTTCCCCATACGTTTATGAATTTGTTGTTTCATGTGTGTAGGATACATCTCCTACTCCCTTGCAGCTCGTCAGTCTTGTCTTTGTGTTTGTCTTTTTTTGGGTTTTTGGGACGGGCCTTAGAAACGGCTTGACGGCTGGCTTAGCAAATTCAGTCTTTTATTTATTTTTATTATTTTGTTTTGTCCCGGAATAGCCAAAGGGGGAGATTTGTAAGGACAAATTTCCAATCGAGTCATTTGTTATATTGTCTATATTCCGTTGGACAAAACATTTTTGGGTCATACTGCATCAAGCTACATTCATCGCTAAGATTCAAGCATCGCATCCAAAGTTCATGCGCTATCAATATTCATGCCATGCTATCTATCCCACAAAGGTATATGACCAAAATACATTTTAATGTGTTGGAGTATTTTCACTAATCAAGAATTTCTCATATAAGAAATTGTTAGTAAATAAGCAAAACTAATATTGAAAAATCCTTGAAATAATTTTGAACAATTTGGGGCAAATTTTAATATCTCGTTCGAAGTGTAATCCAGGTCGTTCGAACGACCTGGATCTAACGACCTTGGCCAGCCTATACTGGTGCCTCGTTAGAAGTTCGTTAGAAAGGTTGTTCGAACGACCTCGTTCGAACGAGGTTTCTAACGACCTCTATCAATCTATACTGGCACGCCGTTAGATATCTCGTTCGAACGAGAAGTCGTTCGAACGAGTTTTGCCAGATTTGATTTTTTAAACTTATTTTTTATGCAGTTTTTTTTCCCATAACTGTTTTTTCCCATAACTGTTTTTTCCCACTACTTGTTCAGTTATTTTCATATGGACGAAAATCAGTTTTATATGTTAAGGAAGTTCATTTTTCATTTGTGAACCTTTTCCACAACTTCCATCTTTTTGATAAAAATCAACTCCAACATTTTTATCATAATTTTCACACAAAACCCCTCCATTCAAATTCACTTTTAAGAATCAAGATTGCAGTGGATCTCTGCATTCAAGCTTTGAGGAGAAGGTGGTTTTGGGCTTCGGTGGATACCGGAACACGAGGAGTGTTGAGCAACGCGTTGGATCTTCGCGGTCTACAACTTCAGAGGTCGAGGACGGCATAAGCGAGTCTTGAGTGAGTCAATGTCTGTAAGTCTTTTGAGTCTCTTATAAAACCTATTGTTGTAGTGGATTTTGTCTAGGCCCAGCCGTCCGAGGTTTTTCCCATTTGGGTTTTCCTCGTACATCGGCGTGTTGTGGTTGGGATTTTCGCATTTCATTTTATATAATCACCTAGATGCATACGTAAGATAAAATGAATATAATTGGAATTTGTTCTTGCAAACTTGAGAAACTGCATTTAAATCAAAATTGAAGAATAACACTTTATAACTAATATTAAAATTGGATTGCGTGTGTGTATTCTACGAATTAAACTAAGATCATATAACCTTGCAACTTCACTATCGCCATTAAATTGGATTTCCCTTGCACCAACAACATGACAGAATACGAGGCATGCACAGTGGGCCTCAAGGTCGCTCTCAAGAAAGGTATTCAATACCTTGATATATATGGGGATTCTGCCCTCATCATCGGTCAAGTGTTCAGAAAGTGGAAGGTCAAGGACGAAAAGCTCCAACCCTTTCATGCCCAATTAGAAGAGTTGGCCTCCCAGTTCTGAGATATCACCTTCCATTACCTACCCCAAGCAAAGAATAACCTAGCCGATGCTCTCGCTACTTTGGCTTCCATGGTCGACATGCCCTAGGGAATAATAATGACCCCCTTCCTGGTTCAAAAGCAAGACAAACCTACCCATTGCTACCACATCGAGTTTGCCACCTCAAAAATCCTAAGCTAGTCAACTACTGGTACTATGATATTTGGTGCCTCCTCCGGTACGATAGGTATCCAGAGGGTTCTAACAAGAACGACCGAGCTACCCTCCGAAGGCTGGCCGCTCAGTACATCATCTGTCATAAAGCACTACTCAAGAGGAATTTCGATGGAACTCATTTTCACTGTATCATAGGGGCTGACATTGAAAAGATAATGCAGAAAATCCACAATGGGGAATGCGGGCCCCACATGAACGGTCACATGCTTGCCAATAAGATCATCCAACAAGGCTACTACTGGACCACCATGGCCCAGGATTGCACCGCCTATGTTCGGAGATGCCCTAAATGCCAACAGTTCTCCAATCTTCAACACTTGCCTCCGCGGGAATTATACAACATGACTTCTCCCTGGCTGTTCTCCACCTGGGGTATCGACATCATAGGGAAGGTTACACCAAAAGCGTCAAACAGGCATGAGTTCATCCTCGTTGCCATCGATTACTTCACCAAATGGGTCGAAGTTGAGTCATACGCAGTATTAAATGCCAAGAAGGTGGCCAAATTCATCAAGAAAAATATCATCTGCCGATATGGGGTCCCGCACGAGCTAGTGTCGGATAATGGTTTGCACTTCGAGGCGGAAGTCACAGAAATAGTCAACGAGTACGGGATTCAGAGACACAAATCTTCTCCCTACCGACCTCAGACCAATGGTGCAGTTGAAGCCGCCAATAAAAACCTCAAAACCATCATCAGCAAGATGATTGAAAGTTGTAGGGATTGGGCCGATCGGATCCCGTACGCCCTCTGGGGCTATTGAACCTCAATCTGAACCTCTACTGGGGCTACCCCTTACTCCTTAGTCTACGACATGGAAGCAGTCCTACCTGTGGAGATGGAAATACCCTCTCTACGCGTCATGCTCGAAAGCAAGGTTAGTGAAGAAGACTAGAGCCAAGGCCGTCTTGATGAGCTGACCCTCTTAGATGAACGGAGATTAAAAGCTCTTTACCACATACAAGGGTATCATCGTCGAATAGCGCGATCGTTCAACAAGAAAGTCAAGGATCGTGGTGTCCGGGAGGGGGATTTATCCCTCAAGGAGATAATCAAACCCATCTGGGACCCCAGAGGAAAGTTCAAACCCAATTGGAGTGGCCCTTACATTGTGAAGAAGATCTTATCTGGCGGTGCCACCATGCTCACCGACCTGGATGGGGAAGAGATGGCTCGTCCAGTCAATCTGGACCGTCTCAAGAAATTCTACCCCTAGTCCAAAATCTCGGCACGCTACAACTCTTCTCCCCCCCCCCCTTCTATTCTAAAAAAAATAATAAAAAAAAACTCTCTCCATTTCCCTCTACCCAGAACTACGTGGGTCTGATCCTCTGCAAAAACTATTTTCAAACAGATATGAACTTTTTTTAAAAACCCAGAGGTATGTAGGCAGCTCATACTCCCCACATGAGCACGGCCCCTTCTTTTTCACAAAAATATATTCCTTTCTTATCTTCGAGAACGGCAGTTCATTCTAAACATCTACTTGAACAAAGGGATTATGTATGCCTTAGCGATTGGTATAGATAATTCAAAATACAAAATTCATCGAAAGGCACAGGTGGATGATCAAAAACTTGTTTATTTCATTAATAAGAAACTACAGTACGGATTACATAAGAAAAAGGAACGGATAACTCCTTTCCCCCCTACTACCCTAAAAACCAGATAAAATCCCCCACATCTGTTACATAAATAAACTCCCCAGGAGTCCTACCCACAGCTACCCGAAGAGCCTACACCCTCATCATCTACATCCTGAGGTCCCCAAGTTTTTCCTGCCTGAATGGAGTGCCGCAAACACTCCATGGACCGATGAGCCTTAACCATCTTTGAAAAGACCACAACACCCCCTTCCGTGGAGTCAGATAAAACAAACCACCTCTGACCAGTCTCTACTGCCAACATCTTGCTGACTACTTTCCTCCACAACCACTTCATATAATCTTTGGGGACATGGCAAACCTTCCCAACAGACTGAGAGGTACGGGTCAACGGACGACAATTTTCCCACAGAGATCCAAGCAACAGACGCAGGCGCTCAGTCAAATCTTCTACCGGAAAGAAATTTGAGGTCCGAGGGGGCGCGACCTCCTCCCAGCCAAATTGGGGCAAAAGTCACCAAGGGAAATAAAAATAGGTCTTCCTGAGACCAACCAGACGCACATATGAATATTCTCCTAGCTCCAGAACAGGCTGCAACTGTCCCCACCAAGGCACTAACCAATACAGCCCACAAACCCCATGCTCCACAAGCTAATTATCCCAGTTCTCAACATACAGGCCCATGCGGATCAAGTAGCGCAAAAAGAAGTTGGGTACAGTTGACAAAGGATATTCTGGAGGAGTCGAAAAGCGGAATCTTTCAGACAACCACATGAACAGCATCACAGGGCTACCCCTTAAAAAGTCAAAACGACCTTCTCTCCAGGCATCCAGGCCATTCAAAGTCTCCGCCAATATCACCGCTGGAGGATTGCGACGGTATGACATCCATGAGGTAATGGCTGCAAGCTGTGAGTCCACGCGCACCTCCCCAGTCACCAACAGCAATTTTAAAACCAGGCCCAGAACAACGGCTCCAGCATAGCCAGCATCACTTACTTCCCGCAAACGCACGGACTGCAACACCGTCGAGAGGGAGATCATTCCTCCGGCAACCAATGACCTGGCCGCCGAAGGAGAAATATGGAGAAGCCCAGCCAAAAAATCCCTAAGAGAATGGGAAAATTCGGGTAAAGTCGCGGTAACTCTGGGATTCACGCCCAGTATGGCAGAAAATTCCTCGTAGGTAGGACAAACTTCTTCCAACCCAAAGCGGAATACATGGCCTTCGGAATACCAAAATTGTACTGCCGCCACCAGCATATTCCACTCAAAAGGTCGATTACGCCACAAGGAGACTCGACGCATGTTGAAAGCATCATAGTCAACATTATAAGAGCACATAGCTTCCAAGGCTTCAAGGTAATTGAGAAACTCAATGCTACCAGGGAGATCCATCTCGCAAGACTAAAAGATAATGGGTGGGTATATAAGAATGCAAAAGGTGTGAGGAAAACACTCCACCCTTCTCCCTTTTTATATTTAAAAATCCTCACAAGGGACATAATCCCTGCAGAAATCGAAAGGAATCCTACCCCATAAGGTACTAAAGGCTGAAGAGGGTACCATTCAAAGCTTTCAATTGATGGGACTGGACTGAACTGCCGATAGGCAGGCCAGGGTGCTTGCCGATCGGCAACCCCCCATTTTTGGAAATTTCCTCCTTTCCTTTTTTGTCAAATCAGAAAAACTTCATAAAAATAAATTGATGTTCTCAAAAGAATTTTGAGAATCCTATTCCCTCCTTATGGGATTCACCGTTTTAAATAAAACAACTTTCTTTTGAAAAATTCCAAGAATACTCCAATTTTACGGTCTCAGTAGCAAATTAAAAGGCGCATGTGCATGCATTCATTCATCATTAAAATAAAAGATACCCAAAAAACTGCATTTCATTGCATATATATGTTTTATGTGTTACATCATTTTGCAGGAAATAAAGAAAAAGCCAAAAAACAACGGGACTCAGCCCGAACCCACACTCTATCTCTCTATATCTCTCTCAAGAGCTTCCACCCCTGCGACGCGCTCTCTTCCCCCTACGGCGAGACGACGCCCTCCATTTCCCAAGCCAGAGTCTTCCCCGAACGAGGCTGACGGCACCAAACAAGAAGGAACAGGGACAGCATCCCGAATGTGGGCAGTCGTCGATGATATCCAGTCTCTGATATCCCTAAGCCAAGTGGTCGACACCCGGATTTGCTGCAAGAAAAGGCAGAATCAGTATCAAGCAAAAGAAATCAAAAAAGATAGGAAAAGGACCGAAAGGTTTACCGCAGGACGAAGGACGTCCTCTATCAATCCCAGCTTCTCTGTATCCATCGCAAGAGGACGGTGCAGCATCGGTACTATCCCTCCATCAGCAAGCCGGATGTTGTACCAAGGAGTGTGCAGTCGAACAAAAGGGACCTCCGAGGTTGCCACCGCCGCAGGTGCCGACGGACCACCACCACTGTGGGAAGACCCCACCGCCCGACTCGAACCAGCAGGAGGGAAAGGCAAGGCATCATGTATACTGGGCACCATCAACCAGCTCGTCACAAAGTCCATATAATCATACGGCGCGGCCGTATCAGTATACAACGCATAGGAATCGCCAATCATCGCCGCGATCCTTTCATCCTCCAACAACTGTCGCTCCCACCTCATAGAAGTAGGAGGCTACGCAGGAGGCACCACCACCTCCTCCTCGACAATCTGATGGATCACCCTCTCCCTGAGGTACCAGGAATGGCCGAACTCATGCGCCAACAAATGCCTCATCTGCGCGTTCACCCCAGTCACCCCCGTATCCTCAATGGTTGTCCCCCAGGGATAAAAGGTCACCTGAAAATCCCCAAGCAGGCATAAGTCAATACAAGATCAGCAGGTGCAAAAACCAAGACTGAAAAGAAAAAGACCTTACCCGACCACTGGTCAAGTCATTTAAGACCTGACGCACCGCCTACAGGGAAAGAAATCCCTTCGACTGCTGGTTGGCCTTACACTATCGGTACAGTCGGCAGAAGTCCCCAACAGTGTCATCCTTCAGAGCAATCAGCGAGGTGTTGCACCCAATCACCTCATAAAACCACGTCAGAATTCACAATCAAAAAGAGACGCATAAAGAAAATGAGAATGCATGAAAAGAAAATGCGAATGCTTGAAAAGAAAATGCGAATGCATGAAAGGAAAATGCACAAAGTAAAGGATACCTCCAGGAGATACGTGGCTCCAGTAAAAGTCTACCGACAGCACTGGCTGAATGCATCCAAAGAAGAGTAAAGGGTCGTCAAGGTCAGACTCCCCCAATCATAGAAAGGGATGTTTGAAGACATCCTCAAGTACGGCAAAAACCACAAATGGACGACGTCACCGCTCGACGCCACCATGAAACCTCCCAGCACCAACAAGATGAACAATCGGGCCATCTGCCTCACTTGCAGCCCATCCTCCACATCAACCACCCTGCTCAGCAAAACATCCTTCAGCAAGGATAGCCGGATAGAATCCCCAGAGACTATCCTCCTCACATCACCGAGTGCCGCATACACCGCCTCCGGCCTCACCCACAAAGAGCGATCCACCTCTATCTGCTTCCTGTCATAATCCAGCCCCAGCAGTTGCTGCACATCTATGGGAGTCACCGTCATCTCCTCGAAGCTAAAATGAAAAGTGTGGGTAGTGTCCCACCACCTCTCCCCCAAGGCACACAAAACTGCTGTCGAACGAGGCGTCTCATCCAGCGCAGCCGCCAACCTCCCAAAACCCGCTGATGATACCATCCAGCACACCACGGGTGGAAGATGCTCCCAAACATCCCTAAGCCCCGTCGTCCCGCGGGCACGCATATTCTTCAAGGAAATATCCGACTGGCAAAAGGAAAAATTCAATCAAAGGTCAAAGAAAAAGGGAAAAATCACCCAAAAAGGAAAGAATGCCAAAGGTCAGGTTACTTACATAACCACCGGTAATCACTCTCGAAGAGAGATGACGTGACGGCTCTCGCATCAAGGTCCGCTCATCCGCAACCGGCTCGAATGCATCAAAGGCATTCTCATTTCCCAAAGCAAGAGGCACCCTGTCCCTCCAATCCACATTCGCACAGTCATCAACGGTCAACCACTCCCGATGGACAGCAGTACTCACAAAAGCAGCCATTTCTTGAAGATCGGAACGTTAGAACAATTCGCAGAGAGAAATCGTAGAAAGAGAGAAGGCAAGAAGCTGTGAAAAATGAAGGGGATTCTCCCCCTTTATATAAGAGGCCAAATGCCATGCCGGTTAGCACTTACCTCTGCCATACCGATCGGCACTGTCTCCTCACCTTCCCGAGGCAGCCCAAAAGTCCGTGCCACTGCTGAATGGCACCTCTAAGTCTATGCCGACCGGCACCCCCTTAAAATTTTGTACAAAAATTCCCAGAAAATACCAGGAAGCCTCGAAAAATCCTCGAAAAATTCCTAAAAATCCCAGGAGGGACTTAGAACGTTTTCATAAGAAAATTTCACACTCCTTTAGGCGACACACCATTTTCCCCAACGGAGCCCTCAAAATCCAAGCAAATGACCTCTCAGGCAAGGCGCCCGGACCACCTAATCACCTCCTCATTAGACTTTACAAAAGGCCTCCCCGGCCATCGGCTACCCGGTGCGATACATTATCACATGGTATTTTTCCCAGAAGAAATCAGAAGAACCACTCTCCCCGAGAAATCTCTCCCAAGGGGAAATCCAAATTTTCCCCAGCTCATTCATCGTTCCCCAGCGGAACCTCAAATCCAATTCTTATCCCCCAAACGGAACCCCTCTTCCCCAGCGAAATCCTCAAAAGCTAAGTACTAACTCCTCCCAGCAAGGCTCCAAAAAATTCTTAAGGATCACATGATCACTTCCCCAGCGGAATTCTCTCACAGCACCCAAAATAGGTTGTTCCCCCCTACGAGGTCTCCTATAAAGCTTCCCCCAGCTATCATCTCCCCATCTCAAATCGGAATCACAAAGCTCTTTCTCCAGCAGAATCAAAATACAATCTTTATCCACTCTTGGGTCAAAATTGACCCCGATCTTGGATCGTCACCTTTATTAGGTCAGAATTGACCTCGGTCCTCGATCGTCACCACTCTTGGGTAATAATTGACCCCGGTCTTGGATCGTCACCTTAGTTAGGTCAGAATTGACCTCGGTCCTCGGTCGTCACCACTCTTGGGTCAGAATTGGCCCCGGTCTTAGATCGTCACCTTAATTAGGTCAGAATCGACCTCGGTCCTCGGTCGTCACCACTCTTGGGTCAGAATTGGCCCCGGTCTTGGATCGTCACCTTAGTTAGGTCAGAATTGACCTCGATCCTCGGTCGCCACCACTCTTGGGTCAGAATTGGCCCCGGTCTTGGATCGTCACCTTAATTAGGTCAGAATTGACCTCGGTCCTCGATCGTCACCACTCTTGGGTCAGAATTGACCCCGGTCTTGGATCATCACCTTAATTAGGTCAGAATTAACCTCGGTCCTCGGTGGTCACCACTCTTGGGTCAGAATTGACCCCGGTCTTGGATCGTCACCTTTGTTAGGTCAAAATTGACCTCGGTCCTCGGTCGTCACCACTCTTGGGTCAGAATTGACCCCGGTATTAGATCGTCACCTTAATTAGGTCAAAATTGACCTCAGTCCTCGGTCCTCACCACTTTTGGGTCAGAATTGACCCCGGTCTTAGATCGTCACCTTAATTAGGTCAGAATTGACCTCGATTCTCGGTCGTCACCAGTCTTGGGTCAGAATTGACCCCGGTCTTGTATCGTCACCTTAGCTAGGTCAGAATTGACCTCGGTCCTCGATCGTCACCACTCTTGGGTCAGAATTGTCCCCGATCTTGGATCGTCACCTTAGTTAGGTCAGAATTTACCTCGGTCCTTGGTCGTCACCTTAATTAGGTCAGAATTGACCTCGATTCTCGGTCCTCACCAGTCTTGGGTCAGAATTGACCCCGGTCTTGGATCGTCACCTTAGCTAGGTCAGAATTGACCTCGGTCCTCGATCGTCACCACTCTTGGGTCAGAATTGGCCTCAATCTTGGATTGTCACCTGAGTTAGGTCAGAATTGACCTCGATCCTTGGTCGTCGCCACTCTTGGGTCATAATTGACCCCGGTCTTGGATCGACACCTTAGTTAGGTCAGAATTGACCTCGGTCCTCGGTCGTCACCACTCTTGGGTCAGAATTGACCCCAGTCTTGGATCGTCACCTTAGTTAGGTTAGAATTGACCTCGGTCCTCGGTCGTCACCACTCTTGGGTCATAATTGACCCCGGTCTTGGATCGTCACCTTAGCTAGGTCAGAATTGACCTTGATCCTCGATCGTCACCACTCTTGGGTCAGAATTAGCCCCGGTCTTGGATCGTCACCTTAGTTAGGTCAGAATTGACCTCGGTCCTCGGTCGTCACCACTCTTGGGTCAGAATTGGCCTCGATCTTGGATCATCACCTTTGTTAGGTCAGAATTGACCTCGAACCTCGGTCGTCACCACTCTTAGATCAGAACTGACCTCGACCCTCTGAATTGGTTATCCTCATTTCCTTAGGTCCTCAAAACCGACCTCGATCTGCTGAATTGGTCACCCTTTCTTCCTTAGTCCCGTAGATTCGGCTTTGATCCACAGAATTGATCATCCCCAGAATACTTCTTAGGTCCTCGGAATCAACCTCGACCCTCTGAATCGGTCATACTCCCTCAAAGGCATCATGCGGTGTCTAATTGATGGCTATCATTTGTTCCAAATTCACCCGTCGAGGGGCTCTGTAGACACCTCATTCTGTTACCCTTAACTCTCCTTAGGTCCCTAGTACCTCCACTCATCACTGTAAACCCTGGTCACGTCCCGAGTACTGACCTAAAAGCCATCGGGCACTCCCCGGCTCAGTTTGACCCAAAAGTCAAACTCTTCATCTCGACCGAAACTCAATGAATCTTAGAAGGGCACTAAATACCCTTTCCAATAATCCACCCCGTGCGTGATTTTGACTTACCATGCGGACAAACGATCCATTTGCGTCCGAAACCTGACCTAGAGGCCATCGGGGGCTCCCGGGCTCTGTTGACCCAAGTCAACCCTTCAGCTCGACCGAGGATGAATGAATCTTTGAAGGGCACTAAATACCCTTTCCAACGGTCCATCCCGTGCGCAATTCCGACTTTCCATGCGGACGAACGATTCGTTTGACTCTGGGAAGCCACTGAGCGCTTCTCGGGACCGGTTGACCAAAGTCAACTCTCCAAATCGGGTCAAACTCTTTGGAATGTCAAATTATATCTCCTAACCTTTCCAATGGTATGCCCCGTGTGCGATTCGAACTTACCATGAGAACGAACGATCCGTTTGCGTCCGCACGATTCCCCGTCCAATGGACCGACAAACGCTTCCAATCCATATTTAACCCAAAGTCAACTCCCGAACTCGGGAGCGGTCCAAAGGACTTTCGAATGTCTCTAAATTACCTTTCCAACGGTATGCTCCGTGCATGATTCTGCCCAACGGTTTGCCCTCGGCGGCCAATTTTCCAAAAAAGCCTGAGGCGCACTACCAAATGGCAGGTCCCAGACCCTGCCTATCGGCACCTGCCGATAGGTAGTGCCATGGCAATGCCGATCGGCAGACCCCTGGGCCTATAAAAGGAGGCCATGGCCTCATTTTCAAGGGGAGCCCAGATCTGATAGAAATCTCTCTGAACGAATCCCAGAAACCTCTCTCGAAGGCAGCGTGATTTCAACTTCCAAATCACTTTTTCACTTCCACTTTTCATCATCCCTTTCATCAAACTTGATGAATTAACCACTCTCCATCATCATCCAAGCTCAAGGGCTGCTCTCCAACGTTCAAGATCAAGCTCAATATCTTCAAGAAGGTCCAACTTTCTCAAACTCTCTCTTAAATTCTCTTGAATTCCCAATAACTCTTTTTCCTACTTAGCACTTTTATAATCTCATCTCACATACCATAAATACACTTTTTTATCTAGTATTATTGCACATCTCTTATTTTCATATAAATAAAAACCCAAAAAATAAGAAAAAGAGGGTTTGCTCATAAATTCCAAATAGGGATTCTCACACTTTTTCCACACTTTTCTCACAACTAAAACACTTTTTCTACACACACACACACACACACTTACAAATAAGAGATTTCTCCATTTTGGATTTATGGGTTAAACCCCACCACTCACTTTACATGCGACTTCATGGACTTTGATGCCTTTATAGGCTGCGTAGGCGTCTTGGGGTAAAACCCGAGACTCGAGTCCTTTCTCTCACTTTTTCTCTCATTTTCTATTTTCTCTAAATCCATTTTTCTTACATTACTAGTCTTAGAGACGTATTACTCCATGTGCGTTATCATTCCCTTATAACGATCAACATAGGGGTAGCCGCGTAAATCTTATTTTTCTAATAATATTACTTTTATATCTTCCTACGGATGACTCGCTTTATCTTTTCCATGATACAAGTCGAAGATTCCTACCTCCATTCTATATATATACACATGCACATATCTCACGGGGGGAAACATAAAGTAAAATAGCAAATATCCATGAGAGACCGAAAGGGCGAAATGGGTGCCTAACACCTTCCCATTTCATGACTAAGCCTCCGAACCCTTTTCGAATCATTTTGGTTTCACACGTACCAATATGTCTTTGGAAGCCATCCTTCGAGGTGGCTTCCTCTTTTTCTTTTGTCTGTTTTGACTAAAATAGACTGGCGACTCTGAATCTCTCTACATTTTTCACACCTCACAAAATCGACGCCGACCGAAGCGCTCTCCCGAGAGGGGATGCACGGGACCCGAAGGATCCTTCCTCCCTCCGCGGCGGGGATCGGGGATGGCCACACATGTATCCTCACCTCGACATATGACATTCGGTGAGGGCTTGCATATGTATGAGAATGAGAAAATTGAAAATCATTATCGGGAAGAAAATCGTTGTTGGGAACATGAGTTGGATTTATTATTTGAGTCCGACGATGATTTTGCTTCCGAGACTTTCGAGATCGAGGAATGTTTTGAACCAAATGAGGTCTTTGTGCCTACTTTGGAACAAACCATTCTTGACTTTGCCAATTGCATAATAGATATTGAAAGTAAGGATGAAAATGACGTAATATCTATTTGCAATGAAATGATTTCTTCTTTGGCCCCCAAAGAAGAACATTTCATTGAAAATGATATTATTTCCTTCGAAACTCAAACTTCATGCGTTGATGATTCATCTCACGAGTTTGAATTTCTTTCATCCCCATTTCCATTCTCTATTATCACACCGTCACAAGTACCCGATGATTCGGTTTCAAACTTTAATGTTTTAAACCTTTTCTCCAATGAGGAGTACTTGCTCGAGTCGCCTTCCACGATGTCAAATCGTTTTTGCGGTGGACCGTCAGCTATTTAGACTTCTAGTGTACAGTTAGTGTGAAGCCTAAATAGTAGGTTGTATATAGTTAGTTTTTTATCCTTTCTTTCTTTTTATTTTAGTCTAGTGTAATTAGTTAACTCTTTGTTATTTGTTTTTGCTATGCTCGGTACTAACTTGTTTTGTAGATTCTTTGGACTTGTTCTTATGAAGATCGCTCCATTTTGGGTAATATCGCCCTTTTCTTTCTTAAACTTGGTTCTTAATTAACATTGAGGACAATGTCAGGTTTTAAGTTAGGGGGTGTGGGATATTCTATCCATTTCTTTGTTAGTCCATGTTTTCGCTCACATGTTAGTTACTTAGTATGCTTTTCTTAGAAAAATTCAAAAATTTCAAAAAGATTTTCTTTCTTTTTTCTCCTTTTTTGGGCATTTTGCCTTTGTTTCCGATGATAAATGTCAATAATTGCCCGATCTAATAGATAACCCAACGATGCATGTTCTCGATTTTAGAAGTTATTAGACTTTAGTCTCGATTATTGATATTATGAATAACTTCAAATTAAACTTTAATCCCATGAGCACATGCACTTTCTTGCCTTTTTTATTTGGTATAAGATTTTTATAACTCGGTAATCTTTTGTTGCATTATATATACTTACACCGAGTAAGCTTTGTACCTTTCATCGTTTGTGAGTGTATACAATATTCTTTTCTCTTTGAAAACATTGAATTCGTTGGTAATCTCTCTATTCTTTCATTTGATCGTTCATTAATTGAGTTCATACTTGAAATTTGTTACTTGATCATGATTTTCATATATTGTTTTGACTCGATAATTGCATCAACTTTCTGAAATGATCATAGGCAATCTTTGTTGTATCATCCATATTAGCCTTGACCTCACCTTATATGTTTTCCCCATTATCCCGAGTTTTCATTCCGAACACTTTGAATCTGTACATATTTAACCTTCGTTTCGTACCATAGCCTAGCCTACATTACAACACTATTAAAGTCCTATGTGATCTTAGGTTGATGTAATTCAAAGGTTTAAATTGTTTTGATAATCTGTGAAAATACATTTCGCCTCTTTTAATGTGCAGTATCTTTCATTGAGATTAAAGTTTTTCATTTTATATATAGCGTTCTTCATTTGTGACATGTGTGTGGCCTAGTTTCCATATACATTTACTCTTTACACCCGCATGTTTGGTGTGTTACCTCCCTGTTTCGAGTGAATTCGCTCGATGAGTGTAATGCCCATGAGGATTGAATGTATGTTTTCTTTAATGTTTATCCGATTTATATAAGTTTTTGCCAAATCATACTTTTCATGTGGTCGCTCCCCTCTCACATTTTAAGGTTTCAATTCTATGAGGTGCACTCTATAATGTTAATGATTCAAACTTTTGTTTGAATTTTTTCAATGTGCTAATAATGCGTATGAATTCCTTTTCGCTATTTTTGGGCTTGTCGCATGTTGGTTTGGGCATATTTGGAGGAAACCACGTGATGTTTATGGGTATCATCCTTGAAAACCCTCACGAGATGACACTCGTCCACTAGGGTAACCTGGGGGTTTAACGGCTTTTTGCATACGCTAAATGCAATCGAATCGCCCGCGAAAGTGGATTTTTGCTTTTATACCATAATTTTGTACTATCTCCTGCTTTTGGTTTGCTTGTAGTTCATGTTGCATTCTATTTCATTGCTGGGACTAGCAATGTGTAAGTTAGGGGGTGTGATAATACGCAAATATTGTGTATTTCATCCGTGAAACCTACGCATTTTAGCCCCCTCGGGTATCGTATTCCCTATATTTATGCTTGTTAACCATATAACCTCGAATTTCTACGTTAACAAGTTTTTCCGGGGTTAATTGGGCTTTTATAGGTATTTGGATGCTAAGTGTGAAGTTCGGACGCATTCCGCTCGATTTTCGTACGCAATCGCACGTTCAAGGGCATTTTAGTCTTTTCATAGCCTGGTCACCTAGCCCAACATCTCACGGAAGTTGTAGCTCTCCTCGCAAGCTTCGCGTGTCCGCAAACGGTGCATGATTATGATTCAGAACGAAGAAGTTACGGGGATTTTAGCAGAAGAGAAAAACAAGTAAACCGAAAGAGGAGGAAAAGGCATGCATCTTGGCTCACCCTTGCTTGATCGATCGATCGATCAAAGGGTCGATCGATCGATCCTTCACATTTCTGAAATCGTGGGGAGACAGTGGGATGATATTTTGCTTTTATTTTCTTTTCTCTTTTCTTTTCTAATTTAATTCCACTTAGTATATAAGCCTTTTTTGTTGTAAATATCAGATGGATTTAAGTTTTAGATTAGATTTTAGAGAGTTTTAGCTTAGGGTTTGGGTTTTTGAAGAGTTCTTCTTCATTTCTCTTTGGATTGACACCATTTTTGGTTTGTAAGTGGACTATTCATTCACCCTCTCCATTAATATAGTGTGTATTTAATTATTTCTTGCTTTGATTAATTAGAATTACATGCTTTCATGATTAGTTTACTTGTTTTCTTTACTTGCTTTCTAGTGTAGATTTACGGCGTTTATTTACCGCTTTTATTTACCGCGTTTTTAACATGCTTTGTAGATAATTTAAATTAGGTTGTGTTTGAATGGAACTCACTCGAGTTGACGCGTTGCTTTGCTTTGGTGATGGTGTTTACGGGTTTATTTTGGGTGCGTTGTCCTAGTTATTTTGCCTAGGAGATTTGACGGGGAATATCATGTATGTCCCGTGCTTACGACCTTGCGTACGCAGTTTTCGGGGTATTTATTGATGCCAAAATCATATTAGGCTTTCATGCAGATTTAGGAGTGTGACAACCGTTGGTTCAATTAACTGTCGAAACGAGACGCATTCGTAATAACTCGTCAACCCATGTAATCATTTTATACAAATTAACTCGGGTGAGTGATATTCGACGCAGCCTATAGTTTTACTCTCTTTGTTAATCTAGTTTCATTTTCCCTTGCTTGGATTAATCATTTCCCTTTTTCGCATCTTTTTATTTTAGTTTGTAATTCACCTTTTACACTTTTATTTCTGAAGTATTAAATCATATAAATTCTAGCAACTCATCTCAGTGGATCTTTCGATACCTGACTTACCGTTATACTTGCCTCGCAAGTGTAGTCAAAATTTAGGTTTTTGTATTGAGGAGGTGAACAGAAAACAACAACCGACGCCTGACGCGCGTCGCTTTTCACCCTCGATCAATACCCGCCTGCAAAGTTATGCTTCAAGAGAAAGTGGGAGTGATAGTAAATCTTAAGGATAATTTTAATTCCCCTCACGGGAATTATTATAACCCTTCGTGGAGGAACCATCCTGGGTTTAGTTATGGGCAACAACATGCTGAGTTGAATCCCAATTCACATATTGCCCCTCCTCCACCATCGCCTCCGCACTTTCAACA
The DNA here is from genome assembly GCA_949130495.1 of Sambucus nigra. Lineage (NCBI taxonomy): Eukaryota > Viridiplantae > Streptophyta > Magnoliopsida > Dipsacales > Adoxaceae > Sambucus > Sambucus nigra. The sequence goes on from OX422221.1 coordinate 354,957,767, forward strand.
AACTCCACACATGCAAGCACCACCTATTACGTCGTATATCACCCCACCGAGGAAAACTTTCAAGGATAACATCAATCAATTCATGCAATCCTGACAAGTAACGATTGCTCAAAACACCCGATTGTTTACCGAGATAAATGCTAACATTTCAAAGTTGCAAGAATCGTTGAGTATCCAAGAGAAGGGTAAGTTTTCAGCCCAAAGACCTCCCCAAGGTCAATTGAATGTTAGCTCTATACACCCAACGACCATCAAGAGCAATTTAGTGCAATTAACACTCTACATAGTGGGAGAGTAGTTGACTTGTCACCTCCTCCACGTGATGAGAAAAATGATAAGGAGATTTCGCCCGGCAAGAAAGAGGCTGAAGATGTCTCCTTAGGAAGGAGTGGTAATAATGACACAATCAGGGCCGAGGTAGTTGTGAATCCTCCTATTGCTACTCTATATCCTCATCGGTTAGTATCCCACTCCAAGGAGACCACTCGTGATGATGTTTTAGACTTCCTTAAATAAGTAAAGATTAACTTACCTTTTCTCGATGCCATAAGCAAATTTCCACCTATGCTAAAGTCCTTAAGGACTTACTCACAGTGAAACATAGACTAAAGGTAAAGAAAAATGTGTTTTTAACACAGAACGTCGATTTTGTAGTGTTAAACGATCTTTCACCAAAATTTAAAGATCCGGGTGCATCGACCATTTCGTGCATCATGGGGAAGAATCGAATTGAGAGAGCGCTAATAGACTTAGGGGAGAGCGTTAATATTCTCCATTATTCCATCTATAAGCAATTAGACTTGGGGGACCTTAATCCCACAACGATGACTCTCCTACTCGCAGATCGTTCAGTGAAGATACCTTAGGGGTTGTTGAGGACGTGATTGTTTAAGTTGACACTTTTTACTTCTCGGTAGATTTTGTCATTTGGGACGAGGAGCCCTCGGCTTTACCGACTAATCATGTTCCCGTCATCCTTAGCCATCAATTCTTAGCTACGGCTAATGCATTAATCAACACTCAAAATGGGAAAATGCAACTTACATTTGGGAACATGACTCTCGAAACAAATATTATCAACATCACCAAGCTCGAGAGTGATGCGGGTGGATCGTAAGAGGCGAATCTTATTGAAGAGACAGTATAAGAGCACAAGAGAGCCGTTAGGGGTATGTCGCGTTACGTCGGGTGAGAGTGGAAATTTTGATAATGAGCTAGTGGCAGAGAAGACGTGTTATGTAACTGAAGTTAAGAGCGGGAGAAAAGATTTGGATATGGAGCGAGTGAGAGAGGATTTAGAAGGTGAGAGAGAGTTAGGAGATATGAGCCTAGAGGACCGTAGGAAAGAATTCGGACCGGTGGGTGAGAGCCTCACTATTGAAGTCCAATCACTATTGGACTCATGTGCCCACGTCGAAGAGAGTGAAAGGAAAATAGGATAAATGGGGTTCTTCTTCATGACCATCCACCTGTGCCATTTGAGTTCTCAGATGTGATAGAGGAGAGTACTCGAGTCTCATCCGATTTAGAGCCCAACCCATGCATTCCCGAAGTTAAAAGAGATCTAGGCTTAGCATGTCCCTCTAATTTCGATCGAGATGTTCTCTCCAAGTCGGGACAAGTATGCTACAATTCTATTGGACACCACGAGGATCGCACTCACTTCACTCATCATGAGCCTCAAGGTGTCCCCTTATCTATGGGGTTGGTCCAAACTTGTTCCGACTATTGGTTTACGATGTTAGGACGGGGGAGACGAGGAGAGTATTGGACTCCGTACAGGGGGTCGGATGAGATTTTAGGAGAGAGAGATATGTCATCACACCCCCGACGTGTATGGGGTAATTTTTGTTATATTTTTAAGTCATGTGTTGGTGTTATTTAGTGTCTTTTTGCATTTTAATAATTTTCTTGTTTCATTTGTTGTACTTATTCTTTTTCTTCTTTAGATTTTAGTCTTTTTGATTGAGGAAAATGCAAAAGTCTAAGTTGGGGGGGGGTGACAAGTGCGTCTTTTAAAAACTTCACAAAATTTTAAAATACCCAAAAAATAGAAAATTTCAAAAAAATCCAAAAAAATCGAAAAAGCCAAAAATATTTTTCTTCAAAATAAATAAAAAAGGGAATTTTAATTTTAATTTTTCAAAAATGTCATGAAATTTTGTTTGAAGTATCAAATTGTTAAAATCCAAATGCACAAAGTCGAAATTGACCAAAGATGGAAATTGAGCGAAAATCGACATCGTAAGGAATAAGTGTGAAGATTATTAACCCAGTGCAATTTCGAGCCTTTCAATTTTTTGTGAGTAATTAAATCAATCCGAGTTAATGGTTAACTCAAATTTCTTTTAAGCATTTAAATAAGTCGTTGAAGATTTCAATTCCTTTGTTTTTATTGGTTATAGAAAAGGTGTGAGATGTTGTCTTGAAAAGTGCACTAAAAAGGTCTCTAAACTAATATATTCTTGAGACACATATAGTAAAATAATTAGTAATACAGGCAATGAAATAGGCCATCGTTTATTACCCAAAAATATTATACATAAAAAGTTGTGAAAAAATTTCCCTTTGCAACCCAATTTGAGCCTAATAAATTTTTTCCCTTTTCGTTTGATAACCCAAAAAACCCAATTAGCCCGGAATTGTAAAAATGGAAAGATTCAGAAAATAAAGACCAAAAAGTGCATAAAAAGGGGCAAGAAAAAATAAAAGAAAAATGCTCAAAAAATGGCAAGAAAAGAAAATTGTGAAAAAAAAAGAGAGAGAGAGAAATGAGCAAAAGCCCAAAAAAGCACTAACGGACATCTTGAGAAAATTTTCCAATCCCGTATTTTCCAACCATTACCAATTTAAACCAAATGCACCTCAAAACCCGGAAAAGTCCTAACTGAGTCCGAATAGCAAAATTAATTACCACGTGGAGAGCTAAGACACAAAAGGATAATAAGAGAGATTAATTGGTACGAATAAGTGGCGATGTTTCCCGTTTTCCAATGACCGTATTTCGTTGAAGAGATCTTTTCACCATAAAAATTCCGTCTTTCAAAGTTGTGTGCGTGAATTTGTGTCTAATTTATTTACTCATAAAAATCACGTACACCGAGAGAAACTAGCCACATTCTGAGTGATTCGTTTGTGAGAGTATCCCAAGAGCATTTGAATCAAAATGAATTTTTGAAAAGTAACATAATGATCAATCGGTAGAAGTTAGCAGTTTAATTTTTGGCTTTGCACACACACACACACTACGAATTGATATTCTTGAATATAAATTTATGGTGACAATTTTTGGGGAGTTTATATTGTATAATTTTTAAGTATTTTGATCTTTTTCTTGAGTCATGAGAAAAATTAATTTTGTGGGTATATTCACCGCAAACCATCACGAGACACCACTCGTCCTAACGTAGGAGTTTAAAGGCTTGTTGCTTATGCTAAATGCAATCACTTGCCCGCGAAAGAAGTATTATATCCTAATAACATGTTTGCTAAGTGTTGGACCTTGCTTTGATTCTTTTATAATGCTCGGGATGATCAAAGTTCTAAGTTAGGGGGATTTGATTATGAATAAATTTTTCATATTTATCCCCGTAATTTTGAGGCTTTTATCATCTTGTGCGATGTAAATTAGGTTGATTTATCACATATCATTGCTACTAACCTCTTCTAAATAGTGGAATTAGTTTCGTGTTTTTCTCTTATACTTTGCAGGTATTTTATACAAGTGAAGAAGAAAGAAAACTCAAAATCAAGAAAGAAAGAAAAGAAAAAAAGTCAAGGGAAAAATAGTAATTTTACATGAGGAATTCGGACACATAACCTAAAGAAAAGTTTAAGATCTCGAGTCCACAAGCATGTAGGAAGAAACGTCATCCAAATTCGAGTCGCGGGTGAAAAGTTATGGAGATTCAAATTTGAGAAGAAATCAAGAAAAAAGGAAGAAAGAAAAATTCCAACGAATCGAACCGATAGCCATATCAGTGAATCGGTCCCCCTCAATGGAATGTGCAAACCGAACCGATGAAAAATATTCCAAATCGATTTGTCATACTCTATTAGCCGGACCGGTTCACCCCATTAAAGAAGGAAATATCGGACCGGTTCGGCGGGGTTTGAAAAATAATTTCTCATCCAAAGGTTTAAAATTTATCACAACAAAAGTTGTAAGCCTTTTAATTTCGTTTGCCCTAGGTAATCGGAATGTTTAAGGGTGAGATTGGCATTTTAATAATTTCTCATCCTCGTCAAATACAATTTTTGATTAGATATTGTGCGGCATTTAGTCCCCATATGTCGAATGCTTAGAGATTATTTGATGTTTCTTTGAATGGAGAATTTTCTGTTTGAAGCTTTTATGTTTTATGTGAATGCAGGCGGTTCGAGGGAGTGTATCCTAACTCCATTTTCTCTCATATAGTCAAAAATTTAACTTAGTTCATTTTGCATGCTTAGTTAGTTCTTAATTTAATTTATATTGCATTAGTTGATAGGTTTAATCACCAACTCATCACCTTTTACTTTCTTTTTCTGGGTCATTCTAGGGTTAAGCGTCTTTCCTATTTATCTTCACGATTCTTCATCCTATTCCATGTGTTCGATACCCGACTTGCTCGGATTATTACTTACGCGATCGGTTTACACTTGAACCGTATTATCACACACTAGAGACACTTTTTAAGTCGCGTTAGGACTCACACTTTTCCTGCTGCCTGGGGCGAGTTCACAATAACCTTGGAGGATGTGTGCGAGCTCCTTAGTTTGGAAGTTGCTAGTAATGATACTTACTTTGAAGAAGCCATTACGAAGGAAGAATTTGCTAAGCGTAAGGAACTAAAAGGTTTAATAAAGAGGTGCGTGAATACTTATAGCAAGTGTACCTGTTTAGAAATTGTCAGGTATTTATTTTATATTGAGGATACGGTGAGAGTCCTTGCTCACGAGCAGGCAAAGAAAGATCCAAAGGGCAAAAATGTTATGGAAACTCCCTCTACTGGAGAAGGGTATGGGAGCAAAATTGAGCTCGTTGGATACATCTGGATTGTCCTTTTGAGGATCTATTTGCTCGGGAAACCCCACGACTGCCCAAGGAGGGATCTTATTAATCTTGTTGTTCGCCTTTCCTCTAGGGTGAAAGTCCCTTTATCTATTATTCTATGGGTTCGCTTTACACCTGGCTTGATAGAGTTCAAACTGATTCTGCCCGGTCTTTTGGCCGTTTTGATGTGTTCAACTATGCCAACCATATACTCTTCACAGTATTCATCTATGCCAGGTTTCCTGATTATGCCTCAATTGATTTACTTCCTACCTCCCGTGAGATCAAAGTCCCCTGAATCCTTTCCTGGAACCACAAGCAATCCAATAAGTTTTTTTATGACAATGTCAAGCGCTTTTATTTTCGCCCTTACTCTGTCACCGACTAATTTTTTACCAATGCCTTTTTTGAGGATGTTGCTCGACCAGTTTAGGTAGTCGAGTAATCTTTTTCCCTCAATCTCCCCTCTCTAATGTTCTTTTGATTCGTACTCCCTCGTACCTTCCTTCATGTACCGAATGGTCTAACTACTACACGTCATACTCACCCCATCGAGTATCCATGAAGTTTGGTTTTGATTAGGGGTGCCCCTTATCAATCACAATACTACCGAAATACCTTTAAATTTTTTGAAGGCGTGCAGTTATTTCCTAACTGAGATAGTAGCCACTCTTTCTGTCCAGTTGCAAGGCCAAATTATTATCCCTGCCAAGCGTACATAAGGTAGTAGGTCCGCTGAATACCTTAATGTATTCTATCCCAACACCCTTGGTCGTTTCCTTAAGGTTATTGAACGAGAACCTATTTATCATGTTATTGAACGTTTTCCCCCATCTGAGTTGGGATTGCAAACTTTCACCGTCAATCAAGCCTAATTTACCCAGAGCAAATCCAATACCAGTACCCCAAAAGAACTTCCACCTTTGGCACCACTAAGTTAAGCTATTTTGAATAAGAAGAATGGGACTTTCAGTTCTCGCAAGTTAAGGAGACTGTAGATCCCCCTACTACCTCTCGACCTACTGTTGAAGAGGAAACTCCTATTGATGTCTCAAGTGTTGTTGTAGCTAAGGCCGAGAAAAGAAACCCCAGTAAGAAGAGAAAGGTTTCCTTTTCTAGACCTTCTTAAGAATCTCAATCCCACTCTTCTCCAGACACACAGTTGGTTGATCAATGCTCAGAGTTACTTGATAGTTTTTTGAGGAAGTTTGATCAAGGATATGCAGATGCATGGTCTACTTTGGCCAAGCATATGGCTGAAAGAGGTATCTCCTTCACTCCCCCTCCCCCTAATACTGGTTGTAAGAGGACACGATCTAGTCCCGAGGTCTAACTTCCTCTTGATGATATTGAGGTTGAGTTTCTTCTTGAAAATGGTGAAGGGGTGGAGGCATAGGAAGAAGAGGATGAGATGGAGGACTCCCCTTTGGTTCAACCATCTCGGAGGCTTTGTCGAATGTATTCTACTAACAAGCCTGGTTCTATTCCCATGGATTATGCAATTCTTGATGACTATAACGATGACCCAGAGCATGATAAGTCCAAGGCAACGCCTAGTGTTGAATACCAATATTCCCAACATTCTCCTAATGTTTAACCTCATTCTTTCCCCCCCCCCCCCCCCCCCCGTCATGAAGAAAATATTCCTCCTCTGATATTGGATCCCAATCCTTCTTTGGGAGTTATTCCTCAGGTCAAAGAAGTGGTTGAGGTTGGATCCACATCATCTGTTGGTCCCATGGCTGCGGTGAGTGTGCATTATTTCTTACACTTTGTGTTTCTCTTCCCTTTGTATATTACGCTTACATTTTGTGATGTCTTTCGCAGGCTGTCCCCATCGAAGGAGTTAACATCAACACTTGTCGGGATCTTGGGACTATTCCCCCAAAGCCACCATCACTGAACAATTTTTGGTGGGGTTTTTTGGTCCCTCCATATTAGAAGGAAAAGAAGCCACTCCTGAGGAGGGAAAAGTTGGAACAGAAGCCAAAACCTTGGAGAAGACAGCTATTGCCCCTGTTGGGATTTTCGAAGGTTGCTCGTGATCTAGTGGCTATTTGGGAATCACATCCTGAGGAGGTATCCCTATTCTCAATTTCCTTATTCACGCCATCCTTTATTTCAACTGATGCTTGAAAATGCCCAGTATTACTTAGTTGAGCAACCCTAAAGGTGCTTTAAGTAAAATTGGAACTTTTGAAGAGACAAGAATTTACCTAGTCGCAACCATAAAGGTTCTTTAGGCAAACTGAGGCTTAAGAATGCCCAGTCTTGCTTAGTCGAACAACCATAAACGTGCTTTAAGCAAAATTGGGACTTTTAAAGCGATAAAAGTTTACCTAGTCAAGCAACCATAAAGGTTCTTTAGGAACACTGAGGCTTAAGCATGCACAGTCTTGCTTAGTCGAGCAACCATAAAGGTGCTTTAATCAAAACTGGGACTTTTGAAGCGATAACTATTTACCTAATCAAGCAACTATAAAGGTGCTTTAGGCAAACTGAGGCTTAATAATGCTTAGTCTTACTTAGTCGAGCAACCATAAAGGTGATTCAATCAAAATTGAGACTTTTGAAGCCACAACAGTTTACCAATTAGAGAAACTATAAAGGTGCGTTAGGCAAACTGAGGTTTAAGAATATATGTTATGTCCATACTCTAATTTCTTCCAACTTGACTTATTCCTTCTTCTTTTAGGTTGAAGTGAGTCTTCCAAAGACTTTAGGGGATGTTGTTTCCCTTATCGAGCAAGTACGTGCTGAGAATGCTCCTCCTGAGTCAGTTGGGAACTTTGTTGAATCCAACACTGTACCTCTGACAGCCCACAACGTGGAGGGAGGGGAACGAGACCCAACTCCCCTTTTTCAAGAAGATGATAGGGTTTCAAAATCTATCTTTCCCTCAGCTAGTGACAGCACTTTCAGTGTTTATCCTCCAGAATTGGCTCCAATTGAAATTATGAGGCAGACTTTAAAGGATTTTACCTATATCATAACCCCTCCTTATAATGAACTGATTGAGCGGTGGTTGGAACTCCACCCTTCCACCTTTCCTTCTCATTGTGTTCAATCTATCCCTATCATGATGGCTTGCAGGCTTTTAGGATTTGACACAGTTTTAGTAGATGTACTACATACTCCCCTGCCCTCTTTAAGTCCCTCGAAGGTCAAGGAGATGATGGACCAAATCAATGTTCTTACGGGTGAGGGTTGTTCCCTAAAATGGCTCATCGATTTATTAAAGTCTTTCAAGAAAACTCACTTGACCTCCTTTAATGCGAAGATGCAAGATACTACCCACTCACAAACTGCGATAGTTGAGAAGATGGACACTTTGAACTCTGAAATTGCTAAGGCTGAGGAGGAGTTTGTGGCTATCAAGGAGTCTTTGGCTAAAAGTGAGACGCAGTTTGATCAACTTCAGTAAGAGATGGGTCATTATCAGCAAGAGATGGATGACTTTTCCAACGAGGAATCTTCTCTAGCCTCTTTTCTTCCCCATCATCACCATAGGATTTTTGACTCCTCCAGCATGTGGCTTGTTATAGACAACCCAAATGATTATTAAAGGGACTTTGGATTTATAAAAAATTACTACCTTATCTTGCTTGTTCTTTTTTTCATATATCTCGAGGTAGTGGATCATCTTTTATTTTTGAATTGAACTTTGTTTTTTGGACTGCATAAGATTGAATTGCCTTTTACTTTCATGCAAATTGTCTATGAAAACAAAAAAACAAACTTGTGATTGAATCAACATTACCCCCATGCTATCTATATAATTCGTAAAAAGTATTTTAACAAGTTGTGAGAACATTCTCTCTTTCTAACTTACTTGTACCTACAGCTTACAAGCCCCCCCCCCCCCCCAAAAAAAAAAAGGCTAGGACAAGTTAATAACTTAAACAAAATAAATTTTGAGCCATTTGTTGCTGAGTTTGAAACTCTCTGTATCCTCAACCTTGGAGATTTCACAATATCCTGAATCATGGGCCTTTCGAACAACATAAGGTCATTCCCAATTTGCTTCGAACTTCGGCAGCGAGAGACCTCGGATGTGTCTTGTACAAGCCTTCAAAACTAGATCACCTTCCTGGAATTTTCTTGGCTTTATCATTTGGTCATAAGATCTGGACAACTATTTTCTGTACATCTCAAAATTCCTTTTCACGTTATCTCTATGCTCTTCCAATGCTTCCCGTTGTACATGACGACTGTGAGGAAGCATTGTACTTCGTAGCTTGTAGTGCGCAGAAGGTACCTCGAGTTCCACTGGGAGAATTGCATCATTGCCAAACACCAACGAGAAAGGGGTGTACCCTATAGGTTTCCTATTTGTGGTTTTATATGCCCACAAGACCTCTGGTATTTTATCTCCCAAGTTCCTGGGAAATCTTCCAACATCTTTGAGATGATATTTACCATAGTCCTGTTCGTGGCTTCAGCCTTCCCATTTCACTTAGGTTAGGCCAATGTTGATTTGTTATGAATAATGGAGTATTTTTCTGTGAGCAATCGCACGTCGCTATTAATAAATGGGGTTTTATTATCTGATAGGAACACCTTCAGGATGCCAAATCTACAAATAATATACTCCTTCATAAAGCGCACCACTACCCCGATCGTAGCCTTCTTTAATGGCATAGCCTATGCCCATTTGGTGAAGCACTCTGTAGTAACCAATATCCAGATCTTGCCCCTTAAGGAGAGGTTTATTTCCCTTACTAGATCGAATTCCCATGTGTGGAATGGAAAAGGGGTGGAAAGGGAATGTAATTCCACCGAGGGAGAATGAATCATATTTCTATGGATCTGGCATGCTTTGCATTGTCGAATAAATTTCGTTGTGTCTTTTTCCAGGGTGTTCCAAAAATACCCCAACGTCATTAGTTGGTCGTAGAGTTTCTCCCCCAATATGGCCTGGCTCATGTGCTTGTGTAGTACCTCGTCTGCTTCGTCCAGTCTGATGCATTTTAGGGGCCTATCGTGGTAACCTTTTCGATATAGCTGCCCCTACTGGACATAATATCTCGACACTCGTCGTTTCAGTCTTATGGTGTTATCTTTATCTATGGGGACAATCCCGTCAACCAGCATGTCTAGGTATGGCTACCTCCAATCTAATAGCAGATCTATGAAGTTGCATTCCGCAGTTTGGTAATACAGTAGGCATTTCCCACAATCTCTCTGTAGTAATGCAGCGTCTTATTTCATTGCTAGCCAAAAGTATCCTGCCCTCTGAATTCTTTGATACAAAGAGATTTATGTTGTCTCATAGCTTTTGTCATGTATCTCCGTCAACCCCCTCTTAGCTTATTCAGGGCCCACGCACCTAGATAGCCATCCCTCTTTGTTTTTATAGTACAGATTGCTCGAGGTGGTAAAATATTGTGCCATCTCGACCAACGTCAGTGTCCCTTGACCCATTTCCAGTTGTTTTTGTGTTTCCCCCTCCAATCATAGCTATCATTAAAGGGAAACATTTCTATTATAATTGAGGGTGTCGTTCTCTTTATGATTCCAACAACCATCGATTCTCCATCGAAAGAAATTTTTTCAGTAATCATGGCGTAAGCATCGGCATGTATGTTCATCATTCTCAGGTGTCTCTTGACCTCCACTTCATGGAACTGGTCGAGCAACCTCTGTAGAATTGTTTCGATAAGGTGCTAAGTTTATGTTATTCAGAGCATACTCGCCATTCACCTATTTTACCACCAAATTGGAATCTCCTTTTATCGTTAGCACATGGATGTAGAGCCTCTAACAGCCCCAGTACTAAAGCCTCGTACTCAACTTCGTTATTTGAACATTTCAAATCTAACTTGAAGGACAATTGGACTTCTTCTTCCCCTTGGCATAAAATCACTCCTTCTCCTCCTGTGCTTTCAGTCGAAGAGCCATCAAACTGAATGCTCCATTCTTCTAGATTTGCCTCGAGATAGTTGGCCTTGAGATCATGTCCAAATAGCTCCTCGATAATTAGCTCAAACTTTCTCGAAGGGAAAATGGCCAGTAGATTTGTATAGGCTTGACCTTTGATCTCTCGGGGAACCATGAACTTGAGATCATACTCTAAAAGAATTAAGAACCATCGAGTAACCTTACCTATTAACAGAGTTCTAGCCAGCAAAAATTTTATGGGGTCACATTTAGTAATGATGTGAACCGTGAAAGATAACATGTAAGGCCTAAGATTTTGAGCAACAAATACCAGAGCTAAACAATATCTCTCAATTCTTGTATATCTAGCCTCGGGCCCATGTATAATTTGGCTTAGATAATACACAAGTTTCTTCATGCCCTCCACTTCTTGAGCTAGCAATTCCCCTATTGATCTTTTAGTGGATGTGTGGTAGAGGTGCAAAGTAATACTTGCTCGAGGGGGAACCATCATTTAGGGAGATGTCAATAACTTTTTCAACTGGTCCAGATTTTCCTCGTGTGGCTGCTCCCATATGAACATTGCCTTTGCTCGCAGAATCTCCATTAGTGGGTGAGTGACTTCATCCAGCCCAAGCACGAACCTCCTTAAGTAAGAAACTTTCTCCTGAAAACTCTTCAACTCTTTTGCTATCTTTGGTCTTGGCATGTTGAGTATACCTTCTCTCTTGTCTATATCCATCTGCACCCCTTGCATGTTAGCCATAAATCCCAGTAAGTTTCCACTAGTCACTCCAAATACACACTTCAAGGGATTCATCTTTAATTTGTAGTTCCTGCACCTCTGGAACAATCTCCTCAAATCTGATAAGGGGGTGGCCTCCATTTTGGACTTTATCACCAGATCATCCACATAAAACTCTATAACCTCATGAAAGAGATCATGGAATATAGCAATCATGGTCTTTTGGTAGGTATCACACGCGTTCTCTAGACTAAAAGCCATAACAGTATACAGAAAGTTACCTAATGGGGTGCAAAAGGCTATTTTCTCGGCATCTTCTGGGTCCATTTTGATCTCGTTATATCCCATATAGCCATTCATAAAGCTATAAATCTCGTGCCTTGTTGTTGTGTCTATCAGGCTATCAATAAAAGGTAAGGGGAACCCATCTTTCAGACATGCTCGATTGAAATCTCTAAAGTCCACACAAATTCGGATTTGGATTTTATATTTCTTCCCTACAGGCACAATGCTAGACAACCAAATGGGGTATTAGATGGGGTAGTAAAACCTGCAGCGAGTAAACTTTGGACTTATTCCTTTATCTTCAAATCTATCTCTGGTTTATACATTTGAGTGGCCTGTTTCACCAGTATTGCTAACGGTATAACATTCAACCTATGGCAGCTTACCTCTTGGTCAATCCCAGGCATTTTAGTATATTTTTATGCGAACACATCTTTAAATTATCTGAGCAACTCCACTAAAGCTCCTTTGGTGGTGGAATTCTTTCGAGACAAACATTGGTCTGGGGTCATCCCCTCCATCAACTAAGTCTATCTGCTCTAACTCTTGAACTTGGGACCTTGGCCTATCCCTCATGTATTTTGGTTCCTCCTCAACCTCCTCCACAAATTCCTGGATATTGGAGTTGTCAATCACCAAGCACGGTCCTAAATTGTCCATAAAAAAACATTCATAGATCGGGTCAACCTCATCATCCAGGCCTTCGGCTGCCCGATCACACCTTCAGAGTTTGTACATAATCTTGCCACTGTCCAAAACCACTCTTTTGTAATGGCGTGGCTTCTCTTCCTGGCGAGGTCATTTGTACACCTTTTCTTCTAACTCTGTCGCTGAAAATATACTGAGTACACTTTGTTGTTGGACTTGGTGTTCGATTGGATCAATTTGTGGCATCATCCGGTCATGAAGCTATCTCGAAATCCTAGGAGGCCTAACTGTCTCGTGCGCTCTTTCTTGATCCTCATATGCCACTATCGGGCGATCTGGTGCACATACCCTTTCCCTAGTACTGGGGATCTTAATCCCCCATGTGTACCGAGTGAGCATAGTAGATTATATAACTAACTCTGCATAGAAGTCTACATATACCAAGTGAGTTTCCTCCCTCACAAAAGGCTTCTTGGATGCTCGAATGCCTATCTCCTTCCCTTTGATATTTGCCTTTGCACACTGGTGATATATGGAAGGCACCAAACCATGATTATGCATCCATAGCCTCCCCATAAGCAACTGGTAGGACGGCTCACAATCCATGAGGTGGAATTAATATGGGAAGTGATGTTCCCCATCGTGATCCCCACATTCACGTAGCCTATCGACTTGCTCGACTGGTTATCATATCCTGTTATGGACAATGGAATTTGCATAATCCTTATCTCAGAGATATTGTAGGAATAGAATGACCCCATAGGCATAAGTTGATAGAGGCTCCCCCGTCCATCAAGACATGGTTAAAGCTACACATGTTCATGATCACCGTCACATAAAGTGGCATGTTATGGGGGTATCTAACCAACCAATCTGCCTTCGAAAAAGTAACCTCCGAAAGAATTTTTTTTACTAGCTTGGCCATTGGCCCTTTCCATCGCATGTATGGGGCCATGTTCATCTTAGCAATTTCTAAGATTGCTGGAGTAACCTCCAGTCGAGAATCCTCTGGCAGTCCAACTTGGTCAAAAAACTAACTAAACTTCTATGATCTTGCTACTACAGCGCATTCCACCCAAGGGTCAATTTGCTCCTCTTTTAGCTCGTAAACCTCCTCCAAATCTCTGTAAGTTGATTCGTCGTACGTTATCACCACATGTACTCCCCCTAAGGATTAAGTCTCCAGTTTCCTGCTCAAATCATCGATCAGACTCCACTCGTCTTCCATTTCTTCTTCCAACGTCAAACAATGCATTTAAGATAAACACTCTTTCAGAGAATCTTTAAAATCTTCCTCTGGGAATCTATTCTCCATCATCAGCCATTTTGCCTCCTCATTAAAAGCACTAGACATATTCGCCCCATATGTTGGCAAAGGAATATTGTTCACGTCGCCGTACGGCAACTAGATATCTCCTCTTTTGACATGTCTATTTATTATTTTCCTGAGGGCAAAGCACTTGCTCGTTGGGTGTCCCATCCTGTTGTATGCCACGCAATACTTCGAGCCTTCTTTGACTTCTCGAGTTATGGGTTTTGTATTGGCCACAATGGGCCAACACATGTTATCTCAAATCATGAGATCGTATGTTTTGATAGCCTGCTCCACTGAGAAAGGCAACTCCGGGGGGTCACCGTTGTCAAATTTCCTCTTACTTCCCCTTGCCCTTTGGTCATCCCTCGTGCTTCCCACTTTCATCATTGGCGCAGTTCTAGGCTAGAAAAGTGTTATCCCTAAATAGTATAACATTGGAGGTATTTATAGGAGAGAAAGATCATTCGAGTGAAAATCTTATAATAAATGTGTTTGACCCCTTTTGATGTCAATAATCTTGTGAATTTAATGCCAAAGATATTGTATTAAATAATCCAGATATGATATTTTGGCAGTAATACTGTTTAGACTCTCAGAGTTGTGAATGCATTTAATTGGATGTGATGTGTGAGATATGGACCTACCATCATATTAATATCTTCACTTGAGTGTTATTTTATCGAGTTCCTGAACGTCAAAGAGTTGGTAAACAGTAACCTGGTAAGGATGTGTTGTCACATCACTCAAAAAGGTACTTCATCGAACTGAAGGTTACTCAATTAATGACTATTTGAGCAACTTGTGGTGTATGTAAATATTAGAGGTTAACTTTTTGGACAATTATTTAGGACTTGAAACCCTCAAGTGGGTTCTTAGAGATAGTATCTCAAGGTACTACAGAGCCATGTTGTGTATAACTCAAGGTTTTGCCTAAGTACCCTAAAGGGATTGGTCTCTTACAACGTTGCCTTGAACCCAATCCTCCAAACCAAATCCCTGCGAGATACCCGTAATGAGGTTGTTCGATAGAGCATGTAAGATCTCCCATGCCCTGCCTGACATGGTCCCTCGAGGGTACTGAGCAACCTCACAACTATACAAAGCGAACTTTCTATTTATAAAGAGAGATGAATATAAGTACATCAAAGTTCCTATTATAATTTGTGTTTTCCAAGTTTTTCTCTTGGGCTTGAACTTTGTGAGAGGTCCTTCGAGCAGCTTGTCTTTGTGCGAGCAACCATCCCTAATATTTCTTGTTAAGTGTTGGCATTGTTTTAATCAACTTTAAGCCAAGACCTCCCTCTACATGTTCATTTTGGGTTGAAAGAAGGAGAGAGAGATGGGTGGGTGGGTCTTCAACTATTTTTGTGTGTTCCTCCACCTCTCTCCGCCACAAACAACCATGCTACCACCACCCCTCCACCTTATGTACCCATATTTGTTATGTATTCCACCTTACTTAAACCATATATACCCATTTCCACCATGGATGAGGAGAGCTATGAATTTATTATTGGGGGTTCATGAAGATGGAAATATAATATTAATGGAGTTTAAATGGGGTTCTTGCTTGGAAGCTTGATGGAGCATGACTTTGGAGTTAAGCAACCTTCTTGAAGCCGCCTTAGGAGGTGGGAGGTTGCTATCTTCTTAGATCTTCCACGCCTTTCATTGATGGTGCTTCAATGAGGTGGGAAAATCTATCCTTAGTATTTAAGACTCTATTTAGTAGTCTTGTTGTTAGATTATATAAGTAGAATGCACATGAATAAATGATGGTTTCTAGTAAATTAATATTAAATATTTTTATGGAATAAAAATATTGGGAAAATGTCATTTTGTTGGAAATAAGGATGAGTGAATATTTCAAGTTTTGAAGTGTTAAAATTGGTATTGTATGAAAAAATGATGTTGGTTTATCTAAATGTTTGTGAAATAAAGTTTCTTGCAAAAATGGAGATTTTAGGAAAAATTGACATTTGTTAAGTTGAAGAAATTAAAAATGTCTTTATGTCTTAAAGGCATAATTTTGCAAGTATTGAGAATTTCTAAAATGAAAGGTATGTTTAACCCATTTAATAGGATTCTACGACTTAAAGTCCATCTTCTCATGCATATAAACTTGTAATATTTTGATAATAAATATGTGAACAAGTTTAAAGGATGTTTTGTTGGGTTTAAACAAGAAATAAGAAAAAAAAATGAAAATTTTAATCTTCAAGGTGAGTGAAAAGGGGATTAAAGGGGTGATGAATATAAGGTCGTATGACGACATGTATTGATAAAAATAAAATGCTATTTTTTTATAAAAGTAGTCTTCAAGAGTAATTATATTTCTTGAATAAAGAAAGTAAAGAAATTTTAATTTGAAAATATGGTTAGTAAAGGTGTTGGATTAGTGTTAATGGTTAAACATTGGAAAGTTGGTGTGTGTAACTCAACAATTTTTGGAAAGATTAACACATATGAATTTGGAAAGGAAATAATGGAATAAATATGTTTCTAATTAAAAAGAATGTTGATCCAATGGGTTAAAAGGGTGTTAAGGTGTTAAAAACTATTCAGAACTTAGTGTGGGTAACTTAATGGTGTTTTGGGAAATTAACACTTGTGAAAATGGAGTAAAAGGTGAGTTTGGAAACAAATGAGTAAAGTGGTAATTTTACGTAAAATGGAACATTTTTATGAAATAAAATTGTAGAAAGGGTATTACACATGATAGTACTAATGAACATGATTTTTGGAATAAAAATCAAAGTTAAAGTGTAAAGGATATGAAATGATGATTTTCAAAGTGTAACACAAGTTGGGGTGAAACCCCGGGTTTTGGCTTCGGCCAGAGTAAAAGTGGAATAATGTGGATACTTTCAAAATGTTAAAACACATTAGAAAGGAACTCGGATGAAATCAAGAAAATTAAGGAGGGCCCAAAGCCCTGAGGTGAAAGACCCAAAACACTGGCCAGAGCATATGGTGGCATCGTCGGCAGTGTTGAGCCCGTTAAAGTACGCGATTATTGGAAGATTCTAAGACAAAGATAAATGAATAAGGAACATGCCATGACATGGGTTATGTGGTGAAAACGTGTTAAGACAACCTAACTTGAATGAATTAATAAATATTTTGATAAAGGTTTAAATGGACAAGTGAATGAAAATTTATTGATGTCCATAAGGTCAGGAAAAGGTAGAGTAAGTAAGTAAATGGGTCGTTAATCAACCTAAGTGGTTCAACCCATAATAAGCATAAGAGTGTGTTATAAAAGGGTTTTCAAAGACTAAATAAGTATTTTCTAACACGGTGTTCGCGTGTGTCGAAAGGGTGATTTCCAATTAAAATACTAATGTGGATTGGTTAAAATGAAAAGGGTAATTTCGATAAAGTAATGGCTTTCGGTCAATTTAAGTGGAGTTGTTTCAAATATTTAACCGTGTGTGTTAAATAAAGGGATGAATGTCAAAATAAGAAAAAGAAAGTCTTTTAAAAGATTAAGGTGAATTAATCTGGATAAATAAGGTTTTTGAAAGTAAAATAGTTTTCATGCATAAATATACGTATCTGTATGTGTATATATATAAGGTTGTTATATGTGCACGTAGGAATAACGTCCTAGAGTCTTCTTTGTGTCGTTCGATTCTATACTACATTTGTATATTCCCAATGGGCATTGGCTCACACCCTCGTCTTTGTTACGGCAGGTTGGGTACGGGTTCGTATTTTGAGAACGTTATACAGGTAAGTATTCAACTTGATTTTACGTTAGTAGCTCTGTATGCTTGTACTTCGGGGATGCTTCCCACGGGTCCTTCACCTAGTTTAAACTTGACATTGGGATCGCATGCTAAGCAAGTGAAACGTTAATTAAAATAAAATTGAACTAACAACAATACATAGGTCGTCTCATTGCACTTCACACCTAAAACTCGGGTCGGATCGGATTGACTACGGGTAACCCAATGAAATTCGGGTCGGGCGTTACAAATGGTATCAGAGCTCTAGGTTCAAGGTTCCTTTCGGGAGTGACGTGGTGAGGTTGGTAGTAGATCTTTCGACGTCGGTGTTGATTTGAGAAAATAATGAATTAATTGCTGAAGGAAAGTTAGAGTTATTTTAACTCGGATTGATTTAAAAATCTCAAAAATGATGAATGGTACAAGTTCTCACCGAGTTAAAAATCTCTGCATTTATTCGTTAAGCATATTAACTTTCGCTTTATAATCCATTTTCAATCATACTATATGGCTAAGTGTCAAAACTTTATAAGTTGAGAGATTTGTGAATTAATTCGATATTAAAAAATCGTTTCAAAACTCAATTATATTAAAATCTTTTTGAATTTTTTAATTTTTTAATTTTTTTTTATATGGAGAAAATGACCTCAATACCCCAAAAACCTAATCTCTACAGTCCTCAATGTAAAAGAAAAATTGGAAAAAGCGAAAAGTTAGTAAAGATATTACCACAATGAGAGAATTTCTCCAACACACATTTTCTGAATAAAACAAAAAAATAAAAACAAAAGTATGATACAACAACAATGACCCAATTTCATGTTCACTCGTGGTATACCGGGTCTTAGAGCAGAATGTCCTCCACTTCTCGATCTCACAATTCCAGTTATGGCTGCAACCTTTGACCATTGACTTTGTAAATTTCACCATTTTTTGGCTTCTCTAACTCAATCACTCCATGTGGGTTGACTGTCCTAACGACAAAGGGAGCGTACCACCTAGACCTCAACTTATCGGGAAAGAGATGCAACCTAGAGTTTTACAAGAGCACTTTTTATCCATATTCGAATGAATTCCTTTAGATGGACTTTTCATGGAACATTTTCATTTTATCTTTATACAATTTGGTGTTCTCGTATACATCATTCTTAATCTCTTCCAACTCATTGAGTTGAATTTTTCGGACCTCTCTTGAAGTAGGTTTGTAAAAATTGAAGGTCTTAATGGCCCAATAGGCCTTGTGATCTAACTCTACCGAAAGATGACAAGCTTTTTCGTAGACAAGCTTATACAGGGACATACCAAGTGGTGTTTTGTAGACAATGCGGTAAGCCCACAATGCATCTAATAATCGAAAGGACTAATCCTTTTGATTTGGATTCACCATTTTCTCGATGATTTACTGGTTGGAAACTTTTAATTGACCTTTGTTTTGAGGGTGACAAGAACATCCTACTTTGTGTGAGACTAAGTACTTTTTCAAGAGACTTTTAACGGACCAATTACAAAAATAGGTTCCCTGATAGCTAATGATGGATCGACGTCTACCAAAATGGGAGAAGTGTTTTCTCGAATGAATTTGACTACCACATGGAGATTATTCGCCCTACTTGGTGTAGCTTCTACCCATTTAAACATAAAATTAATCGCCAAAAGGATGTAAAAATTCTCGTAGGATTTCGGGAAGGGACCCATGAAATCGAGGCCCCAACAGTCAAAAACCTCGATAATCAGAATGGGATTTATGGGCATCATGTTTCTTCGTGTTATTTTTAAAATCCATTATGTCGTATACCGTTACAACCGTCGAAGAAATTTACTATGTCATATATCGTTACAACGATCGAAGAAATTCAGGAGCAATCTACTTCAAGACGGATCCGAATATATCAAGGTTCTTCATCAAAAAGACTCCGCGAAGTTTAATTTGGTAAGCTTATCTTTTTAATACCTTAACTTTGCACATAGAGCTTTGGGATATTTTTTCAAAATATTTTTAAGTGTTGGAGCGGACTTTTTCGTCAAAATTTGAGAATGAGCATTTTATCTAAGTCATGTAGCTTACCTCGATTTTGATGCCCAGATCGTTCAAACGAGATGTCATCTCGTTCGAGCGACAAGTGCATGTATCGCGATGTCGTTCAAATGACACATGTACGTCGTTCGCACGAGATACCTATTTTGTTCGAGCGGCTCAGGCGGCGTATTTTTTTTATAAATACTCATTAAATGGTTTCGTTTTCATTAAGAAGTCCCAGCATTTTGAAAGACAGAAAACTGGGAAACTACAGAATCCATTTGACTTCTTCTTTTAGGGTTTAATACATTTTGTTTTCAATTCACAAAAATCCCATATGCTTTGGTGAATTATTTTGGTGTTCAAGAACACACTTTGCTTTTGTTCAACCTCTGTGGAGAAGGCATCTCCATATTTGATCGGTGGATACCGAGCGTAGTCATTCTGCGTGTGGACGAGCCGAAGATGACGAACCGACACCTAGATGGTATTTCATTGTCTCTCGTATCTTTGAAGATTTGTTGAATGCACCGTGCCTTACACACTTGTTGGCGATTATCAGGTTGTATGTAAGTCAAAGGTCTTGTGAATTTTTTAAAGTGTGATAAAAGGTTTTACCGAAAGGGTTTTTTTCCTGAATCGGTCATCTTTATTTTTCATGCATGGTTTGAATGATTTATGACATTTAGATGCATGTTTAGGGGCTGAATTAATTTTGTTTAAAAATAGACCCTAATTAAATAATTGTGCCAAAATAGAAATTTGCGAAGTTAATCAATTATCACACAGTCATACGTGTTTACAAATTGGTATCAGAGCAGGGGATGCTAATTTATCGCGTGATCCTGATTTTTCAAGGATTTAATTTTTTTTTTATACAATTTTCCTTCTCACGTCGTCAAATTGGTATCAGACTAGGTTACGCTAATTTATCACGTATTCCTATTTTCCGCACAATTGTGTGATATTGATTTTTTTGAAAAATCTGATTTTTTAAATTTTGTCGCAATTTTCAATGGAGCACTTGTCTAGTTTGATGCCCCCTCCTATTGACACAAGTCAAATTTTTAATGATTTAAATAGTTTGAAGTTTGAAATAATTTCTGCTTTCGAAAAAAATATTTCAAACTTCAAAAAATATTTTCTAAAAAATTTTCCAAATATTTATGCAAATATAAACAACTCCAACAAATCATTTTATCAATATTGAGTAGTGGAGTAGTGGGAACGGTTGAGCGGAACGTTGCATGAAACATGATACACGTGTGAAGATGATGGATGCATAGATTCAGATCAAGGCCGTCGTGGATGATCGTGTTGACGTGCCGAATGTAGCCGTATCAGACATACATACTATGATCTAGGACGAACAGAAAATTACTAGATTCTACCCCGGACATTTATAAAATTATGTCCTTACAAATCTCCCCCTATGTCTATGCCAGCACATACATAAAAATTTGAATTATGCTATCAAATGACATACAAGATAATATCCCCATTAAACCCTCAAACTGAGAATACTAAATGACATGTCGTTAATCAAACTTCAACATCTTCAAAACTTTAGCTCTTCAGAAACTCTCAAAGCTTTTCTCATCAGGGTGTGCAACATAATGATCATCAATCTTTGTACCTACACACTTGAGAAAAAGCAAAAACTTCGTGACGCGTCGAGTTTGAAATGATATAAGAGTAAATCATTAATAAATCAAATCTCCTCCATAATGCAAAAACTCCCCCATAACATGATAATTCTTTCTCTCCCTTTTTATGATGTCCCCAAATAGACAGATAAGAAGAAACAATCAAAACATGGAGTGTCACGATAAAAATGCAAAGCAAATATGAATCAATCAACGTGCATGCAAAGGTATGTCCCAAAAACATTCACAAACTATTTTTTATTTTTCACATTTTTCATACAAAAATAAGATAACAAAAATCACACCATGGATTTAAACTCAAACAACCAAGTCATGAAAATGGAATGTATGGGTGTGAACACATTCGATAGGTAAATAAACTCAATCAATCATATGTGCATGATGCATACGTGTACCCCTAACGAATGAATATCAAAATTATCCTTAGGTGTAAAAATTGTTGAATTTAGATTACATCGTCTTATGAAAATCAGGAAATCAAAGTCTAAATGATTTCCACACCAATAACGTCCAAAACTATATAGCGCTTTTTAAAGTTTTAATTCTCCATCCAAACACCTTCATATATATTTTCTTTTAGATGTGTATAAACTAAATTCTCAAACTTTGGAGAATCGGTGCAAAAACCTAATTGGACCTTAATTGGCATGAATTTCTTTTTATTGCGTTTAAATTTTTTCGGGCTCTTTTAAACCTCTTTGGACCCCGGATACTAAAATTTCTCAATTTTTTAGGTCCAATTAAACGGCGGCTTAATCGCAAAGGATAAATAATAATCTTTTGTAGCCCTTCACCATTTTCAAACAAAGCACACAAAACCTCACAAACATGGTTCAATGGTGCACACTTTTATTATCTTGTTTTATCGCGCTTGGTTCATTTTAAGGACATGATTGAAGTGAAAACACCCAACCAACATGTGATAAGACAAGCACAATAATCAAACAAATCCGTGCATGTGTGCAATAAAGGATATCATGAGTCAAACATGTAGGAAGTAACAACTAATTACATCTCAATGACTCCAAACATTATAAAGCACATGGATGAATTTACCTATTGTCTTAAAACACTATCAAATAGTCACATGAAAAAATGGAATGAAATTGTGACTCGGTCATCCTAAGTGTTTATCCATAAAAGGTGCAAACAAAATACAAAAATCTTTTTGGATTTTCAAAATATTTATCAAAATAAAATCTTTTTGTATTTTTCAAAATTTTCAAACAGAAAAAAATATAACTACAAAATGATACAACCAGCAGTAGGCATATAATATCGATATGAGCAACATCATATGCTAACAAACAGTAATCACACAAGGGAATCCACAATGAAATCAGATGTGATAAACAGGTAATGCAGTGTTATCAATTAAGCATGGATACCAAGAATAACTGCATATAAACTGTCCAGAAGCAACCCAGTAGTACCAAAACATAATCATATGAACACTAGGTACTAAAAACAGAAGGGAAGCAAAAATTCCAGACATGTCGCTCAAATGACTCAGCTTTGTCGCTCGAACGACAAGGGCATGTCGCGAGAAGCAACTTCGCGCGAGACAGAGCTGTAGCTCAAACGACCTATAGATCTCGCTCGAATGAGAAAATAAAAAATGCCCAGAATGCCCAGAAAATCATACAGTTTTGCCCAGTGCAAAAATTTTGTGAAAACGGTACTTGTAAGGGGCAAACATATCCAAAACAGTGCTAAAACAGTAGCAAAACACACAAATGCAACAAATAAACCAATGTGCGCTACATCAAAGTGAGTCATAACACTAGAAAGAATATATCATAATGCATAGCTAGTGTATGACAAAACATCCAATATAATCAACGAAGCGATCTCACATGGGGTGAATCACGTGCAAGCAAACGAGAATCGTGGACAAATAAACCACAAGCCTCTAAATCCGATTCTCTAACCCAAATTGATTTGTAATGACACGTGGAGGTTTGGGGAATCGAATTTATTCTTTTATTAACCTTCCTATGTCCTTTTAAAATCTTGTAACAGAAACGCCTAAGATGACCTTGCTTACCACAATGTGTGCAAGTGTAAATCGGGCGGTGTGTGTTACCTAAAGGTGGCTCTCTCCTCAAATTTCTCAGTTATTCTCTCCGAATTTGCCTGGGTGGGTCTCTCCTAATGATCCTATGAGGTTCTCTCACGATGTTCCTAGGGAGATCTTTCCTAACAAACTTAGGTGCCTCTTTCTTAACAATCCTAGGAAGCTCTCTCACACGTGTGGGAATGAGTGCAACATATTTTTTAAGACCAATCTCACCCCTATCCTTTTTTATCTCAATGGTGCCTAAAATCTTATCAAGTTTTTCATACCTAAACTCCAAATCAAATTTCACCTTACTTGAATCTTTCAATTCCACCTCAAGTTCACCTATCCCAGATTCAAGTACACGTCTAGAGTCTTCAAACTCTAAAAGTTCCTTTTTCATCACTTCAATCACACCTCGAATATTATCTCTCTCACCCTCGACGTACTCAAGCTTCTCTCTCAAAATATTCTCACGTGCCCTAAGTTCTTCAACTAAAACATCATTATTTTTTAAGGCACGCTCTTTCAATTGAGCTTTCAATTTCAAATTTTCTTTCTTTGTTTTCAAAGACTCAGCATAAAGTTCATTGAAAGCAGTTTGCAAGTCACGCTCATCTACACTTTCATCTTCACTATCATCACCAATCACACGGATGGGAAGCTCTCGTCTAAATGTATAAAAGGCTACTTCTTCCGAATCACTATCACTAAGGGTAGAAACATGAGATGCCGGTTTATTCAATTTCTTCTTTAAATTTATGGTACACTCATCTAACGTGTGACCAACACCATCATCACAAGAACACCTCTCATAGCCGTTTTCATGCGAATTTTCCAATTAACTTTTTCAAAAATTTGACATCGTAGATCATCAAAATCACCAAAAGTCATTTTTGTGAAAAATTGGATCAAAACACAACTACTTAGTGCAACAGACTCTAATACCACTTTGTAGACGTGAGTAGACATATTGCATCAGAAAGTAAATCCTCAAAAAATGAGGATCATGTGATAAATTAGCATAACCCGCTCTGATACCAATTTGTAGAATCGCTACAGCGGAAATATTGCGACTTCTCAAATAAAATCAAATTTTAATTATTCCCAAATTTTAATTAAACCCTAACACATGCATCTAGATGATTTATCAAATAAAATAAAGCATGCAGGATAAAATAAACAATTTCAGGAAAAATCCCCCA
Source organism: Sambucus nigra (assembly GCA_949130495.1). Lineage (NCBI taxonomy): Eukaryota > Viridiplantae > Streptophyta > Magnoliopsida > Dipsacales > Adoxaceae > Sambucus > Sambucus nigra. The sequence goes on from OX422221.1 coordinate 354,982,354, forward strand.
AAGGGGTAAAACCTTTTTGTTTTCACTATAATTTGTAAAAACGGTTACATAGATTACAATGAAAATAAGAGCGACATACGAAATACCCTGAGGCATCAGTTTCGATGTCTCGACTGGAATCTCCCGCAATAACTCCAGGTGGTCAGCAATGAAGAAGAGAAATGGATTCTCCATAAGTTACTCTGTAAGTAATCCCTCCACAATAGCACGCAACTCTCCGGTTGTAGAGTTCTCCCCACAAGTTACTCTAGATGAGTAAATAATCCTCTTGAGGTTTAAGGATTCACACAAATATATGGGAATGGATTTGTGAATCAAAAAAGGTATAAAACCTTTAAAAAGTGAAGTCTATTTTCTGGGCTGTAAAAACGCAAAAACTGGTGCATAAAAGACTCGGGAAAACGTGTAGAATGCACACTAGTATTTATACAAAAATCGAGGCGGCAGCGTCGCTCGAAAGAGATAGGCATCTCGCTCTAACGAAGGACACATGTTGTTCAAACGATATCGCGCGAGATGCTTATCTCGCTTGAACGATAGTGAAAACTCGTTTGAACGATCTCGTCGACCGAGGCCCTCTACTTCTACACGTAGAAAAAAAAATACTTTCGATAAAAAATATTTCAGACTTCAAAAAATATTTTCTAAAAAATTTCCCAAATATTTATGCAAATATAAGCAACTTCAATAAATCATTTTACCAATATTGCGTAGTGGAGTAGTGGGAACGGTTGAGCAAAACATTGCATGAAACATGATGCACGTGTGAAGATGATGGATTCGGATCAAGGTCGTCGTGGATGATCGTGTTGACGTGCCGAATGTAGCGGTATCAGAGATGCATACTATGATCTAGGACAAACCAAAAACTCCTAGATTCTACCCCGAACATTTACAAAATTATGTCCTTACAGAGGACCTTAAAAATTCGATGGTTTTTGTTTGTGCCAAAGAAGATAAAAATATTTTAATCAATGAGTTTGTGGCACGTGAAAAGACTCTTAGGGAAAAGTTTGCTTTTATTGAGTGGGAGAGAGATAACCTTCTAGGTTTAATTGATAATTTGAAGAAAGAGTCCCTGAGATTGGAAGAGTCGAATTCTTTGCTTTAGTCAAAAATTTTGAAGTTAAAAAATGATTTGACAGACTCGAGTAGGTTTGATAGTGATGGTAATGGCTCATCTTGTTCTCTTTCTTCTAGTCCTAAAGCCAAAATCATTATTTATTTTAGAGGGTCAACCATTCCTAAGGACGTCAGATAAGGTCAACCCATAGGTGTCATTCCACCCATTTACACATGTTCATATTGTGGTAGGAATGGTCACCTTAGGAAGTTTTTGTTTTGATCTTGGATAAGTCCTAGGAAGTTTATGTCTAGTGTTCCCTTGGTTCCTAAATCCCCCACACGACATTTCACATCTATTTGGGTTAGAAAATCACTTTTAGAGGCACTAGATTTTAGACAAGTTGATTCCCGTTTGCTTGCACATGATTCTTCTCTTGCCATATCATATAGATGACTGTGTTCGCATGTTTGTCATAAGCTAGTTTTTTGTTTCAAGATATTTATGTTTGCTAGCTTTGTGACATGTATTTTTTGTATAAATTTTTGCTTTTGAAAATTTTGAAAAATACAAAAAGATTTTATTTTGATAAAAATTTTGAAAAATTCAAAATGAGTTTTGTATTTTGTTTATACCTTTTATGGATAGACACTTAGGATGACCGAGTCACAACATCATTTCAATTTTCATGTGACTATTTGATAGTGTTTTGAGATAATATATCATGTTATATTTGTGCTTTATAATGTTTGGAGTCATTGCGATGTAACTGAGTGTTGCTTCCTACATGTTTGACTCATGATTTCCTTTATTGCACACACGCACGAATTTGTTTGATTATTGTGATTGTCTTATCACATGTTGGTTGGGCGTTTTCACTTCAATCATGTCCTTAAAAACGAACCAAGTACGATAAAACTTGATAAAAAGTGAGCCGTTTGTGAGTTTGTCTGCTTTATTTGAAAACAGGGAAGGGCTACGAAAGGTTCATTTGACCTTTGCGAATACTAAGCCACCATTATATCGGACCTAAAAAATTGAGAAATATTATTATTCGGGGTCCAAAGAGGTTTAAAAGAGCCCGAAAAAATTTAAAGGCAATAAAAAGAAATTCATGCCAAAAGGGGGCCATTAGGTTTTTGCACCGATTCGCCAATGTTTGAAGATTTAGATTACCTCCAAAAGAAAATATATATGAGGGAGTTTGGATGGAGAATTAAAACGGGTTTGCACGTCCTTGAAAGTCTTGAAAAAGCGCTACATAGTTTTGGTCGTTATTGGTGTGAAAATCACTTTGAATTTGATTTGTTGATTTGCATAAGACGATGCCATCTAAATTCAACAATTTTAACACCTAAGGATACTTTTGATGTTCATTCGTTAGGGGTAGACGTATTCATCGTGCACATATGATTGATTGAGTGTATTTACCTATCTAATGTGTTCACACCCATTCATTCTGTCTCCATGACTTGGTTGTTTGAGCTTAAATCCATGGTGTGATTTTTGGTATCTTATTTTTGAACGAAAAAATTGAAAAACCAAAAATAGTTTGTTGAATCTTTTGAGATATACATTTGCATGCGCGTAGTTTGATTCATGTTTGCTATGCATTTTATCGTGACACTCCATGTTTTGATTGTTTCTTCTTATCTATCTATTTGGGGACATCATAAAAAGGGGGAGAAAGAATTATCATGTTATGGGGGAGTTTTTGCATTATGGGGGAGATTTGATTTATTAATGATTTATTCTTATATCGTTTCAAACTAGATGCATCACGAAGGTTTTTTCTTTATCTCATGTGTGTAGGTACAAAGATTGAAGATCATTATGTTGCACACCCTGATGAGAAAAGCTTTGAGATTTGATGAAGACTTTTTGAAGAACAGTTTGAGATCTTGCAAATTTATTCATGGGATGGTAGATTTGTATAGGCATTTTGGTATTTGATAATTCGGATGTTTCTATGTATGTACCGGCATAGAGATATTGGGAGATTTGTAAGGACATATTTTATAAGTCCGTTATCAATTCATTATGTCGTATACGATTACAACCGTTGAAGAAATTCAAGAGCAATCTACATCAACATGGATCCGAATGTATCAAGGTTCTTTATCAAAAAGACTCCGCGAAGTTTACTTTGGTAAAGTTATGTTTTTAATACCTTAACTTTACACTTAGAGCTTTGGGATATTTTTTCAAAATATTTTCTAAGTGTTGGAGCGGACTTTTTCGTCAAAATTTGAGAATGAGTATTTTTTCTAAGTCCTGTAGTGTACCTCGATTTTGACGCCCACGTCGTTCAAAGGAGATTTCATCTCTTTCGAGCGATATGTGCATGTCGCGCGATGTCGTTCAAATAACACGTGTACGTCGTTCGCGCGAGATACCTATTTCGTTCAAGCGACTGAGGCGGCACGTTTTTTTATAAATACTCATTAAATGGTTTCGTTTTCATTAAGAAGTCCTAGCGTTTTGAAAGATAGAAAACTGCGAAACTGCAAAATCCTTTTGACTTCTTCTTTTAGGGTTTAATCCCTTTTTGTTTTCAAATCACAAAAATCCCATATGCTTTGATGAATTGTTTTGGTGTTCAAGAACGCACTTTGCTTTTGTTCAACCTCTGTGGAGAAGGCATCTCCATATTTTATGGGTGGATGCCGAGCGTAGTCATTCTGCGTGTGGACGAGCCGAAGACGACGAACAGACACCTGGAGGGTATTTCGCTGTCTCTCGTATCATTGAAGGTTTGCTGAAGGCACCGTGCATTACACACTTGTGGGAGATTATCAAGTTGTATGTAAGTCAAAGGTCTTATGAATTTTTCAAAGTGTTATAAAAGGTTTTACCCGAAAGGTTTTTTTCCTGAATTGGTAGTCTTTATTTTTCATGCATGTTTTGAATGATTTATGACATTTAGATGCATGTTTAGGGGCTGAATTAATTTTTTTTTAAAATAGACTCTAATTAAATAAGTGTGCCAAAATAAAAATTTGCGAAGTTAATCAATTATCACACAGTCATACGTGTTTACAAAACCGCACCTATGGCATAGTCGGAAGCATTACATATAATCTCAAAGGAATGATTCCAGTCGAGAGGTCACATAATGGGTCCAGAAGTCAATTTCTTCCTTAGCCTTTCAAATGATTGAAGGAAATAATTGGTTAAATCAAAGGGTGTGTCCTTAGTAAGAATATTACACAAAGGTCGAGTGATTATGCTCAAATCCGTAATAAATCTCTGATAGAAATCGGCATATCCTAAGAAGGATTGAACTCCATGCATGGTTTTTATGGGTGGGAGATTAGAAATTAGATCAATTTTATCTTTATCAACATCGATACCCTTTTGAGAAATGATGTGACCTAGAATGATGCCTTGTTTGACCATGAAATGACATTTTTCTAAATTAAGCATGAGATTTTTTCCTTACACGTTTTTAGAATGAGGGTGAGGTGGTGAATTCACTCATCAAAACAATACCCAAACACTCATCATACACTGTTGAAAGGTAGCAGGTTATTGCATAACCCAAAGGGGGCATGCGTCGATAAGCAAAAGTACCAAATGGACAAGTGAATGTGGTTTTACCTTGATCCTTAGTATTTGTGGGAATTTGATTATAGCCTGAATAACCATCAAGAAAACAGTAATAGGGATGGCAGGATAATCTCTCAAGCATTTGGTCTATGAAAGGAAAAGAAAAGTGATCCTTCCTTGTGAAGGCGTTCAATTTCCTATAATCGATACATACACACCAACTGGTTCGATTCCTAGTGGGTACTAACTTATGTTCGTCATTTTTCACCACCGTGATACTGGATTTCTTCAGAACAACCTAAATGGAGCGGACCCATTGGCTATCAGAGATGGGGTAGATAATACCCGCATTTAACAATTTGAGCATCTCAGCTCGGACGACCTCTTTTATATTAGGATTAATTCTACGTTGTGCTTTATAAAAAAATTTAACATTATCCTCTAAGTTAATCCTATGCATGCACTTATCCCTTTAGTGTCGGGTATGGTCCATATAATCGCTTATTTATGTTCATTGAGAACAAGCAATAACGTACCTTCATGTTCTTTGTCCAAGTCGTACGCGATGATAACAGGAAAGGTGTCTGAAGGTCCTAAGAACCTATATTCGAGTGTTTCATGAAGTGGCTTCATTTCAAGCTCGGAGGCTTTCTCAATCGAGGACGGAATGGGTGACGTGGATGTGACACCCCGACTAATTAAATACCGGGTAGCTACTCCTTTATTAAATCAATACAAAATGCCAAGTTGATTCAGTTAATAGCATCACTGTCGAAAACATTTTAAAGATTACTAACCACCTAGTATTCAAAAAGTAAGTTGCCAAATTTTAAATTAAGTCTGATTAACATGCAATACAAGAATAATGGAAGAACAACATAATCCATTCACCATAACGAAGTAATGAAATAACTAACAAATAGTAATAAGTCCGGAGGAAAAACTCCTCACAACAATCCCACGAATGAAATAATAACATAAGTCTGAATCCTGAATTAATTACATGCCCGAAGTCTGAATAACTGAAATAAATGAAATGCCTCTAAAAGAAATGGGCGACATGCCCTACAACTGATAAATGCTGAATATGGAGTCAAGATAGATGAAGCGTCTACAAGCAAAGTCCTGTAACTTCCACAAACAGCTACAGCTCGTCACCTGAATGAGGATCCTAAGCATGGTGTCCTTGTGGCTGGGCACCTAAAATGGTTTTTACAAAAAAATAGATTTGAAAGAAAATGGGTCAGAGCCCGAAAGTGGAAATCATTTTAAAAACAGCAAGTGTTTTAATAACATTAAAACATTAAATGCAAAATACATGTTAGGACGTGCACTCACATGAAATTCTCACCTCTCGACTACATGTGCACTCCTAACGTACCGTACCCATCTAAATGACATACATGTCTAACCAAACCGTAAGAAGTTCTACCCCTTACTACTCGATTTCCATATTACATTCTAGCGTTATCAATTAAATAGAGGGATTTACTTAAACTCGGATTCTCAATTAGTAATACAATTCACTATCGGTTAACCCGTTATGCTTCTCAAAACATTACCATAAGTATATTCATAATACCAACATTAAAGTTCCCATTAATTAAGTGTATATTATTCACGTCATAAATATACAATACAAGCACCCCGAGACTAAGCTGCGGTGCACACATACTCTGCTATCCATCCCGGTACATCACGTACATAAGGATCACGCATTCCGAATCTCTCAGGAATCGTTCTCAAAAAACAACAATCACAAACAATGGAGGCGAACACAGTCGCATCACATGGGTCACGCACATACCTGCGCTCCCACGATCATCAGACTTATTAACATCCCAATAAGTCCTTCTCTGACCTATGTTCATCGAGGTACCAGTCTAAATCCGGGCAACACAAGGATTAGAGGGCCCTAACCGAACGTAAACCTCCCGTGATAGCAAGTACGGTAGGTATGTCATACACATAAAATCAATACATATACTAAGTATGAACACATCTTAGTAATCACCATATTTTATTTGTAGTACATTTCTCATTCTCGTACCTACGTATAATGTTACACAATTTACATATTCCCGGATGATACAATTATACAAGCCTTTAATTGTTCTCATGTTGTAATAGACACTCACGTCCTAATCTATAATTTCCATTTGGTTCGAATCACACTTCTAGGTTTTACTCCTCTATATATCTCAAATGTCCCTACTATATCAATTTATCATCAAGGGAAGGTTATCTCTACCATTCAATAAGGTTACGGGACACGCGAAATCAAAACAGGCTAAAAAGCCTAAACTGTCAACTCGTTAGAAGTCTCGTTCGAACGAGGTTGTTCGAACGAGGTTGTTCGAACGAGAGTTCGTTCGAACGAACTGGGCCTTCTAACGAGATCTCATTCGAACTAAAGTCATCGAACGAACATCCCTCTCGTTAGAAGTCAAACTGTCAACTCGTTAGAAGCTTGTTCGAACGAGCTCGTTCGAACGACCTGGGCAGGTCTTCTAACGAGTGGCCAGTTTCGAGCCCAGAAATCCCTTTTTTCGTTTTTCCAACTTTTCTTCCTCTCTAATCTCCTCTAAACATCAATACAAAAATTGTTCAAGGTTTCTAATCGTCCCTAATCATACTTAGGTCACATACTAACGTGTTTGGTGGTGTTAATTCATTCTAAACATCATCCAAATATCAAATTTATACATTTTTCCCCAATTTCAAGAACATGAACCCTAGAAATTCTTAAATCCCCAATGAGTCTAATTAAATCCGTTTTTGTTTCATCCAAAATATATTATCATCAGATTAATCACCTACATACAATTCTACATGCAATTCCTCATCAAAATACAAGTTTCTAATTCCAATTTAATGGGTTTTCATCAATCTCCCAAAACAATACAGTTTTATCAATTTCCTACGCATGGAAGAAACATTCTTTATAATAAACGAAATTAAACCACTTGCCTTATTTGTATCTCTGATTTTGATGTTGAAGATCGAATCGTTCTCTCTCTCTCTGCAGAATTTCTCCTCTCTCTCTCTTCAAGCTTTTCTTCTCCAAAGTGACAATGGTGGCTAGGGTTTTTGCCTTAGGAACTTTTGGGACTAATTCTAATAACCCCCGTAGCCCATTAAGTTATTAGTGGGTTTAGTGGGTAATTACTAAATCAGATAATTATTTCCTAATTTTCGTGGGTTTTAATTCCCAAAAATCCAAAATTACCAAATTACCCTTATATGTTGCCGGTATGGCCTAAAAATGCCCCGGGACCCAAACTAAACCCCCGGCTAGTGTTTTCTGACTATTTCGACCCTTCCGGACGCGTTGGCGCACTCAAAACGACCATACGGTTAATAGAAATAAAATTCACTTTTATAATTAAAATAATTATATTCCTGACGCGACTATCACACGCGTCTCAACAAAATTCCCAAATTGCCGTATTTCAATCTCACGACAAATTTCATAATTCAATATTCATATATAACCATATATACTCATTATAATCAAATACCAACTCGCATCTCGCTAGTATTTTAATTCGGATTAATTTCCAATTAATACACATTTAATTCAATTAATCCCATAAATAAATATCACAAAAATACGGGGTATTACATACTTCCCCCCTAATAACTGAATTTCGTCCCGAAATTCGGAACTAGAAAGTACCTAGTAAGAACAACTCTGGATAACGTTCGCGCATCTCATCCTCGCGCTCCCATGTGGACTCCTCGACATTATGATGTCGCCACTGAACACGTATTAACGGAACTATCTTTGACCGCCGTTTCCGCTCACTTCGGTCCAAAATAGCAATCGGCCCCTCCTCGTAGGAGCTATCAAGCTGGAGATCGATGTCCTCCAAAGCAATATGAGAATGAGCCAAATCGTCTCTAAGATATTTCCTTAGCGAGGAAATATGAAACACATCGTGAATCCGATGCAAATGCTCCGGTAATCCAAGCCTATATGCAACCGGTCCAATCCGCTCAATAATAGGAAATGGTCCCACATATCTCGGTGCCAACTTCCCTTTCTTCCCGAAACGCATAATCCCCTTCATAGGAGATACTCTGAGCAAAACTTGGTCCCCCACTTCAAATTCCCTGAAGGACCTCTTCGCATCAGCATAGCTCTTCTGCCGATCCTGAGCTACCCGAATGCGACTCCGAATCAATTCTATCCTCACCAAAGTATCCTGAATCACTTCCGACCCAAGTAGTTTGTTGTCCCCCACTTCCAACCAACATGCTGGGGAACGACAAGGTCTACCGTACAACGCCTCAAATGGAGCCATGCCAATGGTGAACTGGTAGGAGTTGTTGTAGGCAAAATCCACCAGTGGAAGATACTGCTCCCATCCACCCCCAAAATCAATGATGCACATACTTAGCATGTCCTCCAACATCTGGTTTGCACGCTTGGTCTGTCCATCGGTCTGCGGGTGATACGACGTACTCAACCGCAATTCCGTGCCCATGGCCTCCTGAAAACTTTCCCAAAACAGTGAAACAAATATCTTATCTCTGTCAGACACGATATTTAGGGGTACACCGTGAAGTCTCACTATCTCTGCAATAAAGAGTTGGGCATACTGTCCCGTAGTGTAGTCTGTCCTTACGGGTAGAAAATGAGCGACTTTGGTCAACCTGTCCACAATCACCCAAACGGAGTCGTGACCTCTCTGTGACGTAGGTAACCCCGTGATAAAATCCATGAATATGCTCTCCCACACCCACATCGGGATCTCCAATGGCTGTAGAAGTCCTACCGGTCTCTGATGATCCACTTTTACTAGATGACAAGTGGCGCATTTAGAAACAAACACGGCAATATCTCTCTTCATCCCGCTCCACCAATACTATCGTCTCATGGCTTGGTACATTTTATCCCCTCCGGGATGTACTGCGAACCGTGAGCCGTGCGACTTTGCCATCACTTCGTGCTGCAATTCCTCCCCTTCCGGAACTACCAATCTCCCATTGAAGCTTAATCCCCCATCTGAGCTAACGGTATAGGATTCGGCTCCCTCTGCTAGTAATCGAACAATCAGCTCCTGACAGAACGAGTTATCTGCTTGTGCCTTTATCACTCTCGTGACAATCTACGGCGTAACAGTCATTACCGACATGAATGATCGGGCCACTGCATCCTGGTGTCCCAATTCTTTCCACTTAGCCTTCCACACCCCTGCCACCTCATCTACTGGCCTACGTCTCAGCGCGTCTGCTACCACGTTAGCCTTCCCCGGGTGATACTGGATATCAAACTGATAGTCCTTCACAAACTCAAGCCACCTTCGCTGCCGCATATTCAACTCCTCTTGCGTGAATAGGTACTGTAGGGACTTGTGGTCCATGAACAGTCGAAACTTCTCTCCCAAAAGGTAATGTCTCCAAATCCGAAGGGCAAATACAACTGCCGCCAACTCCAAATCGTGAGTGGGGTAATTCTTCTCATGAGGCTTAAGCTTACGGGAAGCATAAGCTATGGCTTGACTCTCCTGCTGTAATACACCTCCAAGTCCCTGCAAGGACGCATCGGTGTAGACTAGATACTCAACTCCCGATCTCGGCAATGCTAACACAGGTGTTGAGGTCAACTTATCCTTCAACTAATCAAATGCCAACTGACAGGCATCACTCCAGATGAATGGCACACCCTTACGAGTCAGATGTGTCAAAGGACCCGCTATCTTTGAAACTCCCCGAATGAACCTCCTGTAGTATCCTGCTAGGCCCAAGAAACTACGGATCTCTGTCGGTGTCTTGGGCTATCCCCACTCCCTCACCACGGATACCTTCCCCGGATCAATAGATATCCCCCGATCGGAAATAATGTGTCCCAAAAACTGGACCTCCTTCAGCCAAAACCCGCACTTCTCATATTTTGCATACAGCTCGTTCTGACGTAGCGTCTGTAAAACTTGCCTCAAATGCTCGGCGTGCTCCTCCTCTGTCTGGGAGTAAACCAAAATATCATCAATGAAGACAATGACAAACTGATCAAGGAACTCCCTGAACACCCTATTCATCAAGTCCATAAACACTACTGGAGCGTTGGTCAAACCAAAAGGCATAACCCGAAACTCGTAAGAACCATATCTCGTTAAGAATGCAGTCTTTGATACATCCTCATCCCTGATACGCAGCTGATGGTATCCTGATCTCAAATCAATCTTTGAGAAGAAAGAAGCTCCTCTCAACTGGTCGAATAAGTCATCGATTCGAGGCAACGGATACTTATTCCGTATCGTGACCTTATTCAACTCTCGGTAATCCACACACAATCTCAGTGAACCATCTCTCTTCTTCACGAACAACACAGGGGCACCCCACGGCGAAGTACTCCTCCGTATAAACCCCTGACCCAACAACTGTTCAATCTGATCTCGTAGCTCTCGCATCTCTGCCGGAGCCATACGGTACGGTGCGCGTGCTATAGGTCTCGTATCTGGCAATAAGTCTATGATAAAGTCTATCTCATGACTGGGGGGTAGGCCTGGAATCTCCTGAAACACATCGGAATACTCCCTGACAACTGGGATCGAATCTAAAGGAATAACAACCTCCTTAGAGGTATCCTCCTCTATGTAGTACAAATGAGCGGTCGAACCTCCCTCTGGGCGAGGCATCGCCACTACAAACATCTCTTGTCCCCGGAATGGCAAAAACAATGCTCCCACCGAAGTAATCAATCATGGCTCTATAATCAGCGAGCCAATCCATACCGATAATCACATCATGCACATGCATATCTAATACCAACATGTCTGCAGGTAATACCAAACTACCAATCTCTACCCCCACTCCCCGGCATATAAAGAAAATAAGCGACCCACTCCCCCAATGGTGAGTCTACACACGTCACTGTGCTCTCTGCTGTGGCTAAAAACCCTAAGGCTTTCGCAAAATGTGTAGCTATAAAACAGTGCGTTACCCCCGTATCAAACAAAACCCGACCCATAGTACCATGGATAGGAAACATACCCTCAATCGCGGGTGGTGCCTGTGGAGCTGCTTCCTGGTGGACGTTATTGACACGTCCATACTGCAACTACCCCTGCTGCACAGGAACTGCTGGAATGGCTGGTAATGCTGGCACCTGGGCTGGAGCTGGGAGGGCAGGTGGAAGAAGTGGCCTCAGCGTCTCATGTCGAGCACCCTGCTGCTGCTGCGGGGCCCTGCCCCTATCGGGATAGTACTGGCGTTTATGGCCAGTCTTGCCACAAACGAAACACTTCCCTGGGAAGTTCCCCCCTCTATGTCCCTACTGTCCCCGGCCCTGGTGGCCGTTACCGTTCCTCCACTGGCCCTGCTGGCCCTGCTGAAACTGTTGTTGACCATTCTGACCCTGCTAGTTCTGATGGTCGTTCGGACCCTGATGGCCCTGCCGGAAACCTCCCTGTCCGTGTCTGAAATTTCCCGACCTGAACCTCTTGTGATCCCCCTGCTGGGAACCCTGGTCACCCTTCTCTGCCCCTGATCAGATTGTGCCCCACTGGCACCATTTCCTCCAGTCCTGCCCTGATGGCTGGACTCTCCTGACCTCTTGCCCTCAGCCATGTGAAAGCAATGGTCCTGGTAGTGTAACAGTGCAGCGTTAACCACATCAGAGTAAGTGGCCAACGATAGGTTCCCCAACAAATGCTGACGGATCCTCCAAGTCAACCCGTCTGTAAATTTCTGTATCTTCTTCTCCTCTGTCGGTATCTCATCCGGAACAATGTTCAGAAGATTAGTGAATTCGGCCCCATACTCGGCCACAATCTTACCCTCCTGCTTGAGGTTCATCAACTTCCTCCTCATCTCCGTGTGAACAGCTGACAGAAAGTATTTGTGGTCGAACCGCACCCAAAACTCCTGGATAGTGAGAGTATCTCTCTCCTCCATGGTGGTAATAGACTCCCACCACTGCAGTGCAGACCCCACTAGCTTAAAGGTAGCTAGTATCTGCTTCTGAACCTCGGTGCACTCATACATCCTCAAGTGCCGCTGAATATCCTTCCTCCACTGACTCGAAACCACAACATCGGAGCTACCGGCGAACTCCGATGGATGTGCTTTCTGAAAAGCATCTCGAACACGTTCCCAAGCAGACGGGAATGCATGTGCCTGAACCGGTGCGGCTACTGGCGCCTGAGGTGGTGCCTTCTAAACTACGGCTAGTGTGGCATTTACCGCTTGGGCTACAATAGCTGCAACCTCGGCGGCATTCATCGTGCCCTGAACTGGTGCGGGCTGTGGTTCTGGTGTTGCATTCCTGGGAACCCGTTGTGCACGTCGTGGAGGCATTCTGAAATAAGAATAAAGTCTATAAGTTCGCAGTTATAAACTCAAAATAGCTGAAGAACGTAGCATATACAAGAGAATACAACAGTCCTAAAATATAGGGCTCTACATTAAAGAAAGCTTAGCGGAAAACATAATAAGCCGTACAGATCCTAAAAGACACTAGAACCTGATGCTCTGATACCACCTGTGACACCCCGACTAATTAAATACCGGGTAGCTACTCCTTTATTAAATCAATACAAAATGCCAAGTTGATTCAGTTAATAGAATCACTGTCGAAAATATTTTAAAGATTACTAACCACCTAGTATTCAAAAAGTAAGTTGCCAAATTTTAAATTAAGTCTGATTAACATGCAATACAAGAATAATGGAAGAACAACATAATCCATTCACCATAACGAAGTAATGAAATAACCAACAAATAGTAATAAGTCTGGAGGAAAAACTCCTCACAACAATCCCACGAATGAAATAATAACATAAGTCTGAAATTTGAATTAATTACATGCCCGAAGTCTGAATAACTGAAATAAATGAAATGCCTCTAAAAGAAATGGGCGACATGCCCTACAACTGATAAATGCTGATGTGGAGTCAAGATAGATGAAGCGTCTACAAGCAAAGTCCTGTAACTTCCACAAACAGCTACAGCTCGTCACCTGAATGAGGATCCTAAGCATGGTGTCCTTGTGGCTGGGCACCTAAAATGGTTTTTACAAAAAAATAGATTTGAAAGCAAATGGGTCAGAGCCCGAAAGTGGAAATCATTTTAAAAACAGCAAGTGTTTTAATAACATTAAAACATTAAATGCAAAATACATGTTAGGACGTGCACTCACATGAAATTCTCACCTCTCGACTACATGTGCACTCCTAACGTACCGTACCCATCTAAATGACATACATGTCTAAGCAAACCATAAGAAGTTCTACCCCTTACTACTCGATTTCCGTATTACATTCTAGCGTTATCAATTAAATAGAGGGCATTACTTAAACTCGGATTCTCAATTAGTAATACAATTCACTATCGGTTAACCCGTTATGCTTCTCAAAACATTACCATAAGTATATTCATAATACCAACATTAAAGTTATCATTAATTAAGTGTATATTATTCACGTCATAAATATACAATACAAGCACCCCGAGACTAAGCTGCGGTGCACACATACTCTGCTATCCATCCCGGTACATCACGTACATAAGGATCACGCATTCCGAATCTCTCAGGAATCGTTCTCACATAACAACAATCACAAACAATGGAGGCGAACACAGTCACATCACATGGGTCACGCACATACCTGCGCTCCCACGATCAGCAGACTTATTAACATCCCAATAAGTCCTTCTCTGACCTATGTTCATCGAGGTACCAGTCTAAATCCGGGCAACACAAGGATTAGAGGGCCCTAAGCGAACGTAAACCTCCCGTGATAGCAAGTATGGTAGGTATGTCATACACATAAAATCAATACATATACTAAGTATGCACACATCTTTGTAATCACCATATTTTATTTGTAGTACACTTCTCATTCTCGTACCTACGTATAATGTTACACAATTTACATATTCCCGGATGATACAATTATACAAGCCTTTAATTGTTCTCATGTTGTAATAGACACTCACGTCCTAATCTATAATTTCCATTTGGTTCGAATCACACTTCTAGGTTTTACTCCTCTATATATCTCAAATGTCCCTACTATATCAATTTATCATCAAGGGAAGGTTATCTCTACCATTAAATAAGGTTACGGGACACGCGAAATCAAAACAGGCTAAAAAGACTAAACTGTCAACTCGTTAGAAGTCTCGTTCGAACGAGGCTGTTCGAACGAGAGTTCGTTCGAACGAACTGGGCCTTCTAACGAGATCTCGTTCGAACGAAAGTCATCGAACGAACATCCCTCTCGTTAGAAGTCAAACTGTCAACTCATTAGAAGCTCGTTCGAACGAGCTCGTTCGAACGACCTGGGCAGGTCTTCTAACGAGTGGCCAGTTTCGAGCCCAAAAATCCCTTTTTTCGTTTTTCCAACTTTTCTTCCTCTCTAATCTCCTCTAAACATCAATCCAACGATTGTTCAAGGTTTCTAATCGTCCCTAATCATACTTAGGTCACATACTAACGTGTTTGGTGGTGTTAATTCATTCTAAACATCATCCAAATATCAAATTTATACATTTTTCCCCAATTTCAAGAACATGAACCCTAGAAATTCTTAAATCCCCAATGAGTCTAATTAAATCCGTTTTTGTTTCATCCAAAATATATTATCATCAGATTAATCACCTACATACAATTCTACATGCAATTCCTCATCAAAATACAAGTTTCTAATTCCAATTTAATGGGTTTTCATCAATCTCCCAAAACAATACAGTTTTATCAATTTCCTATGCATGGAAGAAACATTCTTTGTAATAAATGAAATTAAACCACTTGCCTTATTTGTATCTCTGATTTTGATGTTGAAGATCGAATCGTTCTCTCTCTCTCTGCAGAATTTCTCCTCTCTCTCTCTTCAAGCTTTTCTTCTCCAAAGTGACAATGGTGGCTAAGGTTTTTGCCTTAGGAACTTTTGGGACTAATTCTAATAACCCCCGTAACCCATTAAGTTATTAGTGGGTTTAGTGGGTAATTACTAAATCAGATAATTATTTCCTAATTTTCGTGGGTTTTAATTCCCAAAAATCCAAAATTACCAAATTACCCTTATACGTTGCCGGTATGGCCTAAAAATGCCCCGGGACCCAAACTAAACCCCCGGCTAGTGTTTTCTGACTATTTCGACCCTTTCGGACGCGTTGGCGCACTCAAAACGACCATACGATTAATAGAAATAAAATTCACTTTTATAATTAAAATGATTATATTCCTGACGCGACTGTCACACGCGTCTTAACAAAATTCCCAAATTGTCGTATTTCAATCTCACGACAAATTTCATAACTCAATATTCATATATAATCATATATACTCATTATAATCAAATACCAACTCGCATCTCGCTAGTATTTTAATCCGGATTAATTTCCAATTAATACACATTTAATTCAATTAATCCCATAAATAAATATCACAAAAATACGGGATATTACAGTGGAGAGAGAGAGTGGCTCTGGCTTAAATTTCCAACTTCCTACTTCCATGACAGGGGCGGAGTCGAGGAAGGCATTGACTTGTTCGATAGAGTTTTTGACATCGAATTTGGACCCAAAAAAGGCGAGACATGATGCTAAGTTTGCTCAAAGTCTCTTGGACAATACTATCAATCATGTCGGCGTCCACGAGGTCATCATCATTGGGTCATTGTTTGATCAAATTGAACATGTTAAGGTCCATAGTCATGGTCCCATAGGATATGTTCAATTAGCTGCTATGACACCTAATGACGGCATCGGACGTGGAAAGGAAGGGACGACCCAAAATAACCAAAATTTGGGCCATAGGATTATGAACATATTGGGTATCCAAAACCACAAAATCGACTGGAAAGATGAAGTCACCCACTTTAGTTAAGAAATCCATTGCAGTTATAGGGACAACAAGATCTGACCATAACTCACTAAATGCACGAATAATTCTCAACACATTTGGTCGTCTCACGCAACTAACACTAATATTTGGTTAGTAAAGCCTAAGACTGGATAACCCAGATTCGTCCGACCAGGGTACCTAGTAAGGCAGCTCAGTTAGGCAATAGCCTACTATGTTATCATAAGACTGAACTACTAGTAGAACCATTTTAACTCATCAAGATGACATAACTTAAAGTTACGATGATTTGATTACATCTACTTGTGAAAAAATAATGTGTGAACCATTATTCCTGAGATAGTAAGGTTATATGGGGTACAAGTAGACATTTTGTCTAATAGAGTCGAGAGAGTTATGACTCAATTATTGGGAAGTGTTTCCGGGAGACCATGAATATCGATATGAGAATGTATACGGCCTAACACACCCGCGGGAGGATGGGTAAACTGAGAGTTCTAGTATGTATTGTGAAATACGTTGTATTTTCAAGTATGGGAAGGTTTAGAGTAATATCTTCCACCGGTGGAGTTAGTGTACGATGACACCCCTTATCTCAATATCGATACGACTCCAATTGAGGTGCCATATGAAAAATCTTATCATCCTTGTGCTTATTGGATAGAGGTGAAGGACAATGAGCTACTAGGGCCAGAGGAATTTAGGGCCCGTTAACCATGATTGAAATGATTTGGAGTCGCATTGTTGCATGTTGGAATGAGGAAATTAGTACCAAGTCATGTGGGATCTTTTTCTATTATTGTTAACATGGAACTAGGAGCTTACAGGCTTGGGTTCCATAGTCCGTATAAACAAGAATAAACTACTGATGCGATATGGTAGTAAGACGAATTCGTATGTTTCTAAATACTGATTAATCTACTAGTGCGAGTAGTAGGGGGCTAGATAGTAATTATCAAAAATTTAAGTAGTGAAGCTTAAATGGTAAGGCTCGGAGAGTAAATTTATAACATCTGTGTGTTGTATATTATTATGGGTATTAGATAATGTGTTGTATGGGCGGTACAACATAGATTACATGAGATGTAAGGTAAATACCCGGAGTTGTCCTTACCAGAAATGCCTTACTTTCTGAATTTCGGGACGAAATTCCGTTATTAGGAGGGAAGTATGTAACACCTCGTATTTTTTAGCATTTAAATAATTATGTGATTTATAATTATTGTTGGATTAATTGAATTAAAATGTGAGATTTAATTATTAATTAATCAGGATTAAAATAGATAGATATTAACTAGCGTGCCAGTGTTAATACTCATTGATTGAATATTACTGAGTGAATAAGTAATATGGAATTATTGAATTTGATAAATTGTCGAGAATGAGAAATGCGACATTTAGTAATTTAAGTCAGACGCGCGTGTGAGTCGTGTCGGGACTAATTAATTGAAATAAGAAGATAATTTATTTTTATAAACTTGTATGGTCATTCTGAGTGCGCCGTTTAGTCAGGGAGGGTTGAGATAGTCATAAAACTCTACCTGCTTATTTTATTTGGACTCCGGGATATTTTTAGGCCAAGCCGGCACCCCGTAGAGGTAGTTTTGTAATTTGGGTTTTTGGAGAATTAAAAAGATGAAAATCAGTAATTAAATAGAAAAGTTACATGGGTGAGACGTTACCTATCAGTTTCTAAACCTAAGTCAGAGAGAGGGAAAACCTAAGAGGGAGAAAAAGAACTCCATAGGTGTTCTTAGAGAAAGACTTAAGCCTTCACACCAATAGTTCCACCAATGCGTAGATCGAAAAGTGAGAAACGCACCAATACCAACATTATCAACGGATCAGACCTTTGAATTTGAGTCAAGTGTTTATTACTTGCTTTCCTTTAGTAACAATCATGTTCATGTTAGTGTAGGCAAATTTGATAATGAACTTCATTGAAATTGGGTGAAAATTTGGAGAAGTAGTTTATGATTATGGACAGAAGGTTACGTAGTTAACTCCTTCATGTATGTAAGAGGATTTAATACGAAATTAGAGTACAAATTGACGAACAAATCTGAGTTAATTAAGTTCTTATATGGAAAATTGGACAAACTAGGGTTCTTATGATATAAATTGGGGATTTCGTTTTTACCTTATAATTTATAACGATTGAATGATCCTAGGATGTTAGAAATTGTGTAAACATGTTGGGTTATCCATCAAAATAGTTACATTGAAGATTGATATGAACTATGAGGTTTTGGGTGCAAAAATGGTAAAAACGTAACTATTAAAGAACAGGTCTAACATAACAGAACCGGTTACTTTTTCATAACAGAACCGATTCCATTTTCTGATAGGACCGGTTCATTTTCTAATAGGTTTGGTTCCTTTTTCTAATAGGATCAGTTCCTTTTTCTGATAGGATTGGTTCATTTTCTGATAGGATCGGTTTGTTTTATTTTAGTACGATTGGTTCGTTTTCTGGAGGATGGGTTCGGTTCATTTTTCTACAAACTTTCAGTGCTGCTGCAGAACCTTGGAGAAACCTTTAGAATCTTAAATTGTGAGATTTGAGGAGAAAAATACCCAGGACCAGTAGAGTATCGGGACCGTATTTACTACTTTGATATATAAATGTAGTGGTAACCTTCGAGTGAGGAGCAATACTCTACGTAGATTATTTGGGATAAAGTAAATATATTATACGTAGTAATGAGAGAATAATTTGTATGGAATATATATGATTAGGTTGGGTAGATACCTAATGGTTTTAATAGGATGTGTGGATACCTATTACATGCTTAATATTATATGTATAACATACCCAGTTGTTTGCTATCGCGGGAGGTTGTGTAGAGACAGCCTTATCCAGGGTGACCTTTTGGGGGGATATTTGACTTGTATCTCAGAACATAGGACTGTGAAGACTTATTTGTGAGTTGATAAGTCAGCTGACTATGGGAGCGTAGGTATGTGCGTGACCCATAGGTATGTGAACTATGTTCGCCTCCACTATGTGTGATTTGTGTACATGGTTCGTGGGAGACTTCGGAATCGATAGTCCTTATTTGAGTACGAGATGTACTGTACATGATAGCAGAGTAGGCAATGCACTATAGGTTTAGCCTTGGGGTGTTGTATTAGTATATGTATATTATAGTGGTAAATATATATGTGTGTACTTGTGTTATTCCTATTGTGAGATAACTGTAGGTTATTAGGATAGTACAATCTTAAGTAACGTAAGCTGTGAATAATTAACTTAGTGTGATTATACTTAACCGAATTAATAAATGATGATATTAATAATGTGGAAGCTGGGAATTTCGGGTTTCTACCACGAGGTATGACTAGAAGTATAAGTCCTTACCTAGTTAGAAGGGTTACGGATGGCTAGGTTGGAATAAATGTACGTTAGGCATGCACAATAGACGAGAGGTGAGGATGTCATGTGAGAGTTCAAACTAACATGCATTTGATACTTGCTTTATTGCAAATTTTAAATACTTGCTAAAACAAATATTTTTACACATCGGGCTCTGACCTGTGTATTGCATCTCTTTTTTCTCTTGCTATATATATGTATTATATCAGGTACTCAGCCACAGGGACACCAGACTTAAAGACTTGAATGTTTTGGCGTGTTGTAGCTGTTGTGGAAGCTTTAGGTCTTTGTATTAGACGCCTCCATCATTTCACTCAGTTTTATCAATGTAGGCAAATTTGATAATAAACTTCATTCAAATTGGGTGAAAATTTGGAGAAGTAGTTTATGATTTTGGACAGAAGGTTAAGTAGTTAACTCCTTCATGTATGTAAGAGGATTTAATACGAAATTAGAGTACAAATTGACGAACAAATCTGAGTTAATTAAGTTCTTATAAATTGGAAAAACTAGGGTTCTTATGATATAAATTGGGATTTCATTTTTACCTTACAATTTATAATGATTGAATGATCCTAGGATGTTAGAAATTGTGTAAACATGTTGGGTTATCCATCAAAATAGTTACATTGAAGATTGGGTATGAACTATGAGGTTTTGGGTGTAAAAATGGTAAAAATGTAACTATTGAAGAACAGGTCTGACATAACAGAACCGGTTCCTTTTTCATAACAAAACCGGTTCCTTTTTCTCATAGGATCGGTTCCTTTTTCTGATAGGATCGGTTCATTTTCTAATAGGATCGGTTCATTTTCTGATAGGATCGGTTCCTTTTTCTGATAGGATCGGTTCGTTTTCTGATAGGATCGATTCATTTTTCGGATAGGATCGATTCATTTTATTTTAGTAGGATCGGTTCGTTTTCTAGAGGATGGGTTCGGTTCATTTTTCTGCAGACTTTCAGTGCTGCTGCGAACCTTGGAGAAACCTTTAGAATCTTAAATTGTGAGATTTGAGGAGAAAAATACCCCGAACCAGTAGAGTATCGGGACCGTATCTACTGTTTTTATATATAAATGTAGTGGTACCCTTCGAGTGAGGAGTAATACTCTACGTAGATTATTTGGGATAAAGTAAATATATTATACGTTGAAATGAGAGAATAATCCGTATGGAATATATATGATTAGGTTGGGTAGATACCTAATGGATTTTAATAGGATGTGTGGATACCTATTACATGCTTAATATTATGTGTATGACATACCTAGTTGTTTTCTATCGCGGGAGGTTGTGTAAAGACAGTCTTATCCAGGGTGAGCTTTGGGGGGATATTTGACTTGTATCTCAGAACATAGGACTGTAAAGACTTATTTGTGAGTTGATAAGTCAGCTTACTATGGGAGCGTAAGTATGTGCGTGACCCATAGGTATGTGAACTATGTTCGCCTCCACTATGTGTGATTTTTGTATATGGTTCGTGGGAGACTTCCGAACCGATAGTCCTTATTTGAGTACGAGATGTACCGGGACATGATAGCAGAGTAGGCAATGCACTACAGGTTTAGCCTTGGGGTGCTGTATTATTATATATATATTATAATGGTGAATATATATGTATATACTTGTGTTATTCCTATTGTGAGATAACTGTAGGTTATTAGGATAGTACAATCTTAAGTAACGTAAGCTGTGAATACTTAACTTAGTGTGATAATACTTAACCGAATTAATAAATGATGATATTAATAATGTGGAAGCTGGGAATTTCGGGTTTCTACCACGAGGTATGACTAGAAGTATAAGTTCTTACCTAGTTAGAAGGGTTACGGATGGCTAGGTTAGAATAGATGTACGTTAGGCGTGCACAATAGACGAGAGGTGAGGATGTCATGTGAGAGTTCGAACTAACATGCATTTGATACTTGCTTTATTTCAAATTTTAAATACTTGCTAAAACAAATATTTTTACACATCGGGCACTGACCCGTCTCTTGCATCTCTTTTCTCTCTTGTTATATATATGTATTATATCAGGTGGTCAGCCATAGGGACACCAGACTTAGAGACTTGAATTTCTTGGCGTGTTGCAGCTGTTGTGGAAGCTGTAGGTGTTTGCATTAGACGCCTCCATCATTTCACTCAGTTTTATCTAGACTTTTCATTTAGGGTATGTGTCACCCACTCCTTAGACTTTTTATCACAGATTGTATTATGTTTACTTTCCAGTCTTTTCACTTAGATTTATTTAGAGTTTTGAACTAGAAATGTTTTATCCAGTCTTATTTATTTCAGTACGTGATTCAGATTCAGTATTTATTTTATTCAGTTGTGTGGTGGATGGATTATACATAAATTCTTGGACTTTATAAATAAATGATTTTGGTTTCAATTTAAAAAGGAAAAGTAATATTTTGACATTATCTTAATTAATTATTAGTTTGTTAATAAGGTTGTTATGTTTTCCACAATGATGCTAAGAATGAACCAACCGAACATTTTGTTTTAAATTTTATAAAGGACTAATCACTCGATATTTAATTATGCGGAGTGTCACAGCTCTTCCTCCGCAGATTGTAAAATCCTCCCCTGTTGCTGAGAAGATTGGACCATAGATTTCTTTATTTTCTCTAACTCCTCCCTCATGCAAGCATTTTTTTTCTTGCAAAAAGGAAACACCCTCATTTTGGTCGATTTGCCCTAGCTTCTTAAGACCTTCAGGCTCACCACGTAAGGCACTATGTTCTTTCTTAAGCATTATGGCGACCTCTCTGGCACCTTTTAATTTTACATTAAGAACGAACTCTTTCTTGGAATAAGTTGAGGCTAGAGAAAGCAACTTTTGGTCTCATAGTCGGTAAGAAGATTTTCCACTGATTCTATACGGATATTTTGGAGATCGAAAATCATGCAATGATAGGTAGCGTTGTTCGCTACTGCCTTATGAAAAACACTACACATACTTAAGTACGAGCGTTTGGTCGAGGAAGAACCATCATGGTCGAGTAATTCCTTAAGCTCATCTTCGTCAATCTCGCTATGACCAAAGTTAATCGATCGATTATGTCTTTCGTGTCAGTCACACTTTGGACAGCGACCAGATATGCCAGTCTTGCATTAAACTATAAAGCAGTTGATCAGATGTAAGCATTTGCAGAGAAAAAAACTTGGAAGAATTTAATTGAGACAAAAATACATGGAACACAAATTTTACTTCATTATAAAAGGAGGGGTTACATCAGGGCAAGCCCCATACATAGAAAAAAGCAAAAAAAAAGACAACGTAAAGCGAGAATAAACTCCTGGCAAACCACAGGGATTTATTTCCCCACTTTCTCTTTCTCAGCAGCAGTATGATCCTCAACCTGCTCTACGACCACTAATTTCTCATTATCAGCAGGCTCCCAACCTCTTCCTCATCATCCATATTCTTATCAATATGAGGGGGAGTGCTAGGGTTGTAGAAGAAGTCGGACTCTTTAGCGGTGCCGACTTTGCCCAGGGCGTCATCCGAGCCTCTTTTGTAGGTAGCCTTTTTCAAATTATTAACCTGTATGGAGGCATTTGATAATGACTTGTCCCAACGCCTTATGGAGGCATCTTTTTTATCCTTGGTAGCCTTGGCCCTCACCTCTACCACATGATTTCTGGCCCGGTCGGCAGCTATCTTGGCATCCTCAACCTCCTTTTAGCAATAGCTATAGCATTATCCGCCACTATATTCTCCTGCTCCAAAGTTTAGACCTATTATTTTAATTTTTTCTTTTTTTTCATTTGGACCTCATTAGCATGACCAGCAGCTTCCAGGGATTTCCTTATCCCATTAAAGGCAACCTAAACATCAGAAAATGACTCCTTTATTTTATCACTCCTCCTCAGGAGCTGGTCGTCGTCGACCGTGAACTGCAAGATAAATGTTCATAAGAGGATGTTATAAGAGATAATTGAAGAATTATAAATAACAATTATATAATAAATGACTAATTATGAAGGATAATTTATGATTTTCCTGATCAAGTAATCTTGAATATGAAAGGCAAGATGCAGCTACCTCATCAACACGAATGACTCCAGTATAGATCAAACCCCGAGAAAGCTCAGGTTACACCGAAACGGACTGGGTAGAACCTTTACCCTTTCTCACCCCCTTAGACAAAGGTTTGTGTTCCTTAGGTGTGACTTATCCAAGATAAGGGGGTTACTAGAACCTTCAACTTCATGATTTTTGCTCGCAGGAGGAGGCGACCTAACCCTAGCAAGGAGGTTGGGAATCTTTCTTTTCACCATCGCATTCAAAGCGATGTTTCTTGGTACTAGTGCTACGCCGAGAGGCTCGAGGGAAGATGAACTATTTCTGCAGAAAAATTATCCCATGCTCTATAAGAGGATTCGGAATCAGAGTTGGAGGATTCAGAAGAAGCTTTTGGGTCGTCTAAAGGGATGGGAGTAAGTGGTATCTACTCAGTTGGTATAGCCACAAAAGAGATAGTGGGACTCTTATATCCAAGCAGAAAAGAGGTCGACCTAGGATAGTCCTCACTTCCAAGCCTATATTGAATGGACCGCACGGGTTCTAAGTCAGCAAAATTGACCTCGGCGGTACGAGGAAGCTTTTTCTTACTCTTCTCTGCAAAACGGAAAATAAAAATACAAAATCAGCAAAAGAAAAGAAAGTGTAATGAAACAGAATTATCTTAAGTTTCTGTGTCCTAACCTATTCTCCGACCTCCCTCAGGCCATCTCGGACCATTATAAATAACACCCTCAGGAAGAGGAGCAAACTTCCAATTCTTTACAATTAAACCATGGTCCATATAACCCTTATTGGAATCAGGTAATTTCACGACCAAGGCCTTATTTAGCTGCCTTGTCTTCATATAATAAATATTCTCATTAGTGGTGCTCCAATGGTAACAGTACATCAAATATGTAATCCCAATATGAGTCTCGTGCTTCTTATTAATACAGCGGATGCCATTAATGATTATCCAAGTATTTGGGACAACTTGGGCAAAGGGACCACATTAAATTATTGGCAGGATTCCAAAAATACGCGATTGGGAGGAAAGTGACCCCCCACTCAACAATGAATATAGAAGGTAACCAGTGACCCCCAGCCAGAGCACAAAGGTCAGAGGCCCCATTTAGCAATTTAATTTTCATCCATGGAGGGATCTTATGCGTAGCCCTAAAAACTTCTAACGAACTCTCATCAACAGCATAAACAATATTTCAGTAAGAATAGGAAATAATTACAAAGGAATGAGGACAAAAAAGAAGGAATCCTTACAGCGAAAAAGAAGAACACGACTCTCACAAATGGCACAAGAACTTGGAGATGAAGGAAGAGATTTTTGAATGAAAGATGAAATGAACAAAGGGGAAAATGACACTTTATAAGCCTAAATGACGTCTACACGATTTCCACATAATGATGATAATTAAAAGTATCTACTGCTTCATTTTGATGATGTCTCGCTACCCAACGTGTTTTATAACCAATGTACCCCTAAAAAGCTTCACTTCACAAAAATTGCAAGTATTTACAAAACAGCCTCAAAGAAGAAAAGGAAAAAGTCAACCTAGAAGAAATCGGACCGATCCGGTGTATATCCGGACCGATCCGAAATGACTCAAGTCCAATAGACCCCGGATGGATGACAAACCGATGCCAACCGAACCGATCCGGTGGGGACCGTACCGATCTGATAGAATAAAAAAAGAACCGATTCGGTGGCTGAAGAACCGGACCGATCCGAGGGCTATCCGGACCGGTCCGGTCATGCGAAATCCTAGCATTTATTGTGAAGATTTTGATGTACATAGCTGGTGAAATCTTGCGCAACAAGCGACTCTGGCTGTCAAATTCGTACTACTTGGTGCTATAAAAGCCCATGCCCTACTTCATTCTAAAGGAGATTTTTAGAGAGAGCAATTCAGAAGTTAGGAAATTTTCATTTTCTTGGATAAGGAGTTTTCATAACCCCTAGTTTGTAAGGTTGAGAGAGCGACAACAATTTCTGGATTCAAAGTCTTTTCCTGTTGCTGAATACAAGTATAACAATTCCATTCTCTTACTTGGTATCTATGTTAGTTAAATCTCAATTGTATTGCAAATTATTTCCAATGTTTGGTAGGTCTATAATTCTGTGTATGAATCTGTCTTCTAATCAAATCATGTCTAGCTATATTCTTAAGGGCTGGGGTACATGAACCCACTCTGAGGCAAATTACTGATGTAGAAAATAGAGGGTAAATTAAATATTGACCGAATCGTGGAAGGAAATTACATGAACCTGCCAATCTTTTAATCTCTCTTACCCTAGGTACTTGAGATGTTTAAGAACGTTTTGCAAGTGTAATTGTCCATTCACCGCTTTATATTTACCTTCGATTGCATATGGTGAGGGCTAGATCCTTCATATATGTAATGCTTAGGATTTATAAAGATTGGATTTAGTCAAGAATTTTAATTTACAATTCTAGTATTCTACACGGTAATTCGTTAAGGTTTGAGGGATTGTACGCTACCCTATTTTCTCTTATTTTTCAATCTAATTTCTCCATAATTTTTTTAGGGTTCTCTTTCTTTGAGTATATTTTATTCCAATTGCAATTTCTCATCATCAATCATCTTTATATTTCTTTGGAGGAATCATTTCAAGATTTAATAACTTTTCCTATAAAAGTGCCAATTCTTAATCCCTGTGGATACGATCCCGACTTGTAGGATTATTACTAACGCGACAGGCTTGCACTTGAGCCTATAGAAAACGCACTTTTGAGATAAATTCTTAGTCGCGTCAGTTATCACATAAGCATGGGTTTGGGGGAATTTATCGCTTTGTGTAGATTAAAAGTGTAATCGGGGATATTGTATGACTCTGTGATGTTGGAATTTTAATTGTAATAAGAAACAATAACAAATATTAAGTAATTTGGATTACAGAATCAAAATTGAGAACAAGATCGAATGAAAACCCATAAAAATTAAATTTGTAGATTAGTGGATTAAAGTGAAAATCGTTGAGTATGAATGATGTTGATTGTGATTAGAAGCTGTTGGGAACCCATCCTTTGGGTATACTTTAGTTGAGGAATTAGATAAAGCTTTGAAGCTTAAGAATGTAACAATGGCAGAAAAGAGAACAGGGGGAAGAAGGGGTTGAACCCAGAAGTTCGTTCGAACGACCAAGGGCGTCGTTCGAACGCGATGGGGAATTTTTAACACTACGATCTCTTTTTTTTATATAACTGCCTTATTTTCTTTTGGGGTTCCCAAAGGTATTTAATTAGTGTAAAAATTAAATGGAGGATAATACTTAGGACCTTGGGAGATGGGTATTAAGTAGTATTAATACCCATAAGAGTGTCAAACTTAATAATGGAATTTGGTGTACTAAATTCTAAAGGGTGATAATACGGACCGAGGGAGTGAGTCTGTGTATTGTAGTTGAGTGACACTACTTTATTAAAATTAATTGAGGTGAAATTAATTAAATTAAGAGTTGGCGAATAGACTCGGTTATTATTTTTGGCTAGTGACCTCCGTGAAGACATTTGTGGGAGTCACGCGGGTGGGAGATCGTTGGCCTTTCGAGCAATCAAGGAAGGATATTAGTGGCCCCATATGCAAAGGGACGCAGGTGCCTATGTTTACAAGTGCGAAAAGTGTCAGAAGCATTCCCCCATGGACCACCAACCTGCTAGCGATCTAAAATTCTTGACCAACCCATGGCCCTTCGCTCAATGGGGATTAGATTTAGTTAGACCACTACCTACTGTATATGGGAATCGTAAGTACCTGCTGGTTGGCACAAACTACTTCACCAAATGGGTAGAGGCAGAACCACTGGCAAACATTCGAGATTCTGATATGATAAGGTTCATCTGGAGGAACATTATAACACACTTTGAGGTACCAAGGACTGTCATCACTGATAACGGTACGTAATTTAAAAGTAGCTTATTTCAATGCTTTTACGATGAGCATGGTATCAAGCACCACTTCAGTTTTATGGCGTATCCCCGAAGCAATGGGCAAGCAGAAGCTTCTAACAAAACCATGCTCGACGAGTTGAGAAAATGACTGGAAATGGCCAAGGGTGCCTGGGTAGATGAACTCCCTCACATTCTGTGGGCTTACTGTACCACCCCCAAGAGACCAACTTGAGAAACACACTTCGCGCTCGCTTATGGAATGAAAGTTATCATCCTTCTGGAAGCAAGTCTCCCTAAGAACCACCCTGGTCGACCAAGGCCTTAACGACGATGCACTACGCACTGAGGTTGACCTATAAGATGAACGACATGAGCTAGCCTTGATCAAGTTGGCTTCATACCAATAGCAACTAGCCAAGCAATAAAACAATAGGGTCAATCCAAGGAAGTTTCTGATAGGAGATTACATCCTAAGAAAAGTCCTCGGCAGTGCCGTAAAATCATCAGATGGTAAACTAAGAAGGACCCTTCAGGGTAATCAGAGACGAACATCGAGGAGCATATCACCTGAAAACGCTGGAGGCCAAGGAGATACCAAGAGCATGGAAAGCAGCTAATCTCAAGAAGTTTTACTTTTAAATCTTTTTTATATTTACTAGCACATTTAGTTTATGCAAATTATTATTTTTAAACTTATGTTGCTCAAACAGTATTCAATAAATAAAGGTCGGATTGGCCCCTTAGCTTTCATATTTTTGCATTGGCTGCTAAACTCTTATTGGTAACATCTCATTAATGTGCACCCTTTCCAAAAGATATCTCCTTCGTGCGTGGATAAATTCCTGAGATTATAGCAAGTTGTTCAACTTGTTTTCAAATCAGAGAACTTAACATGTCGAGTAGGGTTCGTAACAATTATAACAAGTCAGTAGAGTCATTTCAATTAATACATCCCTCAGGTTCTTATTATAAACACAAGGGACCTCATGGGTTGACCTGGCGGCCACAAAAACCCTAAAGGGGGTCCTTAGGTAACAAAGCCAACTTATGTTGGTCGCAAAAAAAAAACTACTCGGGCGGATGGCCCATCTACTAGGTGCATTCTCGCCATTATCCTACTTAGGCCTAAGGAAGTGTGACGACACAACCTAAAAGGTAAAGTAGATGGAATGACACTAGAAGGCATTTTGGACTCGGATAATGTTACATAAAACAACATATAACCAATACTATCTTTCAATACCATTTAGTCAGTCGAGAAGCTCGAAATGGTAAAACCGAAAATAAATAGGTGTTTGATTAAGTTTTACACAGTGAACCAATATGAATGTTTAGTCAGCACAGGCTCAAAACATCAGAAAATATTAAATAACACTTTTTCATTAACTTAAATAAAAATTTACATTTACATCAAAACTAGAATAAACAAAAGATTTACGACGGCCTGGGATGGCGAGCAAGGTAGTCTACAACTCGCGCTCTTCGACCATCATCTGGGTGAGGCACAAGATTTTCTTCTGCATCTTTTAAGTGATGCTCCAGAAGTTGAGCTGGAATAACATCTATTGGTATCCACCGGTCATCCCTCGAAAGGGATTATGGCGATAAGCCGGGCAATCAATCTGATATTTATACCACATGTCAGACTCCTTAGGCGTTTTTAATTCCCAAAGGGCACTAAGCCACCCCCGGGCAAAGGCAAGGGCCTCCGCCTCCTTTAGCCTCGTTGGGGCATCAGTCCAACCTTGGTTATAACCACTTGCCCAGACCTATCGAGGACCCCTTCTAAATAAGTACCTCAGCCTTATCACATCTCTCCGAAGTCCGGCAGCAATTACGTATGCCCGTTGAACATATCCTTTGAGCTCAGCGACCTCCCTTTCTAAAGATTGGGTCTCAACTCGAACCACCCTCTTGGACGACGAAGAGGATCCTCATAGCACTAAATAAGACCCTGATGGGGCATTCTCTTTCAGCTGAGTGATATCCTTTTTCAAATCGTCGTTCTCCTTCTGGATCAGCTCGCTCACTTGATTCACCTCACTAGTATACATAAGTTTGGCCTTCAAATCATTTAATTCCTCTTGGACTGAAGACCCAACCTCTTCAATCTCTTAAAGATTGGCTTTCAGCTTAGTGATCAATTCAGATTGATCCTTGTACTGTTGATTTCTTGCCCTCAAGGATTTGCAGATCTTCACAAAGGCCTTATGAATCTTCAAATTGTTATCCGACCCAAGGATTTGTCCCAGTGGGGAGTTTGTAGGGATATATTCATCTAAATCAACGGTCTACAATCATCAAAATGAGTAGCAGTCAGTAAGTACAAACAAAGACACAAATGGATACAAAATAAGAACATTTCTTCATTCACTTTCAAAAAAGGGGGTTGGCTTAGTGTAATACAACAAGTTCCTAGGGAAAGTTACAATTTGCCAAAATCAAAATCAAAAAAAGAAAAACTTTTACAAAGAAAGAAGCCAAACTCCTACTCTACAAGTCTTGTCTTGTCACATGTTGTTCTTCCACCACGGCCTTTCCCTTGTCAGCTCCGGAGCTTTAGCCAGCTTTAACCTCACCCTCCGCGGGGACAATCTCTGTACCAGCAAGTCAACCACTTTCTCCTTCTCCTTCTCCTTCTTTTTTATATGGATCAGGGTCATGGGAGTGGAGGTTAAAGATATCGGATTCACTAGGGGTTCCAGTTGCCATCAAGGCTTAGTCCCAACCCTTTCTGAAGGCAACTTTGCAGTCATAAGCAAGATGCCCCTCTGCATCATCGTAGGATTTGTTGAAGCCTTCGCGGTTAGGGGTGTGCAAAACAACCGCCCGACCCGAAAATCGAACCGAACCGAAACAGGCGGGGTTTTTTATCCCGATTCAACCTACGGTTTACGGATATAAAAAACCGACCATGTCGGTTTGGTTGACAGTTTATACATGGGAAAAACCGACTCAAACCGAATCGACCCGAAACCAATATATATATTAAGAAAAACTTAAATAACTTATATTTTTATATCCAAAAACCATTAACCACCTTCAAAAATCGAACCGAAATCGATGTGAACCAAAACCGACGGTTTTTTCATAGCCGGTTCGATTTCGACCTGACCTTTTACAAAATCGAACCGATCGGTTCGGTTTGAATTAGGGTCCAAAACCGACCGAACCGACCCGTGAACACCCCTATTCGCGGTACATGGCATCCTTCTCCTAAGTAAGACCACCCTCCAGCTTGGCGAGCTTAGCTGACAAGCTCTGATTATCCTCGATGAGCTTGTCCTTCTCAGCAACCACCTTCTTCTAGGACTCGTTGAGCTTATCAAAGGCCTTCGGCATCTTTCCCTTCTCGTGCTCCCAAGCCTGGCGAGCTTCGGCAAAGGCTTCCTTCTCAGCCTTCAGAGTATCTTTCAGCTCCTGTTCCTTTCTGGACTTGTTATCATGATAGCTAGATGAGTTAAAAAATCAGACAATAACTGCATGAAGAGAAACAGAATCACAGAGTTATCTCGAGGAAAGAAAAAATATAAGAAAGAGGAAAGGTTTAAGCATAAAAGCTTACCAGGGCCATTCCCTGAGCTGTCTTTAGGGCAAGTTGGGATGACCCCAACCATGAAGAGCGCTCGTAGTCAGCAGCGAGCACTGTCCTCTTTAGCAATTCAGGGGTAAGGTGGGGGAGGTCTCCGACACTAACCCCCTCAATAAAAGTAACGGGAGATAACCTTCTCCTGGCCTCCCTCCGCTCTTCTTCTCTCTTTCTCTCATTTTCCTTCTCTCTCTATCTCTCTCTTCCATCTTTTTCCTCTACTCCTCCTCTTTTACCTTTTCGTTCCCCCTAACAGACGGGCTAGAACCAGTAGCCCCAGGGGATCCAGAACCAGATGTCTTTAAAGACTTTAACTTATTAGACAGGACGATTTGATATTCATCATTATCAACAGGCAGTTTCAGCTTGACATATCTTCTTCTTCTTCTTCTTCTTCTTCTTCTTCTTCTTCTTCTTCTTCTTCTTCTTCTTCCTCCTCCTCCTCCTCCTCCTCCTCTCTATCACTACGGAATCATAGGATCCTACCTCAAAAACTTTTTAAGTTGGGACCCTATCAACCGGGTGAGTAATACAGTTAGTGCCTATATTCTTGTACTCCAACAGAAAGGCCACCAACCTCGAATGCTCACCATCTACCAACCTTTCTTTAATGCTCCAAGCCTTTGCAAGCTCGTCAGCATCAACGCCACTGATATCGGGTTCCTAATTTTTGGCACGAGCTGTAAAAACAAGGGAAGAAGATTATCAATCAGGTAACATGGGCAAGAGAATAAGAAGTCAATAGGCAATAACGAAAAGAAAAGAATAAGTGACCTATTTCGACCTTTCCATAATCAAAAATCACGGGGCCTCGTTGTCTCTCGCTCCCAGAAGCAAGAGGGCACTGTCAGTTCCTAACAATGAACCCATGTTACCAATAATCCTTACGAGAATACATAAGATTTACCACCAGAACTCACTCATCCTTTCTAATTTTTAAATACAACAGACCTTCCTTGCTCCGCGACCACGCGTAGCAGTAGCATATCTGAGCAAGACCTAATTTTTTTCCCATAAAGGGTATTTATTTTATGAACCCCATTTACTATTTTCCAAACATCGAGGGCACACTGCGTGCATATAATATCAAAATATCCAAAGAATCTAAGAAATAACTTTTGGGGGGGGAACGTTTAACCCCCCTGAGTTATTAAGAGGGTGTGAATCCAGTGCCCCACTTCAATGTTATGAACATTCTGGGGAAGAGGGGCATAGTCGATGATCACCTAGTCAAGGATATTATATTGACGCCTAAATTCATCTACTGACTTATTATTTAACGTCGCCATGATTGCATAAACGAGAAAGAGAAACCCTAGCTACAATAACAAGCTAATGCAAATAAAAAGAACTGAAAAGTTGGAGACTAGAACTTATAAGTAATGGCGAAGCTTTGGGAAAGCACTGAAGAATAAGGACTCTGACTCTTGAAGCAGAAAATGAGAAAATAAGCTTAGAGATGAAGGACGCGAAGGAACGACCAAGATCAGTGAACTGGCAGTTGAGTGTGCATATAACCTGGTCTCTACCTCTAATGATGGGTCACGCTTTCCCAAAAAGATTTTTGCGTTTTAATCTCCCTTTGGGACAAGCGTGCCCCCTTCAACGCCAACAATTACAAATATGCCAAGCTGGTTTGTGATATTACTTCAGGCCGTGGGCCTTCGACTCAATTAAAATCTATTGGTCCAAAACTATTAGCCCAAAGATTTTAGGGGCAATTGTGGGAGCCCATTTAATACGGTCCATAAAAGTAACCTACCATCCCAGATAGATTTACACGCTGCCCACCCAAATCATGACTTAATTTTGATACGAGTATTTTAGTTTTACAAGGACACTTACGGATATGGTCAAATCAAATACCAAAAATCTCGGATGAGATCTTCAGGTACCTCTTGGCATATCTACGTGTTATTTTGAGTTCCTTAAAATAACTCAAACTCTATCATGACGTATCTATAAATTGTACACCCTGGCCCAGGGCAAAAGGATTATAACTTGAGACTTTGAGAGACATTTAATAACAACAGTAACCTCTTCATGGACGTAGGCAAGCTATCGAACCACGTATATTATTGTGTTGTGATCTTTACTTTCTGCTTTTGTGATTGTTTTCCTAAATTTCTGTATTGCAATATTTTTTGTACTCACAATACTCATACAAATAAATTCCCTAAAATAATAGTGCTAAAACTAAAGTCACATATACGCTGAAATAATACACATGCATGTGTAAGTATGATAACATAATAATAACTCTACGCATAAAATTACTAAATATAATCTAATATATGACTGTACATATATTAGTACATAAGACTGTTTATAAAAAAAAATATGTCTACTAATAGTAATATATGACTGTTTATAAAATAAAAAAAAACTGTTTATAAAAAAAATATATGTCTACTAATATATAACTGTTTATAATATATGTCTACTAATATATGACTGTACATATATTAGTACATATGACTGTTTATAAAAAAAATATGTCAAAAAAAATATGTCTACTAATATATGACTGTTTATAAAAAAATATGTCTACTAATATATGTATAAACAGTCATATATATATATATATATATATATATATATATATATATATATATATATATATATATATATATATACAAATCCCACAAATCTCATAACAGAACATATACATATACATAACAGAACATTCAAATTTGTATATGTTCTGTTATGAGATTTGTGGTATATATCATATGTTCTGTTCAGATTTGTATATGTTCTGTTATGAGATTTGTGGGATTTGTATATGTTCTGTTATGAGATTTGTGGTATATGTTATGTTATGAGATTTAACAGAACATATACAAATCCCACAAATCTCATAACAGAACATATACAAATCTGAACAGAACATATGATATATACCACAAATCTCATAACAGAACATATACAAATTTGAACAGAACATATGATATATATATATATATATATATATATATATATATATAAACAGTCATATCAGATCTCAGATTTAGCGACCTGAGATTTACCTGAAAAACGACCGGAGAGAGGGAGAGATAGCTGCGGGAGAGCTTCCGGAGAGTTGATAGCTGCCGGCGTGAGCTTTTTCGGTGAGAGTTGGTTACCGGAGATCAGAGCTGCCAACGTGGGAGGAGAGAGAGCAAGAAGGGGAGGGTTTTGTGTGGGTGTTTTTTTCTAGTGTGTGTCCCGATCTGAATTCTAATGAGAATTGGATTTCAAAATCTCTACAAAATGATATGGAATTGATTTATGGAATTGGGCTCAAGAGAATTCTAAATGAATTCCAAATGAATGGGCTTTTTTAATATACCAAACAAAAAAATTGGAATTGGGACTTCCAATTTCAATTCCAATTCCAATGGCTAAAATTGAGCTGCCATACACACCCTAAATATAATCTAATAACTTGTAATCTATAAAATTACAAATATGGGTAATGTAGGTTCTAAAACTGAAATCAGATGGGAGATTTTAAACACGGATCTTAGGGTCCGTTTGGTTGTCAATGGGCAAAAGCGTGGGCATGGCAAAATTTGCCTAGACAAATTTTGCCTAGGCAAATTCAGATGACGCTATCAAACAACATTAGGCGAAATTAAAGTCAATCTAATTAATTTATTTAAAAACAATTTTTATATTATATTCAAAAATGTTAAAAATAGTTTTTGCAATATTTTTATATTACAGTTTTTAAAAAAAAATTGTAAAACGTTTTCTTAACAATTTTTTATAATATTAAAATCAATTTTCAAAATATTACAAAACAATTTTTAAATATTCACAACAGTTTTTTTTAACTATATAAAATATTTTTTAATTTTGTTTTTAAACTGTAAAACTGTTTTTATATTATGTTAAAAACTGTTTTTAAAATTGTTAAAAATTTGTAAAACATTCTCTTAACAATTTTTTATAATATCAAAAACAGTTTTTAAAATATTACAAAACAAATTTTAAACATTCACAACAGTTTTTTTAAACTATTTAAAACAGTTTTAAAAAATATTTTTTAAAACTTTAAAACAGTTTTTATAATATATCCAAAACAGTTTTTAAAAATGTTAAAAACTGTTTTACAATATTTTTATATTACGGTTTTTCAAAAAATTTGTAAAACATTCTTTTAACAATTTGTTATAATATTAAAAGCAGTTTTCAAAACATTACAAAACAGTTTTAAATATTTATAACAGTTTTTTTAAATATTTAAAACAGTCTTTAAAATTATTTTTTAAAACTTTAAAACTGTTTTTATAATATATTCACAACAGTTTTTAAAAATGTTAAAAACAGTTTTTACAATATTTTTGTTAATACGGTTTTTTAAAAAAATTGTAAACATTTTCTTAACAATTTTTTATAATATTAAAAACAGTTTTTGAAACATTACAAAACAATTTTTAAATATTCATAACAGTTTTTTAATTATTTAAAACAGTTTTTAAATTATTTTTTAAAACATTAAAACCGTTTAAGAAGTTGACAAATTTGTAAGCAAAATTTGCCCACAGATTGTGCATAGGAGGTGTTGTACATTGACAAATAATGCCTAGGCAAATTATGCAACCAAACAGCCAAAATGTGGGCAAATTTTCATATTTGCCAACTTTTTGACATTTGCTTAGGCAAATTATGCCAACCAAACGGACCCTTAGTTCGATTTTTTATCCATCAATTTTAGGTCTCGAGTATTTTTAAACACTCAAATACCTTTTTTCTTTTTCTTTTTCGCAAAACAAGATCGTTTAGAAAAACTCAAACCCGGGCTGAGAAATACCCAAACCCAAACTTGTAACACTCAATCAGATTGTTTGAAAAAATAAAATAAAAAACTCAACTCTTCAATAAATTTTGAAATCAGCAACCAAAATCAGTTTATAAATTTATTCAAATCGTTTTAATAACCAAACAGATCGGCTCGTTTATGAACCTAAAACTCAAGAACAGACCGTATATTAAACAATACAGACCCATAGTTTGGAACAAATCGGTGATGAAACTCAAAATCAGAGAAACCAAATCGTATATATTAACCAAATCGATATGGTAAAGCTTGTAGATCAGGTATGTTTGTTGTAAATCTTGAAATGACAGTGAAATTTTAAGAACTCTTTCTTTAGATCGAAAGTTTTTTTAAAAGAAAAAGGATTTTAAATCAGTATGAACAACAGAGTAAGATGAATTTTATATCGGAAGACGAATTTAGAAAGATTTTAGATCGGTATGAAATTCTTGTTGGATTAAGCTCAGAAACAATAGTACCAAATAAAGTTCCTAAGCCAACACCTGATGTTTTTTACTTGCCTCCTTCAATGCGGTTAGAACCAGTGCGGAGTCGGGGGTGGCTTGGGGGTCCCAGCCCGCCCCCCAAAAAAGAAGAAAAAAAATAGTGTTAAAATATAAATTCAGTGCACCCCTAATAGGTTTTTTCTCAAAATAATTTAAATAACCTCAAAAAAATTCGCCTCGGGGGCTCCCGTCCCCGAACCTCCGAAAATCACCCTTAAGGTAACTCGTCCTGGCGCAAATTCCTCGCTCCGCAACTGGTTAGAACTGGTCCAAATATATCTAACCTGAAACTATGTCAGTAATATATATATATATATATATATATATATATATATATATATATATATATATAATTAAGGGTTATTTATATAGGGCTCGGCTATCCCCACACCCACCAAGTCTTTCACCACACCATTTTGGTGCCAAAAGACAATTATACCCTTGCACATTTACAAAATCTACATGTTTACTTTTTTACCTTCAACTAAAATAAATGCATTTGAAAAATAATTGCAAATTTGTATTTTCAATAAAAAATATTTTTTTGATTAAAAAATTGTTTTTAATAAGAATCTGTTTTATTTTTTTTTTTACTTTTCATAAATGATTTAAAAAAACATTTAAATTGTTTAAAAAATTGTTGTATGTTTTTTTAATTAAAAAATTGTTCGTAAAACATAAAAAATGTTTTATATAAAATAAAAACTGTTTTTACAAAATAGTACCTTTATGTACATATTGAAAGTAAATAGTGCTATTATGTAGGGGTAAAATAAAAAAAAATGAAAATTATAAAGCTATATTAAAAAATTCAAAAAAAATACAAAAAAAAATTCTACAAAATTGAAAAACGCAAAAAAAAAATCTTTGAAAAATAGTAATAGATATTAAAAAAATTAATGTCTGTCAGGAAAAAAAATGTTTCTCGCCCAAAAAATGACTTCCAACAACAACAAAAAGCATTTCAAAAAGAAAGAAAAATTGTTTTCAACCAAAAAACGAATTCCAACAAATCAAAAAACTATTTTCCACTCAAAAAATGGCATCCAAAAGAAAAATAATAATTTCCAGCGAAAACAAATTATTTAAAAAATAATAATTTCAGAACTAAAATTAGGAAAAAAAATTATTTCAAAACAAAATTTTAATTTTTTTAATATCTACTAGTATTTTTCCGATTTTTTTTGGGTAAAAAAACAATTTTAATATCTATAAGTATTTTTGGGTGAAAAAAAGTTATTTTTTTGGTGAAAAACAGTTTTGGTTTTTGGGTGAAAAATAGTTTTTTACTGTTGGAAATCATTTTTTTCTTGAAAAATAGTTGTTTTTTCCTGCTAGACATTAGTTTTTTAAAGGCACTACTTACTTTTCAAATGTACATATAAAGGTACTATTTTGTAAAAGCAGTTTTTGTTTTATATAAAACAATTTTTATGTTGGAATTCGTTTTTTGGTTGAAAAAAGTTATTTTCTTAATTATTTTTTAATATCTATTAGTATTTTTCAGAGTTTTTTATATATATTTCGATTTTGTAGAATTATTTTTTTGTAATTTTTAGAATTTTTAACTAAAGCTTTATAATATCTGTTTTTTTTTTACGTTACACTTACATAAAGGCACTATTTACTTTCCATATTAGAATTTTTAACTAAAGCTTTATAATTTCTGTTTTTTTTTTACGTTACACTTACATAAAGGCACTATTTACTTTCCATATGTACATAGTGTATAGGTACTATTTTGTAAAAACAGTGTTTATTTTATTTAAAACAATTTTTTATGTGTTATAAACAATTTTTTAATTAAGAAAACATATAACAAATTTGTTAAAACAATTTAAATGTTTTTTAAAATCATTTATGAAAAGTTTAAAAAAAATTATTTTTAAAACGAAGTCTTATTAAAAACAATTTAAAAAAATATTTTTTTATTGAAAATACAAATTTTTAATCGTTTCCAAAGGCATTTATTTTAGTTGAAAGCAAAAGATTAACGTTTAAATTTTGAAAACGTATAAGGGTATAATTGCCCTTTAACACCAAAATGGTGTGGGGGAAGACTTCTTGGGGGTGGGGATAGTCACTCCCTTTATATATAGGTTCCATAAGAATAAAGTTTCCCTAATTAAGTCCTATTGACTTTTTAACTATTAAATAGGTCATATTCCTAATTTTTTTTGAATTTTTTTTTCCACAATTTTACCCTTTTAAAACCACTCATTCGTAACTTCTTCTGGAAAGTTACTTAAGTGGATGAACTTTTTTTTTTCATCATATTTCTAATCTTCAAATTATCATAACTTTTGATTCACAAATTCGTTTTCTGCAAAATTACTGTTTTTGAAATCTGTTAGTGGAGATATATCAAACAAGATCCATGATGCCTATAAAATTTCTAAAAAAAATTACACATACAGTAAAATTTATTGTATGAACAAAAAAATGAAATAGATTTAAATATGTGACGTTTTTGCAGAGAGTAACATTTACTGTGTCTATATTACAAAGACAACAAAATTTACAGTGTTCACACGAAAATGAAATCCATATATTTATCAAACAAGATTAGGGGTGGAAGCGGTACGGATTTTTACCGTACCGTACCGTTTTGGTCCGAAAAAAAATGGTTTTGGTTTCATATATTAAAATACCAGAAACCAGTCTTACCGAAACCGAAACTACCGCAAAAAAGTCGATTGGTTTTGGTTTTAATATTTAAAAACCGATTTACCGAAATTATCGTACCGAATTTACTGAAACCAGGAAAAACCGTACCGAAATTACCATACCGTACCGAATTTACCGAAATCGGAAAAAATCGTACCGAAATTACCGTACCGTACCAAATTTACCAAAACCAGAAAAAAGTTGGTTTTGGGTTTGGTTTTAATATTTAAAAAAGTTGGTTGGTTTTGTTTTTGTTTTTTTGGGACTTTTAGTGTTGTTTACCGAAACCAGAAAAAATCGAAACCAGAAACCAGAAAAAACCAGAATTTACCGAAACCAGAAAAAACCAGAAGAAACCAGAATTTACCGAAACCAGAAAAAAACCGAAATTACCGAAAAAACCGAAATACCAGCCGGTTTGGTTTTGGTATTGATTTTGGTGTACCGGGTGGTAAACTGGTACGGTTTGGTTTTACCATCTAGAGTTTGGTTTTGGTATTGGTATCTACGATTTACCGACCAAACCGTACCGCTTACACCCCTAAACAAGATCCAGGGAGTTCATAATATTTCATAGAAAAAATTACAAATACAGTAATATTTACTGTGTAAACATTTAAAAATAGAACTTAATTAATGCTTGAATAGTCAATACGACTTCATTAAAAAAAATCTAAAAATAGGAATTACATATATTTATAAATATTAACTGGATTGTCACACTAGTTGTTAGGATTAAATAATAATACCCAAAAATTGGTTAAATAAATGGGTCAATTAATGTATAACCCCCCCCCCCCACCCCACCCCCCACACACACACACACATATATATATATATATATATTGTATGCACCAGAAAATGAAATAGCTTTATATATGCGACATTTTCATAAACAATAACATTTAGTGTATTAATATTACAAAGACAACAAATTTACCGTGTTCATTAGAAAATGAAATCCATATATTTATCAAACAAAATTCATGGAGTCCATAATATTTCAATGGAAAAAATTACATAAGCAGTAAGATTTACTGTGCGCTCATTTAAAAATAGAACTTAAATAATGGTTGAATAGTCAATAGAACTTAATTAAAAAAAATCTCAAAATAAAAATTATATATAATAATAGTAATAATACATATTAACTCGGTTGTCACATTAGTTGTTAGGATTAAATAATAATAATACAAATAAATTGGTAAAATAAATGGACCAATTAATGTAAAAAAGACACCTATTTTTATTTTAACCCATTTAGTCGCTCAAACACCCATTTATTCAATATTTTCTTATTTTTGAAGTCCGCGCCTACGGCACTCCATGCCAACCTAAAACAGAGCTCCGGTGAATCTGCCTCTCAAACACTCATTTGCTCTATATTTGCATATTTTTAAAGGTCCGCGCTAACGGCGCCCAAT
Organism: Sambucus nigra; assembly: GCA_949130495.1. Lineage (NCBI taxonomy): Eukaryota > Viridiplantae > Streptophyta > Magnoliopsida > Dipsacales > Adoxaceae > Sambucus > Sambucus nigra. The sequence goes on from OX422221.1 coordinate 355,023,088, forward strand.
CCCCACCCCACCAATCCTCATTGTCGGAGCTCCAATGACCTTCACCAGAGCTTCGATTTGGGGTGGGTGGGGATGACTGTGACACCCCGCCCAATTAAATACCGTGCGATCAGTTCTATATCAAATTAAAACATAAATCTCATGTGGTTCATTCTTAGCATCACTGTCGAAAACTTTTTAAAAGTTTACTAACCACATAGTATTCAAAAACTTGGTGTCAACTTTATCTTTCATTAAACGGATAAACATAACACCAGGTTTAACATTTAAGCCATACACCCAAAAACAGAGTTTAAAACAGTACTGAATGAATAAATAACCTGCCAAATTAATAATCTACTAAAAATCCCAAAATAATAATCCAACAAATGAATACATAAACCAAATACTAAGTCTGAAAGTAAGTGGGCAACATGCCATAAAGGAAACTAATCTGAGATAGATTCCTAATCTAGGAATAAATAAATAATGCGTCTAGCTCAAATCCTTCAACCATCCATATGTGTTGCAATTGCATAACCCTGGAACAGATAAGTTAAGTCTGGCATCCCTATCGCTGGACACTTGAAAAGGGTTTCAAGAAAAGACAAATATTTTGCAAATGGGTCAGATCTCGATTTATAAAAAATGTTTAACAAGTATTTTATTGAAATAAATGAAATGCATAGTATATAATGCTCATAATTAATTTGACGGTCAAACTCTCTTGAGGACAATCTCACCTCTCTTCTATAGTGCACACCTATCGCATTCATTTATTTCGTCTAATCATTTCTCTATCGGATTACTCCATAACAGCTACCTAACTAGCCCGCTAAACACCCTGTCTTAAGTTAAGCGTACTCTTATGATTATGGTAATATATTTCTCATTTATACGAATATACCAAATATTTCATCACTACTGTCAATAGGTAGTCATTACTTACAGCCTTTTAATTTATTGTGTCCACCCGTATAGCCCATATAATACGAGACTACATTTTTCTAATTCTTTAGCTTCATTAAGAATTACGAGTAAATGATTAAGTTATCCTTCTCTTTGAGTAATTTAAATGTCACTATCTATCTTATCTACTAATGCACTCGTAGTAGAATAAATCACAAGTGTGTGCGTCCGTGTGTGCATCCGTGTGTGTGTGTGTGTGTGTGTGTGTGTATCATTCTTCTCATATATACATATACAACCCCCCTAGGTGGAGACCTGCGATGAGGGCACACTCTGCTATTAAGTCCCGGTACATCACGTACTAAATAAGGACATCAGTTCGGACATCGCCATCGAACCATAAATTTAAATCACACATATTGGAGGCGAACATAGTTCTAAGCCTTTGGGATTCGCTCATACCTAACGCACCCAAATGACCGATCACACCCTTATTCACACAAGTGATGCTCAATCCCTAGGTTTTATGTTATAAGGTACAAGTCAATATCCCCCCAATGGGCTCATTAGAATAAAATTGTCCACGACGCAAAACCTCCCGTGATAGCAAGTAGCATAGGTATGATTAGACATAATAAATCATCGATAGTTATTCATACCACGCATGTATATATATAATTCACACTATTATATATATGCCAAGTATTTACGAGTCCGTTCGTAATTTCTATGTCCCATATTAAATAGCTACACACTGCCATTTATTTTTAATTATATGGTCATGCATTCCCATGTATGTGTATATATATATTGTGGGTACCCGGATTTGCCCTTACAGGCCCAGACGAGTAGCCTAAATAGAAATGGCCCAAAGTCTGGGCCCCTCGCATCTCAACGGAATTCAGTTATGACTTAGTCCACTCCTGAAATCTCGTAGAGAGATATTCTAGGAATGGAAGATGGACGTGGGGGAGTCCAACACCCCCACTCCCCGAAAATAAACATCTATATAACAAACCCTAAGCCTGGGGCAAAAGTCATGCATTGTATTCTCTGTAAAACACTCCCCGGAGTATATAGAAATAACATCAAGAGAACCACCGTAGACGTAGGCATTTCTTCTTAAACCACGTATATGCTGTGTTGTGTGATTGGCATTTTACATCCTTTATTATCCTTGGTGATTGCGCTTTCCTATTATCCGAGAAGGCTAAGGCCGTGGAGAAATAAGTTGAAAAACTGTTAGATGCAGGATCCATACGGGAAGTTTAATTCCCTAAATGGCTATCCAACCCAGTAGTAGTTCCAAATAGCAATGGGAAATGGAGAGTCTGCATTGACTTCGTTGACCTTAACAGGGCATGCCCAAAGGACAGTTTCCCTCTCCCAAAGATCGACCAATTGGTGGACGCCACAGCAGCTCACGATAGAATGGGTTTTCTGGACGCATATTTGGGGTATCATCAGATCCCTTTGTATGCCCCAGATCAAGAGAAGACAGCGTTCATCACTACTGTCGGATTATACTGCTATAGAGTTATGCCCTCTGGGCTCAAGAATACAGGAGCAACTTACCAGAGGCTAGTCACCAAGATGTTCAAAGATCAAATGGGAGATACCATGGAAGTCTGCATCGACGATATGCTCGTTAAAAGTAAGCGCAAAGAGGACCATCTCTCAGACCTATCAAACACCTTTGAGATCCTCAGGAAATACCGAATGAAACTCAACGCGAGCAAGTGTTCTTTCGGTGTCCAGTCAGGAAAATTCCTCGGATATTTGGTTAGCAAGAGGGGAATTGAGGCCAACCCGAACCAGATCGATGTGATCAACAGGGTACAACCACCTCGCATGATACGGGACGTGTAGAAGCTCACAGGCATGCTCGCCGCTTTGAACAGTTTCATTTTAAAGTCCTCTCAGAAGTGCAAGTCATTCTTCCAGCTCTTGAAAGGAAACAAAACAGTAGAGTGGAATCAAGATTGCTCGAAAGCATTGGAAGAGCTCAAGGCCTATCTTAGCAAGCCACATTTGCTCGTCATACCTCATGAAGATGATTCCCTCTACTTATACCTTGTCGTCTCCATCCACGTAGTCAATTCTGCACTGGTGTGCGAGGAAGCTGGAATCCAGCATCCAGTATACTACACGAGCAAAACCTTATTGGACGCCGAGCAACGGTACCTACCACTGGAAAAGATCGCCTTTGCACTAGTAATAGCTTCGAGGAAGCTAAAGCACTACTTCGAAGCTCACACTATCGTCGTCCTTACAGCACACCCCCTTAAAGCTGTCCTGTGGAAAGCGGATCTGTCTGGTAGACTGTCCAAATGGTCAGTCAAACTTGGACGATTTGATATCTAATTTCAGTCCAGGAATGTAATTAAAGAACAGGTCCTCGTCGATTTCATCGCAGAATTCACAAGCGACCAACCTCAACCCACAAAGCAAATGGAAGATCACACAGCAGTAGGAGTCTGGCAACTGTTTATCGATGGAGCCTCCAACTTAAAGGGGGCAGGAGTAGGTATTGTGCTCGTTACTCTGGAAAACACAATCCTCGAGCAAGGAATAAGGCTTGGATTTAAAGCCTCCAATAACGAGGCGAAATACGAAGCTTTGATAGCCGGCCTGCAGAAGGCACGGGTGCTGGGGGTAAAATAGCTACAGGTGTTCGGTGACTCATAATTGATCTCCAACCAGATAAGTGGGGACTTTAACGCAAGAGACGAAAGGATGGCAACCTACCTCGCCTTAGCAAATAGCTAATGACTAACTTCGAGGAAGTCAGTGTCCAACAGTTTCCCCTAGGACAAAACAGCCATGTCGATGCCCTAGTAGCCCTAAGTTCTGTAATCGATTCCAACTTAAAGAGGACGATCCCCATAGACTTCCTCATCGGTCCAAGCATCAACCAAAGCGACGAGCTGCCAAATGTGGAACATATGCTCCAGATCGAGTCAGCACCCAGTTGGATGGACCCTTTGAGGGACTACTTGAAAGATGGTGCACTTCCAAACGATAAAAAGTTCGCTCATTAAATAAGAGTCAAAGCTGCCCGCTTTCACTTATCTCCTGAGGGCAAACTATACAAAAGATTATTCACCGGCCCTTACCTTCAATGTGTCCACCCGAAGGACGTTGAGCAAGTCCTACACGAGCTTCATGAAGGAATCTGTGGAAACCATATTGGAAGGAGGTCACTGGCAGTCCGAGCAATGAAAGAAGGATACTGGTGGCCATATATGCAAAGAGATTCGACAGCGTATGCTCACAAATGCGAGAAATATCAACTACATGCTCCTATGGTCCACCAACCCGCCAGCGACCTAAGATCATTAACTATCCCATGGCCCTTCGCTCAGTGGGGAATGGATATCGTAGGTCCTCTCCCTACCGCTGCCGGCAATCGCAAGTATCTGTTGGTTGCAACAGATTACTTCGCCAAATGGATCGAGGCAGAACAACTGGCGAACATCAGAGATGCAAATATGATGAGATTCATATAGAGAAACATAATTACCCATTTCGGAATCCCCATAACCATAATTACTAACAACGGAACACAGTTCGAAAGCGACCCTTTCCAAAACTTCTATAGAGAACACGGGATCAGGCACTATTTCAGCTCGGTGGCCTACCCCCAGAGCAATGACCAAGCTGAGGCTTATAATAAAATGGTGATCGATGGGCTGAAGAAATGACTAGAGTGAGCCAATGGCACACGGGTGAATGAGTTGCCACATATTTTGTGGGCTTACCGCATTACCCCACGACGAGCAATTGGGGAAACCCCATTCTCACTAACGTACGGAATGGAAGCAATCATCCCATTGGAAGTTGGTCTTCCAATAATGAGAACCACCATTGTCGACCAAGGCCAGAACGATGCAGCATTACTCGCTGAACTTGACCTAGTTGACGAACGCAGAGGGTTAGCCCTAGTAAAGTTGGCGAGCTATCAACAACAGCTCGTGAAATACTGTAACCAGAAGGTTAATCCAAGGACATTCCAAGTTGGGGACTACGTCCTAAGGAAAGTCCTTGGCAGCGCAGTAAAACCATCAGACGGCAAGCTAGGGCCGAACTGGGAGGGACCATTCAAGATAACAATAGATGATCTACAAGGAGCCTATCACTTATAAACGCTGGGGGCAGATCCCGAGCATGGAACGTAGCCAACCTAAAGAAATTTTATTTCTAGTTTTTTCTTGGCTCTTTTATCAAATTTTTGGAATAGTCAAATCAATTTTTATTTACTCGTGAATTAATGAAAGATGTTTGGCAGTTGCATTCTATGAAGTTTTAATTCTGTATTGAGAACTTTATAACTTGCACACCCTTTCCAAGTAACTGGCACCTTACTCAACGCATAAAAATAGGGTATCACCCTCCTCAGGTATTCGTTATGGAATAAGAACAACCTCCTAGCATTGCCCCGACAATATATGAAGCCCTACGGGGGATCCTTAGGCAATTAGACCGAAAAATAATCGGTCACCAAACTATGTTTGGATCAAAAAACCTGCTCGAATAGAACATCCAACGCCAGGTGTGTCCTCGCTATTGCCACACTTAGGACTAAGGGAGTGTGACGACATGACCTAAAAGGTAAAGTGAGGCAGAATGGTATCTTATGAGCATACTGGACTGGGAGGACACTTACTCAACATTGCAACCCTAACCCTACTAATCTAGTCGTCCATCAGGGGCCCAAGATAATTAAGTGAGAGATTTAGTCAGCGAGATCGCCCAAAACATAGATATTATATTACGTCATCACATTTACAACAAGAATGTACAACCCGTGTTTAGTCGGCGATATCTCCCAAAGCATCAATATTACATTACTTCATTACATATATACAAAGAGTTACAACTGGTAAAATCTTAATAAGGCTGAGGCCTCTAAACAAGATAGTCAGCCACATGTGCTCTTCGGCCATCGTCCGGATGAGGAGCTAATTCCTGCTCGACCTCATTGGCGGTTGGCTCTAACAGCTGCCTGGGGATAACATCGATAGGGATCCATTGGTCGTCCCTCCTGAAAGGATTAGGCCTCAAAGTTGAAGGAGAGATCTCATGACGGTACCAGAGTACTGAATTCCTTGGGACTCGTAGCTCCCTGATGGCACTTAACCATCCCCTAATAAAGGCAAGCTCTTCGAAGTCATCCTCGTCGGAGCATCTGTCCAACCTTGATCGTAATCATCCCCCACACTCACCGAGGTCCTTTTTTGAACAGATGCCTCAGCCGTGTGACGTCCCTTTGAAGCCCGATAATAATCACATACGCTCGATGGACGTCTTCTCGAAGCTCGTCAATCTCCCTAATTGGACCCCCTGTATCAGGACCAGCTCGCGGAGCCGTCGATGAAGTCGAACCTCATAAAATTGGGGGAGCGCCGCTCGGAACCGTGTCAGTATGCGGAACAGCTGATGAAGAGGAACCTCATAGAATGCTTGGTGCGATGCTCGGTGCATGCTCCCTGAGTCGCGACACCTCCCTCCTCAGAGTCTCGTTCTCCTACTGAAGAATTTCTTCGACTTGATTGATTTCAGAGGCATCTAGAATCCTAGCTCTCAAAGTGTTTACTTCTTGTTGGACTGAGGCACCAACTTTTTCCATCTCCTGAAGTCTGTCCTTCAGCTTGGTGATAAGCTCAGACTGGTCCTTAAAGCTCTTATTTCTTCACCTGAGAGATTTACAGATCCTAATGAAGGCCTGACGAACTTGGGTGCTCGCGTTAGGTCCAAGGATCCTTCCCAGCTGAGAGGTGGAGGGTATATACTCGTCTACATCAATCAACTACAAATCATACAACAAGCAGTAAAGAGCAGAATAATCAATGCACAGAAAAGAAAGATATTTCCTTTCATTGAAATAAAAAGGTACAGTTACGTTGGTTTATTCGAAAGAAGTACAAGTAAAGTAAAAATACAGAGAAGTTCTACGAGCAGACTAACTAGCAACCTCAGTTGGTTATAGAAAAAGCTAGTTGCTTTCCCTTATCAGCAGCAGTAGGAGCATCCCCCTCAGAAGGGACAACTTCCATCCCCCGAGCAGGAAGGGTATCAACAGGATCTGTTTAAGAGGCGGGAGCAATACCTTTAACGGCTGGGGTAGGGGATTTATCCATAACATGCTTGGGGCCTGGATCATGCTCGTCGAATAGGGGTGAATCAACATCAACCCCAGCAGTCAGGAGAACTTTGTTCCATCCCTTCTTGAACTTCAGTCGGCTGATGTAACCTACCTGAGCATCAACGTCCTCATATGCGGCGTCCCACACAGAGTTGTACAAGCTCTCCTTAATGGTAGCACCCTCATACTCCACCTTCTTCACCTGCTCTGACAACACCCTATTCTCCTCGACCACGCCTAGCTTGCTCGTACAAACCAGATTATAGGACTGCCTTAACTCGTTTAGCTCCTTGATCGTCGCTTCCTTCGCCCTATTGGCTTCAGCAAGGGAAAGATCAGAGGACTTCTGGGCCTCACTAGCAGCTTTCAGACTGGTTGTCAGCTCAGTGCCCTTACCCTTCAGATCGACGTTCTGCTTCTCCAAATCTGTATTTCTACTCACTAGTTCGTCGCGAGTACGGTGAATTCGATCACAAATTACAAATAAATAGGAAGTATTAGGATAAAGCATGGAACAAAATACTACAAGTATTAGAGTACAAAAATAGACTTACCAAGGCTAGCCTTTGCTCGCTTGCAAGGCTAACTGGTCAGTCCCCATTGCCCTCTGTCAATCAGCGGGCAAAACTGCTCGCTCAAGCAAAACAAGAGCTAGTTGGGGAGAGGTGGCGACCGAGGTGCCCTCAGGTAAAGCGAACACGGGCACCAGAGCATGCCCGACCTTCGTTCTCACCTCATCTCTCCTTCTCTCCTCTTCTCTCTCCTTCTCCCTCTCAGTTCTTTTCCTCTCCTCCACCTTCCTTCTCTCTTTATCTTTCTTCCTCTCCTCTTCCTTCTTTTTTTCTCTCTCTCTCTCAACTGTTCTTCCTCTTTTATCTTATTCTCCTGCTCATGAGCAGCAGACTGAGAACCAGTGGCGACATCCCCACTAACAGACTTTTGCTTTTTCGACCATTGAGCAAGAAGCACATCATCATCATCATCATCATCATCATCATCATCATCATCATCACGGATCAGGTTCCTCCTTGGGGGAGCTATTTCCTTGCTAGGACTGCTTGATGTACTCGAAGACTCCTGAGCCTCAGAGACCTCGTTCGAGCTAGAAGACTCTTCACCACTAGAGCTCGCCTCGCTGGAACCACCTTTAACACCTCCTCTGATATCACTTTCAGAGCCGCTCTCTTCCTCATCCAACTGGATGGGGTCAGTAGCAGCTTCTTCAGTATTATCTAAGTCAGGAATGTTGTCCACAGGCCTCGTAATAAAACTGAACCCAATATTCTTGTACTCCAGAAGAAAAGCAGCTGACCGGGGATATTCACTGTCAGCCAAAGACTCCCTGATATTCCAAGCTTTAATCAGCTCGGCAATTGAAACCTCGTTAAGGGCAAGTTCGAAGTTCTTTGCCCTCACTAAAAATAAAATAGGAAAGTATCAAAAAAATTATACATTAACAAGAAAATCGAAAGAGCATAACAGAGATTAATCCTACCTACAAACTCCTCCCCATAAAAGGGGACTATGAACCTGTCAAACCTCGACCTCTCGGTATGGGGAGGAAATTGCCAATTTCTAGCAAGAAAACCCTCTTTCCAGTAGTCCTTGTGGGAATCAGGCATATTTACTACCAATACCCTGTCAGGACTCTTGGCCTTGAGGTAAAGAAGACCAGAGCTAGTTCGAGAGAAGGAATAACAAAAATAAATTTCAGCAAGCCCTAATTTAGTGCCATAAAGTTGATTTATTCTATGGACACCATTAACTATCTTTCAGATGTTGGGCGAACACTGTGCAGGAACGATATTGAAGTAGCCGAAGAAGTGCAAAAACAAATTGCTTGGGGGGAAGGTGAGCCCCCCTTGGGAAAGCACCAGGACATGAATCCAATGAGCGCCCTCTGTCTCTCTAACATTCTTAGGGACAGAGACGCACTCAATCCCTACCCATTATGGGATATTATAAAACTTCCTAAACTCAGGCACTGATATATTACCTATTTTCATCATTTGTAAATCCTAAATTACAAATTCGAAGAAAACTCAACAGAGAAAGAACAGAGAGAGAGCAAATGGGACTTACGAGATGAAAAGTTTGGCCTGGACAACGCAAGATCACAAGACCAGATGATGAGGAAGGTTGAAAGCAAAGAAAATGAAGATCGAAAGAAGAGGGCGCAATGGCTAAAGCTTGCCGAAGATGAGAAAATGTGAAGAAGCTTGAAACGACAGTATAAAAATGCTACTCCAAATGACTTCTTAAACGTTTTCAATCATAATGAACAGGACACGAAGCAGGCTGCCGCCAAAATCAAGTAGAGAACTCCAACATTGGAAAAAGTTACCCAATTTACAAAAAAGCCATTATGATAAATCATTTAAATTTATTGAGCCCAAATTATGGCCCAATAACTTTAGGGACAATTGTGGGTACCCGGATTTGCCATTACAGGCCCAGACGAGTAGCCTAAATAGAAATGGCCCAAAGTCTGGGCCCTTCGCATCTCAACGGAATTCAGTTATGACTTAGTCCACTCCTAAAATCTCATAGAGAGATATTCTAGCAATAGAAGATGACGTGGGGGAGTCCAACACCCCTACTCCTCGAAAAAAAACATTTATATAACAAACCCTAAGCCTGGGGGCAAAAGGCATGCATTGTATTCTCTGTAAAACACTCCCCGGAGTATATAGAAATAACATCAAGAGAACCACCGTAGACGTAGGCATTTCTTGCTGAACCACGTATATGCTGTGTTGTGTGATTGGCATTTTTCATCCTTTATTATCCTTGGTGATTGCACTTTCTTATTAATTTGTGTTGAATATAATTGTCAACACACACACACACACACACACACACACATATATATATATATATATATATATATATAATTCACACATTCATGTATATATCCCACGTATTAATAAGTCCGTTCGTATTACATACGACCAAATATCAAAATAGCTACACCCGCCATTTATTATTAATTATAGGATTATACATCTCACCTCCTATATACTCGAATTGGTTCCTATTTGTCTCTTAAGGTCCCTACCAATTTTGGTTTACATTATGGGAAAGTTTCATCACTCATTACATCTTCAAGGGTATTTTAGACCTCTGAAATTCTATGTCTAAATAATAATTTGTATAAGGTTGTGTACTCTTCTCAACTAGATACGCATGTCCGTGAACGGCATGTAAATCCGAGTTCATATGGAAAAGTTATGCCCTTTTAAAGTTTCACCAAAAATAATAATAAAATAAATAAAAACGAATTTTGTCCCTTGCTGCACCGCGTCAGGCCAAACTAGACTCCCGGTCGGCCGGTCACCCCGGACGTGCTAAAAAACGCTGCTACATTTGAGCTTTTCTTCACCCCAAAACTCCTTTTTTCTTCACTGTTAATCATAACCCCATTAATCCTCAACGGTTTCAATACTTATTATGCATCACCTTTCATAGTTCCTCTTAATTCATTTAAACAATTAATTTAACATTGTTACCCAATTTTTTGAAAATCATAACTTTCACCATTTATGGCTTTATTCATCGTCTCCAACCTCTTGAAGTCAGAAATTCACGAATGCCCAACATATTACGCTCTCAAAATTTCTCTATATTCTGTCATCATCTTCAACCTTTAGAAACCAAGAAAATTTAACAAATCTCTAACACGGTGTATTCCCATAATTTTTTTATTTACATGGGTTAAAAATTCATTTGTCTCTAACATGTAATCAACAACATTTATTTTCCAAATCTTTTTATAATCATATTTATTACCACAATTTAAAAATCAACACTAATGACTACAAATCATACTAAAGCAAGAAAATACTTGCCTCGGTGGATTAAATCCAGTGATCACTTGTCGGAATTCCTCGCGAAGGTGTGCCCAGAATCATCTTCTTCTTACTATTTCCTTCTTCTTCTTGTGTTAGTTGCTGCCCAACCTTTAGATTTAGATTTTAAAGTGCTAATCCCCTTTTTAGCCTAATGGGCCAATCCCAATTGACCCGAACAACCCCGTTTGGGCTCGGTTATGCCTAAAATGCTCTGAGACCCAATTACTATCCCCCGGGTACTCTTTTTCGACTATCTCGGTCCTTTCGGAATCAACCGTGCACTCAGAATCGTCATCCGAGTCACTTTATAAAATTCTCCACTTTCGACCTCAAAATGCGATATATGTGAAATTAAAAAATAACCCGAATTAATTTAAATTTCTAAATCACAAAATTAAATAAATTCTCCAAAGTAAATAAATTCTCCAAATTAAATAAATTCCAAATCACTAATTTAATTATTTTATATATCCTTAAAAATTCGAGGTATTACATAATTCTCCCCTTACAAAGGAATTTCGTCCTCGAAATTCGGATAAGACTAGTACTCAAGGCTTCGGATATATTCTCGTGTACATCCATCTTTTCCCAGCAATCTAAATCATTTTGCTTTTTTCGTTATATTTCTCCTAACGATATACCTTAGTCCAACAGCCCCCACACTACCGTTCAATTTGGTGATCAATTTGCTTTAGTCATCTTGTACTAAAATACTCCATCATATAACTTATCAACTCACATTGGTGCCTACACAACACTTCGAAAGCTCTTATAGCTTTTGTCACTGCTATGAGCCTACCCACTGATGGATGAAGTATTTCCTCTAATGGGGAAAGACTCCAACATCCTCATGTGTCAACTCCCTTATTTGTTTACTCTTATTATACATGTATTTCTATATCTTCCGACTACGGATGATACTAATAATCCTGCTAACTATGGCGCCCATACACCCTATATACTGCGCATAATTGCCCAAATCAACTGAACGTAATAAACTTACTTTAACTAAGCTTTTTTTACATGTGAATCTAGTATTAACAAGTTTCTGTGACTCGCTCGTGTCACGAAAACATACTTATATCTCCCCGGGATAAAACTAATACTTTCAATTGTCACTAGTATTGGTGGTTAAAATGGTTCATGGACATAACACCCTCGTCCTAACCGAACCAAGACTTCTTATAATTGTTTCCCCTATTGGGCATCCCGTTCCCGTCCCCCAATTCGCTGTAGACAGTATCTACACATGTGTTCTTACTCTTCGCACATAAGACACCTCTCTATGTCATCTGTCTCGCCCGATCATTGGGTCCCCTAACGTAACTCTAATGTCGAGAATGACCCACGATTTGCTGCAATAGTTGTACATCCAGGATCTCATCTTGTAGTTGCCCCCTTCCTCACTTCGGTAATACTTTTTCCTGTAGCCCGTCTCTCCACAACTGATATACTGCCAGAGAACTCCCTTCTCTCTGGTCCTGGCCCTACTGACCTCCCCCGCCTTTCTCTTGGCCCTAACAGCCCTGAAGAACGGGATGTTGCTTTAGCTGTAAACCCACCATTCTTGGGTTATAAACATCTGGATCCAATTATTATAGCCCGATTCCTCTGTCGCAAAAATCTCTCTCCTCCAACGATTGTTGTGCCCCACTGGCACCGTTTCCATTTACTTTTCCAGACTGACTAGTCTCACTTTCTCGTCGTGGACAAGTTTAATATAGGTGACCCACTCTTTACGCATAAGACACTTTACTGTGTTTTCCCCTTATCTCTGGCCCCACTGGCCATGTCGGGGTGTCCTTCTCTCAGACCTGTTAGTCTTGTCCCCAATTGCTGCCCACGTTGTCCTTTTAGCTCTGCTGGCCCTATGGGACTCGTTGTTGGCCTCGATGACCCTGACTGAATCCACCATCACTTGGTAAAAAATCACTTGATTTGAATCATTTAAATGGGTCCCCATTGGTTATACCCTCCTGTGGTGCTTCTCTAACACCGTTAAATCCAGTTTTGCTCTCCGGCTCAATTTTCTAACCCCTAGGCTCCCTTCTCATGGAAGCGTTGATATAAACTTATAAACGTACGACCTTGACGACGTCGACACTAGTCATCCTATCGGTATTTTACACTGACACTTGTGTATTCAACTCACGAGTCCCTTATCAACTTACGAACCCTTTTATTCTCCGTATCCCCTTCGTCGAGTACGAATTTCACTAAACAAGTCAACTTCTCTCTTACGCTCGGTCTCTATCTCACTCACTTGTGATAAGTTTCAAAACCTCATCTGCATATCTGTCCGAACAACAGATGGAAGATCTCATGATCAAATTGTACTCGAATTCCTCGTTTTATTCCATATACTTATTATATGTGGTGACTGACTCTCGTCACGGTATGCTGCTCCTATGAGCCTAAAGTTTTGCTCGAAATTTTTAATCGTGTGTATCGTTGCACTCCATCCTACACAATTGTCGTTGGATTACTTCCTTGCATTATCTTATTACACTTCCTATTTTTCTCGAATCCTTATAGATGGTTCCTCAAAATAGTCCTTTCGACTCTCCCCACCCCTTGTCGACTACGCTGAGTGAGTGTAAGATTGCACCACTGTCATCTATAACAGTGCTTGGGGAAACTACTGTCCCCAAGATTATCCTATTGTCACCTTCCTAAATAATATGATGGTGACTTCTATCGCGGTCATCATTTCCAGAATACTCTTTAGCTTCTGCTAAGCCTCTCCTCTTGCAGTCCTTCTAATGACCCTCATTGGTTGTCCTATAATGTCCGATGTTTGAAGCCTAACTGAACTCGCACATGAATCTCATCAACTATACTTAATAGCAAGAGAACATAAGTCGCATACATAGAGGAATTCAACAATCCTATCATAAGTCTTTATATCAAAGAACGCTACGCTGAAATGTAAAAAGCCGTACAGATGCTAAGGACACTAGAACCTGATGCTCTGATACCATCTGTGACACCCCGCCCAATTAAATACCGAGTGATGAGTCTTATATCACATTAAAACATGAATCTCATTTGGTTCATTCTTAGCATCACTGTCAAAAACTTTTTAAAACTTTATTAACCACCTAGTATTCAAAAAGTTGGTGCCAATTTTATCTTTCATTAAACAGATAAACATAACACGCGGTTTAACATTTAAACCACACACCAAAACACAAAGTCTAAAACAGTACTTAATGAATAATTAACATGCTGAATAAACAATCGGCTAAAATCCCAAAATAATTATTCAACAAATGAATACATAAACCAAATACTGAGTCTGAAGTAAGTGGGCAACATGCACTAAAGGAAACTACATATGAGATCACATTCCTAATCTAGGAATAAAGAAATAATGCGTCTAGCTCAAATCCTGCAACCTTCCACATGTGTTGCAGTTGCATGACCCTGGAATAGATAAGTTAAGTCTGACATTCCTCTGGCTGGACACCTGAAAAGGGTTTCAAGAAAAGATAAATATTTTGAAAATGGGTCAAATCCCGATTTATAAAAATGTTTAGCAAGAACTTTATTGCAATAAATGAAATGCGTTGTAAATAATGCTCATAATTAATTTCACGATCACACTCTCTTAAGGACAACCTCACCTCTCTTCTACAGTGCACACCTATCGCATTAATTTATTACGTTTGTATCATTTCTCTATAGGACTACTCCATACCAGTTATCTAACTATCCCGCCAAACAACTCGTCTTAATTTAAGTGTAGGTAATGTATTGATCATCTATTCGAATATACCAAATATTTCATCACTACTGTCAATAGGTAGTCATTACTTCCAGATTATTGATTTATTATGTCCACCCGTATAGCCCATACAATACGAGACTACATTTTTCTAATTCTTTAGCTTCATTAAGAATTACGAGTAAATGATTAAGTTATCATTCTCTTTGAGTAATTTAGATGCCACTGTCTATCTCATCTACTAATACACTCGTAGTAGAATAAATCACAAGTGTGTGTGTGTGTGTGTGTGTGTATATATATCACTCTTCTCACATATACATATACAATCCCCTAGGTGGAGACCTGCGATGAGGGCACACTCTGCTATTAAGTCCCGGTATATCACGTACTAAATAAGGACATCAGTTCGGACATCACCCTCGAACCATAAATTTAAATCACACATATTGGAGGGGAACATAGTTCTAAGCCTTTGGGATTCGCTCATACCTAACGCACCCAAATGACCGATCACACCCTTATTCACACAAGTGATGCTCAATCCCTAAGTTTTATGTTATAAGGTACAAGTCAATATCCCCCCAATGGGCTCATTAGAATAAGATTGTCCACGACGTGAAACCTCCTGTGATACGAAGTAGCATAGGTATGATTAGACATAATAAATCATAGATAGGTATTCACACCACGCATGTATATATATAATTCATACTGTTATATATATGCCAAGTATTTACGAGTCCGTTCGTAATTTCTATGTCCCATATTAAATAGCTGCACACTGTCATTTATTTTTAATTATATGATCATGCATTCCCATGTATGTGTGTGTGTTTGTGTGTGTGTGTGTGTGTATATATATATATATATAAAATTTACACATTCACGTATATATCCCACGTATTAATAAGTCCGTTCGTATTACATACGACCTAATATCAAAATAACTACACCCGTTATTTATTATTAATTATAGGATTGGTTCCTATTTGTCTCTTAAGGTCCCTACCAATTTTGGTTTACATTATGGGGAAGTTTCGTCACTCATTGCATTTTCAAGTGTATTTTAGACCTCTGAAATTTTATGTCTAAATAATAATTTGTATAGGGTCGTGTACTCTTCTCAACTAGATACGCGTGGCCGTGAACGGCACGTAAATCCGAGTTCGTATGGAAAAGTTATGCCCTTTTAAAGTTTCACCAAAAATAATAATAAAATAAATAAAAACGATTTTTGTCCCTTGCTGCCCCGCGTCAGGCTAAACCAGACCCCTGGTCGACCGGTCACCCCGGACCTGCTCAAAAACGCTGCTACATTTGAGCTTTTCTTCACCCCAAAACTCCTTTTTTCTTCACTGTTAATCATAACCCCATTAATCTTCAACAGTTTCAATACTTATTAAACATCACCTTTCATAGTTCCTCTTAATTATAATTAATCTCCATTATTTAAACAATTAATTTAACATTGTTACCCAATTTCTCGAAAACCATAACTTTCACCATTTATGGGTTTATTCATCGTCTTCAACCTCTTGAAGTCAGAAATTCATGAATGCCCAACATATTACGCTCTCAAAATTTCTCTATATTCTGCCATCATCTTCAACCTTTAGAAACCAAGAAAATTTAACAAATCTCTAACATGGTGTATTCCCAGAATTTTTTTATTTACATGGGTTAAAAATTCGTTTGTCTCCAACATGTAATCAACAACATTTATTTTCCAAATCTTTTTATAATCAGATTTATTACCATAATTTAAAAATCAACACTAATGACTACAACTCATACTAAAGCAAGACAATACTTGCCTCGATGGATTGAATCCGATGATCTCTTGTCGGAATTCCTCGCGAAGGTTTGCCCGGAATCATCTTCACCTTCCTATTTCCTTCTTCTTCTTTCTCCTTCCTCTCCTCTCTCAAACTTAGGTTTTAGAATTGTGTTAGGTGTTTCCCAACCTTCTTAGATTTAGGTTTTAATGTGCTAATCCCATTTTTAGGCTGATGGACCGATACCAATTGGCCCAACACCCCCGTTTGGGCTTGGTTATGCCTAAAAATGCCCGAGACCCAATTACTTTCATGGGTACTCTTTTTCGACTATCTCAACCCTTTCGGAATAAATCGTGCACTCAACATTATCATCTGAGTCACTTTATAAAATTCTCCACTTTCGACCTCAAAATGCGACATATGTGAAATTTAAAAATAACCCGAAATAATTTAAATTTATAAATCACCAAAATAAATAATTTTTTCAAATTAAATAAATTCCAAATCACTAATTTAATTAATTTATGTGTCCTAAAAAATACGGGGATATTACAGTGACATGGGGTGCCGCTGACGCGGACCTTTAAAAATAATACAATATTATAGAAATGGGGTTCGGATCCGTCGAAACTCGGTTTGGGGTGAGTAAGGGTAGCATGGGGTGCCGTTGGGGTAACACTTTAAAAATAAGAGAATATTGGATAAATGGATGTTTGAGCGACTAAATAGGTTAAACTAAAAATAGGTGTCTTTTTAACAATATATATATATATATATATATATATATTAATTGATCCATTTATTTAACCAATTTGTTTGTATTATTGTTTAATCATAACAACTAATGTGACAGCCCAGTTAATATGTATTATTACGTGTAATTCCTATTTTGATATTTTTTTTAATTAAGTCCTATTGACTATTCAACCATTAATTAAGTTATATTATTAAATGGGTACACATCAAATATTACTGTTTGTGTAATTTTTTTCATTGAAATATTATGGATTTCATGGATCTTGTTTGATAAATATATGGATTTTATTTTTTTGTGAACATAGTAAATTTGACTGCTTGTATAATGTTAACACAGTAGATTTTATTGTTTGTGAAAATGTCACAAATATAAAACTATTTCAATTTTTGGTTCATACAATTAAATTTATTGTATGTGTAATTTTTTTCTTTGAAATTTTGCAGGTTTCATGAATCTTGTTTGATAGATCTCGACGGACAAATTTCAAAATTAGTAATTTTTTGAAAAACGGATTTGTCAATTAATAGTTATGATCATTTGAAGATTAAAAAATGATGAAAAAAAGTTCAATTACTTATGTAACTTCCCAGAAAAATTTACGGATGGTTGGTTTAAAAGGGTAAAATTGTGATAAAAGTTCAAAAAAATTAGAAATTGAACCTATTTAATGTTTGAAAAGTCAATAAAACTTAATTAGAAAATTTGTATTTTTATAAGTTCTATATATAAATGGGTTTATTATATATAAAAACATATGAACAAAGTTTCCCTAATTAAATCCTTTTGACATTTCAATTACTAAATAGCTCCTATCCCTAAATTTTTGAGAAGTTTTTTTTACAACTATATCATTTTAAAACCAACCATCCCTAACTTCCTTGGGGAAGCTACATAAGTGGTTGAACTTTCTTTTCATTTTATTTTTAATTTTCAAATGATCATAACTTTTTATTGACGAATTCGTTTTTTGCAAAATTACTATTTTTGAAATCTCCTCGTCGAAATCTATGAAATAAGATTCATGAAGCCTATAAAATTTTAAAGAAAAAAAATTACACAAACGGTAAACTTTACTGTATGCACCAGAAAATAAAATAGTTTTTATATCTATGACATTTTTACAAACAGTGACATTTTTTTTGTTAATATTACATAGAAAATAAAATTTACTGTGTTCTCAATAAAATTTTGCCCATATATTTATCAAACAGGATCCACGGAGTACATAATATTTTAATGAAAAAAATTACAGAGACGGTAATATTTACTGTGCACACCTTTAAAATAGAATTAATTCATGGTTGAATGGTCAACGAGATTTAATTAAAAAAATATCAAAATAGGAATTACATGTAACGATATATATTAACTGGATTGTCGCATTTGTTGATATTATTAAACAATAATACAAACAATTTGGTTAAATAAATGGGTCAAATAATCTCTCTCTCTCTCTCTCTCTCTCTCTCTCTCTCTCTCTATATATATATATATATATATATATATATATATATATATATATATTGAAAAGAAGACACCTAATTTTTGTTTAACCCATTTGGTTGCTCAAACACCCATTTATCAAACATCCTCTTATTTTTAAAGGTCCGTGTCAGCGGCACCCAATGCCACCCCTGCTCACCCCAAACCGGAGATCCGGTAGATCTAAATCCCATTTATCCAGTATTCTCTTATTTTTAAAGGTTCGCGCCAACGACATCCCATGCCAGCCATACCCACCCCAAACCGAAAAAATGAAATAGTTTTATATCTGTGACATTTTCACAAATTCTTGTGAAAAATGTCACATTTTCTTCTGAACACGATAAACTTTACAGTATGCACCAGAAAATGAAATAGTTTTATATCTGTGACATTTTCACAAACAGTAACATTTACTGTGTCACTTTTACACAAATAGTAAAATTTACTGTGTTGGTCAATTAATGTATAAACTCGTATATATATATATATATATATATATATATATACTTTAACCCATTTAGTCGCTCAAACACTAATTTATTCAATATTCTCTTTTTTTAAGCTCCATGCCAGCGGCACCCCATGCCACCCCTACTCGCCCCAAATGGGAGCTCCGGTGGATTCAAATCACTTTTTTTCGATATTCTCTTATTTTTAAAGGTATGCGCCAGCGGCACCCAATTTCCACCACCACCCACCCCCATTGTCGGAGCTCCAACGACCTTCATCAGAGCTCCGATTTGGAGTGGGTAGGGGTCGCATGGGTGCCGCTGGCGCAGACCTTTAAAAATAAGAGAATATTGGATAAATGGGGTTTGGATTCACCGGAGCTCCGATTTGGAGTGAGTAGGGGTGGCATTGGGTGTCGCTGGCGCGGACCTTTAAAAATAAGAGAATATTGGATAAATGGGTGCTTGAGCGACTAAATGTGTTAAACTAAAAATATGTGTCTTTTTTTCAATATATATATATATATATATATATATATATATATATATATATATATGTATATGTATATGTATATGGGTTTGTAGATTATATGACCCATTTATTTAACCACTTTATTTGTATTATTGATTAATAATAATAACTAGCACCAGGAAACGAGCGGGCTGGGCCTGTTATGAGAGGGCCTAATATGGGTCAGTTTGAATGTGGGTGGGGCTGAATGTGGGCCAAAACTGTTTATGGGTCGGGTTTGGGCCGGATGGCCCTTTTTTTTCTTTCTCTAGCAGTTTTTTTTTCAAGTTCTTATCCACATCCGAATTTTCTATCTCCGATAAGAGAAGGTAAACGTTGTCGGCTTTTAGCTCCTGCTCCGATGATAACTCCGATGATAGATCCGGTAAGAGGTGATAGCTCCGATGATAAACGCCGTTAATGTGTTTGGAGAGATGAAGTACAAAAATGTTGTCTTAACACTGTCCGGTGATAAACATTGTAGGTGCATCACATAGTATTATTCACTAACTTTTTAGAAGTTAAATGATAAGAGTGAACTTGTCATGTATGATAGATTTTGAAGTATGAAAATACCTACTAACTTTTTAGGTTATGTGATATATGAGGTTTTCGTTTGGCACCGTGTTTTTGCTATTGGGTTGGAACTTGATTTTTATTTGGGCAATTAAATCTAAAATATGGGCCCCATATTTTAGAGTTTGGACTTATATGGGTATTTTAATTAAATGGGTCACATATTGCCACTTCTAATAACAACAAATGTAACAACGCGATTAATATGTATTATTATATATAATTCCTATTTTGAGATTTTTTTAATTAAGTCCCATTGACTATTCAAGCATTAATTAATTATATTTTAAAGGTGCGCACAGTAAATATTATTGTATGTGTAATTTTTTTCATTGAAATATTATGTAGTCCGTGGATCTTGTTTGATAAATATATGAGTAAAATTTTCTCGAGAAGTCAAACTATTTCATTTTCTGTCTGTGAAATTTTGTTTCTTTCAAATTTTATAGGGTTCATGGATCTTATTTGATAGATCTCGGCGAAGAGACTTAAAAAATAGTAATTTTGTGAAAAACGAATTTATCAATAAAAAGTTATGATCATTTGGTCGTAACTTCCCATAGGAAGTTACGGATGGTTAGTTTTAAAAGGGTAAAATTGTGAAAAAAAAAGTCCCCCAAAAATAAAAATAGGACCTATTTAAAGGTTAAAAGTCAATAGGACTCAGTTAAGGAAACTTTGTTCATATGGGACCTATATATAATAATCCATATATAAACAACCTTAAATTTAATGATTTTCTGACTTATATCAAACATACTAAAAGTCCGTTTGGTTCAGGTTGAAATATGTTTCAACGCGGTGAAAAGTAATATGGTGAAATACGTTTTCACCTATTTAGAGTTAATTTTTTTCTCTATTCAGGTTGAAACATGCACTTATTTACACTGTCAATCCAACAAAAAAATAATTTTAAATATTTAAAAAAATATTTCACCATTTTACTTTTCACCGCAGTTGAAAGTATTTCACCCCGAACCAAACGGAGACTAAGAAATACTTATTTATCTTGGAATCATTTGTGCTAAAATCAAATTGCTCCATGGTCCGTTTGGTTCGGTTTGAAATCCTTTTAATCACGATGAAAAGTAAAATGGTGAAATATTTTTTTCGTATATTTGAAATTAAATTTTTGTTGAGTTAACAGTGTGAATAATAGTGCACACACCATAATTATGAATCTTTAAACAAGAATAGAGAAAAAAATTTAACTCTAAATAGATGAAAACGTATTTCACCATATTACTTTTCACCGCATTAAAACATATTTTACCTCAAACCAAACGGATCCCTAGTATTATTCGTATTTCCCACTTTTTATTATAACTAGGTGTGTCCACGTGCGTTGCACGTGAGATCGAATCATAACATTCAGTTTAAGTATTAAAAATAGGGACAAAACATTATAAGTACGTAAATCCATTACCGCCAATGTTACCCCTTATCTTTATAACAACTCCTATCTTTCAATTTAGTGTTGATACTGAAGTCCATTACCACCAATATATACCATTAGAAAGATTGGGCCAATGATTATACTTTTCCATTTAAGCATTTTATCATGTCTAAATTGCATGTTAACAAATGAGTCACTTCCTATAAATATAAAGAACTTACTTGACATTATATAATGATTTTTTTTTATAAAAGTGTAAATGCCAAATGTAAATCCATTCTCTTTAAAGCTGACTATATCCTTATGTGGTTTGTATTGGAACCCAAAATATGTAAATTGAAAAGAAATGATAACAATTAGATTACCAGTTAATACCTAAAGCGGAAATAAGCAATCAATCCTCAACAATTTCTCTTTGTTTTTGAAATGTTTTGAAAGAGATAGTGCAAAAACTCTAGAAAAATCCCTTCACAAAAACATACACCATTTTTGACAAACATACCAAGTAAAAAAGAATAATTGCCAAAGTTTTTTAGTCAATGAAATTACTTTCTAATAGCTAAAGCAGTAAAAATGTATATAGAAATCATTATGTGATACAATCTAAATTATACAATCTAAAAAAGAAGCAACCTTTATAAGTTTTTCTTTTATGTCGGAATTAACCAAAGCTTCACTTGTGTATGTGATACGAATGTTGTAATCAACTAAATATAAAATATACGTACACATAATTCAACTAATATAATTCATATGTTATTATTCTTTAAGCATCCCAAGATGGTTTCCACATTGACATATTAAAAAAGAAATGAGAAATGCTTTAGGAATCGGCGAATTGCACGACAATATCCCCCAGCGGCAAGCATCCACCCACAGAGGTCAATAAGCCTAACCTAAAGACCCATGAAAGCCTCCCAAAACTTTTCTATATTAATTGTAAATGACTCAAATAAAATGTCAAAATAAAAGACTAGTTAATTTTTTCTCCATGAAAGTACAACATGACATGAAATTTATTTTTTACCTAACACGAATATGATCAAAATAAAAGTGATACGACATGAAATTATTTTTTTTACCAAAGACGGACACAACTCAAATAAAATGATCTTATTTTTTACCTAACACGAACATAGTTGCATTAGAATGCAACACGACACGGAATTTATTTTTTTGACCTAAAATGAACATGGCCAAAATAAAAGTGACACGACATGAAATCCATTTTTTTACCTAACACGAACATCGCTCAAGCAAAATGCAACATGACAAGAAATCTTATTTTTACATAACACGAACACAGTTGAATTAGAATGCGACACGATATGAAATCTTTTTTTTTTACCTAAACGAACATGACCAAAATAAAAGTGACACGACATGAAATCATTTTTTTTACCAAACACGAACATGACCAAAATAAAAGTGACACGACATGTTGAATAAACTGCAACATGTCGTGTCACTTTTATTTTGGTCATGTTCGTGTTAGGTAAACAATATATTTCATGTCGTGTCGTGTTCTAATTAACTGTGCTCGTATTAGGTAAAAAATAAGATTTCTTATCATGTTGTGTTTTATTTGAGCGGTATTAGTGTTTGGTAAAAAAATTAATTTCATGTCATGTCACTTTTATTTCGGCCATGTTCGTGTTGACCTTATTAACCCTTATTTTATCTGAGAATGCCAAAGTTGCCATTTCATCTATCTGTTTAATGATCAACTATTTATACTACCTATTTGCTAATCTAATGGCTATCTAAATTTCTATCAAATATTTATGTTCCTTCTATTTATACTGCCTATTTACAACAACAAAAAACAAAACAAACCCCTATAACTAGCAACAAACCAACCTTAAAAAACCCTAAAATAACAAACCCAAAATAAGCTTACACTACCTCCAAAAAAATTCACAACCTGGAACGCGTCAAACCAAACCATATTGAACAAATAAACAAAAAAGGATGGATCCAAAAGAAACATTCATTCCTTTACAAGAGTGGTTTTCACTGATGTGTTTCTTCTTCTTCCGACCAATTTAAATGTAAAATTTATGTTAAACTATCGTGTTGATCACAGATGCGGTTTTCACTGATGTCGTTTTCTCGGAGTAATGCAGCTACCATCATAATATGTTTGAATGAAATTATTGCTTATAATTAAGTATTTTATCCTTTGCTATATTGGTGAAGTCCTTAATGTTAAGTAACTACATTGGAGATACCAATTGCAAATGAACCCTTGAAAATATTTTCCTAACATGAACATAGTTGCATTAGAACGTAACACGATATGAAATCTATTTTTTTACCTAACACGAACATGAATAAAATAAAAGCGGCACGGCATGAAATCCATTTTTTTTACCAAACACGAACACCGCTCAAATAAAATGCAACATGATCAAAAATCTTATTTTTTTACCTAACACGAACACGATTGAATTAGAACGAGACACGACATGAAATCATTTTTTTTTACCAAACATGAACACTGCTCAAATAAACTACAACATGTCGTATCACTTTTATTTTGGTCATGTTCGTGTTAGGTAAAAAATAGATTTCATGTCGTGTCGTGTTTCTAAATTAGGTAAAAAATAAGATTTCTTGTCATGTTGTGTTTTATTTGAGCGGTGTTCGTGTTTGGTAAAAAAAAATCATTTCATGTCGTATCACTTTTCTTTCGGTCATATTCGTTTACGGTAAAAAAATAGATTTCATGTCGTGTCTCGTTCTAACTCAACCGTGTTCATGTTAGGTAAAAAAATAAGATTTTTGATCATGTTGCGTTTTATTTGAGCGGTGTTCTGCTTTGATAAAAAAATAGATTTCATGTCGTGTCACGCTCTAATGAAAAAAAATTAATTAGTCTTTTATTTTTACATTTTATTTGAGTCATTTACAATTAATAAAGAAAAGTTTTCGAAAGCTTTCATGGGTCTTTGGCTTAGGCTTATTGTTGACTTGTGTGGGTGGATGCTTGACAATTCATGTGGCCACATCAGTTGGTGGGATATTGGAGTGCAATTAGTCGGTTCCTAAAGCACTTTTCAAAAGATTTTTTTTTAAAGATCCTTTGTGTACTACAATACTTCAAAATATGAGAAAATAAAGGGATAATTATATTTAGGTCCCATTTGTCGGGTCAATATTCTTATAAGTCCTATTGACTTTTCAACAATCCTATGGGTCCTATTCCAACTTTTTAGGGAATTTTTTCACAATTTTACCCTTTTATAACTAATCATCTGTAACTTCCTTTATGAAGTTACATAAGTGGTTGAACTTTTTTTTTAATCTTTAAATGATCATAACTTTTTATTCACAAATCCGTTTTTCGCAAAATTACTATTTTTGAAATCTGCTCGACGAGATCTATCAAACAAGATCCATGAGGGCTATAAAATTTCAAAGAAAAAAATTTACACAAACATTAAACTTTACTGTATGCACTAGAATACGAAATAGTTTTATATATGTGATATTTTCATAAACAGACAGTAACATTTACTGTGGTAATACTACACAGTATATATATATATATATATATATATATATATATATATATATATATATATATATATATATATATATATATATATATACCTTTTATTTAAAGGTTCGCACTAACGGCATCCAATCCTTACCACCATTATTGGAGATTCAACGACCTTCGTCAGAGTTCCGATTTGGGGTGGGTAGGGGTGGCATGTGGTGCCACTGGCGCGGACCTTTGAAAATAAGAGACTTTTGAATAAATGGGTTTTTGATCGACCGGAGTGTCATGGGGTGCCGCTGGCGCGGACCGTTGAAAATAAGATTGGCTAAATGGGATCTGGATACTCTTAAATGGGATCCGGTTTGGGGTGAGTAGGGGTGACATTAGGTGCCGGTGGCGCAGAGCTTTAAAAATAAAAGCATATTGAATATATATATATATAATGTGATAACACAGTAAATGCTATTGTTTGTAAAAATGTCATAGATATTAAATTTTTTTGTATACACCAGAAAATAAAATAGTTTTATATCTGTGACATTTTCACAAACAATAACATTTACTGTGTTAATATATTTATGAAATAGTTTTATATATATAACATTTTCACAAACAGTAACATTTACTGAGTTAATATTACATAATATATATATATACACACACACACACACACATACACACACACGGTAGATCCAAACCACTTTTTTTTTTTAAATTACCATATTTTTAAAGGTTTACGCTAGTGACATTCAATCCCCACCACTATCCACCCCCATTGTCGGAGCTTCAACGACTTTCATCAGAACTATGATTTGGGTTGGTAGTAGTGGCATAGGGTGCCGCTGGCGCGGACCTCTGAAATTAAGAGAATATTAGATAAATGGAGTTTGGATCCAACGGAGCTCCGATTTGAGGTGAGTAGGGGTGGCATTGAGTTAGGTTTATATCTATAACATTTTCACAAACATTAACATTCACTGTGTTCATATAACACAGTATATATATATATATATGTATATATATATATATATATATATATATATATATATATATATATATATATATATATATATATATATATATATGTGTGTGTGTGTGTGTGTGTGTGTGTGTGTGTGTGTATCCGAACCTTTTTTTTATGATATTATCTTGTTTTTAACGGTCCGCGCCAGCGGCATCCAATTCCCACCACCACTCACCCCCTTTATCGGAGCTCCAACAACCTTCATCAGAGCTCTGATTTGAGGTGGCATGGGATACCGATGTAACATTTTCACAAATAGTAACATTTATTATTTGTGAAAATATTCCAGATATAAACTTAATCCAATGCTACCCCTACTCACCTCAAACTCGAGCTCCGGTGTATCCAAACCTCATTTATCCAATAGTCTCTTATTTCCTAAGGTCCGCGCCAGCGGCACTCCATGTCACCCGAATCAGAACTTTGATGAAGGTTGTTGGAGTTCCGACAATTGGGGTTGGTGGTGGTCGGAATTAAATACCGCTAGCGCGCGCCGTTAAAAATAAGACAATATCAGAAAAAAAGAGGGTTTGGATCCACCGTATATATATATATATATATATATATATATATATATATATATATATATATATATATATATATATATATATACTGTGTTATAACACAGTAAATGTTAGCGTTTGTAAAAATGTTATAGATATAAACCTAACCCAATGCCACCCCTACTCACCCCAAATCGGAGTTCCAGTGGATCCAAACTCCATTTATCTAATATTCTCTTAATTTCAGAGGTCCGCGCCGGCGGCACCCTATGCCACTACTACCCACCCAAATCATAGCTCTGATGAATGTCGTTGAAGCTTCGACAATAGGGATGGGTAGCGGTGGGGATTGAATGTCACTAGCGTAAACCTTTAAAAATATGGTAATTTAAAAAAAAAAAAAGAGGTTTGGATCTACCGTGTATATATATATATATATATATATCCAATATGCTCCTATTTTTAAAGTTCTGTGCCACCCCTACTCCCCCCAAATCGGTGCTCCAGATGATCCCGATCCCATTTATCCAATCTTATTTTCAGAGGTCCGCGCTAGCGGCACCCCGTGATACTCCGGTGGATCCAAATCCCATTTATTCAAAAGTCTCTTATTTTCAAAGGTCCGCGCCAGCGGCACCACATGCCACCCTTACCCACCCCAAATCGGAGCTCTGACGAAGGTCGTTGAAGCTCCAACAATAGTGGTAAGGATTGGATACCGCTAGCACGAACCTTTAGATATAAGATAATTTTGGAAAAAAAGGCTTTGGATCCACCGGATATATATATATATATATATATATATATATATATATATATATATATACACACACTATGTAATATTACCAGTAAATGTTACCGTCTGTTTGTGAAAATGACACATATATAAAACTATTTCATATTCTAGTGCATACATTAAAGTTTACTGTTTGTGTAAATTTTTTTCTTTGGAATATTATAGCCTTCATGGATCTTCTTTGATAGGTCTCGTCGAGCAGATTTCAAAAATAGTAATTTTGCGAAAAACGAATTTTTGAATCAAAAGTTATGATCATTTAAAGATTAAAAAAAAAGTCCAACTGTAATACCCCGTATTTTTGGCTATATTTATTTTGGGATTAATTAATTAAATGCGTATTAATTGGAAATTAATCCGGGTTAAAAATACTAACGAGATGCGAGTTGGTATTTGATTATGTGCATACATGCTTTTATATGAATATTGAATTATGAAAAATTTGTCGTGAGATTGATATACGGCATTTTGGAAATTTTGTTGAGACGCGTGTGACCGCCGCGTCACGGTATACTATTTTGATTATAAAAGTGAATTTAAATTCTTTAAACCGTATGGTCGTTTTGAGTGCGCCAACGCGTCCGGAAGGGTCGAGATAGTCAGAAAACACTAGCCGGGGGTGTAGTTTGGGTTCCGGGGTATTTTTAGGCCATACCGGCAATATAAAGGGTATTTTGGTAATTTCGTATTTTTAGGAATTAAAAATGACGAAAATTAGAGAAGTAAATCTGATTGGGAATAGACCCACTAAACCCACTAACCAACCCTTAATGACCCAATAAGCTACGGAGGTTATCATTTAGGTTTCCAACTTTCCCATAGAAAACCCTAGCCACCATAGCCACCTTTGGAGAAGAAAACTTGGAGAGGGAGAGAAGGATAAGGAATTCTGCAGAAATCTTTACAAAAATCAACACCAAATTCAGAGACAATCAAGGCAAGTGATTTAATTACTTTTAAATTCAGAGAATGTTCTTTCCATGTTAGAAAATTGAAGAATTCCAATTGTTCTTGAAAGATGAATGAAAACCCATGTTGTTTGGACTTAGAACTTGAATATTGAGGACAAATTGCATGTAGAATCATATATAGATGATTATTCTGGTATTAACATACGTTGGATGTAAGAAAAACGGATTTAGATTGGACTAATTGAGGACTTAAAAGATTAGGGTTCATGTTCTTGAAAAATTGGGGAAAAAGTGTAAGGATTTGTAAAATTGGTTGATGTTAGGATGGATTAATCCTTTAAAACGTGTTAGGATGTGACTATAATATGTTTAGGATTGATTAGGGACCTTAAAACATCGTTGGGACTAATTTTAGAAGAGATTTGAGGAGTAGAAATGGTGAAAAACGAGATTGGGAAAATTCTGGGCCGAAACTGGTCCCTCGTTAGAAGACCTTCCCAGGTCATTCGAACGAGCTCGTTCGAACGAGCTTCTAACGAGTTGACCAGTCGCTTCTAACGATGGGAGACTTCGTTCGATACCTTCGTTCGAATGAACTGTATTTCGTTCGAACGAGATGTCGTTAGAAGGTACAGTTCGTTCGAACGAACTAGAATCTCGTTCGAACAGCCTCGTTCGAACGAGACTTCTAACGAGCTGGCCGTTTAGGCCTTTTTGGCCTGTTTTGATTTTGGGAGTCCCGTGATCTGGTTCGAGGATATAGATAACCTTCCTTTGATGATGTATTGATAGGTTTGGGACGTTTGTGTTATTTTGAGGAGTAAATTATATACGAGCGATGTAAATTAAAGGGATAGTTGGGTTGAGACGTGAGTGCCTACTACGACGTGAGAATAAATTATGGCGCGTATGATTATAAACCGGAATCGTATAAAGTGTATAAATTATATATTGGTACTAGAATGAGAATAGTACTACGATTAAACTACGGGATTACTAAGACGTGTGTTTACTTAGTATTGGTATATGAATTGTGTGTATGACATACCTACCATACTTGCTATCACGGGAGGTTTGCGTTCGCTTAGGGCCCTCTAATCCTTGTGTTGCCCGGATTTAGACTGGTTACCTTGATGAACATAGGTCATAGAAAGACTTATTAGGATATTAATAAGTCCACTGATTGTGGGAGCGTAGGTATGTGCGTGACCCATGTGATGTGACTGTGTTCGCCTCCATTATTTGTGATGTTGTTATTTGTGAACTATTCCTGAGAGATTCGGAATATGTAATCCTTATGTACGTGATGTACCGGGATGGATAGCAGAGTATGTGTGCACCGCAGCTTAGTTCTCGGGTTGCTTGTATTGTATATTTATGATGTGAATAATATACACTTAATTAATGGGAACCTTCATGTTAATGTTGTGAATATAATTACGGTATTGTTTCGAGAATAACATAACGGGTTAGCTGATAGTGAAATATATTGCATATTGAGCATTTGAGTTTACGTTAAACCCCTATTTAATTACGAGCGTTATAATGTTAATAGAACCGAGTAATAAGGGTAGGACCCATGACAGTCTAGCTAGATATGATGTCACTTAGCTAGTAGTTTGTGTCGTTGTAGATGGGTACTTACGTTAGGAGTGCACAGTTAGACGAGAGGTGAGAATACCATGTGAGTGCACGTCCTAACATGTACTTTGCATTTAATGTTTTAAATGTTTTTAAAGCACTTGCAGGTTTTTAAAATATCTCCACATTCGGGCTCTGACCCCTTTGCTTTCAAATCTATTTTTCTTGTAAAACCATTTTAGGTGCCCAAACACAAGGACACCATGCATAGGACACTCATTCAGGTGACGAGCTGTAGCTGTTTGTGGAAGCTACAGGGATTTGCTTGTAGACGCTTCTATCATTTGGATTCCAGATTCGTTATCTATCAGTTGTAGGGCATGTTGCCCATTTCTATTAGAGACATCTTTCCATTTCAGTTTTTCAGACTTTGGCATGTATTGTTTCAGTATCCAGTTTAGTTATTTCAGTTGTGGTTTTGTAGTGAGGAGTTTTCCTCCAGACTTTACTTACATTATGTGATGGTTATTCTATTTACTTCTTTATGGTGAATGGTGTTATTCTTCTTCATTATACTTGTTGCATGTTAATCAGACTTAAATTAAAATTTGGCAACTTACTTTTTAAATACCAGGTGGTTAGTAATCATTAAAATGTTTTCGACAGTGATGCTATTAACTGGACCAACTTGACATTTTGAATTAATTTAATAAATGAGTAGCTACCCAGTATTTAATTAGTCGGGGTGCCACACCAACCACTTATGTAACTTCCTCAAGGAAGTTACTGATGATTGGTTTTAAAAGGGTAAAATTGTGAAAAAATTCCTTAAAAAGTTGGAATAGGACCTATAGGATTGTTGAAAAGTCAATAAGGCTTATAAGAATGTTGATCCGACAAATGGGACCTATGTGTAAAGACCCTGAAAAGAAATCCAATGACCAACATGATTATATTTTTACCTTTAGAGACACTGCACTGTTGCCTTTGGATTTGACATGAAAATACCACTCACTCACTCACTTTCAAAACAAGGCCAAATAACCCACTCTTCCTAAAGCCTAACCCATCATCCAACAATGTAAATTGAAATCATATTTTTAGGTTGATACCTTCAACGATGCTCTGAAGAACTCCGATAAAAATCCTTCTTTACGGTGATTCATCATTGAGTTGGTTGTTTGCGGTCGATTGAATAGTTACTGAGGGAGACTTTGGGGATGTTTCGGTGGCATGGAAGGGGACGGTGGAGAGGGAGGAAAAGTGAAGTATTAAGACATATTTGAATTGATGAGATATGGAGCCGAGAGAAGAGAACGTATCTATCGGTAAGATATATTTATGAAGGGCAAAGTGGGAAGAAACATAATAAATAAGGGTATTCTAACATTCGATTTCATCCACTTCTCTTTGCTCCTTTTAATTTTAATAATAAAATAATAATTAGTAGCAGATAGATAGTAGATTTTTAATGGGTCAATTATTAAATAGTCCCTACTATAAATATATATTTTTTAAAAAGGACACATATTTTTAGTTTAACCCATTTAGTCCCTCAGGCACTCAATACCTTTTATTTTTAGAGGTCCGTGCCAGCGGCACTCCCTCTCCAAAATATGTGGCAAAGGACTTTTTGAGGCAAAATAAAAAAGTTTGGACTAAATGGGTATTAAAAAATGTCCGAGGGACTATTTGGTATAGGGGTGGGCACGGTCCGGTCCGGTCCGGGTTTTGCCTATTTTTTGGACCGGACCGAATATTCGGTCCTCAATTTTTTTGGACCGAGACCGGACCGATTAATTCGGTTAACCTACTAATTCGGTCCAGGCTTTTTTCGGTCCGGTCCGGGGTAAAATTCGGTCCTGACCCTATTTTAAATATATGTACATTTTATGAATATTTTTATCTATTTTTCACACAAATATATAACAAAAAAATAATACTCGAAACTCCAAGTGATATTTACATGGTTTTTTTTAGCCCAAATAAAAAAATGTCTATACATATATAAAATGTTCCAAATTAAATTCATAAGTTATATACATTAATTTAAAAACTATACATAAGAAACACAATAACATTATTTTTATTATATATATATGGGATTCGGTCCGGTCCGGTCCAAATCGGTATTTTGATATAATGGACCGCGGACCGGACCGGTTTAATCGGTTTTTAGTTTTTGTGAACCGATTTTCGGACCAGTTTCAAAATAGCCTTAATTTTCGGTTCGGTCCGGTTCGGTCCAAACGGTCCATTCGGGTCGGTCTTTTTTTTGTCCACCCCTAATTTGGTATATGTCCCATTTTTAATTACTAGTAGATAGTAGATAAATCTATCGTCCGTCTAGGGAAAGGCGGGCGCAGGGAAACCCTGAGGCCATGAGATTGCATCTGAGGCTAGGGTTTGTTTTGGCATGCACCAAAAAATGTTCAGTTCTGTCATCCAAAACAAGTCCACAAAACGATTGGTTTGGTCGTCGTCTCCACGGAAACGGAGCTTCAGTTTCCCATATTTTGTGGAATTTTGGTGTCTCAGTCTCAGGGCATCGTACTTTTTGTGGTTACACAGTGGAGCAGTTCTCTGACGATGAGTACGAATGCGATTACGACAATCATCCGGTATTTTTTTTCTTTTATTAAATAGCTTTGCCTCTCTATGCTTAATGCTCAATCATTAGGTCTTTCCTTTTTTCAAATTATAATATCTGGAAATTAATGTCCAAGAAGAAGAAAAAACAATCAATTCTCCAAACCCTATTCAGGCATTCTCACATGGAATCATAATTATAATTATTCTACTTGGAATTTGCGCTTTAAAAGAAATATTTGTGGCCGCGTGTTTGACAAACTTGTCTCTTTTCTTGTTTTGATTAATGGTTATCTTCTTTGTCGGGATTCAAATGAAAAAAGGGTGGGAGTTCTCAGGCAATTATTTTTAAGGGGCATATACCAAATAGTATGTACTTTTTTTAATACACGTTTAGTCCAAGCCTTTTTAGTTTGCACCCAAAAAATCTTCACCATGCCAAAAAGGCTTCACCATGCCGCTGACACGGACCTTTAAAGATAAGAGAATAAGGGACTTTTTGGTACAAAATAAAACGCTTGAACTAAATGTGTATTAAAAAAATATTTGAGGGACTTTTTGGTATTTGATCCTATTTTTAAACCCTCCACTTCCTCTCGTGTTTGATGCACATAAGATCATTTGGAAAACCGGAATATTCTCATAAGTTAAAAAGTATTTGCATGGCTTTTTGTAAGGATAAGAGTCAATATTCGTGTTTTTATTTAAAGAAAAAGGCACCGGTCTTTTTTATAACCATCATGGTGTATTTTATGAGAATAGGATACCGACTCCATTGACCATATTCCGCTTCATTCTCCATCTTCTAGGTTATTTAGGTTGTTTTGGTATAAGGTACTTCAAGAGTTTGGGATTATGGCTGCTTTTCCTAGGAGTCCGGGAAATGTTCCTTTCTATGGAGTGGGTGCAGGAAGAAGGCAAAGTGCTCCTGGAGACGCATTTCTATGGTCTTAATAGTAGATAGAAATAATCATATTTTTGAAGACAAGTCGTGGATATAGAAGAGTTATGGATGAAGACCACCTTTTTTTTCCTCTCTTTTTGGGCATCTTCGTCTAAGGTTTTAGGTTTTGTTACCTCGTATTTAAGGAAATTAGGCAATAGTATTAATATAAGGTGGTCATCACTTGAAGGCTAAAGTTGCTTGAAAAATGTCTGGTGCACTTATCCGAGGGTTATGGATGTGGTTGGTCATTCACTTGTTTCCTTGTGTTTTTTTTTCTCATTCATGTCTCCCTTCAAGGGAGGTATGAAGTGGATATTCTTCTTCTTTTTGCTTATGTTTTATTTTTTCTTTCTTTTTATATTTTACTTTTTACCTTTGTTTTAGTGGACTCTGGTCTGCACCATGGTTCAAAGTCAAGGCCGATACCGCGACGATACGACCGAGTTGACTAGGTATCGGTGCCCACCGATCCGATTCGGAGTTACGAGTTGAGTTTTCAATTATTGATGTGAATCAACCCTATATCGGTAATTTCTCGGTAGTATCGGTGATATAGCGGTATAATCGACCCATATCGGCGATATCGCAGTAGAATCGGCCTATATCGGCGATATCACGATGGAATCGGCGCATATCGCATTGGAATCGGCGCATATCGCATTGGAATCGGCCCATATTGGCGATATCACAATAGTATCGACCCATATCGGTGATATATAGGTCGAGATGGTATAAGTTACTAAGAATCAATCTCTCTCTCTCTCTCTCTCTCTCTCTCTCTCTCTCTCTCCAGTGTTGTGTTGGTAAGCGTGGTTTTTTGGGGGGTTACGAAATGCTAATTGTTTTTTAATTTAGTGTGCTGTGTGTGAGTTATTTGGTCATCGTGTGGGTTTAATTTAGTGCGTTGTATATGTGCCAATTTTTTTTTTTTAAAGAATGCAAATGATCAAAATGTTATTTGTTATTATTTTTTATAATAACGTTGCCAATGTTATATTTCAATACGTTATTATTTATAAAAAAACGTAAAATGTTATTCTTTTGCAAACAAATATACAACTGTAATTATTGTAAAAATAATCCTCAAAACATTTGTAAAAATAATATTTTGCATCCTTTATGTAAAAATAACATTTGCAACACAAGTAAAAAAAAAAATTGCATCCTCTTTGTAAAAAAATAACATTTCCATCAATTTAAAAAAAACATTTACAACCCCCCCAAAAAATTTAACATTTACATTCCTTTTATAAAAAAATAACATTTGCATAATTTTTTATAAGAAAATAACATTTGCATCCTTTTTGTAAAAAACGATTGTAAAAAAAATGTCGTGTTTTGTCAAAATCACTATTTGTATCATCTAAAAAATAACGATACTAAAAAAGAAACATTTCTATCATTTTTAGAAAAATATAACATACTTAAAAAACACATTTGTATCCTCTTACTAAAAATAATACTAAGAATATAACACTGTTTTAAAAAACCCGCCTAGGCTCCGCCTAGGCACGCCTAGGCTTGAGGCTTGGAAGAAACGCCCCGCCTTAAGATTTTGACGCCTTATGCTTGGTAAAACCCTTAAGGCCTACTTTTTATCTAAAAACAATAATGCTTTAGTGAAACGATATCGCCTTTTAAAGATTTTTTTACAAACCGGACCATTATCTCATCCAAAATAATCAAATAGTATTTTTAATTGCAAATATTCAGACATATTTTTATGATATGTACAATTTTAGTATTTTAATAGCCTTAATATGGTTAAAAAATATTAAAATATATTAAAAAGGCCTAAACGCCTTTTCACGCCTTTTTACGTCTAGGCCCGCCTAGGGTTCTAAGGCTTAAGGCTTGGCCTCCCCGCCTCGATCACGCCCCGTGTTTTTTAGAACCTTGGAATATAATAGTTGTATCCTCGTTGTAAAAAAAAATTTTCCTCTTACTAAAAAAGTAACATTTGTTTTTCTTTGTAAAAACATAATATTGTATCCTCCGTGAAAAAATACATTGATTTATTATGAAATATTGAATCTGGCAAATTCGCAGCACGTCAATATAATCAATTGTACAATGTTATGCATATTAATGGATAGCTTTAAACTTATCTGATTAGTCACATTGTTAATCATATTTTTTTTAAATTTTTTAGATTTTTTTGCGCTCTCTAAATAGTGTATCTTTGCGTATCGCCCAATACCGTGACCAATACCGTGACCGATACCGAGACTTTGAACCATGGTCTGCACATCTGTTGTATTTTCTACATCGTTTATGAATAAATTGCTTATTGTTTACGATAAACAATGTTTTTTAGGATAATTCTCTCATTAAAGCTTGATGAACCATGTATCTTTAGTATAGATTCCTTCTAAATCATTACCGATTAGGTTACATACAATTAACATAATCGCTACATAAAACCCTTATAAATCTTTATCAGAAAACCCTTATAATCATTACCGATAAGGCTACATATATACAACTAACATAATCGCACATACTACCCTCATCATCATAATTCACTTATGAATTCGTCCAAAACGTCCCTTAATTCTTACATAAACAAATCAAATCCAAAGTAGCTAGTATGTTTAAAGGATCTCCTATTCACAATTAGGGTTAGAAACTCCTGATTGAAAAAATCATGTTTTTTTTAGAAAATCCTTGATTCATATTTTCATCGAAAACCGTGGATTCGAAATATCCATTTTCAAAAACGCATATTTTTCATAAGGAAAATACTTGCTTTGAAACTCACTTTTTTCCAGAGGAAAAGGCTTGAGCTCATATTTCTTCATAAGAAAACTCCTTTGAATCTAAAACTAGATTATCACTTTTTATGAATATTGAGGAGATGTAACAATCGATAAGGCCAATTGAATCAAAGAAGTAAAGTAGAAGAGTTCTTACCTTGCATGAGTATTAATGGAATTTGATATTGTCAATTCTCCCTTTAGTGTTCTCTCCTTCAAGCTTCAAGAGTTCCAAGACTTTTTGAGAGGTGGAATGTTTAGATGTGAGAATGGGGATGAAACCATTCAAAATGAGTTTAAAATATCATCCATGTCTGCGTAGTAATATCACGGCCTTACTCGCGGATCTTGACCGATCGGTTGGCAACATACGCCGATGCTTTCTTTTCGTGACCTAGCCACGGGGCTCTTTTGCTCCCCTTTTGTATTTTCACCTAAAATAAAGCGTAAGACCCTTCATCAAACCATGAATCCAAGTGCTCAACTATTAACTCTAAATTCAAATTATTTAATACATCGACAAGGAAAACCAAAAACCATCAAACCAAAGACCAACTCTAAATTCAATTTATTTAAATTGCTCTTATTAAAATAAATCCAATAAAGTATAGGGTACTACATACTCTAGACTAACAACAAGAATTCCATTATCAAATTCGTAGTATCGTTACCATTTTTAATCTACATGCTTAATACGTCGACAAAACTACCATCATTTGGTAAATCCTCTATACACGGGTCCAACGATGCCATCCATAGCGATCATCGCGTTAAAAATATAAACATATGCATCGAAAAAGAAGACAAACAAACACACACAACCCAACCACAATAAGACCGGAGCGAATAATCCAAATAAGAAAACTCCTATGTATCCACCATTTGTCTTTTGTGGTCAAATGCACACCCACACTCACACCTACGACGAGAAGCCTGTGACAACCCGCCTATTTTAATACTGGGTGGTCAATCCTCTACTAAAATAAAACAGGAATCCAGTATGGTTTCATTCTCAGCATCACTGTCGCAACAAGCAGTAGAAATATAATACGAATAAAAACCATACAACTAAACGAGCAGAATGAATCACATGCTTAAATAGATATCACTAATAGTATTCATCCAACTAAAATAGAAGTGATAAATAAAATATCTCTAACATAAATGTAAAGTCTTATCCAACTACGGCCAACAAGCCCACTAGAAAAATATTGGAATGACAAGAATCTTATCTAAATAGAAAGAGCTGAGGCGGCTAAGTCAACTCGTAGTGTCCACAACTATTGCAACGACAAGAAAGGTCTATCCCTGCCGTCCCTGCTGCTACTGCACATCCGAGATTTTTAAAAGAAAACAAGAAAACAAATTTGCCCGCGGGTCAAAGCTCGAAAAGTTTGAATATATTTTGCAAGTAATTAAATGCTTTATATTAATAAAACACGTAGTGTATTACTTTCACAATTAATTAACCGGTCGCACTCACGTGAGATAAAACCTCACCTCTCATCTCTAGTGCGCACGTATCACATTCATTTTATTACTCTAATTACATTACCCAGACTAACCGCCATCCAAGTCCAATCCCTCTAATAGTCACCATTAGCTAAGCGTATACTACCGTAATTAGGTATATCTTCATGAATAATATCGTAGCGACACACGTGTTATAATTAAGTGTTCACATAATATAATACCATAGCTACACTCGTGCTATAAATAAATACACACTATATCATATAAAAATACGTATATATCGCTCGCTGTATACGTATAACCGTATCCCCAGAGCATTGACCTCACAGATACATTCCTCGTGTGCTTTCGGGCTCCAGGCATCGTGCATCACACTAAACCACCGGGTTGGAATCTCACCACTGAACCAAAACATAAACACATACAACGGAGACGATCATAAACATACGTCCGGGGGTCGCGACCATACCACATCGCACCCAACCGGTCTCCAACCTAACACCTATCCTCACCCATGGATAATGGTCATGCAACAATACTATAACTTGGGGAATCAGTCAAACACCTGCTGGTCAACGTCAGGGTGGATTGCCCATTATGCGCAACCTCCTAACGATAGCACTACCGAGTAGGTATGTTCAATATAAACACATAGCAATCACTCACACACACATATATACAAGTCCCCCAATACACATATATAATACTGACCTCGTATGCAATCTTGCAACGTACTAGTCTCCTAAATCTCGAAGTTCGAACCGACTTCTCAATTGTACATGTAAGTGTTCAGTCACTTGATTTCCCAATTCTCTTCACCCGAACCCATCTATCGGTTGGCCTATCACACATACCAAACCCTAGAAATCATTCCCCAGTAGCCCCACTCCACCCTAGAAGATCTTATGGTCATTCCCAAGCTCTAACGGGTCAAAACGACACAAACAAAATTTGGGCAGGTTCGCTAACCAAACAGGTTCGCTTGGCAGATCGAACTGGTTCGGTCAAGCGAACTGATTTGCTCCCCTAGCGAACTGGTTCGGTTTTCTAGGGCCAGACGTCTTCTACCTTGTATTTTCTCATCCAAAATCCTCAAATGGAGGTCTCAAGCGTCCCCAAACACAAAATTAACCTCCTATATCATTATATTAACATCCCAAATATTATAACATAGAATTAACCCCGAATCCATAATTGAAACCTAATGATTCTAAATCAAACTTTAATTCATCAACGCATAATTAACCCAATTTGAATTTTCATTATTTCAAACATCCTATCAATGTTCTATGTACTCATCATTGTAAACCCAGATTTAATTACGAAATTTCTATAGAATCATCATCAATTAATTATGCATTCCAATAAGATATTAATCACGATCTACATCTTTTACTTAAATTTACCAAAGTTTCAACCTTTAAACCTTTAAATCACCAATTCAATACCATAACTATGAAGGTAATTAACTACATAATTACGCAATTTAAATCAAGTAACTACTTGCCTTTGAGGATCTGAATCTGAAGTCTCAACTGTTGGGATGGGTTGAATCTGGAGATAACCTCACCTCTTCTCTTCTCCAAGTCTCTCCCTTTTCTTCCTCTTTCTCTTCTCTTAATCTCTCTCTCAAACTCAATTATGCAGAAGGTTAAAGGTGGACTGTCATCCACTTATGCTGTCCTTACATACCTCCTAATTACACCATAATCCCGTTTTTCCATTAAACCCTAGGGCCTTGTTTGATGCGCCGTATAAGAGGTTTGTATTGGATAAAATTATCCTATCCAATGTTTGGTGTAATTTAGGATGGGATATGAGATGGAATAAGTTATCCAAAGTGAGTACCTTATCCCACAAGGGGTGGGATAAAAAAATCCCACCTCCAAGGTCGTATAAAATTATACGGTGTCAAAATTTGATTAAAAATTACTACTCTACCCGTATTAAGTTATAAAAAAAACTCACGCAACTTGCACTATCTCAAGTATTAGATAGCAGTCGACGATTCCTTTGATTCACATAACTCTCCATTCAT
The DNA here is from genome assembly GCA_949130495.1 of Sambucus nigra. Taxonomy (NCBI): domain Eukaryota; kingdom Viridiplantae; phylum Streptophyta; class Magnoliopsida; order Dipsacales; family Adoxaceae; genus Sambucus; species Sambucus nigra. The sequence goes on from OX422221.1 coordinate 355,062,779, forward strand.
ATTTTCATCACGGTAGGTAACCTCCTCATTTTTTTTTTCAATTTTTTTCTATTTGTTGCTTTATCATGAACTACTATTTTGGTTTAAATCGATGCAAATATTATGTTAACTCACCTACTAGACAAGTTGAAAGTTACGTATTGTTAATTCACCGCTAATATTTTTACACATTTTTTTTAATGTATTATTAACTATATGCTAGACAAGTTGAAAGCTGTGTACAGTTCAATTTATTTGTTTTTGTATGTTTCCGACGACTATTTTGGGTAAAATCGATGTTCAGTTGTGACTTCAAGCAATTTTCTGCAACTGATTTGTTTTGAATCGAAAGAGAAGATAGTAAGTAATCAGTTTTACTATCTCATTATTTCTGGCGGCTAGTTTGTATACACATGGTTTTTGTATGCGTGTAAGTGATTACTAGTGGTTGAGTGTGTACAAATTATAAATACAAATACATATTTTCATCTCATAATATTATTTTTTAACATCCCACGTGGAATTAAATATTATGTTATTGAGTTAAAATATGTGATAACAATATATTTTTGTATTTTTTGATTCTTAAATACAAAAGAAGGGTATTTTTGGAAAACTGGAGATAAATTAATCCTATCCAGAGCATTTCAAACACATGACTGTATTATTATATTCCATCCCGTCTTCTTATTTGGAACTGTTCCAAACGCAGTATTGGAATAAGCCTTATACGGTCCATCCTTATACTATCCAATCCTACTCTTATCCTATCCTATCCGGACTCCTTATACGGCGTATCAAACGAGGTCTAGGTGTAAAAAAGGTCATCCTACCCTTATACGGGTTCTGCTATGTCTAAAAAGCTCCCGAAACCCAATCATAACACCCGGGTACCTATTCTGGATTATTTCAACCCATTCCGGATCACCGGTGCACTAAAAAAGGTCATCCGAGTCACCCAACTTATAAATACACCCACGTCTCATTAATCGGGCCTGACATGTGCGTACAATATGCGTCCCCCATAAAATATACCTATCCGCCGATATAACATTCTATGGACATAATATAATAAATCGTCGCTTTTCACTCATACGCGACATATACTAAATCACATATCTATTTACTTATCGCATGCAAGTAAATAATAATAATAACAAATATTATGTCCTTTATCTCGCCAATTAATATTTACTGAAATCCAATTTAATTTCCCCAATTAAATTAATAATTATATGCACACGAAAATTAAATAATCATAAAAGTACGGGGTATTACAAAGCCATGAGTTAGGGAGCCTGATTCTCAACCGTAGTAGGTACTAGTAACTCGGGTGAATAATCCAAATTAGGATATACTTGCATATATTGTTAGTCTTGCACAGTTGATTGTTAAATCCACCAACTCTCAGGAACTCAAATAAACCCAAGCAACACAACCCCACAATAGCAACAACCACCAAAACTGGATGTTGGATCCAATTCTTAACTACTATAGCAGGACCTAGTATTAGAGCAAATAAACCAAGAAGGAACCCTCATATATATACCGTTAGCTCCACCTAATTGATAGTTAAACGCTGAAATCTTTGACTTGAGGAATTTCTCATACACACCCCAACTTAAACGAGGCTAACACATACAAGCAAACACGACAATGGCCCAACACCGAGGATTATTGGCTAGATGATCCATCTCTCAATCTCTAGTAGGGCCTAGTATGTCGAGTGGATAATTCAAACAAGAAAACTTTCATGTATATACCATTAGCCGTCAAGTTGACTCCAATACCTTATAGGCTCTCGACGAACAAACACCAAGGGCCGTACACCGTTGGGCAGACTTATCACCATGGATCCAGTGCGTCAAACGCATAATTCAAATATGAAAAACCTTATATATATATACCCTTGAATGTGACTAGTCGCTAAGACCAATAACCAATGAATGCCCATACAAATAACAAACATTAGTTAAACCATCTATTTATTAGCCAAATCTTATCCTTATGAGTACCACATCCAAACAGCTAAAACAACCAATCCACATCACTAAAGCTCCACAATATCAAATAACCCATTCTACACATGTGAAACTGCCCACCTATTAGCAAATCAACTAATTCCCTCACTGCACGAGTCTGCATCAACTTCTGTTTCAAAGAGCTCGAGGCGCAATACAAACCTAGTATACTTTGAAATTTAGTTCACTAATAAGTAATATTTATTTACTTCTAGCATTACTAACATTTTTTTAAGTTCTCATACATAAATAAAAGACAAGTCTAATCAAAGTTCATTACGATATATAGAATACTAATAAACTAATTAATCACTATGATTCATAAGTATCATATTATATCCAAATTGGTTACACATTGGTAACTATACTTTAAACCCCTACACTTTTAACATTACTTACAATTTATGAAGTCCTATATAAAAAATTGCTAACACTAAGACAAAGAATATAAATATTTATTCCACACAAATATATTTTGCGCAATTGATATTTGAATCCTAGTCATAGTTGTCAAATCGCGAATCGTATCGTGAATCGTTTACCCCCCGAATCGCGAATCGTGAATCGAACCGGTCGAATCGGAATCAAATGATAAAAATGAAATAAAACATACATAAATGGGATTTGACACTATAGAATTGGTAATTAAGCAAAATATGACAAAAAACTAATCGTAGATTCGTAGCACATGATAATCTATCAAATTATAGCCCAAAAATTAACCATAGCACATGTTCTCAATCGTTTTAAGCTTGAAAATGTAAAAAAAAATAAAAATAAATCATAAAAAGTCATCATCAATCATCATTCTTCTTCATTCATCATCATCATCATCAAGGCCCAAATCACCATCATCATCATCATCATCCTCCTCCTCTATGGCAATTCGATCCCTCCCCTCTTCAAATTCCTCTTCATCTTCATCATCGTCCTCCTCATCATCAAGAATTTCAATATCATCATCTGCCACTTGTTTGCCTTTTCCTTTGGCATTTAAATTCCTTGGACCTATATAACACAAAATAATTTTGACATATATTAACAATAAGATTAGCATATATATATATATATATATATATATATATATATATGTATATATATGTATGTATTAGTAAACAAATAAACAATAATTATAATAATTCCACATATTTTCACCTCGCTTCCTCTTTTTGCTAGGCCCTTCATCTTGTAAGCATTCGTGAACATCCAACCATGGATGGTCGGTGGGAAGACATGGTTCTTCTATATCCCTCTCAGTGATCCACTCATCATCGTCCTCCATATCAGATAGACATATCGGATTAAAGTCACCACATTCCCTTCTTTGCTCTCGTCTCATTTCAAGTTGAAGATTATACTTGACGAAAACAAGAGCATTCAACCTTTGTTGCTCCAAACGATTTCTTTTCTTGGATCGCACATGATCAAATGTGCTCCAATTTCTTTCACAACCTGTCGCACTACATGTGAGACTAAGAACTCGTATAGCAATCTTTTGAAGCTCCGGTACATCTTCACCAAAACTTTCCCACCAATTGGCTACATAAACAAAAGAATATAAAAAATTCAGCAACATATAAATTGATTTAACATAAAAAATCAGCAACATATAAACTCACCAGGTTGTTTTTTATCTCTCGTAAGCGTTGCTGAACTTCTACTGAACAATCCCGCACACGTTTTAAACTTATCCATTTGCTCTTGTACGGTGATAATTGTATCGGTTTCCGAACACATCCTCTCTACAGTGTCATACAAACCACGCTTCACCTCTCTATCGGCCTTAAAATCATCACTGAAGTGGAATCTTCAAATATAAACCAAAAATATATTTTAGTCGTTTATATAATATAAATTAGAATATAGTGGAGTCTTCAAATATAAATTAGAATATAAATCATGTTACCTTGGGTTCAAATAGTATCCCGCGACATGAAGTGGCCTATGGAGTTGAAGATTCCACCTCGTATCAATTATTTTCCAAATCTTCATACATCTCCTCTCTACGTGATTAAAATTAATCGCAATTTGCTCCTTCGCCCGATCCATAGCTTCATATATGTAACCCATTACCGGTTTTGCATCTCCATCAACAAGCCTCAAAACTTTGTAAAGTGGATGTACACTTTTCAAACAATATTTAATCGCTTTCCAGAAATTTGTGTCGCCCAAAATGATACCCTCCACTTTCTTCGCATCCACCTTGTTAGCAAAAGTTCCATTCATCCAATCGACCGACGTGAACATACGCCTCAATGCCCCCTTATTTTCTCCAAAACTCTTCAATGTAAGAAAGGAAGTGGCAAATCTAGTTGCTCCCGCTCTAGTAAGTTCCCTCTTATTTGAAAATCTTCTAAACAAATCAAGCATCCATGTATGCCTATAAATATACACGGTAACTTCTCTTGCCTTTGTAATTGTGTTTTGAAATATAGGCAAGTTACCAATGTCGGTAAGCATGAAATCAATCAAATGGGCGGTACACGGGTTCCAAAATAAATTCTTTCTTTTCTCTTCCAATAACCTCCCCGCGGCTACATACGCCGATGCATTATCCGTCACCACTTGCACAATATTTTCTTCCCCAATCTCTTCCACCCTACCATCAAGCAACTCAAACAATCTCACCGCATCCTTGATGATCGAGGAGGTGTCCACGGATTTAAGAAAAACCGTCCCGCTCGGGCTATTCACTAAAAAGTTATTGAGCGATCTTGATTTTCCATCGCTCCACCCATCCGACATTAAAGTGCACCCCGTTTTTTTCCATTCCTTTTTATACTTCTCCAACAAGCTATGCACACTTTCCACTTCCTTTTTCAAATACGTGACCCTAGCTTCATGATAGCTAAGGGGCTTCAATCCCTTGCCACTCTCCAACCGACACCAACATTTTTTTAAAAAGAGGACACTTCACAAGATTGAATGATAGAGCATTCTTATAGAAAAACCTCAATATATCCTTGCACACCGGCTCCCTATCCTTTAGCATTTGATTCAGGGTTTGTTGTTTACCCTTTCCCCCACCCCCCCTAAATAACAAACCTATCCATTCCCCCTTTCGTCTTCCCCGTCGAACCTCCCTCATCATCGTTCCCCCCTTGAAAGCATTCATCTTCAACATTTGCTTCACTTTGATTGCTACCAACCGTGGAAGTAGTATTTTGACACAAATACTCTTGAAAAAATAATCTAACGGCCTCGGGACATTGTTCACACATACTAGTATCGCTATGAGTCCCGGCAAAATGTTGTTTCATTCGAAAAACTCCTCCCCATTTTATTGCTCCACAATAATTACATTTCAATGGCATTCTATTGTTCTCATTCACCTTGGTGCAATGAGACCAAGTTGGATCTGTTTCTTTCTTGCCCTTTGATTTTACCATCTTGATTTTCAAAGATCAAACATCCTACAAATCAATATCAATTTATATAATAAACAACTCAAACAATAACTAAAGAATTTAAGCAAATGCATATGGATGGTTTAAGCAAATACAGCAAAGAAAAAAGAAAACAGCAAATGAAAATTCAAAAAACAGCAAAAATAACTATATAAAAAAAAATGTATGGTTTTACTTGAAAAAAAGCAGCAAAATAAAAAAGCAAAATAACCTAAAAAAACAAAACAGCAAAAAAAATTAACAGCAAAATAGCAGCAAAAAAACACAAAAAGTAGCCTTCGTTTTGGTTTTATAACCAAAAAAACTTAAAAAGCAGCAAAAAAAAAAGAAAACAGCAAATGAAAATTCAAAAAACAGCAAAAATAACTATAAAAAAAATGTATGCTTTTACTTAAAAAAAAAAAAAGCACCAAAATAAATACAGCAAAATAACCTTAAAAAAACAAAATAGCAAAAAAAATAACAGCAAAATAGCAGCAAAAAAGCACAAAAAGCAAACGAAAACAATAAATCGTTTTATAACCTAAAAAAAAAAAACTAAAAAAACATCAAAAGTTCAAAACGTATGGTTTTATAACCTTAAAAAAAAAAAAAAGCAAACGAAAACAATAAATCAAATTGTCGGCCATCGATTGAGCAGAATAAGACATAAAAACAAGAAAGAAAACATACCGGATTTCGTTTTGCAAAAAAAAAACCAAAAAACGCCCTTCGATTTACTGTTGCAGTTGAAACAGCCTTCGATTTGCTTCGGTCGGTTGTTTGAATGGGTTAAGGTTGAAACTGATTTTTTTTTTTATTTGGGTTAAAATCTATTCGCTACTCGTTTTTTTTTGCCTTTTTAGTGAATCGTTTTTAACCCGATTCACGGTTTGATTTGGAATCGGACGATTCAGAACCGATTCGGGCGATTCTTTAGACATGTGCGATTCTTATCCTTATTCGAATCGTTTTGTGTCCGAATCGACTCGAATCGTACGATTTTAACAACTATGTACAAATATTACACGCAAAAAAATAATTCTATTATAGATATAAAAGTGATTAACATTTAAAAATATTATGCGAAAAAATGATACTTTAATCATTGACATTCATATATATATATATATATATAATATTTTTCTGTGCAACTGTAGTACTATATATTTTCTATATAGAACAGGGTAAATCTTTTTATAACGACTATATATTTACTGGCTGCTTTCTTGCCGCCTAGCCCCTAGGCGAGGCGCCCACCTCGCGCCTCGTGCCTAGGCATCACCTAGGCGCACCTTTTAGAACTCTCGTCAACAAACAACCCACCGCAACACACTACTAGGCACTCTTGCCGCCTCTCTCTAATATCTACAAGCATCGGATCTTGGTTCCCTTATTTTTTGACCCATGCAAGCGAATCATTAGCGAGATGCACTATGTAATAATGGCAAGTCTTTGATCACTTTGATTTTATAAAAAAAATCAATAAACAATAAAAAAGTGTAATCAAACGTCTCAGATTCAAGTCATTCAAAATGTGTTCTTGATATCGAAATCTTAAAAAGTATATGGAAAAAAGTTAGCGAAGAGGCGCGTGCTTCCTTTGTTGAAATAAGGACAAATGGTTTGATTCGAGATTTTCTAAGAATCTACTTAGCGAAATCTCCTATTTCGTATACCGGAAAAAGGAATGATCCATCGGGTTCATGATTGATCTCTAAGAATGGATCAGATCGCACCAATACATGGTTCAAAGTATCGTCCGAGTTGACTCGGTATCGTCCGAGTTGACTCGGAATCGGAGGGTATCGATACGATACCGAGATGCGTTTAAAAAAAAAAACACTAAATCGTGTTGTCTCGCCGAGATATCGGCCGAGACAACCGATTCCGAGATGCGTCGCCGCGATATCGGCCGAGACAGCCGCAATATCGGCCGAGACAATCGATTCAATTTTTTTTTACAAACTGTTAAATGTTATAAAAATGTTACAAACTTTTAAATGTTATAAAAATGCTATTTTTTCAGTTATAAAAATGTTACAAAAAATGTTATAAAACTACAAAAATGTTATTTTTTTTAAATGTTATAAAAATGTTGCAAAAAAAGGTTATAAACTAAAAAAATGTTATTTTTTTTAAATGTTACAAAAAAATGCTATAAAACTGTTAAATGTTATAAACATGTTATTTTTTTTAAATGTTATAAAAATGATACAAAAAAATGTTGTAAAACTATGAAAATGTTATTTTTTTAAAATGTTATAAAAATGTTACAAAAAAATGTTATAAAACTGTTAAATGTTATAAAAAAGTTATTTTTTTTAAATGTTATAAAAATGTTACAAAAAATTGTTATAAAACTATAAAAATGTTACAAAAATTGTTATAAAACTATAAAAATGTTATTTTTTTTAAATGTTATAAAAATCTTACAAAAAAATGTTATAAAACTATAAAAATGTTATTTTTTTGAAAAATCTGGTGGTTCTTCAACTAATAGTTTTGGGTATAGAGGTTTTGGATATTATCATCACGGTAGTCAATCGGGAGATCGCCAACAACAATTTCCAAATTATGGATCATCTAGTCAGTCATCCCAACCCTCTGAGCAGCAATATGGTTCATATTTCTTTCCTTACCCTACTGAAAGAAATTTCCCCTATCCAAATCCGTATTATCGATATCGCAACTAAATAGGGAGATGAAAATGATGAAACATTGTAATCATTTCAATTTATTTTTCATGTAAATTTTGTTTACTATGCAATATTGAAAATGATAACTCTGCCGCGCTTTAGTATAACCAATTATACAATGCATTGCATATTGAATGATGGGTTTGAATGTATCTCATTGGTCTACTTTGTTAATCTTATTTTTTTAAAATTTTCTACATTTTTTCCGGAATTTTTTGCGTTCTCTAGATAGTGTATTGTAATACCCCGTACTTTTGGCTATATTTATTTTATGGGATTAATTAATTAAATGCGTATTAATTGGAAATTAATCCGGGTAAAATACTAACGAGATGCGAGTTGGTATTTGATTATGTGCATACATGTTTTTATATTAATATTGAATTATGAAAAATTTGTCGTGAGATTTATATACGGCATTTTGGAAATTTTGTTAAGACGCGTGTGACCGCCGCGTCACGGTATAATATTTTGATTATAAAAGTGAATTTAAATTCTATAAACCGTATGGTCGTTTTGAGTGCGCCAACGCGTCCGGAAGGGTCGAGATAGTCAGAAAACACTAGCCGGAGGTGTAGGTTGGATTCCGGGGTATTTTTAGGCCATACCGGCAACTTAAAGGGTATATTTTGGTAATTTTGTATTTTGAGGAATTAATAATGACGAAAATTGGGAGTTTTAATCTGATTGGGAATTGACCCACTAAGCCACTAACCAACCCATATTAACCCAACAACTACGTAGGTTATTAGAATTAGGTTTTCTAATACCTTCCCAAAAGCAAACCCTAGCCACCATAGCCACCTTTGGAGAAGAAGCTTGGAGAAAGAGAGAGAGAGGAAATTCTGCAGAAAACTCCATCAAACCAACATCTAAATCAGAGATAAACTCGAGGCAAGTGATTTAAATTACATTCTTTATGCAGTGAATGCTTCTTCCATGTTAGAAATCTTGATAATCTATCTTAATTAATAGTTAAAGGAAAACCCATGAAATTGGAAGTTATTAGCTTAATTTTGGGTATAGGTTTGCATGTAGAAACATTGCTTGAAGATTGAATTCAGAGATTTCATTTTTATGTAGTGTAAAAACGGATTAAATTCTGGGATTTGATGATGATAAAAATCTTGGGTTCATGTTCTTGAAAAATTGGGGAAAAGTATAGAATCTTGTGATTTAATGATGTTTAGGATGCATTAATGCCTTAAAAGATGTTAGTATATGACCTTAGCATGTTTTAGGATGATTAGAGAACTTAAAACATTGTTGGAACAAACTTTGGAGAAGATTTGAGGAGTAAGAATGGTGAAAAACGAAATTTAGAGAAATCTGGGACGAAACTGGTAGGTCGTCAGAAGCCCCTCCCCAGGTCGTTCGAACGAACTCGTTCGAACGAGATTCTAACGAGTTGATCAGTCGCTTCTAACGAAAGGGAACTTCGTTCGATAACTTCGTTCGAACGAGATATCGTTAGAAGGTACAGTTCGTTCGAACGAACTGGATCTCGTTCGAACAGTCTCGTTCGAACGAGACTTCTAACGAGTTGACAGTGGAATCTCGTTCGAACAGCCTCGTTCGAACGAGACTTCTAACGAGTTGACAGTTTAGGCCTTTTTGGACTGTTTTGATTTTTGGAGTCCCGTAAACTTGTTCGAGGATATAGATAACATTCCGATGATGATGTAATGATAGAATTGGGACTTTTGGGTATTTATGAGAAGGAAATTATATACGAGAGTTAAATTAAATGGACGGTTTGGGTTGAGACGTGAGTGTCTACTACGACGAGAGAATAAATTATGGCGCGTATGATTATAAACCGGAATAGTATAAATTGTGATAATTATAAGTTGGTACGAGAATGCGATATGTACTACGATTAAACTACGGGATTACTAAGACGTGTGTTTACTAGTATTGGTATATGAATTGTGTGTATGACATACCTACCATACATGCTATCACAGGAGGTTTGCGTTCGCTTAGGGCCCTCTAATCCTTCTGTTGCCCGGATTTAGACTGGTTACCTTGATGAACATAGGTCATAGAAAGACATATTGGGATATTAATAAGTCCGCTGATCGTGGGAGCGTAGGTATGTGTGTGACCCATGTGATGTGACTGTGTTCGTCTCCATTAATTGTGATGTTATCTGTGAACTATTCCTGAGAGATTCGGAATATGTAATCCTTAGGTACGTGATGTACCGGGATGGATAGCAGAGTATGTGTGCACCACAGCTTAGTTCTCGGGGTGCTTGTATTGTATATTTATGATGTGAATAATATACACTTAATTAATGGGAACCTTCATGTTAATGTTGTGAATATAATTACGGTATTGTTTCGAGAAACATAACGAGTTAGCTGATAGTGAAATATATTGCATATTAAGCATCTGAGTTTACGTTAAACCCCTACTTAATTTCGAGCGTTATAATGTCAATAGAACCAAGTAATATGGGTAGGACCTATGATAGTCTAGCTAGATATGATGTCACTTAGCTAGTGGTTTGTGTCGTTGTAGATGGGTACTTACGTTAGGAGTGCACAGTTAGACGAGAGGTGAGAATATCATGTGAGTGCACGTCCTAACATGTACTTTGCATTTAATGTTTTAAATGTTTTTAAAGCACTTGCAGGTTTTTAAAATATAACTCCCATTCGGGCTCTGACCCGTTTGCTTTTCAATCTATTTTCTTTGTAAAACCATTTTAGGTGCCCAGCCACAAGGACACCATGCATAGGATACTCATTCTGGTGACGAGCTGTAGCTGTTTGTGGAAGCTACAGGGATTTGCTTGTAGACGCTTCTATCACTTGGATTCCAGATTTATTATCTATCAGTTGTAGGGCATGTCGCCCATTTCTGTTAGAGTTACTTTTCCATTACAGTTATCAGACTTTGGCATGTATTGATTTAGTATTCAGTTTACTTTTTAGTTGTGGGATTGTAGTGAGGAGTTTCCTCCAGACTTTATTTACTTTATTTATGTGATGGTTATTCTATTTACTTCATTATGGTGAATGGTGTTATCATTCTTTATTACACTTGTTGCATGTTAATCAGACTTAAATTAAAATTTGGCACTTACTTTTTAAATACTAGGTGGTTAGTAATCATTAAAATGTTTTCGACAGTGATGCTATTAACTGGACCAACTGGGCATTTTGAATTAATTTAATAAAGGAGTAGCTACCCGGTTTTAATTAGTCGGGGTGTCACATGTATCTTTGCGTATCGCCCGATACCGCGCCCGATACTGCGACCGAGTTGAAAATCGAGTGTCCGATACTGGGACCGATACCGAGACTTTGAACCATGCACCAATATCAATTCGTTTTTTTCCATTTTTTCCTATTCCAAGGCAAGGATTACGCTTACGAGTCGCACATACCCGCACGAGCCGAGTTCCAACAACAAAATAATAAGCACATCCTACTCTAGGATCAACAACCTCAATTACACATTAATAATAGCAACACCATAAATTACCTATGGCTATTACCATCATAGATTCATAGTTGTCAAATCGGTATGCATATTGTGTATTTTGTATCGTATCATCAGGATATATATAATACGATAAAAAAAAAGTAAAAAAAAAATAATTATATACAGAACACTTTATAATAAATTTTTGCAACATATTATGGTTTAAAATCAATTTTATTGTCTTAATTGTAAGACGCTCGTCGTTGTGATGACGTTGCAACATGAAAGAGTGGGCGAAAGTTTTCCTTTCACATTGGTTCCATATAAAGTCAATCTCAATAATTTTCGTTCATTCTTTTACCCATTTTATCAAGAAAATAAGATTTAAGTAACCAAACCCAATAACTCAAAACTATTATAGAGAGTAGCATAATAATATATCAAAATGATTTCATTTTAAATGCAATCTTTTATCACCCCACCTGTTACAATGATTCCATGCCGGTCAAGATCCATACCTTTCCTTTTCTTATGCATTTTCTCGTAAAATCAATATCCACGTAAACAAGTGGTACTGTGGTACCAATCTATGAATGCAAATATACTGTCATATGGTAAAAAACAACTAACCCAATAACTCAAAACTATTAAAAAGAGTATTGGGGAGCATACTAAATATTCAACACTTTAAAGGGTCAAATATAGGCCAAACCCAAATACAAGCCCACGACCTTTTTTTTCCTCTTTGAGAAAGAAAATCAAGTCGTGACACTAAACCAAACAAAAGTGTGGCCTTCTCTTCCAAGCGAAAGCAACTTAATGGGATTCTCAAAAGTGAACAAAAGGTGGGGAGAGGTTTTGCTTAAGGGGAAGCAAGTGGTGGATCACACAATAGAGAATGAAGGAATTAAGAAAATGTTAGAAATTACTAGATTTAAAAAAAAAAAAATTATTCGGTCCTTTTTGAAAGGATGAGACAAGAACCGTACAATTAAAAGCCGAACAGAGTTTATAATTAGAGGGTTTCAACTAGTGGGTTTGAGAAAGCCCAACTTGAAATTTTGACCCTACGTCACTATGTGTACCGTGTATTGTACGATATGCGTATCGTATCTTGGTACACAACTATACACATGGGATACAAGGCATTTGCGAAATTGCGATTCAGAGTTGTGATTCATATCGCTAAACATGTGTGTCGTATCGGGATATATATCGCATATCACACGATAAGGACTACTATGATTACCATAACCAAGGTAAAGAAGATCGACTCTACAACCTGAAGGCGAGTTTTCTTTACCTTTTATCTTTCGCTTCTTTATATGCATTTTATATACGGGATTCAGGGGAATTTGCCCCTCACAGGTGGGTCTCATTAATATTTGTATTTGTGATTGCATATGAAAAAACATAGTTGTGATAGAGTCCGAAGAGGAAATGACCAAGTTTCTCTTTCACTGCACTGCTATCTCAACACCATGCTATCTCAACACCAGAGGTAAGCCTATCTGAGAGACCACTTTCTAAAGTTTTTGATAAGCGCGCTGAGGGGAAATAGTATCATACACTCCTCATGTGGGGTATGAGTTGGTGATTTTGTCCTCTCTTCTGTAAAGGAGCTTGAGCATCCTTTGCCATGGTTAAATTAGTCGAGGTACGAGAATCTAATATTGTAGGGATTGAGCTGGGCAAATGTGAAGTTTGGTACAAAGTTTCAATTTCTAATTGCCTTCGTGTTGTTTTGGAAAGAGGGGAGGGGAGATGCATAACTAATGTTCCTGAAAGAAATGGGGTTCATATTATACTTGAATAGAGAAGGTTGGTGAGTGTGCTAGGAGGAGAGGATTAGTGTAAATTTATGGTTTCATTGAAGGAATGAACTCGCGTGTCAGCCCCATTTAATCTAAACCAGCTAGACCAAAAAATAGTTCGGAAGAAGGGTTTGGATAGGGGTCAAGAGTTGAAGAACTATTGTAGGGTAAATTACGAGGGGAAGGGACGAGTATCTCAGCATAGGGTTTAATAGTGTTTTGTAATGAAGATTGTTACTTGGAATGTTAGAGGTTTGAGTTCTTGGAGAAAAGGAGTCATTTCAAAGAGATTTTGTGGAAATTGAATCCATATATAGTGCTTTCACAAGAAACTAAAATGGGAATGTGATAGTAGACTGGTCGATCGTATATGGGTAAAAGGTTTAGATAATTGTTGTATATACATTATGTGAAGAGGTTTGGGGGCTTTCTATTATGTTCTGATGCTTGGAATGTTAAAACATACGAGTTTATGTAATACACTGTATTTTTAATCAATTAAATAAGTGGCTATTTAATAATTAATTTAGATTGGATTGTGTGTATGGTTGTTGTGTAATTTATTGAAATTATTGCTTTTGTGTTATAATTATATATGAACAACTTGTAAACTAATAATAGCGTGCTATTTATTTTGGTATCAAGAGTGTGTACTGTTAGATTGAGCTCTAGGGGAAACGGAGGACCGAAGTGGTATTTTTAGTATGCCGGATTGGCCAAGGGTGGGTACCACCTTTGGGAGCATCTTGTAGTATTTTGGGCTTATTTAGAGGTCTTAGATTAGGCACATAGGAGACCTGCGGGATTAAGTGGTTAAATAGAGACTTAACCCTCATTAATCACACATCTAAAAACATAAGACAAAACCTAGCAAGCAAAGGATATTTTGGAAGACCAAGAGGACTTAATCAAAGATTTCATGCAAGGAATAACTTGCTTCACTACGTACTGTACGTAACTTGTTTATGATTGATTGCTATGTTGAATAAAATTGGAATTAGTCACATGTTAGGTTGAGATCTCATAGTTTTAATGCTCTTAAATGTTTAGAATTGTTTAGACGTGTTGTATGACTGATTTAATATGATGATCTACATGTGTATGATGAGACTTTGATGATTTTAGTCGGTTTTAAATGATTAAACTCGTAATTAAGATGAACTCTAATCAAACATATGCTGAAATTTACGATTTAGCCCTTATATTGATGATTTGATCTTTGTAATGATCATGTACCTTTAAATTCAATCTGGTATGAAGAAAATCGAGTTAGTTAAATTCTTGTCTAAAATTTGTAATACTACATCGTTTTGGGAAAACACGATTCATAGGGTATTTAAAAAAAACTAATGGTCAGAGGCTTAATTTGTCTTATTTTGCGGCCGTTTGATGAGGTTACTTTAGTTATGAACTAAGAGACTTATGGAGTATGTACCAATATATTACTTGAGATTGAAGTTAGCTCGGGGGACGGTTAGCCTGATTTATACAGTTAGGGTAATATATCGCAAGTTTGTACTTGTAATGGATGTTCTATGCCCTGAATGTTATGCGTGGACATACCAGTGTGTGTTGGCTCGTGAGGAATTTATCGGTAGGGATTTGATGGGATTGTTTTGCGGTACTGTACTCAGGCTGATGATGCAGGCTGCGTATAGATCTACATCCTGATCCTACGTGTTGTTGGTCAACCGTTTCGTGAGTGGGTGAAGTGGAGGCTTGATCGATTGGGTAATCTTGGTATGTGATTACACAGTGGTGTGACGACGTAGTGATTTTCTCTTTTCTTTATGTGGATGCTGTGCAAATTGTTAAGGAGTGGGACCTTCTACGGATTGACCAGGAACGAGAGGTTCTCGGAGATTAGAGCCTTCGTGTAATACGTATATATATGTAGCTTGTCCGGTGATGGACATATTCATATGAAGATTGTGATTGTGCTACTATTCTTATTGTGATGTGATAACCTATTTGTTTACGAGGTATTATATGGGTACTGCATAGGGTTATTACTCTTGAATAATATTTAAAGTTACGTTATTATGGTGTAGCCTCAAAGTGAGATTGTATAGCTTACTTTTTAGTCTTGGGACTGAGATTTACGTGTAGCTATGTCTAGTGTAGTTGGACATCTAGGCTGGATATACCTTAGACAGGATATACCTTAGTACATGTAGGGGTATTAGTGTAGTGATTGGGACCAATGGTTTCGTTTAGTGCTTATATGTATAGCTAGTCCAACGATGGACATATTTATATGAGGATATTTAATTGTGTGCCTACAGCTAATGTGATTCCCTTGCTTTATGGGATATGGTGTAGTATATGGGTACTACGTAGACGTGTAATACTTGGTATATGTTTATCGACTGTGGTATGGTGTGGTAGCATTAGGTGATGGTTTTGTAGCTAATTAGGCAAATGTTAATCTTTACTTGTGTTGTGTATAGTAGGACAGATAGACAGTGAGGGGGATAACCTACTAGGGATTTATGAGTTGTATAACTAGGGCAGTGAGGGTTTAGTTTGTACGGGTATCGTATGGCATAACAGTTAGATTATATGTGAGAATGGTTCATCCTGATGGTTGGTAATACCGCGGTTAACCTATTAATGATTAGAGCTTTTATAGGTACAAAGCAAGGTAGTAGTTGGTATGAGAGATGGACTTAATCTAGTTGGGTATTGGGTGGTATAATGTTACCACGAGATTGGTGCTAGTTTTGGTATTTATTTATCAGTAATGATATACCTTTGGATATTTCGAATTTGGTGATGGCATGACATTAGTTTATTAGGGATGACATTGCATTGAACAGGACTTACGCTAAGTACACGACTAGTCCTAAACCCCAAGTCAAGTAACGTAAGTACTCAAGGGAACGATGTGAGACGTAAGTACATTAGTTTATTAGGTGAGGTATTTTGGATGCGAGTGCTGAAGGGAACGATGTGAGACGTAAATGGATCGCATTTAATATTTTTCAGTGAAGTAAGTTATTTCTTGCAAATTATGGGATCTTCCGCGTCATTTTCCTAAACCCCTTTTCAAGTTTTCTTATGTCGGAGGAGGCGATTTCAATGTTTCAATCATACGGTTCATTTATCCTCAAATGTAAGATGTTCTTTCTTTTTTAGTATTCCATTTCAGTTACTCTCCGGCTTATGATTCAGAGGTTTTTATTATGGGCTGTGATTGGTTCCAGAGTTGTTTATATTCCATTTTGGTTTTGGAGCAGTTGAGATATTTGTGTTATGAAGACTTAATTCAGTCTTATTTATTCAGTTATTTGAGGCTCATTTATTATTATCTCGTTTTATTCGCATCTTTTATATAATGTTGTGGATGATTTTAGTTTTCATTATTTTTCGTTGATGCTTAGAATGATATAAATTGTTCGACGTCCCCTATCTTCAGCGTTGAAGCGTGGCCACCCGATACATGAAAAAATATGGGGTGTTACAGTTTATTTTTGGAGAGTTTCTGGTTTCAGTTTGTTTTAAATATTTGGAGGGCTAGTGGTAGGTTTGAACCATTCGGGTTTGAGCATATGTGGCGAAAGCATTAAGGCTTAAGGTGTAATTTAAGGAAGTGGTGGGAAGGTTATAAGATTATGAAGAAACTTGAGGGCGTTGAAGGTAAGGTAAAACATTGTAGCAAAGAGGATTTTTGAGATGTTAGTCTGAAAAGGGAGCTATCTTGATAAGTATTAAGGAGTTGGATGTTTTACAGGAATGTGGGGTTGGGAGGTGGGATGTGAGCACAGTTGTCAAATTGCGAATCATTTACCCCCCGAATCGCGAATCGTGAATCGAATCGGAACCAAATGATAAAAATGTAGTAAAGCATACGTAAATGGTATTTAACACTATAGAATTGGTAATTAAGCATAATGACAAAAAACTAATCGTAGCACATGATAATATACCAAAATATATCACAAAAATTAACCGTAGCACATGTTCTCATTCATTTTAAGCTTAAAAATGTAAAAAACAAAAATATATCATAAAACAACCTACATATTAATTTAAAACATCCTACATATTAATTTAAAACAATAAAATAAATACTAAGATTAATTTAAAATAGTAAAACCGTAAAACAAATACTTCCAAAAATTTTAAACATCCTACCTACTAAGATTAACAATATTAATTTAAAACAGCCTACAAAATTACAACAATATTAATTTAATACAGTAAACCATATTAATTTAAAACAATAAAACAAATGCTAAGATTAACTATAAAACAATATTAATTTAAAACAACAAAACAAATATACCTTCAAAGATTTTATAACAAATACAAAGGTTTTATAACAAAAAAAAAAGTAAAAGATAGAAGACAAGAGAATAGACAAGAAAAGTTGGCTGATAATAATCGAGCCAAGAGAACATGTTTTTTCTCCGAGCTTATTTTTTATTTGTTTTTATTAAAACACACGTATGGTTATACGGTAAAAAAATCGTGAAAAAAAGGAAAAAAAAAGTGAATCGGGCTTGAATTGTGAATCGGACCCGAATCGTAATATTCGAATTGTGAATCGCCGATTCAGTTCGATTTTTAACCCTATACTATTCTCAACTCGATTCGAATCGTTTTATGAGAGAATCGAATCGAATCGTACGATTCGAATCGCGAATCGTACGATTTTGACAACTATGGATGTGAGAGAAGGGACTCGAAACTAGAATGGAGGAGCTAATTTTGAACCTAGAAAATGGAAGCTAGATGGTTAAGGGAGTGGGATACTAGCACAAGGTTGTTCGATATGATTGACTTTGATTTTGGAAAGAGGTATGGATTGGGAATTCATCTTTTCTGTCATCGTTTCCTCATTATTAGGTGCTTTTAACCATATGTTCATTTTATTTTTATTTTTATTTTTGTCATTCTATCATGGGCGTCTCCTTGAAATTATTCATGTGCTCTATCTTTTGGGAGAAAGGTCGAGGAGTTGATTTTCTAGCTCTCATTTGATGGTTTGATAACAGATATTGGGTGGATATTCTTCTGGTATCTTCGTTTGTACATAATTTTGTTAGATCTTGATTGATTTGATCCCTTCATTGAGCCTCACATGGTTTGGAAGGTGGCCATTCTTTCAAAAGTTTCAAGTCTTGGCTTAACATCACTTTGGACCTTGTTATCAAAGTATCCTAGTGGATCTAGGAGGCAAGGGGAATCCATTGATTGAATCCATTCCTGATGATGTGCCACTAACAAGGCCTGCCTATTGTCCCAGTGCAACCCGGTAGGGGCATTGCATTCTTTCAAATTTTGTAATGCTTTTATTTATTTATTATTATTTATTCTTCATGCCCAGGTCCTGGATCAGTAAATTTTTGCAATATACTGTCTTCATTTTTCTCAACTGGAAGGGGATTTTAATGTAATTAGGGGCTGCTTTGTTTATTTTATATGTTGGAGTATTGCTTTTCAAGATGTGAAGGAAATCCCCATCTGTTTGGATTTGTCTCTCAAATATGTTTTCTCATCTCCTTTGATGTCTCTCATCTACACAATGTGCATTGGTTACTCTCAAAGACTAAATCATACTAGGATAGACAGAAGATGGAGCAGGCAGCGGTGGCGGAGGTGGAGGCCTGCCAAAGTAAAATTAAGAAGACAGCGTGTACATGTTGATGAGTGGGTACACTGGAAACTATTTTAGGAGCGCTTGGATGTTTCAACTTCATGTCCTCTTTGTCATTTTGAATGATGATATATATAATAAATAAAAATTTATCAATATTTTTAGTGGGTCTAATAAAGCTCTCTCTCTCTGAAAACAGCAGGTCTCTAATGAAAGTGTTCAACATCATATACATACACATTACAATCTGTTGTGAAAGTTATATTGGGAAATTCGTAGCTCTAAAGCTATATCTTGATGATAGGCATCATCTTCAGTGGCCAACATCGACGAGTGGAAGTGGAAACTTAGCTTGCTATTACGCAGTGAGAAAGATCAGGAAATAGTGTCCAGAGATAAACGAGATCGGAGAGACTACGAGCAAATATCTAACCTGGCCAAAAGGATGGGCCTTTACTGGTAGAAAAACACTTTACTCAACAAGCTCCCATATTATTTTTTGTGTGCGTATTTGATAAAAAAGACATGCTTAATATAACACTGTATTGCACGTTCAGTGAAATATATGGAAAAGTGGTGGTTGCAAGCAAGGTACCTCTTCCTAATTACAGGCCAGATCTTGATGATAAGCGGCCTCAGAGGGAGGTGATAATTTCTGGTTGCATTGAAAGAGTGTCATTTTTATATTTCATAGAGGAACTCTGTTAATATAAAGGAGAATTTAAATTTTATGGACTGTTAGTGCAGGTGGTTGTCCCACTAAGCTTGCAAAGGAGAGTAGAAGGCCTGCTACAGGAACATCTTGATCAAATGCAGTTGAGTTCTGAAAAGGTCAGCGGCACTTCAACTGACACTAAGGCTACTGAGCAGATTGAAGATGTGCATCTGGATGATAATCCAGATTCTTTCCTAGACAGGTCTGTTATGGAAAAGGTTCTTCAGAGGCGGAGCTTGCGAATGCGGAATATGCAGAGAACTTGGCAGGTACATATTGATATTTTTTCTGTTTCTTCAAATATCAATGAATGGTTGAATGAGGATAATGATGCTCAAGCCCTTGCTTTGGAAAAAGATCACCTTAATTATATAAAATATATCCAAAGAACAATCTCATTACAGATTATATTATATATACACCACAGAGTGTTTCTGTGCAGGTATATACAAGGTATAAATGACGTAGTATAGTGCAACTGGGCGTGTATATTTACACGTATATATATCATAGTTTGGAGTTAGACAGGCCAGTGTGTAAATTCTGCCTTACACTAATAGAGTTCCAATTTAATTGGTCTGAAGTCTCGAACTTTCACCAAATCCCCTCTCTTTAGAATGAGACAAATGTATGCGTGGGGACTTATCCCCGCAACACTCAAAAACAGCTTTCTTGATCTCTTCTTCCTCAAATGGTCTTTCAAGCCACTCGGCTCTTGCTCTCTGTGGGACTCCACTCAAAACCCTCTGACTATCATTCACAATTATCCTCTTTAGAGTATAGATCTTATTGAATTTTGAGATTTATTCCTAAATTTCTCTCATATTTAAATCTCTTATTTACTAATTGGTAATTATCTATGGCTTTCAGGTGAGCCTATAAATTAAGACCCCTCCTTTAAATTCGTGATTAATAAAATTCTAGGTTTTTGCATAATATTTGCATTCTTGTTAATGCTTTTGCTTAATCACATCCGTTTTAGTGGGTAATAATGTTGATGAGGAAATATATAGCCGATAGGGTTGGGTGTGATATTGGATCTTGGCCGATGGATTATTTGGGAATGCCTTTGGTGGCAATCTGAGAACTTTTTCTTATCGGGAAACCACTGTATAGAAAGTGTTCTAAAGATTGGATCAATGGATGGGTGGATGTCTATCAACGGGTGGTAGACTTACCCATCCGGTCTCAGGAAGTCTCCCCATTTATTTCCCACGCCTTCTAAATATGTCATTCTACTGTTGCAAAACTTTTGGAAAAGTAAATTAGAAATTTCTTTTGGGAGGATAGTGGGAAAGGGAAGAAAGATCTCTTGGTTAATTGAAAAAATGTTTGTCAATCCAAGAATTCTGGTGGTTTAAGTGTGGGTAACTTAATAAAAAAGCTTTTGGCCCTCTTGAGGAAATGGTTATAGAGATTTCCCTTAAACATACCTCCTTTTGGGGATCTATCTTAAGTAGCAAATATAGGACTCATAATGGACGGGATTTTAAAGTGATGGAGAGAGTATATCCTTGCAATTTCTGAAGGCCTAGATTCTTTTTCCAATTATGTGAAATTTAACGTAGGAGATGGGAGGAAAATTAGATCTTTGGAGGATGTATGGATAGGGAACTCCAAACATTCTTCTTTGTATTCAGCTCTGCATTGTAATTCCACTCTTCCACATAGAGTCATTGCTTATTTTGTGGCTTGGAATCCCCCTTTTAGTTACTCTTGGGACTTGAACTTTTGTGGAAATATTAATGATAGAGAATATGGGGAATTCATGTATCTCCTTGGGGTTATTAATCCTATCTTAAATAACATCTCCAACTAAAGGGATGGTTGGGTAATTCTTTCAGTTCCTTTCATGCATATTGTATTTTGATTAGTTCCTCACCTTTTACTTCCTTTGGTCCCTTACAACTTTATTTGGGAAGGGGGTTGTTATACCTTCGGAAGTGCAAGTGTTTGCATGGTGCTCGCAAAATATGGATAATTATGATTTGATGCACACAAGAGGTCTAAGACCTGCCTTATCATCCTATTGGTGAATTCTATGCAAGAATGATGACGAGGGCCCCCATATTCTTCATCATTGTGAGTTCTCCAATGAGAATACGTGTGGGAGATCGAGGGTTAATTCCAGCTGCAATGAGACTTCGTGTGAGATATTTATTGTTCAAACTTCATCTGCATCCTTAGAAATACTGGCACAACCGCCGATGTTGGATAAATGATTTGTTGGAGATGAAGAGACAGTTTCGTCAGAGGGTGATGATTCATGCTCTAGCATGACGGGGACTCAGTTTGCGTGGACATCTCTTATTACACATTCAGAGGAGAAAAAGAGGGAGGAGGCTGAAAGATGGGAGAAATTATTGGAAATTTGGAATGTTGGAAATCATGTCCATTCAGACACGAAACAGAGGGAGTTAGTGACATTGAATATAGGGTTGGAGTAAGTGGGGTGTTTAGGGCTCTAAGGAAAGATAATTGTGGGCTCTGTGTTGATTGTTGTTTTGGGCCAGCCTCTAGTAGGCCCAATTGGATCCATGAAACACAGAAGCTCTCGCTGAAGACAAGAGCCCAACATCTTATTTTTCAAAAATGTCCTAGTCCCAGCACTCTTAAATGCTAAAACCCAGGAGAGAGAGGGAGGGGGGGGGGGGGGGGGAGGGAGCTGAAACGATGTGAATTAATATTGGAAATTTGGAATGTAGGAATTGTGTGCATCGAGATATGAAATTGGGAAGTTGGCTATTAAACATCTGATTGGAGTAAATGGGGTGTTTAGGAAGGAAAGATCTTTGTGGAACGACTGTGGTAATAAATGTTTTGGGCCAGCGTCTAGTGCCCAACTGGGGTCTGTCAAACCTAGAATCACTTGCCGATGACAAGATCCCAGCATCTTTGGTTTATTTAAATGTCCAAATCCGAGTTTGGTAGACCTACAAGTCCAATAAATTCAGTCCTCGAGACTTGTCTAGATCCATCACGCCGAGTGGGCAAATTCCAAGTGAAATGTAAGAAAATATTTCAAACTGGAACAGATTTCTTTTGTGACCAGAAGGCATTGAAGTTGTTGTCGGAAGTAGGGAATGAAGGGAAGAAGATCTCCCTTAATTATTGAAACGTCCAATTCCCACATGGAATGTCCGGTCCCTGCGGCGTCAAACAATTAACTCTCATTCTAAGCATGTGGGAATGACAGAAACGAGGTGAAATAAAGCATTATGGCTCAACCACGGTAGATAATAAAACCATATCCAAAAGTCCCAAATAAAATACTGAAATCAAAATGTAACGACTTCAACTTTGGATTTCCGCAAACTGGGGAATGGAAAATGAAATAAGACTATCAATAAAATTTTTGAGACCACTCTTAGTATTACAATCTACATTAACTCCGAAAACAAATAAATTGGATCTCTCCGAAGCGCATTGCAAAGTTAATCCTCGGGTGCCGTAAGCTAAATAAGTGCGAAAAGGGAGGTATCAACAAAACGTGGGTCTGACCCACATCACGAACTGCTCTAGATGATCCCAAACAATGACAGTTAAACCATTCCCACCAAATATTGTCAAGTTAACTTGCTTTGCAAAAATAAGCAGCAAGGTGACTCTCAGTATAACTCATCACCATCTTTTAACAATTGTAAATTCACTTTTAGGAACCTCCACATCACACACTTGGGAGTACTAGAACTTAAGCCAAAACACTTGGGCATCCTACATTTATGTGCACACACTACAATCCAGTTTGGTGTCTAAAGTTGTTTCAGATTCACCTCTGTCACAGTCTATGTTATTGCTCCAAAGGGATTCCTTTTTTTTTTGTTTCTGTCAAAGGTGTCCGAGTGGGATTTCTTTTAAAATATCTCAGTCATTGAATCTGAAAATCAGTGAAGATGGAGTGAAGTAATGGTCTAAGAAGAACACATGTAAAAAGGGAAATACAAAATTTGGTCTCCCAAATTAACTATGATAACAGAGTGCGAGGAAAAATTTAAAGGGGCTAAGGCTTTTAATAATTGATGATAATTTCATGAAACATTAAAGGGGCAGGCTTGAAAAAAAAAGAAGATTAATCAAAGAATTTTTCTTTAGCGAAAACCAAATATAATTTTTCTTCAAGAAATGAAAAAGGAAAAATTTGAGAGGAAATTGGTGGTAGGATTTTGTGGAGACTTGATTCCTGGTGATCAAGAATTAAAGGAAGATATTTTAAACTTATATTCAGACTTGTACTCGAAAGGGAGCCATTGAGAGTTGGATATATAGGAGTGGAGTGGAGTCAATTAGAACAAGTAGAAGCCGAGTTGTTTGAAAGGCCTTTTAAGGAAAAAGAGATGAAGAGGTTTGTTTTAGAATGTTGTGGTGATAAGCCTCCCAATCTCGACGGTTTTACTTCAGCAATGTACAAGGATTGTTGGGACATTTGGAAAGGTCATTTGTTGAACTTTTCAAAGAGTTTATGAGAAGGGGGTGGTGAATGCTTTTGTCAATGAGGCTTACATTTGTCTCATCATTAAGAGTGGAATCGGTTAAGGTGAGATTTTAAACCAATAATTTGGTTACAGATCTCTTCAGAGTGTCGCCAAAGGTGTTATCCATTAGGAGTGAGGTTTTGAGAGACACCATTTTGGTTTCCTAAGGATCCTTCTTAAAGGGACGTCAAATTTTAGATTTAGTGTTGATTTTTGATGAAATAATTGAGTAAAATAAGGTGATTAAAAAAAGAAGGTCTTCAAAGTGGATTCTGAAATGGCATATGATAGAGTTAAGTGGAAGTTTCACGTAAAAGAAACGTTTTCTTGCGAAATAGAGGAAGTGGTTAGGGGGTTGTATCAGCTCGGTCAATTTCTCAATAAGTATTAAAGGTAGACTGAGAGGGAAAATGAGGGGTCTTCCCTGTTGTCCACTATTTATTGTTTTGGTGGCAGATGTTTGAGTCATACGAGGGCTTTAAGGTAGGTAGATATTAGGTGGAGGTGACACATTTACAAATTGCTGATGATTCAATATTTTTCTCATCGTGAGAAAACAATAAGTTTGATAATTTGTTGCACTATAGGCAAAAATATGGATTTAATTGGATTGGGACCTCTTGTTGGGGGTTGAATACCATCCTGTTTATGGAGGATTGTTGGATTTTTTTGGATGTTATGGGGTTCTTTTTAATCAATCTTCCCCAACGTACTCAACATTTCCTTGAATAAAAATTGTACCATTCTTTACATGAAATTTATCAAACTTCTCCCCCAAGCATCTTTTCAACCGCTAGATATTATAAAAACACCAGTTTGTGCCCACGTTTTTTCACCTCATCAGCAATATCTTTGGTATTGTACTCTTCCTTTTTCAATATTAAAGTATAAGATCATTGGAAGTAGGAGGTTTGAAACCACAACAATATTTCCAGTTGCGCTACACACTCACAAGAAAGGTACTTTTTGCCACATTAGAGGGAATAATGTTTTCAAAAAGGAATATTCCAATGTCTAAATGTACTTGATTGCGAAGCTCCTTTACATGTACCTTATCCATCATTGTTGCTTCATCATTCAGTTTGTCGTCATCAACAATTATAACTACTTGACCCTCCAAATGATTGATAAGCACAACTATTTTAGCAAGATCCATTATCAATATTTTCTCCGTTTTCTCTTTGTTTTTAATTCTCGTACTCAACGAGTCATCTCAAATAATTTTTTATTAGTCTCATATCATCGGTACCTTATCACATTTTGTTTGGTTGCCGCAAGATGGTCCTTCATTCCCTTAACTCCTCATTTGACAAATTTTCCGCAAAAGGCATCCGATATATATATATATATATTGCTTATCCGACATTTCCACCGCCTTGCCGTATTTCCTAGCTGGATCCTTGTTGCCATAGCTCGAATTCACATAACACAATTATTATGTGCTAACACAATTATTACGGCAAGGAGGTGGAAATGTCGGATAAGCAATATATATATAACATCTCATTATCTCTCACTCTCTCTCTATATTTCAATGTTTTAATCACTCAAGGCGTATGCCTCGAGGCGAATGATGGAAAAAATGCTTTGAGGCTTAAGCCTCAGTTGTCCCTGAAGAGGCTTATGCCTCAGTTGAGTGAGGCGGTACGCCTCTGATTCTAATGAGGTTTTGTTAAGGAAAAAAAGAAGAAGAAAAAGATGGGATATAGATGAGCGACATAAGCCCTACGACTGATAAACCTGCTAAAAGACGAAACCCCAAGGTACGTACCTTCTCTCTATGCCGTGCGAAAACCCTAAGCTTCACCTTTTGATGATTGCGATGCGAAGCTGTTGAGATTCAAATCTGTTTGCTTCATTCACTATTAGCGTCAATAACTTGATATTCTTTTGCCCAATGGTTCTTTGTAGAGACATATTACAGTTTTTTTTTCCAAAAGAGAGATTTGCTCTGTTATTATTATCATTTCTTTTATGAATATATATATATATATATATATAGATATAGGGAGAGGTTCAAAAGTGAACCAAAAGAATGAAATTTTTAATGAACCTACTAAGATATTAAAAAATTGATCCGTAATTTCTTGTTATAATTGGTCCTCGCCAGCGGCAATGGATAATTTTTCAATCCCCCCGCTGGCGCGGACCAATTACAACAAGAAATTCAGGATCAATTTTTTATATCTTAGTAGGTTCATTAAAAAGTTCATTCTTTTGGTTCACTTTTGAACCTCTCCCTATATATATATATATATATATATGCGATGGGTTCTTTAGAGGTTGTTTTTAAACTTTTTTTTTAGAGATATATGCTTTATTATTTATTTACAATGTTTAAAAAGGCGATGAGGCGTATGCCTCGAGGCGAGGATGCCAAAAAAAGCCCCGAGGTTTAAGCCTCAGAGGTGGATATAGAGGCTTACGCTTTAAGAGGGTGAGGCGATGTGCCTCAAGGCGGTGAGGCGTACGCCTCTTTTATTCGTCCATTTACCTCCTGCTCAGGTCAAGATACCTCTTGTTCCAGCCAAAGTACCTCCAGTTTCTCCTATTCCGGCCAAAATACCTCCTGCTCCGGCCCTAGGTAAGACATGTTTGGAGTTTTTTTTTCGTATTTCTTTGTTTTATGACCTCTCTTCTCTTGTTTAGTTTTTTTCCCCTAAAAACTTTTTTTTATTCAATATTTGTTTATAAATTTGTTTTTATATTAAAAATTAAGTTGTAATGACTTTTTTTTTTGTGTATTTTAGTTTTTTTTTTTCTTAAAAGCTTTAAAATGATTTATCCATTGTTTTATTAAAAGGTTGTAATGATTTATCCACTGTTTGATCCATAAAAACTTAAAAATGACTTATCCACTGTTTTATTAAAATGATTTATCCACTTTTTTTTTTTGTAAGGACTGTTTTATTAAAAGTTTTTTTTATTTTTTTTGTCAAAATCATTATATCAACTGTTTGATCTTAAAACGATTTATCCACATTTTTTTTGTAATGTCTGTTTTATTAAAAGGTTTCTGTTTTTTTCTCTTATTTTTAATTTTTTTATTTTTTGTAAATACTATGTTTTATTCTTTGTTTTTCTCAATAAAGTTTCTGTTTTTTCAGTAAATTTGCTTTATATTATATGCTAATCCACTTTGTTTTAATAACTTTGATTTATATATTTTTTTGTAGTTGAATTATGTCTAGAAAGGATCCCGCCTGGAAATATGGACTCTTTTGTGTCATTTAATGTGTTGGATTATTTTTTTTGAATTTATTAGACTTTTTATATTTTTTTTTCTCTTTTTTTTTATTAGGCTTACGCCTCGCCTCCCGGAGACTGTTTTGCCTCCCATGTCCTCGCCTCGCGCCTTTTTAAACATTGTTTATTTATTTATTGATCGATATATGCTTTCTTCAGCTCTTTTATATATTTAGTAATTAATTAATTTTGGGGGTTAATTAATGTTTAGTCCCTAGAAAATGTTCCATTAATGTTTGGTACAATATATTTTCAAAAATAATTTTTAGTCTTTAAAAAAATGTTTTATTTAATGTTTAGTTATACATTTTCAAAAATAATTTTTAGTCTCTAAAAAATGTTCCATTTAATGTTTAGTCCAATATTGATTCAAAAAATAATTTTTTCTCCCTACAAAAATGTTCCATTTAATGTTAATGTCACTATTAAGGACTAAAAGTTATTTTAAAAATACTTTGGTACACAATTATCAATTAATATAATCTAAATAATTAAATATATTGCTCAATACATTTGTTAATATATTATATTATAATATATGTATATACATATTTATTATATGTACATATTAAACAATTAACTATAGTTACAATATTTTTTTGGTACACAATTATTAATTATGTGGGGATGATACATTATTTTCTGTTAGTAAAGCTGATTTTTGATCGTTTATACTGTTAGTGATATTAATTATGGACCTTTTTTTGTGATGATTTTTATGTTACATTATTTTGTGATTTATTGGATTTTTGTAAATAATATTTTGCTGATTTGTTTTTAAAAAAATTGAGGCTTACGCCTCAATGCGCCTTGAGGCTTACGCCTCGCCTCGTCCGGGCAAAAAGCCTCTTCTCCACCTCGCGCTTTTTTAACCATTGAAATATTTAACAATCTTGGAAATTAGAATATAATACATATAGGATATATTTATATGACCGTAATTAATACAAGTAAATATAACACATAACAATCTATATAACACTACATTCTCTAAAGGGTTAACTGCAAATTTAACCCCGATCGATGTTTGGAGCGATTTTGAACTTTAGACCTTCTTTCAATTTTTGCAATGTCAACCCTAACGTTTCAATTTTAAACAAAATTGGACAGCCGTTAATCATCCGTTAGAGTAATTCTATTAAATCCTACATGGCACTCAGGGTCACCCCTTTGACTGATTAACAACCAATTATACCTTGACATGTGTTTCAACCTATTAAATAATTGAAAAAACAAAAACTCTTCAAAAGAAATGAAAAAAAAAACTTAAAAGATATAGGAAAAACCCTAAAAGATACAGAAAAAACATAAAAAAAAAGGTTTTTGTTAAAAAAAAACTTTTTTTTTAAAAAAACCACATTTTTATATAAAACTGTATTTTTTATAAAGCCTTTTTCTAATAAAAAATGTATTATTAAAAAACAGTATTTTTTTTAAAAAAGTACAGTTTTATAAAAACATAAATAAATGTTTATTTTAAAAAACTGTATTTTTATCAATGTTAAGAAATAACTTGAGGCTTACGCCTCGAGGCGAAGCGGGGAAAAATCGCCTTGAGGCTTAAACCTAAAGGCCAAAAAGAGGCTTACGCCTCAATGCGCAATACGCCTCGCGTCATTGTGGCACACGAAAAAAACTTTTATCCTTATATCGCGAATGACGCGATATATATAGAAAAAATATATAATAATATCAACAGAAAAGAAAACACCTATATATATTTGTATGTGTATATATACGAACCTTATGTAATAATATCAATAGAAAAGAAAAAAACTTATTACTTTAGAGCTATGTAAACGAATCTTACATATATATAACACATAACAGACATAAAGTGACACCTTGAATTTCTACATTTCTTTGAGGAAGACTCGCTGAATGTTTGTTGAATCCTTCAAGAATTTGACTCCAATCAGATTACGGTTGCATGCTGCGATGGCTGAATTTCAGGTTAGGGCTGCAATGGCTGAGTTCCAGGTTAGGACTGCGATGACTAATCGTTTAGGGCCGAGTGTTTTTCTAATCGTTTAGGGCCGATTGTTTTTCTAATCGTTTAGGGCTATCCAATTGTAAATATCTCGTTTACTTTTTTACTTTTCTCTTTCTCATTTTTTCTCTCCAACATATATGCAATCAAACTTAGAGGCGCACGCCGCATATGCCTTGGGACGGTGCGCACTGAGGCATAAGCCTAGATCACCAGAAGTGTAAGCCTCACCAGTGCTTCGAGGCCATTTTTTGTCTCATTTTGTCTCAAGCCTGAACGGAGTTCGTCCCCGCATCACTTGTTTACACTCCTAACAAAAATCGAAAAAATGACCGTGGGTAAGAAGGTCTGAGATATCCGTGGGAGGATCTCCTCCCACTCGTGAGAGAGAAAAATGGGCCTAGCTGGGACATACGAGGATCTCTGTTGTTGGATCAGGTAAAAGGGCCACCCATGGGTGTTTAGGCCTAACATGTATTGTCCACTACGCTATTGCTGGTTCCTAATTGATAATGCGTATAGCATATCTTCGTATGCCATAACAAACAATCGACCGACCACGATAGCCTTACACGCGCCACTTAACTCCCTGCATGGACCCCGCAGGTACTGTAATACCCCTTACTTTCGTGTATTTATATTTTTATATTAAATTATCGGGTATGGGCGATTTAATATAATTGAGAATTAAAACAAGGATTTAACATAAATATTGATTTGGGTAGAATAGTTAATATTTATGCAAATTGAACATTTACTATTGTGACAGTAAATATAATCTATTGCGTGAAATTACGTCGTATATGTGTGTTTTGGCAGTGGGAATTAGTTATTTCTCAACTGGGGAATATTTGAGTGAGTTATATGAGGTTGGGAGATAGGTTTTATATTCAGAGTCTCGAATGAAAATCTGGAGGGCACAGTTGATTCCGGAAGGGCCGAGAAAGTCAAAATGACTGCTCTGGAGTTTTTATATGGGTTCCGGGGTCTTTTTAGTTAGTTTGACTCGAATTGGGGTACACGAGTCATTTTATGTGTGTATCATTTAAAGTTGGGATTAATAATAATATGGGTTATTAGGCTTAAGAGAGCTAATTAATCTCATTTAGAGAGAAAACCCATTTGAGAGAAAAACATGGGAAGAAGAGAAAGAGAGGAGAAAGCTTTGGAACTTTGGAAATCTCGAATAATCCGCGACTTTGAGGAAGACTTAGACCCTACATCTTTGAGGCAAGTGGATTAACTTGCTAAATGCTTATTTGGTGATTTATTTCATAATTTGTGGAAAACCTATGGTAGTATTGGGTATAAACGATAAACCCTAGTTTCTTGTGTTGAAGTTTAGCATTTGATGTGTGTATATATGGGTTTGAAGGTGTAGAAAAGGCGGAGTTCATATTTTGGGTGGTTTATGATCTCAAAATTTTGTAGAAGAAGGGTTGTTGGAGAAGTAGGAGAATTTCGTAGGATCAAGAACTGAACAGGCCAAACCGGTTCGTTTTAGAGGCGGATCAATTCGTTTTTAAGGGTCATCGGTTCGGTCCGACCATAAAAAGTTTTCTGTCATTTTTAAGGAACCGAACCGGTTTGTTTTTGGGGACCCTCGGTCCGGTTTGATCACTGCAGATTGTTAACTCTTGTTTCATTCCTCTCCAGTTGGTTTTAAATACTCAGGAAACCTCTAATATAATGTGGTAAACATGTTTATGGAATATAATGTGGGTATGTTAGGACACAATGGAGAGGGCTATAATAGAGGTCTATTTGAGAGCGTATTATGTTGTTTCCTTTTTGTAAATCCTCTAAGGAGCGAGGATTCTTTCTAGAAGGGTTTCAGGCTAATGAGTGAGAGTTCGTGAGTCCTTAATGGTGACAATTTCAGGAAAAACCATAGGGGTGATTGATTATCAATATTTAAGTAAACGATTGAATTATAATATGAATTTGAAATGATTCCTTGGATTATTAGCTAGTGTATGGTGTGATATATACATATAGCTGGGATTGTATATTTATACATTATAATATGTGATGGTTTGTATATATGATGTGTATATATATCTGGCGTGTATGATATATATTATGTGGTGCATACCCCTCTAGTGCTATCAAGGGATGTTGCGTGATGTGGGTGAATCCCCTGGCTTGAGGAGCAGGGAGAGTATAGTCCCAGGTCTTAGTGTCCAGTGTTTTACCGCGCGTGAGGTAGGGGTAAGACGCCTTGGGTATGATTCTTCTTGCCTTTAGGTTAAGAGCTGTGGCCGCTTCCTATATGCTTGTGAATTGGTTCAATACCAAGTCGGTGCGAGAGTCCGACCGCTGGTAACCCATGATGATATGTGAGTAATTCCTTGGAAGATGATATCATTGTAGAGACTGTTAGTATACTTGTATGATGTGTGTTATGTATTGCCCTTTTTAGCCTGAGAGTGGATAAGTATACTTTTAGCATTGTTGAGACTATTAGTATACTTGCATGATGTGTGTTATGTATTGCCCTTTTTAGCATGAGAGTGGATAAGTATATTTATATGCCAGTAGACGGGAATTTAGAAGTACGTGCTATGGACTGAGAGCCTAACGGATTTCCATGACTGACAATGTTAGGAAGTAGTGTATCGGGGGGGTTCCTTGTTTGGATTTCACTTGCGAGACGTCCCACGTATGAAACCTAGTGCAATGTTGGAAGTGGGGAGATGTTTGGTTATTAGTACATGGGATCATGTACAATGAGGAAATATTATTCAAGCATTAAATATGATGTGAGATGTATCAACTTATAATTAGAGAAAGAGATTATAAATGAATTTGTATAATCAAAGAGGATGCCATTTAACAACGATATTAAGATATGGATATGCTAATGGGAGTTACACGTAGGCTTGAGGGGGTATTATCCGTAGATTGAGTGGGGTAGCTTAACTTAAGATTTATTGCATACGTTTAGGTGCGCGCTGTAGCTTGAGAGGTGAGGTTGAGTCTTAAGAGAGTGCGACTCCATTTCAATTATGAAATCTTGCATTTATGATTATTATGCATTTAATTCACTTGCTATAACTATTTTCAAAACCCAGGGCTCTGTCCCGTTTATATCTTTTCTCTTGCTATATATTGTGTTTATTATAGGTCTTCCTCCGCAAGGACGCCAATGATGGTTATCTGTTCCAGAGTTTTTGGGAGCTGTAGCATGTGCGGGATGTTACAGGACTTTTGTTATAGACGCAACTCTTTTTGTAATCTAGTTAAAAATTCACAATTGTAAATCGGGTGTGTATACCCAAGGGTCGTATATGTTTATCCCTTATATATTTGTCTTTTGATATTGTATGGTCTGTTCTCGACAGCATATTCGGGAATATTCTTTTGTATATCTAATCATAGCATGTTAACGATTTAGTCTCTTATTTGTCTATCATGTGTATGCTCCGTAATCTGTAAGTGATTTATTGTTGGTACACTTTATAAAAAGAAATTTTTTTTGGCACCTGTTTATTTTTATATTAGGGTGGTTACCGGTTATATTTATATTCGACAGTTGATGCTGAGAATGGTACACTTTCCTGTTTTATTTTAGTATAGGGCTGACCACTCGTTATATTGAATAAACGGGGTGTCACAGGTACCCTCAATCTTACGGTGTTAGATTGAAACAATAGGCTGTTGGATCCAGATTCAACACCCAATAGGAACTCATATGTCGCACGTAAAATCTAAAAAATAACCCCTCGCATATATACTATTAACCTACCTATTTGACCACTGAACCCAATACTTACGGAATCTCCAATATACGCTTAGAATGGCTACCTGAGTACTATAAGCTAATTAACCTAACTCTCAACCATTACGTAGGACGTAAAATCTTTAGAGCTCTTGCACTAACTTATGGGTTCTCTACACACACCGATCATCGTATTCACTTCAATATGGACCGACGTCTCTCTATCGCTGATATCATATCCTAGTAATCCCTAGCCGCTCATCATCATTGTATTGACTCCTATTTGTGCTTGCGTCATCAACTAGGCCATATCCTAGTGAATACCTCGAGTGACATTTATGTGAATTTACATATTTATAGCCCTAGGCAAATCAACCATGCCCTTGTTGCGTATGAAACTGCGTCAACAACCATAATACACAATGTTTTGATATAAAGAATCGTGCGCTTCATTTTATCACCAGATGAGAGACTGCATCATCAACCGGTCTATCATCAAAACATGCCATTGGTGTTCACTCGACCCATGCATCCAAAATCAACATGCCATAAATGCTCACACAACTCATGCATCCATGAACATCGCAAAATAAGCATACTCTAAACCGGTATACTTGCACACACACATACTTGAGCAATAGCAACACACATTGAGCTACATATACATGCACACATACACACACA
Source organism: Sambucus nigra (assembly GCA_949130495.1). Taxonomy (NCBI): domain Eukaryota; kingdom Viridiplantae; phylum Streptophyta; class Magnoliopsida; order Dipsacales; family Adoxaceae; genus Sambucus; species Sambucus nigra. The sequence goes on from OX422221.1 coordinate 355,096,543, forward strand.
CACACACACTATAAACACACATTTTGACCTATGAAGTATTAGGTACTGATATCCACTTATCGTCATCGAGTAGCGGGTTTGCATCTACCCCCACACCCTAGCTCTAAATATAGTATTTGATCCCGCGAAGTAACTCTTAAATCACCGTAGGCTAACACGCTACCTGGGAAGAAATGGGATTGACCCTACAACATAATAGACTTCAATTCTACTTGCACCCTACGAAAAATCTTTTCAACAAATGACCACCCTCCACAATTTTTTTGGATCTTGGAGGCAGAAAGACGACCCTTATCCTTCATCTGAATATGCAAATAATTACCTCCCCGAGTGAAACATCGAACGCCTTAAAAACCGCTTAAAAAATCTCCGACAACAATATGTGTTCTCAAGACCATGATAGGAACATTGTAAAGCTTTTAATATTCTGAAGATTCTTAAAATGATGCATCTGTATACTTGCATCCATGGGGTGTGACGCAACTTGATTGGGAGCTCTAGGGCCTAGATTCCAAATAAATGGAGAAAGGAAATATTCTTATGATTTTCATATTATCTTTTAGCAATTTTTTGTTTAAATGTTACGTAGATAGCGTTTTGATTTTATTTAATTTACTTGTTTTTTAGGTTTCTTCGTAGCCCCTAAATAAGAGGTTCCTCTCATTGTAATAAGTTCTATATTATTATTATTAAGAAATATCGAGAGTGTTTCGAGAGTCCAAACGTGAGACATGGCCAAAACCCTATGAGGTGCAGCAGTCTCCTCTCACTGTAGTAGTCTGTCTTATATTATCATTGAGTAGTATAAAGAGAGTTTTAAGAGTCCAGTTGTGGTACATAATCAAAAACCTTTGTCCTTCGGGGGATGTGCAAGTGTGTTTAAATTAAATGCTGCCGCACCCTAGTTACATCATAATGAGTCATAGAGTGTGAATCTCCCGAATCTACAAAATCATTATATGGCGATACGATACCATGGTCACAACCTGGCCTTCATGTGTGTGGTGAAAGCCGCAGGTCCCGATGGGTTAACCATCATAGGCTAGTTTCGTCGCCGATATGGTCATCATCATAGGGTGTTTGAATTTTGTCGATAACTGTGTAGTGGAAACAATTGGATGCCAAGGGAAGGCGGTCACAACTTCATGACATCGAAGTAGTTTTGGGAGGTGTCGGGAGTCTCCACCAAACAATGTTATGCAATGATAACACCATCATCATCATCTTGCCGTAAACCCCATCATATGGGGTCAGCCACATGGATTCTCCTTTTCCATTCCAATCTATTATATGCAATATTATCATTCAAGTTTAATTCCTTAAGGTCTCTCCTAATAATTTCCTCCCACGATAGCTTAGGGCAACCTCTTTCTCTTTTACCCTCAATTACCAACAATCTTCCTCTTGTTATAGGGGCATCTATTGGTCTACGCATTACATGACCGTACCACGCAAGTCTACTTTTTTTTTTTTAAATTTATCGCTAGTAGTAGCTACTCCTAACTTTTCGCTCACGTATTGGTTTTAATTTTGCCCTTTCTAGTAATTCCTGTCATCCACCGGAGCATCCTCATCTCACTAACTTAGAGATTTTGTTCATGTTTTTTTTTTTGACGCCCAACACTGGGCTCCATACGGGATCGCTTTCCTAACAACTGATCTATAAAATTTCCTTTTAATTTATTAATTATCCTCTTATCGCATAACACCCCATTCGCTTGTCTCCATTTCATCCAACCAGTTGATGTTATACTCGTAACAATGATAACGTGTTTATGGAAATCTCCCTAAAGGTGTTACAGCGTCAATAGAGTTGTTACGATGAGGATGAGTCGTGAAAGCCAATGAAGGCGGATAGCTGCACTATTGTTTGACCCTGGGAAGTGCTGGGACTCAGATGTCGAGTCTGTTGGCGGTGGCGAGTCTTCTATGACCACTGTGCGATGCTATAGACCGTTGTGGGTGGCAGATCCATACTCATTGTTTTGCTACCAAGTTGTCATTAATATTAAGGATATAAAATCAAATTCAAAATATCATCTGAACTATCGATACGTGCTTGATAACGTATTTGATTTTGGTTATTGGACAACAGCCAACCTAAAACCAATAATTCCTAAAATCCAACATAAAAACTGTATCATAACCTAAAATGTTGTAAATGATAATATCATTCATGTTCTACATTGTGTTTATGGTGTACGACTCCCCTTGGATTCACTTTGTTTCATCCATGAGGGCATCCAGGCCTATGGGTCTTACCTGTTTTTTGTGTATGCAACATTTATAAGGTTTCTGCCCACTTGGCAGTATATTAATATAATTTGTATTTATGAAATGAAATATCATTCATGAAAAAGCATCGATATCCAAAACCATACCAACTCCTCATTTTCACCTGCCACAAAATCTAGCAACTTGTGAACCTTTTGGATATCACTTCATGAAAACCACTTTTGTAAAAAACAATACACCCGAAATCATTGCTCGAGGTTGGAAGATGATTTGCAATAGCACGAACATTCTGAGCTTCACTCTCTCCCTCTCTCGATATTCACCAAGCAGTAGTCTCTGTCGGTAATTTTTGTTGCAAGTCAAAAGAATTATTATTAACTCTGGTTAATTTTAGTGTTACGAAAACTACAAGCTTTTTCAAGATTTCTACAAGAATCCAAGAAAAAATTTCTGTTAATTAAAATAAAAAAGATCAGATATATTATGGATTCAAAATGGGGGAGAACTAGGGAAGGATCAAAATCCAAATCAGGTGAGATTTGGCTGTGTAGACCATCTTGAGGAATCATAGGGTAAAGCTTAGCTCGCCTTACCATGACACATGCATAATATGAGTAGGAAGAGCTAATTTTGCCATTGAAGCTGCCTTTATTTTATGTAATTTTATTTAATAATGAATAATTGCGCTGTCGTCAGCGGTGTTTGTACTTAAATCATAAACCATTATTTAATCGTTTAGTTTTCTGGCTTCTGTCCATGACTCTTGTTCTTCTTGCATGTGTTTTTCATTTATTTATTTTTTTCTTTTTTTTTTCTGCAGGAATCACCCGAAGGCAGGAAGATGCTAGATTTACGGAGATCTCTTCCTTCATTCAAGGAGAAGGAAAGGCTGCTCCAAGCAATTGCACAAAATCAGGTTTAAGTTTCAAACTCAAACCATTCCCCTTCTTGTTTTGCAGCTAACATAAAAAAACTGAACAGGCAGTAAGAATAAATGTAATTAGATGCTTTATTTTGGTAGCTTTTTTGGCTGATCCCTTTCTTAATAATTGTTTCGGTTAGGTCTCATATAGTGTTGGTTTGTGGTTCTGTTGCTTGAGATATACGGGCATTTTTAATTAATTGGTGAGATTGCTTAGAACATATAGGCTTGCTTCCAATTTGTTTGGAGAGTACTAGATGAGAGTTGACAAGAATAATTAGAAAATAATTTAATTATGCATGATTTGGTATGTGCGAAGAAAAGAATTGAAGAATCAATCATTTCTTAAATTCAATCAAAAAAGTTTCTAGAGAATGATGATGTTTTGAAAAAATTGAAAGCCTCCTTAGATGAGCGTGATACTTCAAAAAATCAAATATTTTGATTGATGGAGGAGCAACATCACCGTTTTTATTCAAAAAGATACCAAAATGGATGATTGACTCGTTCCATACTAGAAATAATGTTAGGAACAGGGCCGGCTCATGCATTAGACAAATGAGGTGGGTGCCTAGGGCCCCGCCATATTTAAGGGCCCCTAATTTTAATAACTGTTTATTATATTATATATAAATAAATATACCAATTGAAAAAAGTAAAAACTCTTCCTATTTTCAAGGCTATTAAAAACAAACCGCTAACTGAACCCATTAATCTTTGTTTTAACGTACCATCTGTTTCATCTCTCTCTCTCTCTCTCTCTCTCTCCGCTTCATTTTATTTGCACAAAAACTATTTACAATAAATGTCAATCTTGGCAAGATTATCTTGATATGCAAAAAAAAAAAAAACTCCACAGCACATAAAAAAAAAAGATCTGGTGGCTCTATAAAACTTTTCCCATACAAGGTTTGTTTTATATATATACCATATGTATATTATATTGTTAATGTTATTATATTTTATTTTATTTTTCTCTTTTTTATTTTATGAAATTGTTTAAACTTAAATGATTGTGCTATTAATATGTTTTTAAATGTTGACAGGTTGAAAGTGAAAATTTATTTTTTCAATTGGAGAAGTTTGTTGTTTGGATAACCAAATTGAATATACATCAGCGTCACCAGGTTTTATTGTTCTATAATAATATTTGTTTGTTTAATACATCAGCGTCGCAAGAAAGATTAAATGGGTTATCTATATTATCCATTGAAAAAAATATCGTAGCAAACGTTTAATACAAAAATATAATTCATGATTTTGCATCTCAAAAAGCAAGAATAATTTATTTAATAAAAAATTATTGAGAAAATGTAACATATATTTAATATAATATAATAATTTTTATAAAAAAAATGGGCCCCATATTAATTTCTAGCCTAGGGCCCCGATTTTGCTTGAGACGGCCCTGGTTAGGAAACACTTTAATAACACACAATTTTATTTCTCAATGATATTCCATGATCATGACATTTGGCCGAGTCTTGTGAAACCATTTCATAGAAGTTAGATAGTTCATCAATATGTTCTTATATAAAGCAAAGCAAATTTGATTATTCAAAAATCCACATCGCAGTGAGGGACAAAAGAAGCTTTAGATCTATGATTTCTCTCGATTCATCCTCTCATGAGGAATTGCAGACACATTTGACTTGTCACCTTCCATATGTCAATGGAGGAAATAAAGATGTGTAAAATAATAAAAATTCTCTACAACTTACGCATCAAGATCAGGAATAAGAGTACAGTCGACTCTCCTCTGTGGAAATGCTCTTAAATGGAACTCTAACTTTAGTCTTTAATAACCAAGACACCACCAGTTTCACTTGGTGGGCCAGGAATTCCGGACTTATCAATATATCTAGCTCATGTAACCCATGCCCCGATCAATGAATTACTAGAATTCGTTGTCAATGGAATCTTTTGGATTCATAGGTTTTATCATTTCTTTCAATTCTTTCGGGTCTGGATTCTACAATGAAGCTCATAATGAAATTTTTCTTGAATCTTTATTGGCTTGAAGCTTTTCTCTCTTTGTTCCCTTATGTACATTCCAACCTGTTGTAAATTCGTTTGAGGAATAGTTTTTTACTTGCAACGAACAACGTGCACACGATGATAACTCTTTTTCTGTGGTGTATGTTAACGGGGTAGTGTGGGACAGTGGTGTATCACTCAAGGACACAATATGCACTCCTTTGTGAAAATAACTAGTGTCGCACCTATCACAAAGGGGGACAATACGCGTTAATACTAGGGAATTCTCCTGAAGCGATGTGTTGCGCTCGACACCTGGTGTCTCGAAAAATAATCAAGGTGCATTGTACATGCCACCGGGTCTTGAAAAACAGGTAGGGTGTGTCGCATTGGCGCCTTGGTGTGATGAAAAATGGATAAGGGTTCCTACACCAATCTGGACGTGTGCGGGTAAAGAAGCTAGTTCAGGATAATACTATTAGATTAGTGATTTGGAATATAGGGACTTTGATAGTGAAATGAATGGAGATAGTCAACACCATGATAAGAAGAAAAGTTAGCATAACTTGTTTACAAGATACCGGTGAGAAAGCTAGAGAAATAGAGAAATAGAAAATACAGGGGTTTAATGTATATTATACATGCAGACATAAAAAAAGAATGTAGTCGGAATAATTGTAAATAAGAACCTTAAGGATAATATCGTAACTGTTGTTGGGAGAGGTGATAGACTTATATTTGTAAAACTGGTATTATGTGGAAATGTAATTAATATTGTTAGGATGCACGCACCCTAATTAGGATTAGATGAGCATACTAAAGTACAATTTTGGGAACAAATGGATGAACTAATTTAAGAAATATCCATAGGTGAGAAAATTTATGTAGTGGGAGATTTATTGGCCATGTAGGAGATCGTGTAGGATATGATTGTGCATGGAGGACAGGGTTTTGGAGGTAGAAATGACGGTGGAGTTTTATCTTAGATTTTGTGATGACTTATGATCTTTTACTAGTAAATACATGTTTTAAAAAGTGGCTTGAACACTTGATAACTTGTAAAAATGAAACAAATATGAGCCAACTAGACTTTTTCATTCTTAGGAAAGGAGATCGATTAACATGTAAAGACTATGCGGTTATCCCCGAAGAGAGCCTACTCTCGCAACATAGGATAATGGTGTTGGATATTAATATTAAAATCAATCATGAGCACGCAAAGAGAAGATTAACCCACAAACTAGGTGGTGAAACTTAGAAGAGAGAAATTATAACTATTTAAGATAAAATATTAAATGAAGTGTAATGGAATATCGAAGATGAGACTAACATAATGTGGGATAAGATGGCTACATGCATTATGAGAATATTGAAAGAGATTCTTGAAGAATCATAAGGTAGGGGGTCACAATGTAAAGAAACTTGGTGGTGGAACAAAGAAGTACAAAATATAATAAAAATCAAAAGGGGTCCTTGAAAACATGACAAACAATTAGGAACAAAGAATATTTTGAGAAATATAAATAGGCTACGAAAGAAGTTAAGAAAATGGCAAGTGAAGATAAGTTTCAAGCGTATGGTGATCTTTATACAAAACTCAGAACACAAGAAGGGGAAAAAGTATTTAAAAGCTTGCTAAACTTGGGAACAAAAAAACAAAAGATTTTAATATATTTAAGTGTATTAAAAGTGATGACATGAGAGTCTTGATGAAAAATTAAGGAAAGATAAAAAATTTACTTCGAGAGGTTGTTGTATGAAGACAATGGGAGTAGATTAGAATTCAAACACTTCCAAACTTCAATAAGGAAACCATCTGATCCCAAAGAATTGTTTAATAAAATTATAATGACTAATAGGATGTCCGATAAATGGAGAAAGAGTGTTTTAGTACTTAAATATAAAAAGGGAGATATAGTATTTCTCAAATTATAGTAGTATTGAGTTAATGAATCATACAATGAAACTTTGGGAGAGACTGATTGAACATATTGTTTTGTGTTTGTGTCTGGGGAGGTCAACAATATAAGCTATTCATTTATTAAGGAGATTAATGGAGAAGTATAGGGAAAAAAGAAGAATCTTCACATGTTCTTTTAAATGTATTTGGAGAAGGCGTTTGAGAGAATACCAAGAGATTTGTGGATTTTACATGATAAAGAATTGACTCGTAGATTTATTGATGTAATTAAGTAGTAAATTCCAATCGTTGTAGGTCTGCATCAATGTTCACCACTAAGTCCATATCTCTTTGCTCTTGTTATGAGTTAGTTGAATGGACAAATACAAGGCGAGGTGTCGTGGTATATGTTATTTGCAAATGACATTCTTTTAGTGGATGAAACTAAGGTAGGGATTAATGCTAGATTGGAATTGTGGGAAGAAACTATAAAAACATGAGTGTTTAAAATAAGAACTAAAAAAGGATGTGGATTGCAATTTTAGGAATAATAGGAGGACAAATAGGGACATGGTGAAACTTGAGGGTCAAGAGATACCTAGAAATGATCATTTTTGTTATATAGGCTCGATTATCCAAAAAAATGTGATATTAGTGATGATGCTATTCATAGGATTAAAGGATGTTGGGTCAAGTGGAGAAGTGCTATCGGCATCAACGTATACCTTTGGTGTTGAAGGGGATAATCTATAGAACGGTCATTAGACCTGCCTTGTTATATGGGACGAAGTGTTGAGCAACCAAACAAGAAATGTGCAAAATAATGATCGTGGCTGAGATGCGGATGCTAAGATGGATATGTGGTAAAACTCGAAAGGATAAAATTAGAAATGAACAAACTCATGAAATGGTAAAAGTAGCTCCTATAGAAAATATATTGAGCGAAAATCGACTTAGATGGTTTGGACACGTCAAATGTAGACCAATAGATACCTCACCAAAGGAAGAGTGGTTTTGTTAGTATTGATGGTAATGCGAGATGTAGAGGCACAATTGTTTAAAGCACAAGGCACACCAAGGCGCAAAGGTGTCCTTGGAGCCTAGGCGCAAGGCGAGCTAGCCCTGTTAGATGGTCGTGACTGAAGACCTATTAGGTGGGCAATGCATACAAAATTCTAGCTTAAGTGTTATCTCTCAGACTTAGGTTGGTGAATGATCCTACTATGTTGGAGTCGCATAATGCCTTGGTTGGTGTTGGAATGATAAGACAATGAATGCCTTTTTTGGGACATATTATTGAGCTAACTCGTAATAAAATTAATGGCTGAGCCCCTTAATACCAATTGATTTAGGTGAGATGGTAACTTAAGATCCGATAAGTGGTATCAGAATCAATGGTCACGGGCTTCACTCTTGTTCGTTTCATTAGTTGGAGGACTTGTGTTGGAATGAGAGTACGACAAATGCCTTGTTTCGGGACACATTTTGGAGTCAACTAGTAATGAGTAATGACTGGTCACAACAGTTAGTTTTAGGTGAGACGGCGGCTTAAGATCCGAAAAGTGTTAGGGTAGACAAATTCTGGATGTGGTTCTTTTGGTGAATCGTGTGGAAGATGAGTTGAGAGTGACGTTCTTGCGTTGTCTTTAAAAATAATGTTGAGAAGTCTTTTGATCATGTAAATTAAGTTTTTTTATTGTACATTTTGACCAAAATGGAGTTTAGGGAGTAGTGGAGGAAGCAAATTCCCTGTTTTTTCTATTGTAAATTTTTGTCTTGATGAATGGTGCACTGGTGGGATTCTTCGTGATATCAAGGGGTCGTCGTAGGGAACACCATTTTCCGTTTTAGTTCATCTTAGTTCATGTCCCTGGTGGAGGGGGAAAAAACTCTGCAGTGATGGTCTCTTATTTTGTTATTTGCGGGTGACACTATAATTTTTTGAGAGACCGAAGTGGAACAGGTGAGGCGCTTGCATTTGTTGTTGTTGTTCTTCGAGGTTGTTTCATCCTCGTGTATTAAAGTGGGAATGTGTGAAATGATACCGGCGGGTGAGGTTATGAGGCATGATTTTTTAGCGGATGTAATTGGGTGTAAGATGGTGTCGCTTCTAACTACGTGTTTGGGTTACCCTTGTGCGCGCACTATAGATCGAAGTCTATTTGAGATCCAATAGTGAAAAATTTGAGAGGAGGCTTGTAAAGTGGAAGATGGGATATATTTTTTAGTGATCACACGCCTATAATTAAGATTTCCTTTTCTTGTATCCATAGTTATTATCTCTCGACTTTGCAGCTTTCGGTGTGGTTTTGGAAAAGGTTGAAAAGCGTATAACGGAATTAGGGGCTTTTAAATATTGCATGGTTTGGGAAGAAGTGTGCAAACCGGTTGGAGAAAGAGGAAAAAGGTTAAGGGTTTTGGGATCTTCAATAAGGCGTTATTGGGTAAGTGGTTATGAATGTTCCTAGTTGGAGGAGATCTGATTGGGGAGGCGAGTTGTAGTCATGAGGTTTGGCCGTGGTCATCTTGGGTCGTGGAGCTCCTCTTCCATTTGAATCCCACACGGTGTGTAATTGTGGAAACATACAGCATGGCTGGCCAAAGTTTAATAGATGTACCTCAGACTATTTTGTGATTGGGACTTATTTGTGATTGGGTTATGGGCTGAGGTTTTAGCAGGGAAACATCTTTGGAGGAGCAGTTTCCAGTGCTATTTCGAATAGTGAGTGATAAGGAAGGCACGAGGCGGATTATTTGTCTAGGTTGGAGGATAAGGAGGTTTGGAATCCGAAATTTAGGGGGCCCTTTTAGGGTTGGACGCTGGAGGAGGTCGATGTTTTCTTCGAGGTCCCTAGGGGAGGTGGGTGTTCAGGCCGGGTGAGAGGACAAATTGAGGTGGAAGGAATATGTAATGGCAACCTTTCTGAGAGAGTTTAATATTCATGGTAGGTGGGAGGGAATGACGGGTTCTCTTGGTGGCAATTACGGCGAAGCCCCTGTCAAAGTGGCTCTCGTTTTGGGGACGCTAACTAAAGAGGTGATTCTTATGATCGATAGTTTGAAGAGGAGGGGTAGTCATATGGCTTGTGGCTTTGTCAGAGGCAGGAAGCGGTGGATCATCTATTATTGCATTATGTGGTTTCGATTTGGGTTATACGGTGGGTCATCTTCGCGGAGTGAGAGAAACAATGTAATACCCTGTAATTTCATGGGTACTTAAATTACGTGAGTAGGTGTAGTTTAATACTCGGAGAAATGATTTGAGAATTTAAAGTGAAAGAGAATTTGAAGTGCGGGTTAAATATTAATTGGCGAGTATCGGAGTAATATTGATGTGTGTTATATTTACTTGTGGGAATAAGTAAATGAGTTGGATTATTTTTATATCATGTCGCAGTTGGGCAAATCGACAAGTAATAATATTTTATTTGGAAATACGTACGGAGTTGTATTGGATTTAAAAAGGTAAATTTTTGATAAGTGACTCGGATGGGGATTTCGAGTGCACGGTTGGTCTCGGATGGGCCGAAATATTCAAAATAGAGTACCCGGGGGTAGTGTTTGGATTCCAGGAACTTTTTGGACTAGTAGGGACTTGCAATTGAGTATACGAGTCAATTTTGTGTTTAGTAAGTGGAGAAACCTTATTTCTCCCAATTATAAGCCACGAGAGAAAGGAAAGAACGGAAGAAAGGAAGAAGAAAAGGGGAGAAAGGAGAACTCCAACAAAGCTCCGGCGGATCGCGGCACGAGGTCGTTGGATTTATCCAATGAGGCAAGTGTTAACTTGCTTTAATTATTTGTGTGTTTATAATTCATATTATAGTTGGTGAAAACTATATGAATTTTGAGTTGGGATTCTTGAATCAAAATGGGGTTTTTGGAAATGATTTCATATAAATTGATGTGATAATAACTCAATATGAAATCTGAGCTCAAATCCATGTTAATGGTGTAATTTTTGGTGAGAAATTTGGAAAAATGAGAAATATTGAGGTTTAATTAAGATAGGGTTTAAATCTTAGTTAAATTGATGAATCCCATGAATAAATTGTTGTGTAGATGTTTATAGTGATGATTGGTGATGTTTTGGAGTTGGAGAAGATGATGAACTCCCAAACTGATTACGTCGAATCGGTAAATTGCGGTTTGGTTTGGTCATCGGACCGGTTCGTTTATTTGGTCATCGGTTCGGTTCGTTTGTTTGAGAATCGGATCGGTTCGTTTATGGAGTCATCGGTTCAGTTTGCATATAACAGTTCAAATTGTGAAATTTTCTTGGACTTAAGGATTGGAGAAGAATTATTTTTGGAAGATAAATATTAGGGGATCCTAAATAGAGTGTGAGGGCCTCTAAAAGATTTAACGGGTGATATATAAATCTCGGGTTAGAGGGAATAAAATTCGGGTTATAATAATTTTAGGAGTGTTTGGGACGAACGACACTCAAGAAAATTATTTCGGCGGGTATATATATATATTTATGCGGGTAGAATATAGATGCCGATAGTGTATGAGTGAATTCGAATGTGAGTAGGATGAAATTAGAATACTAGCTGGAAGTGTTAAGCTAATATTTGGGAATTTTTAAAATGTGAGAATTCTATCATTAGTGAGAGAATACTTATGGGATTTAGAATAAGTGCGTGTATACTTATGAATTAATACGAATTGGTATATTCGGGATTTACAGGCTAGTGTCATGGGATATAGGCATGATAGCCGGATTTGATATATATATATATATATATATATATATATAGTCGGTATATATATGATACGATTATAAATATATATGTGTGTGAATGATATATTTATGTGAAACATACCCCTCTAGTGCTATCATGGGAAGTTGCGCGCGATGTGGGTGAATCCCCGTGCTTGAGGAGCAGGGAGAGTATAGTCCCAATGACATAGCGTCTAGTTATTTATGCAGTGTGGCTCTTTATCATGTGTGAGACATCTTGGGTATGATTCGGTCTCACTTTCAGTTGAGGAACTATGAACGCTTCCCCTACGTTTGTGATATGTTTTTGTCAGGTCGGTGTGAGACCTCGACCGGTGGTACCCAGGATGATGTGAGAAATCCCAGTAGATGATAGCATTGTAGAAACTGCATCCATTGAGTTATAGCTCTGAGGGATGGTTATTATACTTATATAGTGTGTGATATACAAGTATGGATGTACTTGATGTGTATAGTATATTGTATATATATATATGAAGATGTGAAAAGATATATATATATATATATATATATATATATATATATATATATATACGGACAAAATAAAGAATGAGATGCGAAATGATTTTTGGTTCATCCGGGAGAATAAAATCCGGAATAAAATGTGAGATATGTATATAAAGATGGGAGAAATATATACGGGTTAATGACACTAAAATGTGAATAGTGTATAATAACTAGTGAAAGTTATTTATTATGAATGGATAAATTATAAGTGAGAAATTATAATGCATAAGTTCGTGCAAAAGCTTAGGATATTATATACGCGGGGTATGCGATAGCGTATGGTGACTTAGAGGTTTTGAGAGATGCTAGTTAGGCTGGGTAGCGTAACTAGGGTGTTTAAAATACATGCGTTAGGTGTGCACTGTTAGATGAGAGGTGAGGGGTATCTCATGTGAGTGCGACACTAGTTTAAATATGGAGAATATTATATTTTAAATGTTAAAGTATTTTAAACACTTGCTAAGGACTCCACTTGAGGGGTATCTCATCGGGTTCAGTTTATCCCTTCTCCAGATCAACTCACATATATTCGTACCGAAGGACTCCACAAACATCGCTTCACTTTGCTACGGTCCAATCTAGTCTCTTTGGGACAATCGAGTTTGTAGGGGAGTGTTAAACCTCTGTAATTTTAGTTATTGTTTTATTGTATATTGAGTGTACATAGCTGTCAAACCTTTTCCCTAATTGTAGCCTTAATTCAAGGCACTTTAGTAACCTTTCCCCTAATTGTAGCTTTAACTCAAGGTAATTTAGTTTTCATATTTATCATTGTAAATACTATTTATACATGCCTCCTCGGTGAGAAGAATATACAAAATTTCTATGTTCTACAAACATCATGAATTGTACAACTGTCACTTTCTGTTTTCTATGTAAAACTATTGGATTTATTTACACACACACACACACACACTGAGAGAGAGAAACATCATGAATTGTACAACTGTCACTTTCTGTTTTCTATGTAAAACTATTGGATTTATTTACACACAAACACACACACACACTGAGAGAGAGAGAGAGAGAGAGAGAGAGATACATACACAAAGACGTAAAGTAAGAACCAGTTTTTTCCTGTTAGATGCATTCGCTCGTCGCTTGAATGCATGTAATGGTGGCAAATAGGGTTCTTGCTTTCAAGTCCGTAGTTTAAATGTGGGTGCGTGCGCGCATGTGTATTTGTATTTATATTTGCAGTAGTACACATGACTGATTAGTCTTAAAAATTATAGGTTGTCGTAATTTCTGGGGAGACTGGATGTGGGAAGACCACTCAACTTCCTCAATACATATTAGAGTCTGAAACAGAATCTGGTCGTGGAGCATTCTGTAACATAATTTGTACACAGCCTCGAAGAATATCTGCCATGGCTGTTGCAGAAAGGGTGTCTACAGAACGAGGAGAGCCCCTTGGTGAATCAGTGAGCCTTTATTTTATTTATCTTTTTTTGTTATCTTTGGTTCATTTAATGACAGGCTTTATGAATTTTTATTTGCGGAAAATAAGTTTCCTACTTGAAAACTTTATTTTATTCTAATTGCTTTTCCAACGAGCGATTTTTTGTAGGTTGGCTATAAAGTTCGATTAGAGGGGATGAAAGGAAAGAATACCCATCTGCTTTTTTGTACCAGTGGTATTTTACTTCGACGGCTTTTGAGTGATCGTAACCTGAATGGTGTTACCCATGTTTTTGTTGATGAAATTCATGAGCGAGGCATGAATGAAGGTGCAGTTCGTGTAATATTTTGTTTATCCTCTATGTTTTCATTCAAAAGAATTTCCTTTTCAACTCTTAACATTATCTAATATATTTTTCTCTTTATTTCTCAGACTTCCTACTGATTGTGTTGAAGGATCTTCTTCCACGGCGTCGAGACATGAGATTGATTTTAATGAGTGCTACTCTGAATGCTGAACTATTTTCCAACTATTTTGGAGGAGCTCCGACTATTCACATTCCAGTACGCAGCAACTTAAGTTTTGTCTCAGAATATTATTATTTTTTTATATTTTATTTTTAGCTTGGTTATTAAAGCTTTCTTCTAAGTAGTTAAAATTTTCCGCTGGACCATTTTCCTTATTACCCCGCTATATGAGAAAATCTGTTATATTCACTGCTTGCCTTTAGCAGAAATGTTTTTCATATAAAGGGTATTTACCAAAACCATTGTGAATACATATCATCACTATGCAATGTCTGTTCTACATGAAGTAGCTGGCACGACATCCAAAATATCTGCAAGAAATGCACACAACACAAAAAAGGAAAAAAATCTAGTATTCTCCGTAAAGTTGTATTTGGATTTGTATATAAGGGGTCTCACTTGTCTCTATGGTGGACACTCAAGTTGATTCAGATCTATAACCGTGACAACAGTTGTGTTCTAATTAAGAACAATTTAAAATATCACGTGAAAGTGCTCTGGCTAAATATAAAATACACAGATGTAGCCCACCTAATATGATTCATCTTATGGAATCATAACATAGTTGTTAACCTAATATTTTGTGTCTGGTGTAATGTTAATGTCCTCCTACCTTTCTCTGATGTCAAAATATTTGTTCAGTTAAATTTTCTCCCATGGGATATTAAGTGTGCCAGTGTTAACTCTAGGGCTTCACGTACCCGGTGAGATCACATTTTCTGGAAGATGTACTGGAAATGACTGGATATAAGTTGACTTCTATCAACCAAATTGATGATTATGGCCAAGAAAAGCTGTGGAAAACACAAAGACAGTTAGTGCCGCGGAAAAGAAAAAACCAGATCACTTCTCTTGTTGAGGTAATACCACTACACTGGAAATTCACTTTGTATCTTGGATTTGAAGTGACATAGAGATGTAAACTTGTAATACAAGAAATGGACACGTCAGTTGTCTAATATACATATATATATATATATATATCCTTTATAAGCTGATTTATTGCTCAGTAGTGATGAGTGAGTTATGGACCCTTCTCGTCTGGGGTCCATAGGGTTATTATCCTTTTCTTTTTCCTTTCTCTGTTCTGTCCTTTAGCCATCATATACAAACACAGTTTTTACTTGCATTCAAGCATGTCATGCCTACTTTGTGGGCACTGGGAAGTAAGTGGCATATAAGAAAGAAAGGTCCCTATGTTAAGTTGTTTATTTAACTAATTCTCTTTGATAGGATTTTTCCTCCTCTTTATTTAGACTTGTTATTATCAAATGACGAAGGAAGACAAAAACTATAAAAAGATTCAGGAATTTCCAGCTGTTAGTGACAAAGCTATAAATATGATCTGCATAACAAAATTTTGAAGGTTTACACTGGTAATATTGTGATTGATCTTAATTTATTCTTTTTATTGTTCCATAGGACGCTCTGAACAAATCGAACTTCGAAAATTATAGCCCCAGGGCACGTGATTCTCTGTCTTGCTGGACACCTGATTGTATTGGATTTAATCTTATTGAGGCTGTCCTGTGCCACATATGTCGGAAGGAACGACCAGGTGCTGTACTAGTATTTATGACTGGCTGGGAGGATATTAGTTGTTTGAGGGATCAAGTTAAAGCGCATCCTTTGTTAGGAGACCCTAACAAGGTTCTGCTTCTTACATGCCATGGTTCCATGGCAACATCTGAACAGGTTATTTTCCCCCGTAAATTTTCCAAGCGAAACTTTATCATCACTATTATTATTATAACTCTACTACTACTACTACTACTACTAATATTAAAACTGCTGCGGTTACTGTTGTTATTTGACTCCACATGCTTACATGAATAAGTTTCACTCTGGTGAAATTTAATATTACAAGTACTTGAAGTTGAAACGGAAATAAAGTTCATCTACGTATGCCTTTTGTTTGTTACTTATTCGTTTTCTTCCCCCTTCTCCTTTTTTGTTTTGATAATAATTATGTACAAGATATTACAACACTTCTAGTGTCAGAAATAAGCTTGGTAAAGCTTGATCTGGCAAATGTATTGCACAAACTATCGTTAAGGGTGATGCTTGTTGAGGTGAAAATTTGATTGCAAGATTAATTTGGTGAATGTGCTGACAAAGTGAGATGAACAAAAGATATATGTGGTTCGGTTGTAATGTGACCTACGTCCACGGGGCAGAGGGGAGGGGAGTTGTTTATTTCTCAGAGGATCAAAGTTCAGTTGCCTTTCTCTTAACCCTAGTGTGGCTTTATATAATAACCGTACAACATAAGTCCTATAATTCTGACCCCGCTAATGTGGGAGGCAGCTTCCCTTTGGTACACGTGTCCAACTTCCAAGTAAGTGGCATTTAACACATTTCCTATTCTTCGGGCTAGTGGGTCGTGAGAATAAGGAAAGTGACCTTCTGATTTGGTCTTTAAGCTAATCATTCGAATCAACTGTTCGACTACTTGCTAATAGGGTGAACACAGAGCCCGTCTTCAGATCAGGAGAAGCAGTTCATCTGGTGAAGGTCCGAGTGCTGATGGGCATTTGTCTTATCAGCTGCCTCCCATTCTCTATTCATAGCCAAAAAGAGTTCAATCGCCTGCTTCGTTTTTGCCTTATGGTCGTGCTTGGGTCACGTGCTGAAATGATTGTGCGTCAGACGAGGCACATATGGAAGTGACCTACCTTCCTGCGCGCCCCTCCTGCGCGTGTTTACCACCAAGTGCTAGAATCTGTTGGATCAAGTTGATCCCAACTGTAGAATTCGAGCGGGTTATTACCCCTTGTAAGTACCCCAAAACTCCTCTATTACCACTTTTGCAACTTCATTATTTGCAGAGTACCCTTGAAAGCCTTACCTTCTTTGTTTTACACCACTTTATTGCCCTTCTAATCAACACTTTTCTATGTGGCATTGTTTCCAAGTCTCCATTGCTTCCTTCATGTGAACCATCAAATATATCTCGGATGCGCTTTATTTCTTCCTCATTTCTCTGCAATTTTCTTCAAGTGGCGACTCAAAGCCTAGACTTCATGTTTCGTTTCACTAGGATTAGTACTTTTGTGGCCAACTTTCTTGACAAAACCCTTTCCTTTTGAACTTCATATTTGGTGATTCTTCATTAGTTAGCTGCATAGCTTGGCTTTAACCGCTTGGTCATAGGCATAGGTTGTCCAATTTAGAGTTAGAAAGAGTGGTTGAGGAGAGGCGCCAATGTCAAGTACGTTTGGCCAATATGGTGGAGGTGGTGGATGCCTTTGATCTTGAGCATACAGAGCGAAGGAGTTGGGGTCGTGGGGCTTCTTCGTTTATGGCTGGATGATTTAGGCCAACCAGGGGTTCTGAGGCTGCTCAGTCTTCGAATTCCCTTGCCGCTCGAATGACTAGATTACGGAACAGGCACCCCAGCCCATGGGAGGCTCTGCAACCTTTGCCAATGAGTGGGGAGAACATGTCGCTCTTCCCCATTTGCTTTCCATCCGTCCCGTCGATGAGACTTATTAGGCCATTGCTCTCCGTGAGGGTGGCGTTTGTTTCTGTGAACACTGTTTCCAGGTGGGACTAGGGATTTCCTTGTCGAAGCCTATTTGGGACACTTTATCCTTCATCAATTTTGCCCCCTTCCAACTTATATTGAATGCATGGAGACTTCTGATCGGCTCTATGGTTCATTTCTACAGCTTATTTGGGGTTGGTGATCCCATCACTGTGGCCGAACTCTTTATTGTCTACCCTTCGGCTTCTTCCCAAGGTGGATGGCACACTTTAGCCTCCCCGAAAAAAGTATGTTGGCATCGTCACCTCTCCCTTCATCCAATCATGATTACTGATGTCTTATTTTGCCTTTTAATAGGTCTTGTTTTTATTGTTACAGAAATCTTCAACGAGTTACCTGACATCTTTGAAACCCGCAAGATAAGGGTTCAGAGGCTTTGGACAAATCTCGTCCGTCCAAGGAACTTTGCGACCTTAATCAATTGAAAGACCTGGGACTTATACCCAGAGGATAGGAAGTGAGAGGTCTAAACGCCGTTCGTCTTTAGGTAGAGACCGAAGAGGGACATATCTTTCTTTCTTTCCAACATCTTTAGCTCGCGCGTAATTCCTTTTTAAGATTGATTCATTTGTATGCTGATTGGTTTATTGACAACTGAAGGTGAAATGTCACGAACGACTTTTCGAACTTCCCTTCATATGGCCAATGTTGGTCCGAACGGCCCCAACCACCGACTCCAAATGTTCAAATCACCACTCCTCCTTCGCCTATTGTGGAGGCCGAGCCCACCCTTCGGTGTCATGGTTTTAGGATACGAGGGGGTGATAGAGATCGACTCTCACAGGGTGATGATCGGGGGAATTCCTCTCTCGAATTGCTAGATGACCAACCTCTTGAGCAGTCAAGAAGAAGAGGCTCACCGAGCAGTCCACACCAACCTCAACTCGGCGTAGGTGTGTCGTGATAGATGATGTGGATGTAGCCGAAGAAGCCTTCGAATCCCCTCATTTTCATTACCAGGATGCCGAGGAATCGAATAAGGTGTTGACGGGTTGCCTTGGAGAAAGAGAGCTTGAGGGCCCGGATGGGAATCCAATTGCGTGTGAGAAGGAGATTATTCATGGCACAAAGGTAACTCGGTTCATATTTCGTTGTCCTTTGTTTTTGGCATTCACTTTTGACTTTGTTTACTCCTCTTTTCCAGACTGGGATCCTGACTGCTCATATAACCTTAGAGCTGAGGGCTAGAGGGAAAGAGTTGCAGGTCATTCCTTGTCTAGAGAACGATTTGAAAAAAGAGAATGATCTCCGAAAGGAGGTCGATCAAGCCTTTCAGACCGTTTCGAGGGATCTCAAGAGGAAGGTTGAAGAGAAGACTGTCGTAGTTATCACTCGTGTTGTTGCCGAACTAGTGGTTACTCGCCTTCTAGTGGAGAACACTGAGCTGAGAAGGCGCTTGTACGAGAAGGATGCCTAGTCTAAGTTGCCAGTTCAGGCTGATAAGGCTCATGCTCCTCATTCGGTTCAGGTACCTCAAGTCCCTGAACTCCAGTTACCTTGGACTACTGAAGTTCCAATTGTTGTTGAACAGGTATAAGGAACTTTAGAACCGGGTCTAGGCTGACCGACCAGAGGTAGACCTCTCCCAGTACGACCTGATTGATTGCAAGGGTGCTGAATGCCTACTCGTTCATTCTTTGCTCCCGAGGGGCTAGAAGAGTACCGAAGGCTCTTGGCTGAGTCTTGGCCTCCTGCTGAGTTGTTCGGCATCGAAGATCTATCCTTGGTGATGCTCGAGGAACTCGGTGGACTTTTGTCGACCCCTTCAGCTTATGCCCCATAGGCATTTTCGTCATTTGATCTGAACACTTAAATTTGTAAAAACCATAAGGCTTATGTTCTACTGTACTTCTTTTATGCTTGAACAGATATATTGCTTGATTTTGGATGGATGCCTTTATATAGTGTCGATCTTGACGAATGCCTTTTTATGCTGTATGTTGGTTCAGTTTAGGCCATGCTTGTGAATGTTTATTGACCCTCAACTGATTGAGATCATACTCATAAATGTTTTTTTTGACGTCAATTTAATGAGGCAATACGTTCATGGCATCAACCGTGAACTTAAATGTGCTAGTTTTTCTAGACTCTTTAATTTAAATGTCGACCGTAAGTCAATCGGTTCAATGCACAATACCATATGCAATACCTCAAATACCTCATGCCCCTTGAAGCCGATTGGCTGAATGGTTGAGTGTACCTTCCATAGCCATGGGAGTAGGGGATGCCAGGTTCTTGCCGTGTTTTTTTTGTGTTTGAATGCTCTGATCAAACAAATCAGATCTTATCGGGGTCGAACAATTAATTCAGTGATCAGTCGAATTTCTTCTGGGATTTGGCGTTTGGAATAAAGCGTCCGGGATTGGGTCTGGTTTTTAGCTTTTATCCGACCATAATTGTTGGTTTCACTGTTAAGCATTTACCGAAAGAATTACGTAGATGAGTACATAATGAAAATATCTGAAACTAAACGTGCATTTTGTTGGTTTAATGCTTATTACAAACTGAATGAAAGATAACTAAGTGCTAAGTGAGACTAACAGAGACTCTTATCCATAGTGCGCGATGAGCTATTAGTAGTAGACCTTTAGGTTTTCGACGTTCCATGGATGAGGGGGCACTCATTCTTCAGTCCTTCAACTCGTATGTTCCAGGTAGCATCGACAAAATTATGGGTTGGGCCTAATTTGGGCGGGTCAAATATGGGTTGGGCTAAATATGGGTTGGGCCAAATATGGGTTGGGCCAAATATGAGCGGACCAAATATGGGTTGGGCCAACTCATTGTTTTTCTACTAAAGTAAGTATTACAATTCTAGGTATATGTAAAAAAATTCATATTTTACTCAACTTTTAAAAATGAGTATTATATTTGATTCGTATCTTTTAAAATTGGACTTCATATTTGATTCTTAGCGCTCAAATATGGGCCCCATATTTGACTCGTAGCTTTTAAATATGAGCCCCATATTTAACTCATAACTTTTAAATATGGTCCCATATTTAGATGACTGGGCTTATCTGCGTTGCTTTATTAATTGGGCCACATTTTGCCACTACTAGTTCCAGGTCTCATGACACGAGTGACTATGTATGGTCCCTCCCAAATGTCTCCCAATTTGCCGTGACTTGGGTTTTTGGTCAACTGCATGACCTTTTTCAAAACCAAATCACCTACTTTAAAAGTTCGATTGCTCACTCGCTGGTTGTAATAACGAGCGGCCTTCTGTTGTGTTGTGATGCTTATGGCTGCCTCTTCTCTCTTTTGTTCAATGACATTCAAGTCGACCTTTTAGCTCGTCGTTTTCCCCACGTTCGAAGTTACAGACACTTAGATTGGGCAATTCCAATTAGTCCGACACCACCCTTCTGTACCGTATGCTAGAGTGAAGGGCATCCCTCCTATAGTCCCCCGAGTGGTCGTTTGGTAAGCCCATAGGACCGAAAGTAGTCGCTGCCCCATGAGCCCTTAGAGCTGTCCCATTTTATCTTCAGACCGTGCAATATTGTTTGATTTGTGACTTCTACTTGTCCGTTGCACTTTGGGTGACTAGGCGCCAAGAAGAAATGCTTGATTCTGAACTGATCGCATAGTCCTTAAATGTGCACATTCTTGAATTGTCTTTTGTTATTAGTGATGTTCGTGTATGGAACTCTGTACCGACTTATGATGAACTTTCATATGAACGAGTGAACTTTTTGATTAGTAATCCGTGCCAATAGTTCAGCTTTTACCTACTTTGTAAATAGTCTATTGTTATTAGCATGAATCTGCATTGTCTTTTTCCGATCCCAAAATGTCCATTCCCTATAGAGCAAACGGCCACGAGGTGACAATTAAGGAAAGCTTTTTGGCAGGCTAGTTGATGAAGTTAATCGTGCGCTAACATCTATAACACATTTCCGAATGTAACTTTTTGCATCCCTTGTCATGGTTGTCCACTAATACCCTTGGTTGAGGGCTCTTTGCATTAGGCTTGGTTTACCGGGTTGTCCATCGCATATTCCTTCATGCAGACTCCTCAGAACCACCGTTACCTTTGTTAGATGTACGCAAAGGAGGATTAGCCGGGTATAACCCCTTCGGTGTAAAACCCCGTCATAGAGTATGTACTTAGTTACTTTTGCACGGATGTTCTTGACTTCTGAGCGATCATTTGGGAGAGTTCCGTCTCTTATGTATTGCACGAACTTGTCCATTGAACTTGGTCCTTGGTCCGCCAAGTTGACCTGTTTGACCTCTCCTAATTGAATGCTTGGGTTGGTCGAGGTGAACTACTACGGGGCGATAATTGGGGAGAGCTCTTTGGCAGACTGGTTGATGAAGTAAGACGTGCGCTAACATCTAACACCTTTTCGAACGGAACTTTATGCATCCCTTGTCATGGTTGTCCACTAATACCCTTGATCAAGGGATCTTTGCGCTAGGCCTCGTTTAGCGAGGTGTCCTCCACATATTCTTTTGTGCAAATTTCTCAGAACCGCCGTTACCTCTGTTGGATGTACGCAACTTGGTTTGGTCACCTCTGAGGGAGAGCGCCAATCGTACTCCAGCAATTCATTATTCGACGCTTGAAAATTGATCCTTAAAGCGTACTCCACGGTTGAGCCATCCGGTGTATCGATAGTAAGTCTTACTCCACTGCCGGATTTGTTAGACGATCCATCCACTTGAACGACCCGGATGTTCAGTTTTTGTATTGATTCGTCTTCCTTCATATTGGTGAACTCGATCAGGAAATCTGCTTGCCAACCCTTTGAGGGACACCTGTGGTTTATTCTCCTAGCTCCACTGACAATTGCATCAGTCGATCGGATATCTCTTGTCTGTACGAGACTTGTTTGAGAGGGTGGTCCTTGTATGTTTTGTAATTATCAATGTGGTCCCGTGGGTCGAACGTTCCATCGAAAGCATCCATCCTATGGAGTTTGAACATAGGTGGCATTTGACAGTCTAAAATGTCGCGGCTTAGCGACGACGCACGACCAATGCCTCCTTCATTAATAAGTGTGAGAGGAGAGTCGATGCTTCTGAAGATTGATGTTCCCACCTTAGAAGAGAGAGCAACCGGAGAAGGTGGTGGTGGAGGGAGTGCATCGTCCCCATTATAATTGGTAACGGGGTCGTGTGGAACTGGATCTTCCTGGTTTGTTGACTTGTCGAGTTGGCTTAGCTTGGAGCTGATGTAGGATCTGTGCTAACTGTGGTTGGAGGGCTTCTTGCTTGCTATTTAGTAAGGGCATGAATGGTTTGGGTGACTTGGTTCACGGCTTGGAAATGTCGAAAATTCCCACAGACGGCACCAAAGACGTGTGAGGTGAAAATTTAATTGCAAGCTAAATTTGGGGTGAATTGCAGCCAATAAAACAAAGTTAGATGAACAAGAGATATACGTGGTTCGATCGTAATGTGACCTACATCCACGTGGTAAAGGGGAGGGGAGTTGTTTATTGCTTCAAGGAGCAAAGTCGCTGCGTACAATCAGTTCACTTGCCTTTTTTCTAACCTACTATGGCTTTATATAATAACCATACAACAAAAGTCCTATAATTCCGAGCCCGTTAAAGAGGGAGGCAGTTTATTCTATGGTACACGTGTTCTACTTTCGAGTAAGTGGCATTTAACACATTTCCTATTCTGTGGGCTAGTGGTTCTGTATAATAAGGAACGTGCCTATTTGCGGTAACGACCGTCTGACTTGGTCTTCAAGCTAACCGTTTGGATCAACTGTCCGACCACTTACTAAAATGGTTAACACGGAGTCGTCTTCGGATCAGGAGAGGCGGTTCGTCTGGCGAAGGTCCGAGTGCTAATGGGCGTTCGTTTAGACCGACTGGAATTTCCCTCATCAATGCTTATCACAAGATTGTTTGTAAGTAGGTTATTGTTGGATCTCTATAGATAGTGAGTTGATATCTGCAGGGTTTTGCCAAGTAATTTGTTATTTCCAAAGATTTTTTTATATTCCTGAAACTTTTAATTGTATTTATTCCTAAAATAAATAAGTTATTATCTTCTCTTTCCTAATTCATCTAAATTTGTATATACATGTGTGTGTATTTGTAAAAGAGAAGAGAGAGAGAGAGTCTGTGAGTCTGCCTATACATATATAATAATGGCTGTTTATTTTTTAGACATTTAAACCACAAGAGTGCTCTTGATTTGTCAAATTTAAGCCAAACAGTTCAGATTATTTCAATCATCATTTTTCCTAAACTTATCTAAGGGATCTTTTTGAAAACTATATTTTACTTTTGAATTTGTTTGACTTAAAAAAACTCTGAAAATTATTATGTAATATTCTCAATAAGTACGGGTAATTCATCATATGCATGGATAATGTTGTAGGCATTGGCAATTTGCTACTACATATATACATATGCATGTATGTATATGATAGTAGTTGTTTTGATTCCTCTCGAAATACACCTTGCATATGAAAACTTGGGAATGTGTGGAAATCACAAATATATATATATATATATACAAGGTTCTAAAAGGCGCGAGGCGTGGTCGAGGCGTAGAGGTCAAGCCTCAAGCCTTAGGAGCCTAGGCGCGCCTAGGTGAAGCCTAGGCGTAAAAAGGCGTTTGTCCTTTTTTTATTATTTTAATTATTCTAAGGCTAGTAATATAATAAAATAGTACATACCTTGAATTTTGAAAATATATCCATATGTTTGGTAGCCATCTTTCTCACATTCATGCTCCATAATCAATATTTGTCAACTAATCCTTTGTTTTGTTTAAAAAAAGTGTGCCTTAAGCCTTTTACTAAGAATAGGGGGTAATAAGGCGTAATAAGGCGTAGGCGATGCGTTTCTCTCAAGCCTCAAGCCTAGGCGGGCCTTTTAGAACAGAGTATAGGGGCATATACCAAATAGTCCTTCGAACTTTTTTTAATACACATTTAGTCCAAGCCTTTTTATTTTGCACCAAAAAGTCCTTAAACCATGCCAAAAAGGCTTTACCATGCCGCTGGCGCGGACCTTTAAAAATAAGAGAATAAAGGACTTTTTGGTACAAAATAAAAGGCTTGGACTAAATGTGTATTAAAAATGTTTGAGGGACTTTTTGGTATTTGATCCATATATATATATATATACACACACACACAGAGAGACTCTCCTATAAGGATCTCTTATATATATATACCCCATACAAATCATTTTTTAAAATATTAAAAAAATGAATTTTTTGATGGTCACTAGGGAGATCATTTACATAAAGTTTCATCAACTTCGGATGATAATCTCATCCACTTTTGGATTGAATTTTTTGTAGCTGATCTCATTATGGAGATCATCTAAAAAAAATTCATCAAAAAAATAAGTTTTTTAGTATTTTTGAAAAATGATCTACACATAGTCTGCACTATTGCAATGTGTATTTGAAAAGATGCAAAATTAACCCACAGTACATTAAATGATTCAATCTTAACCCTTCATTAGACTGACGTTAGGAGACTTAATAGAATGGGAGTGTCCTACGTGCCAGCCATTATTGCACAAAATTATTATTTTAGCCAACAAACAGTTGACATGTTTTTTAAGAAAGTTTGTATTCTGAAAAAATAAAATAGTAATTTGAGAACTAAAAAAATAAAGGAAAAAATAAAAAAGTCAAATAAATGAATTAAAAAGATGATAAAAAATTAGACAAAATAAAAAACCAAAACAGAACAACATATTATCTCTCAAACCCTTTCTCTTACCCCTCCTCCCAAAAAACTCAGCGGCGACCCACCTCCGCAAGTTGCTGAGAGCTGCATATCCAATTTGTATGCTGGTGCGTATGGAGAGAGAGAATAATCTTTTCTTCATACCCACTTGAGCCCATGGTTCAAAATCTCGGTATCGGAGACCCAATTTTCAACTCGGTCGCGGTATCGGACGATACGCAAAGATAAGCTATTTAGAGAGCACAAAAAATTCTGAAAAAATATAAAAAATCTTTAAAAATAAGATTAACAATGTGGACCAATCAGATACGTTCAAAATTATCCTTTAATAGGCATTGCATTGTACAATTGGTTATACTGAAGCGCGATAGGCTTACCGGATTAAATATTTCTTAATAAATCAATATCAAGTTAAAAAAAATTAATGACACATAAAGCTTAATGAGTTACATAGAGAATGCAAATGTTATTTCTTCCAAAAGCACTCCTTATGCTTCCAATCAATATTCATTTAGGAGTCATTCTGTAAAAGAAGATACAAATGTTATTTTTTTTATAAATTTTACAAATGTAATTTTTTTTCTACAAGCATTAGTTTATTTGGTACACACGTTACAAAATAACATGCGTTTTTTTCATTAATTTGGTACAAATTTATTATTTCATTTATATTTTTTTCATTTATTTGGTACAAATGTTACCAAATATAAAGCATTTTTTCTACAAGTATTAATTTATTTGGTGCAAATGTTATATTTTTCTAAAAGTATTAGTGTAAGAGTCATTCTATAATATAACAAGCATTTTTTTTCATAAAATATAAATCCAAATGTTCATTAACTTAATTTAAAAAATTTATAAGCACTAAATTATTTTTTTAAGTACTAATTTATTTAAAAAAAAATATTTGTACAAGGTTTTAAGAATATTTATAAAATTTTATAAAGGAGTCGTGACTAAAATTTTATAGAAGAGTCATTCTACAAAATTTTAATTATTTGTACAAAAGATTTGTGTTTAAAATGAAAAAATTAAGTTTATAAGAATTTTCTACAACCAAATATTAGTAATAATTACAAAAGTAAAATTGTTACAAGTGAAATACTCGTGGCTTTTGTAAAGGGATTAATGAAAAAAGGGGTTAAGTTAATTGCCGGCTCTTTTAGTGAAAGGAAAAGTCAAGTCTCCTAGCTTTAGGCCTAACAAGCTGAACTATATAAAAATAGGACAACTGGTATCCAAAAGACAGCTGCTATCCACTATAACTTTAAAAAGTCGTGGATTTTAAGTCAGTCTTGGGCCAAGACTTTTGGCTGAACAAAAATAAACAAGGGCTTCTCCTTCTTACATAAAGAACCTACCAGCCGACACAAGTGGGAGAAGGGAAACAAGTTTTCGGTTGAAATCGGAGAAGGAGAATGGGGGATTCCGGGTGAAAGGTAAGTATTTTTTTAACTCATCTCGCCCGTGATTCTTCATCTCGGCCGATATATCGGCCCCTCATCTCGGACCGACCGATATATCAGCGAGTCAAGTCGATATCTGCCGTATCTAATATTTTTTCGAATCGTGACCCATTATCGTCTCGTTTCCTGCCGATTCCGAGTCAACTCGGCCGATTCCGATTTGACTCGTCCGAGACTTTGAACCATGCTTGAGCCTTAGCTATCTTCAATACCCACTTGAACCCTAGCTATTTTCATCAAACCACTTATAAACAAGCTTTCCTCCTCTATATGAGATTTCTACATCAATAAAAAAAGCTTTGCCTTCATCCTCTCTCTAGTGAGATCTATTTTGATTTGGGGTTATTTTCAATGTGGATTTTGAAATCATTTGGAGTTCCATTTTTTTAAAAGTCGTGTGGTGTGGAGAATGAATGAGAGAGAGAGAGAGAGAGAGAGAGAGGATGTCAGTGGGAAGAGAGAGGGATGGAGGTGAGGGGTCGCCCGTGGTTAGGGGGTGGGGGATCACCGGTGTTTAGGGGTGGGTCGCTGGTGGTTAATGGGGTGGAGGGCCGCCGGTAATTAGGGGGCGGGGTTCTTAGTGGCGAGTGGAGTGGGGGAGTTTTGCTGTGCGTAGGATAGAGTATTTTAGATTTTGTTATGTTTGTGTTTTTTATTTTTGTGATTTCTTAGTTTTATTTTTAAAAGAGAGTCAAGAGGGTATATTTTTTCCATATGGCAATTATTTATTGGAGAACCGACAAAAATTTTCCACGTAAGACATCTAGTCAGCATTTTCATTAAGTTTTTTAATGGATGGATGATGAAGGGTTAACATTGTATCACTACATGTATACTGCGGTTAAATTTGCAACTTTTGAAAGTATGGGGTGAAAGTTAAATTCACACCAAATCCTGGGGTTAAATTTGCATTTCTCATATATATATATATATATATGTATGTATATAGTTCAAGCCTAGTTTACATTCTGCATTTTTTTTCACTTGTGCAAATGTTCTCCGCTTCATGTTTTCCCTTGGACAAAGGCTGATTTTGTCCACTTGCATCCCAATCTCATCGTATGGATTTTGTTTTACGTATCATTATTCCTTTTTATTTAACCTTGTCTGATTGCATATCATGTTGATCACTAGCTTCAGTTGTGATTTTGCAGAAACTCATATTTGAGAGGCCACCTCCTAATGTGCGTAAAGTAGTATTAGCTACAAACATGGCAGAGGCAAGTATTACAATAAATGATGTAGTTTTTGTAGTTGATTGTGGAAAAGCAAAGGAGACCACTTACGATGCTCTAAATAATACTCCTTGTTTACTACCTTCTTGGATATCACAAGCGTCCGCGCGACAAGTAAGTTACTTTCTAGTACTGATTTTATTTTTCGTAGATATAAAGGGCATCATTAACTCTTATCCTTTAACTTTATTTTAGGATCCGTTTGATAGCATGGCAAAGCAAATTTTTGCCATGGAAAATAGGGAATCATTTGGATTTTCCATCTTTGTGGCATGTTTGATAGGCTGCATTTGCCATGGAAAATTTATCCATCTAGCACTAGAGTATTACACATCAATGCACAAATTGTTAATTTGCCATGACAATTTTCTTTGGGGTGCGTGAGGCGAAATTTGCCATGTAAAATTTTTCGCCCCATGGTTCAAACGGATCCTTAATCTCTTGATCAATTGAAACTTTGAGGGAGTAACAAGAACTAGAACCCCATTGCCAATATTTTGGATTATCAAATGGATGATAATTTGTGCGAATGCGTGCGTATATTTCTTCCTTTATTTCGGAAACATGTTTTTCAGTGTGTAAACATGTGTCCCGTCATATGTATTTCCTATATGATGAGCCTCTATTATAGTTGGTTTGGATTCTTTGGAAGGTTGGAAGTAGTCGGGAGGCAATATAATAGCACACCTTGGAAATTTCGTTAGGTTGTCATTGATTATTTATTCAGTGTTCTAAATCCATTTAACCTTAAATTACTCTATTTGTGCAAAGGCCTGTTTTTTATTTTGTTGTGTTAAATGTTTTTTGCAGAGAAGAGGTAGGGCTGGCCGTGTGCAGCCAGGCGAGTGCTACCACCTATATCCTGGATGTGTTTATGAAGCTTTTGCTGAATATCAACTTCCGGAACTTTTGAGAACTCCTTTGAACTCTCTTTGCTTGCAAATAAAAAGTTTGCAGGTCGGGAGTATTGGAGAATTTTTGTCAGCTGCCCTGCAGCCACCAGAACCATTGGCTGTAAGTAATTTACTCTTGTGAGTCTTTCATTGCCATTTCAATCTTCTTTTCTTGAGAGCCACATCTATGCAGTGAGCCATATTATGTTGTGGTTCTAGATTTGTGTGGATCTTCTTATTAGCTTTACAATTTTTATTTATTTTTCAGCACACATCCAATAAGCTTTTGTCTTCCATTATCCCTCCCACGAAAGAAAAAGGATTAATCCAACAAAGAAAACATTAAATGAAGTTCCGAAAACAGGAAATCTTTTTAGTAGGAACAATGGCAGGAGACAGCACCACTCTGCAAAGAAACCGATGTGAATAGCGAGCAAATATCAATCACAATTACACAATACAACAAATTTATTATTATAAGTTGCCTTGCAAGAGAGGTTTATGCCTTAATTTACAGAGCTAGGGCGTCAAGAGTCCTTGCGCAACAACAAAACTAAATGAAGGAAACAATTAGAATAAGGAACTAGATAATTATTCTAATAATTGTAACAATTGAGTCCTACCTAAAAATACTCTATTACCCTTTCTTACCAATAATTTCTCATCGCCTCTCGCTTTCTCTTACTTGACCCGCATAACTGCCCCCCAGCCCCAGCCCGCATAACTCTCCCCCCCCCCCTCCCCCCAGCCCCACTCCACCACACAAAACCAAGTGAAAGCTTGACTCCAAGCTTAGAGAGTTGGTTCACCTTCGTTCAGAGGGACCTGAACTACAACACGTCTCGGGCTTTAACCAATTCGGCATGTTCTCCTATCATACCTTCCGTAATAAGCACCACCTGGCATTTTTTCTTGGGACAATCAACAACTTGGTGGCCGAAAGCTCCACATTCAAAAACTATGAAGTCCATTGTAGTTGTGTCATTAATTTTCGGTTGAATGGGCGCCATCATGGTGCTTCCTTCTCCATGCGTAACTCCAACAACCCTGCTTATGAGGCCACTATAAGAAAATAGTTTACCGACTTCGCAAGTGTAATAATCTCTTGCAAATGTAAATTGGACTTGATACACAATTGTAGTCTGTTTAAATACCGAATAATTTTCTGCTCTTCTCCTTCGTTCAAGTTAGCTCGAATGTGGAGGAGGTTTAATTGTTCGCTATAGTCATTAACCAAGGATTGGTTTTGCCGGAGAGATGAAAACCGGGTGACCAAGTCCCTCTCATTAGTCATTGGAACAAAGGCGGCATGTATACTAATTCATTTTATCCAATTTAGCTTAGGGCTTCTTTTGATTTCCACTCGCCTTCGACACAGATCGCTACCACACTTTGCATACCTTGCCAATTTTGTGGCTAAAAGTCATACTCACTTTACTCTGGTGATGTCGTTGTTCAAATTCAGAATTTAGAGAATAACCAAACAGTAACAGAATTTAGAGAGTCAAAATTTATCTTTCATTATAACATCATGCGGAATGAAACAATAACCAAACCATCCACTCAATGTAATAGTCTGAACCAAATACACGATAAATAACTGAATAAAATAATACTGAATAAACCATCGGTTCCCAAAAGAAAGTCCAATTACAAGTCTAAAGTAAATAAAATCAACTCTAATAAATACTGAATAACTGAAATACTGAATAGTCTGAAGGGGCAACATGCCCAAATGAAATACTGAAATGAAATCCTCTCTAGGAATGAATAACTGAAGCTTCTACGTTAATCCTGCAAGCCTCCACAAGTGCTGCAGCTACGCATCCCTGTAATGAATCATCAAGCTGGGCGTCCCTGGATGGACACCTAAAATTGTTTTGGAAAAATAGATTTGACACGAGTCAGAACCCAAAAACCTTTTGAAAATATTTAGCAAGCATTTATATTGCAGTTCAAAAGCAGTTATTAGATACACACGTTAGTTTCACGTACACTCTTTTGAGCTCCTCATCTCTCAACTATAGTGCACACCTAACGCATCCTACCTAGCTATGCTACCCAACCTAACTTGACATACGTATCTAACTAACCCCAAAAGGTTGAGCTCCCTCGTACCGCCCATACGATACGCCACCGAAAATCCATTAACTAAAATCAACCGCACATTATTATTGAACCCGTTATTAAGTTTCCTCAACTTTAAGAATAACCAAACCTTAATCCTGTACCTACCTCCCATAAGTCATTACACAATTATTTAAAGCATCCCAAAGTTTTTTCCATAATTAATTTCCCGAAGAGTTAAACAAATAAAAATTCTTGCAATAACAGGTCACCCGAATTGGTTCAAGGGGGTGTCCAAACTGGTTCGAAACCCCTGACAGATCTCCATCTTCACTGTTACGGGATGATTTCTAACGTAAATAATACATTAAAACCTTTAAAAATTTACCCAAGAACAGATTTGAACCTCAAAATTCTCAAAACCCTAATTTATGGTGTTCTTCATGTGTAATCATCAAGATACACAGATTTCTTTCGTTATATTCATCACATAACATCTGATTTCGAATCCTCCACATAAAGGAATTTTATTCTACATGCATTCCTACGTCAAATCATGGATTACCCCCATCCAATTCTCAAAAATTCATCAAAAACATGTATTTAAAACCCTACACTACATGGGTATTATAACATGCTTAAATAAATTGCAAGATAAACACTTGTCTTTGCAATAGTAGGTCTGATTTCGTTTTTGTGTGATGAAGAAGCATTCCTCTCCTTCCGATTTGCACTCGGATATATAAGGCGACACAAGAATGGTGTTGAATCTGGAAGAACTCTCTCTTCTTCCTCTCTAATGGCCTCTCCCTGCTCAAGATTGTTATACCCCTAGCCTCTAATACAAAGGGGCTGATATAACCGTTCAATTTCGAAGTTCTCTCTACCATAGTCTCTTAAATGACCGAAAAGCCCTTACAGGGTGCCAGATTATTCTAAAATCACCCCGGGACCTAATCTATACACCTGGGGTACACTATTCCTACTATTTCGACCCATTTGGAATCAACCGTGACCTCGAAATCACCATCCGAGTCACTTTACAATAATTTCCTATCTCGACCTCAAATAGTTTACACGTGACTCCCGATGAGGTCTAACATAGTCACGTCACTATCACTCGTTATGACCTAAAATAATAAATCATTATTCACTTAGTAATTATATTCCATAAACATTATTCATTTCCCTCCCGATTGAGTACTGATACGTTGTCAACTCGGCTGTATTGTCTCGGTTTTGGCTTTTACTTTGAACTTTTGTCAAAAAACATACCACAGAACCATCTAGAAATATGTCATGGTGCAAAGTAAATAAGAGAAGGAGGCCATATGCAGATTTTTTCTGATTAGGATAAGGAAAGAGAGCAAAAGAAAGGGCACGCATACTTAGAAGTGGCGATAATAGGAACTTAAAAATGTAAATCTTTTGAGAAAGGGTTTAGAGTGAAGAAATTTGTGGCCTTGATTATAGCCTTATAGGAGGTTTGTCATATGTTTTTGGCTTGTAGAGACTCATTTTTTGTTTCGTGGAAGACGGTCATAATGGCTTTCTGCAAGTTGTTCAGAGCAGAGACCAAAATTTTTCCCCTTTTCAAGCTAACAATGCCTTGATGATATGCAAAATTGAGGAAGCAATTACATATGGAAGTTTTGGCACATCCTATCTGAAGGTCCTATGGCCTTTAGCGTGTACGGGAGGGTGGGTTCCTCCTATGAAGGATTACCAATTAACCTTTAGAGAAGAGTTCTTCAAAAAATTGGCGAATGGTGCGGAGGTCTCCAGGAAGTTTACAAAAAAAAGAACATTTCTCAGTTTTATGTGAAGCCAGAATCTGTATCAGGGGTGTGGTGGTGTCAAAATCTGGGCTGATACTGTCAGCTTTAGAAGTAATGGAGAGTGGGATATTTTTCCATTGAAAAAAGGGTTATATAGATGGTAAATCTCAACGGAATGGCAAACATGGAATAAGGGCCGGATAGCACATAACCATTATTCACTTGGTAATTTGGATAAGATATAGTGTGACTAAGATATGTGCTGATGAATGATCATATATGGCAAGGAAGCAGAGAACGTGGATGATATTAATAAGTTTTCTTTTGACCTATGTAATTGAGTGAATCTAGCAGTATTATGGCCAAATAAATGGATTTGTTTAAAAGAGGTTTCTGGGAGGGAAAATTCACAGAAATAGAGAAAGATGAGAGCAGGAGGTCAGAGGGTGGGATAGAAAGTGCTATTCAAAGTCAGTTTGATTTGTTATCTGGATTACCCAACTTTTAAATCTGGACAAACTTTTGAGTTTGTTTTATTGAACTGGATTGAGCAACAGTTATTTCTATGCGTTGCACTTGGCTGTTAGAGTATATGTGTTGCACTTGGCCTTTATAAATCTTCTTGGTTGTTGACTTAGTAACACACTTTATCCATACAAATTTAGTGTCGTATAGGGATGTCTACGCGGCACCTAAGTAAAACAACTTATATTTATAATCCAATTGTTAAATCTACTTACCCCCCTTTGAACAGGTGAATTTGATTTCTGGACTGTTTATTAATCATTATGCAATGATCCGCATCTCTCTCTGTCTCTCTCTCTCCCAGTGACAAAAGGGAATAGAGAAGTCGTATTTGTTTATCGTTTTATGTGGTGCGCTAATGAGTAGATTCCTTTAGTGCATTGGGTCGTGCCTTGAGCATGAAATAATATGTACGCATTTCTATTCTAAAATGTTATTTGTATAAAAATTCTTCTTACATAGAAAAAGACTTTCCATAAACTGACTTGCTTGCTAACTCTCGATCTTCTGAAATCAAGTTGTGGATTTGATTTGTTTTACAGGTTCAAAATGCGGTTGACTTTTTGAAGATGATCGGAGCATTAGACGAGAATGAAAATCTTACTCATCTTGGTTAGTCTTTAATTTCTTGTATGAGATAATTAATGTTTTAATGAATCTCTCTTACGTATATTGTCAGTCACATAATTTTTCTGTATTTTCATTTTTCTTTCAAATAAGGAGAGTTTCTGGTGATGCTTCCATTGGATCCCAAGCTAGGAAAAATGTTAATCATTGGTGCGATCTTTCGTTGCTTTGATCCTGTTCTTACAATTGTTGCTGGACTTAGTGTCAGGGATCCTTTCCTTTTGCCTCAAGATAAAAAGGATGTAAGTATAAAAGTCCGCATATTTCCTGTTAGCATGTCAACATCCATTGTTCTTCGCCGCTGCAACTTTTCAATTGCTTGCCGTCGATTCTATGATCATACGTTGAACACCATTTCATTATGACATACGTTGATACGATTAAATGCTGCATGTTTTTTTAGTAGAGTGATATTTTAAATGCTAAAGGTAATGACTTTGATGAGTTTCATGGCTAACTCATATGCAAGAAATGCCTGAGAAACGTGCTACAAGCCATTCAATCAAAATGTATAAATTAACGTATATGAAAAGAGTTCATTGATTAATGGTCAAATAAAATATCCAAGTATGCTTCCTCTTCTTGATCCATCCCACTCTTTCTTTGGTATGACCTCACCTTACAACTTGTACTTTAGTTACCATCTTGTTGTAAATTTTCCCCACGTACTCAATATGATTAGTTTGAGTGTTGTGGTTGTCCTTTAATTTCACACTGTTTCACAATTGTTTAACGAGGCTACCCAACATATTGAGGGTTGGAAGAAAGTTCATTTAACAATATTTGAGGTATGGATGCCTGTCACAAATCAAGAGGGACTTTCACTCAGTATACCTAATCTATAAAGGAAAAATATCATAAGGCCCTGAAGATAGAGGGGTCATATGGGTTAACTACTTAGAGGAGAGTGGTTTCTTAAGGAGTCATCTAACGCTCGCCGACATCTGCGGCATGTAGAGGTGGCTCCAACCCTAGCCAAGTCGCATCCATAGCCTCTCGAGGAAGCTGCAACCGTTATAGAGTGTCCACCAGAGGCCTAACAGATTAGGAACACGAAATTCAGCATGTAGGAACCTATGGATGTCCTCATCTAATTTGTTGGGACACTCTGACTATACTCAATAGGTCAAGCTAATGTTAGGGTGTGAACTGCATAAGACATTATGGGTACAAGTTCCGAGATTTGTCAATTGTTTGCTCCCACAAATCAAGAGGGATCCCCGCCTCTCTCTCTCTCTCTCTCTCTCTCCCTCTCTCTCTCTCCCTCTCTCTCTCTCTCTCTCTCTTCACTCCTCAAGCCAATCACAAGGCCCTGGATGTCTAGAGGTCAAGTGGGTTCTTTACTTAAGGGAGGGTGGCTTCTCCTGGCTGGAAGTCATATAACACTAGGTTATTGTAGGTGGTATAATCATACTGGTTTTTAATCAACACAATCAAAGCTGACAGAAAAACAAAGCTCAATCACACAAGAACAGTATGTATGTGGTTCGGCAATGAGCCTACGTCCGCGGGGTGTTTCTCTTTTTATTAATCGTCTCTTGATCACAAAGATTACATGCTTCCTTTTCCTGGCGTAAGAGTTACATTTATAGAGAGAAGAAAGCGGTTGAGCCGTGTGAGACTCCTCGACCCTAGATAGCTATTTGAACTTGATCGACTATATCGTATTATGAGATTTTCGCTGATTAGCATTAACTATTCTTATCTCCTCATGCGAGATTGTTGATAGAATTAATGGGCATGTGTCTCTATCTTGTATGTAGCCGAATTACCCCCCACAATTGCCCCCAAAGCTTTGCAGCTAGTTAGGGGTGTAGAGGTTTGCTCGCTCCTCAAATTGAATCGTGATCGTGATTGCCGATTTTTCTTAGTTGTTTATAGGCATTAATGTCTGTGGATTTAGTTAACACTTGTGTTGGAATTTGAATCTCTCCCATTCTGCCAGTTAATCTTCGGAGGATATTTGAGTAATTTGCCCCAGTGTTTCAGGGTATACTGGTGAACGTGTGGTAGTCAAGCCAAAAGGGTGGCTTTGTGTGCAAGCCCTATGTTGGGGGCGTACCAGTTACTCATGGCTTTTGCCTCGAGACTTGTTCCAGCCCACTAACATCTCTCCTACTGTTAGTTCGGTTCAATATCCTTCATTTTTATCTTCAAGTCTACCAGAGCTCTTTGTACTTCATTCTCTATTGCAAGTTTGCTTTTCTCTCTTTCGTCTTTCATTTCTGGCAAATTTCTTTCAAAGATTCAATTTATTCTTCCCAATCCTTTGTTACTTTGCTGTAGAGATGATTTAT
This sequence comes from Sambucus nigra, assembly GCA_949130495.1. NCBI lineage: Eukaryota > Viridiplantae > Streptophyta > Magnoliopsida > Dipsacales > Adoxaceae > Sambucus > Sambucus nigra. Next base: position 355,132,873 of record OX422221.1, read on the forward strand.
GTTATAAATGAAAACACAATAGCGGATTCAGGCGCCGTGACATGCTTGAGTGGGTGACGGTTGAGATATGGGAGGCCCTCTAGATTATTACAAAATTGAGGGAGGCCGTTGGTTGTTTTCCCGGTTTGTAGTTGAAACCGGCATTACTTTTCCCCCAAACCAATTATTTCTTGAGTTTCGCCAATTTTTTGATATAGTTCCTGCCAGTGCTCTTTTGCAACCTAAGGAGAATTGTTAATGGTGTCCACAAAATCAACGAGTTGTATGGGACCAAGCTTGCAATCCCTGAAATTCGTTATTGTAATATGTGGGTAAAATCCAACGAGGACATTTACTACTTGAAGGCTAAGAGGGCTGAGAGTGTCCTTTTAGTAAACTTGTCGGACTCCAATAAGAACTATTGGTTGCACGGGTTTGTTGTAAAGGATTGGGAGCACTTGTCCATTCCAGAAGGTGGTGAACCCTACAGGGCCAAGTGCCCTAAAAGGGGTTATGAAATATGTCCAGCTTGATTTTGTGATGTTTCTTCGTCGATTGATTTTTCTGCCTTTATGCTTGTTTTGACGTTATGATTTCTGTTGTGCAGATCGCCACAAGAAAAAATAACCCAAACCCAATACCAAACCCACAACTTGATTGCTGAAACAACCTTTAACCTCTGTCGATCACCGAAGGTCGGTTTCAGTGTTGTTGTCTTATACCTCCACTATCACTTCATACGTTGCTCGTCTGGTGGATAGGGAACATGAAATCCCCTCAATCAACCCCACAACCTCGGAGGAAGGGATTGCGTCGAGGAGGAAGATCCCAAACTTCACAAGACCCAGGCTCATCCTGTGAAGAAGAGCAAGACCAATTCCAATCTTGCAATCAATCTGTTGACCCAGAAAATGGTAAGGGGAGGGCCCTGCTGAAGCGTCAGTGGCCTTCCAGCCGACCAGGCTTTGGTTTCCCATGCTTCCCAAACTGCGGCATTTGTAAGTGCTGGTTCTTCATTTAAATCCTTGCCACTTTAAACTTTCTTGTACTAAATGTTCTCCAGTGTCTTTACTATGCAATTTGTGGCCAATTTCGTTAACCTTCTCAATAGGCGCCTGATGAAGGAGAGTGCCGATTTGGGGAAGGCTTTGGAGGAGGCACAAAGGACCGTGAACATTGCTCAGCAAAAGGCCAAAGAACATGATACGGCAATGAAGGCCAAGGACACAGATTGCCACTATAAGGTCCAAGGTTGAACAACTCGACAAGGTTGATGAGGAGTTCGCCCAGTCTTTGGCGATGGCATTAGATGCCAACAATACAAAGGCTGGGACCAATGTTTAAAAAGGTGCGAGAGGCGTACGCCTCGAGGTGAGGCGATGAAAAAAAGCCTCGAGGCTTAAGCCTCAGGATAGAAAAGAGAGGCTTACGCCTTTTGTGGATGAGGCTTTCCGCCTCAAGGCTGTGAGGCGCACGCCTCTTCAACTGGGCTAAAAAAAGTCAAGATACTTAAAAAAAAACGTAAGTTAACAAACGAAGACTGAAACTCCATTTCGACCTTTATTTTAAAACCCGTAAGCCCTAGCTTCCTTCTCTCTTTCGAAACCCTTATTCCGGCCTTCTTTCTTCTATTCCGGCCTATTCCAGCCTTTTATTCTCCAATTCCGGCCTTTGGTCTCCTATTATGGTCTTCTCTCATAGAAGGTAAGAACTCCATCCTTAGGTTTATAGTTTTGCGTGAGGCTTACGCCTCGCCTCACGGAGACTAAAACTCCTCGCCTCGGCTCGCCTTGCCTCGTGCCTTTTTAAACATTGGCTTGGACAAGCCTTTTGACCTTGCCCAAAAGCAATTGTACATCGTCCGGAAGTCCTTCAAGAAGGGTTTGGATGAGCCCTGGCAAAGGCTGGGGTTCCCGCTGAGCGAAAGCTATTCGCTTAGCAATGCTCTTGTCACTTCGCCCAACTTGGAGAAAGAGGACGAAGAAGAGGTCACCAACCATTAAAAATAGGCCGCCGATCAAAGCAAGGTTGTTTTGGAGAAGGAGACTCTTGCTAAGTAGATTTTCTTGTATTTTCTTGTATTTTCTTTGAATATCTTATTGTTTCTTCTTTTGTACTCTTCTGTAAGGGCTTGTTCCAGTTTTTGATGAATGAAATGACATATATTTTGACGTCATCTTATTCTTGCTCGTCTATTATTTTGTACTTGTTGCATTACTGCTGTCTTGATACCACATGACACAATCCCCATACAATTGGTGAGAAACTATCTCGTCGATCATGACAGTGACAATGAGTTTCAGCCTAACTCCGATGATGGTCGTCGAGCTGCCATAATCGAGCAGGTGACTCGTCCAAGATGACATAATTGCTTCTGCCACCCTGTAATTTCTTATACATTTTTTAATCGGTCGACTTTTATCGTCTTTGTAATTAATGAGTATTTTGAATGAAATTTATATTGATTTCATAGGCGCATTTTCCCATTTTTACGTAGAATATACGTTTTTGTTGGTCTAGAACCTAGTTATGGCGAAAACGCACCTGGTCGCTGAGGTCATCCACCCGTTCAGGATTTTAGCCGACTAAAGTTGGTCGGATCACTTGGTGTCCAATGATCGCCCATAGGTTTTTATCTTGCCCGGGCAATTCTGGATGTTTTTCGTGGTGTCAATGTCTAAAAACATATAACCTTAATACATGACGGGGTGCAATCATACTAAGGTACATAGTTGTCAAATCGCGAATCGTATCGTGAATCGTTTACCCCCGAATCGCGATTCGTGAATCGAATCGTGAATCTTATTCGAATTGGAACCAAATGATAATAATGTAGTAAAACATACGTAAATGGATTTAACACTTTATAATTGGTAATTAAGCATGATATGATAAAAAAACTAACCGTAGCACGTGATTATATACCATAATATATCACAAAAATTAAACTTAGCACATGTTCTCATACATTTTAAGCTTAAAAAATATAAAAAAACAAAAATAAATCTTAAAAAGTCGTCATCAGTGATCATTCGTCTTCATTTATCATCATCATCAAGGCCCAGATCACCATCATCGTCGTCATCATCAAGGCCCAGATCAACCCCCAGATCACCATCATCGTCGTCATCATCAAGGCCCAGATCACCATCATCGTCGTCATCATCATCATCCTCTATGACAATTCTATCTCCCCTTTCTTCAAATTCCTCTTCCTCTTCATCATCGTCCTCATCATCAAGAATTTCAATATCTTCATCTGCGACTTGTTTGCCTTTCCCCTTTCCCTTGGCATTTAAATTCTTTGGCCTTATATAACACAAAATAATTTTGACATATATTAACAATAAGATTCGCATATATTAGTAACAAATAAACAATAATTATAATAATTTCACATATTTTCACCTCGCTTCCTCTTTTTGCTAGGCGCTTTATCTTGGTAGCATTCGTGAACGTCCAACCATGAATGGTCGGTGGAAAGACATGGTTCCTCTATCTCTCTTAGTGAATTGCTCATCATCGCCCTCCATATCGGATAGACAAATTGGATCGAAGTCACCACTCTCTCCTTTGCTCTCGTCTCATTTCAAGTTGAAGATTATACTTCACGAAAACAAGAGCATTCAACTTTTGTTGCTCCAAACGATTTCTTTTCTTGGAATGCACATCATCAAATGTGCTCCAATTTCTCTCACAACTTATCGCACTACATGTGAGACTAAAAACTTGTATAGCAATCTTTCGAAGCTCCTCTAGATTTTCACCAAAACTTTCTGACCATTTGGCTATATAAACAAAAGAATATTAAAAATCCAGCAACATATAAATTCATTAAAGTAATAAATTCAGCAACATATAAATTGACTAACATAAAAAAATCAGCAACATATAGACTCACCGGGTTTTTTTATGTCTTGTTAGAGTTGTTGTGCTTCTACCGAACAATCCCACACATGTTTTAAATTTATCCATTTGCTCTTGTACGAAGATTATTGTATCGGTGTCCGGGTACATCCTCTCTATAGTGTCATACAAACCACGCTTCACTTCTCTATCAGCTTTAAAGTCATCATTGAGGTGAAATCTTCTAATATAAACAAAAAATATATTTTAGTCTTTCATAATAGTGGAATCTTCAAGTAAAGAATTTAATATAAATCATGTTACCTTGGGTTCAAATAGTACACCGCGGCATGAAGTGGCCTATGAAGTTGAAGATCCCACCCCACCTCGTATCAATTATTTTCCAAATCATCATATATCTCTTCTCTACTTGATTAAAATTAGTCGCAATTTGCTCATTCGCCCGATCCTTAACTTCATATATGTATCCCATTGCCAGTTTTGCACCTCCATCAACAAGCCTCAAAACTTTATAAAGTGGATGTAAACTTTTCAAACAATATTTAATCGTTTTTTAGAAATTTGTATCAGCCAAAATGATACCCTCCACTTTCTTCGAATCCACCTTGTTGGCAAAAGTTCCATTCATCTAATCGACCGACATAAACATACGCCCCAATGCCCCTTTATTTTCTCCACAACTCTTCAATGTGAGAAAGGAAGTGACAAATCTAGTTGCTACTGCTCTAGTAAGTTCCCTCTTATTTGAAAATCTTCTAAACAAATCAAGCAACCATGTATGCCTAAAAATATACACGGTAACTTCTCTTGCATTTGTAATTGTGTTTTGAAATATAGGCAAATTACCGATGTCGGTAAGCATTAAATCAATCAAGTGGGCGGTACACGGGTTCCAAAATAAATTCTTTCTTTTCTCTTTCAATAACCTCCCCGTGGCTACATACGCCGATGCATTATCCGTCACCACTTGCACAACATTTTCTTCCCTAATCTCTTTACCGTACTATCAAGCAACTCAAACAATCTCACCGCTTCCTTGATGATCGAGGAGGTGTCCACGGATTTAAGAAAAATCGTCCCGCTCGGGCTATTCACTAAAAAGTTAGTGAACGATCATCCGACATTAAAGTGCACACCAATTTTCCACTCCTTTTTATACTTCTCCAACAACCTATGCACACTTTCCACTTCCTTTTTCTAATACGTGACCCTAGCTTCATGATAGCTAGGGGGCTTCAATCCCTTGCCATAATCTCCAACTGACACCAACATCCTTTTAAAAAGTGGACACTTCACAAGATTGGATGATAGAGCATTCTTATAGAAAAACCTCAATATATCCTTACACATTGGCTCCCTATCCTTTTGCATTTGATTCATAGTTTGTTGTTTACCCTTTCTCCTATTTCCCCTAATAACAAACCTATCTATTCCCCCTTTCGCCTTCCCCGTCGAACCCCCCTCATCATCGTTCCCCTCTTGAAAGCATTCATCTTCAACATTTGCTTGACTTTTGATTGCTAAGGACCGTGGAAGTAGTATTTTGACACAAATACTCTTGAAAAAATAATCTAACAGCCTCGGGACATTGTTCAAACATACTAATATCGCGATGAGTCCCGACAAAATGTTGCTTCATTCGGAAAACTCCCCATTTTATTACTCCTCAATAATTACATCTCAATTACATTTTGTTGTTCTCATTCGCCTTGGTATAATGAGCCAAAGTTGGATCCGTTTCTTTCTTGCCCTTTGACTCCATCTTGATTTCGAAAGATCAAACAACCTACAAATCAATATCAATTTCTTTAATTAACGAATCAAACAATAAGATTAAAACAACAAAAACTTCAAAGTTTTTGACACTACTTCAAAAGAATTTAAGCAAATACAATAAAAAAACAAAAACGCATGGTTTTATAACAAAAATAAAAACAAATACAACAAAAGAATTTATGAAAATACAACAAAAAAACAAAAACCCATGTTTTTATAGCAAAAAACAAAAACGAATGTAAAAAATAAAAAAAAATTATGGAGAACACTTTACAATCAATTATATAACATAATATGATTCAAGCTTCTAATTATTCCGCAAGGCATATCAAAAAGAGAATCCACAAGCCATATTTAGATATACTAAGTAACTACTAAGGTATCGTCATGGTGTCATCCTCAACTATGATGATGATACTTTAATAGTATCCAAAAATTAATATTTAAAAGCTAAAATATATCCAATAAAGTCATCATCTTCGTCATTCCTCTAATTATTCCTACAACGATTTTCTCCTCCTCTTTTGTCCTCCCCCTCCTCGTCATCTTTTGTCCTCCCCCTCCTCGTCATCATCAATAACTTCAATATCATCTTCATCAATACAAATCGATTTTCCTTTCCTCCTAGTGGACATATGCATCCATAGTTCCCTTTGCCTTTTAGAAATTTTGCTAGACTTCAAACTCCTCTTCACCCTCAGTTTGTTGCCCACCTTCTTCATTATAATCATCCTCATTGACTACAAAAATGTTTGCATACTTTTTTCTGACATCTTCGCATACACTTTTTTTGCATCTTCCCAGTATTAGAAAGATGGTGCTTCATTCTAAAAATACCACCCCATTGTGCATCCTTACAAATATTACATCTTAAATGCAATCTGTTATCATTCACCTTTTCACAATAATCCCATGTGGGTCAACTACAACATTTCTCTTTTTTTAGTCATTTCCTAAATAAATAAAGAGGAAATATCAAAGATCAAAACTACCAAAACAATAAATAAATAAAGACAACTTAATAAATAAGTAGGAAGACATTGAATAGGTTGAGAAAGTGAGAAACAATAAATAAATAAACTAGGCTACTTACCAAAGTACCAAAACAAAGGATATTAAATAGGGTGGAAGCTACTCTTTGCAAAAACTTAGGAAAAAGACAAGAAAGGAAAGAGGTGGACAAAGTATTAATTGTGGGGAGCACAAGAACAATGAGAAAGGGACCTTTTATACCCAGAGTTTTGTTCATTTTTATGGTTTTAAAAGTCTTTAAACATTATTACAATAATTTTTGGCCAAAAAAATTAAAAAAGAAAATATTTTTTTCCATTTTTTTAAGCTCTGTTGCTGAAATAACCCAACCCGACCCGGATGAACTGAATTGTGAGTGAATCGTGAATCACCCGATTCATGTATCGAATCGCGATTCAGCCCCGATACGCATGATACATTGACATTTTCGATTCACAGTCCCGATACGTATCTATTTAGGGCAGTATCGAACTGAATCGGCCGATACGTATCGTGAATTGGACAATACTGACAACAGAGCCCAAGGGGCAGGTGGAGCTCGTCCACCCAAGCATCTTTTGCTTTTTCCAATCTCTTCTTCATTCCGCCGAGCGCAGTTTTATTGGAGGCCTCAACCTCCCTGTTGCTCTTAGGTTAGGATAGGTCATCGAGCTGTAAATTTCAATGACTTTTAAATGAACCTCTCTCGACCCTATCGGAATCCTACCCCTTTGTATTCAACTCATATTTTTGCCTAGTGGTAGTGTACCAAAGAAAATCTCCTCCTATCATAAACCTCTACAACAATTTTCCTAAGGCCGCTTTATTTTTTGCAATTAAATTTCCAATACCCAAACCATCCTTAACTTTGGATGTAGTTACCACTTTCCAGTTGATTGGGTTTTCCTGTTTTCCCTGTCCCCACCCTTCCCAAAAGAATCTTCTATTCTTTCTCAATTTGCAACTTCTGCTGAAAGTTTAAAAATAGAAAAAAAAAAGTGAAGCTTAAAGTCTATTTGTCTTTTTTATTTTTTGTTTTATCCCACATCAAAGTCCAAAAGCTAATACTATTTTGGTTCCCTCCCAAAGTAGGACCCAAGTAAGTCAAAGGCCACGTATCTACCTCACTGTTTACTTTGCTAGCCAATGCTTCTACGACCAAAGAATTGATGTTCTGTACCTTCCACCTTGGATTTGTTCAAATTAACCTTTAGCCCCAAAAGTTTGCAAAACAAATAAATAAGGAGACTAAATTATCCAACATAATGCTGCCCAAGATGAAAAGAATATCAAATCATGCCACCAATAAAAATAACAAAACCCATGTATGCCCTTGTCTAAGACCCCTCTCCTTTGATTTTCCCTCTAGGTCTACCGTAAATAATTACCGAGAAGTTAACCGAGCTAACACAACTCTATCCATTTCCTCCATATGCCTAGAAATCCTTTTTTTCGCATCACAGAATCAAGGAACTTCCAATTAACTGTCTTGTGCCTTCTCAATATCGATTGTAAAGACCACCCACATCTTCATATATACCGTAATGCCCTCAACAATCTTAATAGAAATCAACCCTAAATCCAAATTTTGACACCTCTTTACAAAAACTTTTTGCATACTTTAACTCTTTCTCCCAGCGCCTCCCTCATTCTCGTGGAAACACCTTCAACAACACTTTGTAGAAGTTTGCCAAACTTATTGGTCTGATGTTTCATGCCTCAAGAGAATCCCCCTTTTTAGGGATGAGACAAATGCAAGTCTCATGATCATTTTACAACTTAATGTTAGATAAAGAATGAGTATTCAGTGGATGGATTAGTAGGGTACCAAATATGCATGCTTTAACAGAACTGTCTTACTGGCTGTAAAAATATTTTGATGAGCTTTAGTCGATTGAATTGAAGGTCCGCCTTACGAATAGATGATTCATTATGTGGAAACAAATTAGGTTAGAGAAAAGTGAAGAGTTTGACGCAGTTAAACACGTGTCTTATGTAAGCGAGTGTAAAATAATGTAAGGATAGGTCCCTTGAAATAATAAAGAAAATGCACGGAAGGGCGATTCTATTCTTTTGTAGCAGAAACAATATGAGGAAATTGAAAAGATTTTCAGTACTGTGTGACATAACAATATCATGATTTTTGAGAAAATTAAATAAGATCAATACAGATTTCTTGTGATCAAATTGATAATGTTTAAACTTGCTTGCTTATTTTTGAATGATGGAAGGAGTGTGTGTAAAATATCTTACGGTATTATCCATAATTCTGTGCAAGTTAGATTGATATAAGCTTTACGCTCAATCCGTCAAATAATGAGATGTAGATCAGTAAAGGGAATTCTTTCATAATTTATTTTGGATTAGAAATGGTAGATTTCTTAGAGACTCCATTAGAAGAATCTGCTGTTTTTTTTCGGGCATGATGCTTGAATTGTGCAATTATCTGGGGTTCACAGTTATGGTTATGCTCATCATCTTTCTTTTTCTGAAGTAATGAAAATGTATAAAGATTACTCAGCTGCTCTATTTATTGATCAAAGAAAATCTTTTGGACCAGTCTCATAAGCCCTATGAACAATATATTTGTTCAAAAAGGTTTGTGCCATTTTATTGCATTGGAATTGCTGGAAATATGCCACACTTCTTTCCTGATAGCAGGTGGGTTTTATTATGATAATTTTTTATATATTTGTTCAAAAAGGTTTGTGCCATTTTATTGCATTGGAATTATTCTCCCGCACACTATGTTTGTTCTTGTGCTACTAGTAATTGAGCAGGACAATGTGTTCTTTCATGATGTTGCAAAACCGTATTTTTTTGGATTTAGTTTTGTTCATGGAGGAAACTCATTAGCTGATGATGGTGCCATATATTTGATTCAGTTAGCAGGAACAGCAAAATCAAGATTCTCTGCAAAGGACTACAGCGATCATATGGCTTTAGTTCGTGCATATGAAGGATGGAAAGATGCTGAGAGAGAAGGAAGTGCATATGAGTATTGCTGGAGAAATTTCCTTTCGGCCCAAACGCTACAAGCTATTCATTCTCTTAGAAAGCAGTTTAGCTTCATTTTGAAAGATGCTGGATTGCTTGATGCAGATGTAGGCACTAACAATAGATTAAGTCACAACCAGCCACTCGTTCGTGCAGTTATATGTTCTGGCCTTTTTCCTGGAATCGCTTCTGTTGTGGTAAGTGAAATACACAGCTTGTAGATGTTGTTCCTGAATATCATTTTCGTGACACGCCAATTTGCTATTTTTCATCATGTGCAGCACAGAGAGACTTCCATGTCCTTCAAAACAATGGATGATGGCCAGGTTTTACTCTATGCGGTAGGTTTTGAAGGAAACTGATAACATTTGTGTTATTGAATTGGTGATTTTATTTGTACAAGGTTATATAATTTTTGTTAACATCTAAAGCAGGTCTAGCTCTGGCTGTGAACATGGCATAACATCTCAAAAATAAAAAATGTTGTAGGATATAATTTATTGTTTTACTTTAAAGGCTTAGTTGTGTTTGTTGTATGTTCTCTACATGTAGTGTTGTATTTTGTTCGTTCTTGGTCATACCGAGTTATGTAGTTGTTACTAGAATAGGCTTCTACGTTCATCTATAAGAAGATTTGATAATTGATCTCAAGAATTATTAATAGAGAGATATGTCTCTTTACTCTCTCTCTCTCTCTCTCTCTCTCTCTCTCTCTCTCTCTCAAGCTAATCCGAGATCTTGGAGATTTGATGTATCATTTGGTATTAGGGATCAAGGGGTTGAGTCAAGAAATTGAAAACTGAGTCCCTGTATTTTATCACTTGATGATCTCAACATGAGAAATTATAGAGAACTCCACTTTCAGTTTTTTCGACTAGAACACGCCATTCCTTCCTAGTCTTATGTCATTTACGTCCACATCCTCTGTGTCCAACTTCCACAGTGGATGAGCATCTCTGTGCGACCCCAGTGACACCTTTTCGGGATACTTTGCAGCGACCGATCGCCGAATCTGCAGAATCTCTAGCCGTATATGGGGTTTATTGAAACTCAGATTTATGTTCACGCAAGCATTGTACCGTCGCATGGACCACCTCCCCAGAGTATCTCTGACCTTCTCTGACAGAGGATGGACTTTACGCCCCAGCACTCAGGTATGCGTTCCTTATGCGCTTTATCTCCGTTGTTCGTCTTAACCCCCCAGCTACATCAAAGTTGCATTTCATTTGCTTTGCTGCTAAGAAAGTCGTAGCGATCCAGTTGTTGCAATTTCAAATGCAAATTGGAGTTTGAGTTAGATATTTTCAAGTTGATTGAGATATAGAGTTTCCTTGATTTTTCTTCCCACGATTTGTACATCACATTGTCAACACCTCTGGGCTTTGAGTTTTTGTGTTTGGAACTTGGATCTACTTGTTTCTGCAAATTCGATTCAGTTTTGTAGTCGTCATTGCTCGATTGAAGTTAGACTCAAGTGTAACAATTCAGTTTATCCAATTTGATTTTAATATTATGTTCAGTTGCATCTTTGCAATTCGGTTGTCAGTGTAATTTGGAGTTCAACTCAGCTATTACAATTTTGCACGTCTCTGCAAATTGGATTCAGATTTTTTTCTTTTCTTTTCTTTTAAATCTTGTGTATTGCACCATTGTTTTGGTGTGCGCCAACTGTTTAGTAGAATTCCTTCTTCAATTCTGCCTTGGAACTTGCTAAGGACAAGTGTAAATTAAAAATGAATCGAGGACAAGGAAACCATTAAAATGGTAGAAGTTTTGGTAATGCTATTAATCTTGAAGAAAATGTCACTGATTATGAAGATGATATGACTCAACATAACAGGAAAGTAAAGGCTTTTTAACATAATTGGTCCAGAATCTTCCCAGAGTACTTCATCGTTGATGACTCATCTAGAATTGATGCACAGTTTTCTATTCTTGCCATTTCTCATGATTGAGTTCTCAATAAACCAACAGGTTGAATGTGATAGATTTGAAAATCATGTTTTGGGCAATGGCTAGAGTCGGACATTGTTAGAGAATAGTGTTTACTGTTATCATTGATGTTTATGTAGCGTGGTCCTTAATGTAAAGTGTGGGGGATAGTGATGTAATTTGTGATTTGTTGTACATCGTACTTTAATCCTATAAATATGAGATGATATGTGGGTGTAGAGAGTATCTAACAATACTCTCTCATTCTTGGTTTCTCTATTGTGTTTATCTTAATTTCTTCCCGTTCTAGTTACTATCCTAAATTCTAACTTTATATCAGAGTTGTCTTGCTTTCGCTCCTCACACCTGACCAACAGTGTCACATTTTTGCACTATATTCTGCATGTATGATCTTTGTTCAACCTTTTTGTGTCTCGTTTAATGCCGCCATTTCGGATCAAATTTGAAGTGTTGTTTTTAGCATTGTCAATGGGTGTTGCTAGGATTGGGAGGCTTTGTTGAATCTGAGTGTCGTATTCGGTTGTTATCTAAGCTTGGCTCAGCTGTATCAAACTTCATTGTTTCATATTGCTAGTTTCAGGAGCTTTGTTCTCTTTCATTTTGTTCTGCATCACTTTCGTTGTAACACTCGGGTTTCGCTGAACCCTAAGTTGTTGAAGTTGTCAATATATTTATCTGTTCGGCCTTCTTGTTTGTCTCAGCATCATATGTGCAACATCCTTCTCAAAAAACCCTGAATTTTTTTTTATCCCAGTGCAAACTTTAATTTCCCAAGGCATTAAGGGTACAATCTGAGGTTTTCGTCTCTTCCTTTGTTGCTGCAGTAACTAGAATCAACTTACATTGTTTGCTTCATCTGCATTAGCTCATCTAATCTATGGAAGCTGGATATTTTTAAATGTTTTATTCATCGTACCTATGTTGGACACCCTTCTTTGTCTCTGATTTATGATCCTACTTGTAACCTCCTGCGGCCTGCCCTAGTCGGCCGTGGACGTTAAGTGACTTGATCTCATGGGGATTTAAAACTTGAACAATATCTTACTTATGCCTCTAGGGCGTTGAGGCCTCATGAGAAGAATTACCCCATCCATAACTTAAAGCTAGCCACAGTAGTGTTTACTTTGAAAATTTTGAGACATTATTTATATGGGAAAAGTTGTGAGATATTCACGAACCATAAGAGTTTAACCTATATCTTCACCCAAAGAGATTTGAACATGAGGCAACAGAGGTGTTGGAATTAATCAAAGATTATGATTACCCAATTAAGTATCATCTAGGAAAGGCCAATGTGGTGGTCGATGCTCTTAGTAGAAAATGTTCCCTTAGCGCTTTGACGATTACTAGACAAGAACACATTCTGAGAGACGTAGAGGAAATGGGAGGTCACAGACTGTTGAGTCCACGGACACATTAGGGCACTGACAATTGAACCAAGCTTAATTGAAGGAGAAGTGCAGTGCAGGTTGCGGACCCTCATCTCCAGAAGATCCGTGGAGCCTTACGATTGGGATATAAGATTATGTGTGCCGTGGAAGGATGAGATTAAGTCCGAGATGTTGAAAGGGGGACATTCCTCACCCTTTACAATTCACCCGGAAGCACTAAGATGTACCAAAACTTGGAAGAGAATTTCTGGTGGTCTAACGTGAAGAGAGAGGAATGGAAGTGGAAAGGAAAAAACATCTTCATGGATTTTATAGTTGGACTGTCGTGGACGCAAAGAGGAATGGATTCCATTTGGGTTATTGTGGATAGATTGATCAAGACCGCGAACCTTTTAGCTATCAAGACCGCGAACCTTTTAGCTATCAAGACCGCGGTCAATGTTGATTAGTTGGCCAAACTTTTCATCAAGAAGATTATAAGACTCCAGAAGTCCCTGTGATCATAGTATCTGACCGCAACCCTAGATTTACCCCATGATTTTGGACGAGATTTTGGAGGAGCAATTGAGCCGTGGCTAGATTTCAGTACAACTTTCCATCCGCAGACAGATGGACAAACGGAGCGAACAAATCAAACCCTTGAGGATATGTTGAGAGCATGTGTTTTAGATTTCCATGGCAGTTCGGAAGACCACCAACCCCTAATTGAGTTTGTGTATAACAATAGTTACCAAAAGAGTATTAAAATGCCCCCTTACGCTGCATTATATGGAAGAAGATGCCGCAATCCATTATGTTGGGATGAGGTGTGAGAAAGATAATTGTTAGGGCCAAAATTAGTAGAAGAAGGTTCGGTTGATTCAAGAAAGACTGGGGAGTGCCCAGAGTAGACAAAAAAGTTGGGTTGATGTCAAAAGAAGGAATGTGGACCTAGAAGCTAAGGAACCATGCCTTTCTTAAAATTTCCCCATGGAAGGGAGTAGTGAGGTTTGGAAAGAAGAGAAAATTAAGCCCACGGTATATTGGACCACTTGAGATTCTTGATAAGGTTGAGGATTTACATTAGAGATCCCAGCCATATACTGAACCAGAAGCCCATTGAGATCCGCGAAGAGTTAAGTTATCTTGGAAAGAAAAGAAAATTGGTTGAGGTCAAAGACAATCTGCCTATGCAAGGTGCTTTGGGCACATCAGTCTGCTGAAGAGGCCACTTACGAGCTATAGTTCGTCATCAAAGCAAGGTATCCACAATTGTTCCAAGGTATGAATTAATTTGTACTTCTAAGTCATTTAATTCCGAGGATTGTTAAATACTCAGTGCGAGAGCTTTCTCACCTTTGTGGTCCTACCCGGCTCGAGCGAGGATTGGTCGAGGTGTGCAGAAATGTGGCACGAACACCCCGTGGTTCATATAACCAAAAAAGAAATTTGAGGACATAATTCCCTTAGTTGGGGAGGTTGTAACCCCCCTAAAACTTTTAGAGGCCGCAGCCTTGCGGGAGGCCACGATCTGTAGTTGAACAGTGAGAAACCTAGGTTAGAGAGGGGGGGGGGGGGGGGGGGCGCTAACATGTGAAACCCTCAGGCTACGGCTTAGTATGCAAAGGCTTAGTATGTGAAACCTAGGTTAGTATGCAAAGGCTGCGAACATACTCTAAAAGACCACGACCTAAGGTGATAGCCGCGAAGCTTAGTTTCCTTGGCAGCACGAGGAGTGATGACGTAGCTTTATTCACGACTTGAGGAGCAAGTTTTGAAAATTCTAAAAGCCTTTTTAAAAGGGGTAATTGTTGAAAAGAGTGTCCAAAAGAGAAAAATCCAAGGTTTCCCCACTAAAACCTATAAATATCCACACTTGGCACACTTTCTAAGACTATTAGAAACCCTGAGATCCATGCTAGAGAGAGAGAATAAGGTGGCGGAGGGCTGCTGAAGTAAGGTGGCGGAGGAATACTGTTCACTGGAGAAGGAGGCGGAAGGCTGCTATTCATTGGATTGAGCTACTGAGGTAAGAGATTTGTCCTAACCCTCTTCTTTCATGTTAGAATCCTAGTTTTCTACTATGAAGTACCGACACTCCCGGAAGCCACGGGGCGGCTTTGACACGAGTCCGACACGCTGGGACACGTAAAAAGGACACTTTTTTTTAATTTGTTTTTCTTATGCGATTATGATTCTGCCTTATTTATGATTTTTAATGTTAAAGTGTGTTTGAATTTTGTTTTATATGGTCCATTTTCTTAATTTCATGTTAAGAATGCTCTAATAATGTATTTTATGAAAAAAAATCTGTTTTATTTTATTAATATATATATTTAAATATATATTATATATTTTAACATATATTATATATTATACGTATCCTAGCGTGTCGTGTCCTAGTTTTTGAAAAAATCACGTGTCGCGTGCCGTGTCGAAACACGTATTACGTGTCGAGTTCGTGCTTCATAGGTTTTCTATGTCTTTATTAATTGAGATGCCCTCTTGTGTGAAATCTGAAAATGCCCAAGGAGTTCTAGTGTTCATCTGAGATTCTAGGTTCAAGGTTATAGGCTCTGTTCTAAAAGGCCCGCCTAGGCTTGAGGCTTGAGAGAAACGCATCGCCTACGCCTTATTACGCCTTATTACCCCCTATTCTTAGTAAAAGGCTTAAGACACTTTTTTTAAACAAAACAAAGGATTAGTTGACAAATATTGGTTATGGAGCATGAATGTGAGAACGATGGCTACCAAACATATGGATATATTTTCAAAATTCAAGGTATGTACTATTTTATTATATTACTAGCCTTGGAATAATTAAAATAATAAAAAAAGGACAAACGCCTTTTTACGCCTAGGCGCGCCTAGGCTCCTAAGGCTTGAGGCTTGACCTCTACGCCTCGACCACGCCTTGCGCCTTTTAGAACCTTGGTTATAGGCCATGGAAAGCTACTATTTATCAAGGTTTAGAGGCCGTGGAGTGCCACTGATTCAATGAGATTTGGAGACTTAAGCATATTACCTCTCATTAAATAAATCTATGATTTTAGATATTTTCTACTAGGATTTTTGAGGTGAGATTTTATAGCTAGAGAATGGGATTTTTGACGATGAAGTAGGGAGTAAATTAGGGTTTTAAAACATTGTTATTATAATGCCATTGTTCTTGCCGACCAAGAGTTCTAACTCTTTCGTTGAGGCCACGACTTAGTAGAAGAAACCACGGAGTTGGGAGGCAGTATCATATTGTGCCTTTGTTGGGTTGAGGATTTAGTGTTAAGGCCGGGGTAGTTATTAGCCAAGCCTACGCATCATGTCTATTTGAGGACCTCCTGCTCAGTGCTTGAGGTCAACACGGTTAGTCTAGGGAGATTGAGCCTAGGATAACTATTGTGCTTTACATCGCAACAGTGCTTGGCCAAAGTGTAAAGTTAATAGCAGACTGTGGATCGCTCATCCTGTAATTGGGCAGGAGAGGAAGCCGCGAAGAATAAGGCTACGGAGTTTGAGACGTCCAATATTATATAAATATATGCCGCGGACTATGAGGGTGAACCAAGGGAGATTGAGCCATCGGGGAAGCCGGAGAGTTGAGCCCTTTGAGAGATTGAGCCATAAATCACCGAGGAATCTAAGGGGTGGGAAATACTATTCTTTCCTTTCCTTTCCTTATTACTCATATTGCACAATTATTATTCCCTGTTATTCAATTCTGCATCAGTATACAACAAAGGCCGCGACTTAAAGCGTCACTATAAATCACAGTCTCTCCGGGGGTGGCCACTAATTTCTCTTTCAACTTCTGAAAACTCTCTTAGCACTCCACAGACCATAAAAAATTCTTGTCCTTGTGTGTCAATTAGGTCAAGGACACGACTATCTTGGAAAATCCTTTCACAAACCTGGTATAGTAGTAGCCTGCTAGGCCGAGGAATCTTCTAACCTCGGTAATTGTAGATGGTCTATCCCAATCAACAATGGCCGCGACTTTTCCAGAGTCCACGGCCAACCCATCCTTATTTACTACGTGGCAAAGGAAAGCAATCTCCTCAATTCAGAATTCGCACTTAAGAAAACTTTGCATACAATTTCTATTTCCTAAGAACCTCAAACACTCCGCGGAGGTGTTCCCTATGTTCTTCAGTCGACTTAGAATAAATCAGTATATCATTAATGAAAACAATCACAAATTTGTCCAAAAATGGTCTAAAACACCCTATTCATCAAATCCATAAAAGTTGTCGAGGCGTTGGTTAACCCGAAAGGCATTATCACAAACTCATAGTGACCATACCTAGTTCTAAAGGTTGTTTTGTGAATGTCATTATTCCTGATCTTAAGTTGGTGATATTGTGATCTCAGATCAATTTTAGAGAAATATCTAACATCCTTCAATTGATCAAAAAAATCATCAATCCTAGGCGAAGGGTATTCATTCTTAACTGTCATCTTGTTTAAATCCTTATAATCTATGCACATCCTCATAGATCGATCATTTTTCTTTAAAAATAGCACCGGGGCACCTTAGGGGAAGTACTGGGCCTAATAAGGCCGCAGCCTAGCAAGTCTTGCAACTGTTCTTTCAACTCCTTCAACTCCGCGGGCTATTCTATATGGCACCTTAGAACTAGGTGCGGCCTCTGGCGCGAGATCAATGGTAAACTCAATTTCCTGTAAGGGGGTAACCTTGGTAATAAACGAACTCTGAAATTCTGACCTCCTTTATCTGTGGCATAACTCCCATATATGACATCAACCTCCGATGAAGTCCCTATCGGGGTATCAGTTTCTAAGGGGTAGGTCTAAGGCTGTGGACTTTTCTTAAATTTTCATAAAAAATTGGTAGATACAAAGGAGTGTGTGGCTCCGGAATAAAAAAGTACATAAGCATTTCTATCATTAATAGTAATGGTACTTGTTATCACGTCCTCAGCTTTCCCAGTTGCCTTGGCTTTGAGGGCATGGTAGGAGCCCGTAGTTTCTCAACATCCTTCTTTGGCAGCTTTGACCTTGTGATCGGGTTTGCCACAGCTGTAGCATCTAATTTCTACTGGGCAAGCCTTCATAAAATGCCCCTTTGTAGCGCAGTAGAAGCACACAATGTTTGCAGACTCAAATCTTTCCCTCAGCGGTCCCTTGAATTTTCCGCGGTTTCAGTGCTTGCTGTCGTGGCTTATTTTCCTTCTTTGCTCCATCTTCTTTGCCCCCTTTACCTCTAACCCTTATTCCATGGTTTGGGCCACCTCGGTCAGTTCCGTGTAAGTTCTTAGCCTTAGTTCCACCACTCTGCTGCGGTGCCCTTGCTTCAAGCCCCCCTCAAACTTCTTGAACTTCTTTTTCTCAGTGTCAACAAGATAGGGGCAAAGTATGATAACTCTGCAAACTTTGTTTCATACTGGGCCACTGATATGTATCTTTGAATCAACTCCATAAATTCTACCTCAACTTCTCCATAGTTGCGGCCGGGAAGTACTTATTTAAAAAGAGTGCTTTAAATCTAGCCCAACACATAGCCGTGACTTCTCCTTCCAAACTGTGTCCTCTTGGTCATGGACCACCAATGTTTCACCTCAGCCTCAGACATAAAGCAGGCAAAGGAGACCTTTTGCTCGTCAATGCAATTCAAAACAACAAAAATCTTCTCCATTTTTCGAATCTAGTCGTCGGGTCAGCCTCTCCCTTGAAAGCCTTCGGTCCCAATTTCTTAAAATATTAAATGGTGTAGCCCACTTGCCTTTGCTTGACTGCCCTTGCAACCATGGCCCTAGCTAGGGCTTCCTTGAATCCCACTACCACTTCCGGTACTTGTTCTGCGGCCACGTTGTTACTGTTTGCGGCACCATTAGCGATTACATCTTAGTATGACTTTCTTGACAAGAATCAGGCACGTGTAAGTCCATGTCCTTATCACTTGTTCCCTAAGTAAGTCTATGTAATCAAATTATTCGTAACGCTCCTAAAGTTTTCTTAGGTCGAACGCTCTAATACCATCTGTAACGTTCCGCAGCCTGCCATAGTCAGCCGCGGACGTCAAATCACATGATCTCGTGGGGATTTAAAACTTGAATAATATAGATAAATTCTTATACTGTTGCGGCTTGTAAGGGCATCGCAGTTGGAAGATTTAATAGTTCATTTGTATAATATTACACCATATGAGAAGAATCATCAACTAGATCTAGATCTTTCAAATCTCATTAATGCCATAATCGCCTCCAATACATGCCATAGAAACGATCCTTCCTCATACAATCATCAACATAAAATTGTGAAGCTAAATAAGTACAACTAAGTGGAATTTATATAAAAAATACTCCTAATGGAGCACTATGCAAACTATCTCCGCGGTCTCTAACAAGGTCCTCGAGTCCTAACATGAGGAATAGAAGGGGTGAGCTCTGGTAGTTCAACAAGGGTTAACTCAAAGGTCCTCAGCCATCTGCGAAATTTAGTATTTACAAAGACAGCAAATATACAAATGATATAATGTAATGGTAAAAATATGGAATAATAATTATGCAGTATGAGCAATAAGGAAATGAACTAATAGTATTTCCCACCCCTCAAATTCCTCCCTGACCTATAGATCAATCTCCTAAAGGTCTCAACTCCCCGGCTTCCCCCATGGCTCAATCTCCCATGATTCACCCTCATAGTCTGCGACATATATATATATATAACCATGGTCTTCTCACACTCCTAAAGGCACAATATGATACTGCCTCCCAACTCCACGACTTCTTTTAATAGGTTGCGGCCTCAACGAAAGAGTTAGAACTCTTGGTCGGCAACAACAAGGGCATTATAGTAAAAACAATATTTTAAAACCCTAATTTACTCCCAACTTGAATAGTCAAACATCAAAGGTAAAACCCTAAACAAATCTCCTAAGGTCAAGTAAGAACATCCTCGAAAATTCCATTCTTCAACTATGGAATCTCACCTCAACAATCCTAGTAGATAACATCTAAAATAATAGATTTAATTAATGAAGAGTAATATGCCTAAGTCTCCAAATCTCAATGAATTAGTGGCATTCTACGGCATCTAAACCTTGATGAATAGTAGCTTTCTATGGCCTATTACGCTAAATCTCAAAAGAACAGTAGAATCCATGGACATTTTCAGATTTCACTCAAGGACGCATCTCAATCAATAAAGACGTAGAAAATTAGGATTTTAACAAGGTTGAAGAGGGTGAAGATGAATCTCTTACCTCAGTGGCTCAATCCGACGAATAGTAACCTTCCACGACCTATAGCGCCTTCTTCTTCTCCGGTGAGCAGTGGCCCTCCATCGCCTTACTCCGGACCTTACTCTCTCTAGAATGGATTTCAGGGTTTCTAATAGTCTTGGGAAGTGTGTCAAGGGTGGGTATCTATAGGTTTTAGTGGGGAACCTAGGGTTTTCCTCTTTTCCACAATTACCCCTTTTAAAAAGGCTTTTAGAATTTTTTAGACTTGCTTCTCAAGTCATGACATAATAAGGCCACGTCATCATCCCTCATGATGCCAAGGAAACTAATCTCCGCAGCTATCACCTTAGGCCATGGTCTTCTAGAGATTGTCCGTAGCCTTTGCATACTAAGCCGTAGCCTCTGGGTTTCACATGTCCGCGCTAGTCTTGGGAAGTGTGTCAAGGGTGGGTATCTATAGGTTTTAGTGGGAACCTAGGGTTTTCCTCTTTTCCACAATTACCCCTTTTAAAAAGGCTTTTAGAATTTTTAGACTTGCTTCTCAAGTCATGACATAATAAGGCCATGTCATCATCCCTCATGCTGCCAAGGAAACTAAGCTCCGCAGCTATCACCTTAGGCCGTGGTCTTCTAGAGATTGTCCGTAGCCTTTGCATACTAAGCCGTAGCCTCTGGGTTTCACATGTCCGCCCCCCCCTCTTCTAACCTAGGTTTCTCACCGATCCAACTACAAACCGTGGCCTCCCACAGGGCCGCGGCCCGGTACCTTGTTTGTAAGATTGGTGGACCTTGGTATTGATAAACTTGCTAGCTTTGTTTTTGCAGACAAGTTCACATGGGTTATTTCATAACCTTGTGCAAAAGATATGTTGGGTAGTGCAGATATTTGGTCAGACTTTTTCAGGCTTCCCTTTTTGCAGAGATCTGGTCTTATAACATAAGGTGGACACTCCTCTACTTCCAGAGCAAGCAAATTTATGATGGACATAATACTGTCACAATCGAGAACTATTTGGTTTGCTGGTTTGGTTCAGTTACAAATAGTACTTGATATCCAGTTTGTCTTTGGACAGCTTCATCTGCGTGGAACTCTTCTTCCCTCTCTGCATTTCAACCCCCTCTTTGTTGCTGATTTGTTAGGCAACTTTTTTACTTGTGGCCTGTTTGGTAGCTTCATTATCTTGAGCATCCTGCCATTTCCATTTTGCCCTTACTTTTTGGTTGTCGTTTACACCCCTTGTTTTAGATTTTTTATCGTCCTTTATTTATGGGATTTCATAACTCCTTGGTAATTGGTGTTGTTTCATCACTCATTTGTTTATGGATGCTAATCATCCTTAGTTGATACATCAGGCAGAAATGAAGTGAACCCATTTAGTCTCATCACAAACGAACTGGACCAATGTAAGGGAAAATCCCAATACCAAATCAGTATATCCACGGCCCATACATCACCTTCTTCACAAATTTGGGTTTTGCTCAAAACCTCAAACCAGCAAAGGCGTCGGGAAGCGAGGCTGCGGCGACGGCAATAAAAACAATCTGACGATGAAGGGAGATCGTTGATGATGAGAATCTTGGTCCCAGAAAGAGACAGTCGAACAAATATGGTTATTACCAACCCAACAAAGCAGCAGCGACTTTGACGATGAGCGAGAATCATAAGACGATGCAAACATAGGGGAAATGAGGCGACAACCCGTAAATTAATCACTCTCATATTGAACAAGAGCTCCCCCTCATGAACAGTTTGACAAAACCCTAGATCTATCCAAATGGGCCTCCGATCTTACAACTCCGGCAACCTACTGCCGTCAACAGCATTAAGTGACTGTCGCCACCTCGGATTGAAGTCCACCGGAGATCCGGTAAGGCTGGAGGGTACAATAGGAGGCATAGAAGGGCAAGGTTCTAAAAGGCGCGAGGCGTGGTCGAGGCGTAGAGGTCAAGCCTCAAGCCTTAGGAGCCTAGGCGTAAAAATGCGTTTTTCCTTTTTTTATTATTTTAATTATTCCATGGCTAGTAATATAATAAAATAGTATATACCTTGAATTTTGAAACTATATCCATATGTTTGGTAGCCATCTTTCTCATATTCATGCTCCATAACCAATAGTTGTCAACTAATCCTTTGTTTTTTTAAAAAAAAGTGTGCCTTAAGCCTTTTACCAAGAATAAGGCGTAATAAGGCGTAGGCGATGCGATTCTCTCAAGCCTCAAGCCTAGGCGGGCCTTTTAGAACAGAGTAGAAGGGTATTCTTCAAGGGCTAGGGAACAAAAAATGAGAGAAACTCAAAGAAAATTCTTTTACCGGAGGGCGGCAAAGGCCGTCTGTCAGAGAAGGTGGAACAAGTTAAACCATCGGCTCTAATATACCAACTTGTAATTCCAGAAAGGAAATAAATTGTAATGGATAGATGTAATTTCTATGTTACAAAAGAGGCCCATAAATTGGCTTTACAAGGTTTGGCCACTAAGCAGGATGACTAAATGACTAAAATAACCCTACAAGACTAAGTTATTACAACACTCCTCCTTAAAGCAACATTACAAGATTAAGTTATTACAACACTCCCACTCAAGTTGACGCGTAGATATCAACAAAGTCAGGCTTGCCAATAGAAGCGTTGAAGAAGAGAAGGACTACCAGGTTAGGTGAGAACATCCGCAACTTGTTCTCTTGAAGAAACAAGGGATGAGGTGATGGTCCCATGACAAACATTCTCTATGAAGAAATGAACGTCTATCTCAATGTGCTTTGTCCTTCGAATCAGCAGCAAGTTGAATGGGTTATATCATCACAATGCTATACATAAGAAGCCTTATGAGGAGATCCCAAAACCTAAAAATCAGATATTACAACAGCTTGTAGCTATCCTATTATGCTTCTTTTGCCCTTTAAATATGGATTTAATTTCCGTTAACTTTGACTCGTTTAATAGCTAATTGATAAGCTTGTGAGCTTATTGTGTGCTTTCTCTTCCTGTCTCCTTCCCATTTTTCTATTCTTATTGTACCTCAAATTCATGTTGTTGATGAATAAATGAGTACACAAACTTGTGTAGTAGTATTTACTTGTATGCATGACTGAGAATGTTCTTACTTCTGTGTCAGTGCTCGTTTTGGTATCGATGTTTGATTGGTTCGTGCACCTCATCACAAGAACATGGTTATATCTTTGTTATCCATTCCAAACATATTGGTCCTTTCTTTGAGCGCTTATTAAATTGAGAGAACATTTCAAATCACAGTGATTCATATAATAATAATAATATATTGAAAATGTTCTTTGGGTAGGGGAGAGAATTGTCTCCCCGTGTTGTAGTTCAGAAAGTTTCCTCTTCTGAAGGCTATTCCAAGATTTGTGAACTCACTGTGGTTTCTGTATAGTTATCTGACATTGCTAATGCTACCGCTTCAGAATTCGGTGAACGCACGTTACCAAACAATTCCCTACCCATGGCTGGTCTTTGGTGAAAAAGTGAAGGTCAATACTGTGTTTATACGCGATTCGACTGGCGTATCTGATTCAATTCTGATCCTCTTTGGTGGTAATTTAAGCCATGGTGTTTTGGTAACTATCCTCAATTATTTTTTTTTTCAATTTCTCGTGATATTTCTTTTGGGTTCTTTAATTTGTAATATATTTCTATTTTCTTGTTTATTTTTTTCTCAGGCGGGACATTTGAAAATGCTGGGAGGATATATCGATTTCTTCATGGATCCTACATTAGCAGAGTGCTATGTAAAACTAAAGAAGGAATTTGATAAAATTCTACAAAACAAGGTGAGTTTATGAAATGTGTATGATATAAGAGTGTCTCATTATATCTAGAATAAATTTGACAGATACCTGGAACAGGTTTCTTTAATTCTGAAGTTCATGCTTTAATACATGATTTAATCTCGTATCAGTGCATGCTCAGCTCTTCTTTCATGCATGTCTTCAGGAAGCACTTTAATCATGCTAAATTCAATATTCCTCTCCAAAGAATTATGGTTTCCTTATTTTGAAACAGGCATACATGAATAAACACAAAATATCATAGAGTCATATAGCTTTACATGGCACGCTCAAAATTATTCCATAATGGCATCTCCAAGGACGTGAATTTTCCCTAGTCACATTGTAACGACCAGAAAATTTTAGGCAGCTACTTTACTTAAAATTAAACTAGAAACCTCAATAAAGGAGCGTCCAAATTCCATCAATTTACAAGATCGAGTCACCAGGATAATACCAACTAAAATTAAAACTAATTTTTATACTATAGCTCAAAATATAAAATTTACAACTCCCACAGTTACATAAAAATTTCAACTAATAAGTTAACATTAAAAATTTAAGTATTAATCAATGCTATTTTTTTACAAAACGATAATAGATATTCGAAGGCCAATTTTGCAATTAATCTCAATATCTGAGTCAAATATGAATACCACAATATCTGCAAGCCTCGTACATTGTTCGTTCTCAAATACACATCATGGACCACCGACCGCACCTAACCTCACCTCACAAAATAATTACATTGGCATGCAACTCAAATCATTCATGGAGTTCCAATTATGATCGTGACACGCTCAATAGGAATAGAGTGGATAACAAAAAAATACTCTCGAGAGACGTAGAAGCATATTCTGTAAAGCCCGTTACCTCAATCACCCATGCGATTCTCATATGTATAAAATAACTCCCTAATTCAAAGGCTCTTCGAATCCAACACCTTATTATATTTTCTTGTCTACCATTATGTTCTCTCTCACCCTCATGCTAAAGGACTTGCAACTCCCAAAATACCCGAATATGTAAATAAGTTGGGTGGGGGGACTAATGAGATATTGAGTATCAAAAAAATGAAATCCTAGATATACAATATCAAAAGAGATTGAAATGTAACTATACGAACCCAACCGATGCATAAGAATCCATACAAAAAGCAAAACTCTCAAACGGATAAGTGATATAGCTTTGGGGTTCTGTAGCATGTAATATGTTTCTATTATATATATAAAACCGGCATGCCAATTCAATCACCCTTTGTGCCCAAAGTAAAGCATGCTTTGCCACAAAATTTCACCTCACCAAGATTCATTAAATGCCACAATTTTGCAAGGCCTACCAATTTGAAAAATGGCCACGCTTGTTGGTTGTAAGCTGTTTGCATGGAATAAGCTAATGAGTCAAAGGTGGGATCCAATCCACAACCAAAAGTTCATGGTACAATCCCAGGCTAATTGGCCACAATTGGCTACTAGCCAACACCTCAAGTTTGGCTAGAATTCAATTAAAAACCCTTTTTTAAAACATTAATTTCATTACAATAATTCAATGTACAATCTGTTTTGACATTTATAAAAATTCTTATAATAGGTTTACGACATAAAAATCATGATATTTCACCAACTAATATTATTCTGAAATTTGGGGTGTTATAAACATCTGCCACTTGCATATTATCAAACTCCTCCAACACTCAAACAACCAACTTTTTAGGCCAAACAAATTCTCGTTCATCATGTATCTTAATTTAGTCATAGGAACCATGGATACGGATACATGTATTGTATCGAATACAATACGAATATGAGGTTGCAGCAAATCTGGAAAAATCTAGGATACGTTACGGCCGGGATACTTTAATTAAATAATAAATAGTATTTTACTCAAAAGATGACTAGAAAAATTATTTGTCATTGAAACTTGCATAAAGTATAAAATCAACAATTCAATATTTATCATTCATTTTCAAAAGTTGCTTGCGTACATAATTACAAGTTACCATTCATTTCCCTGATTCCATCCTAAATTACCAATAAACAGATCATGTCCTTCCCCCAAGCGCTCGACCCACTCAAACCCCTTTTCATTCGCTCCACCCTCACCTTCACCCCCCAATCCTTAACACACATTTTTGACTTATTTATGTGGGCTTTATATAAGACAAGTTATAACAATCACAAATTTAACATTTCAAAAATTGCCAAAAGACTAAGCCGTGTCCTTCCTGTGTCCTAAAAAAATTCAGGATACTTATGAGGTGTATCCGATATATATTGGGTTGTATTGGGAAAGTATTGGATACTTGTATCTTTGCCTGTTTCCGGTACGGGAACTCTATATGAAGTATCGGTGCTTTCCAAGAATTGCCTCACTGGCTGAAAGGCAAAACTGTTACATTTTGTTCTTATGGAAGACCATATAAACTGGCTGAAAGGTGAGTGTGCCATTTTCCTTTTAAGGAAAACCATACAAAATGGCTGAAAGATTATTTTGCTTGTTGTCTATGGAGATGTTCTAAAACATGTGGTATGAAATAAAGTTGTTTATTTCCGTTTTTTTTTAATGGAAAAAAAAGAAGCAGAACAGGAGGGGGTTGATGTGTGTATTTCATCCCCTATAAACCTCCCTATCACAATCAGTGAGGAGTAAAAATCATGCAAGATAAATTATTTGAAGAAATGGAGGGAAAAATATTGGACCTCAATGCACTGGAATACGGGAAGAGATTTTTACCATAAAGAAACAAGAGAGAAAAATACAAGAGGTGGTTGGAGGAGCCTTTTTCCTGCCGGGGAAAAGGATTTAGTGGGTTCATAGAGATAGATTCCCCTGCCCCCTCACCATTTGGAAAACCTTCCCTCCTTCCTCGCAACTAAAGCACATATATATCTATTCATCCCTCTCCTTTTCTTTCCTTCCCCTTCCTTCCTCTCCTCCTTCCATTCATTGATCATAAAGTTCCAAAGATATTTCAATAAAAACAATTTTTTATTTTTTATTATAACTACCCTAAATTGCTGAGAGCACACACACATATATACGTTTGTACACTTATATATATATTTCAATTAGTAACTCCTAACGTGCCATAATGTGGTTGTTCCATTTGCTTCTTGATTCCATTTCAAGTTCCTTTGCAGAGGTTTAACTTGTTATGGTTAAAGAGGGACCTCTTTTCGCATTCACCTATCCTCTATAATTATATAAATTGTCAAATATCTAAATATTAAAGACGTGGAGAAGATCTTTACATGATTTTGAACCAGGCCATGTGCTAGCTCTCCCTAGAATTTTTAGAAAATTGTTAATTCCATTGATATTTCATGTTACTGTTTATTTAAATATTTTTAAGGGTGCATATGATTGTAATCTGAGAGTTTCTGATCTTAAGGAACTAGGGTTACATAAGAGAGAGAAGAGCGACTGTATCTATGTTTCCTTGTTATTCAATCGTTAAAAGAAAGTACAGCTGTAGTGGATATATATAGGGCATGCAGTACCTCAACTAACTAAGAGAAAAAAAGGAACAATTTAACTAATAGAAAAAATAGGAACGACCTAATTAATCCAAGCTATTTTCTTGGATCTTGTTGAACAGAAAGTAACATAAAATATTTAACTTACTTCCTAAATCCTTCCATGGTAAGCATTTGAATATGAATCGAGTGGGGAAACCCTATTCTTGTTGTGTGATTGTGGTATGCTTACGCTCCATTCACATCAAATTGGTACTAGAAGGTTGTGGTAGGTTCATGAATCAAGTCTATGTCTCTGAACAAAATATTGATCGACGGCTGCGTTGGCAGTGAATGTTCCACAATCTGCTGTCTACTTAACTAGAGTAGAATTTATCTCACTGTCAACAGCAGAAGATCCAGGTTCGGGTTTATTATATAACAAATTAATTATGAACATAAACTGAGAGGTGAAACCCTATTCTAGTTGTTGTGTGTTTGTGATAAACTTTTGCTCTGTTCACATCAAATGGGGGCATAATTTTTTTTTACTCTCCACTGCCTCTCTTTTTACATTCCAAACATGTGAGGTTTTGTTTTAAACATATAAAACTAGTATCGAATAGAATTATGCCTGCAAATGTTAATTTGTAAGTGGGAACTCTTTTAGACTTGTATGAATATGTTCTGCAGAATGTATTATGTGTAGAAAATAGCCTAATTTTCTGACGAACGCCCTGTTATATACAAATATTGTATGGAGTTTTTTGGAGTCGACTCGGTAGCTTACCTGGTGAAATGCAGTAAGTGTAAAAGTTGATAACCTAGAACGTCACAGATATTTTAAGCACGTATTGAATTTTGTTGTTAACCACCTTGTGGTATAACTGGAGAATTTTTCTAAACAAATTGTACTGAAATATCCTTTGTTCTTTTGATGGACATACAATGCTGATCCTTTCAGAGCTTGATTAGACAATCCACAGTAGATGTTAATATCCCCATCTGAGAGAGGGAATTTGGCGAGTGTTGAGCTATAGAAGGTCCTCTCTAGTTGTGACCAGGGAATTACTTGAACAATTTAGCTTTTGTGTTTTTGGTTTGAATGGCTTTTAGTTCTAAGTTTGAATTGTATTTGAGAAAATTGATTATTTTTCCATTCAAGTATATATAAATGATGGCTTTGGAATAATTATATATGCAGCTTGTGGATCCTAGGGTGGATATACACAAGGCAGGCAAGTACTTGATGCTTGCGGTTCAAGAGCTGGTATCAGGAGATCAATGTGAAGGGAGATTTGTATTTGGGCGTGAAAGCAACAAGACGCCACCGTCTAGTACAACAGACGAGAGATTTAGCAGAGATGGAGCAAATCCCAAGAGCTTGTTACAAACTCTGTTGATGAGGGCAGGACATTCCCCTCCTAAATACAAAACAAAGCATCTCAAGACAAATGAATTCCGGGCTCTTGTAGAGTTCAAGGGAATGCAATTTGTGGGGAAGCCGAAAAAAAACAAACAGCTTGCAGAGAGGGATGCTGCTATAGAGGCATTGGCATGGTTGACTCATACAGATGATAACAGTCGTCATCATCATGGGGATCAGAAAAATGATGATGATTCTAATTCTTCTCCACTTGATGTCACTGATAACATGATCAAACTCCTTGGTAAACGTCGAAGGTCAAAGCGCTGTAATGGTTGATTGATTAATTGACTGACGATTCATTTGTACATTTTATTTTCTACCAGCCAGCAGCATGCCAGAAGAGTGACAAATTCTTTTTGGGATGATTTCAATGGTACAATCATGTTGCTAGACTAAAGCTGTGGGTGGGTGATAATGGGAGGTCGAGATCTGTTTGTAACTTCTGAGGGGATTCTTAGGTCGATATTTTTATTTTGCAGGTCTGTTTGTGCACAAGTAGAGTGGGTGAAAAGTACTTGGAGATGTTGCAATTATCTGCTGCAATTAGTTATGGGAACTGAGTTATGATGTTAGTTTCTTGTAACACATCATTTATTCCTATATATATATATATATATATATATATATATATATTGTAAAGATGTTCCTGCTCTCATAAAGCAGTTTGTCTTTTTCGCTTATTTTTTAGGGAAATACGATATGCTCGTCGCTATTAATGTTCCGGCAGCTCATTGTTTCTCTAAAGGATATTTTTGTATTTTTATTTAGAAAGCAATTTTTCTTACAAAAACATTATGGAAGAGGGAGGGGAAGAAATACGATATGCTCGTCGCTATTAATGTTCCGGCAGCTCATTGTTCCTCTGAAGGATATTTTTGTATTTTTATTTAGAAAGCAATTTTTCTTATGAAAACATTATAGACTACATTGATTATTTTCCTTAATCGTGCAAGCAGTACAACTCAAGTAACTTTTCCCTTTTGGTAGTGTTATTTTCTAGCAAAGGGTGTGTTTGATGACCATCTTGCCTCTCCATATATGGATAATGGGGGTAAGGTCGGATGACATCTGCCGCCTCCAAACCCCGCAGTTAAGCGGCGACGTTTTAATTCTTTTTTGGGCACTCCAATCTCACAACTAATGGCCTGTTTGTTTAATACAATATGCTGGAGTTAATTTCTTTTGAGACTGGTTTCCATGATAAATAATTCGTAGCCCCTATCCTACAAGAACTGGTTTTCATGGCAAATCAACTTTTTGTTCTTTAGGTACTAGTACATTAATGTAATTTGGAATTTTTTTTTGAAGGCAATTAAGTGCTATAAAAACGCCTAATTGCTGGAAAAAGAGAGAGATCCATTATTTGTCATGGCAAAGGGTGCTATCAAAAGGACCTGAACTGTTTTTCACTTGGAGTAATACTAAAATGACTACTAAATCTTACAAACGTTTTTACAAAGGCGTGTTGTCAATCAATGAGCACACGAGTCCTGTTTTGGAGTTGACTCTTTCCCAATTTCCAGGTTTTGAGATTGTTTGTAGGATATGGTAGTTGACTAAACACTTCTCTTTAAATACTATTTGAACTTGAAACGATGAGCCCCCATTATAATCTTCTCTTGGCTAACTATTTGTGAACTAGGGGTGTTCAAAAAATCGGTGGACCGAATCAGATAGCCCTATTTTTTTCGTTTTTTTTATCGGTCCGCCTTATTAAATAGCCGGTTTGGACCGACCCAGACTGGTTATATATATATATATATATATATATATATATAGGTTCTCTAGTGGACCAAAAGAATAGACTTTTTAATGGACCTTAACAAAAAACACATTAATTTTAATTCCTAGTGTAATTGGTTCGCGCCAGCGGCATCAATCACTCGTGTCGATCGACCCCCCACCCACCCCCACCCCCATCGCAGCCCTGCTGTCATAAGGGTTGCTATGGTGATGGGGGTGGTTGGGGGGGGGGGGGGGGAGGGTGGTGGGGTGGTGGTGGTGGTGGGGTCTCGAGTACCGCTGGCGCGGACCAATTACACTATAGGACTTAAAATTAATGTGTTATTATGTGTTTTTTGTTAAGGTCCATTAAAAAGTTCATTCTTTTGGTACACTAGAGAACCTCTTCCTATTTAATTATATTTATATATAAAAAATACTCAAAGAAAAAACGTTTGGAAAGGAGGGTACGCTTGTCACACTATAAAAAAGTGAAAACAAAAGAAAACCCTAGGCTAAATAACAGTTACTCACACACGCTCGTCCCTCACTCAGCCTCTCATCTGCTCATCTTCTCATCACTCATAGTCACAACCTCTCTCATCACTGCTCAGGCTCATCTTCTCAGTTCCTCATCACTGCTCAAGCTCATCTTCTCAGCCTCTCTCACTCAGCCCCTCATAGCTGCCATCACATCACTGCCATCACTCAGAATCTCATACGGTACCAACAAACCCCTACTCTTCTTCTTTGATTATTTGTGTTTTATTTTTCTCTGATAGTTTTTTTCTAAGTTTTTGCCATCACTCAGAATCTCATACGGTATTACTAACATTTGGGACTTGGGTATTCCCTCGTACCCGAAAAAGTGGGATTGCATTTTATAGCTGATGAGCTTGGCTTTCAATTTCTTTTTCCATTGTCCATTTTCATCAACAACATCGTGTTAAGATTTCATTAAAATCTACAATAAGCTGTTGTACCTCTTGAATGAAATCAATTAGGCCTTCAGGTATAAGAATAACACCATAATTATAACCAAGTTCTGCATGTTTACAGATTATATTTGTAATGTAATTTGTAACATTGTTCAGTGTTTGTTTCTTAGCAGCAACTTCTTCTCCAATATATCTGCAATTTCTAAAATTATTATCTTAATAAGATTATAACCGACAAGTTAAACCAGACCGACCCTACAAAAAACGGACCGACTAGACCTGAAAGACCGGTAAAATCTAGGGGTGTTCGTGGTACGGTAAAAGCCTGTACCATACCGTTTTGTACCGAAAATTAATGGTAATGGTTTACATTTTTTATTTACCGAAATCGAAACTATCGAAACCAAAATTACCGAATTTTTTGTGGTTGGTTTTGGTTTTAACATTTTTAAAATCGATTTATCGACTGTACCTACAATATTATATATATTATATAATCCATATAATAAAGGAGCATGATTTTTTAATTTAGAAAATATAAAAACACAATAAGGGCATGATTCATTTAAAGAAATAAAGGGTCAAGATTATCTCTCCCATTTTTATTATCCCGCCTAAACTTTCATCGGTAAACTCACTGTCCTTCATTACTTTCTCTCACTTCTTTTTCCTCTAATTACGCTCGAGAAGCATGGGAAGGACTAAGACTAATCCAAATACCCAAAAACTTCTCTCTCACATCTCTGCATCTCTCTTATGGTGATTCTCTCTCTCTCTCTCTCTCTCATCTTCTCCCCAACCGAAAAGCTTTCATGTTTAACGTTTAAAGTATGATTTCATCTTCTTCCCAACCAAAATTACTTTCCCCCACGCACTTTGTTGGTGGAGAAAGCTCCAACAATGGTGAATGTTTGGTTTTAATCTTGAGCTTCTGTGTTTCTGTGCGTTTTGTGGTTGAAATCTGGGGGTTTAATGTTTATCTAATATTAGTTTCAATCTGAACTTGTATCCCTCTTCATTTTTACAAAACCCGTACCTGTTGAGACCCGTTTCTTATTTCATTTCATTTTCCCTCTTAACCCGTGCTTGGAAGGTTGCCAGCAGATTTCCCAGTCTCTTTCAAGCTTTCTTTTATAATGCAACATCACACTTTTGGGTATTTGTTTATACAATAGTTTAACAGTTTTGTGTACAACTAATATTTGATGTTTACAACTAATATTTCTTTCAAACTTCACACTTTTGCTTACAACTAATATTTATTGTATAAACTTTATTTTTTTTTCATTTCACAGGTACGGAAAGAATATGGAATTTAACGAAAAAACGAACATGTAAAGAACGATCGGTACAGGTAAAGAAAGGTCGGTATTTCATTTCACAGGTAAAGAAAGAACAGTTCTGTTTTTTTTTCTTTTCAGCGGACTAAGTTCACTTCTACATGAGTGAACGAGAAACTTTTATTTTTCTTTCCACATCTTCATACTAAATTACTAACTTAATTTTTTATTTTTATTCTTTGGTGCAGGGTTATTTTTTTAAAACATATTGAATGAAGAGTAGTTTCTTTTCTACCTTCATTTTCCTTATTTAGCTGAAAAGAAAATCCTTTTATTTCTTTGAACTGATTTGGGTGCTGTTTCATGTTTTTTATTTGGGTGTTTTTTTATTTATTTAGGTGTTGTTTTGTTTGAACTGAGCGGTTTCAATCTTTCTTTTCCAGATCTATACAATATTTTTTCTGAGATCAAACACATTTTTCAGTTGGAGATAATTGTTTTAACTAATCTTTTTTGTAATAAACTCTTTCTACATTTGTATTATTTTTCAGATTCTAACAAATTCTCATTTTCCATTTTTATGCAGCGTTGTTGAGTAGAAAGATGCCTCCTAAAGAGAATGTGGACGACCCAAAGCCTTCGGAGGCGATTATGACGGGTAAAAATCCATTTCCAAAGAAGGTAATTGGATCTAATCTTAGGTATTTAGGCAGTTATGTACCGAGTATTACTAAAATTACCGCAAAGAGAAATTTACCGAAATTACCATATTTTGAAAAATCGATTTTACCGCAAAAAACTGATTTTACCGCTGTACCGCACGGTTTGGTTTTTGTTTATGAGTTGATGTACTGCCTGGTAAAACTGGTAATTTTGGTTTGATGATTTCAAAGTTGGTATGGTATTGGTATGGTCTATTTACCGACCAAACCGATCGATAACCAGCCCTAGTACAATCGGTCCCGTCTTGGTCCCTTTTTTTTTAGGACCGATTTAATCGGTTCGGTCCATAAAAATCCTAAAAACCGAATAGAACCGGACCGCGAACACCCCTACTGTGATCTACCAACCTTTCTCAACAAGTGTCGACATCTGTGTAACAACCCAGATTTATTTTTAAATGGGAATTTTTAAATTTATTTTGGAAATCGGAGAAAAATAAAATTTTGGATTTAATTATTTTTAATAATTAAATATATTGGTTTTTATGTTCGAAATTCGAAAAGTTAGATTACAAGACTCCTAATATGAGTATATATAAGTCTTGGGGCGTTTAGAAGAGTCCTCAAAGTATAAAACTCTCTAAGAGTTCTCGAAACATAAAACTCTCTAGAAAAATATATATAAAAAATATTCGACTGTCTGATCGGGTTGAAATTTTTTGTGCAGTTTCCTCTCGTCTTCAGCTATTATGCTCCCAAATTTCAGCCAATTCCAATGGTCCGATCCTCCGAAATATTTTTTTAGTGTTTGTATCTGATTAGAACTCTTTTTTTAATCAAACTCTTAATACTTTATATATCACATCAAATTCGTGGCTTGGCTTTTAAAAATCACTTTTTCATCAACTTTTCAACCAGAAGGCCTCTCCAAAATTATTCCCTTTTATCTACAAAACGTAGCCCTATTTCCTTCATCATTCAACCATAGATTTGGAGGCCTATTTGAGGTTATTTTGTGTTGGGACTAGAACGTAACTTGACTATTTTTTGCGAGGGGAACGCGATGGTGCAATGTGATTTTTGAGGCAGAATATATGTGATGATTCTTGTCATGATTTTGAGGTACGGGATTTACACAATATGCTCATAAATTCTCTCGAGAGTATTCCGTTTGTTTCATGTGTTATTTGCACTCATGTTGAATTGTGATATTCATTTGAGAGTTCTGAAATAATTGTTGGAATCTATTATGTTGATTCATTTAGATATTGAATTGTTGATTTGGACATCGTGTTATGAGATTTTAATATGGCCCGGAGAATGGGCACCCGTTGACAATCCAAAATTCGATATATGGCTTGAGAATACCTAGGGGAGGTGAGGTGAGGCCTGGTGACCCATTGATCTGTTGTTGAAAAATTAATATTGGTACAATGCTTGAGTATTACATTTGATTCGTATATGCGGATTCGTATTGTTGCGATTTATTCAGTGTGCTATTTATTTTTGAGCATCTATTCCTGTCATATTGTGTACTTTCTCGTATTTTCTTTCAGTGGCAGGTTAGCGTGGATTGGAACGCTAAGGTTTATTTAGAGGTTTATTTTAGAGCATGGATTGGAAGATTTATTTTTTTGATATATGAATTGGTGGTGTAATTAATTGGAGAATTGAGTATTTTGAGAGAAATATTATTGTAATTATTGTGAAAGTGTAACAATTTATAGATTTGTTACATTTAAATTATGGAATATAGATGCTCTATACTTATTGTGGATGGTTTTAGTTTAGTTTTTATTGTAGTAGCACGCCGAGTGTCCCTTTTCGAGCGCGCGGGGTGTTACAATCTGTCGTTAACTACTCCACTTAATTACCGATGGAAACTCTCTCGCCCAATCTTGCTACTGAGCCTTGATCACCTTATATACCCAAGCATGTTTCAATACCATTCACAATAACCAGCACTTATTTTCTAATTAGATCGTATATATTTGATTCCATCCTCGAGCTCCACTCATGACACCAAAGTAATGCATGTAGCTTATGCTTTCAAATTCATATATGCAGCATGGTGTTTGCCCATCCTAGGTGGTAACTACTATTCAAAAGCACAATCATCCAAGTCTTTCCATCTCCTTTACCCAAGATTAGGCCTGTAAATCGGCAAGGTGAGTCGGGCTTGCAATTGCTCAGGCTCAGTCCGAATTGAACTATGCCTTCCCAAGCCCGAGCTCAGCCCAAACTACAAACATAACCCTTGGCTCAAGCTTCGCTCACATTCTAAGTTTGGAAAGTTATAGTCCAAAAGAATACCAAAGTAAATATCTAAATCTTTACAAATCTATTGTCTAAATCGATTTATATATATATATATATATATAGATAGATTTTTTTTCATCAATCGGATTTGGGGATATTTTTCTTTTCCTGTTATTCTAGATTTAAATTTTGTTTTTCACACATTTAGATTTTTTTCAAGTTTTTAATCATTTTTTTCACACACGAGGTTTTTTTTTCTAAATTTTTGAAATAGTATTTTTTAGATTTTTTAGCTTTTTTTATTTTCCAGAAGATATTTTTTTACCACTTTCTAGATTTATTTTGATATAAAAAAAATTAATAGTTTTATCTTATTTTGGATTTTTTTTCCAATTATTTTGAATAGTATTTTGTAGAATTTTTAATTTTTTTGTATTCTCATAACATATTATACTATTTTTTTTAATCATTTTCTTTGACGTTTTAAATTTATATATTTTCTTATTTTTAATATGTATCTTGTAGTTTCCAAAATTTTAAATTATTTCCTGTCATTTTTTTAATTATTTCATACTTTGTAAATATTTTCCCTATTATTTTTAGACTTTTTTATAAGCTTTTCTATAAATTTTGAAGTGTTTTTTCTATTATTTTTAGATTTCAATGAAAAAATATGATCATTTTTTATTTTTAAATTTTTGTGTAATATATATATTTTTTCATTATTTCCAGATTTTTTTAAAAATATTCTCTAATTTTCATAGAATTTAACTAATTTTCTATAATTTGTAAAATTTTAAATATTTTTAAATGATTTATTTTGTAATTTATTTTTTTAACTTTTATAGTATTTTGGACAAAAAAACCACCATGTACATGGCATATGACCTACTTTTTCGTCCAAAAATTAACGGTGTTAACAACAAGGGGTTACTTGTAGTCCACTACACCAAAGAGAGGAATCTGGCATAGTTTTAAACGTGCCAGATCAAATCTGGCACGGTTTTGAACTGTGCCAGAATCAGGTGTTCCAAAATGGTCATTTTTTCCTGGCACGGCTCAAAAGTGTGCCAGATTTGACCAAACAGGAACACTTTTGGCACACTTTTAAATCGTGACAGAATTTGATATTTCTGGCACACTTTTGGCACAGTTCAAAACCGTGCCAAAATATGATACACTTTTGCCACGATTTTGAACTGTGCAAAATTTTTTATAAAAAGAAAAAAAAATAATTAATTGAAAGCACGAAAATTCACAAATTGAAAATATTGCACGTTGATGATAAACTAATGTACATACAAACTTCAAAATATTATAAGTCTTTAATAGTTCACACGCCAAAAAAAAATTGGGCGAAGTTTCCTCTATTTTCTGGACATTCCAAAACCTGCTAATACAAAACCACCCTAACATAAAGCCCGCACGACCACAAAATATAACAATTAACTTACAAAAGCAGCACGACTATAAAAGTAACAATAAAATTACAAAAGTTCGTACGACCATAACACAAAAAAAATAGAATCATGAATAAACCCCTTGTTGTAAACCATTGAGTTCTCTGTGTGTTCCACGTGAATAAATGCCAACGATAAAATGTTATCCTGCAAAAAAAATAGGATACAAAAAAGATACGATATTAGTAACCTAGTAATTTATAAAAAAAACTTACTCAAACTAAAAAATTACATATAGGATTGGTAATTATCATCATATTCTCAACCCGGGACTACGCGGTCAGTCCGTAAGAGTTACATTGGGTCCCGTACGAGGTGTTCGTGCCTCCTACGGGAACGTTTGGTGGCTAGTTTAGGTTTTCACCCTTAAACGACCTGTTTTTAAGTCCAAGTGTTATTTTTGCAAATTATAGTCATATTCTCAAATCGGGAGACCCGTGACTACGCGGTCAGTTCCTACAAGTTACATTGGTCCTGTGCGAGGTGTTCGTGCCTCCTACGGGTCCGTTTGGGGGCTGGTTTAGGTTTTCACCCTTTAACGACCTTTTTTTAAGTTTCAGAGTTAATTTTTGTAAATTATCGTCATATTCTCAAACCGGGAGACCCGAGATTGCGCGGTTAGTTCGTATAAGTTACATTGGTCCTGTGCGAGGTGTTCGTGCCTCTTACGGGTCCGTTTGGCGGCTAGTTTAGGTTTTCACCCTTTAACGACCTGTTTTTAAGTCTAAGTGTTGATTTTTGCAAATTATCGTCGTATTCTCAAACCGGGAGACCCGTGACTACGCGGTCAGCTCCTACAAGTTACATTGGTCCCGTTCGAGGTGTTCGTGCCTCTTACGGGTCCGTTTGGGGGTTGGTGTATGTTTTCACCTTTGACGACCTGTTTTTAAGTTTAAGTGTTGATTTTTGCAAATTGTCGTCATATTCTCAAATCGGGAGTCCCGAGACTACGCGGTCAGTTCGTACAAGTTACATTGGTCCCGTGCGAGGGGTTCATGCCTCTTACGGGTCCGTTTGGAGGCTGATTTAGGTTTTCACTCTTTATTGGCTTGTTTTTAAGTCTAAGTGTTGATTTTTGCAAATTATCGTCGTATTCTCAAATCGGGAGACCCGGGACTACGCGGTCAGTGCCTAGGGGTTACATTGGTCTCGTACGAGGTGTTCGTGCCTCCTACGGGGACGTTTGGTGGCTGGTTTAGGTTTTCACCTTTTAACGGTCTGTTTTCAAGTCTAAGTGTTATTTTTACAAATTATTGTCATATTCTCAAACCGGGAGACCCGCGACTACGCGGTCAGTTCGTACAAGTTACATTGGTCCCGTGCGAGATGTTCGTGCCCCTTATGGGGTCGTTTGGGGGCTGGTTTGGTTTTTCACCTTTTAACGGCCTGTTTTTAAGTCTAGGTGTTATTTTTATAAATTATCGTCATATTCTCAAACCAGGAGATCCGCGACTACTCGGTCAGTTCGTATAAGTTACATTGGTCTCATGCGAGGTGTTCGTGCCTCTTACGGGGCCCTTTCGGGGCTGGTTTGGGTTTTCACCCTTCAACGGCTTGTTTTTAAGTCTAAGTGTTGATTTTTACCAATTATCATCGTATTCTCAAACCGGGAGACCCGTGACTACGCGGTCAGTTCGAATAAGTTACATGGGTCCCGTACGAGGTGTTCATGCCTCTTACAGGGTCGTTTGGGGGTTAGTTTGAGTTTTCACCCTTTAACGGATTGTTTTAAAGTCTTAAGTGTTATTTTTGCAAATTATCGTCATATTCTCAAACCAGGAGATCCGCGACTACGCGATCAGTTCGTACATGTTACATTGGTCCCGTGCGAGGTGTTTGTGCCTCCCACGGGGACGTTTGGTGGCTGGTTTAGGTTTTCACCCATTAACGGCCTGTTTTTAAGTCTAAGTGTTATTTTTTCAAATCATCGTCATATCTCAAATCGGGAGACCCGTGACTACGCGATCAGTTCCTACAAGTTACATTGGTCCCGTGCGAGGTGTTCGTGCCTCTTACGGGTCCGTTTGGGGGTTGGTTTAGGCTTTCACCTTTAACGGCCTGTTTTTAAGTTTAAGTGTTAATTTTTATAAATTATCGTCGTATTCTCAAACTGGGAGACCCGGGACTACGTAGTCAGTTCGTACCCGTTACATTGGTCCCGTGCGAGTTGTTCGTGCCTCTTACGGGTCAGTTTGGGGGTTAGTCTAAGTTTTCACCCTTTATTGGCTTATTTTTAAGTGTTGATTTTTACAAATTGTTATCGTATTCTAAAACCGGGAGACCCAGGACTAAGCGGTCAGTTCCTACAAGTTACATTGGTCTCGTGCGAGGTGTTCGTGCCTCCTACGGGGACGTTTGGTGGCTGGTTTAAGTTTTCACCCTTTAACGGCCTGTTTTCAAGTCTAAGCGTTATTTTTGCAAATTATCGCCATATTCTCAAACTGGGAGACCCGCGACTACGCGATCAGTTCGTACAAGTTACATTGGTCCCGTGCGAGGTGTTCGTGCCCCTTACGGGGTCGTTCGGGGGCTGGTTGGGTTTTTACCCTTTAACGACTTGTTTTTAAGTCTAAGTGTTATTTTTGCAAATTATCGTCATATTCTCAAACTGGAAGATCCGCGACTATGCGGTCAGTTTGTACAAGTTACATTAGTCCCGTGCGAGGTATTCGTGCCTCTTACGGGACCGTTTGGGGGCTGGTTTGGGTTTTCACCCTTCAACGGCTTGTTTTTAAGTCTAAGTGTGAATTTTTACAAATTATCGTCGTATTCTCAAACCGAAAGACCCGTTACTATGCGGTTAGTTTGTCCAAGTTACATTGGTCCCGTACGAGGTGTTTGTGCTTCTTACGGGGTCGTTTGGGGGATGGTTTGAGTTTTCACCCTTTAACAGCTTATTTTTAAGTCTTAAGTGTTATTTTTACAAATTATCGTCATATTCTCAAACTGGGAGACCCGCGACTACGCGGTCAGTTCGTACATGTTACATTGGTCCCGTGCGAGGTGTTCGTGCCTCCTACGGGGACGTTTGGTGGCTGATTTGGGTTTTCACCCTTTAACGACTTGTTTTTAAGTCTTAAGTGTTATTTTTGCAAATTATCGTCATATTCTCAAACCGGGAGACCCACGACTATGCGGTTAGTTCGTACATGTTACATTGGTCCCGTGCGAGGTGTTCGTGCCTCTTACGGGTCCGTTTGGGGGTTGGTTTAGGTTTTCACCTTTAACGGCCTGTTTTTAAGTTTAAGTGTTGATTTTTGCAAATTATTTTTGTATTCTCAAACCAGGAGACTATGGACTACGCGGTCAGTTCGTACAAGTTACATTGGTCCCGTGCGAGGTGTTCGTGCCTCTTACGGATCCGTTTGGGGGATAGTTTAGGTTTTCACCCTTCAACGAATTCTTTTTAAGTCTAAGTATTGATTTTTGTAAATTATCGTCGTATTCTCAAACCTGGAGACCCGTGACTACGCGGTCAGTTCCTACAAGTTACACTGTTCTCGTGCGAGGTGTTCGTGCATCTTACGAGTCCGTTTGGGGGCTGGTTTGGGTTTTCACCCTTTGACGGCATGTTTTCATGTCTAAGTGTTATTTTTGCCAATCAACGTCATAATCTCAAATCGGGAGACCCGCGACTACGCGGTCAGTTCGTAGAAGTTACATTGGTCCCGTGCGAGGTGTTCTTGCCCCTTACGGGGTCGTTTGGGGGCTGGTTTAGGTTTTCACCCTTTAACGGCTTGTTTTTAAGTCTAAGTGTTATTTTTGTAAATTATCATCATATTCTCAAACCGGGAGACCCGCGACTACGCAGTCACTTCGTATAAGTTACATTGGTCCCGTGCGAGGTGCTCGTGCCTCTTACGGGGAGTTTAGGGTTTAGGGTTTAGGGCCGTTTGGGGGCTGGTTTGGGTTTTCACCCTTCAACGATCTTTTTTTAAGTCTAAGTGTTGATTTTTGCAAATTATCGTCGTATTCTCAAACCGGGAGATCCGTGACTACGCGGTCAGTTCGTACAAGTTACATTGGTCCCGTGCGAGGTGTTCGTGCCTCTTACGGGGTCGTTTGGGGGATGGTTTGGGTTTTCACCCTTTAACGGCTTGTTTTTAAGTCTTGAGGGTTATTTTTACAAATTATTGTCATATTCTCAAACCGGGAGACCCGCGACTACGCGGTCAGTTCGTACATGTTACATTGGTCCCGTTCGAGGTGTTCGTGCCTCCTACGGGGATGTTTGGTGGCTGGTTTAGGTTTTCGCCCTCTAACGGCCTGTTTTTAAGTCTAAGTGTTATTTTTGCAAATTATCGTCATATTCTCAAACCGGGAGATCCGTGACTACGCGGTCACTTCCTACAAGTTACATTGGTCCCGTGCGAGTTGTTCGTGCCTCCTACGGGTCCGTTTGGGGTCTGGTTTAGGTTTTTACCCTTTAACGACCTGTTTTTAAGTTTACGTGTTGATTTTTGCAAATTATCATCATATTCTCAAACCGGGAGACTCGGGATTACGCGGTCAGTTCGTACAAGTTACATTGGTCCCGTGCGAGGTGTTCGTGCCTCTTACGGGTCCGTTTGGCGACTGGTTTATTTTTTCACCCTTTAACTACCTGTTTTTAAGTCTAAGTATTGATTTTTATAAATTATCGTCGTATTCTCAAACCAGGAGACCCGTGACTACGCGGTCAGTTCCTACAAGTTACATTGTTCTCGTGCGAGGTGTTCATGCATCTTACGAGTCCATTTGGGGGCTGGTTTGGGTTTTCACCCTTTGACGGCTTGTTTTTAAGTCCAAGTGTTGATTTTTGCAAATTATCGTTGTATTCTCAAATCGGGAGACCCGGGACTATGCGGTCGGTTCCTACAAGTTATATTGGTTTCGTGCTAGGTGTTCATGCCTCCTACGGGGACGTTTGGTTGCTGATTTAGGTTTTCATCCTTTAACATTCTGTTTTCAAGTCTAAGTCCTATTTTTGCAAATTATCGTCATATTCTCAAACCGAGAGACCCGCGACTATGCGGTCAGTTCGTACAAGTTACATTGGTCCCGTGCGAGGTGTTCGTGCCCCTTACGGGGTCGTTTGGGGGTTGGTTTGGGTTTTCACCCTTTAACGGCTTGTTTTTGAGTCTAAGTGTTATGTTTGCAAATTATCGTCATATTCTCAAATCGGGAGACCCGCGACTACGCGGTCAGTTCGTACAAGTTACATCGGTTCCGTGCTAGATGTTCGTGCATCTTACGGCGCCGTTTGGGGTGGTTTAGATTTTCAACCTTTAACGGCCTATTTTTATAAGTCTAAGCATTATTTTTGCAAATTATCGTCGTATTCTCAAACCGGAAGACCCGTGACTATGCGGTTAGTTCCTATAAGCTACATTACCGTGCGAGGTATTCGTGCCTCCTACGGGTACGTTTGGGGGCTGGTTTGGGTTTTCATCCTCAAACGACTTGTTTTTAAGCCTAATCTACGTATTTTGAAATTATCGTCATATTGTCAAACGGGGAGACCCGCAAGTACGCGATCACTTCATTTGTTTATTCGTTAAATCCAACTTGTTTTAACATTTAAAATAAACTCAACAGCAGCAGCAAATTCCAAAACCAAACCAATAGCAAATCCCTTCCACCAATTTAACTAAATAAGCTCATAAAGTAAGCCATGAAGTGATTTTCAAACTTTAAATGGAATGATCAGTTATAGAATGAAAAAGACAAACTATAAATTCTGAGTAGAAATAATTCATTGCATTTTAAAATGTTAATAAATGGATACTAAATAATAGTTACCTGTAGTAACTTGATTAAGATTGGATGGAACTGGCCTGAGTTGAACCTTTGTAAAACAAAACCAAACAAATCACTGGCAGCCTATGCTGGCCTTTTGATCTCCAAACCTCCCCAATACCTGCATTCAATTCCCACCCAGCACTGGATCAAACTCTTTAATATTACAGTACCCATATATGATTATACACACACATGTGTGAAATAGAGATCAAAGATTGTGATGGAAGATGATCATGGTTAGTCTTTTTAAGAAAGTAGTCTATGAAAGAACTTGGGATCTCCATTCAAGGTGCTCAAAACAAGAAGCGCCATTCTTTGTATGGTTTTGCCTTCAAATAAAAACTTGGGATCTCCTACCTACTCACAAAAAAATAAACACATCTTAAAGAAAAGTGTACACAGATAGATCATATCGGTAGAGATTTGCTATAGTACTAGTAAAAGCATCTCCAACATCAACCTCAAAAGTTACTTTCACTCCTCGAGGTAAAGAAACAATATTACAATCAAAAGCACAAAAAGACAAAAATGAACATATTTTTCAGATTAAGATTTCAGCCTTCAAATTTGAGACTTCAAATTCAGATGAAAAAATAAACACAACCTAAATAAAAGTGTACGCAAATAGATCATATAAGTAGAGATTTGTTATATTACTATTAAAAGCATATCCAACATTAACCTAAAATGCTACTTTCACTCCTCAAGAGGTAGGGAAAAAAAGTTTCTAATCAACTGTATGATACAATCAAA
The DNA here is from genome assembly GCA_949130495.1 of Sambucus nigra. Taxonomy (NCBI): domain Eukaryota; kingdom Viridiplantae; phylum Streptophyta; class Magnoliopsida; order Dipsacales; family Adoxaceae; genus Sambucus; species Sambucus nigra. Next base: position 355,176,547 of record OX422221.1, read on the forward strand.
AGCACAAAAAGACATAAAAACGAACATATTTTTCAGATTCAGATTTCAAAATTCAGATGAAAAAATAAACGCAACCTCAATAAAAGCGTATGCAAATATATCATATATGTAGAGATTGGTTATAATACTATTAAAACCATCTCCAACATTAACCTAAAAAGTTAATTTCAATCCTCGGAGCTAAAAAAAAAACAGTTCAAATCAACAACATAACACAATCAAAAGCACAAAAAACAGTTTAACGATTAAAGGGGCAAAATACAATACCTGCCGATCCAGAAAGGGAGAGAGGCATCGAGGATTTTAGCTGAGAAAACGCAAATCACAGCTGGAAAGAAAATCCGGCTTAAAAAAAAACAGCGTAAGGGAGACAAAGAGCTAATGTGAGTGTGTGGACGAATATATAGACTGGGATCGAAACGAAAAACGAAATGAAAAACGAAGGACCTATTTACCTTACGGTCGACGATCGTTTGCTGGTAAAGTCGGTGGTCGTTTGCTGGTCATTTACGGTGCTCGGTCTGGTCGTTTGCTGGTCGATCCAATTAACACAGGGATTTTTTTATGAAAAACGAAGAAGGTTTGCTGTTGATGAAGAAAATGGACGAGAGAGAGAGAAGGCGACGACCAAAGAGAGGGGACCCGTGAAAATGAGAGAGAGGAACGAGCGGGAGACCAAAAGTGAGATTAGTATTTTTTAGGGGGAATTATATATTTTAGTTAAGTGTGCTCAATTCTGGCACACTTTTTAAGAGTGCCAAATTTTGGCACTGTTTAAAAGTGTGCCAGATTGTTATTAAACCGTGCCAGAATTTGGCACAGTTTTAAACTGTACCAGATTTTTAATATCAAAGTGTGCCAAATTGTTGTTTTTGGTGTGGTGGTCATTTAGGAAGTTCAGGATGTTAATTGTCAAAAATAAAATTTCGCATAATAAAGTGAAACGAAATAAAGTTAAGGTGAAAAGTGTAATTAACCATACAAATAATGTCTCTACATATTTTGTGAAAACATAATAGTTCTAAATCATGAGCGGGGTAATTTATGGATTTTCAAATGACGAGAAGTCTAAACTACGTAAGCTTTAAATGCATCAATACCCTCCTTAATCTTGCCTAGACTCATCGAAACAGATCATGTGCCATTTAACTCTCTTACGAAGCACCAAAATTTGGTATGATGGTCAAATGCTTTTTTCATTTCCTTTAAGGCAACTTCACAATATTCATCCTAATAAAAACCAACACCTTTCTAAGTGAGACGCGTTAACAATACGGAAATTCTTGGAAAATTCTAGATAGAATGATGATAACAACATGACAGTCTTACAAAAAAGTAATTTATGGTTCTTAGTCCACACAAAATAACTCTTTTTTATGATTTATTTTTGTACGCAACAAAATGATATCGATTATAGCTACGCAAACAATGGATATCTTATTATCATAACAATCCATGATTACGTGAAAGATACTTTCCCAATTCATATTGAGAATGATACCGAAGTCATTATTGTTATAACAACATTATTATTGCCATTACTAAGTCCCGGAGACTAAGTGAACATTTCCTACATATACTAGCACGGAGCCCGTGCAATGCGCGAGCGTAAATGTATAATACGAACAGATTTGAAGAAATAAATAGTATTTTATTCAAAAGGTTCTATCGAGAACGGGATCAAATCTAGTATAATTCAAACGAATGCAAGTGATACTTCCATGGACTAACCTACTGCAAGAAAACAACCCATGAATACCCTTCTTCCCTCAAGTAAGTAATGGTAGACAAAGTGTAGCTAGTTTTGTTGCAGCCTCTAACGAATTTGATGAGCATCGACATGACAACATTGATGTATTTCTCTTTGTGGATATTTTCCCTATATTCAAAGTCATTATATACTTTTCAAGAATAAACCTTGTATGTGTCTCTGTGAGTGTGTGTGTGTATATATATATATATATATAAAGAGAGAGAGAGAGAGAGAGAGAGAGAGAGAGAGAGAGGGGTTTACTTGCTATGGAAGTGGATATGGGGGAGTGATGAAGAAGGATGGCTAGTTTGTAAGGCTGGTGGAGGAGGGAGAGTTCCATGAAGCCTCTTGGAGTGATAGTTAGAAGATAGAAATGTGAAAGGAAAAAAATATCAATTAGTGGTTGGGTTCTGTTTTTGTTATATACGACGTGAAATAGGAAAATAAGAGATTTATAATGCCTCGATCTGTTTGTTTATGAAGTTCTCTACATACTCATCTCTGAATATTTTGATTTAGAGTTCTTTCTAGACTATAATTACTTTGGTTGGGTAATTTTTTTTACTGTGGTTCTCTTTATTTTTCACATGATTTACTATTGTATTCTTAACACCAAACTTTGAACCACACAATTTTCACAGGGAGTTAAAACTCCAATTCTATTGGAAAACATTATAAAAAAAAATACATTAGTATTATGGTAACCATAAAAACTCAACTGAATAACACATCCCATTGGTAACTTTGATTACACAAACATTCATTAAAATCATATGCCAAAGAATAATGATTTTGTCAATTAGTCTAATTTAGGCATAACAATGCATATAAAAATCTCATAATCATTCTCATATTTTCTTATACATATGATTATGTTATCTAGTCATATATAGCAACTAACATAAACCACCTAAAGCAACAAACCCTTTCTCAATTTGATCTAGACGTAATGAAATCTTTCACTTCAAAGTAAAATCACAAAACATTAATCAGACCCTTCTTTTTCTTAACCTGTGAAATCTACAATTTTCTATTGGAGTTTCTCATAGGCCCAAACAAAGTTAATTTTGAATCTCTAAAACCAAAGGAATACTACAAATATAACACTTCTCTCAAGATATTAAAACTCAAATCATCAACACAAACAAACTTCAAATGATTTCTAGTTTACCTAGTGTCTGGTACAAAAAGTATCTATCCTTGTCATTTCCACCATTTGATTTTTACCTTATGCTTATTATAGTAGTCTTTTCCAAATATTAACCTGTTCAGTGTCTCCATAAGCAGCCACCATGACATTAATTATGTCTGATGCCTTCACATCCAAGATTTAACAAACATCAACTTGTATTAATCCACTTGTATGTTAAGCATTAACCCACTTACCCACTTATACCTTATGCTTTAGGGCACTTATAACCTATGCATTAACCCACTTATACCTTATTCATCAATATACATGTACGTGATGCATTAACCAATATGTACCTTATGCATGGGATTAAGTTCAATTATATCTTCATTTAAATCAAGGGGTAAAATCAAAACAACCCTAAATGTAATAGAAGTGAAATTAACATAAAATGGGTATAAAAACCCCAAATAGAAAAATTCAAAACAAATAAATTATATCTGCCCAAACTTTGAAACATAACATGGACAATCAAATCCTTTAATAGCCTAAAATAATACTCATCTTAGTTAGGTCTATAAGGAACAAAAAAATCAAAACGGGTCTGATCCAAACTACTTACTCAATAATAAAAAAATTCACATAAAAATGTATTTATAAAAATAATTAATTTTTTAAAAAAGTTTATTTTATTAAATAATTTTTATTTTTGCAAAAAACTGTAATTTTTTTTTGTTATGTAAAATAGTTAAAACTATTATTTACTTTTTAAAATAGTGTAATTTTTTAATTGTATTTTTATTTACACTTTTAAATAATTTAAGCACTTTTTAATCCACTTTTTAATATCCTTTTGGAACATTTTTTATTTTGATAGCATTATTTTTATTGAGAGAGATGGAGAGGTAGGAAGAGAAGAGATGGATGGAGAGAAAGGAAAGGACGGAATAAAGAGACTAAGCATTTAATAATGGATCATATATCAAAAAGTTTCTCAAACATTTTTTAATAAACGTTACTTATAAAAATACTAAAAAAAAGAGCTCTGAGAGTGAAGGGGGGAAGTGGGGTGGGGTGAGGGTGCCACAAGCGCAGACCTTTAAAAATAAGAGTATTAATTAAATGGGAGTTTAAGAGAAATTCTGATGGGGCATATACCAAATTGTTCCTCGAATATTTTTTAATACACATTTAGTCAAGTCTTTTTATTTTGTTCCAAAAAGTCTTTCACCATGCCGCTGACTTTTGACCTTTAGCTTTAAAGATAAAAGAATAAGGGACTTTTGATACAAAATAGAAAGCTTGGACTAAATGTGTATTAGAAAATGTTTGAAGGACTTTTTAGCATTTGATTCAATTATGATATAAAATAAAAAGGTTCGAACTAAATATATATTAAAATTATTTGAAAGACTTTTTCATAATTAATCCATTTTAAAACCCACAAAAATCAATCAGATTTTTCCATCTTCTCTTTCATCTCCCTTGTCTCTTTTTTTCCTCCATAACCAAGAAACGCATTTGAACCATCCTTGTACTACCATCTCTTGTATCACCATAAACCCACTTGTTAAACCACCCTTAAAAGCTGCCGCCAACCACCACCTTATAACCTCTCCCGCGACCCACTTAACGTCCTTACCTACCTGCCTTAAAAACCCGCCGGATAATACCCACTCTGGCGGCCAAACCGCAACCACCCTTACAACCCCGGTGACCTCCAGTCATAACTTCGACCACCTTCATCACTTGAACCCACCGACCAACCTTACACCTCCCTGACCCAGTGATCTGCAACCCAACACCTGCTAAACTGCCAAAGACCATATGACGGCGACCCTTTACCAACTCCGACCACAAAATCTCCGACTCTCAAAAACCATAACCCACATAAGCCTTTTATACCCTTTCCAAATCACATTTTCTTCCACTCATTATTTTTAACCCCCAAACCATAACCCATATTTTCTTTTACTTGTGTTTGAAAATAATGAAGGTAAATTAAAAAAAAAAGAAAAAAAAGAAACCTCTCTACGGAGATAACAGAGGTCACTTGAAGATGTCAAAGCGGTGTCATGAAATGCAGATAAATAAAAAAAAGACAAATTCTACATATATTTGTACAAAACTGTATTAATATTAATGCTTATGAAAAAATCAGAACAGGGACTTGATAGACTTGGGTTGCCTAGCCATTGAAGACGTTGCTTTCTCTGTCTTCCTCGCAGCCTTAACCATTTTCTTCATAGGCTTCACCGCTTTTTGAGCGGAGGTAGCTTTACAATAATGAGATAAACTTCTTGCTGAACATTAGGCCTACTGCCTCCTTTGTAGATGATAGCAATTATTATGAAAAAAATTAGAAATTAGACATTGAAGAATTGGACTGATCTTCACGTAAGGTTTCTTATTCAAGTAAAAAGATAAGTGCAATTGATTTCCTTTACCATTTAGTTCTAGTGCAACTGAAAGCCATTGATCCCTTGCCTGAGTGTTTATTCTTCTTTTGTACCTATATTATGTAAGACGTCAGTATACCAAACGGGAAAGTGAAGAGACTTTTTTGGTACAAAGTTAAGAGTCTATGAATCGATTGTAAATAAAGACTCATAGATAAAAGGAGAAAAGAAGAAAAGGAAAGGTCAGAATATTTGGGTCTTGAGAACTGAAATGGCAGACATAGATAAAATGAGAAGATGCAAGGTTGGAGCGAGAGAAATAAAAATTAGAATAGATTAGTGACATTGTCCACGTGGAAGTCCGAATGAAAAGAATAAATAACTCATGTATTCAACCGAAAAGGTTTCTTGGAGAAAAATCTGAAGAATCAATTTGATCTCAATTTGCAGCCAGCGTACGTGGATAGGCGGGATGCTTTACACTTTAAATGCTTGTATACATTTTAGAGATAGATAATAAATGCTTTGCTTATGTGGATAGGATGGTTGAAGAGGAGTTTTAATGCCTTGTTTTGTATTTTATTGTAATAAGAGATAACTAGGGGTAAGCCCGCGTATGTGACAAATTTGCGATTTTTAATATAGGATTTCGTAATATAGTAGACTTGATGTAAACCCGTTGTGTCGTATCATGTTTGTGTCACAATTGGAATTCATGTTTTACATAGATCAAACCATATTAACGAGTGCATAAAATGAGAATTCAATATTTGTACATCTTCATAACAATATAAAATAAAATTATTTAGTATGTCGCTTGGAATTCGATTCATTCATGTAAGGTAGAAAAAATAAATTATTTCGTGTCTTGATTAATTCGTTTTTAACAAAATGTGTATGGAGAAAGAAGTTGCAGAACCAAGAGCGCATAGATAAGGCATAAGTGCCATTGTCCAACAACGAAATAAAATACAATAATAACTTTACAATGTCTATACAAAAAGTAAAGGATCCAAACCATAAGGGTATGGAACCAAACAACAAAACATCGTCCCAATAAACGGAACCAAGTCAGCATAGGCAATCAATATATAAACAATAAGGGTTCGTTTGATTGACAATAGGCAAAAGAGTGGGTATAACAAATTTTACCGTGACAAATTTTACCTAGTTTTTTTCACATGAGGCTATCAAACAACCATTAGACGAAATTAAAGTCAAGCCAATTAGTTTATTTAAAAGCAATTTTTATATTCTATTCAAAAATGTTAAAAACTTTTTTTACAATATTTATATATTACGATTTTTTTTAAAAATTGTAAAACATTTTCTTAACAATTTTTTATGATATTAAAAACAGTTTTTAAAATATTACAAAAATATTTTTTAAATATTCACAACAGTTTTTTTAACTATTTAAAATAATTTTTAAAATTGTTTTATATTACGATTTTTAAAAAAAATTGTAAAACATTTTGTTAACAATTTTCATAATATTAAAAACAGTTTTTAAAATATTAAAAAATAATTTTTAAATATTCATAACAGTTTTTTTAACTATTTAAAATCGTTTTTAAATTATATTCAAAACAGTTTTTAAAAATGTTAAAAACCATTTTTACAATATTTTTATATTAGAGCTTTTAAAAAAATTTGTAAAACATTTTCTTAACAATTTTTTATAATATTAAAAATAGTTTTAAAACATTACAAAATAGTTTTTAAATATTCATTACAGTTTTTTTATTATTTAAATTATTTTTTAAAACATTAAAACCGTTTTAGAGGTTAGCAAATTTGTTGGCAAATATTTCTCTTTCAAATATGTGAAGTTTGTCAACAACTTATGCATAAAGGGTGTTGTACACTGACAAATAATGAGACGACAAATTGTGCAACCAAACAGCGAAAAAGTGTGAATTCTCATATTTGCCAACTTTTTGACATTTGTCTAAGCAAAAAAACCAACCAAACGGACTCTAAAGGAATACCTATCCAGCTAAAGCTAACGCTTTAGAGAAAACAAATAATAAAAAATGGAGCGCATCGGCTCAACCGAATTCCAACACACTGAAAGAAGGGGCCAAGAAGCAATCGGGTACCACCCGAACCAAACGAATAGCTCGAAGGCTAAAGAGTACCAATTCAAACAAGACATCAATCACAAGGCGGGAAAAATATTGGCAACAAAAAAGCAAGTACGACCCGAGTCTTGACCCATGCCTAACCAGCGCCGAAGAATTGATAGAATGACCAAGATCAATATCAACCCATTATCATCCATACCTGCACAACACATTAACACTAAAAAGCTGAAACAGATGGATGCCCGGTAACTGCTTGTCAAACTTAACCCATTATCACCCATACCTGCAAATCAATATCAAAACCAACACATGATAATTTTGAAACCTAGTCGATGATTTCGAAACCCCCAAAATATGAATCTATTAGTCATATTAAGGACAAAAATGAGTATGGATCAAAAGAAATAAAATGCAAACCAAAAAGCGGGTCTTAATTTATACCAGGGCCTAAAATAAATCAAGTGTTTGATTTAAATAATATTTCTTAACTAAAGATTAAACTAAAATTAAGATATAAATTTAAAAGACTTTCAATTACAATCAATTTGGAGTTCTCTACTAATCTGTACCTAATAAAAACATTCTTACACAACAAAAAAATTCATGAACAATATTAACGATTAAATATAAACTAGAATAAATTTTTTGAAGGAACTTACCAAGTAAATGAGAGGAGTTCGCCAGGGCCCAGAATCTGTCTATTTCGTTTACGTAAATCCTTATGTTATTATTGATTTTCTATGGAATAGACTAAATATCACCTTTATCTGCGCTCATGAGAATAACCTCCCATTAGTAGAACATTGAAGATGAAACAACCATTTTAAACCATAGGCAAGTGCATGTTGAGACCTTGATGTCCAATTCAGCCGCCTTATATATATAAATAGATAGATACACGTAGCACACACAAAGCCACTTGAACAATCATTGACACCCTGTTCTTTTTCCCCATATTATAAACTGAAATTAATTAACAAATAAGTGGAGAACACTGTTTTTTCTCCCATCCGGTTCATTCGATTAACAAAAATATGCTAAAGTAAAGGTCAAATGATTGACGTGATATCGGGACTCTCTCCTTTTGTATTTACAATTTTTGTTCCCATTAACATTTTCTGAGCTACAGTTTTATAACTCTCAACTTGGATTTATTTGCTCCTTAAACATGTAAACAAATTCAGCGCTCCTAAAAATTAAGCGTCCTAGATTTTTTTCAACCTTGTACCTGCGATTGCTGAAAAATTGGGAAAGAAGTTGAATCTATGAAATACCATTTCTACAACAATGCAATCCAAGACGACAGTAACAAAACTGAAAAAAAATGCAAGAGCAAACCAAATCTTACAATTTGCTTTATGCCCTTTTCTTCCTTCGTTTCACCTCTCGATAATTCACGTTTTGCAAAATGGACACATTGTATAGTTAAGAAATCACTCATAAGAACAGTAAATTTGAACCTGGCACAAACGCAGTAACAAAAACAACCTATGTGAAGTCGCAATATAAATACAATAATTCTTCACAGTAAAACGATATTGTGTAGGATGCGTAGAAATAGCTCTCGTCCCAATAAAATAAACAAACGTTAAAACTAAAAATTAAGCATACTAACATTAACCATGACAGAAATTTTCATAACAGATACCAGTACAATACATCTTTATGCTGGGACCAAGGTTTTAAAAGGCGAATCGAGGCGCACCTGGAGGAGAGGCGGAAGCTAGCAAGGCAGAGGCGCACGCCTCTAGGGGACTGAACTGAGGCTTGCGCCTTGTATAGAAGAGGCGTCCGCCTTGAGGCGTATGAGGAGTCCGCCTCATATTTTGATGTTGATTTACCAAAAAATGAAGTCACATGGGATTTTGCTTAAAAAGAAAAAGTCGTACGAAGGTAAAAAACCAAAAACCCTAACCGCTGATAAAAAACCAAACGAAATACCACCGAAAGACCTCCGATTGGCTTCTCTAGCAGAAACGGACCACCGATCATCTTCTCCAGCAGAAATCGATAGTCGTACGAGGTAATTTCATCTTCTCCGATGTTTTTTTAGTTATTTCAGCTCTCTCTATATATCGATATATGTATATATGTATTTTACTGCTCTATATATATGTAAATATATATACGTATTTATGTATTTTACTTATATATGTATATTACTTATATTTTTTTGCTGCTGTATATATATATATATATATATATATATATATATATATATATATATACATACATATAATTCTGTATATATATGTATACAGAATTATATATTCTGTTTTTAATACATATGTATATATATATATATTCTGTTTTTATATATATATGTATACAGAATATATATATATATATCTATATATATTATGTTTTTTTTATATATTTATATATTATGTTTTTTTATATATATATGGCTTTAATGCTAACACAAAATCTATATTATTGTAGTGAGTTGCCATTATGCCAAATAGGAAGGATCCCACTTGAAAATACGGGAAGGAGGTGGAATTGTCGGATAAGGGTTACAAATATATTGAATGTGGCTTTGCGAAAAAAATATTAAAGGTGGGGTTAAGCGAATGAAGGACCATCTTGCGTGTACCAAGCTTAATGTGGCTAAATGTGTGAAGGTACCTCTGGAGGTTAGCCAAGAGATGAAAGATTTTTTGATGAAGGGTGTTGATGTTAAGCAAGCGAAAAGAAGAGAAGAAGAGGAAAGGATTAATAATGCCTCTTATTACAACAGTCAATCATTTGGAGGGTCAAACAAGGGTAGTGGTTCTACGAGGGGAATTCGAGGACCAATGGATCGTTTTATTATCAATGTTGATGATGATAGTGCAGCAACTATAATAGACAAGGGACACGAAAAAGATCTTCGCAATCAAACGTGTTTAGATGTTGGAAGTTTTTTTTTTTGAAAATGGTATTCCTTTCAATGTAGCAAGTAGTCCTTCTTTTGTGAACATGTGTCGGGCAATTGGGAAATTTGATCGTGGTTTCAAGCCTCATACACCTCATGAACTTAGCACGTGGATTTTGAAGAAGGAAGAGGAGACGACAAATGAAATTGTTAGTGAGGTGAAAAAGACATGGGCACAAACCGGGGTTTTCATATTAACTGACCGGTGGAAAGATATTCGAGGGAGGAGTTTGATAAATTTTCTTGTCAACAACCATATGGTACTGTTTTTTAAAATCTGTGGATGCATCCGATGCCATTAAAGATGCTAATTTACTGTTTAAGCTACTTGATGATGTTGTGGAGGAAGTTGGGGAGGATATTGTTATCCAAGTTGTGACAGACAATGCATTGAACTATAAAGCAACAGAAAGTAAGTTAATGGAGAAGAGAAAACGGCTTTGGTGGACGCCGTGTGCCGCATATTGCATAGATTTAATGTTAGAGAAGCTTGAAAATTTGCCTCAGCACAAGAATGCGTTGCTTAAAGCGAAAAAGGTAATACATTAGTATTTTTTATATCAATTTCTTAATATATTATATATTTTCCATAATTTGATTTATAATTTAAGTATTACAATACTTTTTATGATGGTTAGGTGAGCAATTTTATTTACAATCATGGATGGGTGTTGGCATTGATGAGGAAAAACACCAACAAGGATCTTGTTCATCCAACTGCAACTAGATTTTCCACTGCATATTTGACATTACAAAGTATGTATGGGTTGAGGCAAGGATTGGAGGCGATGTTTACCTCTAAAGATTGGGCATAATGTAGTTGGACAAACAAGCCAGAAGGGAAGGAAGCAAAAAAGATTATTTTGCGAGATATCAGTTTTTGGGGTAGTGTGGCTTATGCAATTAAGACCACAAAGCCTCTTGTTAGTGTATTGAGGATGATAGATTCTGAAAAGATGCTGGGAATGGGATTTCTCTATGGTGCTATGGATAAAGCCAAGGAGGAGATAGCAAAAAATTTGGATAATGACGAGGGGGCATATAAGGAGTTGTGGAATATCATTGACGAGAAATGGGATTTCCAATTGCATCGTCATTTGCACCTGACAGCATATTTTCTAAATCCCCACTTCCAATATGATGAGAATTTCTCCACGCATTTTGAGATTAAGTCAAGATTGTACATTTGCATGGACAAACTCATCACCGATCCAGTGGAGAGGGAAAAAGCTGATTTACAATTGGATGTGTTTCGAAGGAGAGAGGGAATGTTTGGGTATTCACAGGCGAAACTTACGTGTAAGAAAATGAGTCCCGGTAAGTACATAAATTATTGAAGTTAATTTTTTTAAGTTAATATTTTTAAAATTTTACTTAATGTAAATACTTTCTTTCAGCTGATTAGTGGATTCGATTCAGAGATGAAACCCCAGAATTGACAAGTTTCGCTGTGAAAGTTTTAAGTTTAACTTGTTCATCCTCCTCTTGTGAGTATAACTGGAGTACGTTTAATCAGGTAATTAATATTTATGAATAAATTCTCGCTCTACGAATAAAGTTATAATATTATGACTAACTTTACAAAAATTTATAATAGATACATATAAAGAGGAGAAATCGTTTGACAACATCGAAGCTCAAGACGCTCGTCTACATCATGTATAACAAAAAATTGAAAGATAGGCACTTGATGAAAAAGGCAATTAAGGAAGACCAGGATCCGTTGGTCATTGACATTGTGCCTTCCGACGATGAGTGGGTTGCCGAGCCATCCAATGGATGCCAAAGCGATGAATCGGGGTTGACAACTGAGGGGGGCACGAGTATACAAGTGCAACAAAAAAAAGTAGAAGGTCGAAGAGTTCAAAAACTACGAGAAAAGGTCTAAAATATTATTTATACTTGTCTTCTTTATTTTACTAATTTCAAACAAACAACATAACTAATTTTTAAACTTATTATTTATTAGATAAAGGAAAAGGATTGCACTTGGTGGATGAAGAAGAGGAGTGGGAGGATCTCAACTCAGACGAGGAGGATAATGGACTGATTCGATATGCAGATGATTCCATGGATGATCCTCCAAGCGATGATGATGGGGATGGAGGTGGAGATGAAGCATATTATCCATTTTCCCGGCCATTGGATACCGATGATCCACTACTTAATATAGAGTGATGATACATTGTTTGTTTTGTTTTGGGCTATGGTTTGGTGATACACTATACTTTGTTATGGTTTGGTGATGGTGATGGTGATTTTCATTATGGATTTATTTTCTCTTGATGGTATAATATGTATTGTGATGATGACATTATGGTGTTATTATTTGTATTGTGTTGTGTAATCAATTTTACATCGTTTGTTTTCATGACAGTTGTGATACTTAATTTGTTCCTCGTTTAATTACTAATTTTATATCAATTTTTAGTTACTTTTGTGGAAAAAGTTGAGGCTTACGCCTCGGACCGCCTCGCCTCACAGAGGTAAAACGCCTCAACTACGCCTCGCGCCTTTTAAAACCTTGGCTGGGACAAACCCTAAGGCCAAGGGAGGTGACACAGGCGAAAATCCAAACCTTAGCGACGAAGTCCAGGATCTCACGCACCTCCACATCAAAATAGTAGTTGCTAAACGACCATAGACACCAAAAATAACAACTGCCAAAATCAAAACTCATTGGGTGGCCTTTGTGGAGAGAGTCAACGACTGTTGGGATTATATGGTAGGGGTTTAAAAGGAAGGGATTGTGTAAACGAAGGGCCAAGAGAGAATGTGAAGAGGCATGAGCCGTGGCCGTGTACTTCAATTTTATATAAATGGTCTTACGTGAATAGCCTTGTTGAATACAAATCCTAAATGCATTTTAGAGTAACTAGGTTAGAACCCCGCGCTATGCGTGGGTTAGTAAACAATTTAGTGTATAAATGTAGTTGGAAACTTGTCATTGATAAAAATAACAACTTAAAGCATTCGTCGGCAAATATGCTAACAAGGATTAAACTCTCCAATATCTAATATAATATATACTTTTATTGTGTCTTTTATTTATGAACTTAGTAAAAAACAATACAAAAATGAGTAAAATTGTTTTGAAAAAAATAAGTTCAAAGACGCAAGTAGGAAGTACAATCCACCCACCCTACTCAACAGTATGGTGATTCATTTAATCATCTTTTCTATTTTGTAACATATAAATAAAATAAATACAAGAATCATATATACAAACTGGTTCATAATTTTGTAAGCTTGATAGTAATTTTGTAATGGTAATTGCTTCAATTTTGGGAAAATTCTTTATGACAACTAATACACTCAAACAGAATATTAGTAAACATTTTAAATGTTATTTTGATTTTTCCTCTATTCCTTCCAAAACTAATTTTACATTATTTCTTTTACAAATATGCACTCCAATTAACAAACCCAATGTATTTTACGTCACTAAATAAAAAGAATTTTACTTATTTGTTGTAAACTGAAACCGCTACTCATTTCATACAATTTGTTCAAAATTTCAAGTACCCATCAGCAGCCATCTCAGACTCCTACTTGAGGTCAACCACAATGATCTTGATCTCCAAATCCCAAATCTTGACACTGATTCTGTAAAGAGGACGACACTCATAAAATATTAAAGAATAAATCTTGTAAAAAAAAGACAAAGATTAAAAAAAAAAGTAGTACACCACGAACGTTTTTTCAAATAAACTAATATAATAACTTTAACATAAATAATAGAGAAATGAAAATTACAGATACACAAAACTCATTTCTGAGTCAACTAATAAACTAAAATATGATAAAATATGATAAAATACAAATCTAAAAAAATGGGTTCAAATACGTAGATCTAAAACAGCTAAATGTGGATCTAAATGGATTCGAATATGTAGATCTAAAATCTTATCAAAATATACATATTTCTGGGTATAATAAAATGAAAAAAAAAGAGGAAGAAAAAACCTCTTATTGCAAATTCACGATTAAACCACCTCGTGCTCCATCAAAACCGGTGTCGCCACCTTTATTTCACTCGCCCATTTCTTCTTCTTCAGAACCTCTTCGCACGTGGCGCACTTTTATCTCTCGGGTCTTCTGTTTGATGGATATCCATCGATAACGGGTCGGTTGTTCGGAGTAATGGGTGGTCCCCGTCGGTAATGCGTTTGGTTTGGGGTATTGGGAGTTGTAGAGAGAGAAGTTGATGGGGTCTAACCCACTTCAAAAGAGATAGAAGAAGGACCGCTCTCCCTATCTCTGTCTCTTTAGTAGAGAAAAACCAAACTATAAAACCCAACACCATTACCAGATACACAAAAAGGAAATTGGATTTTCCACCACCACTCGGGGATGATTATTATAAATTGGTTTCCATTAATGGTGATTGGTTTCATTAATGAAATTATTCATTAATTACTCCATTTTAGATCACGTGTAAAATTTGAAATTGAATCATTTCACTTCACTGCTCTTCTCTCTCTTCCCCTCCCTTCACCCTCCCCCTCCCCCTCTCCACCTCTCTCTCTTAATTTGCTTTAATATTTTTTTTCCCTCATAAAATCTTAATATCAATTTTAGATTACCAAACATTGCGTAAAATTGGATTTAAACTCATTTCAAATCCACTCATTTACAATTCACTAGTTCACAATTCACTAATTTGCATAATCAAACAATTTGCGCAACCAAATATGGCCTATTTGGTTCAAACGTATTTGAAGGGAAAGAAGAGAGACAAATGGGGTTGGGAGACTCAGTGGGTTATAAATTTGTTCTACGCTTTCTCATTTTTATTTTATTTTATTTTATACCCTCATTCAGTGGAGCTGTAACCAAAACCTACCCAATAATGTTTGGGAAAGGAAGAGAGAAGAAACTTGGGAAAGGAAGAGACAAATGTATGAATGGTAGCCTAAGTCTCTATGAAGATAAATGAATGGCACCTCAAGTGGATATATATTTTCGATAGAAAACAGCGTAATAGAAAGGAGCTTACGTGGATAGCTCATTATAGAGATAAACTAGGTTTCATCCCCGCGCAATGCGCATGCGCTATTTAATCCTTATTTTAATGTCTTAACCAAAATCAACAGACATCAAAATTCAAAATTTCAAAACCCATCAAAATTTTAATTTCAATTTAAAATTTCACTAAGTTGCACGTGTTTCTTTTTTCCTACCAGGAGAAGAATATAGCTTTTACTCATTTAATCACATATTTTGTTGATTTCCTTCTTTTTTATTCTTTTCTTTGGGGCGAAAGAGATTAGAAGACATCAATATATCTTTGGGTCAAATATCAAAAAGTCCCTAAAACATTTTTTAATACACATTTAGTCCAAGGCTTTTATTTTGTACCAAAAAGTCCCTTATTCTCTTACTTGTAAAGGTTCGGGCCAACGACGTGGTGAAGAACTTTTTGGAGCAAAATAAAAATGTTTGGATTAAATGTGTATTAAAAAATGTTCAAGAGACTATTTGATATATGCCCCTATATCTTTTGAGTTATAAGTGTAATATATGCCTAACAAAGGATCAGGAGTGGGATGTCATTTGACATGTATGCGAGCGGGTTTAAAAAAAGACACATGTGTTCTCCATTTTTTTCCAAACAATAAAAAATAAAAAAATGATCCATTATTAAAAACTTGAGTCAATTGTGCAAAAATAAAAAAAGGAAAAACGTGTTAAGTTTAATGATAAAAAACAAAATTAATCTAGCAAATGAAAAAGATAAATAAAGGTAAAAATCCAATATTATTTTAAGCGAATGAAAAACGAAGTTTCGAAAAAATAAAAAGGGAAAATAAACTTACGGATTGTAATAAAAATTAATTTTACAAAATTGATCATATTTGAACAAAAAAATGCACAACCATTATTAACAAGCAAAAAAAAACTTAATTTTACCCAAATTTAAAATTGAAAAAACACATACAATTTTAACAAAAAAATCTTACAGGAAAAAAATAAGTTGAAAAAAGACGTTACTAAATCAAAATTTTGAAAAAACATATTTTATATTAAAGAAAAAAACAAACTAAGTTTTACCCAAATAAAATGAAAAAAAATATAAGAAAAACATATCTTATTTCATTTGAAAAAAAAACTTAAGTTTTACCCCACGGCACCTTGCCAAAAAAGGAGGGAGGTTATATTAAGGGGTATAATATAAGATTGGATAAAAAATGTAGATCTTATTTTAAGGAAAAAACATAATCTGTTTTACCAAAAAAAAATGCATATCTTACCCCCCAAAAAAGACTAAGTTTTTCCAAAAATAAGGAAAAAAACAAAATTCAATTTTAGAAAAGCGCAAGAAGCTATTTTCCAAAAAAGAAAAAACTGAGTCAATTTAAGAACAAATAGAATTTGTTTTTTTACGAAGATACCTCATGGTTTCTCGTCATCAAGAAAGAGAGAAAGGGAGATAATAAAGATGTAACCAAATTTGTATCCTGTTCTGAGTACCAGCCTACTATCCTGTTGTGAGTAGCAAAAATATGTAACCAAATACAAGAAAGAAGAATGTGTTCAGTTAATGGGAAAAAAGACGTGTACCATTTCTATGAGAGCAAAATAGAGGTTGAGAGAATCGAGAGAGAGAGAGAATTTGTAAATGCACCTAGGGTTAAGATAATGCATGTTGCCCTCCCCTCTTCTCCTCCCTCAACTCTCTATCTACCGATTGCTCATTATTCAGAAACAGTGTATGGAAACTAGAAAAGGAAAATTTAACAAAAAGCTATATATTAATTATTTACACCTGGAGAGAGAAGAATAAAGCGAAATAAGTGAGGAAGAGAGAATGCTGAAGCTGTTAAAATTTATTAGGCTCAATCACTGCAATGACACGTGGCAAAGTTTCGGAAGGAGACACCATTTTTTATATTATATATACTAGATGAGTTAATTGTGACACCTCGACTAATTAGATACCGGGTAGCTACTCCTTTATCTCATTAATACAGAATATCAAGTTAGTTTAGATCTAGCATCACTGCCGAGAATATTTTAAACAATTACTAGCCTCCTAATATTTAAAAACTGAGTTGTCAAAGTATTATTAAAATTAAATTAACATGCAACCCATCTAATTAAGCTAATCATACAACATCCACATCATAATCACGATAGAATAATAATGGAATAATAAAATGAGTCTGGAGTAACACTCCCCTGAATAATCAAAATACTGAATAATCCCCAATACAAAAGTCTGAATAAATAGATAAATCCAAAACTGAAATAAATCTGAAAGTCTGAGAATGCTATCTCTAAATGGAAATGGACGACATGCCCTAACAGATGAATAACCCTGAATAGAATCAAGTGCAGAATGTGGAGGCGTCTAATACCGAGATCCTGTAACTTCCACGGAAGCTACATCACGTCAATGGAATGGAACTCCTAAGCTTGGCGTCCCTCTGGCTGGCACCTAAAATGTTTTACAAGAAAAATAGATTTGGAAGCAAACGGGTCAGAGCCCGAGGTGAAAACAGTTTAAAAATATTTCAAGTGTTTAATTGCATTAAATTGTAAATATTATATACATGTTAGTTACGTGCTCTCACATGAGTTCCTCACCCCTCAACTAATGTGCACGCCTAACGTAAACCCTTAACCTATCCTAGTTATGCCGCTAACTAACTAATTTGTACCTCTTCATGTCTTCACATTATCATATAGGGGTCTATTCATATCATTCTAATATATTTTTCTTGTAACTCGCCTTTACATCAATCAGAATTATTACATCAATTACGATATGAATTCTCACATTTTTAATCCCATTCAAATATCTCAATTATTCGTATTCACAATTTAACAATGAACCAGTTATAAGTACAAGTATATCATTCTCAGCATAAATATACAAATATGACACCCCTAGGCTAAGCTGTAGTGCACGCATACTCTGCTATTGAATCCCGGTACATCACGTACATAAGGACTACGCGTTCCGAATCGCTCAGGAACCATTTCAATAAACAAAATCACACATATTGGAGGTGAGCATAGTTCACATACCCATGGGTCACGCACATACCTACGCTCTCATGATTAGCTGACTTATCAACTCACAAATATGTCATGCACAGTCCTATGTCCTTAAGGTACCAATCTAAATCCCCTCGTAGGCACACAAAGATCAGATGGTCCTTTTTCGAAAGCTAACCTCCCGTGATAGAAAGTATGGTAGGTATGTCATACACACAACAGTCCATAAACTAAGCATTCACACAACTTAGGTAATTATTACATTATTAAAGGTATATTTTCAGCCTTATACCATCAGTCTTATTCGTACGCTATTATCATCCCAACTTATGTATAATATGTTTTGCCGATAAATCTCACGTCCTATAGTTTCGAGTACTTAAACCTATCCCGAAAAGGATTACTAAGTTTCCTACGTATCCCACATGTCAATTCAGTACTTCGAAGTCCATATTTTTGTCTTTAGTCCTAACTTATCACTCATACGAATTTAAGTCATGCTCTCGCATCGCATAACGATAAATTACTCGTCAGACACTCGTAAGTTCAACACTACGTTCCAAACCAATTCTAATATGTTTCGGGCTTCAATTACATCCCTACTGGTCTCCCTAAAGTTCTAATGCATTTATATTGTCCCCACCTACAACTTTCAATGGCCGGAATCGCTTAAATTTAAAGAGAGAAAAATATCACAGTTTCTAGGGAGGTCGATCGATCGACGTATGAATGTCGATCGATCGAGCCTAGTCTATCGATCGACCTATGAATGTGGTGCATGTCTCGAATTTTTTCATTTTCAGTCCTAGTTTTGTCCCAATTCTTCATTACATGTTGTTAAATCCTAAAGTAAACATATTGGGTAATCATACAACCTAAATACACAATTCTTAACGTTGCAGAATTCTTAAATCATCATCATTTCTATCTTTCTTGGATCAAATCATCCTATTATCACGAAAGACCCTATTTTTCCACTTTCTTCAAGAATCATCATACATCTCCTCATAAATTTGTAATTAACTATGCATGGTTTATGATTTCATTAATGAGATACTTCTAGAATCAAAACTACATATAAATCCTACCCAGAATTTAAGGTTTCATCTCCAAATTTCATCAGTTTCAACATTTACATGAATTATCAAATCCTAAACTATCATGGATAGATTATTTACTGAATCTTAATGAATTAAATCACTTGCCTGGAAATTCGATGTTCTGATCCTTTGATGACGATAAAGGTTGGTTCTCTTTCTCTTTCCGGTCATATATCCGGCGATAGTGGTGGTGTGTGGTGGTTATGGCCTTGGAAAATCCCTTGGAACTTCTCCTCTCTTCTCACATTGCCCACTACTTGGTTTTGACAGATAATGGCCCTAGTCGCCCTAAGGTTGGCTTATAACTAACACCTAATTTTCGTAGATCACTATTTATTAAAATTTAAAATGACTAAAATACCCTCTCAGGATGCCGATTAGGCCTAAAAATGCCCCAGGACCCAAACTAAACCCTCGCCTAGTGTTTTATGACTATTTCGATCCTTTCGGACATGTTGACGCACTCAAAATGACCATACAGATGATACAATTATAATTTACTTATAAATTCATTTAAATTGATTCCTGACACGCACATCCCAACTTAATTTTTGAATTGTCGTATTTATAAATCACGACAATATTAATAAATTCAATAATCATATATTACCATATTTACTCAGTAATATTCAACACTATTATCATAATCAAATACCAACTTTCGCCTTGCTAGTATTTAAATTCGGATTAATTTATAATTAATTATCTCATTTAATTTAATTAATCCCATTAAATAAAATCAATAAAATTACGGGGTATTACATACTTCCCCCCTTAATAAAATATACCTGGCAAAAATGACTCTGGATAACGCTCGCGCATCTCATCCTCACGCTCCCACGTAGACTCCTCGGCATTATGATGCCACCACTGAACACGCACTAACGGTACTATCTTCGACCTTAATTTCCTCTTGCTATGGTCTAGGATATCAACTGTTCAATATCCTCTAGAGTAATGTGCGTATGGACCAAATCATCTCGAAGATATCTCCTCAGTGAGGAAATGTGGAACATGTCATGAACCCACAGACTTGGGTTACTGGATAGGGTCCATGACATGTTCCACATCGAGCGGATTGGGCCAGTCTATACGTAACTGGCCCAATCCGCTCGATGATAGGGAATGGCCCCACATATCTAGGCACCAACTTCCCCTTCTTCCTGAAACGCATATTCCCCTTCATAGGAGACATTCTGAGCAACACCTGGTCCCCACATTGAACTCTCAAAAGGATCTCTTGGCATCGGCGTAACTCTTCTGTCGGTACTGGGCAACCCGAATACGGCTCCGTATCATCTCTATCCTTGTCGAAGTATCCTGAATCACCTCCGGCCCAAGTAGCTTGTTGTCCCCCACCTCTAGCCAACATGTTGGGGAACGACAAGGCCTATCGTACAACGCCTCAAATGGAGCCATACCAATAGTGAACTGGTAGGAGTTATTATAGGCAAACTGATATTGCTCCCAACCTCCACCAAAGTTAAGGATGCACATACGCAACATGTCCTCCAGCATTTGATTCGTTCACTCGGTCTGGCCATTTGTCTGAGGGTGATATGCTGTACTCAACTGTAACTCCGTACCCATGGCTTACTGGAAACTCTCCCAAAATCGAGACACAAAGATGTTGTCCCTATCAGACACAATATTGCGAGGCACCCCGTGGAGTCTCACTATCTCAGCTATGAAGATCTGGGCGTACTGTCCCATAGTATAGTCTGCCCAGGCTGGCAGAAAGTGAGCAACCTTGGTCAATCAATCCACGATTACCCATATGGAATCGTGGCCTCTCTGCGATATAGGTAACCCCGTGATGATGTCCATGGAAATGCTCTCCCATTTCCACATAGGAACCTCTAATGGATGTAGAAGTCCTGCCGGTCTCTGATGGTACACCTTTACTAACTGACAAGTGGCACATTTTGAAACGAACTCGACAATTTCCCTCTTCATCCCACTCCACCAGTACTGTCGCCTCATATCCTGGTACATCTTATCCCCACCAGGATGTACTGCGAATCGCGAACCGTGCGACTCTGTCATTACCTCATGTCGCAAGTCTTCCCCCTCAGGAATAACTAATCTTCCATTGAAGTGTAAATCCCCATCTAAACTAACGACATAAGACTCGGCCCCCTCTGCTAGTAATCGTACTATCTGCTCTTGGCAGAACGGGTCTGTTGCCTGGGCCTGTATAACTCTCGTAATGATCTGGGGCGTAACTATCATCACAGACATGAATGATCAGGCCACTATGTCCTGGTGTCCCAACTCCTTCCACTTTGCTTTCCACACATCGGTCACCTCACCTACTAGCTTACGGCTCAATGCGTCTACTACCACGTTAGCCTTCCCTGGGTGGTATTAGATATCAAACTGATAATCCTTCACAAACTCGAGCCACCGACGTTGATGCATATTCAGCTCCTTTTGCATAAAGAGGTACTGTAATGACCTATGGTATGTGAATAAACGAAATTTCTCCCCCAAGAGATAATGTCTCCAAATTCGAAGTGCAAATACAACTGTTGCTAACCCCAAGTCGTGGGTGGTGTAATTCTTCTTGTGAGGCTTAAGATTAAAGGAAGCATAAGCTATAACCTGACTCTCCTGCTGTAGTACACCCCCAAGTCCTAGTAATGACGCATCAGTGTAGACTAGATACTCTATTCCCGGCCTATGTAATGCTAACACTGGTGATGAGGTCAGTTTGTCCTTCAACTCATCAAAAGCCAACTGGAAGGCATCGCTCCAGATAAATGGCACTCCCTTGCGAGTCAGATGTGTCAATGGACCCGCTATCTTCGAGAACTCCCGAATAAACCTCCTATGGTATCCTGCTAGGCCCAAGAAACTACGTATCTCCATCGATGTCGTGGGCTGTCCCCACTCCCTCACCGCTGATACCTTCCCTGGATCAACATATATCCCCCTGTCAGAAATGATGTGCCCCCAAAACTGAACTTCCTTCAGCCAAAATCCGCATTTCTTATATTTTGCATACAGCTTGTGCTGACGCAATGTCTGCAAAACCTGTCTCAAGTGCTCGGCATGCTCCTCCTCGGTCTGGGAGTAAACCAAAATGTCATCAATGAAGACAGTGACGAAATGGTCCAGGAACTCTCTGAATACCCTATTCATCAAGTCCATAAACACTATTGGGGCGTTGGTTAGGCCAAAAGGCATAACCCTGAACTCGTAGGAACCATATCTCGTCAAGAAGGCAGTCTTCGAGACATCCTACTCCCTGATATGCAACTAATGGTATCATGATATCAAGTCAACCTTTGAAAAGAAGGAATCTCCTCTCCACTGGTCGAACAAGTCATCGATTCGGGGCAATGGATACTTATTCCGTATCGTGACTTTATTTAACTCCCTGTAATCTACACACAACCTCAAAGATCTATCCCTCTTCTTCACAAATAACATAGGAGCACCCCACGATGAAGTACTCCTATGGATAAACCCCTGACCTAACAGCTTCTCAATCTGATACCATAACTCCCTCATCTCCACTAGATCCATACGGTAACGTGAGCAGGCTATCGGTCGAGTGTCCAATGCCAAATCTATAACAAAGTCTATCTCTCTACTAGGAGGTAATCCCAGAATATCCTAGAATACATCAGCGAACTCCCTAACGAATGGAATCGAATCAAGTGGTATCACCACCTCCTTAGAGGTCTCCTCCTCTATGTAGTACAAGTGAGTGGATGATCCTCCCTTAGGATGAGGAATCGTCACCAGGAATATATCCTGACCGGGTATGGCAAAAATAATACTCCTACTAAAACAATCAATCATGGCTCTATACGTAACTAGCCAATTCGTACCAATAATCGCATCATACTCGGACATATCTAATACTAACATATCAGCAGGTAAAGTAAATCTCCCAATCTCTACACCCACGCCTCTACATATAAGGGAAATCACAGAACCTATACTCAATGGTGAGTCTACACAAGTGACGGTGCTCTCCGCGGTATCTAATAATCCCATAGCGCGTGCAAATCTTGTGGCAATAAAATAGTGTGTGGCTCTCGTGTAAAATAAAATACGCCCCATACTCCCCTGAATAGAAAACATACCCTCAATCGCGGGTGGATCCTGCGGGCCTGCGGCCTGCTGAAGGTTATAAACCCGACCATACTGGAGCTGCCCCTACTAAACTGGGACTGTAGGAATAGGTGGCAACACTGGCATCTGTGGTGGTGCTAGGAGGGCGACGAGAAACATCAGTCTCTGGGGCTACTGTCGAGCACCCTGCTGCTGCTGCTGTTGCTGCGTGGCCCTGCCACTCTCAGGACACTCCTGGCATTTGTGGCCAATCTTGCCACATATGAAACATTTCCCCGCGAAATTTCCCTCTCTCTGATCCTACTGCCCACGGACCTAATGGCCGTTACCACCCCTACCCTGGCCATGTTGGCCCTGCTAGCCATGCCAAAAACCTCCCTGGCCATGTTTGAAACCTTATGATCTAAATCTCTTAGAATCCTCCTGCTGGGAACTATGATCACCCTGCCTGTACTGACTCTGCACTGATTGTGCCCCGCTAGCAGCACTACCCCCTGTCCTGCCCTGCTGGCTGGACTCTCCTGCTCACTTACCTTCTGACAAATGGAAGCGGTGGTCCTAGCAGTGAAGTAATTCTGCGTTAACCACATCTGAATAGGTGGCCAATGAGAGATTACCTAGCAGGTGCTGACGGATCCTCCACATCAACCCATCTGTGAAGTTCTGGATCTTCTTCTCTTCAGTAGGGATCTCATCGGGAATGATGTTCAGAAGATTGGTGAACTCGGCCTCATACTCTGCCACTTTCCTCCCTTCCTGCTTAAGGTTCATCAATTTCTGACTCATTTCTGTCTGAATTGCTGAGGGGAAATATTTGCGGTCGAACCGCACCCAGAGCTCCTGAATATAAAGAACATCTCTCTCCTCGATGGTGGTAATGGATTCCCACCATTGCAATGCTACTCCTACCAGCTTAAACGTATCCAATATCTGCCTCTGCACATCTGTACACTCATATATCCTCAAGTGCCTTTGGATGTCCTTCTTCTATTGGCTCGACACAATAACGTCGAAGCTCCCTTAAAACTTCGGAGGGTGCGTATTTCTGAAAGTCTTCATGGACACGTTCCCAAGCAAACGGGAATGCATGAGCCTGGATTGGGGCTACCACCGGTGCCTGAGGTGGTGCCTGCTGCACAACTGCTGCTAATGCGACATTTACCGCCTGGGCTACTGTAGACACCCCATTCTGTTACCCCTTTTAACTCTCCTTAGGTCCCTAGGCCCTTCATCACTACAAACCCTGGTCATACCCCGAGTACTGACCTAGAAGCCTTCGGGCACTCCCAGGTTCCGTTTGACCAAAATTCAAAGTCTTCAGCTCGACCGAGACTGAATGAATCTTCAAAGGGCACTGAAACCCCTTTCCAACGGTCTACTCCGTGCGCGATTATGACTTACCATGTGGACGAACGATCCATTTTACTCTGAGAGGTCACCAAATGCTTCCAGGGCCCGGTTGACCAATGTCAACTCCCCAAATTAGATCAAACTCTTTGGAATTTTGAAGTACATCTCCTAACCTTTCCAACGGTCTGTCCCTTGCGCGATTCTGACTTACCATGCAGACGAACGATCTGTTTGCGTCCGACGATTCCCCGTCCAAAGGATCGATAAGCGCTTCCGAGCCACATTTAACCCAAAGTCAATTCACGAACCCGGGAGCGGTCCAAAGGACTTTTTAAGGTCCCTGAAATACCTTTCCAACGGTCCACCTCGTGCACAATTCGGATCAACGGTTTGCACTCTGCGAATGATGACTCCTATCTCCATTATATATACACATGCACACACATCACGGGGAAAATAAAGGAAGATAGCAAAACCCATGAGAGACCGTAAGGGAAGAATAGGTGCCTAACACCTTCCCATTTCGTAACTTAGCCTCCGAACCTTTTTCGAATCATTTTGGTTTTGTATGCATTAGTATGTCTGATGATGCTGTTTGTAAGCTCAAACTAGTGATAATAATGGCAGCACAAGAGTATACTAAATATAAGAGATTGAAGTGAGGAGAAGAGGATGAACACTTGGATGTAAGTGGTTCAGCCAATCTGGCTTACGTCCACTGTGAGTGTGTGTGAGTAATATCACCGAATGAAGGCACTAATGGCCATGGATACAATCTCTTAAGATTTATCTCTCTACTGTGTAAAATGAGAGAGTTTCAGCTAGGGTTGTAATTTTGACCCTTTTATAGGGTAGAGGATGACCTCTATATATAGTGCTTGGGAGGTGTAATGTACCCTCCAAGCATACAATGAGAATGTGCATGAGCATCGAACCAGTATGAGAGTGACACCTGGCTGATCTCAACTAAGCAATGATGACCTCAATATTCCCTCACGTGGAGGGAATAATTCGGTTATAACAGATTTGTCCACGTGTACCAAGTTATATAAGAATGTGTAGAAGCTCGGCTGTCTTCAATTGATACCAACCTCGGCCTGGATGAGTACGAGGTTGGTGAAGTACGACCCTTGCTTTGTCTGAGATCAATATTTCATGAAGACCTCGGCCAGGATGGTCAGCCGAGGTTGGATATGAGATGCAATGTCGGCCAGGGCCGATGATGACATTATGCTTGTTGATTGATCCTGCGAGGCTTTTACTGACCTCGACTGATAAAGGTTCGAGGTAGATGTACAAGGTAGTTGCAACATTGGCTATGGTTGACCCCGCGGATGCTGAGTTCACAGCTTCAAGCTGACCTCGGCTACTTCCAAGCCGAGACGATGTTAGGATGTCGGTTGTGGCCGACCCATGTAGGAAGACGCGGCTGATAGGTATCCTTGGGCTTCCATTACCTCGGCTCCAATCCAGGCCGAGGTCTCTGGTCTCTCAGGTGTACTTTGGGCATATCAATCACCCCCTAGCCCTTAGTTACATGTGGGAACATGTGACTATGGGGTGTACAACTCCGAGGTCTTTCTTCCTTGTGCCAATATTCCTTTGAGAAGTGTCAATGACTGAAGTGGGTCGTGTGCCTGACAAGTGTAAGGATGTCAGTTATCCCTTGGGCTCCCAAGGCAATAATGGGCCTTGGGATGCGTGTGGAGTTGTTTGAGGGTTAAGGCCTCATTTTCTTTCATTCTTCTTTATTTCTTCATTTTCCCACTTTTTGTTTTGTTTAAAACTCTCGCTCTCTACCAGAGCTAGGTTGGGCTTCTCAAAGGTGTTCTCATTCCCAATCGTCTTCTCCTTCGCTAAGGTTTCTTTCAGGTACCCTCTTCCTCTTTTCTCCACTCACTTTCAGCCTTTAATTCTGCTTTTTTCACTTTCTGAGGAGTATTTTGAGTTTTTCGGTGGCAATGGTTCTTGTTGTTCTTGGTTGTTTTTGCTCAAAGTTAATAGTTTGATCCTTAGGCAGTTCCAATCAAGTTGTTTGTTTTTACCTTGAGTCTATAAGTGTAAGGTCGTCCCCATATGCTCAGACCTCTTTATCAACTCTTAGAGGAATTTCTTTCTCTTAGGGAGAAAACCTTAGATAAGATTAGGCAAATAGAACGAGCCCAAGAGGAAGCTCGTAGGGCAGAGGCATTCCCTATCAGGCCTATATATCCACCTCATTTGAAAGTGATATACCCTGAGCCCTCTGTACCTGCAGAGGTCCCAGTAGAACCCATCCCTATGTCTGAGTCTGAGTCGTCAACCTCAGACCCTATGTCTGTGGATTCTTTTCAAGAAGCCATGGATTGTTCCATCAAGATGGATTATGCCCCTGATCAAGCCGAG
Source organism: Sambucus nigra (assembly GCA_949130495.1). Lineage (NCBI taxonomy): Eukaryota > Viridiplantae > Streptophyta > Magnoliopsida > Dipsacales > Adoxaceae > Sambucus > Sambucus nigra. Next base: position 355,203,760 of record OX422221.1, read on the forward strand.
GTTTCCAACTGGGCCTCTTCTAACAAGAGTTCTAGCACCTCGTATTCTTCCTCTGATGTTGAAATTATAGGACCCAGTGTGGCTGTTCCACCAATCCTAGACGCTATTCCCTGCAGTCTTGCAGTCTCAATATCACCAAATTATGACATGTGTTTTAGCTTTCTCTCTAAAGACAAGACGTGTGATGTGGTGGTGGTAAAATAAGGCATGAGGTGGAAAGGTATTAAGGGTGTAAGGGTCATTTTACACATGAGGGGAATTTTGGTAATTTCACACTATATATTTTAAATATTTCTTAGAGGTCCTCAGTATATTTTATTTATAAAAATGTTCTTTTATTTTTCATTTTGGTCCCTAAAACTTTCTTTATTAAAACCAAGTCCTTAAAGTTTCATAAAATAACATTACCTACCCCTACTTATCCTTTAGCTTAGGATCTGTCATAAAACTTCAATTTGACCCATTTTACAGTTGATTCGTCGAATTTAAAAATGGGTGTTTTTATATTAAGATCCAAAAATAATACATATGTAAAAGTATAACATTTATAAGATAATAATTATCATACAATTGTAAAAACAAACTATATATGAGCATATAAAAGTGGGGTCATTACACATTACCTCCTAAGTTATCCCACGTTCATTGTCTGTTCCACGTATCTATGCTGAAGAAGTGTGCCCCAGACCCTCGGCACATCATCAATTGGAACCACAACGAATTGGAGGAAGACGTAATGTTTCCTACGCGACTGTTGTCCATTTTGGAATACAGAGTCTTCCACAACAAGGTCATCCCGTTAGTGAAGGTCCTTTGGGATTTCCAACTTGTAGAAGGTGTGATTTGAAACTCTTTGCCTAGCTTGGTTGTGCTGATTTCGGGGATAAAATCCCCTAAGGGGGAGAATGTGACTATCGTCCCTGAGATTGTACCTCATTTCCCTGTAATTTGCATGCCTATTGGCCATGGACTTAATATAATGGATAAATGTTTATTTTGAAATGTTCTTGCGTCCTTTGCACAATTTAAAATGGGAATGAATGGCCTAAAATTTATATAAGAGAAGTTTTGGGTCGTTTGAATGAAGTTCTTGGTCATTCGACGAGAAAGCCTTGGTTGTTCGAACAACTCTTCTAACAACCTTCGAATGAAAATCACTTGTTCGCATTTTTAGACGCGTTATAATCTCGTTGGAAACCCATTCGAACGAGATATGATGTCGTTTGAATGAGGTTTAGTCTCGTTAGAATGAGAATGCTAAAAAGTCAGAATTTTATAGATTTTTGTGTTGTTTCAATGTAGACCATTAGATTGGTTGAGCTGTAAAGCTCCCGATGGGGCAAATCAAATGGGAGTCAAGTTTTTGGTGGATCAAAGTTAAAGGGATTAAGGGTTTGGGGTTTGGGTGGTATAAATAGAGGTATGGGTGGAAGGAACCCATTTCTCTCCATTTCTATTTGATTTTTATACTTTCTCACACTTCCAAGCCCTCTCCTCCATTCCCAACCCTATTTCATCAATCCCAAAGCTCCATACCTCCATTCCAATCATAATTCTAGTCATTTTCAAGATTTTTAGATGCAATTCAATCCTTATCCAAGAAAGAAGTTGGGTTAAAAAATTATTGTAAGGACACAAATTTCCAATTGAGTCCTTTGTAGTTTTGGCTCAATTTCGGACAAAAACGTTTGAGTCATAGGACAGAGTTAATTGATCTTCCTTCAAGCCTATGACGTGTTAGTTGAAGACATAGCGGCCAAGAGTATAAAGCTTCATCAAATTGCCGAGTTTAAAGCGCCTCATTTCTACGTCATCAACATGATTCCATTGCTCCTAAGGTATGAATGCATTTTAAATATATATATAGGAGCTTGGAACATTTTATACTGGGTGAACGTTTATTTAAAACTGTTATTTATTTTCAGAAAGATTTTTATTAAAACTTTATAATAAAGTATATAAAGTTTCTCGGCTAAAAACAGAATTTCAAACTTTCTGAAAGTTCATTCGAAATGTTGTTCGAACAGCCAAGTCGTTCGAATGAGTTTGCCAACAAGTTCCTATATAAGGCCACTGGAAAGTCGTTCAAAATGTCTTTGAATGAACATCATGTTCGAACGAGATTTGATGGGGACAGGTATTTGGTAGTTTTAAGCAATTTTTGTCATGTTTCCCAGTTCTTTACCCCACTAACATTTGATATAACTTAATAGTGAGGGAACCAACCTTTTCGGTTTAACTTTTTAACATCCTACAACCTCTAAGAGAGTGTTTTAAGAGAGAAACTAAAAGGGAAAAAGTTCATTGTTTTTTAATGTTTAATTCTTTAAGAAAAATATTTTAAACACTTGTTTACACCCAATTGTTGTTTAATCCAAGTTCCATATATATATATATATATATATATATATATATAATTTGCTTGGAGTGTTTGGCACCGGTTTATCTCTACATCCGTTTGAAGAGAAGTTTGGGTTTGCTTCTAAATCCCATAAAAAAGAAGAGCTTGTTTTGTTGCGGCATTCTCATGTGCTGAAAGGCACCATGTGTGGTTGACGGTGACCATATAAAGTCCGATCGATGGATTCCGAGATCGCGGTGGAGCTCTGTGATTATTCGCTAGGCAGAGGTTGATACAAGAAGACGCGTCGGGGCTTGAGAGGGATCGAGTTGAGTGTTGTAAGTCATCTTGCTTGTATTTGTAAATTCCGTACTTAGTTTGGGTTTGCTTCTAAATCCCATAAAAAAGAAGAGCTTGTTTTGTTGCGGCATTTTCATGTGCTGAAAGGCACCATGTGTGGTTGACGGTGACCATATAAAGTCCGATCGATGGATTCCGAGATCGCGGTGGAGCTCTGTGGTTATTCGCTAGGCAGAGGTTGATACAAGAAGACGCGTCGGGGCTTGAGAGGGATCGAGTTGAGTGTTGTAAGTCATCTTGCTTGTATTTGTAAATTCCGTACTTAGTGGATTTGAGGCTAGGGTCGTCCGAATTTTTTTTTCCATTGTGGGTTTTTCTCGTACATCGCGGCGTAGTGATTTATTGTTTATTTTATCTTTCGCAATACTCACCTAGAACGCATGCTTAGGTAAAAAAATAAAATAGATTTATAATCATTACTTGTTTAATTAGGTGCTAATTAAATATTGGGTAAAGTGTAGTTATTTCAAGTCATTAATTTAATGTGTTAAAATTTAGTTTGGCCTAATTTACTAAAATGAAGTAATTATCTTGTTAGGCAAATTTCTAGGACCTGGGTTAATTAAATTGGTTTACGTGAAATTTAAATTGTGCGTGTGTTTCATCATATTTCACTTTGTTTAGTTTTAATTTGAAGTAAATTAAGATTTGTCATTTAATTGAACCATCAACTTTAACAAGGAAATTACTTTTTGAATTAAGAAGATTTTAAATCGAGGGCCTATTGTTCCAACAATTGTTCTTGGAGCTTTTAAGAGGAGTTTGTGTTTTTCTTGGAGCTTTGGAGTTTTTAGGAGCTTCTTGAGGATTTCTTGGAGTTTTATAAGCTTTTAAGTCATCATTCTTAGTTTCTCCTGTTCAAACTCAAGGTAGGGTTTTCCTCACTATGTTTCTATGTTTAAAACCTAAGTTACATGTTAGGATGCATGCTAGAATGTTGCAAAATTATTTTCTAGTATGTTCATTTTAATCTTCAAATATGACGAACATGCACATAAAATATGGTTTCATAATAATATCATGTTTAGTCTCATATTTATGAGATTTCTAGGTTGAAATTCATCCTCAGATATGTAGAATCTTGTAGTATGTTAGTAAAGGACATATAAACTTGATAAATGAAGATTAAAATGAGTTTCAAGATGAAATAAGAAAGTTGGAAAATTTAATGATGTTTAGACAACATATCAGTATAAGGCTAAAATGAACATTTTGGCAAAAAAGGCCTTCATAATATTTAATGTATTTCTTGGTAAAGAAACATGGAGAAACGAGATTTTCTTAAAGTAAATTGATAAAGTATGGTTTTTGGGCATAAACTGACAATTTATGATGATATAGTGATGAAAATGTGGTTGGCAAAATGAGTAGGAAAATGGTATTTTTGGTAAATAAAGGGTTCTAGTGGTGGGACTTCATCATCAGACCTTATCGGTCGTTTTGTGAAAACGGATGAGATAAATAAAGTATAATAAAAACGGTGTGAAATGTAAATGTGAACCATAAGAATGATATAACAATGGAATAATGTGGGCATTTGTTAATGTGTTAAAACACATTAATATGGACTCAGATGCAATCGAAAAAAATTAAGAAGGGCCCAGAGCCTTGCTGGCCAGAGTATATGGTGGCATCGTCGATGGTGTGGGGCCCGTTAAAGTACGCGATTATTTGGTAAATTCCGAGAAAAGGATAATGTTGATAACGAAATGATGAAAATGTAAATAAATGAAGTTGTGCTTAGTAAATGTGGAAATAGTAAAATGAAGACTTGTGAATAAAGATAATTAAATGGTCTCTAATTATGTGAAAAGTTGATATAAAATGGATAAGTGTGGGTATGAACACATAGCTCGGGTTGCATTGCATGGTAGTTGCATTCATACTCATTAAATGATGATATTTTTGAAATTTCTAAATTAGACGTTACAAGTGTAGTATTTTCGTATAAAAATGTATTACTTAGTACTCCCCACCCTGCTGAGCATTTTAATCACCCCTTACTTTTTTTATTTTAAATCCCCCACCCCCAAGTATCTACGGTAGGGATATTGGTAAGGACGTTAGTAAGGCTCCAGAGGGTAATAGTAGTCATTAGAGATCTACCATGGCATTTTCAAAAATAATGTGTTTCAGGACATTTGAATTTATGGCATTTTAAACAATATTTTATTCGGGCCTTGGGCCATTTGTTATAATAATACAGGATTTTTATGATTTATTTCTCTTATTATTAACATTGTTGAATTTAACAAAATTTTCCTAAGTAAATCTTGCAATTTAACTTAATTACTTTAAGCGACAACCTATTTCTTAACTTAAACCTATTAAATTACTTTTCGTTCCTTATTAAATGGTGAAAATTAAAGGATTTTCTTAAATAATAAAATTGGGCTTTTCCCCTCTGCCCTTAACACCTTGACTCGGGCTCGGGTTTACCCAGCGATTGCCCAAATCCGGGGCCTGCATTACAATACTTCCCATGCAATATATAATGGTTGATTTTGTTCGCATGTTTTCATACACTAGCATTTATACTTCATGATATATGTGTTTTCTAGTTGTATATGGTTTGATTCTTTTGTGTTTTGACATTTCATTTGTTGGGTCTTATTGAAAATATAAAAAGATTTTGTTTGTCTTTTCATTTATTTAAATTGATATTTTTTGAAAAAGTTTTTAAACTCAAAAATATTTTTGATTTTTGAGTATTTTAATTTTACACATTTTGTGTGGTATATTGGTGTGTTTGAATCCAATTCATTCCATGTTTCCATATGTCTAGGAAATTTAATTGTGACTTTCTATGATGAGATCGTTCTTAATGATGCTTGCATAGAGTTGTTCAATGTTTATTTGCTTAATGGATTCATGTCGTATATGCCTCCACACACACATGCATGAGCTCTATTGAATTTTAGCTTCACGTGTTATAATTGAGCTAAGTGAGATCTTCTCGCATCAATATTGTCATCTATGGGAGATTTGTGTATGCAAGAACTGTTGCACCTGAGTTTATTGATTTTATAGAAAATATGAGGGTGCACGGGAAAGGGATACGAAAGAAGAAAATCTCCTTTGCTGGAAAGCCACCGTTGGTAAAAGCCTAAAACGATAATAGGCAAAAACATAAAAATTAAAGGTCAACTTAGTTTGTTTGATTGATTTTCATATATGGTATCTTCAAAAGAATTGAGTGAAATATATGATATTTGTTTAGATTTTGAGGGTGTTATTGTTGAAGATCAACGGGTTTGCATAATGAATCCTAGTTATGCATATCATGTCATGACGCTATTGATTTGTAGAATCATTAATATTGTAGATTTATGTGCATTGTGCTTATTTATTCATAGAGTTCACTTTATCTTGTCACTTGAGGTTAACTCTTATTTTAATAAAATTTTACGATCAAATAGAACTTCTTGAACATATTTGAGTGATTTGGTCATAATTCATTTGTATCTACAATGCTAGTGTATAAAACTTATGTGTTTTGTGTCAGTTTTTATGGTTGTTTATACCTATATGTATGTGCTTGTGTGTCATTGGTATTTTTTTGCAAATTTATATATATGAAATTGTTTTTTTTTTGTTTGAATCTCTGTGTTTACATTACTCCATGTTCCCATATTCTTTATCTTTGGATCAAATTGGCATGCTTTATGATTATATTAGTATCTTTTTGTTGCTTTTTTGCATTAAAATCTTGATTTATTGTGTATTTAAGTAGGTATCATATTTGCATCGATATTGAGGTATCATTTTTCAACGATATTGGTATTAATTGATCATTATGTGGATTATTTGTGCTGGTGTTGTCATGTTGTATTTTTGTTGAACTATACACTGGTGTATGGTTTATTTCCTTACTCTCTATTTCTAATTGGTATAACATGTTCTCACATTTAGGGGAATATATGGTTTATGGGGGAGAAATAGTTTTATGCATCCTATCTTTGGTTATTCCTAAACGAAAAGGGGGAGAAATGGTTTCTTTCACTTTAGTTTTAGGAGATCTTTATCTTAGGGGAAGACATCTTACCTAGGTTGAAATTATTAGACATATGGGGAGTTTTATTCTTATGCAGATTTTATATTATTTTATATCTCTTTGCATTTGAAGGTGTGTTTAAGTGTGAAGGTTTATAACACGCGAAAAAGTTTTCAAGCAAGCAAAACTACTTAGCGTATGTATCTATTGAGCATCTATACTTTTTCCTTTTGGGGTTGGGGTTGAGTCTTTTAGAGAGATTGACGACCCATAAGTGTTTTTATTTTGGTTTTGTCTCGGGATAGCCAAAGGGGAATATTTTTAAGGATTTATTTCCAAATTAGTCAATTTGTTAGTATTCTCTTAATTTCGAACATAACAATTTGAGTCATATGACGTGTTTGATAAAAACGTAGTGATAAAGCTTCAGAGATTACACATCATGCCATGTTTCGTGCTACGTTTGTTTTCGTGTTTTTGAGGATCTCTCATGTATGAATGCATATGATTTTGATCGTTAGAAATTTAGTTTTGGGTGATTTGTTATTTACAAATGTGTTTGGAGCTGTTTTTAAAAATGTTTTTTAAAGAAAAATATTTTTTTTGTTTTTGGGTCATTCGAATGAGATTCAGTGTTCATTCGAACAAAATGTTTGAGTTTATTAGAATGAATTTCCAGCAGGGTATCTCTCTTTGACAGAGGTTAGCCATTAGAAGCTCGTTCGAAGTACATTTGAATGATATCGTGTGTTTATTCAAACGAGAGTGAAGTTCTTTTGAACAAAACAAGGTATTCATTTTAATGAACCTTAGTTGTCATTCAAATGAGTTTTCTCAAAAAATTGTGTCGCCTCAAATTTTGTGTTTTCTATATAAAGGAGGATATGCATCAGATTTTTACAGAACTTTTGGCGAAAAATAATTTCCTGTCTTTATACAAAAGTTCCCAAACCCTAATTTCACCTAAATAGTTTAAAGATCTAAGTTTCATCTTTCTCGTGCTTTGGGTTCTTCTTTTGTGGGCACCATAGTTTATTTCCCTTATTATCTGGATAGAGAAAATGTTTCAGGCGGTGGAGTCTGTAGTGTGTCTGCTGTGTTGCAGTGAAGAAGCGATGATTCCATGTTCCAACTCCGTAGATGATTGTTGAGCCTTATCGGTGGATACCGAGGCATGTGTTGACTCACACAATGTGGCAGCTTGTGTGGGTGGACTCCTGCATTGCACTCTAGAGGAAAGGTCGAAGATAGAATAGCATTAATCTTGCGATCACAAGTCCACTACCTATCTTGTGTAAAACCTTATCATAGTAATCTATTTGGATGGGTCATCCGACGTTTTCCCCGTTATGGGTTTTCCTCATACATCGGCTTGTTATACAAATTTTTATTTATTTTATCTTCTAATGACCTAGATGTATGTTTTAGATTAAGAAGATAAAATTGGGTAAATTTGTTCTTCACAACAACTTGGTTTAAAATTGCTGCACAAGTTTTTGTTGGGTTAATCTGTTTAAATGTTTTTATAATTAATTTCAGAAAAAATAAAAATTGACTTTTTGTTTAGACCATCTCTCCGTACACTTTCCTTTTCACTAGTTGTGGTTACACATTCCTTAATCCAATGAATAATAATAGGGGGAAACCGAAAGTGATTGAGAAGATTGAAAATGATGTCCCAGTTCACTATGTCATGAGCTTTAGGAATATTAATCTTAAAGGTGCATCTAGGAGAGATTAACTCTTTGTGGTAATTCCTTATAACCTTTGGAAGCAACAGAATGTTGTCAGCTATAGCTCTACCTTCCAAAAAGGTAGCTTTCTTGTCACTGATGATTTGAGGAAGAATTGGTTTACTTCTAGTAGTTATAATCTTGGAGATACATTTATAGATGGTGTTGGAATAAGAAATTGGTCAGAAATCCTTCATGCTATTAGGAGTAGGAACCTTGTAAATAAGGGCTAAAGTAGTGCAATTCCACTATCTTGGGAGATAGCACAGTTGAAGAAGATGACAGCCTTAGTGATATCCCTGCCCATAACTTCCCAATTCTTTTTTGAAACATAAGCATTAAAACCATCGGCCCAGGGACCTTATCAGACCCAATGAAGAACATGGCCTCCTTGATTTCTTTCTTAGTGATTGAGTTAGTTAACATGGAGACTTGTTCATCACTCACTATGTTGGTGATAGCCTCCTCAAATATGGGAAAGGGGTCACTGCAACTAGAGTTATTGCCTAGCAAATATCACTGCTATGTTAGAAAATTTTTGGCTGCCTTCCATTCTAATACCATTCTCATCTTCAATGATTAAGATTTTCCTTATAGTCCTATGCTAATTTGCTTTTGTGAAAGAAGGCACTGTTCCCATCCCCCAGGTGGAGCCACTTGACCTTAGAATTCTGTTTAGTAAGGGATTCTTCAGCATTTCAAAGCTCCAAGTATTTGGTCATCATATTCCTCTTTTCATCCTTGAGAGCAACATTGTTTCCATCATTATCTAGTCTCGTATGGAGGTCATCGAGAGTATCTTTAGCCTCATTCACCCTCTTTGATATATGGATATAAAACTTCTTATAAAACCCTTCAAATTGGTTTTCAATCTGCCCAACTTCCTACTCAACTTGACCATGGGATTACATTGATTCTCAATGCCCCCAGAATCAATCAACACTTTCTAAAAATCATCATGATCCATCCAGAAGTTATAGAACTTGAATGGTTTTGGTCTTCTAGGTTCTAGGAGCAATACTGATAATGATTGGGCAGTGATCATATACACCTTGAGTGAGGATAGTAGTATTAGACTCAGAGAAAATAGAAAGCCAAAAACCATTATAAATAACTCTAACAATTTTGTATGGGACATTAACTTCTCCCAACTGATTTTTATTCCAAGTAAACTACAAACCACTGGTAACCATGCCATCTGCATTCAGGTCATTTATGCACTGGTTGAAATCATCTGAGGTAGACACGTCAATGCCAAGAATTCCATTTGTTTCCTCTTAATTCCTCACCCTATTGAAATCCCCCACTGACATCCAAGGCCTGTCATTGAGCAGACTATGGTTATGTCTCAAAAAGTCCCATAAGTACTAGGCAGGTTATCCCCATAAATGAAAGAAAAAGAAAAACTAGTATTGCTAACAATAACCGAAACCCTACAAAACATAGCTTGAGGGTAAGAGGCCATCAAAACAGTGGGATCCCCCTCATCCACTGGAAAATTGTTTAGAAAGTCCAAATGAAAGAAGCAATTATTTTTCACACTTATTATATTATCTCGTCTAATCTTAGTTTCAAATAAACAAACTAAAGCTATTTTGTGATCTCTTATGATATTAGTCACTTTATGTTGTTTGTGAGGGGAGTTCATACACCTAATATTCTATGAGTCTAAGATGATCATATTATATTATTTCCATTGGACTTTTTCTTTACCTTCTCACTAGTGCTCTTGGTGGTGGCCTTCAATCTTACCTGTTTGTTAGCTCATTAATTTACTACCTTAACTCTGAGGGACAGACCAATGAGTTTAGGAGTAGATTCAAATTCACTATTACAACACTAAATGAGTTGGGAGTAGTCAATTTGGGGGATTCGATGATGGCCTCAGCATCATGGGTACCAGAAGAGCCCCCAATGTCCATAAATTAATTGTTCTCACTTACATTAGTACCCATATCCCCAACCTCTATGGAGGTTTTATGAGAGTGCTTCCCATTTACATGGGTTCAACCCTCCTTATCTACCCATGTAGTAGCAACAACAACTGTAGCTTTCTCCACGGGATGGCATGTCATTGTTGGTTGGTTATTGGCTAGGTTATTTCTCCATCCATACACGCTTAATTTTTGTACACTTTGAAATAGTGTGCCAAAAAATAAGATAATGTGAGAAAGAGTGGTAAGCTTTGATATTCAATATCAGAACAGGTAGTAGTTCCATCTTCTAACAGGTAGTGGTTTTGGGCTCGACTTCCACACAAATACGGGTGTAATTGTTCCTCTTCATATCCTTACTGACTGTATTAGCATAGATAGGGATTCCAACTATGCTGACAACGTAACTTAAACCTTCTATAGTCCAAAATTGCTTGTTGGGTATATTGTGGAATTACACCCAAACTGGAACTCTATTAGTTGTGGCTTTGGTAAAGTTAAAATTTGGTTGCCATTTCTTAAATATGATATGGTTTCCTACAAATGCCACGGACAAACTTGAAGAAAAAGAATCCTTGATAATGAGCTACAACTTGTGATGGAACAAACTTAACCCATTTATGGGCAATGTTATTATTAAGGGAAAATGGGAGTTTTCTTCCCAAAAAGAATCCGACACAGCTAGTCTCCCACTTAGCATGACCTCATGTGGTGGTTTAAACTGAACTCTATCATTGACCATGGATGATTTGTGGTAGATGAGCTTGAACTTGGGTTCCCTCTTATCATCCACAACTGAGCTCTATAATTATTGGGTCATGGCAACCTCACCATTACCACTGTTGGACAAAAACATGTTGGAGTCTATCGGATTTTTTGGCAGGTGTGCGTGTCCCTGACAGGTTTAGCCAACCTGCTCACATAGTTTTCCACGGGACTGGCATAAAGTTTGTATCTTTGGCTGGTTGCTTCCCTGCTGGTGTCCGGAATGGAGTTTTGTTGCTTGTTCCCACTATTAGTAGACCTGAATAAATTGATATCATCATGGTTAAAGGCCGTAATCTTAAGAAACCCAAGGTAGACACTCTTCTTTTCGTTAAGTTCTTGCATTTGTTTTGTTGATGTTTTCTTCAGAAGCTATGATTTGTACCTCTTCCAAAGCTTCATCATCAGACTTAAGTAGGCTTGGCATTGGGACTGCATCATAAGGAACCAAAGGTAGAGGGGGATACTCTCCACATGGGAAGAGGCTTTCAATGGAGTTGGTGCAGTAGTAACACCAACCATCATTGGAACTGGTGCAGTAGCAACACCCTTTGAAGGAGGAGAAGACATGGAGGGGGAAGAGGGAGCTTAGTTGGGGATGGAGAAGTAGGAGAGTGGTGTGGGGAAGTAAGGAGGTCTAGGGATAGGAGAGAGCATTTCATCCACAAGGACTAACAAGTATTTGAGTTATGGGATTGGGAAATTTTGATACACCCAATTACACACGTTCCCACCCATTAAAACTAACAAATACTAACCTCACTCTTTGTTGATAACTTATCTTTTATAAATTTTGTTATATTTTTTATATATAAAAATTCGCCTAGGGACCATTTTGTTGTTTTGATCCTATTACTATTAACATTTGGAATTTAGGAGGTAAGAAATAAATATATGATATTTTGGTGGAGAATTTTACTCTAGGTCAGAAAAGTAATCTACAACCTCCCTTGCATCATTTGTCGTCGGTACAGAGGACCTTAGGAAGTAACTCAAAGACTTCTCCAAGCTTTCCTAGGTACTATTTAAGGCTATGAAGTGTGCGAATTCGAGTTATGAAGATCACAGTTGTTTCAACATTTATGCTATCAGTTTTAAAATAATAAATAAAGTAAATTTTTTTCCAAAACAGTTTTTTCAAGTAAACCAAAATAATTTTTTTATCAAAAAGAATTGTGTTATTTAAAAAATATTTATTTATTATTTTAACAAATAGTTTTAATATTTTTTTGTTATTAAAAAAAAAATGTTTAAATATTTTTCCCAATTTTTATTTATAAAAAAAATTAAAAAGTTATTTTTTTTATAAGTGTAGTATAATTATTTTAAATCACATAATTTGTTTTATATAAAGAATATATGTTTAAAATTGTACCCAAATTAAGACTATTTTTTACCTCTTTTATATATAAAAAAAATATGTACATCAGTTAAAAAATTGATCTTTGTTTAAAATTTTGACTATTTTTATAAAAAAAAACTATTTTTATTGTATTGTGTGTCATGTTAATATAAAGTGCAGAATGTACTTAGCTATTAGGGAATTAATTCTCCTGAATTGGTTTTGTGTTACGTAAGTTTTAAAAAAACACGATTTGCTATCATTTTGTACCCCATCTTCAATTTTATTGTGTTGTAACATCTTGTTAAGCAAAAACATGACCTCAAAACACTAATTTTCATTCTACTTGTTTGTTTAGAAGATAAAGATTAGATAATATCTTCAAAAGACCATGAATGATGATGATATAAAAAAATAAAATAAAAACAAAACCTTAAATCTCTAATCTCCACCCTACTTGTTTATATTTCAAACCACGTACCCTTTGATGTTATAAGGGGATGCTTATTTTCTAAATCAAAAGCAATCCTGGTTATGTAAAAAAAGATGCTCATATAGAGAAAGTCAATAGAAAATAAAATAAAATATAGCCATAAGAGGCATCTAATTGTTTCAATATTGAGCGGCAGATCAGTTGTAACTATATGAAGGTTTACAACAAGCATCCCTAATTAGCTAAGATATAGAGAGGGAAGAAAAAAACTATAATTTAATTAAGGATGATTATTGCAATGATTTTGCAAAGAAAAGTTGTAAGGGCAAATTTTAAAATTGAGTAAATTTGTATGTATTGGTTTTATTCCGTATTTGGATAAAACTTATTTGATTCATAGGTTAGGACTTGAGTTTTTTGTCTTTCAAGCCTGCCACGTATCATTGAATATCATAGTGGCCAAATAAAAAGTATACATCATGTTTCGAGCCGAGTTTCGTCTTCATCATCTAAGGGATCTCAATGAGGTTTGAATACATGTTTATGTTTGATCCCAGAATTTTATTTTGGGTGTTAGGAGTTTATAAAAAAAATTATTTGTTTTCAAATGATTTTATTCCTTTTAGTATTTTTTGAAAGAATTTTTTTTTCACATAGTTATTATAATGACATGGGTACATCATTCGAACGAGATATGGTACCTCGTTAGAGTAGCTTTGAACGAACTTCGAATTAACCATTTTCTCGTTGCTTTGAAATGTCGTTGGACACTTCGTTGGATATATTTTCGAACGAGATGTTATACTTCATTCGAAACGCGATGTACCTCGTTCGAATGAGTGTGCAAAATTTTAAAGAATCCAAGTTTTTTCAAAATGCTTTTGATCCTTATCTCATTTTTAACAAACCTCTTATAATAAATAGGAATGCGGGGCAGCTATTTTTTGTGAGACTTTTCCCAGCTTTTTAAGCTCCCAAACTTGTTTAGAAATCTCTCCAAGTTTATGTGTTTTATTTGTTAGAAATTTTCCAAAATAATCCTAGTTTACACCCAAGTTCGAGATCCCAGAATGCTACATCTATATATCTATTTGAGATCGCTTATGTGTTGCACCATACTCCATGCTCTTCATACTATGAGCATTTCCTGCAATGGATACTTATTTGTGTTGTGCAGGGGATGGACTGGTCACGAGACAAGTACGATGGTGGGATATCGAGACGTGAAAAGCGTCTACATTATGTGGATATTGGAAGGCAACCAACAGTGGTTATGAAGAAAGTAACACGGGATGAAGAATCTCATCAATACTTGAAGGTGTCACAACTGTGAGTAAGTGTAATTTGTCCTTGTAACTAGACCTATATCGCAATGGAATTGTGTGGCTGGGTCGTCTGAGGGTTTTTTAGTTTGAGATTTTCCTCATCACCTTGTTTTGTTTTGCTTATTTTATTCTCCCTTATACTCACCTAGATGTATGCTTAAGTCAAGACTAAAATTGGTAAATCATTTTACATAACACTTGTGGTTTTCTAAATTGGTGCAAGGAAATTAAAATTTGTGAAAATAAATTTGGTGTTTTTCCTCTACAAACCCTAGGGTGCATTAGCTATCTCAAATTTGTATCAAAGCGAGTTATGCTAGTTTGTTGTGTTATATCCTTGTTTTCTTCTTGTTAAGAGTTCATATGGAGTTTTACTGAGAGGGTAGATCCTTTGGTTGGCCTGCATTATTTGATGGGTCAACCTATCACTATTGGAAGGCTCGGGTGTATTTTTTCTGAAATCGATAGATGAGAATGTTTGGAACTCAGTTAAGTTTAGGTGGACTCCTCCCATTAACTGTGGTGCTTCTAAAGCGTATGTCTCTTGGACAATAGCTAAAAAGAATGCCTCAAGTTTAGATTCTAAGTGAGTGAACGTTATTCTTTGCCTTGTGACCGTTGAAGAGTTTAGTTGGGATATTTTAGGATCCTCACATAAGGGAACAAATACTGTTATGGGTTTTAAGTTATAAAATCAGATATATAAGTTTGAGACGACTAAGATGTTAGAAAATGAGTATTTTGATGAATTTATGCCAAGTTGTTAGATATAGTTAATTCCTCGTTTAACTTAGGTTAACCAATCATCAAGTCTAGAGTGGTGCGTAAAATCTAAAGGTCGTTACCTCAATTATTTAATGCCAAAGTCACGGTCCTAGATTCCCTATGTGGGGTCGATGCTTTGCAAGTCCAAGGACTTATAGGTGACATTCAAACCTATGAGATGAACATATCTCCTCCAAAGAAAGAGAAGTGTATTGCCATTAAAGCTAGAAAATAGGACTTGTCGGATTTTGATAGTGATGGTGAGCTTGATGATGAAGAGATAGCTAGGTTTTCTAGGAAGTTCATGAAGTTTCTTAATCTTAGAGATGAGAAAAGTTTTAAAAAGAAACTTAAGAACTTTATTGGCCGTAACGGGAAGAATAGGAGGGTCCTAAGAAGGTGGATGACCAAGAGAAGTGCTTTGAATCCCAAGGGTTAAGGCATTATTCTCGTGAGTGTCCGACTAAACTAAGAAAGTAGAGTAAGAAACCGTAGGTATATAGTACCACCTTTGGTGATAATGAGTTAGAAGAGGAAATTAATTTCCCCATTGATCATAACTGCATCGCATTTATGGCTAGTCATATGGTCTTAAATAAAATATCTTCCCCCGTTGAAGATAATCATGAACGTGACAGTTTCGAGGTCCGATCTTTAGGTTCCCAGGATATAGAGAAGAAGAAGAAGAAGAAGAAGAAGAAGAAGAAGAAGGATAAGGAGGAGAAGGAGGAGGATAGTAAGCCTCGAGTGGACTTTCGGGAGTCATGCACGAAGTCTTTAAAGTTAAAAAAGGCCAACATGCATTTAGAAACTAAGATAAAATAAGGTGCCATAAGAAATGATGATGCCAAATTGATTGAGGATCTTAAGGCACATGAGTGGACTCTTAAGGGGAAGATCGATTATGTTAAGGGTGAGAGGGATAGGATTCATGGCCTGATAGAGGTTATAAAGAAAGATCTTCTTGAGTTCAAAAAGTCTGTACATTTTCTTGAGTCTAGAATTATGGAGTTAAAAGATAAATTAAGAGACCCAAGTAATGTCAAATTTGATTTGGAGTCTAGGTCAATAAATTCTGATAAAATGTTAAGCACCATATGAATCAAAGATGACACTTGCAAGATTGGCTTCGATAATACAAATGCTTCCATGTCTAAAGCCAAGACCAAAGTTTTGAGAGAGTCAACCATTGCTAGGGCATTAGAAAAGGTCAACCCAAAAGTAACATTCGGTATGTCCACACTTGCACGTGTTATGGTAGGAAAGGTCGCCTTAGGAATTTTTTATGACCTTAGCAATGGTCCTAGGAACCATTAGATCGTCTTGTTACACCTATGTGGGCGAGGAGATTCGATTTTTAGGCACTTAATAGTAGACGTGATGATTCTTACATGCTTTCACACGATTCATCACATGCTATATCTTATGAGTGATCGCTTGCATGTTTTTCATAAAATAGCTTTTGTGCTTCATGTTATATGTTATTCTAGTTGCATGATGTTTATCTTTTGTATTTTTTATTTTCCTTTTTTTGGGTCTTAATGAGAAAAATACAAAAAAATTGTTTGCTTTTTGAGTCGTTTTTAAAAAAATGTTTAAAAACTCAAAAAGATTTTTTTTTTGTGTATTTTAGTTTTACATATATTGTGTGTCATATTGGTGTGTTTGAATCCTATTACTTACATTTACCCATATGAAAAGGATATTTGATTATGATTTTTAATGCTTGGATTGTTCTTAATCATGTTTACATTAAGTAGTTCAAAATTGATTTGTATGATGGATTCACTTCGTGTGCACGCACACACTTTGCACGAGTTCTTTTGGATTTTAACTTCATATGAAACATGAGCTAAGTGAGGTGTTCTCCCAATAATCTTATCATATACATAAAAAAATTACGATGGGGGAGTTTTGCATGTAAAAACCATTGCCCGTGAGTTTGATGCTTTATTGAAAATTTCTGTATGCTCGAAAAAGGACTACGCAGGGAGAAATATCCTTTGTGTGAAAGTCCAACTTTGGCAAGAGGCTAAAATATTGAGAGGCAATAAAAACAGAAAAAATGCCAAGGCTATTTTGTTTACATTAATACTTTAAAAATTAGATATCTTCAAAAGAAATAGAGAGAAAAAAATGATATGTTTTTTAGGGTGTTTAGTTGAAGATCATTAGATTTACACAATCAATCCGAGTTGAGCTTAATTATTTTGACGCTATTGATTCAAGAATTATAAAAAAAATTTAGAAAGGTGTGCATTGTATTTGTTTATCCTTTTGAGTTCTTTATTTGTCATGTGACGCTAAATCAAATGTTGATAAATTAACGCGGTCAAATAGATCTACTTGGACATTTGTGAGTGGTTGGGTCATTTTCTCTTTCTCAAGCCCATTCATTTCGTACCACCATGTTTAGACACATTGATATTATGCGAGTGTGTAATGCTTATGTGTTTTTTGTTTTTTAATCGCTTATACCTATATATAGTTGTGCTTCATTGGTATATGTGTTGTTATATAAATGTTACGTTTTGTGTTTTAAATCTTTACATTTTCATTTAATCCATATGTGTCTTATGCTTAATCTTTTATTTATCTTGGTATGTGTTATGATCATTCGGGTATCTTATACTTAAATGCTTGCATCATAGTTGATATCATTTGTTCCTAGTTTGGATTATTTGTACTTATGTTACCGAATTATTTTTCATTACATGTTTGCTTCAAACCACTACATTATTATATTTATTTTTCTTTTATGATTACCCATGCTTCACTCAGGAAAAATTTGATTTTATTGGGAAGAAATGTTTTATTATTGTGCACCTTATTCTTTGTATATTCCTAAATAAAATGGGGGAGAAATAGTATCTAACTCTTTTCATTTGGGGGAGATCTTTAACTTAGGGGGAGACATTCTTAGGTAAAGATCGTTAGACAGAGGAGGACGATTTTTCATATGCAGTTTATATATTATTATATTCTCTTTGTATTTGAAGGTGGTTATCATTGATTCAACAAAGATTTACACAAGAGCAACCTTACTCAAGTTTGTGTTGGTCAAGCATCTGTAACTTGTTTCTTTTGGTATTGGGAATTGAGTCTTAGTGATCTTGACAGCCCAATAGTTTTTTTTTTATTTTGAGCTTTGTCGTGAAATAGACCAAGGGGAGTTTTTCAAGGGCAAACTTCTGAATAAAGTAAATTTATATGTATTGATTTATTTCATTTTTGGACAAAATTTGTTTGAGTTATAGGTTAGGACTTGTGTTTTTTGTCCTTCAAGCCTATAACGTGTTATTGAAGATCATACGGGAAAAACATAAAGTATACATTATGTTTCGAGCAGAGTTTCATCTTCATTATCCAAGGAATCTTAATGAGGTATGAATACATGTTGAAGTTTGATCCCTGGACTTTGTTTTAGGTGCTAGAAGTTTATAAATTATTTTTATTTGTTTTAAAATGATTTTATTCCTTTTAATATTTTTTGGAAGAAATATATCTTTTTCGCAAGGTCATTAGAATGGCATTGGTATGTCATTCAAACGAGATATGGTACCTCATTTGAACAACTTCGGACGAACTTTGAATGAACCATTTCCTTGTCGATTTGGAATGTCATTGGATTGTTCATTGGATAGGTGTTCGAACAAAATGTTATACTTCGTTTGAACAAGATGTACCTCAATCGAATAAGTAAGCGAATTTTTGAAGAATTTGAGGTTTTGTAAATTTCTTTTGATCCTTATCTCATTTTTAACAAACCTAATATAAATAGGAGTGTGTAGGAGCTACTTTTTGTGAGACTTTTGCAAGATTTTTAAATTCCCAAACTTTTTTAAAAAGCTCTCTAAGTTTATGTGTTTGATTTGTGAAAACTTTTTCGAAAACAAAACCCTACTTTGCATCCAAGTTTGAGATCCAAGAATCCTACATCTATATGTTTGTTTGAGATATCTTATGTGTTGCACCATTTTTGTTTTCTTTTCATATTGTGAGCATTTCCTGCGATGGATATTGCATTTGTGTTGTGCCGTGACTGGACTGATTAGGAGACAAGTAAGATCGATAGGATACGATGCGTGGAAAAGCACCTTCGTTATGTGGTTGTTGGGAGGCATCTAACAGTGGCTGCAAACAAGGTAAGAAGGGATAAAGAAGTGCGTCAAGTCTAGAAGGCATCAAGTCTCAGAGCAAGTCTAATTTTTCCTTGTAACTAGACCTATATCGTAGTGGACTTGTGTGGCTAGGCCGTCTAAGATTTTTTCATTGAGGGTTTTCCTCGCACATCATCGTGTTGTGGTTTGATTACTTTATTATTCTGTATACTCACTTAGATGCATGCTTATGTAAAGACTAAAATTGTTAAATCTTGTTACACAACACCTGTGGTTTTCTAAATTGGTGCAAGGAAATTAAAAATTGTGAAAATAAATTTGGCGGTGTTTTCTCTACAAACCATAGGATGCATTAACTTTCTCAAAAGTTGTGGTTAAAATAATCTTAAGATATCATATATTAGTATGATTTTAGGTTCCAGTTGTATAAAGAGAGACATGGTTAAAATTGGATGGATCATTGGATTGACATATAATTAACTAAATCGACTCAAGAGAGTTATTTGGAATTAAAATTAATAAATTAAGAAAAGTGAATTGTGATAAATGTACCAAAACAAATGACTCCATACACCCACTTGAACTTAATTTTTACTCTAGGCAAGTACTTAGTAACAAGGAAATTATAATAAGACCAATAGACTAAGAGATTTAGATAAAGGATTGTGTGTGCCAACCATTATAAAAAAAAGATATAAATGGTATTAACAAGAAAGTATTTAAAAAAAATAATGTTTGACTTTGAAATTTTGTATAACCGATGGCGTCCCTTCCCCTGTGATTATAATATATATTTTCTATTTTATACTATCTTTCTTTCTTAAAAAATAGTTTTAAAAAGAATTTGTTCGGTGGTAATAACGACAACAAGATGTATTATTTTTTAATCCAGGTGCATAGACTTTTGCATTATTTATAAGAAATAATTTTTTTACAGTTTTTTATAAAACTACAATGTAAGTACAAGAGGAGGCCAAGTAGTCAATCCTCTATAAAAACAAATATCCAAAGGTTTAAAATATAAGATAAGAGGTCATAACATTTTATCATAAAAAGAGAACAACAACAATTCCTAATACCATTTGCCTCCAGTTTAAAAGTCATACATGATAGAGGTATCTCAAAGGATGATTCCTAAACTAGAAACAACAATAAAATTATTTATTATTTTGGCTAGGGTGTGGGAGAGTATACAACCCATTACCTAATGTAAATAAAGGATTGTCACGGCCTTGTCACGGTCAATGACCGTGACAAGGCTAAGCGCTTAAAGGGTGCCAATTTGACCATTTTGGTGTAGTGTAATTTTAGATATAGCTCGATGTGAGTAGCTACAATTAGGGATATGGCCTTAGGGTATTCTTAATTTATGTGACGTCTTTATGGTTGCATGGGTCGAGTGAACATTTATGTTATATGGAGATTTTATATTGGCTATTGATGTTGATATTTGATTTGGGGTACAATGAAGTGCATGATTCATAATATTTGTATATATTATGCAAGGATGCATTTTGTTTAAGAATAGTTATTTTCCAAGAGTCGTCGTTTTATGTGAGGATTAATTTTTTATGTGATCCCCTGGTTTATGGTTTTGGTATTCACTAGGATATAACTTTGGCGGTGAGTGACGTTATCTCATATGAAAGTGACTATTAGATTTGTTGTATGGATAGATTATATGTTCTCACAAGGATATCACTAGGATAGCAACCATAAGAGATTGAAAGAAGTTAATAGAAAATTTAAGGGTATTTTTGGAGAAGAAGTACAATCATTCAAAGCTTAAGGGATTCAATTTTTCATCATTTTAAGGCAAGAAATCTCTTACAATACTACCCATAAATTCATAAATTGTTTATGATTCATGATTTTCCTATTATAATTCGAGATTTGAATGCATGTTTAGGATTTAATTTGGTTAATATCAATCATATTTATGTTTTTTGTTAATGAGGATTTAGGTTAATTAACTCTACACTAATGACTTGTATCTTTGAAGAGAAATCTGAAATTGTTCCTTAGATGTGGTTTGATTCACCTAAAGTTGGTTGATTTAGGTTAATATTGTTGTTGCACACCTTGACATGGATGAGGATGGGATTTACATTGTTTACAAGATTTAAAAGCTAGTTTGGGTTTGTTAATGACCATTTTTTGCACTTGGAGAGGATGAAATTTGCATCGAATTTATTAGAGTGGATAGATTGTACAATGTTACTAAAACTTGAATTCCTCCTAAAGTATAAATAATTTTCTGGCGATTCCAAATGCATATGAAACTAGATTCACATAGCTTTCCAATCGTCTATGGTAAAACATATAATTAGGAATGAATTAGGTGTTGTACCATAAATTGTTGGAAATATGTGTGAATTTAGTTTCATCTGCACTTAGGATCACCTAAAAATCATTTATAATGTGAGGACACATTTTTTTAATAAAGTCAATATGTATGTTTCGGATTATTCCATGTTTGGACAAAAATTTTTGAGTGCGTTGAACTTTCAAGCCTATGATATGGTTTTTTGAAGACGAAGTGGCCAAGTTACAAGATCTACATCATCGTGTTATGTTTCATGCTCGTTTTCATCTTCACATTCTGAGGATCTCTCATGTATGAATGCGTATATATTTTGATCCTTGGAGATTATATATTTGGGTGTTATATTTTTATCAAATTGTTTTAAAAATGTTTTAAAATGATTTTATCTTCTTTTAATATTTCTAGAAAACAAAAATTCACGACTTCGATAAAATGAGATTGGTATGTCATTCGAACGAGATATGGTACCTCATAAGAATAGGTTTTAATGAACTTCGAACGAACTGATTTTTTCCTTCACTGAAATCTCATTTGATAGGTCATTGGATACGTGTTCGAACGAGATCCTATACATCGTTAGAACAAGGTTCAAAGTCGTTCAAATGAGCTAGCACAATTTCTAAGTTTTTTAGATTTTTTTCAAAGTCTTTCATCCTAATATCGTTTTTGGAAAACCTCATATAAATAGGAGTGCGGAGCCGCAGTTTCATATGAGACACAAACTTATTTTTTGAGTTCATAAATTCTATCAAAAAGCTCTCCAAAATCCTCATTTACACCTAAGTTGTTTTGGATCCAAGCGTTCATCATATTATGTTTTGAGATTCTATTTGGGAACCAAAGGTTTACTTTCTTCATCTTGTTGATAATTATTTCATATGTTGGACTCGTGTTTTTTGTTTGCATATGGAGGACTCCGTGGTGTGGTGTTGCGATGAAGAAGCAGTGGATTTTGTGTTCCAATTCGTAGAAAGCTACTGAGTTGTTCAATGGCTACCCAGGCGTGTGCAGACTCACACGTTGTGGTATTTGCATGGGTGGAAACCTATGTGTATCTCTGCAGAGGTAGAAGGAGAGAAGATGTCAAAGCTTGCGAGGGAATCAATCATGTCGTAAGTTTACTATCATGTCCTCTATAATTCCATACATAGTGAATTTTCGTGGTTGGACCGTCCGAGATTTTTCCCGCTGTGGGTTTTCCTCGTACATTGAGCGTCGTGGTTTATTTATTTATTTTTATCCTGCACTCACCTAGACTCATGTTTAGGTTACGATAAAATTGGTTAATCTATTTAATCAAAACTTGTTTAAAATTCGGGTAACGTTTTTCGTTCGGTTAAATTGTTCAAGTTTAATATATAATTTGAAAAAATAAAAAATTAGCTTTTGTTTAGACCATTTCGTATATCTCGATATTTTAAATTGGTATCAAAGAAAGAACACTAATTTATTATGTCATATTAGTGCTTTAGACATGAATTTTAGCGGTTCTTATATGGAAGGTTAATCACTTTCTAGATCACCTTTGTTTGATGGGTCTAACTATGTGTACTGCAAAGCACGTATGAAATTAACACTTAAGTCATCAAATGAGAGGGTATGACAAGTGGTGGTTAAGGGTTTCTACCTACCCACCTCCTTAGTATGTGATTATAGGATTCCGAAACCCATTAAAACCTGGAGTGAGGATGAGAATAAACTGTCCAACTATAATTCACGTGGCTTAAAAACTTTGTTTTGTGCAGTCATACCAGAGGAGTTCTGTCGTATTACGACATGTGAAATTTTTAAATAGGCTTAGTACATACTATAACTGACTCATGAGGGTACTAGTTATGTTAAGGTTCCAAACTCTCAAACCTCTCCACTCAATTTGAAACCATTAGCATGGAGGAGAGTGAATCCTATGAGTATTATGCTAGATTATTTGATATTTTGAACTCATCGTTTAATTTTGAAGAGAGAATACCAAAATCCATGTAGTTAAGAAAATCTTAAGGTCTTTACCTCAAACATTTAATTCAAAGGTGACAATTTAAAATTTCTTGGGTAATGTGGACTCCATGAAACTCAAAGAGCTTGTAGGTTATCTTCAAACTTGATAGCTTGATATGTTTTCTTCTAAAAAGATGAATAAAGATAAAGGCATTGCTTTGAAAGCCCAAAATGAGGAAAACGTGTTTCGAATGATGAGTCTAACATCGATTCTGATGACATATCCATGTTTGCAAAAAAAGTTAAGAAATTTCTCATGTTTGAAAAACCATCTAAATATGAAAAGAAGTTAGAGAAAAATAACTTTAACAAGGCTACAAAATTCCCTAATGTTGCAATGATAATTTTAAGAGGGATGAGTCGAATAGATGATTTGGGTGTGAGGGTTATGGCCATAGAGCATGTGACACCCCGCCTAATTAAATACCGGGCGATCACTCCTTTATTAAATTAAAATCAAGGTGAACAGTTGGTTCATTCTTAGTATCACTGTCGTAAAATAACTTTTCCAATTTAAACACCATAGTTAATTAAGCTAAGTGTCAAAACCATTTTTTTAAACATTACTTTCCAAATTTTATTTTAAACTTTAATATTTAATTATTTATAACAATTCAATATTAAAGAATCACACCACAATAACGCTGGAACATATAATCCAAATAATTCAAACATTCAACAACTGAATCCCAACATTAAAACTTAAAGTAAAAGATCCAGACAGTAATAAATCCCAAAGTGACAATACTAGAAATAACTGAATCACAATGTCCAAATAAACAACTGAATAATGGAAAGGGCGACACATGCCCCACTAAATGAGTATGCTAGGAGTGGAGTCAAATAAATGAAGTCATCTAAGCAAGTGGCCTGCAACTCCCACCTAAGCTGCAGCGCGTTCCTTCCAAGGGATCCTACGCAAGACGCCCCTGTGGCTCGGCACTTGTAATATATATACATATATATACAAGAGAGAAAGAGAAATAGAAACGGGTTAGAGCCCGATAGTGTAATTAATTTAAAATTCGTTTAGCAAGTATTTAAAATGTTTACAGGCCAATGCAACAACATATTAGTGAGGCACTCTCATGAGAAATTCTCACCTCTCTTCTAATGTGCACGCCTATCGTACTAACCTTCCCAACAGATTATCTTATCTTATCTCGCACTAAACTTCCCAATGGTTTAACTTATCTTAGGTTACTCGTAAGGTTTAAAACTTGAACAATATAATTGTTTAAAAGGAAAATGTCATTTAGTAACAAATCCCTCATTTTAACTTTATTTATTAAAAAAGTTTCCCAGTGTCACATTATACTTTTCAAAACAAGTATATCCAATTTGAGTCATTATACATGTCTTACTTACCATAACACAATAGTCAGTTTCCAAATTTCAGAACTTTATATATATTAAATACTCGTATAATATATATATTCTATCAGCACCCCACATAAAAATTATGGTGCGTGCATACTCTGCTATCCAATCCCCGTATATCTCGTACTAAGGGAAATACAAGTTCGGAATCACTCTCGAACTGTATTAACACATACACAAACAATATTGAGGCGAAGCATAGATTCCAAGTCTCTAAGAGGATAGCACATGCCCCCACGTCTCTTAGGACCGTCTGAACTATCGATTCGATAGCCTGTACCAAGGATATCTATCTTCTAGGGTACAAGTCAATATCCCCCATAAAGGTCCCATCGAGATAAGACTGTCCCAGCGCGAAAACCTCAGGGATAGCAAGTAGCGCGGTCACGATTTTCACATATAGATAGTATATGCATAAACACAGTCATATATCTATACTGATATTACCATATCAATTTAGGTACATCTCAATTCCCATAATTACGAAATTTGTCCTCATATCTCATTATTTAGTTCCCACGTATAACTGTTCATTTCTTACTTTGATTTGAGGGATCATTTCAACTTATTACGTAACACTCATAGACTTTATCCTCCCAAGTGTAGAATTCAGTAGGTACTCATCGAATTTCCAACGTAACCATCTTACACGTCTCTCCCCTTAATACATAATTTCATTGTCCCTTATACGTAAATATCCCAAAAATACAACTCTTGTCTTACATTAAAGGTCCCAAAATTATTCACATGTCCTACTGGTCTTCTTTATCTCCCAAAATATTTTAATAAGGGTGTCAAAGAATTATTTCTCATTAAATTGAATTCAACTAATTTAAAAAGGGGAAATATGAGCCTGCCAGAAGGGGTCGATCGATCGAGGTCTGGGGCTCGATCGATCAAACCTTCGATCGATCGATCGAAGCTCTTGGCTCGATCGATCGATCAAGTAGGTATGGCGAATTCTGCAGTTACCAGTTACAGGTTTTCTCACATAACTCCATCCAAATCCAAACTTTTCATTCCCAATCATCCAGAAATTTGTACTACTAATAGTATAAATCCATTCCATACATCTTTTACGTAAAACATGCAAATTTCCATTAATAATCATGGATTAACAAGCCAAAATTCATGTAAATCTCAAGAACCCTAGAATTCTTTTTAACATGGTTCTAATCAGTCCTTTAAAGAATTTTCTTCTTCTAAAACATCAAAATTTCGTGGTTTAATCCTCTACATGTTAAGGGGTTTCTAGATTAACATTCAAATCATTACTACATGCGATTTCCTATCTCAAGTTTGGGTTTTCTTCCATAAAACTCATCCTAATCATCCCTAGACTAACATGAGTGATGAATTAACGAAAATAAGCAAGATAAACACTTGCCTGGGATTTTTAACGTTCTGGTTTGATGACGAATTTGCTGTGGTTGCGTTCCCCGTCGCACGATCTACGCGTTGGTGGTGGTGGCGGTGCAACCGGGTGAATCGTTGGCCTTGGATTGCTTGGAAAAGCCTCTCCTTCCCTCTCCTATGGCCGTCACTTATCTTTGGTTGTTTCAACCCTAGAAGATAACCTTATACATCTGATATATCCCTTGAATTTTCGTGGGTTTAATTACCCAAAAATCTAAAATGTCCAAAAGGCCCTCCCGGGGTACTAATTAAGCCTAAAAATGCCCCAAAACCCAAATTAAACCCCCGGGTACACTTTTTTGACTATCTCGACCCTTCCGGACACTTTGGTGCACTCAAAACGACCATACGAGCGACTTATAATATATTCACTTTTATTCGTCAATATTTAGTCCCGACGCGACAAGGGCGCGTCCCGACTCAAATTTCCAAAATTGTCATTTTATTCACTCGTGACATTTAATATAACCAATATTATATATTAATTTGCTCATTAGTAATATTTAACAAATTTCCCATAATTACTAACTCTCATCACGTTAATAATTATAACATAATTAATTTCCGGATTTATATTAAATAATTAATTCACATTAAATTTAATAAATCCCCAAATTAATATAGCATAAAAATACAGGGTATTACATACTTCCCCCCTAATAACGGAATTTCATCCTGAAATTCGAAAAAAATAAGGTGTACCTGGTAAGAATAAATCTGGGTATCTCTCGCGCATATCTGCCTCGTGCTCCCAAGTGGACTCCTCCACATTATGATGCTCCCACTGGACTCGTACAAGTGGATAGGGGTGTTCGCGGTCCGGTCCGGTTCGGTTTTAAGGTTTTTATTGGACCGGACCGACTTGGTCGGTCCTCTAAAAAAATGGACCGAGACCGGACCGATAATGTCGGTTAACCGACCCTAGTCGGTTCGGTTTTTTATAGGGTCGGTCCGGTCTAATCCGTCGGTCCTCACATTAATGAATTACATCATTTATAATAGTACAAATATACCGAGTCTATTTTTTTCAAACATTAAAAACTAAAAAATATCAAAATTTGCGATTAACACAAACCTACTATTGTATTAAACTAATCAAATATTGAAATATATACTTTTACTATTTATTTATCTTATATATATACATATATACGTAAAAATATATTATTTTATATACAGTCGGTCCGGGTCGGTCCTAACAGGGTTTTTGAAACTGTAAACCGTGGACCGGACCGACTAGGTCGGTCCACTAAAAAAATAAACCGACACCGGACTGATTAAGAAAAAAGACCGAAAAAAAAGGGTCGGTTCGGCTCGGTTCGGTTCGGTCCGTCGGTCCAGTCGGTTTTTTGAACACCCCTACAAGTGGAACTACCTTCGACCTCAATCTTCTCTCGCTATGGTCTAGGATAGCCATCGATCTCTCCTCGTAAGAGCTGTCAGGCTGTAAGTCTATCTCATCTATC
This sequence comes from Sambucus nigra, assembly GCA_949130495.1. Classification (NCBI taxonomy): domain Eukaryota; kingdom Viridiplantae; phylum Streptophyta; class Magnoliopsida; order Dipsacales; family Adoxaceae; genus Sambucus; species Sambucus nigra. The sequence goes on from OX422221.1 coordinate 355,231,456, forward strand.
ACAATGTGGGTATGGGCCATATCATCCCGAAGATATCGTCTCAACGACGAGATGTGAAATACATCGTGAATGCGATGTAAATGCTCTGGCAGTCCCAATCTGTATGCTACCGGCCCTATCCTCTCGATAATGGGAAATGGTTCCACGTACCTCGGGGCCAATTTCCCTTTCTTCCCGAACCTCATTACTCCTTTCATAGGAGATACACGTAGTAACACCTGGTCCCCCACATTAAACTCCCGGAAGAACCATTTCGCATCGGCGTAGCTCTTCTGCCTGTCCTGGGCTACTAGATAGCGACTCCTGATCATCTCAATCCTCGCGGAGGTTTCTTGAATCACTCCTGGTCCTAGCAAATTGTTATCCCCCACCTCGAACCAACAAGTTGGGGAACGACAAGGCCTACCATACAAAGCCTCAAATGGGGCCACGCCAATCATGAACTGATAAGAGTTATTATAAGCAAACTCTACCAGTAGAAGGTGTGGCTCCCAACCTCCTCCAAAATCAAGAACACACATGCGTAGCATATCCTCCAATGTCTTATTAGTACGCTCTGTCTGTCCATTTGTCTGTGGGAGATAAGCTGAACTCAACCTCAACTCAGTACTCATAGCCTCCAGAAAGCTTTACCAAAAACGCGACATGAAAATCTTGTCTCTATCTGACACAATATTCACGGGCACCCCATGTAATCTGACAATCTCAGCAATGAACAACTGAGCACACTGACCCGTGGTATAGTTTGTCCGCACCGGCAGAAAATGAGCCACCTTGGTCAAACGGTCTACAATCACACAGATAGAGTCATGGCCCCGCTGTGATGCAGGCAACCCTGTAATAAAATCCATGGAAATACTCTCCCACTTCCACGCGGGTACTTCCAATGGCTGAAGAAACCCTGACGGTTTCTGATGGTCCACCTTTACCAGCTGGCAGGTAGAACACTTGGACACGAACTCAACAATGTCCTTCTTCATCCCACTCCACCAGTATTTCCGCCTCATATCCTGGTACATCTTATCTCCTCCAGGATGTACCGCAAATCGAGACCCGTGAGACTGGTTCATCACTGCATGACGTAATTCTGCTCCTTCTGGAACCACCAATATCCCATTAAACCTCAAACCCGCATCAGAACTAACAGAATAGGACTCAGCACCCTCAGCTAAGAGTCATACAATCTTCTCCTGGCAAAACGGGTCTGCGGTCTGTGCCTGTATCACCCTTGTAACAATCTCGGGTGTCACTGTCATAACAGATATGAAGGAATGGACTACTGCGTCCTGGTGGCCTAACTCCTTCCACCTTGCTTTCTAGACGTCCGCTACCTCGTCTACCGGTCTACGGCTCAACGCATCAGCAACTACGTTGGCCTTCCTCGGATGTTACTGTATATTGAACTGATAGTCCTTCACAAACTCTAACCATCTGCGCTGACGCATATTCAGCTCTCGCTGAGTGAACAGGTACTGTAGTGACTTGTGGTCTGTGAACAAACGGAATTTCTCCCCCAATAAATAGTGCCTCCATATCCTCAATGCAAAAACGACCTCTACTAACTCCAGGTCGTGGGTGGGGTAATTCTTCTCATGCGGCTTAAGCTTACGGGAGGCAAAATCTATAGCCTTCTCCTCCTGCTGAAGTACTCCCCCAAGTCCCCGTAAAGAGGCATCGGTGTAAACCAGGTACTCCACACCCGGCTTCGATAAGGCAAGGACTGGTGCTGAAGTAATCTTGTCTTTCAGCTTGTCGAAAGCCAATTGACAAGAATCATCCCAAACATATGGTACCCCTTTGCGAGTCAGGTTCGTCAATGGACCCGCTATTTTGGAGAATCCCCGAATGAATCTCCTGTAGTATCCGGCTAACCCCAAGAAACTACGCACTTCCATCGGTGTCGTGGGCTGTCCCCACTCCCTCACTGCTGACACTTTACTCGAGTCAATTGCTATCCCCTGTTCAATAATAATTTGCCCCAATAACTGTACTTCTCGCAATAAGAATCCGCACTTCTCCTACTTAGCATACAACTGATGCTCTCGTAGAGTTTGAAGAAACTGTCTCAAGTGCTCGGCATGCTCCTCCTCAGAGTGTGAATATATCAAAATGTCATCTATGAAGACGATGACAAACTGATCCAAGAACTCTCTAAACACACGATTCATTAAGTCCATGAACACGGCTGGAGCATTTGTGAGGCCAAATGGCATCACCCTGAACTCATAGGACCCATATCTCATCAAGAAGGCAGTCTTTGAAACATCCTATTCCCTAATACGTAACTAATGGTACCTCGACCTCAGATCTATCTTCAAAAAGAAAGTTGCTCCCCTCAGCTGGTCGAACAGATCATCGATTCGAGGCAACGGATACTTATTCCTTATCGTGACCTTGTTCAACTCCTGGTATTCCACACATAACCTCAGTGAACCATCTCTCTTTTTCACAAACAGAACTGGAGCGCCCCAAGGTGAAGTACTCCTGCGAATGAAGCCCTGACCTAACAGCTGCTCTATATGATCTCATAACTCTCGCATCTCTACCGGAGACATATGATATGGAGCGCGTGCTATAGGTCTAGTATCTGGTAATAAATCTATGAAAAATTCTATCTCTCGACTAGGGGGTAGTCCTGGTATCTCCTGGAATACATCGGAATACTCACGGACAACTGGGATCGAGTCTAAGGAAATCACAACCTCCTTAGATGTATCATCCTCTACGTAATATAAATGAGCGATCGAGCCTCCCTCTGGGCGAGGCATCGCCACTACAAACATATCTTTCCCCGGAATGGCAAAGACAATACTCCCACCGAAACAATCAATCATGGCTCTGTAACCTGTGAGCCAATCCATACCGATAATAACATCGTGCTCATGCATATCTAAGACTAACATGTCTGCAGGTAATACCAAGCTACCAATCTCTACCCCCACTCCCCGACATAAAAAGAAAATAAGTGGACCATTCCCCAGTGGTGAGTCTACACACGTCACAGTGCTCTCTGATGTGGCTAATTATCCTAAGGCCTTCGTAAAATGCATAGCTATAAAACAATGCGTCGCCCCAGTATCAAACAAAACTCGACCCATAGTACCATGGATAGGAAACATACCCTCAATCACGGGTGGTTCCTGTGGAGCTGCTGCCTGGTGGACGTTATAGACACGTCCATACTGTAACTGCCCCTACTGCATTAGAGCTGCTGGAACTGCTGGTAGGGCTGGTACTTGAGCTGGGGCTGGGAGGGCGGCTGGAAAAAGTGGCCTATGTGGCTCATTGCGGGAACCCTGCTGCTGTGGGGCCCTCTCTACCTCTAGACAATCCTGGAGCCTATGGCCATGCTTGCCGCACCCAAAGCATCGGCCTTTAAAATTTTCTCCCCTCTGACCTTGCTGACCACGGCCCTGCTAGTCGTTACCACCCGGCCACTGACCCTGTTGGCCCTGGTGAAAATGCTGTTGGCCCTGTTGGCCCTACTGCTGACCCTATTGCTGTCGGTGTTGGCCCTGCTGATTAGGCTGGCCCTGCTGGACCTGCCTATAACCCACAAATCCCTTTCTAGAATCACCTGAATGGAATCTCTTAGCAGGGTCCCCCTGATGGGAACTCTGTTCGTACTGACGAGTCTGTCCTTGAGATGTCGGCGCTCCACTAGCACTACTACCCCCGATCCTGCCCTGCTGGCTGGACTCTCCTGCTCTCTTACTTCCGTGCAGATGGAAGAGGTGATCCTGGCAATGTAGTAACGCAACATTGAGTACATCAGTGAAAGTACTCAGAGACAAATTCCCTATAAGGTGCTGACGGATCCTCCAAGCTAACCCGTCCACAAACAACATTATTTTCTTACCCTGAGTGGGTGCCTCATATAGCACTATGGTGAGAAGTCTCGTGAACTCCTCATCATACTCAGCAACGGTAGAATTCTCCTATTTCAAGTTCAGAAGTTTCCGCCTCATCTCAGTCTTCACGGTGGGTGGAAAGTACTTGCGGTCAAACCGCTCCTAAAATGACTGAATCGGGATCGTGTCCCTCTCCTCCAAGGTGGTGGTGGACTCCCACCACTAAAAAGTGGCCCCCACCAGCTTAAAGGAAGCCAATAACTATTTCTTCACGTCTGTGCACTCATACATACGAAGATGCCGTTGGATATCTTTCTTCCATTGGCTGACGATGATGATATCTGAACTACCAGAGAACTCAGGGGGATGCGCCTTCTGAAAGGCATCCCTAACCCGCTCCCTCACAGATGGAAGTTGTGCATATACTGGCACCACTGCCTGAATCTGGGGTGGAGCCTGCTGTACCACCGCTAGTGCGACATTCACCGCCTGGGCAACAATAGCGGCTACTTCATTAGCATTTATTGTACCCTGTGCCGGAGTTGCTGGCTGCTCGACTGGGGCACGCCTATCCTTCGGTGCACGTCTCGGAGGCATCTGAAACATGAATATATTCATTAGTCTACAGTTATTATCAAATCTCAAATAACTGAAGACGTAAACGTAAAAGCAAGAATACAACAATCCTAAAATAGGGCTCTATAGCAAAAATGTTAAGCTGAAAACAAAATAAGTCGTACAGATCCTAAGGACACTAGAACCTGATGCTCTGATATCACCTGTGACACCCCACCTAATTAAATACCGGGCGATCACTCCTTTATTAAATTAAAATCAAGGTGAACAGTTGGTTCATTCTTAGCATCACTGTCGTAAAATAACTTTTCCAATTTAAACACCGTAGCTAATTAAGCTAAGTGTCAAAACCATTTTTTTTAAACATTACTTTCCAAATTTTATTTTAAACTTTAATATTTAATTATTTATAACAATTAAATATTAAAGAATCACACCACAATAACCCTGGAACATATAATCCAAATAATTCAAACATTCAACAACTAAATCCCAACATTAAAACTTAAAGTAAAACATCGAGACAGTAATAAATCCCAAAGTGACAATACTAGAAATAACTGAATCACAATGTCCAAATAAACAACTGAATAATGGAAAGGGCGACACATGCCCCACTAAATAAGTATGCTAGGAGTGGAGTCAAATAAATGTAGTCGTCTAAGCAAGTGGCCTGCAACTCCCACCTAAGATGCAGAGCGTTCCTTCCAAGGGATCCTACGCAAGACGCCCCTGTGGTTGGGCACCTGTAATATATATACATATATATACAAGAGAGAAGCAGAAATAGAAACGGGTCAGAGCCCGATAGTGTAATTAATTTAAAATTCGTTTAGCAAGTATTTAAAATGTTTACAGGCCAATGCAACAACATATTAGTGCGACACTCTCTTGAAAAATTCTCACCTCTCTTATAATGTGCACGCCTATCGTACTAACCTTCCCAACGGATTATCTTATCTTATCTCGCACTAAACTTACCAATGGTTTAACTTATCTTAGGTTACTCGTAAGGTTTAAAACTTGAACAATATAATTGTTTAAAAGGAAAATGTCATTTAGTAACAAAGCCCTCATTTTAACTTTATTTATTAATAAAGTTTCCCAGTGTCACATTATACTTTTCAAAACAAGTATATCCAATTTGAGTCATTATACATGTCTTACTTACCATAACACAATAGTCAGTTTCCAAATTTCAGAACTTTATATATATATTAAATACTCGTATAATATATATATATTCTATCAGCACCCCACATAAAAATTATGGTGCGTGCATACTCTGCTATCCAATCCCCGTGTATCTTGTACTAAGGGAAATACAAGTTCGGAATCACTCTCGAACTGTATTAACACATACACAAACAATATTGAGGCGAAGCATAGATTTCAAGTCTCTAAGAGGATAGCACTTGCCCCCACGTCTCTTAGGACCGTCTGAACTATCGATTCGATAGCTTGTACCAAGGATATCTATCTTCTAGGGTACAAGTCAATATCCACCAGAAAGGTCCCATCGAGATAAGACTGTCCCAGCGCGGAAACCTCAGGGATAGCAAGTAGCGCGGGCACGATTTTCACACATAGATAGTATATGCATAAACAGAGTCATATATCTATACTGATATTACCATATCAATTTAGGTAAATCTCAATTCCCATAATTACAACATTTGTCCTCATATCTCATTATTTAGTTCCCACGTATAACTGTTCATTTCTTATTTTGATTTGAGGGATCATTTCAACTTATTACGTAACACTCATAGACTTTATCCTCCCAAGTGTAGAATTCAGTAGGTACTCATCGAATTTCCAACGTAACCATCTTACGCGTCTCTCCCCTTAATACATAATTTCATTGTCCCTTATACGTAAATATCCCAAAAATACAACTCTTGTCTTACATTAAAGGTCCCAAAAAATATTCACATGTCCTACTGGTCTTCTTTATCTCCCAAAACATTTTAATAAGGGTGTCAAAGAATTATTTCTCATTAAATTGAATTCAACTAATTTAAAAAGGGGAAATATGAGCCTGCCAGAAGGGGTCGATCGATCGAGGTCTGGGGCTCGATCGATCGAAGCTCTTGGCTCGATCGATCGATCAAGCATGTATGGCGAATTCTGCAGTTACCAGTTACGGGTTTTCTCACATAACTCCATCCAAATCCAAACTTTTCATTCCCAATCATCCATAAATTTGTACTACTAATAGTATAAATCCATTCCATACATATTTTACGTAAAGCATGCAAATTTCCATTAATAATCATGGATTAACAGGCCAAAATTCATGTAAATCTCAAGAACCCTAGAATTCTTTTTAATATGGTTCTAATCAGTCCTTTCCAGAATTTTCTTCTTCTAAAACATCAAAATTTCATGGTTTAATCCTCTACATGTTAAGGGGTTTCTATATTAACATTCAAATCATTACTACATGCGATTTCCTATCTCAAGTTTGGGTTTTCTTCCATAAAACTCATCCTAATCTTCCCTAGACTAACATGAGTGATGCATTAACGAAAATAAGCAAGATAAACACTTGCCTGGGATTTTTGACATTCTGGTTTGATGAGGAATTTGGTGTGGTTGCGTTCCCCGTCGCGCGATCTACGCGTTGGTGGTGGTGGCGGTGCAACCGGGTGAATCGTTGGCCTTGGATTGCTTGGAAAAGCCTCTCCTTCCCTCTCTTATGGCTGTCACTTGTCTTTGGTTATTTCAAACCTAGAAGACAACCTTAGACATCTGATATATCCCTTGAATTTTCGTGGGTTTAATTACCCAAAAATGTAAAATGTCCAAAATGCCCTCCCGGGGTACTAATTAAGCCTAAAACCGCCCCAAGACCCAAATTAAACCCCTGGGTACACTTTTCTGACTATCTCGACCCTTCCGGACACTTTGGCGCACTCAAAATGACCATACGAGCGACTTATAATATATTCACTTTTATTCGTTAATATTTAGTCCCGACGCGACTCGGGCGCGTCCCGACTCAAATTTCCAAAATTGTCATTTTATTCACTCGTGACATTTAATATAACCAATATTATATATCACTTTGCTCATTAGTAATATTTAACAAATTTCCCATAATTACTAACTCTCATAACGTTAATAATTATAACATAATTAATTTCCGGATTTATATTAAATAATTAATTCACATTAAATTTAATAAATCCCCAAATTAATATAGCATAAAAATACGGGGTATTACAGAGCAGTTGAGTGTCACGCTAAACTAAGGAAGGAGGGAAAGAAACCTAAGGTATACAATGACACCATTAGTGATAGTGATCCGGAAGAGGAACCCGATTCCTCCATTGAGTGCAATTACACCACGTTCATGGCTAATCATGTGAGCCTTGACAAAAAAACTTCTGATGAATATAATTTTGAGAATGGTACTTTCGAGCCCATTACTTTTTATTTCCATGTAACTGATGGTGGAGGGAGTGGAGAAGAAGAAGAAGAAGAAGAAGAAGAAGAAGAAGAAGAAGAAGAAGGGGGAGGAGAATGAACTTTAAGTTGCCTTCCATAAGTTGTATGTGAAAACGATGAAATTTAAAAAATCTAATTTTATGTTGGAAGTTAGGTTAAAATGACGTACCATAGGTAATGAGGAGAGTATATTGATTGAGGATCTGAGTGCACATGAGCTGATTCTTATGGAAAATATTTCATTTGTTGAAAGGCGGCGAGAAAATCTTGGAGGATTAATGGAGATTTTAAAGAAGAATTCCTATATTTTTATGAGTCGCAACAATTTCTCGAGTCTAGGATTGTGAAGTTAGAAGAGAGATTGAGAGACTTGAGTAATGTCAAATTTGATTTCGAATCTAGTCCTGAAAAGTTGGATAAAATGTTAGGCACTGTCAGTATAAAAAATGACAATTGTGGTATTTGCTTTGATATTCCAAATGATTTCACTACTAATACCAAAAGCATTCTTTTAAGAGAGTCAATCATTATTAGGAACGTTAGAAAAGGCCAACCTAAGGATAGCATTACTCATGTCTACAGGTGCACACATTGCGGTAGGAAAGGTCACCTTAGGCATTTTTGCTTTGATCTTAGAGATGATCCTAGGAAGTCTATGTCTAGAGTCACCGAAGTTACCAAAACCCAAGAACATCATGTCACACCTACATGGGTTAGGAAATAAAATATAGAGCCTTTACAATTTAGACTTGTTGATTCTCGAATACTTTCACATGATACTTATCATGCTAAATCTAATGGTTGATTATGTCCACTTGTTTACATATACTAGATGATAGACAGGGGTACGAGAGTCACCTACGCGCCGATCATTTTGAATTTGGCTCACCTGAACTATAGAAAAACCTAAACTACGACTACACTCAACGGGTGAGTATAGAGGTAAGTCGGGTATCGAAAATCCACTGAGACGAGTTGCTAGAATTCAAGTGATTTAATATTCCGAAATAAAAGTACAAAAGATGATTACAAACTAAAAGGAAAAATATGCATAATGGGAAATGTTAATCTAGGCAAGGTATTGAAACTAGGTTATGAAAGCGGGTAAAACTATAGGTTGCATCGAATATCCCTCACCCGAGTTAATTAGTATAAAATGGTTACATGGGTCAACGGGTTATTACAAGTGCATCTCATTTCGACAGTTAATTAAATCAAGGGTTGTTACGCCCTAAATCATCATAAAAGCCTAATAATATTTTGGCGTCAACAAATATCCTGATAATTGCACACGAAAGGTCGTAAGCACAGTACATACATGATATGCCCCGTCAAATCTCCTAGGCGCAATAACTAGGACAACGTACCCGAAATAGACCCATAAACTCCATAACCAAAGAAAAGCAATGCGTCAACTCGAGTGAGTTCAATTCAAGCACAACCTAATTTAAATTACCTAGAAAGCATGTTAAAAACGCGGTAAATGGAAAGCGGGAAATAAACGCGATAAAACTATACTACAAAGCAAGTAAATCAAAGCATGTAAATAAAGCATGTAAACCTAAATTAGAAAGCTTGTAAATTAAATAGAAAGCAAGAAATGAAGAAATACAAACTATATTAATGGAGAGGATGATGAATAGTCAACATTCAAGCCCAAAAGTGTGTTAATCCAAGAAGAAATGAAGAAGAACTAAGAAAATCACCCAAACCCTAACCTATTCTATCTTCTAAAACTCTCTAAAAACGTTCACCTCTGAATATTACATCAAAACTTTTCTTCTCTTTTCTTCTCATCTTTTGATTCATTGTTTTTCCCTCCGCTGAAGTCGCCATAATTCTTCGTTATGAATTGGAATCGCGCACCGTTCACGGCCACGCGAAGCTAGCGAGAAGGGATACAACTTTCGTGAGATTTCAGGACAGGTACCCAAGCTGTGAAAAGACTAAAATTCCCTTGAACGTGCGATTGCGTACGGAACTTCACCGGAATGCGTCCGAACTTCATACTTAGTACCTAAATACCTACAAAAGCCCAATTATACCTCATATAGCATGTTAACAATCTAAACAGAGGTTGTCTGGTTAACGGGATTACATATAAAGATTAAGGAACTCGAGGGGGCTAAAATGCGTAGGTTCGAGAGATGAAATACAAAATATTTGCATATTATCACACCCCCTAACTTACACATTGCTAGTCCCTAACAATGAAATAGGATGCAACAAGAACTACAAGTAAACCAAAAGCAGGTGATAGTACAAAAGAATGTTATAAAAGAAAAAGGCCACTTTCGCGGGCGATTCGATTGCATTTAGCATATGTAATAAGCCGTTAAACCTCTAGGTCACCCTAGTGGACGAGTGTCATCTCGTGAGGGTTTTCAGGGATGGCACCCACAAACATCACACGGTTTCTTGAAAATATGCCCAAACCAACATGCGACAAACCCAACACTAGAGAAAAGGATTTCATACGCATTATTAGCAAAGTGAATGAATTCACACAAAAGTCCAAATCATTAACATTATAGAATGCACCTCATAGGATTGAAACCTTAAAATGTGGGAGGGGAGAGAGCACATGCAAAGTGTGATTTGGCAAAAACTTAAATAAATCGGATACTAAAAGTTAAAGCAAGCATATATTAAATCCTCACGGGCATTAAACTCACCAAGAGAATTCACTCAAAACAGGGAGGTAACACACGGGACATACGGGCATAAAGAGTAAATGTAAAGGTAAACTAGGCCACACACATGTCACAAATGAAGAACGCTATATATAAAATGAAAAATGTAATCTCAATGAAAGATATCGCTCATTAAAAGAGGCAAAATGCATTTTCACAGATTATCAAAACTGTTTCAACTTTTAAATTAAATTCACCCTAAGATCACATAGGACTTGTAATAGGGCTGTAATGTAGGCTAGGCTATGGTACGAAATGAAAGGAATGTATGTACGGATTCAAAGTGTTCGGAATGAAAAACCTAGAATAATGGAAAATAGTGCGGGCAATATCAAAATTTGGAAAATAAGTTCCAAACGAGCATTAGATATAACAATTGGAGAGTAATCAAAGCTTATTGAACTATATACAACAAATACAAACTTCTCTTTCTTTTTCTTTTCTTCTTTTTCTCATGTTTTCTTTTGTTTTCTTTTGATTTTTTGCTTTCTCTTTTTCTTCACTTTTTTCACTACTTTATTTTATTTACTTATCAAACTCTCATATGCCTAAATTGCAACCGACATCACAACCACATAATTCAATCCCAAGTGACATTCCAAACAAAGGTGTGGAAGGTCTATATATGGGCTAAAACTCCAATTTAGAGTTGGTTATGGGAATGGGGTTATGAAACGAAAAGGCTAATATTTAGGCTCAAAGGGGTTGACGAGGTAAATATATAAGGGTGAGGTGAAGGCTAATAGGGGTGATATAACAAAGAATGCCTATGATCATTTCCAAAAGTTTACGCAATTCTCGAATCAAAACAATATATGAAAATCATGATCAAGTAACACATTTCAAGTATGAACTCAATTAATGAACGGTCAAATGAAAGAATAGTGAGATTAACAACTAATTCAACGTTTTCAATGAGAAAGGAATAGTGTATACACTCACAAACGACGAAAGGTACAAAGCTTACTCAGTGTAAGTATATACAATGCAACAAAAGATTACTGAGTTATACAAATCTTAAACCAAATCAATATAACAATAAAAGTGCATGTGCTCATGGGATTAAAGTTTAATTCATGAAGTTATTCATAATATCAATAATTGAGACTAAAGTCTAATAACTTCTAAAATCAAGAACATGCATCGTTGGGTTGTCTATTGGATCGGGCAATTATTGAAATTTATCATCGAAAACAAAGGCAAAATGCCGAAAAAAGGAGAAAAAAGAAAGAAAATATTTTTGAATATTTTCAATTTTTCTAAGAAAAACATACTAAGTAACTAACATGTGAGCAAAAGCATGGACTAAATAAAGAAATGGATAGAATATCCCACACCCCCTAACTTAAAACCTGACATTGTCCTCAATGTTAATTAAGAACCAAGTTAAATAGAGGAAAATAGCGATATTACCCAAAAGTGGAGCGATCCCCATAAGAACAAGTCCAAAGAATCTACAAAACAAGTTAGTACCGAGCATAGAAAAAACAAATAATAAAAAGTTAACTACTTACACTAGACTAAATTAAAAAGGAAAGAAAAAATAAAAAGAAAGAATAAAAAGCTAACTATATACAACCTACTATTTAGGCCTCACACTAACTATATACTTTAAGTCTAAATAGCTGAGGGTCCACCATAAGAACGATTTGACTTTGGAGGATAACTGGTGTACCCTCACATACAAGCATGCCCTCTGAAAAATATGAATTCCATTTGAACAACTGAAGGCATGTGTAAGGCGGAAGAAATGAACCATCGCCAATTAAAAGTTTTGGAGGGACGATGGGGGATTTGGATAGGACGGGTGATAAAAACAACTATAGTACGGGTGACAAAAACAAGTGGGGACTGAGAAAAGCAGAAAAGTCTCCCAATGATTTTGAAATTGGAATGCGAGGTGGCACACACAAAGGCACGAATGCGATCGTGGAGGGCGACTCGAGCAAGTACTCCTCAACGGTGATAGGGTTGAAAACATTAAAGTTTGAAACCGAATCATCGGGTACTTGTTCCGGTGGGGTAATAGAGAATGAAAATGGGGATGAATGAAATTCAAACTCGTGAGATGAGTCATCATCGCATGAAGTTTGAATTTCGAATGAAATAATATCATTTTCAATGAAATGTTCTTCTTTGGTGGCCAAAGAAGAAATCATTTCATTGCAAATAGATATTACATCATTTTCATCCTCGCTTTCAATATCTATTACGCGATGGGCAAAGTCTAGAATGGTTTGTTCCAAAGTAGGCACGAGTACCTCATTTGGTTCAAAACATTCCTCGACTTAGAAAGTCTCAGAAGCAAAATCGTCGTCGGACTCAAATAATAAATCCAACTCATGTTCCCACGAACGATTTTCTTCCTGATAACGAATTTCAATTTTCTCCTTCTCATACATATGCAAACCCTCACAGAATATCATAGGTCGGGGTACGGATGCATTAGAATGGGAACTTTGAAAATTGCCATCGGACTTAAACGAAAACTCATTATTATAGGAATTTTGAAAACTATTGCAATTCATTTCAAAATTCCTATTATAAGGAGGTAAAGGCCCAAAATCATTATCATCATCATCAAAATTCCAATAACCTAAGTTTTGACTTTCGTTATACTCGCCTAAAATATTTGCAAATTTTTGGGATTCTAAGTATTCACCGAAAGTCATAGGTTTGCGAGAATTTTGAGAATTATAACAAGGATTACCGAAAGAATTGGAATAAGACATGTTACCCCAAAAATGGCTCGAAGTGGCGGATTCCACAAAGTAGGTGCGCGCGAGAAAAATTCGAGCGTTTCTAAGTGCTCACATGTGGAAGTCCTGCAAAAAAAGGTTAGCAAATAATAAAAATAGAAAGAAAATACTATGAAATACTAAATCAAATAAAGTCTAAAACAAACTAGTCCCCGGAAATGGCGCCATTTGATAGCCAGGGTTTCACCGCGGCGCGAAAGTCACCTACGCGCCGGTCGTTTTTAATTCGGCTCACCTGAAATATACAAAAACCTAAACTACGACTATACTGAACGGGTGAGTATAGAGGTAAGTCGGGTATCGAAAATCCACTGAGATGAGTTGCTAGAATTCCAGCGATTTAATATCCCGAAATAAAAGTGCAAAATATGATTACAAACTAAAAGGAAAATATGCATAATGGGAAATGCTAATCTAGGCAAGGTATTGAAACTAGGTTATGAAAGCGAGGAAAACTATAGGTTGCGTCGAATATCCCTCACCCGAGTTAATTAGTATAAAATGGTTACATGGGTCGACGGGTTATTACAAGTGCGTCTCATTTCGACAGTTAATTAAATCAAGGGTTGTTACGCCCTAAATCATCATAAAAGCCTAATAAGATTTTGGCGTCAACAAATATCCCAAAAATTACGCACGAAAGGTCGTAAGCACGGGATATACATGATATGCCCCGTCAAATCTCCTAGGCGCAATAACTAGGACAATGCACCTGAAATAGATCCATAAACTCCATCACCAAAGCAAAGTAACGCGTCAACTCGAGTGAGTTCCATTCAAGCACAACCTAATTTAAATTACCTAGAAAGCATGTTAAAACGCGATAAATGGAAAGCGGGAAATAAACGCGATAAAACTATACTACAAAGCAAGTAAATCAAATCATGTAAATAAAGAATGTAAACCTAAATTAGAAAGCTTGTAAATTAACTAGAAAGCAAGAAATGAAGAAATACAAACTATATTAATGGAGAGGATGATGAATAGTCAACATTCAAGCCCAAAAGTGTGTCAATCCAAGAAGAAATGAAGAAGAACTAAGCAAATCACCCAAACCCTAACCTATTCTATCTGCTAAAACTATCTAAAAACGTTCACCTCTGAATATTACATTAACATTGGCTTATATACCAAGTGGGAATTAAATTAGAAAAGAAAACATAAAAGAAAAGAAATGCAAAATATGTGGTGGAAAACAGGGGATCGATCGATCGACCCCTTTGGTCGATCGATCGATCAAGGCCAAAATTTGAAAATTCAGAATGGTCGATCGATCGACGATTTTGGTCGATGGATCGATCAAAAAGGGAAGAATGCAGCAGCAGCACACTACATCTTTTCTTCTCTTTTCTTCTCCTCTTTTGATTCATTGTTTTTCCCTTCGCTGAAATCACCGTAACTTCTTCGTTATGAATCAGAATCACGCACCGTTCACGTCCACGCGAAGCTAGAGAGGAGGGATACAACTTCCATGAGATGTCGGGATAGGTACATAAGATGTGAGAAGACTAAAATGCCCTTGAACGTGCAATTACGTACGAAACTTCACCGGAATGAGTCCGAACTTAATACTTAGTACCTAAATACCTACATTATACCTCATATAGTATGTTAACAATATAAACAGAGGTTGCCTGGTTAACGGTCTTAAATATAGAGATTAAGGAACCTGAGGGGGATAAAATGTGTAGGTTCGAGAGATAAAATACGCAATATTTGCGTATTGTCACTAGATTTTATACTTCATGATATATGTGTGTGTTAGATGTATGTTGTTTGAGTCTTTTGTAATTTGTTTTTTCATTTATTGGGTCTTATTGAAAAATACAAAAAGATTTTGTTTGTTGTTTGAGTTTTTTTTCCTATGGTGTCTTTGAAAAATACTTAAAACTCAAAAATATCTTCTATGTGTTTGAATCCATTTCATTCCATGTTTTCATGCATCTAGGACATTTGATTATGATTTTCAATGCTTATATTGTTCTTAATCATGCTTGCATGGAGTAGTTTAAAAATGACTTATTTAATGGATTCACTTTGCATATGCCTCCTCACACATATACACGAGCTCTTTTGGATTTTAACTTCATTTGTTACATGAGATAAGTGAGATGTTCTCCTGATAATCTTGTCATATACATATATATTTAATTGGGGGATTTGTGTATGTAATAGCCATTGCCTGTGAGTTTGCTATTTTATTGAAAATACAAGTGTGCATGGGAAAAGGCTATGAAGAAAAAAATATTCCTTGTGTGAAAGGACATAGTTAGCAAGAGCCTTTAAAAATAAGAGGTAAAAGAAAATAAAACATTGCCAAGGCCAAAATTTTGTTTCATTGATTCTTTAATTTTCAAAATAAGTGGAAAATTGATACATCTAAATTTTGAGGGTGTTATAAGTTGAATATCAATGGGTTTGCACTATGAGTCCTAGTTATTTTATGTTTGACGATTTTGATTGAGAATAATCGATATTTCTAGGATAATATGCATTCTGCTTGTTTGTGCATATATAAGTTCACTTTATCGTCACTATGAGTGATGATACCACTTATGGTACCACCAAGCAAATAAGTAAGAGCTCAAGCCAGTAAAACATTGAAGGAGGGACAATGGTGGACATACAGCAATATAAAAGTAAGAATGAGGTGAGGCAATGGAGAAAGATACTATAAAGTAAGTGGTTCATCCAGCTAGCCTACTCCACTATGCAAGGGTGAGTGAATTTAAATAAGAAGGGGGCTCTAATGGCCTCGTGATACAGCACACTCAACTTTCTCTCTACTGTGATTTTAAAAGAGTATTGGCTAGGGTTTACAATTATCGATCATTTACAATGTTGGAGAAGACAAGTATATATAGTGCCTAGGGGGTGTAGTGTAACCCCCAATCATGTAATAAGCATGTGTGGAATGTTCTAGCTAATGATATTAAGCCACCTGTCTTTGTCACATGTAAATCATGATGATGAAATATTCCCTCACGTGTGAGGGAGATTTGGTTATAGCGATTTTATGCAAGTGGGATTTGCAGCCCATGCGCACCCTTCCACGCATTCCAAAATCCATGGGCCCTACCATCTGTTAACTATCGGCCATCTGCCCAGGTCAAGGCCGAGTTATCAAGTAGGATCCTCTTACATACGATGATTTTTGTGTTGAGCTATCTTCGATCAGACCTCATCTTCCAGGGTATGGACGAGGTCGAGGGTACTTGAGTCATAAGTCCGTTGATATTGATATTATTGAGTGTGTCCTGAGACGAGGATGAGACCTCTAATATTGGTCTTAAGGCTAAGGATGAGGCACTTAGTGTAGGGCCCACAATCGATCCATAAATTCCTCTGATTAACAGTTTGACATTGGTTGGCCTTAGCCAAGGGGGTCCAGTCTGTAGACGAGGCTATACTTGGAATATCATTCACCCCTCGCCCTTAGTCTTCAATGTTAATGGAAGGCTGAGTGATAAAGAATCTTTGGGAAAACGTTGAGGAGATGCTCGTGATGAGACATTATTCATTTTTGTATAATGCCCTTTCATATGCTAGGTCTGGAACATTGAATGTAGACCTTGAAGTGACACTTGGCAACCATCATATGGGTTGGCGTGTGGCTCAATAATGACGGTTGTAAGTGTGCCTTAGGGCATTGTGTCCTAATGATGACCGCCGTGGAAGTTGTGCACAATGATTATAAGTATTTAAATGTTTTGAAAACTATTTTCTCTTCTTTACTTCTCCTTCTTTGCTCGCAAGCTATTTTTCTTTCTAAAACCAGTATTTCTCTTCTCCTGTTCAGGCATTTTCAGGCGAGACTTTAAAGTTCAATTTGCTTCTTCGTTCTTTCACTTCTTCCAGGTAACCCCTTCAATCCATCTTTTTCAAGATTTTGCCCTTTGAAGCTAGTTTAAGCTTTTTCAATTTTTTGGTGAATTTTAAGGTTTTCCAGCGGTCAAGCTGGTGGTTTTGGGGGTGTTTTGGAGGTTATAATTGGAGGTTTTGGGGTTTAATAGAAATTTTAGGTTTTTCTCACCTTTTCTCGATCTTCTTAGTCGCTTTTAGTGTTGCCGAAATTTCTCCGAGCATCTTCTCCAGTGGCATTCAAGCCACTGTTCTTAGGTGTTCTTGGCAAGAACATTTCATTTCCCTATTTTGATCATTGGGTCAACGTCAGTCAAATAACAAATTGTTTCTCTTTTGTAGACCGTCCTCCTTTTATTTTGGATTACCTTTAGAACATGACGACCCCCAGTCACAAAGGTGTTTTACTCTTGAAGGGAGGTAAGCAAACCTTAAAGAAGATGAGAGGCCGACCAGTGCTGAGGCCGACCACAAAAGAAAGGAACCCACTCTTCCTTCAGATGCTCGTCGAGAGCATGAGAAGAGGCAGAGAGTAAATGTAACAACCCGAATTTTTTAAATGGGAATTTTTAAATTAATTTTGGAAATCGAAGAAAAATGAAATTTTGGATTTTATAAATTTATAATTTAAAATATTATTTTTTATATTTGAAAAATAAATTTACAAATGGAATTGGAATCGAAATTAAAATCGAGTTTTAATTGAATTTTAATTATATAGAAGAGTCCTTAAAACATAAAACTCTCTAAAAAAATAATAATTTTAGAAATTTGACCGTCCGATCGAGCTAAATTTTTCACAGCAGTCCTGTCTCACCGATCGCTACAATATAGTAAAATCTTAAGCCATTCTGACGGTCCGATCATCCGTAATGATTTTTCGAGTGTTTGTATCTAAGTATAACTCTTTTCTTAATCAAACTCTTAACCCTTTGTATATAACAACTATTTCGTGGATGGACTTTTAAAATCACTTTCTCTCAAACTTTTCAACCAGAAGACCTCTCCAAAATTACTCCCTTTCATCTACAAACTATAACCCCAAACTTAATCAAGATTTCAACCTTAGATTATAAGGCTTATTTGGTGTTTTCTCGAGTTTGGGCTAGAACGAGATTTGATTATTTTTGCAAAAGAAATGTGATGGTGTGTTTAGATTTTGAGGCTGAAATTATGTGATGATTCATATGATGATTTAAAGGTAATGGGGTTTTACACAATATGCTCCTTAATCTCGCAAGTGTTATTCCCTTTGTTTTCTTGTGATTATTGACTCATATTTGAATTGTTAAATTCTTTTGGAAATCTGGAAATATTAATTGGAATCTAATTTTGATTCATGTGGTATTATTATTTTGTTGGGCATGTTGTCATGATATTTTAATATTGCACTCATGTTGGGCACCCGCCAAGATTCATGTTTCGGCTACTTGATAAAGTATGACGCGATATGGTGAGGCCTGGTGACTGGATTAATGTGTTGTTGAGAAATTATATTGATAAAATGCTTATGAGATTCGCATTTGATTTCAATATTCGTACTCGTATTGTTATGATTTATTCACCGCTAATATTTGTTGAGCATCTTTCCTGTCCTATTGTGTACTTCCCCAAATTTTCTTTTAGTGGCATGTTAGCGCAGATTTGGGTGCTTTCGATTTGATTTGGAGAATGATATTTAGCATGGATTATTATTAGGAAGAATATTCGAGTGAATACAAGTTGGAAGATTGTATTTTTTTTTATGTATAGAGTATTGGAGATTTATTTTGTTTCGAGATAGATAGTTGTCTTATTTCGAGAGATTTGGTTGTATTTAATTTAAAGAGATTTGAGATTAGTGGATTCTCCGATATTTTATATTGTGGGATTTTTAGATGCTCTATACCTTATTATTGTTTATTTGATTTAGTTTTATCGAGTAGCGCTCTGCTTCGCACTCCCCAGGCAGACGGGGTGTTACAGATGGTATCAGAGCTTAGGTATACGACAACCCTCGGGTCTTTGGGTTTTGGGTCTAGCTTGCATGGTAGACGTGTTTTTTTAGATAGAAATTTTTGGTGATAATTCGTGTTAGGCATAGAGGTTAGAAGTGAGGTATTTAAAGTTTATTTTTGGAGATTGTTGGTGTGGCCTAATTTTTTAGTGTTAGGCTTCGTTGAATTTTGAGGGCGAGAGTCCTTCTTAGTGGGGAAGTATGTAACAACCCGAATTTTTTAAATGGGAATTTTTAAATTAATTTTGGAAATCGGAGAAAAATGAAATTTTGGATTTTATAAATTTATAATTTAAAATATTTGTTTTTATATTTGAAAAATAAATTTTCAAACGGAATTGAAATCGAAATTAAAATGGAGTTTTAATTGAATTTTTATTATATAGAAGAGTCCTCAAAACATAAAACTCTCTAAGAGTCCTCAAAACATAAAACTCTCTAGAAAAAATAATATTTTTAGAAATTCGACCGTCCGATCGAGCTGAATTTTTCACAGTAGTCATGTCTCGCCGATCACTACAACATTCTAAAATTTCAAGCCATTCTCATGGTCTGATCATCTTTAATGATTTTTCGAGTGTTTGTATCTGAGTAGAACTCTTTTCTTAATCAAACTCTTAACCCTTTATATATAACAACTATTTCGTGGATGGACTTTTAAAATCACTTTCTCTCAAACTTTTCAACCAGAAGACCTCTACAAAATTACTCCATTTCATGTAAAAACTATAACCCCAAACTTATTCCAGATTTCAACCTTAGATTATAAGGCTTTTTTGGTGTTTTCTCAAGTTTGGGCTAGAACGAGATTTGATTATTTTTGCAAAAGAAATGTGATGGTGTGTTTAGATTTTGAGGCTGAAATTATGTGATGATTCATATGATGATTTAAAAGTAATGGGATTTTACACAATATGCTCCTTAATCTCGCGAGTGTTATTCCCTTTATTTTCTTGTGATTATTGACTCATATTTGAATTGTTAAATTCTTTTGGAAATCTGGAAATATTTGTTGAAATCTAATTTTGATTCATGTGGTATTATTATTGTGTTGGGCATGTTGTCATGAGATTTTAATATGGCACTCATGTTGGGCACCCACCAAGATTCCTGTTCCGACTACTTGATAAAGTATGGCGCGGTATGGTGAGGCTGGTGACTCAGTTAATGTGTTTTTGAGAAATTATATTGATAAAAATGCTTATGAGATTCTCATTTGATTTGAATATTCGTACTTGTATTGTTACGCTTTATTCACCGCTAATATTTGTTGAGAATCTTTCCTGTCGTATTGTGTACTTCCCCATATTTTCTTTTAGTGGCAGGTTAGCGCGGATTTGGGCACTTTGGATTTGATTTGGAGAATGATATTTAGCATGGATTATTATTGGAAAGAATATTCGAGAGAATACATATGAGAAGATTCTATTTATTTTTGTTGTATAGAGCATTTTATTTCGAGATAGATAGTTGTATTATTTCGAGAGATTATTGGTTGTATTTAATTTGAAGAGAATTGAGATTAGTGGATTCTCTTATTTTATATTGTGAGATTTGTTTAGATGCTCTATACTTATTGTATTATAGATTAGTTTAGTTTTATCGAGAGTAGCGCGTCGCTCGCTCTCGCCGGGCGGGCGGGGTGTTATAGTAAATCCCCTCCTTCCACATCTGTGCCGAGCTCTTCTGGTGGCTCTTCGTCGCAAGATTTTGATACTTTCTGGGCAGCCAACATAGCCCAGCTGAAGGCATGTCCTGACTCAGTGATTCCATTGGCACCGAGGTCGAGGGCTAATTCAAGGGGCTGAGAGGTTCAGTATGTGGACGTGGCTATACTTGGTATATCAATGAGGCTAAATCTTTGTTAGTAAAGTTAATGCAGTCAAATAGATCTTCTTGGACATTTTTGAGTGATTGGGTCATAATTATTTTATTTCTACTTCACACCCCTTCAATCCATCCAACATGTTTAGACACATTGATGAAAAAGTTGTTTACTATATTTTTAAATAAAAGTTAAATTTTAAGTAAACTCCGAAAGAAAAACTCGTTGAACGAAACTCTTTTAAAAAATCACTACACAAGATGTGTAAAAATAGATTACTATTTGGATTTTAGATTTGGTAGATAGATTACTTTAGGTTTTTGAAAATATAACTGTGACACCCCGCCTAATAAGATACCGAGTGATCACTCCTATATCAAATTTTAACATGAGTCCCAATTGGATCATTCTTAGCATCACTATCGAAAATCCATTTAATTACTAATAACCTATTAGGCCGGTGTCAAAATTTTTCTTAACTACTCTTTTTAAATGACTATAAATAAAACATCCACACAATTTATGCGTAAATGAAACTGAAATGAAAGAAAATAACCGAACACTCGGTCAAAATATACAACCATATCGAATGATGCTCTAAAAGAATAAATAAATGCAATTGGACCATTGGCCTGAATATTTATACAGTACCTCCTATCTAGAGTACAAGATTGGAAGCGGCTATCAAAAACCTGCACGCATCCACAGCTGCTACAGCTGACGTCTGACTCGAAAGAAGTGACATCCAGGCGTCCCTGTGTCTGGACACCTATATAATATATATATATATATATATAGCAAGAGAGGAAAAGTAGATAAACGGGTCAGAGCCCGAGTTCGAAAAATATTTTACAAGTGCATAAATGCTTTATTTTTAGAAAAAGATTTTTATCTCATATTTAAGTTTGGTTTCACGCTCCCATGAGATACCCATCACCTCTCTTCTAACAGTGCACTCCTAGCGCATCCCTCTAAACATCCTAGTCAAGCTACCCTGCTAAACTAGTTTATTACCCAACCACTATCAACCCTAGATAGTCCAAGTACTAAGGGCTAAACTTCACCCCAGTCTCAACGCTATGCCATGTTCGTGCATGGGGTGTCTCGCAAAGCGAAATCCAAATAAGGAACCCCCCCGATACACTACTACGTAGCAAGGTCGATCGTCGAGATTAATCAGACCCTCAATACGTAACGTATATATATATACATACACATCATATAAGAAATATTAATATTAGAGCACTAAGGATTAAACTTCTTCCTAGTCTCAACACAATGCCATATTCGTTCGTGGGGTATCTCGCAAAGTGAAATCCAAAAAAGGAACCCCCCGATACACTACTACGCGGTAAGGTCGATCATCGGGATCCATTAGACCCTCGGCACTCAAGTTATCCATATATATATATTCATATTTCAATATACGTCCAGATCTATCTCCCGGACTGAGGTGTATTCTATACTCATATCAAAACCTTCTATTTCCCTTCTTATATCCAGGAAATATATTTAAAAGTCAATTCATTATCATGAATTGTTTTAACACATCATGTAACTTTTTAAAAATGAGTTTTATTAACATAAAAATGCTTTTCCATTTTAAAACATCCCATTTCCCTTCTTATATCCAGGAAATGTATTTAAAAGCCATTTTTATTATCATAAAAATGCTTTTACCATATCATATGCTTCCATTTCCCTTGTTCCATCCGGGAAATGTATCCGAAGCCAATCATTTATCCCATTTCCATTCTTCCATCCAGGAAATGTATTTAAAGCCATTTTATTATCATAAAATGCTTTTAATAAATCTAAGACCTCCCCTCCGGGTTTCACCACTGGACGCGCCCCTAAATGTCTATCATCTTTCAAGGCCCATCAAACAAGACAACCTGAGAACCTAACAACGTCGGGAAGCGGCCATATGTCTGCGGGATAATTAAGATCACACAAAGAATCTCCTAACCAGCGCAGTAAAATATAATCGCCATATGGCCTAGGACTATATCCACCCTACATTCATTAGCCATGGGGCATCACCATAAGCACGCAAATTCCCTTATGATAGCGATTTAGGGAGGTGTGTAACCATAATTTTATTAATTATGAAATCTTTTCTTTTCCATTTTGAAAACAGTCATTTTTATATTTTCAAAATCATTTATTCTCATATCATATATATACTTTAACCACATAGTATATACATACACCATATATTCTGCCTCGAATATATATATATGGCCATAATTGCCAATCTAATCACTATATACCTCAATCCGATCTAAGGATTTATTGGATATCTCCTATGATACCATTTCACTCTAAGTGAAAATTATCCTAATTATCTCGTAGGATATACTAATTCCACAATCGATTATAATTATGCTTCCAATACGCATAATTATATAGGCCTAAATGCCCACTGAAATATCCTAAGGATTTATCTTTCCTGAACAACCTTAAATTTAATGGGTTATGGATTTCATTTCCATGAACCCAAGGACTACATTTCATTCAAATAGTAATCTAGAGGTCCCTAGTCTATATTTAGGAACCCCTATATATAGCCCAAAATTGTAATTCAACTACCCATACCCATAAGAGGAGAAAACTGGCAATTCTGCCCAAAGCGAATCTATTCGCCCCATATGCGAATCGATTCGGGTGGGCGAATCGATTCGTCCCCCAATCCGAATCGATTCGAAAATGGTTATGCAAACAGGTCCCTAAATCTGAATCGATTCGGTCTAAATTCGAATCGATTCTGCCCACTGTAGAAACCCAATTCCCCTTTGGCGAATCGATTCGGCCTGGACCCGAATCGATTCGGCCTATTCGAGGGCCACAGTTTGGGCGATTTCTCAATTTCTAAAACACCCAAAACTCCATTTTGTCTCCATTTTTGTTATTTTTAACCTCATCCAACAACTCAATAAACATCTAATCTAGGTTTTACAACTAACACCATAATTATTTTGGGGGTATCAACCCATATCTCTTAGATTTAAACCCTAAAATCCCAAAACCTAGATTTGGGCATTTCTCCCAATTAAATTCAATCTTACATTCCATTAGTATGGTTTTAATACTAGAAATCATTAAGAATTTACATTACATCAATTTGTAAACTCATATCCAATTTTACCAAATTTATTTTAAGGGTTCTAACCCTAAAATCGTGATTATACCAACTATGATATGAGATGATTGCAGAGAATGAAATAAAGCAAGTAAACACTTGCCTGGAGGATGAAATCCGACGACCTCGAGTCAAATCCGGCGGAGTTTAGACCGAATCCTCCATTTTTTTCTCTATTCTCTCCTCCTCTCTCTCTCTTCTCTCTTTCTTCCTCTTTTTCTCCCTCTCTACCTCTTTATAAAGAAGGATAAAGGGTTTAAACCCTAAAACCCAAAAACGACTGGTCTAAAATTCCCTGAAACTCGATTTCGACAATCAAACACTCTTTTCCGACTATCTCAGACATTTCGAGACTCATGGAGCAGTCGAAATTTCCATCCGAGGTACTTGACCGCAAATCACTATTCTAACCCATAACAATTAAAAGCGGTATTCCCAATTAAAATATCATCTTTTGTCGCTCTACTCATTGGCAACATATAATAAAAATATTCCAACTCATGTACTTAATCCCAAAAGTAAATATACTATCCATCAAAATCATCTAATCCTCGAAAATCACTATTTCGAGAAATTCTCCAAATTGCCAATTTATACTCAATTATGGAATTTAATTGTCTCCAAAAGGGTGGGTTGTTACATACTCCCCCCCCCTTACAACAGAATTTCGTCCTCGAAATTCAGGTACAACCTACACCACCAAACTAGGATTTCTCCAAATCCTAATACCTCAAAGGGAACGATACTAACCCAATGGTTCCCAACTATAAGCTATACGACTACCACGATCGTAATGTGACTTTAATACGTCACATTGTACCCATCATCTATAACGACTCTCGGCGTGAATTTTAACTTTATATACTATGCCCATTCTATTTCAGGCGGTATATAAACCAACTACTAAGGTGCCCATACACCTTTCTAACCTGTGCACATCTGCACAACCATAGTGAACGTTCGACACGCAACACTCTCTCTAAACAAGAGTCTCCTTTCCTCAGTGTAATACTCAAATATGGGTTCTCCTAACCCGTGAAATGCAATTCTCCTAACCTCGGTTCCACTAACTCTATCGAACCTACATCCTAATAATGCTACGGTCTAAGTGTTACCCTACCTACGCGAAACGATAATCAAAATATGTCCCTATTGCCCAAGGCCTCTCTCAACTTCCAACATTTGCTTGGTTTCATGCGTGGGACGTCTCGCCAAAGCGAAATCCAAACAAGGAACCCTCCCATTACACTACTCCCTCGCGTTGTCGATCATCGAGATATAGCAACCTAAGGCACACCAGCGGGATGTCCTAAATCCTACCACGTTTACCTATGAACGTGTTCCTACTATTCTATCCTTCCGCCCATACGAAAGGAAATCTAACTAATCGAAGTGCCCAATCTCTATAAGAGCACTACGTACATCATAGCCAAAGTATACTTTCCCAAAATTTTGCCTTTTCAGTAAGGCCTGGCTATTATCCTCAAATCAATTTCTCTAAGTCCTACTCCTCCCACTCACTTGTGGTGAGATGACCACTTTAGTGCTTTTTCATAGCACAACAATTTCATCAACATACCACCATCCCATGGCACATAGTCTATAGTGGTTCATCCACACTATAAGACTTTTCCACAAAACCCACATCCTTGCATCCTATAACATCTCTCCACCTCCGACGCTGTTAAGATTCATGTGTGGAGCGTCTCGCAAAGCGTAATCCAAATAAAAAACCCCTCCACACACTCCTACTTAACTTTGTCGGTCATGGAGGTCCGTTATTTGAAACATGCAATCGGGATAACCCTATCCCCTTTTCCAACAAAAGGGTGGTATGAACTCCTATCTCTAACTAGGAGTCACACCACTAAGCGCATCGTACTACACTCAGTCTCTGCGCAAACAATAACGAGCTTAATCTTACAGCTCCACAATAATCCTGCGGCCTTAAATCATATATATAAGGTCACCATATACTCAAATCACGATAAGGAAACCTCTTCTCATCGAAGTTCCATTGACCCATAACAATAAAGGTGAACTCAACCTGTATCCAGGTGAGACACCGCAACAACAACCCGTTCCCTCCAGGAACGATGGACACGATAGTCTTGTCATCATTAGCCTGCTATCGCTCCGAATAACCAATAACATTATATACTCACCATATTACCATACTCTTATAGACATATAAAACGAGTATCCCAGACCAGATATATATGTATATACAATATATCAACACCTGCCTTTATGGCGAATGAAGGAAAATAAAATTTTGCTATCACGGAAAAACATACAGACATTCATTATATAATGTTATCAATATCGCCATAAAACTCAGATTACACACATGAGTCTAGGGCTAAGGAAACACCGCGACATTATCTAGTCACACCCAATATACCTCCTTCATTGAGGTAAAACTCCTGACGATAACTTCATTTCAACCAATTCCCTAGGAGTATGTCCACCAATGGGGTTCTCGAACTTACACATTCTCCATAATACTCTTTATTCACTGTCGGCCTCTAGCCGACCCTTAGGTGAATAATTCCCAAAACAACCTTCCTTTCATTCTTGATGAACCACGGGGACTCACAGTTAAAACGATCTGTAAGATCCCTTTCGAATCCTTACTTCATTGGGAAATTCAACTTTAGTACCACACTCTACTATGGCGGTAATATGGTACTCATAACTACAATACTTTAGTAGTCGTTGAGACAATCCTTAGCAAATACTGCAAAGGAAGTGACCTCTACTATGGTCCACATCCCCGACTTCTACCAGCTGCCTCAACTAAGCCTCACCTTCATGTTGCCATCCAAGTCTCGCACACGAATCTCAAACGAGCGCGCAAAAGATTACTAAAATTTGATAATATGGTAGCAGAACAAAATCTCATAAGAGAAATCAACAATCCTAATCCCGAGGCTCTATAACAAATCGAGAAAAATGCTGAAAGTGTAGTACGTCCACACAGATTCCTAAGGACACTAGAACCTGATGCTCTGATACCATCTGTGACACCCCGCCTAATAAGATACCGGACGATCACTCCTATATCAAATTTTAACATGAGTCTCATATGGATCATTCTTAGCATCACTATCGAAAATCCATTTAATTACTAATAACCTATTAGGCCGGTGTCAAAATTTTACTTAACTACTCTTTTTAAACGACTATAAATAAAACATCCACACAGTTTATGCGTAAATGAAATTGAAATGAAAGAAAATACCCGAACACTCAGTCAAAATATACAACCATATCGAATGATGCTCTAAAAGAATAAATAAATGCAATTGGACTATTGGACCGAATATTTATACAGTACCTCCTATCTATAGTACAAGAATGAAAGCGGTTATCAAAAACCTGCATGCATCCACGGCTCCTGCAGCTGATGTCTGACTCGAAAGAAGTTCCATCCAGGCGTCCCTGTGTCTGGACACCTATATAATATATATATAGCAAGAGAGGAAAAGTAGATAAACGAGTCAGAGCCCGAGTTTAAAAAATATTTTGCAAGTACATAAATGCTTTATTTTTAGAAAAAGATTTTTATCTCATATTTAAGCTTGGTATCGCGCTCCCTTGAGATACCCCTCACCTCTCTTTTAACAGTGCACTCCTAGCGCATCCCTCTAAACATCCTAGTCAAGCTACCCTGCTAAACTAGTCTATTACCCAACCACTATTAACCCTAGATAGTCCATGTACTAAGGGATAAACTTCACCCCAGTCTCAACTCTATGCCATGTTCGTGCGTGGGGTGTCTCGCAAAGCGAAATCCAAACAAGGAACCCCCCCCCGATACACTACTACGCGACAAGGTCGATCGTTGAGATCCATCGGACCCTCAGTATGTAACGTATATATATATACACATCATATAAGAAATATTAATATTAGAGCACTAAGGATTAAACTTCTCCATCGTTTCAACACAATGCCATATTCGTGCGTGGGGTGTCTCGCAGAGCGAAATCCAAACAAGCAACCCCCCGATACACTACTACGCAGCAAGGTCGATCATCGGGATCCATTAGACCCTCGCTACCCAATTTATCCATATATATATACTCATATTTCAATATACATACGGATCTATCTCCCGGACTGAGATGTATTCTATACTCATATCAAAACCTTCTATTTACCTTTCTATATCCAGGAAATATATTTAAAAGCCAATTCATTATCATGAATTGCCTTAACACATCATGTAACTTTTTAAAAGCCAGTTTTATTAACATAAAAATGCTTTTCCATTTTAAAACATCCAATTTCCCTTCTTATATCCAGGAAATGTATTTAAAAGCCATTTCTATTATCATAAAAATGCTTTTACCATATCATATGCTTCCATTTCCCTTGTTCCATCCGGGAAATGTATCCGAAGCCAATCATTTATCCCATTTCCCTTCTTCCATCCAGAAAATGTATTTAAAGCCATTTTATTATCATAAAATGCTTTAATAAATGTAAGACCTCCCCTCCGGGTTTCCCCACTGGACGCGCCCCTAAATGGCTATCATCTTCCAGAGCCCATCAAACAAGACAACTTGGGAACCTAACAATGTCGGGAAGCGGCCATATGCCTGCGGGATAGTCAAGACCACACCCAGAATCTCCTAACCAGCGCAGTAAAATATAATCGCCATATGGCCTAGGACTATATCCACCCTACATTCATTAGCCATAGGGCATCACCATACGCACGCAACTTCCCTTATGATAGCGATTTAGGGAGGCGTGTAACCATAATTTTATGAATTATGAAAATCTTTTCTTTTCCATTTTGAAAACATTCATTTTTATATTTTCAAAATCATTTATTCTCATATCATATATATACTTTAACCACATAGTATATACATACACCATATATTCCGCCTCGAATATATATATATATGGCCATAAGTGCCAATCTAATCCCAAATATTCTCTCAGAGAATCATAATCATGCATTCATATAAGCATGATACTATACCCAAAGTATTTCTTTACTTTAATAATCACTATATACCTCAATCCGATCAAAGGATTTATTGGATATCTCCAATGATACCATTTCACTCTAAATGAAATATATATAACTATATCCCCAAATTATCCTAAATATCTCGTAGGATATACTAACTCCACAATCGATTATAATTATGCTTCCTATAGGCATAATTATATAGGCCTAAATGCCCACCGAAATATCCTAGGGATTTATCTTTCCCGAACAACCTTAAATTTAATGGGTTATGGATTTCATTTCCATGAACCCAAGGACTACATTTCATTCAAATAGTAATCTAGAGGTCCCTACTCTATATTGAGGAACCCTTATATATAGCCCAAAATTGTAATTCAACTGCCCATACCCATAAGAGGAGAAAACTGGCAATTCTTCCCAAAGAGAATCTATTCGCCCCATATGCGAATCGATTCGGGTGGGCTAATCGATTCGGCCCCCAATCCGAATCGATTCGGAAATGGTTATGCAAACAGGTCCGTAAATCTGAATCGATTCGGTCTAAATTCGAATCGATTCTGCCCACTGCTAAAACCCAATTCCCCTTTGGCGAATCGATTCGGCCTGGACCCGAATCGATTCGGCCTGTTCGAGGGACACAGTTTGGACGATTTCTCAATTTCTAAAACACCCAAAACTCAATTTTTTCTCCATTTTTGTTGTTTCTAACCTCATCCAACAACTCAATAAACATCTACTCTAGGTTTTACAACTAACACCACAATTATTTTGGTGTATCAACCCATATCTCTTAGATTTAAACCCTAAAATCCCAAAACCATGATTTGGGCATTTCTCCCAATTAAATTCAATCTTACATTCCATTAGTATGGTTTTAATACTAGAAATCATTAAGAATTTACATTACATCAATTTGTAAACTCATATCCAATTTTACCAAATTTATTTTAAGGGTTCTAACCCTAAAATCGTGATTATACCAACTATGATATGAGATGATTGCACAAAATGAAATAAAGCAAGTAAACACTTGTCTGGAGGATGAAATCCGACGACCTCGAGTCAAATCCGGCGGAGTTTGGCCCGAATCCTCCATTTTCTTCTCTTTTCTCTCCTCCTCTCTCTCTCTTTTCTTTCTTTCTTTCTCTTTTTCTCCCTCTCTCCCTCTTTATAAAGAAGGATAAAGGGTTTAAACCCTAAAACCCAAAAACGACTCGTTTACTCAATTACGAGCCCGTTTAAGTCTAAAATCCCCCGAAACTCGATTTCGATAATCGGACACTCTTTTTTGACTATCTCGGACATTTCGAGACTCATGGCGCAATCGAAATTTCCATCCGAGGTACTTGACCGCAAATCACTATTCTAACCCATAACAATTAAAAGCGGTATTCCCAATTAATATATCATCTTCTGTCGCTTTACTCTTTGGAGACATATAATTAATATACTCCAACTCATTTACTTAATCCCAAAAGTAAATATACTATCCATCAAAATCATCTAATCCTCGAAAATCCCGAACTCACTATTTCGAGAAATTCTCCAAATTGCCAATTTATACTCAATTATGGAATTTAATTGTCTCCAAAAGGGAGGGTTGATACAATAACCTATACTCATTCTTTAGCATGAAACCAAACATATAAGCAGTAAGGAACATTCCAAGAAAGTTTGAAACGCTGTTTTTCAACATGATAAAATCCCAAATTTGGGAAAACATCCACGATGACCTCTACGCCATAAAATAAAATTTCACTATAATCAAACAACAGATACAAGATTACAGGCACCTAAACATGCATTCAAGTTCCTAAGATAAAGAAAATAAATACACCTACATGAGCTTTCCTCTCCAAGGTATTTTTTATTTGTCTTTGACCTTCCTAGTAGTTTCCTTGCTTTAGTCCTTGCTCTGTGTTACCAGTGGCTCAATCAATACAAAATCTTCAAACGAACCACACTTTATTAGGTGTTCGTGTGAGAGTGTTATGATTGTGATGTTAACTACATGCAATATGATACTCATACCTCTTAAGAGATTTATACAAATAAATCCTAATGGATTACAATGAATCTATATGACATGCAGAGATTTCAACTTTATTTGAAAATCAGACTTCTATTTAGATGAAATATTTCAGATCCGAAAAACCTTTCAAAAAATAGATCAAATGTTTCAAAACACTTATTTATATACCAATTAATTTTCACATACTACGAAACTTAGATTTTCGAAACACAAATTCCAGATATGATATATAAACTATATTTGAAGTCTTTTTTTCAAGAAACTTGAAATAGAGAGTGGATCTTAAAATACAAGCATACAAAACAAGATCCAATGGAGAAAACATAATTGAAACCCTAATATACTAAGTGATATGTATCTCTTAGTAAATCTCACAATTTCTAAAAAGAAACATAAGATCTACACTGAGGCTAGGTTCCTAAGAGAGATTAAGATTGAAGAGTTTCTTCAAAAACAACTAAACACCAAACTCTCACGAAAACCTAATTTTTTCTAACTTTCAAGAATGGAGGTTTTCTAGTATATTTGAAATGATAAAGTTTGTGTTTGGTTTTGGGAGAAAACCTAAGGATTTCTAATCTTACGAGCACTGGTTTTCTCTTTTCTCTCTCTAACCTTTACCATTTCTCTCTCTACTCTCCTTCTCTCTTTTTTCCTCTCAAAATGACAAATTGCTAAAGTTCTCAAATGGTAAACCAAGGGGTCTTATTTATACTAAGAGTATAAGGATCTGGATGTTCCATCGTTTTGAACGGCTGAGATTGTTTATATGGTTTACATTCTAAATCTAATGGTTGTTAAAGCTCTACAAACACTAACACTCCTATTGGTCCATTCTATCGATACAAGGATTACCAAGGATGGCATGCAGAACATCGATGAAGTTTAATCCAACGGCTATAAAATGTGCACTGGATTGAGAGAGTAAAGAAACACAGATGGGGAAAATCACAAGGCAAAACGTTTACCAATATGGGTGGTCAAAAAATGCGTGTTTTTAATGTTTTAAAAATCCAATTTCATCCCCAAATATCTTTGTCGCTTTTGGATTCTTCCCTGGAATATTTCTAAGGAATAACAATAATTCAAATTCAGCCCACAACATTTTAAAACCCTAATTTTAAATGTTTAAAAATTCATTTAAAATATTAAAAAAAGTTTTAAAATGTTGTAAAAATTCCCAAAAATATTTTAACACTTATACACCTATATACATGATTTGTGTACTATAGTGTGGTTAGTGCAATATTGTACTTCCCTTTTGTGTAGAGATGTTGTTCTTGGACAAAATTAGTTGTTGATGTAGCTTTTATACACATGGAGAAGATTGCTTAAAAAATTCTTACCTATTTTGTCACCATATCCAAACTAGTTTGAACTTCTATATAGTACAGACTCAAGTAAGTCAACCATATAGTGTGTTCTGAATCTCCCCCTTTGGATATTGAAAAAAAAATTCTCTTGAGTGACCTATACTCATGGGTAAAAAAATTAAATCCTAATTTTCCTATACAAAATAGCTATCTACCCTTTCCCATCCTAGAACCAAAAATAGGAGAAAAAAATACATACCTGAACCATCATACAGACCATTACCCTAAAACAATATGAAAAATTGTACAATTGGGTTTGAGAATGCCTGAGAAATAAAAACTCAATAGGAATATTAGTTGAGTTAAGATGAGATAAGATATGGAAATATAATGCCAGTTACTCAAGTTCTTCTCCCCCAATTTTGCTCAAATATACAACGGGGTAAAATATAAAAAACAGGGATATATTAAGAATGTATGCTACACGAGCAAAGTAATAAAGAAGGTAAGATTCAAGTATCTCCTACATTAAATAGATTGAGGAGGCATCTTTTGTCATTTGTGAAACGTCCGTGCCCTAAATCCTTAAAAACCAGTTATTAGGGTGAAACTACCAAGGTTGTGACAGTTCTGCAGAAGTTATTATGTGATAACTATCATCCCTATGGTTGTTCTAAGGTACTCAAATCAAATATTGTCCAATGGTTTTGTGAATAGATCAACTAACTATTATTCAGAATTTAAATACTAAATATCAACCTCTTCGGATTCTATAAGCTCACGAATAAAATGATGCCTAATCTTTATGTGCTTAGTGCGTGAGTGCTGAATTGGATTATTAGATATTTTCATTGCACTCTGGTTATCACAATGATTATTCAATTTATCTTTAATAATACCATAGTCACTAAGCATTTGCTTAATCCATAAAATTTGGGCTCAGTAACTACTTGCAGCTATGTATTCAGATTCAACTGTTGAAAGGGATATGCAGTTCTGTTTTTTACTACTTTAGCCTACTAAGTTGTTTCCTACATAGTAACAGGCTCCAAACGTTCTTTTACTATCGTCTGAACAACCTGACCAATTGGCATTAGTGTAACTGGCAATGTAACTAGTGGTATCCTTTGTGTACAAAATATCAAAATTTAATGTACCCATAACGTATTTTATAATTCGGTTAACACATAACTTATGGATTTCTTTAGGAGTTCACTGGTATCTTTCAAAGATACACACAGCAAAGGAAATATCTATTTTAGAGCCAGTAAGGTATAACAGACTCCCTATCATACTTCTATATAGAGTCGGGTCATTGTCTTTCCCATTTTCTTTTTTAGATAATCTCATGGATGTGCTCATGGGTGTACGTGATGGTTTTTAATTTTCTAGCCCAAACTTTTTATTATATCAGTAGTGTATTTTGATTGGGTGATAAATAGGCCATCCTTAAATTTTTTTACTTATAGACCTAAGAAATAATGTAATACCCCATTAAGGACATTTAAAATTCAGCATGCATAAGATCTAAAAAGTGTTTTACTTGATTAGATGAGGTTTATCTGAATATTATATCGTCAATGTACACTTGGACAATCAAGACGTGGTATATCATTTTCCTAACAAATAAGGCGTGATCGTTTCCACCACAAACAAATCCATTCATGACCAAAAATGTAGATAGGCGTTAATACCAAGTCCTAGGAGCTTGTTTCAAGCCATATAAAGCTTTTTTAAGCCTAAATACGTGATTAAGATGTGAAGGATCTATAAATAACTTGGGTTGTTCTACGTATACCTCCTCAGTCAAAATTTTATTTAAAAATGCGAACTTAACATCCATTTGAAACAGTTTGAACTGTAAATGACATGATATGGCAAGGAGGAGACGAACTGACTCAAGACGAGTAACAGTTGCAAAAGTTTCATCAAAGTCAATTCCCTCTATCTCGGAGTAACCTTACACTACTAACCTAGATTTATTTCTAGCCACCTCCCCATTTTCATCAGTTTTGTTTTTAAAGATCAAGCGTGTGTCGATAACCTTCTTATATTTTGGCCGTGGAATGAGATATCAAACATCATGACTCTAAAACTAGACAAGCTCTTCTTGCATAGCATTGTTCTAGAATGAGTCACAAAGGGAATCGTTTACATTTTTTAGTTCTATAAGAGAAATGATGCATGCAAATTTAGCCACTTTCTGAAGTTGGGATCTTGTGCTAACTGGCTTAGAAGTGTTACCAACCACTTTTTGAGGGGTGGTCTTTAGAAACTCAAGTTGGTATAGCAAGACTCTCCGGTGGAAGTGAATCAATTATCTCTAGAGAGTCAAGAGTAAAATCGGTTTTAGACTCATCCAGGGCCATTCTTTGACTGGCACTACTCCCTGCACTAGTATCATTCACAATTACGTTAAAGGACTCCCTTACGACTTTGGTACGTAGATTAGAAACACAGTAAGCCCTACTTATTTTAGAATAACCAAGAAAAATTCCTTTTTCTCCTCGAGTGTCGAATTTTGAAAGGTTTTCTTTGTCCTTACACACATAACAGACATTATCGAAGGTTTTAAAAATATTTTAAATTAGGATTTTTGTGGTACCATAGTACATAGGATGTTTATTTGGTATTTTTCATGAGGTATCCATGATTAATGATATGACACACAATCTGTACAGACTCAACCGAAACGTATTTTGGCAGACTTTTTGAGTGAAACATCACCCTAGCCATCTCTTGTATGATTCTATTCTTACGTTCAACAATTCCATTATGCTGAAGTGTCTTATGAGCACTAAACTTGTGTTTGTATCCAATGCCAAAACAATATTCTATAACGCCTGAGGCTTTGAACTCTCCAACTTTGTAACTTCTAATGAGGCATACTTAGGTATCCTTATCGTTCTATATTTTTAAAAGAATTTTTAAGAACTCACAAAAGGTATCGAATTTATTTATTTGTGAACGCAACCCAAGTATATCGTGTGTAGTCATCCACAATAACTAAAATATAATTGCTACCATAGAAGCTGATTGTTTTAAAGGGACCCATAAGGTCCATATGGATTAGTTCCAAAGGTTTTACAAGTAAGACACTTTTAAATTTCTTATGAGAAGATTTACACATCTTCCCCTCTTGGCATGGACCACATACAGGGTTAAAAGAATTCTTATTTTAGTCAAAACTCTAACAATTTCTTGGGAGCTTAGCCTACGAAGATTATCAAAATTTGTATGTCCCAATTGGCTGTGCCATAAATCGGCATCATCTAATTTGACAACTTGGCAAGATTCAGACTTTGGAATTACTGTATAACAGTTATCCTCAGTTTTGTTTCCTGCAAAATACAGTTACCCTTTTCATTCAAAATTTTGCAATCATTTTTTGAAAAGGTAACAGTATAATTGAAATCACAAAATTGAGATATTCTTAAGAGGTTAACCTTAAGACCTTTAACTAATAGAACATCATTTAGATTAAGAAGCCCTTCCTCGCAAGATGTTCCATTACCTATGATTTGAGATGAATCACCATCTCCAAGCATGACACTACCTCCAAGGAAGTTTGTCTTGTTTATAAATTTTGTTTTGTCCCCGGTCGTATGTTTAGAATATTTGAAGTTCAAATACCAACCAGGTGAAGTTCATTGTGCCTTAAAAGTAGTTATGATAACATTGCACTTGAACTGGGGTAACAAGTCATATTTTCTAATCCAAATTAGCCTTATTTTTAAATTTTTATTGGCCTTTGATTTAGAAAAGGTCAGATGGGTCTTTATAAATGGCTTCGTTTTAGTCTTAGGTCCTCCCTTTTTCTTTTTATAGTTAGAGTCATGTGCGGTCTGCTTTGGGAGAACATACTTATTCCTAATCTTTCTCAAATAGTTGAAGTTTTAAAAAGTGGGCATATATAGTCTCTTTTAAAAAAATATGGCAATCATGTGCTCATAAACATGTGCTCGTGAACATCACAGTAGGAGCAGTATTGATGGGTAGAAGGCTTGACCTTATCACTAAAGTCTTTAAAGATAGGTTTGGTCTTGTTAGGAACACTCGTCCAATTGGCACTAGGCTTGAGGTTTTGACGTTGGTCTCTAACAGGAGTACAAACATACTTAGATGGACCATTAGATTTAGGTTGTTGATTACACCGACCTTGCATTGCCTTAGAGACATTTTCAATACAAATTCCTTTCTGAGATTTTTGAAAATTCTGGCCTTCTTTAACAAAAATGGCATTTTCAAGAGATACAGTTGCTTTGTCCGTCATAACTTTTTCCCCAAAACCTAAGCAAAATTTATTTTCAGGATCCATTTTTGCTTCCAATAACTATTTCATCGCAAGTTTTTGCTTAGGTTTCAAAATGTAAGCATTTTTTAAAAAATGATTGAAATTGTCTATTTAGATTCTTCCAATCCAATTAGGGTAGACTTACATAATTCCTCTAAAACAAAGTTTTTCTCATAGAGGTCTTTTATTTTTAAAGAAAACTCCACTGTTTCTGTCTTATGAGCTACACATTCTGCTATGTAATCTTTTGCATTCTCCTTAACAGTCTTGTTAAGTAGTTCAACACGTTCAGTAAATAACTTTACCATTTTATCAAGTTTTGCACTCTTTTTAAGCATTTTGGTGTACGACTCCTAAATATCAGGGAGATCATCATCGAACTCGTTAAGTGAATTGCATCAGCATGTTCAGTTCGTCCTAATGAATTAGTGGGACTCACACATATGTTTAGTTCGTCAATAATATTCTCGCTTTGACACACCCGTAGACTAGAATCATCTAATTTATTCTTATTATCAATAGGCAAAATAGTTTCACCAGCAGGCATAACATCAATAGATGTACGGGCATGCTTAGCGGAGTCTAAACCAAATTTCTTCACTAGATCTCTAGCATACTTGGATTGAGAGATGAACATCCCATCCTCTAGCTGACGAACCTGGAGACCAAGGAAGAATGTAAGCTCACCAACCATGCTCATCTCAAACTCACTTTTCATCTCCTTCTCAAAATGGTGAGCATGCTGGGAGCATGTGGATCCAAAGACTATGTCGTCCACATAGACCTGGGCAACCAAACTAGCACCGTCATCTCTCCTGATGAACAACGTCATATCTACTCCCCTCTCTTGAAGCCACGAGCTAAGAGATAGGAAGTAAGCCTCTCGTACCAAGCACGGGGTGCTTGCTTCAAACCATACAAGGCTTTCCTCAGATAGTAGACGTGCTCAGGGTGCTGAGGGTCTTCAAACCCTTTTGGTTGTTCCACATAAACCTCCTCCTGTAGAATGCCATTCAGAAAGGCACTCTTGACATCCATCTGATATACCTTGAAGCGCAGATGACATGCGATGGCGAGTAGAAGACGAACGGACTCAAGCCTCGCAACAGGAGCAAATGTCTCCCCAAAGTCTACACCCTCTATTTGTGTGTAGCCTTGAGCGACCAACCTAGCTTTATTTCTGATTATGGTACCATATTCATCCATTTTGTTCTTGAAAATCCACCTGGTACCTATCACATTAGTCTCACTAGGTCGGGGGACTAAGTCCCAGACATTATTCTTTTTAAACTGAAGCAACTCATCCTGCATAGCAGATATCCATTGTTCATCCTTGAGTGCTTCTTTATGGTTCTTGGGCTCGACTTTGGACGTATAGCAAAGATGGCTAACAACGTTCTCTAGCTGAGCACGAGTCTTGACCCCTAGAGTGGGATCGCTAACAATGGCAGATGGGTCATGACTCTTGCGAACCCAAGCAGGTGTGTCCCCTAATACAGGAGTAGGGTCCACAGAGTGTGAGAGAGGAACAAGTAAATCACTGTCAGAATAATCCTCATCCTCACACTGAAGATTAGGATCAATAACCGTCGGAGGTTCGTCATCTTGCACGGTGACGTTTATTGATTCCATAATCTTAGATCTCTTCAGGTTAAACACCCGGTACGCTCTACTATTCGATGAATATCCTAGAAATATTCCCTAGTCGCTCCGGGAGTCGAACTTTCCTAATTGCTCTCTATCCCGTAGGATGTAGCATTTACTCCTAAAAATACGGAAATATGCCAGGTTGGGCTTCTTGCCAGTCCACAACTCATAAGGAGTGTGAAGAGTGTGTGGACGCAGATACACCCTATTCACCGTGTGGCATGCAGTAGACACTGCCTCTGCCCAAAATATCCTAGAGACTTTACGACCTAGAAGCATACATCTAGCCATTTCTTGGATCGTTCTATTCTTTCTCTCAACAATCCCATTTTGCTGAGGAGTTCTCACAGCAGAAAACTCATGTTTGATCCCAAGGCTATCACAATACAAATCCACCTTTGCTTCCTTAAATTCAGTGCCGTTGTCACTACGTATTCTGTTAATAGTGACACCGTGTTGATTTTGCAGGACACGTCACTTAGTCGTTAAAAAATCTACAACATCGGATTTCTCTCTCAGAAAACCTACAATGGAGTACCTGGAGAAATCATCTACCATCACGAGGATGTACCTCTTACCACCTAGACTCTCAGTACGAGTGGGACCCATAAGATCCATGTGAATCAATTCCAGAACACGAGAGGTGGTAATGGACTGCAACTTCCTATGAGGACTATGAATTTGTTTTCCCAACTGACAGGGTCCACAAACGGTTGAAGTTGACTTTCCAAGAGATGGTAAGCCACGTACTAGGTCCTTTTTAGATAAACGATTAAGATCTCTAATGTTCACGTGACCTAGACGTTGGTGCCACAGATCCATAGGAGTGATCGTGGCGCTGTTGCAGACAAGTGAGGATGTGGGCTCAGTCCCATAGCAATTATCCTCGGTCCTCACCCCTTGCATCAAAAGTTTACCGATTTGATTGTAGACTTTACACGCGTCCCGGTCAAACTTTACTGCAAGGTCAGTGTCGCACAACTGGCTAATGCTGAGAAGGTTTGCTTTCAAACCTTTGATGTACAAAACATTTTCTAGCTTAGGAAAACTAGGTAACTCGATAGTACCTCGTCCTATAATGCTAGACTTACTCCCATCTCCAAAGGTGACTCTGCCATCTTGATAGTCCTCAAGAGTAGTAAAAAATGAGGCATCACCTGTCATGTGTCTGGAGCACCCACTATCAAAATACCACTGAGAGGTATTATGTTCTTTGAGAGAAACATGAACAACAAAAGTCTTTTTATCTTTCTTAGTCACCCAAGCAGAGATGACCTTTTGTTTGCCTTTGTTGTTGTTGATTTTAGATGGAATGTGAGAAGCATTCACTAACGGCGAAGACATCCGTTAGAATTCTTTCATCAAACTTTGAGTCGTGGCAGCTAAGAACTCAACTCGCTCTCTCAGACTAGAAAACTCATCAATATGACGTGGTG
Source organism: Sambucus nigra (assembly GCA_949130495.1). Classification (NCBI taxonomy): domain Eukaryota; kingdom Viridiplantae; phylum Streptophyta; class Magnoliopsida; order Dipsacales; family Adoxaceae; genus Sambucus; species Sambucus nigra. The sequence continues at coordinate 355,271,327 of OX422221.1, forward strand.
GAGCAGTAGTACATCGTGTCCGACCCATGCTATATCAAGTTTCCCTAAGGTGGCCTTTTCTTTTGCAATAAGTACAAAAGAGCACAGTCAAAGGCGGACCTTGGTTTGCTTTTCTTGGTCTAACTCTCCTTCGAGGTTTTTTACGGTGACCATAAGGAGTTGTAGAAAACTCAGGAACTGGTCCAGGTGCAATTTGGGACGTGGAAGCACCATCATATCCAATTCCTTGATGATCACCAAAACCTAAAGCGGGGCCGAGGAGCATCTTTCCCATCTTCCCATATCTGTCCTCGATTTGAACCTTGACTTCCCGTGCTTTCTCAAGATCATGAGTTAGCTGGGCAACAAGGGCTTCAAGTTTCTTCCGAGTCTCCACGGAGGAATGGAGCTGACTCGTAAGACTAGCCACTTGCTTAATCAAGTCCCCTCTCTCTTTCTCTAAAACACTCTCTCTCTCTCTAAACAAATTCTCATTCTCGACAGATGTAGAATCTCTCTCTCTCAGGGCGGTGCAAGTGGAGAACTCTCTTTCTCTTGCTTTCTTTAAATCTTCCTCTAAGCAGGTGATCTTAAGAACTAACGCTTTGTTACGCTTTTTAGTTTTAAATGACTCGGAATATAACTCAGCGTAGGCGCGTTGTATATCACTCTCGCTCTCACTTGTGTCATCCTCCCCCTCACTCACATCGCTCTCACTGTCGAGGTGTCCCTGTGAAGCATCATCCTCAATGTCGTGAGGAGAACTAGGAGTGCTCACTTGGCTGACCATGAATGCGGTGAAGTTACACTCATGCGGTGACTCATCTCCTGAATCCACCGTCTCGACCTCACTGTCGTCACTAAGGGTAGCATTAAGGACAGCTTTCCTTTTCTCTCTATTCAAACGATTGGCACACTCACAAGCTCTATGACCCCTACCATCACACTCAAAACATCTCTCACTTTCTTTCAGAGGAGGATTTTTGAAAACTTTTTCATTTTTCTTTTCAAACTTATTTTTCTCAAATTTCTTTTTATCTTTAAAATTGCCATTTTTCTTAAATTTGAGAATCCTCTTGAATTTTTTTGCGAAAAGAGCCAAATCATCTAAATCAAAATCGCACTCAGAATCTGACGTGTCAGTCTCTCTCTTTCTAGATGACTCTACCCTCTTTCTAGCAGACCCCTCACTCCTTTTTTCTTGGGCTTTAAGAGCAATTCCCTTATCTTTAGATTTAGCATTTTTAGGGAACATATCAATTTCATAAGTTTGCAAATCTCCTACAAGTTCTTCCAATTTTAGCGTATTTAAATTACCCATAGAATTTAGCACAGTGACTTTAGGGATAAAATGCTTAGGCAAAGAACGAAGAATCTTTTTAACAACTCTAGCATTCGGAATATGTTCACCAAGATTAAAACTAGTATTCACAATGTCAGAAAGTCTAGCATAAAATTCATCAAAGCATTCAGAATCATGCATGGTGATAGTTTCAAATTGAGTTGTCAAGTTTTGCAACTTAGATTCTTTCATAGCATTAGTTCCTTCATGGGTGAGTTGTAAAACATCCCATGCCTCTTTTGACGTGGTACACGTCATTATGCGTTTGAACTCATCAGGTGTGACAGACCCAGAAATAGCACATAGACCCTTAGAATTAAAAGATGACCATTTAATTTCTTCATCAGTCCAAGAAATATCAGGTTTCAAGTTGGTCACATTATCAACAGTCATGGTGGGAGGAGTCCACCCTCGTTCAACCAAAATCCAGACACGTTCATCAATGGCTTTTAAAGCCGACCTCATACGGGCTTTCCAATAAGCATAATTTGACCCATCAAAAACAGGCATTTTATAATATGACTTCTCCATTTGAACACGCACTTTTTTAAAAATCAATTTTTTCAGAAAATTGATATCTTAGAAGAATTTTGCGAAAAATAGGAATACGCGATAGATTAGCGTAACCTGCTCTGATACCAATTTGAGAACGTGTGTGCTTGCGTTCAAATGATCAAATTATATTTAAAACACCTTTTAACCCAAATAAACCCTAAACATGCAACTAGGTGTGATTGAAACAATATGAAATCATGCAAGAGTTATTCAAACACACATAATTGAGGAAAAATCCCCCACAGGGGCAAAACCATTTATTTTCACTATAATTTGTAAGAAAACGGCTTACAATCGGATTACAATGAAAATACAAGATGACTAAGAATTACCCTCAGGTATCGGATTCTGTAGTCGCGGCTGGAATTATCCCTTTCCAGTAGGGCTGCAATGGAGAAGAAGAACGGTCTCCTTCACAAGGGTTGAACTGCAAAAACTGCGTTCCTAGGTTACCAAAAGGATTCACAAATGTATGGATTTTGTGTGAATCAAAATACCTAGAGTATTGGTACTCAATAGGTGAAGACTTGGGGCTTTCTCTACTCTGAAAATCGTGTGTAGAAGTCTTGGAAAAACCACTTCCCATAGTGGGATTAAATAGGAGAACTTGAGCCCTAAAATTCGGAACATGATCTGAACACGATCTGTTTGAAATTATCCTCGTCGGATCGGTCCAGTCTCTTTAGGCGGATCGGTCCGGTGACATCGGATCGGTTCCTTTTTGAAGGCGGATCAATCCGGTTGGCATCGGATCAGTTCAGCTTTTTAGCTTCATAGGTTCGCTATGGATCGGGGGTACACTGGCCTCACCTCAGCAGGCGGATCGGTCCGGTCTCTTTAGGCGGATCGGTCCGGAGGAACCGGATCGGTTCTTTTATCTGAGTCGGATCGGTCCGGTCTGTTCCCTGATTCCTTTTCTGCTTTTGATATTCGGATTCCGTTAATGAGCGAATGATTCTTGAATTTTCTCAACCGTGTAACGGCGTACGACATATAAAGTGCTAATGGACAAAAAATGTCCTAATATAGAGGCTTTAGGAATTAAACTTCAGGGTTCTTATTTGGTTGCACTTGATTCTTTCCATGCTAGATCTAAATGATGATTGTGTTGCCATGTTTGTCATATGCTAGTTTTTACTTCATGATTTATATCTTGCTAGTATTATGACATGTGTATCTCTTTGTATTATATTTATTTATTTATTTGAGTCCTATTTGAAAAATACAAAAATATTTAGTTTTGGATAAAAAATTTGAAAATACAAAAAGATTTTATTTTTGGGTCCAAAATATTTTTAGAAAAAAACACAAAAATGATTTCATATTTTTTTCTTGAGTTTTCATGTTCGATATGGCATATTGGTGTGCTTGGACCCCATCACTTCATTATCCATGTATCTAGGACATTTGGTCATAATTATTTTTGCGTTAAATGATCTTAACCATTGTCTTAATGGGGTTGTTTCGAAGTTGATATGCATTTGGATTCGACTTTATATTATGCCATCTTGCACACATGCACGGATTTATATGAATGTTTGACATCTCATGCATATTTGAGTTTGGTGAGACGTTATTATCTCAATTTTATCATCTATGCATAATAAGACTTAGGAGGAGGTGTGCATGTAACAATCATTTACCGTGAGAATTTATGTTCTAAAAATTGAAAAAATGATGAGTGTTCACGAGAAAGGGCTGCGATAATTAACTCGTCGTCAAAGTCACCGTTTAAAGAGCCCAAGAAAAAATTATGTCAATAAAAAGAATCATATGCCAAAATAGGGCCAATAGGATTTCTCGAAATTGGGAAAAATAGAATCCTCAAAAGATCTTGAAAAAGAAAATATACATTTAAGGGTGTTTGGATGGTAAATTTAATCGGGTTTGCACCATGAATCCTTATGTTGAAAATCGTCTCATGACACTATTGTTTTTAGAATCGTCAAAGTTTTAGATTTGTGTGCACGTTGATTATTTAGTTCATTAAGCTCAATATATTAATTGTCACATATGGCTAAACTAAGTTTGATGACATTAAGCTCATAATTAGAGCTTCTCGATCATTTCGATGTGTTCATGTTGTGATTCATTTGGTGTAGTTCACACACATTCACTCCATATCCATGTTTAGGCACATTAATACTATGTTATCATGAAACTCACATTGTTTGAATTTATTTTATTTTTAAGTTTTGAATCTATTTTGCTATTGTTTCGTATCTCCAATACTTGTTTTTATGAAATATTTTCACTGGGCAAAACTTTAACATTTTTGGAAGTGATATACAAAGTTCTATGATGTCATTCAAACAACATATGGACTTCGTTCGAACGACATGTCCAAGTCTTTTGAAGTCATTCGAAGTCTGGTAATAACGACACTTTTTTTAGGCATCAATTTTGTCGGATATGGTCATTAGATGGTCATTTTTAGGGTCGTTAGAAGGGTGCTTCAAATGACAGCCTACTGTTTTGGGTCATTTTTTTCTCTCATTCAAACAACTTGCCACTGTCATTCAAACGACATGGCTTAGTCGTTCGAACAACCTGCCTTGGTTTTTTAGCCTTGTTTCAGTTTTCAGTAGGCACTTTGTATATATGAATCCATCTTTTTGTTTTGCTACTTCTGGGTTCATTTGGACAGTTTGCATGCAGTTGATATTGTTTATTCATGTATTGATTCTTATGTTGCATTGATTTGTTTAGTCACATCATTGCTTAGATTGATGATTCCATTCATTGTAACTATTTGCTAGCTTTGATTTGGTATCGTCTGATTATTATTAGCTTGCATTTTCATGTTTATCTAGATATGCTTCATTTATTATTTCATTTTAAATAGGATGATGTTTGTTTATCTACATATGCTTCACTTATTATCTATTCGAGAGAAAAAGGGGGAAAGATGTATGTGATGTAGGGGGAGTAGTTTGTGGCAAATTGGTATCATAATTTTTGTATTAGTTTACACATATTGGTATCGTAATTACATATTGGTATCCTGGTAAAATACTGATATCGTGATTTGTTTACAAATGATTTTATTTACATATTGGTATATTTATATCATTGTATTTTTATTTCATGTCTTCATCCATACTTCACTGGGTATTTGTCTGTTTCATGTGTGTAGGTATGCTTGAGAGTCGAGATTTCAAGACTACATCACATTCAGACAGCTCATGCTTGTCGGACCTGCCTGTACTAGTCCTTGTCCTATATTTTTTATTTGGGGTTTTATGAGATGTAATTTAGGTGTCATACGGCTTGATGTCCCAACTTAGGCATTTTACTGTTTGGGTTTTACCCCGGAATAGTCAAAGGGGGAGATTTGTAAGCACAAAATTTCCAATTGAGTCCATTTGTAAGTATTTCACTTATTCTCAGAACAAAACTTGTTTTGAGTCATAGATAGATTTTAGAATGTCATGATTCCCATAACGTCTATGATGTGTTTATAGAAGATGTATCTGCCAAGCTTTAAAGATTATATCATGCCGAGTTTTATTGGTGTTTATTTCACGTCTTCATTGCATTCCGATCTCTCAAGTATCAGTGCGAAATGTTTATGAGAGTTGGAATATGTTTAAAGGATGGATATTTGGTTCCAAATGTTTTAAAATGTTGTAAATGATTTTAAAATGTTTTATCTTCATTTATTCTGAGATAATTACAGTTTAGAGTCGTATGAAATCACATCTTGAGTTTTAGTGATTCAAATGACATAAGATGTCGTTCGAACGACATCTCACAGCCATTCAAACGACTTGCAGATCTCGTTAGAACGACATGCCGACTTAAGTTTTTTATTTAAATAATAATTGTCTCAGAATTTTGTAGGATTGCAGAACCAAATACAGTTTAACAGTTTCATTTTTCTGCACAAAAGTTTTCTAAGGTTTTTAAAGTCTAAAACCATCCTTAGAGTTTAAAAGATCCGAGCTTTCATATTCTATTGCTATATAGATCTTGTTTGCACCATCAAGGTTTATTCATGAAATTAAACATTGATGGTTGGGTTTTGCAGTGAAGAAATGAAGGAATTCGCGTTCTGAAATTGTAGATAGTTTGCCAAGCTACATCGATGGACACCGACGCATTCGTAGACACGTGTGATGTAGACAGATATCGTAGAAGGAATTCTGCGTGGGCACTGTGGAGGAGAAGTTCAAGTGAATAAGGGTGTCAAGGCTTATGGGGATCGAGTCGTTGTGAAGTTTGTTTGTTTTCCTTTGTAAACTCCGCATCATAGTGATTGTCTGGCTTGGACTGTCCGAGGTTTTTTTCCCTTTGTGGTTTCCTCGTACATCCGGCGTTGTGAACTTTATTTATTTTACTTGATTTAATCACCTAGATGCATGTTTAGGATTAAATAAGATAAAATTGGGTTTAATTGAAATCAGTTCACAAACTTGGTGCGCATAAAATTCGAAAAATTGTTTTTGAAAGAAAATTTTGTTTTGACATACTTAAAGAACATTTAAAGAAAACGGGGTCTATATTCTGTGAAACCGTGGGTGTGCATGTGTTGTGACGGGTGTGTGTGTCGGTGCAATCCCTAAAGAAAATGCTAAGTGATGAACTGAATATTCAGGAAAGAGGCATAAATGAATGGTATTGATACATTAATTTATTAATGAAAGAATTACGCATTAAATGTTTAATGTTCATGTGGTGACATGGAATGGTTAAATCATATTACTTAATGATATTTAAGCTACCTAATGAGGTTTGAATCATAATAAACAGAAGAGTGTGTTATATGAGGCTTTCAAAGGAAAATGAGTATTTTTTTAAGCACGGTGTGTGCGTACATTGAATGAAAGTCCTATAAAAGGGTTAAGTAACTCTGGCGTGAGTTAATAAACGTTGAGTTAATGAACGTTTGAAAGTATGTAAGGTTTTTCCCTAAAAAATGTCATTTGTTTCACAATGTGAGCTAACGGGAAGGAATACGTTTGTTTTACGCATAATGATACAAAGTGACTATTTTGCAAATAAGGAAGTATATTTAAGTAAATAACGCTTTTGCATAAAACGGTTTAATACATTGGGATATGTATTTTCAAAGTTATATAAGTAAATACGACATATTTTTGAATGCATGTAGTGCAGCGTGTGAGTATTCATTTTGCCGTACGTTTCTATACTGCATTGTATAGTTTCCACTGAGCATTCATCTCACTCCCTCATTTTGTTACGTCATGTTACTTGCATTTACAGTAGTATCTCTATTTACTTGGCCTTGGGGCATTTCCCTTGGGTCATATCACGTAGTAAATGTAAATCGGACTCGCATGCTAATAAATATAACGTTAAATATTAATAAAATTGGATTATAAACATTATTTAGGGTGTTTCATTGCACTTCACGATTAACGCGTGGTTTGGATCGGGTTGATCCTTTATCAACCCTTAAATCCGGATCGAGGCGTTACACTTTCTCTTTTCTCTCTCTACTCTCCCTCTCTCTTTTTTCGCTCAAAATGATGAAGTGCCAAAGTTCTCAAATGGCAAACTAAGGGGTCTTATTTATACTAAAAGTAGAAGGATCTAGATGTTCGATCGTTTTGAACGGCTGAGATTGTTTGGACGGTTTACATTTTAAATCTAATGTTTGCTTAGGCATCGCACGAACTAACACTCCTATTGGTCCATTATATCGATACAAGGATTACCAAGGACGACATGCAGAATGCCGACGAAGTTTAATCCAACGCCTATAAAATGTACATTGAATTGAAGGAGTAAAGAAACACAGATGGGGTAAATCACAAGGCAACACGTGTAGCAATATTGGCGGTAAAAAATTGCGTGTTTTTAATGTTTTAAAAATCCAATTTTCATCCCCAAATGTCTTTGCCACTTTTGGATTCTACACTGGGATATTTTTAAGGAATAAAAATAATTCAAATTCAGCCTACGACATTTTAAAACCCTATTTTTAAATGTTTAAAAATTCATTTTAAATATTAAAAAAATGTTTTAATATATTTCAAAAATTCCCAAAAATATTTGAACACTTGTACATACACTTATACACCTATATGCATGATTTGTGTCCTATAGTGTGGTTAGTGCAATATTGTACTTTCCTTTTTGGTAGGGATGTTGTTCTTGGACATGATCAATCATTGATGTAGATTTGATACCCATGGAGAAGATTGCTAAAAAAATTCTAACCTATTTTGTCACCATATCCAAACTAGTTGGAACTCCTATATGGTACACACTCAAGTAAGTCCACCATATAGTATGTTCTCAGTCGATACTATGCTAGTGTGTAAAGCTTATTGTGTTTTGTGTCTTGTTTGTAGTGTTTAGACCTATATATATATATATGTGCTTGTGTATTATTGGTATTGTTTCCATATTTATATATATGGTATGGTTTGTTTGGAGTTTTTTCATTTGCATTTAATCCATGTTTTCCATGTGCTTTGCCTTTGAATCATATTCGTTTATTGTATGATCATATTGACATCTCTTATTTCTTGTTTACATTGGTATCTCATGTTTCATTTTGTATTCAAGTTGGTATCTTTTTCGGATCAAAATTGTTATTGATTGATCATTGTTAGGATTATTTGTTCTTGTATTTCCATGTTTAAAATATCCACTTTAAAAATATTAAGATCCCATCCCACAATGATTCCTTCCACTTCTCCATCAATTGGACATTTATGAATGGAATCCCAATAAAGAAAACAACTATTCAGAATATTATGCAAGTTGCATCTTCCGACTTTGGTTTTAACAAGGCACATAAGAGATAACTCTTTATCTTTGATGACATTTTGAATATCCTATTTTTTCAAGGAGAGTTCAAGACCCTTATATTCCGAGTTGCAATATTATTTATTGAAGGTTAAGTCTTTGGAACCATTACTTGAACTTTTAATTTTCCTTCCATGATTTCATTTTTGGATCTTCTTCTTTTTCTTGTTTATGACATCTATGTCTTTAACCTTGAGGGCAAGAACCAGTAGGTTCATGAATGGCTATAATCTCAGTATCTAAGTCTTTTATTAGAGGAGGAAGGTTATGCACAAGAGGAGGTTCAATGTTCACTGCCAAAAGTGTTGTAATGGAGGTTTGGGTAAATTCTTTACCTTTCTTGCGGCCTTGAATCCATTCATTTTTTCCACAACATGTTGGTCAAGGTTCAGTATGGAAGGGGTTTGAAGTGGGGTTTTAGTTGGGGTTAGATTGAGGTTTCTTTCTCCCCAAACTTTAGAAAGTTTAGAGGACTTGAGGATGATATATAAAAAAATATAACAATTTGAGAAAGAATAAAGCATTTTTGGTAGTCCATAATGAACTAGCAAAATCACCATTTTCTAACACTGACTCAATGGTTTTAGGATATCATAGATAAATCTTTTCATATTCTTAGTTGTAGTATCAAAATATAGAGAAATACCTATGGCACTAGCTATGTAGCTAAGGCCCATTTTCGTTCAATATTGAACTGGAACATTGTGAAATCTTACCCATATAGAACATTTCCTTGTGATTTCTCATGTGAAATTGAAGTTTGGCTGCCACTTTTTTATGATGATGGAATTTCCCACAAAATGTCATGGTCCATTATCAATAACTTCATCTCTACTCTCAACATTTTTAAATTAAGAAGTCGAAAGCATTATCATGAGAAAACACTTGGTTAAGAACAAATTGATCCCATAGTTTGCGAGTTATGATGTTAACTAGGGTGAATGGTAGTTTCCTTCCTAGGAAGGAGCCAACAACACTATTCAACCATATGGAATTACCTTTTGCAACTTCATCAATTGGAGGTTTAACTTGAACTTTATCATCAACAACAAAAGGTTTCTGCATGATGAATTAGAGGTTGGGTGTTCCTTAGGGGTAACCAAGGATCTCCTAGACTTAGGAATATCACTAGAGGAATGAGATATGGTGAAAATTATTATTTGCTAGTGGACTTGATTGAGCTGATGTGCAATAGTGGTTTTTCCCCTGAGGGTTTCAACTCTAAATTGGACTTCATTAATATTATTCGATAAAATTTTTAAAAAAAATCAGGACTTGGTTTAAGGACACATAATTGATTAATATTAATTATTAACTTAGAATGTCTGAGGATGTGATTTTTCAAACTGGTATCGAATTCGATTCAAATTATGAATCCTGAGGGTATGTCGTTGGAGGGAGAATCCTCACTCATACATTCGTGTTTGATGGTAATAACTATGCATAGTGGAAGGAGCATATGAATTTCTTTCTAAAATCCCAAGATGGTGAGTCTAGATAGTCATATAGAAGGGATGGAAACATCCCATGAAAAATCAAGGCAACGTTAATGCTCGTAATCTCGAAGAGACTTTAATTTGGAATGAGAATATGGTAAGCAAATTTAACTTAAGGGGATGAATGTTATGTTTTATCGAGTCACAACATAGGAGTTCCATAAAATTTCAAAATGCACTATGTCAAAGAAGGCATGGGGTATACTATATGTCACTATTACGGCTAACATACCGTACGAGTATTACATCTCCAACATCTTCCCACCCATTTTGAGATGTTGAAGATGTTAGAGAATGAGACCTTCAATGAGTTATGCAGAACTATCTGATATTGTGAACTATTACTTTAATTTGGATGATAAAGTTTTAGACTCGTGGGTTGATACGAATATTTTGATGTCATTCCTCCAAGATTTCTCCCTCATGCCTTTGTCTTAAATGTGTTAAAAATAGTTGAAAAGGATAAGGTTGAAGAGGTAATTGGATCTCTACAAACTTATCAATTGGAGAATTATCCTATGCACAAGGGGAAGAAGTGCAATGTTTTAAAGTTCCAAAAAGCACATTCATATGATTCAGACATGACTGGTAGTGAAGAAGGCGATTTTAAAATAATGGCTAAGACATTAAATAAATTTCTCAAAGTTATTAAATTTGATAAACCTAAAAGGTTTGAGAAAAATAGTGCCAATAAAGTAGCAAAATATTCAAGGAGTCAAAGTAAGAAAAGCTGGGAGCTATAAAAAAATTCTAAGAGAATCTTTGAATGTAAAAGTGTTGCTCAAAAGTCATTTGAGTGTCACATTAAACTAAGGTGTAAGGGCGAGAAGAATTTGAATGTCACCCTTAGTGATAGTGACTTGGATAGAGTCATTCGTTGAATGAAACTTCATTGCCATCCAAGATGTGCCTAGTCCTAAGCCTTTCCTGGTTAAATACATAGTTGAGTATGATTGCGTAGAGTCGTGTTCATAAAGTCCCAAAATGAATAGGAGGTTGATATTAAAAAGGTATTTTTCTAAGATTCTTACTATGTACCCTCAAAATGAATAAGGTGAATCTTCGAGTAATTTTAATGATAAAGAAGTGTGAGAAAGCGATTTATACCATGAAGTAAGATGAAGCACTTGTGAACCAAATAAAGGCTCGTAAAGTTACTCTTGCTGAGAAGCTTAAGGAAGGGAATGGGTAGCGTGATTTCTGGAATCTTCCCAGATTCAAATCTTGCTAGAGGATAACAATGATACGCTATAGAAGTACCATGGGGAGTTAAAGACGGTTAAGGTTGAACTTCAATAGTGATTCGATAAGTCAGGGAAGATTCTCTTAGATCCATCCCAATTTTAGAAGAGTTTCCATCAGGGACAAGATGACGAATCTGTCCCACATTTAGAGGAGTTTTCATCAAGCATTGGGGAGAGAGTTGAGATTCAGTACTTCATATCACCCATAAATGGATGGACATATGGAGTGAGTAAACTAAATATTGGAGGACATGATGTGTATGTGTATTTTAGACTTTGGGGGTAGTTGGGAACAATACTTACCATTTGTGGGGTTTGCTAACAACGACAATTACCAATTTATAACTGGCATGGAGCCATTTGAGTGTAGACGCAAATGTTTGTGGATCCCCGGATTTTAAATTATAAGTCAATTAAAATCACAAACTTGTAATTTCCTTTTTATATTAAACTCAATAGATAAAAATAATTTCCTTTTAAATAGATGCGGAAGCGTTGAGATGGTTTTAACAAAACAACAAGGCCGGGTTTTAAAATCTTAAGAAATGAATTAAAACAACATAATTCAAGTCCTAGAATTTGCCTAAGTCATAATTAACAATTATCCAAAGTTAGGCGAAACCAATTTTAGCAAATGACTTGAATAAACCAATTTTACCCAATATTCAATTTAAGTCCCAAATTAAATGAGTGTGATAATTAAACCAAATTTTATCTTGAAATTAAACCTAAGCATGCGTTCTAAATGATGTGCAAGATAAAATAAACAACGTCACACAACATCGCGATATACGAGGAAAAACCCACTAACGGGAAAAAACCTCGGGACGGCCCTAGCCTCAAATCCACTAAAAATGGTATTACAAATACAAGACAAAAGACTTACTTCCTAAACTCGAATCCTCTCAAGCCGTGATGCTCCTTCTTGTATCAACCTCCAATTAGCGGATAACCAACGGAGCTCCACCGTGGTCTCGGAATACACCGATAGAACTTTAAACGGACACCGTCACCCGAACATGGAGCCTTTCTCCAAACGGGTAGAATATCACCAAAAGTCTTCTTTGTGATGGGGTGTTGAAGCAAACCCGAAACGTCTCTTGAATTCGGTAGAGAAAACCGGTGCCAAAAACTCCAAGTAAAGATATGTATATATGGAACTTGGATAAACAACTATTGGGTGTAAACTAGAGTGTGTATGAATTTTTCTTTAGAAATTGACACTCAAAACATGAACATTTTCCCTAAAAAGATTAGCTCTCAAACTCTCTCTAAGAGATGGATATGAAATGGAAAAGTTATCTTGGAAAATGTGTTTCCCGCACATGATAATGCATGAAAAAGTTGGTTGAAAACCAAGTGGAGAAGTGGGGAAAAAAACTGTCAAAAACTGCTGAAAACCGTTCCCGCCTGACGTCTCGTTCGAACGAACTTGACTCTCGTTCGAACGAGACTTCTAACGAGCGACCAGCCTGGGCTCGTTAGATATCTCGTTAGAACGAAAACTCGTTCAAACGACATATCAAACGACATATCGAACGACTGACCGGATAAGGGTCGTTGGCAAACTCGTTCGAACGAACCTGGTTCGAACGACAAAACTCGTTCGAACGAAATCTGGTTCGAACGAAAAACTCGTTCGAACGACATTTCTAACGAACTTCCAGAAAGTTTGTAAAATTCGATTTTGGCCCAGAAACTTTTATAAACTTTTATATACTTATTTTTTAAGTTTCTAATTGATTCCTTCTGAAAAATAAAATGCAGTTTTAATTTACCTAACACCCAATACAAATTGTTCCAAGCTCCTATATACATATAAATACATTTCATACCTTGGGAGCATGGAACCTAAGTTGATGACGTACAAACGAGGCACATAAACTACGGCATGTTGATGATGCTTTATACTCTTTGCCGCTACATCTTCAACAAACACTTCATAGGTCTTGATTATTACAATTAAATAAAATCCTATGAAAAATGTTTTTGTCCGGAATTGAGCCAAAACTATAAGAGGACTCAATTGGAAATTTGTGTCCTTACAAATCTCCCCCTTTGGCTATTCCGGGACAAAAACCAAACAAAAATCCTAAAGGGCCGTCAAGCTCTACTTGACTCAAAACATAACCCGCCCAATCTTGACTTAACCCAAGGATTAAACTCTTTGCCATAGAAAGATGCCGCTTTATAATAATTCCTGCACACTTAAGCAAACTCATCAAATGCATAGGGAATATCAAAATATTAAATGCAATTAATTAATTACTCCCCCTAAATTAATTCTCCCTTTAAACACATGACCTACTTAGAAAGACGTCTCCCCCTAAGATAAATCTCCCTCAAACGAAGATACGATAATAATAGGATTAGATACCATTTCTCCCCCTATCATCATTCTCCCCCTTTTTGTTCGGGAATAGGCAAAGGATAATGAACTAATAAATAGCATTTGAAAGCTTAAAGTGATAAGACATGAAAGCATATGGGCAATTGAAAGCAAGGCAAAGATAAACAAATATCATATATATATATACTATAAATATACCAATAAGTACGAGCATATATAGATAGATATAAACACACACATGACACAAAATACAATAAGTTTGCACACTCGTATGGCAAAAATGTGTCATATGGAAACGGAAGTGTAGGGGTGTGAACTAGCAACAATTAAATTTAGACCCAAACACTTAAGAATCGTTCACGGAGTTCTCATTTGATTGTAAACTTCATCACAGTTAGATATAACCTCATGTGACAATATAAAGATTGAACTCAATGAACAAACATACACAATGCATACAAGCCTAGCATGATGATGATTCTACAAACCAAATAGAGTCATGACATTAAAGACAACTAGGATAAACGGACATTGTGCAAACCGTTGATATACCATCCAATTCTCCCTCAATGAGCATATATATTCTTTTGTTTGTGAATGAATATATCAAACAAACATAGGCCTTGGCAATTGCTTTTTGTTTAATGCAAAATATTCTATTTTTAGGCCTTTGGATCACGTATTTCTTTTAGATCCAATCAACGGTGGCTTACTATCGCAAAGGACTTAATTCATCCTTTCGGAGCCCTTCCCCGTGCATATATTTATTTATCATGTTTTCATTTTTCACACAAATCTCACATGCAACGGATTTTGACATGCACTAGTCCTCCTAGGTCATAGATATGTAGATGACTAGATTGATAGGAGAACACCTCAAAAAGCTCAAATATAACATGTGACATTAAGATTTCAAAAGAGCTCGTGCATGTGTGAATAGAGGCATATAGAAATAGAATCCATTTAAACAATACAAAATCCAACTACTCCATATAAGACATGGTAAAGAACATTTTAAGGATTGAAAATCTAAACCAAAAGTTCTAGCCACATGGGAGCGTAAACGATAGGATTCAAACACAAATATATGCCACATAAAGTGTGTCAAACAAAAATACACACAAAACAAAATCTTTTTGAGTTTTTAACATTTTTAATCAAAAATAAATATTTTTGATTCAAACACAAAATATAATACAAAAAGATAAACAAGTCATAATTTCTAGCATGTGATATGAAATAAGGCAATGACTAGAAAATGACTAAACAAGCATACATTTAGCATATGAATATGACATGAAGCACAAACGCTAAAGTATGCAAACACTAACACATTTATCCTTTAGATTTAGCAAGGGAGGAAGAATGTGAAAGTAAATGAGAATCAAAATCCCTATTTTGTAAGGTAACCAAGTCGGATTTCCTAACCCAAATTAATGAAGAATTACTATCTTGGGGTGTAGAAACATTAGCTATCGTGGTTACTTTACTATGGGATTTTCTAGGAATTGGTTTAAGGTCTAAACAAAATTGCCTAAGATGACCTTTTCGACCACAATGTGTACAAGTAAGAACATGTTGAAAAGATTTATCTAAGGAATGATCATTAAATTCATTCCTAGAAGATTCTCCTAAAACATTGGTTTTGACTTTAGGGTTAAATTCATTAAAAGTATTGAAGCCTAAACCAAAAGTGTCATTTTTAATTTGCACCGTTCCTAACATTTTATCAAGTTTTTCCGAACGACATTCCAAATCAAATTTGACATTACTAGAATCTTTTAATTTATTTTCCAATTCTACAATGTTAGATTCTAGTAAAAAATTACGCTCTTCAAAAGCAAGAAGCTCCTTTTTCAAGGATTCCATTAAACCCCTAAGGCTATCTCTCTCGCCTTCTACGTATTCTAGCTTCTCTCAAAGATTCCTCTCTTGTGTCCTAAGGTCTTCTATTAAGGCACTTTCATCAATGACCTTGACACTCTTTCTTAAACAAGCTTCTAACTTCAAATTAGTTCTTTTCAAATTTATAGATTCTTTATATAATTCATGAAAAGCATTTTGAAGTTCACTCACATCAAGCTCTTCTTCATTTTCACTCTCTCTTTCTTCTTCACTCTCACTATCATTAAAAATAAGAGAATCATGTACAACGACCTGGGAAGTGGCATGTGCTATAATTTCATCATTCGATGAGTTCTCATCATCACTCACATGTCTAGCCATAAAAGCCACAAAATTTTTCTTAGTGGGGGAATCGGGCTTTTCTTCCTTATCACTATCACTAAGGGTTGCATTATATGAAACGGGTCGTTTACCCTCTTTCCTTAGTTTAGTGGGGCACTCAAAAGCCCTATGGCCATAACCTTCACAACCAAAACATTTATCAGACTCGTCCCTATCAACTTTTTCATTACTAGGCTTAGGGATCTTTTCGGCTTTAGAAAACTTCTCGCTTTTATCATGTTTAGAGGAATCAAATTTCTTAAAATCATTTTTAACTTTATCTTTGTTAAATTTAAGAAATTTTCTAAATTTACGAGCAAACAAAGCCATATCTTCCGAGTCACTATCACTATCGGTCTCTACTACTTGTTTGACCTCTTTTCGGGCTTTTAAAGCAACGCCCTTTTCGATTTTCATATCATTTTTAGAGGGAAACATATCTAGTTCATAGGTTTGTAAATCACCTACAAGCTCTTCTAATTTCGTAGAGGCTAAAGTGGGTAAAGAATTTAAAACGGTCACTTTAGGAATAAATCTATCGGGTAGGGACCTTAAAATTTTCTTTACTACACGGTCGTCAGGTATTTTCTCTCCCAAGTTAAAGGATGAATTAACAATATCTGAAAGTCTAGCATAAAATTTATCAAAAGTTTCTTTTTCATCGATTTTGATAGTTTCAAATTGAGTGGTGAGGTTTTGAAGTTTAGAAGCTTTAACGACACTAGTTCCTTCATGAGTTATTTGTAAAATATCCCAAGCTTCTTTAGCGGTTTCACACGTCATAATACGTCGGAATTCATCCGGTGCGACAGCGCTAAATAAGGCATTTAAACCACGGGAATTAAAGTTGGCAAGTTTAAACTCATTTTCAGTCCATCTATCGACGGGTTTTAAAACACGTTCATTTTCAATAAGATGAGTTGGTGGGGAATACCCGTTAATAACAGACATCCAAACTCTCTCGTCGATAGATTTTAGTGCCGATCTCATTCGCGCTTTCCAATACGCGTAGTTAGAACCATCAAAAATAGGAAATTTTGAAAATGGGGAAAAATCCATTTTTAGCCAAAAAGTAAAGGATCTTTAACGAAATAATTTATCGTTTTTGGCTCTGATACCAATATGTAGACGCAATTGTTTGTGGATCCCCGGATTTTAAATTATAAGTCAATTAAAATCACAAACTTGTAATTTCCTTTTTATATTAAACTCAATAGATAAAAATAATTTCCTTTTAAATAGATGCGGAAGCGTTGAGATGGTTTTAACAAAACAACAAGGCCGGGTTTTAAAATCTTAAGAAACGAATTAAAACAACATAATTCAAGTCCTAGAATTTGCCTAAGTCATAATTAACAATTATCCAAAGTTAGGCGAAACCAATTTTAGCAAATGACTTGAATAAACCAATTTTACCCAATATTCAATTTAAGTCCCAAATTAAATGAGTGTGATAATTAAACCAAATTTTATCTTGAAATTAAACCTAAGCATGCGTTCTAAATGATGTGCACGATAAAATAAACAACGTCACACAACATCGCGATATACGAGGAAAAACCCACTAACGGGAAAAAACCTCGGGATGGCCCTAGCCTCAAATCCACTAAAAATGGTATTACAAATACAAGACAAAAGACTTACTTCCTAAACTCGAATCCTCTCAAGCCGTGATGCTCCTTCTTGTATCAACCTCCAATTAGCGGATAACCAACGGATCTCCACCGTGGTCTCGGAATACACCGATAGAACTTTAAACGGACACCGTCACCCGAACATGGAGCCTTTCTCCAAACGGGTAGAATATCACCAAAAGTCTTCTTTGTGATGGGGTGTAGAAGCAAACCCGAAACGTCTCTTGAATTCGGTAGAGAAAACCGGTGCCAAAAACTCCAAGTAAAGATATGTATATATGGAACTTGGATAAACAACTATTGGGTGTAAACTAGAGTGTGTATGAATTTTTCTTTAGAAATTGACACTCAAAACATGAACATTTTCCCTAAAAAGATTAGCTCTCAAACTCTCTCTAAGAGATGGATATGAAATGGAAAAGTTATCTTGGAAAATGTGTTTCCCGCACATGATAATGCATGAAAAAGTTGGTTGAAAACCAAGTGGAGAAGTGGGGAAAAAAACTGTCAAAAACTGCTGAAAACCGTTCCCGCCTGACGTCTCGTTCGAACGAACTTGACTCTCGTTCGAACGAGACTTCTAACGAGCGACCAGCCTGGGCTCGTTAGATATCTCGTTAGAACGAAAACTCGTTCGAACGACATATCAAACGACATATCGAACGACTGACCGGATAAGGGTCGTTGGCAAACTCGTTCGAACGAACCTGGTTCGAACGACAAAACTCGTTCGAACGAAATCTGGTTCGAACGAAAAACTCGTTCGAACGACATTTCTAACGAACTTCCAGAAAGTTTGTAAAATTCGATTTTGGCCCAGAAACTTTTATAAACTTTTATATACATATTTTTTAAGTTTCTAATTGATTCCTTCTGAAAAATAAAATGCAGTTTTAATTTACCTAACACCCAATACAAATTGTTCCAAGCTCCTATATACATATAAATACATTTCATACCTTGGGAGCATGGAACCTAAGTTGATGACGTACAAACGAGGCACATAAACTACGGCATGTTGATGATGCTTTATACTCTTTGCCGCTACGTCTTCAACAAACACTTCATAGGTCTTGATTATTACAATTAAATAAAATCCTATGAAAAATGTTTTTGTCCGGAATTGAGCCAAAACTATAAGAGGACTCAATTGGAAATTTGTGTCCTTACATTGAGGTTTCATATGGGAGGTCGTGTCGTTAACCCATTTATCAGATAGAGGTGGAGGAGAATAATCTTCTTGAACCAAAGTTCATTCAAGACAGCTCAGAGAAGGTGGAGCTTATCATATAGAGGACAAGGACTACCCAAAGTTGGCAGATATCATGCAGATATGAAGAGGAGGAACCTAGAGTTTGTTATTTAAGATCATGTTTTGCTTAAGGTGTCTCGTATGAAGGTAATTATGTAGTTTAGGAATAAGGGGAAGTTTGATCCCTGTTATGTGGGGCCATTCACCATCATTGATCGTATTAGTTCTGTTACGTATCATCTATCCTTGTTGGATAATTTACATTAGGTTAACGATGTATTTCATGTCTCGATGTTACGTATGTTCCTTAGAAATGTAGTGGTATATCACCAAATTGATCTCAGTGAGATAGAGTTTTATCCCGACATGAGTTATGAGGAGAAGTTGGTTTCTAGGATCATAGGGAGAAGAGTCATCACTCCAATGTGATCTATTTAGTGTGTGTCCAATGGAGGCATCACAATGAGGACGATTCGATGTGAGAGAGGCAGAATGAGATGCGAGATAGGTATTTATAACTCTTCAAGTCAAGTTTGAATCAAATTTTGAGGACGAAATTCCTTTATTAGGGGAAGACTGTGATGCCTTGTACTTTCGGGCAATTATTTATTAGTTGTGGAAATAACTTAATAAATGGTGATAATTATTACATTTGTGAATTAATAATAATAAAAAAGCATATATAGTCAATGATTAAATTTGCATGTTATGTGATTTATTTTGTCCAATACTACACTTAAATAATCAGTGTAATTAAATAGTACGATTGGACTATATGTAGTTACGCGTAAAATAAGTAAGTGTGCATTTTATTTTACGTTGGGAGGTACTATCTTGAGTTATGAGGTACTACCACTTTTATCAGAATCTAGAGTGATATGAAGGCCCGAATATATATTTTAATCATTCAAAGTTGGGTCTAGGGATACACCTTTGGGATAAGCTTTTCACTAGTTTGGGTAGTATTTTGGGCTCATTTGGAGGCCCAAAATTAGGCTTATGGATTTAAGCATTAATTAAAAAAGTTAACCACCATTAATAAAATACGTTACACAATATACACAAATCTTAGCAGCCTTAAACCTCTAGGAGATCTTAAGGAGAATTTAGAAGAAGAACAAGGATAAATGTGTAAGGATCAGCCGCTCGTATCTTACAGGTAAGAAATCTATTTTGATATCACCGTAAAATGTGTAATTTATTTATGGTTTCATGTTATTTAATATTATGGATTTAAAAGCATGTTTAGGGATTAATTTTCTATCTTAATCACATTTTTATGGAAATTAATTGGCTTAGACTTTAAGTATTAATGGGTCTAAATTTGATTTCAAAGCTTAAAGCTTTTGAGGATAATTCTTAAATTCTTTGGGACATCAAAGAATTTTTAATACGAATTGTGTTTTGATTGACAGGGTTTTTCCGCGGCGCGAGAGTCACCTACGCGCCGGTTGTTTAATGTTCGGCTCACCTTAACTATACAAAAACCTAAACTACGACTACACTCAACGGGTGAGTATAGCGGTAAGTCGGCTATCGAAAATCCACAGAGACGAGTTGCTAGAATTCAAGTGATTTAATATTCCGAAATAAAAGTGTAAAAGATGATTACAAACTAAAAGAAAAGATGCATAAAGGGAAATGATTAACTAGGCAATGTATTGAAACTAGATTATGAAAGCGAGTAAAAACTATAGGTTGCGTCGAATATCCCTCACCCGAGTTAATTAGTATAAAATGGTCACATGGGTCGAGGAGTTATTACAAGTGCGTCTCGTTTCGATAGTTAATTAAATCAAGGGTTGTTACGCCCTAAATCATCATAAAATCCTAATAAGATTTTGGCGTCAACAAATATCCCGAAAATTACGCGCGAAAGGTCGTAAGCACGGGACATACATGATATGCCCCGTCAAATCTCCTAGGCGTAATAACTAGGAAAACTCACCCGAAATAGACCCGTAAATACCATCACCAAAGCAAAACAACGCTTCAACCCGAGTGAGTTCAATTCAAACACAACCTAATTTAAATTACCTAGAAAGCATGTTAAAAACGCGATAAATGGAAAGCGGTAAATAAACGCGGTAAATCTATACTAGAAAGCAAGTAAATCAAAGCATGCAAATAAAGCATGTAAACCTAAATTAGAAAGCTTGTAAATTAACTAGAAAGCAAGAAATGAAGAAATACAAACTATATTAATGGAGAGGATGAATGAATAGTCAACTTACACAACAAATGGGGTGTCAAACCAAGTATAAATGAAGAAGAACCATCCAAAACCACCCAAATCCTAACTGCCACTCTCTACAATCTATTCTAACTAAGTATATCTGAATTAAAACCAAAAATGGGTTTTTATAGTAAGTGGGAAAAAGTAAGGGAAAAAGTAAAGAAAGAGGAAAGAGCCCAAAATATCTGGCACTACCGGTCGACTGGTAGCAGGGGTGCGGTCGAACGGCCCCTTAGGCAAAAGCATACTGTCTCCTTCCCACGGAAAAAGTTGAAACCGCGGTTGACCAGTCCCAAGGAGGCGGTCGACCGGTCCCAGGGACGCGGTCGACCGGTACTCTGTTTTCAGGCTACATTTGGTCCATGATCAGGGGGAAAAGGTCCATTACGAAAACGAGCCTAGCTTCTTCGTTCGAACTCCAAACGACGCACCGTTTGTGGCCGCGCGATGATAACTCAATGAACTACACATCTATGGAATTTCCATGAGCTGGATAGGAAATGTGAATTGACTAAAATGCCCTTGAAGTAGCATCCAGTGATGGATTTCTCCGAAATGCAACCGAACCTCACTTTTAGCGTTCCAATACCTACAAAAGCACAAATAACCCCTACAAAGCATGTATATATCCAAATCCAAGGTTGTCTGGTTAATGAGCATAAATAGAGGTATTTAGGACTGTAAAAGTGCTAGAATTCATAAAGATAATGGGTGGAAAGATGCAATATTCGATACGAATCACACCCCCTAACTTAAACATTGCTAGTACCTAGTGATGAAACAAACAAAACTAGTCCATAGAAGGAAATACAAAACGCATATATGCATCGAAATATAATTTCCACTTTCGTAGGGAACACGATTGCATTTAGCATATGCAATAAGCCGTTAAACCCCTAGGTTACCCTAGTGGACGAGTGTCGCCTCGTGAGGGTTTTCAGAGATGGTACCCACAAACATCATATGGTTTCCTCAAAATATGCACAAACCAACGTGTGACAAGCCCAACAAAAGCGAAAAGGATTTCATACACATTATTAGCACATTGAATGAATTCAAACAAAAGTCCAAATCATTAAAATTATAGAATGCACCTCATAGAATTGAAACCTTAAAATGTGGGAGGGGAGTGAGCACATGCAAAGTGTGATTTGGTAAAAAATTATATAAATCGGATAAACGTTAAAGCAAGCATATATTCAATCCTCACAGGCATTACACTCATCAAGCAAATTCACTCGAAACAGGGAGCTAACACACGGAACATGCGGGCTAAAGAATAAATGTAAATGGAAACTAGGCCGCACACATGTCACAGATGAAGAACGCTATATATAAACTGAAAAACGATAATCTCAATGAAAGGATACCCCTCACTAAAAGAGGTGAAATTCATTTTCACAGATTATCACAACTATTATGATTTTTAAATTACATCAACCTAAGATCACATAGGACTTTAATAGGGTTATAATGTAGGTATGGCTAAGGTACGAAACGAAGGAATATATGTACGAATTCAAAGTGTTCGGAATGAAAACTCGAGATAATGGGATAATGCGGGTAATATCAAAATCGTAAAACAAGTTCCAAAAAGGCATTAGATATATCATCAGGGAGAGTAATCAAAGCTTGTTGAACTATATACAACATATACAAACTTCTCTTTCTTTTTCTTTTCTTCTTTTTCTCATTTTCTCTTTTGTTTTCTTTTGCTTTTTCGCTTTCTCTTTTTCACTCTTTTTCTTCACTTCTCTTTTATTTACTTTTCAAACTCTCATATGCCCAAATTGCAACCGACATCATAACAACATTCAATCCCAAGTAACATTCTAATCAAATGTATGGAATGTGTATGTATGGGTTCAAACTCCAATTTGGAGTTGGTTATGGGATTTGGGTTATGAAACGAAAGGCTAATATTTAGGCTCAAAGGGGTTAACGAGGGTAAACATATAAGGGTGAGGTCAAGGCTAATATGGGTGATATATCAAAGAGGGCCTATGATCATTTCACAAAGTTTACGCAATTCTCGAGTCAAAACAATATATGAAAATCATGCTCAAGTAACACATTTCAACTATGAACTCAATTAATGAACGATGAAATGAAAGTATAGTGAGATTACCAACGAATTCAACGTTTTCAATGAGGAAAGAATAGTGTATAACACTCACAAATGATGAAAGGTAGAAATCTTACTCGGTGTAAATATATACAATGCAACAAAAGATTACCGAGTTATAAAAATCTTAAACCAAATCAATAAAGCAAGGAAAGTGTATGTGCTCATGGGATTTAAGTTTAATTCATGAAGTTATTCATCATATCAATAATTGAGACTAAAGTCTAATAACTTCTAAAATCGAGAAGATGCATCATTGGGTTGTCTATTGGATCGGGCAATTATTGAAATATATGATCGAAAACAAAGGCAAAATGCCCCCAAAAGGAGAAAAAATAAAGAAAATCTTTTTAAAATTTTTGAATTTTTCTAAGAAAAGCATACTAAGTAACTAACATGTGAGAAAAACATGGACTAAATGAAGAAATGGATAGAATATCCCACACCCCCTAACTTAAAACTTGACATTGTCCTCAATGTAAATTAAGAAGCAAGTCAAAGAGAGGAAAAGAGTGATATTACCCAAAATTGGAGCGATCCCCATAAGAACAAGTCCAAAGAATCTACAAAACAAGTTAGTACCGAGCATAGCAAAAACAAATAACAAAAAGTTAACTAATTACACTAAACTAAATTAACAAGGAAAGAAAAAAATAAATAGAAAGAAAGAATAAAAAGATAACTATATACGACCTACTATTTAGGCTTCACACTAACTATACACTAGAAGTCTAAATAACTGAGGGTCCACCATAAGAACGATTTGACTTTGGAGGATAACCGGTGTACCCTCACATACAAGCATGCCCTCCGAAAAATATGGATTTCGTTTGAACAACGGAAGGCATGAGTAAGGCGGAAGAAATGAACCATTGCCAATTAAAAGTTTTGGTGGGACGATGGGGGGTTTGGATTGAACGGGTGACAAAAACAAGTGGGGACCGAGAAAAGCTGAAAATCCTCCAAAGGATTTTGAAGTTGGAATGGGAGGCGGCGCACACAAAGGCAAAGATGCGATTGTGGAGGGCGACTCGAGCAAGTACTCCTCATCGGCGATATGGTTTAAAACATTAAAGTTCGAAACCGAATCATCGGGTACTTGTTCCGGTGTGGTAATAGAGAATGCAAATGGGGATGAAAGAAATTCAAACTCATGAGATGAATCATCATCGCATGAAGTTGAAATTTCAAATGAAATAATATCATTTTCAATGAAATGTTCTTCTTTGGGGGCCAAAGAAGAAATCATTTCATTGTAAATAGATATTACGTCATTATCATCCTCACTTTCAATATCTATTACGCAATGGGCAAAGTCTAGAATGACTTGTTCCAAAGTAGGCACAAGTACCTCATTTGGTTCAAAACATTCGTCGACCTCGAAAGTCTCGGAAGCAAAATCTTCGTCGGACTCAAATAATAAATCCAACTCATGCTCCCACGAACGATTTTCTTCCCGATAACGATTTTCAATTTTCTCATTTTCATACATACGCAAACCCTCACCGAAAGTCATAGGTCGAGGTGCGGATGCATGAAAATGGGAACTTTGAAAATTACAATCGGACTTAAACGAAAAGTCATTATTATAGGAATTTTGAAAACTATTGCAATTCGTTTCAAAATTCCTATTATAAGGAGGTAAAGGCCCAAAATCATTATCATCATCATCGAAATTCCAATAACCCAAATTTTTCACTTTCGTTATACTCGTCCAAAGTAATATTTGAATTTGCAAATTTTTGGGATTCTAAGTATTCACCGAAAGTCATTGGTTTGCGAGAATTTTGAGAATTATAACAAGGATTACCGAAAGAATTGGAATAAGACATGCTTACCCCCAAAATGGCTCGAAATGGCGGATTCCACAAAGTAAGTGCGCGCGGGATGAATTCAAGCGTTTCTTGATTCTCAAGTGTAGATGTCCTACAAAAATGTTAGGCAAAAAATACAAATAGAAAGTAAATACTATGAAATACTAAATCAAATAAAGTCTAAAACAATCTCGTCCCCAGCAACGGCGCCATTTTGATTGACAATGTTTTGCCGCGGCGCGAGAGTCACCTACGCGCCGGTCGTTTAATGTTCGGCTCACCTGAACTATACAAAAACCTAAACTACGACTACACTCAACGGGTGAGTATAGCGGTAAGTCGGGTATCGAAAATCCACAGAGACGAGTTGCTAGAATTCAAGTGATTTAATATTCCGAAATAAAAGTGTAAAATATGATTACAAACTAAAAGAAAAGATGCATAAAGGGAAATGATTAACTAGGCAATGTATTGAAACTAGATTATGAAAGCGAGTAAAAACTATAGGTTGCGTCGAATATCCCTCACCCGAGTTAATTAGTATAAAAAGGTCACATGGGTCGACGAGTTATTACAAGTGCGTCTCGTTTCGATAGTTAATTAAATCAAGGGTTGTTACGCCCTAAATCATCATAAAAGCCTAATAAGATTTTGGCGTCAACAAATATCCCGGAAATTACGCGCGAAAGGTCGTAAGCACGGGACATACATGATATGCCCCGTTAAATCTCCTAGGCGTAATAACTAGGACAACGCACCCGAAATAGACCCGTAAACACCATCACCAAAGCAAAGCAATGCGTCAACCCGAGTGAGTTCAATTCAAACACAACCTAATTTAAATTACTTAGAAAGAATGTTAAAAACACGATAAATGGAAAGCGGTAAATAAACGAGGTAAATCTATACTAGAAAGCAAGTAACTCAAAACATGAAAATAAAGCATGTAAACCTAAATTATAAAGCTTGTAAATTAACTAGAAAGCAAGAAATGAAGAAATACAAACTGTATTAATGGAGAGGATGAATGAATAGTCAACTTACACAACAAATGGGGTGTCAAACCAAGTATAAATGAAGAAGAACCATCCAAAACCATCCAAACCCTAACTACCACTCTCTAAAATCTATTCTAACTAAGTATATCTGGATTAAAACCAAAAATAGGTTTTTATAGTAAGTGGGAAAAAGTAAGGGAAAAAGGAAAGAAAGAGGAAAGAGCCCAAAATATCTGGCACTACCGGTCGACCGGTCGCAGGGGTGCGGTCGACCGGCCCCTTAGGCAAAAGCATACTGTCTCCTTCCCACGGCAAAAGTTGAAACCGCGGTTGACCGGTTCCAGGGATGCGGTCGACCGGTCCCAGGGACGCGGTCAATCGGTACTCTGTTTTCAGGCTGCATTTGGTCCATGATCACGGGGGAAAGGTCCATTACGAAAACGAGCCTAGCTTCTTCGTCCGAACTCCAAACGATGCACCGTTTGTGGCCACGCGATGCTAACTCAATGAACTATGCATCCATGGAATTTCCATGAGCTGGATAAGAAATTTGAATTGACTAAAATGCCCTTGAAGTAGCATCCAATGATGGAACTTCTCCGAAATGCAACCGAACCTCACTTTTAGCATTCCAATACCTACAAAAGCACAAATAACCCCTACAAAGCATGTATATATCCAAATCCATGGTTGTCTGGTTAATGAGCATAATTATAGGTATTTAGGACCGTAAAAGTGCTAGAATGCATAAAGATAATGGCCGAAAATATGCAATATTCGATAAGAATCATGTTTCTTCCTCAAACCGAATCAATTCATTCAAGAAAAAAATCGATTTGACCCCTGTAGTTGACCAAGGTTAGACGGTGGGGAGGATTTGTTGATAATTCTCGTTATAATCGAATATCTTTGATTTGTATACTTGAGAGACAATTAATATATGCATAATATTAAGTTTATTAGATACTAAACCAAGAGATTTAATAATTTGACTTTAATTAAAGTTAGAGATTTATTAATACCTTAATTAAATGACACAATCCGTCGTAGGAGATTTGGAATGGTTTTTTCACGCTCGAGAGTTATGTGATTGATTAGGCATAAATTCTTCACATATATCCCCTTAATTTCGATATTTTTATGATCCCGTGTAAATCTCTTGTATTTATCTCATATTTATCCTACTAACCTTTTTTGTCAAGTACTTCGTATTTTGTGTATCTCTTATGTGTTTTACAGGTATTTCATGCAAATTAGTGTGAAAGAGAATGCAAAATAGTAAAAGAAAGCAAGAAATGGGGAGTTCAAGGGCATTTTGGTAATTTTCAACCATATTCCAGAGGTAGGGACAATTGAAAAGTTGAAGATCTTGAAGTTACAAGAACACTGGAAAAAAAACACCCCAATCCGAGCTACGGTGAATAAGTTAAGCCCATTTGAAGATTGAGTAATAAATCCCAAAATCCAAAATGAAAAAGAGGCGACCAAGGCTTGACCACTCTGGAAATCCGAACCGGTTCACTAAAAACCCAAACCGGTTTGCCAATTTGTTATGCACCATATCCGTTACAAAATTATTCCCGCTTTCTAAGTGTGACAAAATTTCCAGATACGGGATTTTTATTTTGTCCTTATCTTTTAGCCAAAAGTGTTTTATGTTTTGGGGACTCTTCTAAACGATCTCTAGACTATATATTTAGTCATTAGGACTCTTTTTATTCAGATGTCATTCATGTAAAATCTCCATATTGAGTAGGAACATCGAGGAGAAGAATTTACATATTTTGTACCTTTAATTCAAGAGCTTTCCAAGTTTTTCTTCAACCTTTGATTTCTTCTTGCATGTTTTTGTTCTTTAATCTTGGTAACTTTTATTTCCAATACTTTTATTATTATTTCTCATGTTTAATCTCTCTTTCCATGCAATTATGAGTTCGTGAAATGTAGATAACGAAGTTTTCATTAATTTCACCATGTTAGGCGAGATTTTTAAGGGTTGGGATGCATGAACCCAACCCGATGTGGTTTGCATGGTTATAAAATTAGTTCTCAAAATTTAATAATTAATTAGATCGTGTAGTATGGTGATAACAACCATTGTAGGACTTTTGATCTCATTTGCCCTAGGTAATCGGGATGCTTAAGAGTACAACACGCGTGTAGATAATACGACACTGCTTTACTCATCTTTTTATTATATATGGTGAAGGCTACGATCCCTCATATATGTAATTCTTAGGAGTACTAATGACCGGGTTTGATCAATTAATTAATTTATGATTAGTTTTGAACTGGGCAACATATTAGGGGTTGTGGGATTGTGTCCCTATCTGAATTTTCCAATTAGTTTTAGTTAACTTCTTTATTTTCCCCCTTTTTCCTTTCTCATCCCATCATCATCTTTTACACTTTATTTTTGAAGTAATAAATTAATTAAAATCTATCAAACATTCCCTGTGGATTCGATACCCAGACTTGCCGCTATACTCCAAAAGAGTGTAGTTAAAGTTTTGTTTTTTTTGTATTTTGGTTGGAAGATGATAACAACGATTAGCGTATTTACACAGACTCTCGGTTTTTCCACTCGATCAAAATGGCATCGTTGTCAGGGACTGTTTTGTTATAGAATATAATTGATTTACAATTTCGTAAGATTTTTTTTCTTTTGTATTTTTTCTTTGTTTTAAACTTTTTTGTAGGCTTGCACAATTGAGCGCCAAGAAACATTGAATCCTCAGTCGCACACCTCTTTACGTGTATTGTCCGTTTACAAACTATTCGGTAATCATGTCTTTTTATAGTGAGTTCGGTAATTATAATGGTTCATATGGGAATAGTTTTCAATCTTTGTATTTTCAATAATCTCCGCCTCGACCTATTAAATGGGAGAGAGGTTTTTAATTCATGAATATGAAAGGCTTGAAAACAAATATCAGGAAAATAATCGTTTTGAATAGCAAGAGTTGGATGCATTATTCGAATCCAATGACGACTTTTCTTCCGAGGTTATATAGCCAAGGAATCCTACATTAGAAGAAAGAATTACTTTTCTAATCAAACAATTACTCGATTTTCTTTCCACCCAAAGCGCAATGGATATTGTTCTTGTTACGAAAATGATCTCACTTTGCGAATGAGATGCGTTCTAATTTGGAAAACAAAGAGGAGGTAGAGACTTATGTGTCGCCTCAAATTTTTGAAGACTGTCTCATTTAAAGTGAGTCTTTCTCCCTTGAAACTCAATCTCCAAGTGATGACGAATCACTTGAGGTTGAATTTATTTCATCACCATTTTCGTTCACCGTTATTGAACCATTAGAATTACTATTAGATTCCTATGAGTTGGTTGAAACTTTTGATACATTTAAACCTTTTACCAACGAGGACTCCTTGCTTGAATTGTTTTTCAATATGGACTCTCCTTTTTTGTGTTCCCCGCTTCCCATCCTACTTGAACAATCTTTGGGAAGTAATTTTTTTTATCCCGATTGTTCTTGTCCCCTTTTGCATCCAAATCCCCCATCACCCCATTAAAAAATTTAATTGGTGATGGTTCA
Source organism: Sambucus nigra (assembly GCA_949130495.1). Lineage (NCBI taxonomy): Eukaryota > Viridiplantae > Streptophyta > Magnoliopsida > Dipsacales > Adoxaceae > Sambucus > Sambucus nigra. The sequence goes on from OX422221.1 coordinate 355,300,915, forward strand.
TTTTTCCATCTCACACATGCCTTCCGTTGTTCAAACGGAATTCTTATTTTTCGAAAGGCATGCATCCTAGTGAGTGTAAACCAATTATCCCACAAAGTCAAATTGTATTTTGAGCGAACCCTCAAATTTTTTGACTTCTAGTATATGATTTATTAGAAGTTCAAATTGTAGGTTGTAAATAGTATTTTTTTATTTATTCCTTTATCTTTTTTTTATAGTTTAGAGTAATTAGTTAAAGTTTTTGGTTTTTCTTTTTTGTTATACTTGGTTCTAACAGGTTTGGTAGATTCAATGGACTCGTACTCATCGGGGATCGCTCCATTTGGATAAAATCTTTTTTTTCCTCTCTTTGTGTTGTGTTCTTGTTTTGCATTAAGGACAATGCAACATTTAAGTTAGGGGGTGTGGGATATTCTTTCCATTTATTATTTTATTTCATTGATTCGATCATATGTTCTTTCCAAGTGTGTGTGTTTTTTTTTAGAAAATTTCAAAAATTTCCAAAAAAAATTGAAAAAGTTTGAAAAAGCCAAAAAATATTTTCTTCAATATAAATAAAAATTGGAATTTAAAAGCTTCAAAAATGTCACATTTTTTCTATCTCAAATTATAAAATTCAAAATGCCCAAAGCCGAAATTGACCAAAGATGGAAATTGAGCGAAAATTGACGAATTAACGAATAAGTGTGGCGATTAATCAACCCGGTGAGATTTAGAGCCTATCAATTTTCTCGAGTTTTTAAATCAATAGGAGTTTATGTGAATCAAAGTTCTTTTCATCATTTTAATAAGTCGTTGATGATCTCTATTTTATTGTTTTGATCAGTTATGGTAAATGTGTGAGATATTGTCTTGAATAACGCGCACTAAAATTTCTCTAGACTAAATTTACCTCGAGACGCATATGGTAACGCAATTAATAATTTGGACAATGAAGTAGGCCCTCGTTTGTTTACCCAAAAATGTTGGCCAGAAAAAGTCGTGAAAATTTTTCCCTTTGCTAACCAATTTGAGCCTAATATTTTTTTCCTTTTCGTTTGATAACTCGAAAAATCCAATTAGCCCGGAATTGTGAAAATCGAATATTCATAAAATAAAGTCCGAAAAGTGCATAAGAAGGGGCAACAAATAAATAGAAGAATACTCAACAAAATAGTAAGAAAAAGAAAAATAAGAAAATAATAAAAAATAGAAAAAGGAGAGAATAATGAGCAAGAGCCCGAAAAAGCACTAACGGACATCATAAGCAAAATTTTCCAATTTCGAAATTCTTAGCCTTTCCCAATACACCATATAACCCAAAAAGGTCCTAACCGAGTCCGAATTACAAAATCAATTACCTCGTGGAGAGATAAAATATCAAAAGATAATATGAGATATGGAATGGTGTGTATAAGAGGCGATGTTTCCCGTTTTCCAATAACCGTATTCCGATGATGAGATCCATTCGCCATATATTTTCGTCTTTTCAATTTTGTATGTGTGAACTTGCATCCATTATATTTACTATCTATATCACGCATACCGAGAGAAATAGCCACAATTCGAGTGATTCGTTTGTGAGTGAATCCGTGAGAAATTGAATCCAAACGAATTTTTGGAAAAGTAACGTAATGATCAATCGGTGGAAATTGGAGGTTTAATTTTTGTCTTAGCACATAGACACTATGATTTGAGACTCTTAAATATGAATTTGCGGTGACCATTTTTGGAGAGTTTAAATTATACAATTTTTAAGTGTTTTTATTTTTCTTTGAGTCAAAAACGAATTTTATGGGTATATTCACTGCAAACCCTCACGAGACACCACTCGTCCTACTAGGGTAACTTGGGGGTTTAAAGGCTTGTTGCATGCACTAAATGCAATCATTTGCCTGCAAAAAATGTATTTTATCCCAATAAAGTTTTTAAAGTGTCCTTAACTCATACTCTTATGCTTTTACATTACTCGGGATGTGCAAAGTTCTAAGTTTGGGGGTTTGATTAGGCATAAATTCTTCACATTCCTCCTCTTAATTTCGGTATTTTTATGATCCCGTGCATTATAAATAGCTTGGATTTATCTCATATTTATCATATTAACCCTTTTTCGCAAGTATTTCATATTTTGTGTATCTCTTATGTGTTTTACAGGTATTTCATGAAAATTAGTGCAAAAGAGAACGTAAAATAGTGAAAGAAAGCAAGAAATGGAGAGTTCAAGGGTATTTTTGAAAATTTTCAGCCATATTCCATAGGTGGGGCCAACTGAAAAGCTGAAGATCTTGAAATTATAAGAACATTGAAAAAAATGGAACCCCATTTCGAGCCACAGTGAAAAAGTCATGACGTTTTGAAGATTGAGAAAGAAATTCAAAAATCCAAATGAAAAAGAGGCGACCAAGGTTTGACTGTAACAACCCGCCCTTTTGGAGACAATTAAATTCCATAATTGAGTATAAATTGGTAATTTGGAGAATTTCTCGAAAAAGTGATTTTCAGGATTTTTGAGGAATAGATGATTTTGATGGATAGTATATTTACTTTTGGGATTAAGTAAATGAATTGGAGTATTTTAATTATATGTCGCCAATGAGTAAACGATAGAAGATGATATTTTAATTGGGAATACTGCTTTTAATTGTTATGGGTTAGAATAGTGATTTGCAGTCAAGTACCTCGAATGGAAATTTCGACTGCGCCATGAGTCTCGAAATGTCCGAGATAGTCGGAAAAGAGTGTCCGATTGTCGAAATCGAGTTTTGGGGAATTTTAGAGTTAAACGGACTCGTAATTGAGTAAACGAGTCATTTTGGGGTTTTAGGGTTTAAAACCTTTATCCTTCTTTATAAAGAAGAAGAGAGGGAGAAAAAGAGAAAGAAAGAAGAGAGAAGAGAGCGAAGAGAGATAGGAGGAAGAAAAGAGAAGAAAAGGGGGAGATTCCGGCCAGCCTCCGCAGGATTCGGCTCGAGGATGTCAGATTTTATCCACGAGGCAAGTGTTTACTTTCTTTATTTCATTTTGTGCAAATATCTCACATCATGGTTGGTATAAACATGATTTTTGGGTTAGAACCCTTAAAATAAATTGGGTAAAAATTGGATATGAATTTACATATTGATGTAATGTAAACTCTTAATGATTTCTAGTATCAAAACCATGCTAAGGGAGTATAAAACTAAATTGAAATGGGAGAAATGCCCAAATCTAGGTTTTATGGTTTTAGGGTTCAAATCTAAGAAAAAATAGGTTAATACCCCAAAATATTTGATGTGTTAGTTGTAAAACCTAGATTAGATGTTTATTGAGTTGTTGGATGAGGTTAGAAACAACAAAAAATTGAGAAAATGGAGTTTTGGGTGTTTTAGAAATTGGGAAATCGCCCAAACTGTGACCCTCGATCAGGCCGAATCGATTCGGGACCAGACCGAATCGATTCGCCTAAGGGGTTTTGGGCTTCTGCAATGGCCGAATCGATTCGGGTCTAGACCGAATCGACTCGCCATTAGGGACCTGTTTGCAGAATGTTTTTCGAATCAATTCAGGTTGGGAACCGAATCGATTCGCCTAGTCGAATCGATTCGCAATATGGGCGAATCGATTCGCCTTGGGCAAGATTTCCAGTTTCTTCGCTTAGAGATTATAAAGAGTTAAATTAAATTTGTCGTTTCTTATGGGGGTTCTTAGTTTTGATGTTGGGACTCCTAAATGAGGGTTTTGAGGGTAAATAAACCCTTAGATGGATGGGGATGCCTTGGATTGGCGTAGGGCATAACATCACTCGGGAAAGAATACTCCCGGGAATATTTCAGTAAGCATTTAGGCCTACATAATTACCCATATAGAAAGCATAATCATGTCGATTTACTATTGAGTGTACCCTAGGAGATAATTTGGATAATTTGGGGATATAGATATGTACATTCACTTAGAGTGAATTGGTAATTGGAGACATCCAAAATCCTTAGGGTTGATTAAGGTATTTATTAGTTATAAAAGTAAGGAAGTACTTTGTGTATAGTATCATGCTTATATGAACGCATGATTATGATTCTTTGAGAGGATCTTTGGGGTTGTTGGTCATCGCTAGATGAGATTGGCAAATATGGCCATTCATATATATTCGGGGAGGAATATATGGTATACGTATATACTATGTGATTAAAGTATATATATGATATGAGATAAATGATTTTGAAAATATAAAAATTAATATTTTCAAAATGGAAAAGAAAAAAATTTCATAATGAATAAATTATGGTTACACACCTCCCTAAATCGCTATCATAAGGGAAGTTGCGTGCGTATGGTGATGCCCCGTGGCTAATGAATGCAGGGTGGATATAGTCCTATGCCATATGGCGATTATATATTTTACTGCACTGGTGAGGTGATTCTGGGTGTGGTCATGACTCTCCTGCAGCCATATGGCAGCTTCCCGACGTTGGTAGGTTCCCAGGTTGTCTTGTTTGATGGGCCCTGGAAAATGATATCCATTTAGGGGCGCGTCCAGTGGGGAAACTAGGAGGGACGGTCTTAGATTTGTTAAAGCAATTCATGATAATGGATTGGCTTTATATGCATTTCCTGGATATGAGCAGGGAAATGGAAGTATGTGTTATGATCAAAGCATTTTTATGGTAATAAAAATGGCTTTGAGTGCATTTCCTGGATATGAGAAGGGGAATGGGATGTTATGAAACGAAAAAGCATTTTTATGATAATAAAACTGGCTTTTAAAACTTATATGTTTTGTTAAAGCAATTCATGATAATGAATTGGCTTTTAAATATATTTCCTGGATATAAGAAGGGAAATAGAAGGTTTTGAAATGTGTATAGAATACACCTCAGTCCGAGAGATAGATTCGGATGTGTATTATATAGTTGTATTTTATGAGTAAATGAATTATCATTCCGGGAGATAGATCCGGATGTATATTGAAATATGAATATATATATACGGATAAATTGGGTGCCGAGGGTCTAATGGATCTCGATGATCGACCTTGCCTCATAGTAGCGTATCGGGGGGGTTCCTTGTTTGGATTTCGCTTTACGAGACACCCCACGCACGAATATGGCATTGTGTTGAGACTGGGGAGAAGTTTAATCTGTAGTGCTCTAATATTAATATTTCTTATATGATGTGTATATTGTAAGGACATTTTTCACATGTCCGAAATGTTTCATTTATTTATGTCGTACGCCGCTACAATTGGCACGTCTCCTCACGATCTCACATGACGGCCTCTATCCGAATTCCGGGAATCAAGCATGCATTATCTCCACTAATATGTCCCACATCTACCTCAATGACTTCACGTTCCAAGATTTTAGGGACTTAATGCAAGTGGTACGCAAGGGAAGTCAAAACAGTGAAAAAAAGGCACAATAGGAGAGTTCAAGGGCATTTTCGTAATTTCACATCCATAGTTCGTAGGTCTGGTCAACTAGAAAGTTGAAGATCTCGCCGCAACGAAGATACTGGAAAAAATGGCACCTCAATCCGAGCTACGGTGAAGGAGTTATGACCTTTTGAAGATAGAGAAAATTCCTTAAAGAATGCTGTTTTTTTTGTACGCTGGATAGAATTTTAGAGTTTTAAGAACGTGGGACTCTTCATATTTTTTCCTATAAATACCAACTTCGGGGGAGTTGTTTTGCAAGACTTTAGGAGATGAATTTGAGAGTCCAAATACATCTAGTCTTCATATTTTTGAGTCCCAAGACTCATGTTTTGATTCACACATCATTGCCAAACCTTTGTGAATCCTTTTGCAACCCAAGAACACAACTTTGGTTTGTTCAACCCTTGTGGAGGAGACTGTTCTTCTTCTTCATTGCAGCCCTACTGGAAAGGGATAATTCCAGCCGCGACTACAGAATCCGATACCCGAGGGTAATTCTTAGTCAACTTGTATTTTCATTGTAATCCGATTGTAAGCCGTTTTCTTACAAATTATAGTGAAAATAAATGGTTTTGCCCCTGAGGGGGATTTTTCCTTAATTGCATGTGTTTGAATGTTCTTGCGTAGATTATCTATTTATTCAATCACATACTGCTGCATGTTTAGGGTTTGTTTGTGTTAAAAGGGTTTTATATATGGGTTGATCATTTGAACGCGAGCACACACGTTTCTCAAATTGGTATCAGAGCAGGTTACGCTAATCTATCGCGTATTCCTTTTTTTTCCGCAAAATTTTTCTAAAATATCAATTTTCTGAAAAAATTGATTTTTGAAAAAGTGCGTGTTCAAATGGAGAAGTCATATTATAAAATGCCTGTTTTTGACGGGACAAATTATGCTTATTGGAAAGCCCGTATGAGGTCGGCTTTAAAAGCCATTGATGAACGTGTCTGGATTTTGGTTGAACGAGGGTGGACTCCTCCCACCGTGACTGTTGATAATGTGACCAACTTGAAACCTGACATTTCTTGGTCTGATGAAGAAATTAAATGGTCATCTTTTAATTCTAAGGGTCTAAGTGCTATTTCTGGGTCTGTCACACCTGATGAGTTCAAACGTATAATGACGTGTACCACGTCAAAAGAGGCATGGGATGTTTTACAACTCACCCATGAAGGAACTAATGCTGTGAAAGAGTCTAAGTTGCAAAACTTGACAACTCAATTTGAAACAATCACCATGCATGATTCTGAATGCTTTGATGAATTTTATGCTAGACTTTCTGACATTGTGAATACTAGTCTTGGTGAACAAATTCCGAATGCTAGAGTTGTTAAAAAGATTCTTTGTTCTTTGCCTAAGCGTTTTATCCCTAAAGTCACTGTGCTAAATTCTATGGGTAATTTAAATACGCTAAAATTGGAAGAACTTGTAGGAGATTTGTAAACTTATGAAATTGATATGTTCCCTAAAAATGCTAAATCTAAAGATAAGGGAATTGCTCTTAAAGCCCAAGAGAGAAGGAGTGAGGGGTCAGCTAGAAAGAGGGTAGAGTCATCTAGAAAGAGAGAGACTGACACGTCAGATTCTGAGTGCGATTTTGACTTAGATGATTTGGCTCTTTTCGCAAAAAATTTCAAGAGGATTCTCAAATTTAAGAAAAATGGCAATTTTAAAGATAAAAAGAAATTTGAGAAAAATAAGTTTGAAAAGAAAAATGAGAAAGTTTCCAAAAATCCTTCTCTGAAAGAAAGTGAGAGATGTTTTGAGTGTGATGGTAGGGGTCATAGAGCGTTTGAGTGTGCCAATCGTCTGAATAGAGAGAAAGGGAAAGCTGTCCTTAATGCTACCCTTAGTGACGACAGTGAGGTCGAGACGGTGGAATCTGGAGATGAGTCACCGCATGAGTGTAACTTCACCGCATTCATGGCCAGCCAAGTGATCACTCCTAGTTCTCCTCACGACGATGAGGATGATGCTTCACAGGGACACCTCGACAGTGAGATCGATGTGAGTGAGGGGGAGGATGACACAAGTGAGAGCGCGAGTGATATACAACGCGCCTACGCTGAGTTATATTCTGAGTCTTTTAAAACTAAAAAGCGTAACAAAGCGTTAGTTCTTAAGATCACTTGCCTAGAGGAAGATTTAAGGAAAGCGAGAGAAAGAGAGTTCTCCACCTGCACCTCCCTGAGAGAGAGAGAATCTACCTGTGTCGAGAATAAGAATTTGTTTCGAGAGAGAGAGAGAGAGTACTCTAGAGAAAGAGAGAGGGGACTTGATCAAGCAAGTGGCTAGTCTTACGAGTTAGCTCCATTCCTCTGTGGAGACTCGGAAGAAACTTGAAGCCCTTGTTGCCCAGCTGACTCATGATCTTGAGAAAGCACGGGAAGTCAAGGTACAAATCGAGGACATATCTGGGAAGATGGGAAAGATGCTCCTCGACCCCGCTTTGGGTTTTGGTGATCGTCAAGGAATTGGATATGATGGTGCCTCCACGTCCCAAATTTCACCTGGACCAGTTCCTGAGTTTACTAAAACTCCTTATGGTCACCGTAAAAAACCTCGAAGGAGAGTTCGACCAGGAAAAGCAAACCAAGGTCCGCCTTTGACTGAGCTCTTTTGTACTTATTGCAAAAGAAAAGGCCACCTTAGGGAAACTTGCTATAGCATGGGTCGGACACGACGTACTACTGCTCCACCACGACATACTAATGAGTTTTCTAGTCTGAGAGAGCGAGTTGAGTTCTTAGCTGCCACGACTCAGAGTTTGATGAAAGAATTCCGACGGATGTCTTCGCCGTTAGTGAATGCTTCTTACATTCCAGCTAAAACCAACAAAGGCAAACAAAAGGTCATCTCTGCTTGGGTGCCTAAGAAAGATAAAAAGGCCTTTGTTGTTCATGTTGCTCTCAAAGCACATAATACCTCACAGTGGTATTTTGATAGTGGGTGCTCCAGACACATGACAGGTGATGCCTCATTTTTTACTACTCTTGAGGATTATCAAGATGGCAGAGTCACCTTTGGAGATGGGAGTGAGTCTAGCATTATAGGATGAGGTACTATCGAGTTACCTGGTTTTCCTAAGCTAGAAAATGTTTTGTACGTCAAAGGTTTGAAAGCAAACCTTCTTAGCATTAGCCAGCTGTGCGACACTAACTTTGCAGTAAAGTTTGATCGGTACGCGTGTAAAGTCTACAATCAAGCCGGTAAACTTTTGATGCAAGGGGTGAGGACCGAGGATAATTGCTATGGGACTGAGCTCACATCCTCACTTATCTGCAACAGCGCCACGATCACTCCTATGGATCTGTGGCACCAACGTCTAGGTCACGTGAACGTTAGAGATCTCAATCATTTATCTAAAAAGGACCTAGTACGTGGCTTACCATCTCTTGGAAAGTCAACTTTGACCGTTTGTGGACCCTGTCCGTTGGGAAAACAAATTCGTAATCCTCATAGGAAGTTACATTCCATTACCACCTCTCGTGTTCTGGAGTTGATTCACATGGATCTTATGGGTCCCACTCGTACTGAGAGTCTAGGTGGTAAGAGGTACATCCTCGTGATGGTAGATGATTTCTCCAGATACTCCATTGTAGGTTTTCTGAGAGAGAAATCCGATGCTGTAGATTTCTTAACGACCAAGTGCCGTGTCCTGCAAAATCAACACGGTGTCACTATTAACAGAATACGTAGTGACAACGGCACTGAATTCAAGGAAGCAAAGGTTGATTTGTACTGTGATAGCCTTAGGATCAAACATGAGTTTTCTGCTGTGAGAACTCCTCAGCAAAATGGGATTGTTGAGAGAAAGAATAGAACGATCCAAGAGATGGCTAGATCTATGCTTCTAGGTCGTAAAGTTTCTAAGAGATTTTGGGCAGAGGCAGTGTCTACTGCATGTCACACGGTGAATAGGGTGTATCTACGTCCACACACACTTCACACTCCTTATGAGTTGTGGACTGGCAAGAAGCCCAACCTGGCATATTTTCGTGTCTTTGGGAGTAAATGCTACATCCTACGGGATAAAGAGCAATTAGGAAAGTTTGACTCCCGAAGGGACGAGGGAATATTTCTAGGATATTCATCGAATAGCAGAGCGTACCGGGTTTTTAACCTGAAGAGCTCTAAGATTATGGAATCAATAAACGTCACCGTGAAAGATGACGAACCTCCGACGGTTATTGATCCTAACCTTCAGTGTGAGGATGAGAATTATTCTGACAGTGATTTACCTGTTCCTCTCTCACACTCTGTGGACCCTACTCCTGTGTTAGGGGACACACCTGCTTGGGTTCGCAAGAGTCATGACCCTTCTGCCATTGTTGGTGATCCCACTCTAGGGGTCAAGACTCGTGCTCAGCTAGAGAACGTTGTTAGCCATCTTTTCTACACGTCCAAAGTCGAGCCCAAGAACCATAAAGAAGCACTCAAGGATGAACACTGGATATCTGCTATGCAGGATGAGTTGCTTCAGTTTAAAAAGAATGATGTCTGGGAACTTGTCCCCCGACCTAGTGAGATTAATGTGATAGGTACCCGGTGGATTTTTAAGAACAAAATGGATGAAAATGGTACCATAATCCGAAATAAGGCTAGGTTGGTCGCTCAAGGCTACACACAGATAGAGGGTGTAGACTTTGGGGAGACATTTGCTCCTGTTGCGAGGCTTGAGTCCATCCGTCTTCTGCTCGACATCGCATGTCTTCTGCGCTTCAAGGTGTATCAGATGGATGTCAAGAGTGCCTTTTTGAATGGCATTCTACAGGAGGAGGTTTATGTGGAACAACCAAAAGGGTTTGAAGACCCTCAGCACCCTGAGCACGTCTACTATCTGAGGAAAGCCTTGTATGGTTTGAAGCAAGCACCCCGTGCTTGGTACGAGAGGCTTACTTCTTATCTCTTAGCTCGTGGCTTCAAGAGAGGGGGAGTAGATATGACGTTGTTTATCAGGAGAGATGACGGTGCTATTTTGGTTGCCCAGGTCTATGTGGACGACATAGTCTTTGGATCTACATGCTCCCAGCATGCTCACCACTTTGAGGAGGAGATGAAAAGTGAGTTTGAGATGAGCATGGTTGGTGAGCTTACATTCTTCCTTGGTCTCCAGGTTCGTCAGCTAGAGGATGGGATGTTCATCTCCAAATCCAAGTATGCTAGAGACCTAGTGAAGAAATTTGGTTTAGACTCCGCTAAGAATGCACGTACACCTATGAGTACCACTACCAAGCTTAGTAAGGACACTTCAGGCAAGGACGTAGAGCAAACCTTATATCGGAGTATGATAGGTAGTCTCCTCTACTTGACTGCCAGTCGTCCCGACATCGCCTTTAGTGTTGGAGTCTGTGCGCGTTATCAGGCATCCCCAAAAGAGTCACATTTACTTGCTCTAAAACGTATTATTAAATACGTAAGTGGGACTCTCTCATACGGGATTTGGTATTCCTTTGATACCGATGACCGTCTGTCCGCCTACTCGGATGCCGATTGGGCTGGGGATGTAGATGGATGTAGGAGCACTTCTGGTGGGTGTTTCTATTTTGGTTCTGCTCTTGTCTCCTGGCTGAGCAAGAAACAAAATTCCATCTCTTTGTCCACTGCGGAGGCTGAGTACATAGCCGCCGGTAGTTGTTGCACACAACTCTTGTGGATGAAGCAAATGCTGGAGGATTATGGGATATCACAGGACACTATGACCATTTCCTGTGATAACACGAGCGCGATACACATATCCCTCAATCCAGTTCAGCATTCACGCACAAAACACATCAGGATACGTGAGCACTTTATTCGTCAGTTAGTTGAAGAGAAAGTCGTATCCCTGAGTTTTGTTCCTACCGACCGTCAGTTAGCCGATATTTTCATGAAACCTTTAGATGCCCTTAGATTTGAGAGTCTTAGGAAGTCTTTGGGGATTTGCACTGTTGACTGAGGGGTTGGTCTATGTCTAGAATAGGATGCTTCTTCATGGTCATATCATATGCTTCCTATTGCTAGTCTGTTTATATGTACCATAGCTTTGTTGTACAGCTTTGTTTTATTCTTTTTGCTTTTTATATTTCTTTTGAAAAAAATACAAAAAGATTTTCCTTTAAGAAAAATTTTGAGAAAAGCACAAAAAGATTTTATTTCTTTTTTTAAAAATTTTTGAAAAAAATCCAAAAAGATTTTTGTATTTTGCTTCTTTTATGGATGAGCATGTAAGATAGCCAAGTCACAACTTCATTCCATTTATCCATGTGACTGTTTGATAGAGATTTGAGAGGCTACATCATTTCATCCATGTGCTTTACATTGATTGGAGTCTTTGAGATGTAATTAGTGATATCTTCCTACATGCTTGACTCCTATATCCTTTATTGCACACATGCACGGCTATATTTGATTATTACACTTGTCTATCTCATGTTGGCTTGCGTGTTTTCATCTCAATCATGTCTATACAATGTACAATATGCGATAAAACTTGACAAGATTGGAATGCATGTAAAAACCGTTTTGGTGAGACTGTGTGTTTTTGTATAACGGGGAGGGGCTGCGAAAGGTAATCATCTATCCTTTGCGCAAAAGCCACCGTTAAAAAGGACCTAAAAAATGGAGGAATTTTAATATCCGAGGTCCAAAGAGGTTAAAAGAGCCCGAAAAAATTTAAAGGCAATAAAAAGCAATTCATGCCAAATATGGGCCACTTAGGTTTCACCATCAATTCTCCAAAGTTTGAGAATTTAGAATGCCTCTATTCAATACAATATCTGAGGGAGTTTGGTTGGAGAATCTAAACGGGTTTGCACTTCCTTGAAAGTCCTGAAAAAGCATAAAATCATTTTGGACGTTATTGGTGTGAAAATCATTTTGAGCTTTAATTTGTTGATTTGATTGAGTCAATATCTTATATTGTCACTGTTTTACACCAAAGGAAGCATTTGAGTTCATTCGCTAGGAATATCCAATATTCATCGTGCACATATGTCATGTTTGTATGCATTGATTTTCCTATCGAATTTGATCACACCACTTCATTTACGCTATCATGGACTTGGTTTCTTTCTGTTTATTCATGGTGTGTTTTTATCCTAGTGACACCACGCACTTGCTTATTTGATTTATTTCTCTAATTTGTCCATTTGGGGACATCATAAAAAGGGGGAGAAAGAATTATCATATTATGGGGGAGTTTGAATTCTGGGGTAGTTTTTGAGATGTTGCTTATATTTCTATCATATATTGATATCCATGTTATCTCATTTCAAACTCGATATGTCACGTGGTATTTGCTTTGTCTCATGTGTGTAGGTATGAGGATTGCAGATCTGTATGTTGCACACCCTGATGAGAAAAGTTTTGAGATTCCTGAAGAATTAAAGAACAAACGATGAAGACTATTCATTTGTACCTTTTCCAGTTTTGGGTTCATGGGAGGGTAGATTTGTATAGGCAATTTCATATTTGATAATTCGTATTTTTTATGTATGTACCGGCATAGACATAGGGGGAGATTTGTAAGGACATTTTTCACATGTCCGAAATGTTTCATTTATTTATGTCGTACGCCGCTACATTTGGCACGTCTCCTCACGATCTCACATGACGGCCTCTATCCGAATTCCGGGAATCAAGCATGCATTATCTCCACTAATATGTCCCACATCTGCCTCAATGACTTCACATTCCAAGATTTTAGGGACTTAATGCAAGTGGTACGCAAGGGAAGTCAAAACAGTGAAAAAAAGGCACAATAGGAGAGTTCAAGGGCATTTTCGTAATTTCACATCCATAGTTCAGAGGTCTGGTCAACTAGAAAGTTGAAGAGCTCGCCGCAACGAAGATACTAGAAAAAACGACACCTCAATCCGAGCTACGGTGAAGGAGTTATGACCTTTTGAAGATAGAGAAAATTCCTTAAAGAATGCTGTTTTTTTTGTACGCTGGATAGAATTTTAGAGTTTTAAGAACGTGGGACTCTTCATATTTTTTCCTATAAATACCAACTTCGGGGGAGTTGTTTTGCAAGACTTTAGGAGACGAATTTGAGAGTCCAAATACATCTAGTCTTCATATTTTTGAGTCCCAAGACTCATGTTTTGATTCACACATCATTGCCAAACCTTTGTGAATCCTTTTGCAACCCAAGAACACAACTTTGGTTTGTTTAAGCCTTATGGAGGAGACTGTTCTTCTTCTTCATTGCAGCCCTACTGGAAAGGGATAATTCCAGCCGCGACTACAGAATCCGATACCCGAGGGTAATTCTTAGTCAACTTGTATTTTCATTGTATTCCGATTGTAAGCCGTTTTCTTACAAATTATAGTGAAAATAAATGGTTTTGCCCTCGAGGGGGATTTTTCCTTAATTGCATGTGTTTGAATGTTCTTGCGTAGATTATCTATTTATTCAATCACATACTGCTGCATGTTTAGGGTTTGTTTGTGTTAAAAGGGTTTTATATATGGTTTGATCATTTGAACGCGAGCACACACGTTTCTCATATATATATATATATATATATATATATATATATATATATATATACATTGTGTACTGAGGGTCTGATGGATCTCGACGATCGACCTTGCCGCATAGTAGTGTATCGGGGGGGGGGGGGTTCCTTATTTGGATTTCACTTTGCGAGACACCCCACGCAGGAACATGGCACAGTGTTGTGACTGGGAAGAAGTTTAACCCTTAGTACTTGGACTATCTAGGGTTGATAATGGTTAGGTGATAGACTAGCTTAGCAGGGTAGCTTGACTAGTATGTTTAGAGGGATGCGCTAGGAGTGCACTATTAGAAGAGAGGTGAGGGATATCTCATGGGAGTGCGATACCAAACTTAAATATGAGATAAAAATATTTTTCTAAAAATAAAGCGTTTATGCACTTGCTAAATATTTTCAAAACTCGGGCTCTGACCCGTTTATGTACTTTTCCTCTCTTGCTATATATATATAATATATAGGTGTCCAGACATAGGGACGCCTGGATGGCACTTCCTTTGAGTCAGACGTCAGCTGCAGCAGCTGTGGATGCGTGCAGGTTTTTGATAGTCGCTTCCATTCTTGTACTCTAGATAGGAGGTACTGTATAAATATTCGGACCAATGGTCCAATTGCATTTATTTATTTATTCCTTTGGAGCATCATTCGATATGGTTGTATATTTTGACCGAGTGTTCGGTTATTTTATTTCATTTTAGTTTCATTTCCGCAAAATTTGTGTGGATGTTTTAATTGTAGTTATTAAAAAGAGTAGTTAAGTAAAATTTTGACACCAGCCTAATAGGTTATTAGTAATTAAATGGACTTTCGATAGTGATGCTAAGAATGATCCATATGAGACTCCTATTTTAATTTGATATAGGAGTGATCACCCGGTATTTTATTAGGCGGGGTGTCACAGATGGTATCAGAGCATCAGGTTCTAGTGTCCTTAGGAATCTGTGCGGACGTACTACGCTTTAAGCGTTGCTCCCGATTTGTTATAGAGCCTCAGGACTAGGATTGTTGATCTCTCTGGTGAGATTTCGTTCTCCTACCATAGTATAAGATTATAGAAATCTTTTTCACGCTCGTCTGAGATTTGTGTGTGAGGCTTGGATGGCAGCAGGAGGTGAGGCTTAGTTGGAGCAGCTAGTAGAAGTCGGGAATGTGGACCGTAGTAGAGGTCACTTCCTTTCCAGTGTTTGCTAAGGATTGTCTCAAAGACTACTAAAGTATAGTAGTTATGAGTACCGTATTACCGTCGTAATAGAAGTGGTGCCAAAGTTGAATTTCCCAGTGATGATACGGGTTCGAAAGGGATCGTACGAATAGTTTTAACAGTGAGTCCCTGTGGTTCAGCAAGAATGAAAAGAATGTTGTTTTGGGAATTATTCACCTAAGGGTCGGCCAGAGGCCGATAGTGAATAAAGAGTATCATAGAAAAAGTGAACCTTGTACCTAAGTGAGTTAGGTGCAATGAATAATGAGTCCTTTCCAGGAAGGATAGGCTCACTAGAGAATGTAATTGGTGGACATCCGCCCGGGGGATTGGTTGAAACGAAGTTATTGTCAGGAGTTTTACCTCAATGAAGGAGGTATATTGGGTGTGACTAGAAAATGTCGCGGTGTTTCGTTAGCCCTAGACTCGTGTGTGTAATCTGAGTTTTATGGCGATATCGATAACATTATATAATGAATGTCTGTGTGTGTTTTCGCGATAGCGGAATTTTATTTTCCTTCATTCGCCATAAGGGCGGGTGTTGATATATTGTATATACATATATATCTGGTTTGGGATACTCGTTTTATATGTCTATACGAGTATGGGAATATGGTGAGTATATAATATTATTGGTTATTCGCAGTGATAGCAGGCTAATGATGGCAAGACTATCGTGTCCATGGTTCCTGGAGGGAACGAGGTGTTGTTGCGGTGTCTCACCTGGATACAGGTTGAGTTCGCCTTTATTGTTATGGGTTAATGGAACTTCGATGAGCAGAGGTTTCCTTATCGTGATTTGAGTATATGGCGACCTTATATATATGATTTAAGGCCGAATGATTATTGTGGAGCTGTAAGATTAAGCTCATTATTGTTTGCGCAGAGACTGAGTGTAGTGCGATGCCCTTAGTGGCGTGACTCCTAGTGACCACCCTTTTGTTGGAAAAGGGGATAGGGTTATCCCGATTGCATGTTTCAAATAACGGACCTCCATGACCAACAAAGTTAAGTAGGAGTGTGTGGAGGGGTTCCTTGTTTGGATTTCGCTTTGCGAGATGCTCCACACATGAATCTTAACAGCGTCACGAGTGGAGAGATGTTATAGGATGCAAGGATGTGGGTTTTGTGGAAAAGTCTTATAGTGTGGATGAACCACTATAGACTATGAGCCATGGGATGGTGGTATGTTGAAGAAATTGTTGTTCTATGAAAAAGTACTAAAGTGGTCCTCTCACCACAAGTGAGTGGGAGGAGTAGGACTTAGAGAAATTGATTTGAGGATAATAGCCAGGCTTAGTGAAAAGGCACAATTTTGGGAAAGTATACTTTGGCTATGATGTACGTAGTGCTCTTACAGAGATTGGGCACTTCGATTAGTTAGATTTCCTTTCGTATGGGCGGAAGGATAGAATAGTAGGAACGCATTCATAGGTTAGCGTGGTAGGATTTAGGACTGTAATACCCCGTATTTTTATGCTTTCTTAATTTGGGGATTTATTAAATTTAATGTGAATTAATTATTTAATATAAATCTGGAAATTAATTATTTTATAATTATTAACGTGATGTGAGTTAGTAATTATGGGAAACTTGTTGCATATTACTAATGCTCAAAGTAATATATAATATTGGTTCTATTAAATGTCACGAGTGAATAGAATGACAATTTTGGAAATTTAAGTCGGGACGCGCCTGTGTCGCGTCGGGAATAAATGTTGATTAATAAAAGTGAAATATTTTTAAGTTATCCGTATGGTCATTTTGAGTGCGCCAATGTATCCAGAAGGGTTGAGATAGTCATAAAAGTTTACTCGGGGGTTTAGTTTGGGTCTCGGGGCTTTTTAGGCCTATTTAGCACCTCGGGAGGGCATTTTGGACATTTTGCATTTTTGGGTAATTAAACCCACGAAAATTATTAGGCTATCAGCCATTTGGAATAGTCCTTTAGGGTTATCAGACTCAAAACTTTAGAACGGCCATATGAGAGGGAAGGAGAAAACTTTCCAAGCAATCCGAGGCCAAAAAGTCATCCGATTGCACCGCCACCCCACCAACGCGTAGATCGCGCGACGGGGAACATAACCACACCAAATTCATCCACAAATCAGAACTCTGAAATTCCAGGCAAGTGTTTATCTTCCTTATTTTCGTTAATGCATCACTTATGTTAGTCTAGGGTTGATTAGGATGAGTTTCATTGAAGAAAACCCAAGTTGGAGATAGGAAATTGCATGTAGTAATGATATAAATGGAAATCTGGAAATCCCCCTTCATATGTAGAGGTTGAACCACGGATTTATGATGTTTTAGAAGAAGAAATTCTGGAAAAAGATTGATTAGAACAAGGTTAAAGAAATTCTAGGGTTCTTGAGATTAATATGAGTTTTTGGCATATTAATCCATGGTTATCGATGAAAATTTGCATGCTTTATGTAGAAGATGTATAATATGGGTTTATACTGTTAGTAGTACAAATTTTTTGGCGTTTGGGAATGAAAACTATGGATTTGGATGAGGTTGTGTGATAGAACCCATAACTGGTTACCTGCAGAATTCGACATACCTGCTTGATCGATCGATCGATCCAAGAGCTTCGATCGATCGAAGGTTCGATCGATCGAGCCCCTACTCTCGATCGATCGACCCCTTCTGGCAGACTTATATTTCCCTCTTCTTAAATAGTTGAATTAATTCTAAATGAATAATACTCCTTAGACATCCTTATTAAAATATTTTGGGAGATAAAGATGACCAATAGGACTTATTAATGATTATGAGACCTTTAATGTAAGGCGAGAATTGCATCTTTGGGGTGTTTATATATAAGAGACGATGGAATTTTGGATTAAAGGGAGAGATACGTAAAATAGTTTCGATGGAAAATAGATGAATACCTACTGAATTTTACACTTGGGAGGATAGAGCCCATGAGTGTTACGTAGTAAGTTGGAATAATCCCTCAAATTAAAGTTAGAGACGAACCGTTATACGTGATAACTAATAATGGGAAAATAAGGATAAATGTCGTAATTATGGGTTATGAGATGAACCTAAATTGATTTGATAAAAGTAGTATATTTATATGACTGTGTGTATGCATATATTATATACGTGTCAAAATCATGTCCACGCTACTTACTATCCCTGAGGTTACCGCACTGGGACAGTCTTATCTAGATGTGACCTTTACGGGGGATATTGACTTGTACCCAAGAAGATAGGAATCCTAGGTACAGGCTATCGTATTGATAGTCATGGTCCTAAGAGACGCGAGGGTACGTGCTGATCTCTTAGACTTGGAAACTATGCTTCGCCTCAATATTGTTTGTGTATTATTTAATACAGTTCGAGAGTGATTCCGAACTTGTATTTCCCTTAGTACGAGTGATACGGGGATTGGATAGCGGAGTATGCCCGCACCATAGTTTTTATGTGGGGTGCTGATAAAATATATATATTATACGAGTATTTAATATATATATATAAATTTCTGAAATTTAGAATTTCCTACTGTGTTTATGATAAGTAAGAGATGAATAATAATTTCAATTGAGAAATACCTGTTTCGAAAGTATAGTATAATTCTGGAAGACTTTATTAATAAATAAAAATAAAAAATAAATAAAAAAATGAGAGCTTTCACTAAATGAAATTTACTTCTTAAACAGTTGAATTGTTTGGTTTAAACCTTATGAGTAACCTAAGATAATATGAGTTAAACCGTTGGGAAGGTTAGTGCGATAGGTGTGCACATTAGGAGAGAGGTGAGAATTTCTCAAGAGAGTGTCGCACTAATATGTTGTTGCATTGGCCTGTAAACATTTTAAATACTTGCTAAACAAATTTTAAATCATTTACACTATCGGGCTATGACCCGTCTCTATTTTTCCTCTCTCTTATATATATATGTATATATTACAGGTGCCCAGCCACAGGGGCGTCTCACATAGGATCTTTGGAACGAACGTGCTGCAGTTTAGGTGGGAGTTGCAGGCCTCTTGCTTAGACGACTTCATTCATTTGATTCCACTTTTATCATATTTATTCAGTTGGGCATGTGTCGCCCGTTTCCATTATCCAGTTGTTTTATTGGACATTATGATTCATTTATTTCTAGTATTGTCACTTTGGGATTTATTAATGTCGGGATGTTTTACTTTAAGTTTTAAATGTTGGGATTTAGTTGTTGAATGTTTAAATTATTTGGATTATATGTTCCAGGATAATTGTGGTGTGATTCTCTAATATTGAATTTTCTAAAGATTTAAATCTTGGTTTATAAAATAAAATTTGGAAAGTAAGGTCTAAAAATGGTTTTGACACTTAGCTAAATTTTTAGGGTGTTTAAATTGGAAAAGTATCTTTCGGCAGTGATGCTAAGAATGAACCAACTGTTCACCTTGATTTTAATTTAATAAAGGAGTGCCGCTGGTGTGCCATAGGTCGCTATATCTCGGTGACCGACAACGCGAGGGAGTAGTGTAATGGGAGGGTTCCTTGTTTGGATTTCACTTTGGCTAGACATCCCACGCATGAAACCAAGTAAATGTTGGAAGTTCAGAGAGGCCTTGGGCACTAGGGACATATTTAGACTATCATTTTGCGTAGGTAGGGTAACGCTTAGACCGTAGCATTATTAGGATGTAGGTTCGATAGAGTTAGTGGCGCCGAGGTTAGGAGAATTGCATTTCGCGTGTTGGGAGAACCCATATTTCAGTATTACACCGAGGAAAGGAGACTCTTTTTTAGAGAGAGTGTTGCATGTCGAACGTTCGCTATGGTTGTACAGATGTGCACAGGTTAGAAAGGTGTATGGGCACCTTAGTAGTTGGTTTATATACCGCCTGAAATAGAATGGGCGTAGTATATAAAGTTTAAATTCACGCCGAGAGGCATTATAGATGATGGGTACAGTGTGACGTATTGGAGTCACTTTACGATCGTGGTAGTCGTATAGCTTATGGTTGGGAACCATTGGGTTAGTATCATTCCCCTTGAGGTATTAGGATTTGGAGGAATCCTAGTTTGGTGGTGTAGGTTGTACCTGAATTTCGAGGAAGAAATTTCGTTGTAAGGGGGGAGTATGTAACAACCCGCCCTTTTGGAGACAATTAAATTCCATAATTGAGTATAAATTGGCAATTTGGAGAATTTCTCGAAATAATGATTTTCGGGATTTTCGAGGATTGGATGATTTTGATGGATAGTATATTTACTTTTGGGATTAAGTAAATGAATTGGAGTATTTTAAGTATATGCCGCCAATGAGTAAAGCGACAGAAGATGATATTTTAATTGGAAATACTGCTTTTAATTGTTATGGGTTAGAATAGTGATTTGCGGTCAAGTACCTCGGATGGAAATTTCGACTGCTCCACGAGTCTCGGAATGTCCAAGATAGTCAGAAAAGAGTGTTCGATTATCGAAATCGAGTTTCGGGGAATTTTAGAGTCAAACGGGCTCGTAATTGACTAAACGTGTCGTTTTTGGGTTTTAGGGTTTAAACCCTTTATCCTTCTTTTTAAAGAGGAAGAGAGGGAGAAAAAGAGAAAGAAAGAAGAGAGAAGAGAGGTAAGAGAGAGAGGAGGAAGAAAAGAGAAGAAAAGGGGGAGATGTCGGCCAGCCTCCGCAGGATTTGGCCCGAGGACGTCGGATTTTATCCACGAGGCAGGTGTTTACTTGCTTTATTTCATTTTGTGCAAATATCACATACCATGGTTAGTATAAATATGATTTTTGGGTTAGAACCCTTTAAATAAATTGGGTAAAAATTGGATATGAGTTTACATATTGATGTAATGTAAACTCTTAATGATTTCTAGTATCAAAACCATACTAAGGTAGTATAAAACTGAATTGAAATGGGAGAAATGCCCAAATCTAGGTTTTATGGTTTTAGGGTTCAAATCTAAGAAAAATAGGTTAATACCCCAAAATATTTGATGTGTTAGTTGTAAAACCTAGATTAGATGTCCATTGAGTTGTTGGATGAGGTTAGAAACAACAAAAAATGGAGAAAAATGGAGTTTTGGGTGTTTAAGAAATTTAAAAATCGCCCAAACTGTGACCCTCGATCAGGCCGAATCAATTCGGGACCAGACCGAATCGATTCATCTAAGGGGTTTTGGGCTTCTGCAATGGCCGAATCGATTCGGGTCTAGACTGAATCGATTCTCCATTAGGGACCTATTTGCAGAATGTTTTCCGAATCGATTCGGGTTGGGAACCGAATCGATTCGCCTAGCCGAATCGATTCGCAATAGGGGCGAATCGATTCGCCTTGGGCAGGATTGCCAGTTTCTTCCCTTAAAGAGTATAGAGAGTTAAATTAAATTTGGGGTTTCTTATGGGGGTTCTTAGTTTTGATGTTGGGACTCCTAAATGAGGGTTTTGAGGGTAAATAAACCCTTAGATGGATGGGGATGCCTTGGATTGGCGTAGGGCATAACATCACCCGGGAAAGAATACTCCCGGGAATATTTCAGTAAGCATTTAGGCCTACATAATTACACATATAGAAAGCATAATCATGTCGATTTACTGATGAGTGTAACCTAGGAGATAATTTGGATAATTTGGGGATATAAATATGTACATTCACTTAGAGTGAATTGGTAATTGGAGACATCCAATAAAATCCTTAGGGTTGATTAAGGTATTTATTAGTTATAAAAGTAAGGAAGTACTTTGGGTATAGTATCATGCTTATATGAATGCATGATTATGATTCTTTGAGAGGATCTTTGGGGTTGTTGGTCATCGCTAGATGAGATTGGCAAATATGTCATTCATGTATATTCGGGGAGGAATATATGGTATACGTATATACTATGTGATTAAAGTATATATATGATATGAGATAAATAATTTTGAAAATGTAAAAATTAATATTTTCAAAATGGAAAAGAAAACATTTTCATAATTAATAAACTATGGTTACACACCTCCCTAAATCGCTATCATAAGGGAAGTTACGTGCGTATGGTGATGCCCCCTGGCTAATGAATGCAGGATGGATATAGTCCAAGGACATATGGCGATTATATATTTTACTGCGCTGGTGAGGTGATTCTGGGTGTGGTCATGACTCTCTCGCAGGCATATGGCATCTTCCCGACGTTGGTAGGTTCGCAGGTTGTCTTGTTTGATGGTCCCTGGAAGATGATAGCCATTTAGGGGAGCGTCCAGTGGGGAAACTCGGAGGGACGGCCTTATATTTGTTAAAGCAATTCATGATAATGGATTGGCTTTATATGAATTTCCTGGATATTAGAAGGGAAATGGAAGTAGGTGTTATGATCAAAGCATTTTTATGATAATAAAAATGGCTTTGACTGCATTCCCTGGATATGAGAAGGGAAATGGGGTGTTATGAAACGGAAAAGTATTTTTATGATAATAAAACTGGCTTTTAAAAGTTATATGTTTTGTTAAAACAATTCACGATAATGAATTAGCTTTTAAATATATTTCCTGGATATAAGAAGGGAAATAGAAGGTTTTGACATGAGTATAGAATACACCTCAGTCCGGGAGATAAATCTGGGTCGCTAATTTCTCACGAACCAGATCCATTACAAAATTAGTCACGCTTTCTAAGTGTGATATAATTGCCAGATACGGGATTTTTATTTTGTCCTTATCTTTTAGCGAAAAGAGTTTTATGTTTTGGGGACTCTTCTAAATGACCTCTAGCCTATATATTTAGTCATTATGACTATTTTTCAGATTTATATCATGTAAAAGCTCCATAATAAGTAGGAACATCTAGGAGAAGAATTTACATATTTGCACCTTTAATTCAAGAGCTTTTCCAGTGTTTTTTCAACCTTTGATTTCTTCTTTCATGTTCTTCAATCTTGGTAACTTTTATTTCCAGCACTTTTATTATTATTTCTCGTGTTTAAACTCTCTTTCCAAGAAATTATGAGTTCATGCAACGTAGATAACGTAGTTTTCATTAATTTTACTATGTTAGGCTAGATTTTTAAGGGCTCGGATGCATGAACCCAACCCGATGTGGTTTGCATGGGTATAAAATTAGTTCTCTAAATTTAATAATTGATTAGATCGTGTAGTATAGTGATCACAACTGCCGTATGACTTTTGATCTCGTTTGCCTTAGGTAACCAAGACGCTTAAGAATGCAACGCGCGTGTAGATAATACAACACTACTTTACTCATCTTTTGATTATATATGGTACGGGTTGCGATCCCTTGTATATTAATCCTTGGGAGTACTAAAGACCAAGTTTGATCAATTAATTAATTTACGATTAGTTTTGTACTGGGGAAAATATAGGGGTTGGAGGATTGTGTCCTAACCTTAAGTTTTCAATTAGTTTTAGCTAACTTCTTTATTTTCCCCCTTTTTCCTTTCTCATCCCATCATCATCTTTTACACTTTATTTTTGAAGTAATAAATCAATTAAAATCTATCAAACATTCCCTGTGGATTCGATACCCAGACTCGCCGCTATACTCCAAAAGAGTGTAGTAAAAGGTTAGTTTTTTTTTTGTATTGTGGTCGGAAGTCGATAACAACTATTAACGTATTTACACGGACGCTCGGTTTTTCCACTCGATCAAAATGGCGTTGTTGTCGGAGACTGTTTTGTTATTGAATATAATTGATTTATTATTTCCTAAGATTTTTTTTGTTGTGTATTTTTATTGTTTGTTTTAACCTTTTTTTGTTGACTTGCACAATTGAGCGCCAAGAAACATTGAATCCTCATCCGCACACCTCTTTACGTGTATTGTCCTTTTACAAACTATTCGGTAATCATGTCTTTTTATAGTGAGTTCATTAATTATAATGGTTCATATGGGAATAGTTTTCAATATTTTTATTTTCAAGAATCTCCGCCTTGACCTATTAAAATGGGTGAGTGGTTTTTAATTCATTAATATGAAAGGTTTGAGATAAATATCGGGAAAAAAATCATTTTGTGGAGCAAGAGTTAGATGCATTATTCGAATCCAATGACGACTTTTCTTTCGAGGTTATAGTGGCAAGGAATCCTACTCTGGAAGAAAGAATGATTTTTCAAACCAAACAATGACTCGATTTTCTTTCCACCCAAAGAGCGATGGATATTGGTCTTGTTACGGAAATGATCTCACTTCGCGTTGACATGCGTTCTAATTTAGAAAAAAAAAAGGAGGTTGAGACTTGTGTGTCACCTCAAATTTTTGAAGACCATCTCATTGAAAGTGAGTCTTGCTCCCTTGAAATTCAATCTCCAAGTGGTGACAAATCATTTGAGGTTGAATTTATTTCATCACCATTTTCGTTCACCATTATTGAACAATTAGAATTACCACTAGATTTCTATGAGTCGGTTGAAGCTTTTGAAACATTTAAACCTTTTACCGATGAGGACTCCTTACTTGAATTATTTTCCAATATGGACTCTCCCTTTTTGTGTGCCCCTCTTCCCATCCTGCTTGAAAAATCTTCAGGAAGTGATTTTATTTTTTTGGATCCCAATTGTACTCGTCCCCTTTTGCATCCA